>CM048751.1:273824146-275074146 GCA_026315105.1 Locusta migratoria | reverse complement strand
TAAAATCTAGACTAGCATTTAAATTAGAAATCATGCAAACAACACAGAATAGCGATCAGAATATTGAAGAAGCCACCAGAAGTGCTGATCCGACGACTAGCAATATGCAGGGAAGTGCGGGGAACGAGATTAATGTAGACAGGGGTACCACAACTGAAATTCCTACACGGGAGGCTGTAACTGAAATTGAAGTCAGGCAAGCTCCATTGTCTAATGAGGCAATGTTAGCTCAAATTGAAAAAAAAAATGTTCGCAGATAATCAAAAACAAATATAACGAAAGTTCACGGAAATAAGATACGATTTTCGTACGCATATAGAAAACACACAGAAACAATTAGACGAAAGATTTTCATCACAGGATGAAATGCTGAGTAAGTTTACGACTGAATATGGCTATATGGCTAATATGGCTAATCAGTAGCAGCACATAAAACGAGATTTAAATTCCACATTAACAGACACAATAAAAAATATTCAGACACACATACAAGAGGAGTTAACTAACATTCGATCAGAAATAGGAACTATTACCGATCCATACAAAGAAGTACCGAAAAGTGTCACTCGATTAACCGAAGAGGTATCGAGAGTGAAGATACACAAACACATTTGCAAACAAAAATTATTGATCTTTCTCAACAAGTAAATGATCTTACAATATCCACAGAGCCGAGAATTACACATCAATTTCTCCGACAATAAAAAAAAATAGACAGTACTTCTCAGAGTTTTTACAAACGTTTTCATTCGAAGATATAACACTCTTTGCTAACTGATCGATTTATCATACACAAACGAAACAAAATTACCTGCTCAAAGAGTGTCAACGCCACAAAGCATGCGACGGGATTGATAGAAGTCGTGCTGTCATCGCTTAGGCCATCGTTCGCACGTACCAGTAAATAGACCCATACTACGTCCGTTGGTCAGATGAAGTATTTTATTACCCCTTCTATTTGTTCAGTAACTGAGTCGTAAATGGGCCCCACATAATTCGCTATGATATGAAACTTAAGCATAGGAATACGCGGTCGTTGACACTGACAGAACAAAATTCGTATGAACGCTTTATATCTCGTTAAAACTATCAGAAGTTTTAGCCACAGTTTCAAGTGGTCCTCCCGTTAAGAGGAAGAAAAGGGGCGATGAGGGGCACTCTGTGTTGGTGTTTACTATATTTCACGTGTTTGTTGGAAATTTGCGTTTACATAATATTTTTCTTGCCACTAGGGGTTACATCATTTCGTCCTATTGGTAAAAATGGGTCTTCAATTGTTGCTTGCATTGTAGATTGCCATTGGAGAGACGTGCAGCGAAAAATACCACTTGCATCACTGTGCGAAACTGTCAGTTTCAAAAATTTAATCCATTGGCATACCAACATCCCCGCTAAACACTCTCCGCACTGGCCCCCAGTAGAGGATGAGCATATTTATTCAACAGCCCCCAAATCAATTGCATCTTCCTGCACGCCACTTGTAAAAAAAAAAAAAAAAAAAAAAAAAAAAAAAAAAAAAAAAAAAAAAAAAAAAAACACTCCACTGATGGTCATATGTGGGTGCATTGTCTCACGCCACTTGAATTATGAAAATGTTAAAATGTATGTAATCTTAAGGGACTTAACTTGGGGCTCATCAGTCCCTAAACTTCAAATTACTTATAAACTACCTTATACTAAAGACGACACAAAACAACCATGCCCGAAAGGGGATTCGAACCCCCGACGGGGAACGATCTCGCGCATCGCAGCACAGTGTCTCAATGCGCTCGGCTCTCCGCCGCGGTTTTCATTTATCGTGTTTAACCATTTGAGATCTGATATTGTGCTGAATTTGATGAGTTCCGACATAATTTCATCTACCCCAGTTGCTTTACTAAACTGCACTCTATTAACTATTTTCTTCACTTCCTCATATGTGATCCTGTTTCCATCATCATTCCCATTCCATTCTACCTCAAATTCTGACACATCATTGAACGTTTCACCTACATAGAGCAGCTGTACAAAATATTCTCTCCATCTACCCAAGGCATTTACAGGATTCATTAGTAGCTTTCCTGACCTGTCCAAAACACTTGGAAATTCCTTTTTCTCCCTTTTGAAAACTGCTAATTACGCTCCAGAATGCTTTTCCTGCAGCTTGCCCCAAACTTTCTAATTTATATTCAAAGTCTTCCCATGATTTCGGCTTGGATTCTGCAATTATCCATATAGCTTTTATTTTTTCTTCTACATACACATTTCTCTGTGTACATGGGTACTGGTATTGACCCATTTTTAAAAGCCTTCATTTTCCTTTTACAGGCTGCCCTGAGAGTGTCATTCCACCAACCTGTCTGCTTCATCCTACTCTTACACATTACTGTTCTAGCCACTTGTAGCAGTGTGTCAACGTATTATGCCAAGTCCTCTTCCAGTGACTGTAAATAACTGCATTCAACTGACTAGTACGTTTCTGAGATTATTGTTATTTATTTGTGCCTAATTTCCTTATCCTGAAGTTTCTCCAATCTCATCCTTCTGCACATGGAACTGACTTTCTGCACTTTCAGCCTAAGAAAACAAATCTCATAGCAAATTAGATAATGATCAGTGTCATCAAAGAACCCTCTGAAACATGCGAGTTCCTGACTCCTTACTGCATTCCTGAATTCCTGATCTGTTATTATATAGTTAATAATAGATCTGGTTCCCCCGCCTACTCAGGTGTACCGGTGAATATTTCTATGCCAAAAAGTAATTTGTGATAACTAAACACATATTGGCACAGACCTACATGAGCTGTTTTCCTTTCCTATTCGCGTCCTCTCCGAACTTACCCATAATATTTTAAGAAACTTCTGTTTTCGATTTCGTATCCTGGCATAGAAATTATCCGTGAGCGAAACACTTCCTTGTCCTTTAATCTAAGAATTACATCGCTAGTGAATTGTAAAATCTGTCCATCCAATCTTGTTCTGTGCCTTCACAGCGAGATTACACTGTCCTGCAATTCAATAGAAAGGGAAAGGGAAATTGCATGGGTTGGTAGCAAATAATAGCAAAATCGTTGAGGGAAGACACTGCCATTCATAGAAGTATTTATTTATTTACTAAGGTGAGTGTCCAGAAAGAAGCTGAGGAAGGCGGGTACTAAAGAATCTTACAAAAGCAAAGTGAAAGATAATGTTAGTATTTTTCACCAGCATATTGGGGTAGTACAGAATAAAATTGATGAGCTTCTGGTTTGTTTAGATTATATAGAAACTGCTAATGTAATAGATATACTATGCCTGTCTGATCATCACATTATCACTGGTATCGGAAAGGAGAATTTCAGTGAGTATAAACTAGCTGCATATAAAATTAGAGATATTAAGTTAAGAGGAGGAGTTTTCATATATGTCAAAAGCTATCACTGTGTAAGAAATTTAGAAACAAAAAGCGTCTATCCCCATGTTACTTTCAGTCCCTTGCGGCTCTACCTTCTTCCTCATCTAGCCCCCATGGAAATTTATAGTTCCTCGTCTCACTCCACATATTTTGCTAAGTCGTATGTAAGCAGTTCCTGGTGCGTCAATTAGAGAGCGACTGCATCACCTCCAAAATTACGAGGCATTTTGTGCAGATTGTTGCCAGCAGGGAAGCAGGTTCCTAGCCTTAATTGCCCAAGTTACCATTGTGTTTTACCCCTAACGGTCGAGGTGTATTTGTCAGTCTTTGCCGTCTGAATACAAAGATAGCCAGGACTCAGAATATCTCCGAGGCCCATCGTTATTCCAAAATAACTGGTTTACCACTATTAGGACCACTTACTTGCCTTCTCACACGCTGCATGTGGTTCTTAAACTAGAACACGAAAACAGGAACCCACGCCAGGCACACGATCAACAAATGGTTTTTCCCTTTAATTGAATATTCCCTTTCATTAAGAGAAACTCATTACTGAATGTGGTTTGAAAAAGAAAAAGAAACTGTGAAACTACGAGCTAAAATATAGTTTCGTAATTACAATTATATGTATTCCACACAGACAGACAACTACTACGTAATAAATTATTGATGAATTGCTACCATATAATAGATCTTCCATAGCTACAATTTAACATCCTGTCCAGTTGGATTAGATAAAAGTATAAGATATATTGCACTTTCTTTATGATTTACAGTATATTGAGAAAACTTTGAGTTGAAAGCTTCTATGATTGTTACTTTACTTCTTCTATACACTAAAGAATCACTCCACTGATATCTACGCAAGTGGTCAACTATGCAAAAACACTGATTTGTCATCTATATACTGCTAGGAAATGTGCTCCGGCTTGAAATTTCCTGGTATGTTAAAACACTCAGTGTAACCGTGGTTCAGACTCGCAGAGCTTACCTGTCATGTGCAAATGCTCGAACGATTCAGCTATGCTGTGTGGACTCACAACTCGCTGACACAATGGCCTAACTTGATAAACGAGTATAATTTTCCACATGTATAACTGTGTATTAAGCTATTATTCGAGATGGCATCCACACGAATAGTAACAAATAATTCAAATGTTCAAATGTTTGTTAAGCTTATGGGACTTAACTACGGGGTCATCAGTCCCTAAACTTACAAACTACTTATGAACTACTTACGAACTAGGACGGCACAAATATCCATGCCCGAGGGGGGATTCGAACCCCCGACCGTAGTGGCCGTGCTGACCGTGACTGGAGCGCCTCAGTCACCTCGGCCACCGCGGCCGGCTAACAAATAATTCAGATGACCCAATCTCAGTGTGGGTAAATGACAAATGACCTGAAAGTGTAGGTCAGTTCAGAACTGATTTTTCTCTAGGTCCTCCAGCTACTGCTTTGCACTTAACCAACACAACGTAAAAGGAATAAAAAACGCAGATTATAGAAACACCCAACCCAATCTATTTTCAGTAAATAGAGCATGTATTAACATCATAGTATCATAATTACAAGTGTCACTAAATTGTATTTACGAAAGAATTGTTCTGTCCTATACTCTTCAAGACTGCCTCATTCATCATTTAAATTTGATAAAAAATTTAAACTGTCTTTCCAAATACCATGATTCATACTACTGAAATGGTATTCTTTCGTTTACCCTTGTTATTCAACTTACCCAGTCATGGAATAAATCCCACAAAATATTTTCTTTATTTCTTAAATTGTAAGAAAGTATAGAATATCTTTCTGCTATGTTAAGTTTATCTTCACTCCAGTCAATTTTTAAAGTGGCTGCTGCAGTATCCGTTACCAACTACATGCCACACTGGAACTTCAAGCATGAGACACGTTTGGGATTTGTTCCAAGCAGATTAGTTCTTGTTCTGTTATCCACATTGCTGAAATAGAAATTTCAAGTCTTCTCGATAGTTATCACCTAAGCAAGTCCTTTTTCACGCATTAACCCTTGTAGACCAAAGGTTTTCGGTGACGTAACATTAATAGAGACAGGGACGTTTAAGATACAAAATACATACAGTAACTCATGAAAAAGATATTTAAAACATTTTGTACCTGCTCAATTGTCTGTTTTTGGACTTCACTACTAATTTTTATGATCTGCACCACCCTACTGTAATATGCCTTCGAAATAAGAGACTCAATAACATCACAGGATCATATAAAATCAACTGGCTGTCAGATATGATAGCTTCACATGTCAAAACAAGAATATCAACACCTTGTCAACAACTCTTTCTTTGCAAGTGTACTGGAAGTTTACCGACTGCTGGTACCACGCATTGTACAAACATGCAACTAAACCACGTTGCGCACGTTACTACAGTCCATTCACGAATAGTGTGATGCAGGTCCGAACTTCCTAGCGTGAATCACAAAAAAAAAAAGAAAAAAAGAAAAAGAAAAGAAAAAAAAAAAAAGCTAGCAAATCCAGAACCGCACAGTTGTGCGTGCATGGCCTAAAAGGATTAATATACGTATACCGATCCTAGTGCGAAGAGTGTAGAAGCAGCAGCACATCCGTAAACGTTAAAGAAAAATAATTTCCAATTCTGTAATGTAGTCGTTTTTAAAGACTGTTAAGAATAATAGTTAAATATGCAGCAAAAGTCAGAATTTATCGGAAGATTAATACATGACTGTTCGTTACTCTTTGTACGGTATCTACCATAAATACCGATTCGTGGCATTGTATGGCAGTGTTCACTATTGCCTGTACGTTAGTGTTCCACTGCAGTACGTTGACCTCCCCAGGGCCCGCATTTCCTGCTAGTGATCCTCGCCAGTGAATTACGATCCGCCTCCTGACATGTTATGAGCTCTCAGATGAGCTGTCCCATTTATCTTCCTTAACTTCACCTGTATCGACCTCACACCTCTCTGATTCTTCTCGTCCTGTCCTTATAGGGGTTTTACCGACACCAGTGTATGATTTTCATTTAACTGCCGGGAAAAATTAGAACCCCTCAAAAGACGATGTCGATTTTTATCTGATGACAACAGATGTTACCTCGGGGATTCCAGATGTTATGAAAATGGTTTCAACGTCGTTAGCCTTCGAACAGAATAGGTAATTAATTGCGAGAGTGCCATTTGTGTGTACAATTTAATAGGGAATGTTTACAGCCACAAGGCTAAAATTTACAACAACTTTTTAGGCTACAGGCGCCATGCTGTACAGCCGCACTCGTGCTTCTGAAAGGCAACGGAGCGAGACTGAAAGGGGTGCAAGTGTGGCCTTCCAAGTAGCAGGGTGATTCTTTCGGAGAACTGCCACACAACCTGGACGTGTCGTTTCAGTAGGACATCAATGCTCGCTGCAGTTGTCACGTAGACCAGGTTCTGGAGTCCAAGCTCCACGTAAGTACGGCAAAATCATTTTTTATGGCAAGGGTGACCGATTCTACAGTTATAACAGCACTAATAAGAGTGTTTGTTAGCCCAGAAATGTAGAAGCAAAAGGAGTACAATTATTTTTCTGGCTTGTATATACGTTGTGGAACATAATAATGATTCTATCACACCGTTGGTGTACGCTAGAAACTACACTCCTGGCTATTTAAATTGCTACACCATGAAGATGAAGTTCGGCGGACGCGAAATTTAATCGACAGGATGAAGATGCTGTGATATGCAAATCGTTAACTTTCCAGAGCATTCACACAAGGTTGGCGCCGTTGGCGACGCCTACAGCGTGCTGAGATGAAGAAAGTTTCCAACCGATGTATTATACACAAACAGTAGTTGACCGGCGTTGCCTGGTGAAACGTTGTTTTGATGCCTCATGTAAGAGGAGAAATGCGTACCATCACGTTTCCGACTTTGATAAGGGTCGGATTGTAGCCTATTGCGATTGCGGTTTTGTCGTATCGCGACATTGCTGTTCGTGTTTGTCGCGGTCCAATGACTGTTAGCAGAATATGGAATCGGTGGGCCCAGGAGGGCAATATGGAACGCCGTGCTGGGTACCAACGGCCTCGTATCACTAGCAGTCGAGATGACATGCGTGTTATCCGCATGACTGTAATGGATCGTGCAGCCACGTCTCGATCCCTGAGTCAAAGACAAAAACCATGGACACGAACAGTTCGACGACGCTTGCAGCAGCATGTACTATCAGCTCGGAGAACATGGCTGCGGTTACACTTGATGCTGTATCACAGACAGGAGCGCCTGCGATGGTGTACGCAATGACGAAATGTCATTTTCTCGGATGAATGCTGGTTCTGTTTACAGCATCATGATGGTCGCATCCGTGTTTGGAGACATCGCGGTGAATGCACATTGGAAGCATGTATTCGTCATCGCCATACCGGCGTATCGTATCACCTGGCGTGATGGTATGGGGTGCCATAGGTTACACGTCTCGGTCACCTCTTGTTCGCATCAACGGCACTTTGAACAGATATGTTACGGTCCGTGGCTCTACCCTTCATTCGCTCCCTGCGAAACACTACATTTCAACAGGATAAAGCACAATCGCATGTTGCAGGTCCTGTATGGGCCTTTCTGGATACGGAAAATGTTCGACTGCTGCACTGGCCAGCACATTCTCCAGATCTCTCAGCAACTCAAAACGTCTGGTCAACGGTGGCCGAGCAACTCGCTCGCCACAATACGCCAGTCACTACTCTTGATGAACTGTGGTATCGTGTTGAAGCTGCACGTGCATCTGTACTTGTGCATGCCATCAAAGCTCTGTTTGACTCAATGCCCCGGCGCATCAAGGCCGTTATTACGGCCAGAGGTCGATGCTCTGGGTACTGATTTCTCAGGATCTTCGCACCCAAATTGCGTGAAAATGTAATCACATCTCAGATCTAGTATAATAACTTTCTCCAATGAATACCCGTTTATCATCTGCATATCTTTAATGGCCATTAGTATAGTATCATGTCTTATACTTGCTGAGTTGGAGGTATATTCCGTACTCCATCGTACTGAACGCATCCTGCCGGCCGCAGTGGCCGAGGGGACTGAGGCGCTCCAGTCACGGTCTGTACGGCCACTACGGTCGGGGGTTCGAATCCCCCCTCGGGCATGGATATTTGTGCCATCCTCAGTATAAGGTAGTTCGTAAGTAGTTTGTAAGTTTAGGGACTGATGACCCCGTTGTTAAGTCCCATAAGCTTAACAAACATTTGAACATTTTGAACGCATCCGGAAGTTCAGTAGATCGCCGAAGATACGCTCAAAAATTTGCTGCCTTTGCAACATATTTCGCCTCGCGATGAATTGAATGGAGTCGAAATAATATTTGCACAGGTTACTCGAAGACTGTCGTCGCACGACGTATTACAATGACGCAGTCACTCAGGCAGTAGTTGCCTACGTCTTTACGATTCACATTCGCGATGTCAATACGCGCAGCTGGAAACCATAGGAACCGACTGCTTGCGTACATACACTGCCATGTGTCTACTTTCCATAAACATTATCCTGAGACGAACAGTTTTTTGCTGGGACAATCGTATGAAATACGGAAACATGTTTCTAGACTTATTTGTCAAGCACATCGAAAGGTACCATCTGTGTAATTTTGGCGGCTTATACCGTTTACTCCCTATATACAGTTTCTATGTGTGTATCGCGGTCGTCCACACAACACTCTAATGTCTTTTTAATACCTTAAAAACTTCTGTCTATTATCGTAACAGTTGATATAGTAAAAACTGATTTTGAGGAAGACCTACAAAAGTCACAATCAATTTTTCCAGGAGAATGTAAATATGGCCGAAGTCGAACAAAGTGCTAACAGAATGCAGAGGGAATTATTACTTCAATCATGGAGTTGTTATTGTAGTCATCGGTATACCGTTCCAGTGTGGTTGATGGTTGGAATGTATCCAACATCCACTACGAAACGTCTCTTGATCTAGGATGTAAAATAATTAGATGAGTAGTGCAATTAACCTGCATTTGTAAACGAAAACGTTTGTTGCTGAACTAAGCTCAACATGGCGTACGTGTAATACTATGATATTTTACTGATGAAGAGGGGGGGGGGGGGAGATATGCACTATGCACTTTGATCCGTCAGAGAGTTCTGATTAAAGATACTTCAGAATGCAAAGATTTGAAGGCTGCTATTGTACTGCTGTCAGAAACAATTCAGAATCCCAACGTAGGGGTTACAAGTATGTGCCCACGATCACTATTTACATTGTGATATATCCTTATAAAGACATCGACACCCACGAAATTATATAAAAATGTTGATACCAAAGAATTACGCAAGAAGGATAAACTAAGTTCCAGTCGAAACAGTTCCATTTATTTCCAATTTAACAAAGCTAACAAATTAATGTAACTGCAGCCGCAAAGTTCTCCTGTTCTTCCATATCATAAAAGCCTATAGTAGTGGACATCGCATCTAACGTAAATCACATCTCTTATTTTCCAAAATTAATGAACATGCATAAATAATTACGCCTTCTGCTTAGAGAGCGATCTGCTGCTCATTCTGTTACTTTTATAGTCGCAAGACACCATTACCCTTAAAATTAATTTCTCGAGCCCTGTAACTACATATTTGTCTAGACTCCTGAAACGCGCATTGCACTTCTTTCCTCTGTTCTAGTAGCTAACTTTTTTTAATCTCTTGGCACCTTTAGTGAAGTCAATAAATTATCAGTTCTTACATTATAATTCCTAGATAAAAATTGTCGAGATCAGAGACAAATATTGTAGAAGCAGCAGACAACCAAGTTCAGTCGTTTCTAAAATTCTGCCTTGCTGTCCGTATAAATGGAACTTCGCAATATTTGTGCGTCTGTTTGTACATTTGTTTATCTTGCTCAGGAATTGGCAGACATATCAAAGGAAGTAGTGATGAAATAAAATTACGTTTGTAACTGAATGAAATCTAAATTCACAGTCAGATTTTGAAACTCACGTAATCATTCAGCAAAATGTATAGTGTATCACTCATTCAACTTCTGACATGAAATTTGGCAATAGCGAAGTTTCACAGTGGAAGTGAAGGAAAAATCTAGAAGATTTTAATTTGCTAGTATAGCACGTAATGCTGTGTTTGAGCAGTTCGAAATGTGTTTATAATAGCAATAACTACAGCTCTCCTATTCATTAGTGGGTTCAGTGGCTTCCAAATGAGATATGTTTCCATAATGTGAAACCACCCCTGTGAATTACAGAAGCCGGCCGCGGTGGCCTAGGGGACTGAGGCGCTCCAGTCACGGTCTGCACGGCCACTACGGTCAGGGGTTCGAATTCCCCCTCGGGCATGGATATTTGTGCCGTCCTTAGTCTTAGCTATTTCATAAGTAGTTTGTAAGCCTAGGGACTGATGACCCAGTAGTTAAGTCCCATAAGTTCTACAAACATTTGAACATTTGAATTACAGACATTGTCAAGATTGTGTGGCTTTTGTGCCTTAACGATACAGACAGGTTCAACCACAGCGGAGGGGTATCTGTGGAGAAGCCTAATAACTTGTGCCTTGTGACATTAGCTAACGTGGCTTAATAAAATAGGCATTCTGCGGATCCGAACGTAGAACGTTCTGTCCCATAATTAGATAGAACTCTCAGATTAATTAGGCATGCTTGCAAAATACTGACACAAATTATTTACAGACGAATGGTAAAACTGCTAGAATCGGACCACAGGGACGATCAGTTCGGAAACCTTGATTACGAGAAGGGATCGATTGGAGATTGGTGGGAGATATTCTGTGACGTCAGGGAATCGTCATTGTAGCATTGGAGACAACTGTAAGGCTTAAAAATCGCAGAGGAGGACCGAGAGACGAATGTAGCTAGCAAGTTCGAAAGGATACATTATTATACGTTATTATTGGGAGATGAAGCTTTTGCAGGGCAGGGTAGCGTGGATAGCTCCATCATACCAGTCTCAGTACTGTAGACCACAATAACAACAATTTCAAACTACACTGATGGTCAGCCAGAGTACAACACTAAGAAGAACCAGCAGTAAAATAGCAAAATTTACTGGTTGTTAACAGGTTTCGTAAACATCACATGTTCGAAAATGCATACCCACCTAAAACAATCACTACTGAATGATGCCGCAGTTACTAGCTATAATATCTGATATATGCCTCAGCATCGAAGTTGCTCTGGATGTGTTGCTGCTTCCACATATTGCCAGAGTTGATTCTTTGTATTAATAATGACGCCCGCCAATGCCACACGGTCTAAAGTGCCTTGGTACGAATAACGTGGCCAGTCCCCGCCCGAGGTTCGGCTCTTTCCTGTGGCATCGGTGTGCGCTGTTCTTAGCACGTTAGTTTCAGTTGGATTGAGTTGTTTGTAAGTCTATGGATAGATGACCTCAGCAGTATGGTCCCATAATATTCCGAACTTTTAAACGTTTATATCCAGTGAAATTGAGCAGACCATTTAGATAGGCGACATAGAATGAACGCAAACCGTTCTACAACGATAAATTATTCTAAAATTTGTGACATGTGTGGTCACGCATTTTCCAAATGTAATCTAGCCAAATCACAATATCTGGTTCAGGACCAATTTAGCGCTGCTGAAGAACACATTTCTACAGTCTGTCAGTATGGTGTCTTCAGATTCTTATCCGTCGTGATACAGGTAGAATACTGATGAGAGTGACTTTCCATTCACCGACGAATCACGATTATATCTGTACCACTACGATGGAAGCTTGAAGTGTTTCTGTCATACTGCGCTGTTCTCTCGAGTCCCAAAATGTAGATCAGTAGTGACTTTTATTGACTAAAGTGCGAATCTGTCCCATTATGGACTTCCCAAATGCAACATCAAGTAGAACCACTGGTATCAGAAACAGATTTTCAATTATGAACAGCAGTAAGTAGCAGATATTTATTTATTATTGGTGACCTAGTTTTCTGTCAATGTGGGAGCATTATCAATGCTAAAAAACTAAAACAGTTACAGTCATTAAGCAGGCATGCCATATTACACATTAATTGTGCATGTTTCGGTCCATAATAAAATACATACCGTTAGGAACCTGGTTTAAAACATATAAATCAATCCATCTTTAGGTAGGAGATTACGTTACACTGTGACATCTGATAAAGGTTTTACGTAAATAGCTCCAGTGTACATCGTTGGCGCCTGTAGTGATGATGGCGATTATGGGATCTGGGCGCACAACGTCGAGGTCTTTAGCTCCCGGAAGAAAACAGAGTGAGACGAGTGTCAAATAAGTTAAAAGACAAGACAATTAAAACAGGGCATAAAATCATTCATATGACAGTTACCAAGAGAGGATTATTTACATTAGCACGGCTTTCTGACCACATAAGGAGAAACTCAGCCAGCCACTCAGCATCAAAATAAAATCTCCAACCTAAAACCTTAGGCCAGAGTGCAGACGCTTCTGTAGCCAGATTCATGACATCGCAGATCCGTCGAAAGACTGAATAAATCCTGTGATTTACGTAACTGTGACATAAAGCCGTTCTAAAAGTTCCACGTATTACAAAAATGAGCAAAACATTTAAGTATTTCGTACTTCCTCTAAATGTTTGGTACGGGGGAACTTATAACAGGACACTAGAATGTATGAAAATTTATACAACTGATTCAAGCCATTTGCCTAATGAACTGCAGGGTATGGTAGTGATTCAAAATATAATTTCGTGCACTGTGCTAACGATTCTTTCCTCTTTAGTTCCTCGTCGTTAACATCTGAGTTATTAGAGCGGGTAACGAAGCGCTCTGAGTATAATTAACGGAAAAACGGATCGCTATTATCCCCTTCGCTGGTAGCTTTAATCATTCTGTAAACACTTTTATATTGAAATATCCCAATTAGAACGTCATGTAAAAGACACCGTCTCTTTATTTACTACAGCTTGCGGTTACCTGACAAGAAATAAACGTTCCTGCATGAACGTGCATGTCTTTATTATTTGCGGGCTTCGTTGATTACTAGAAGTACTGATGGCGCTCGTTACGTGGTTTACCGTGTTAATGTCGACGTAACATTGTCAATCACTTCATAAAACCTAAGGCTGCCATGCATAGTAAAGCAAAACATGATATCAAAACCCAGACTCACTCATTATTGAGCTAGTGAAATATTTTCTATTTAGTTATGTATCCGAAATTAATTATGTAGCCATACTTTTGTCTCCAACTGTCACTAGTACGGAATTGTATTTCTGCAAATACATGTCTATAATTACTAAAAATATGGCAAGTACAACTTAAAAACTAATAATGCTGCGATTTATATTAATGTATGAACAATTGAACGTATGGCTACAAATACGAACCACCTAAAGAATATGAAAGTAAAAAGTTAAAGTTATCAGCAAGCAGGAATAAAACGCAAGAATTTCCGTACATATAAATTAATCGTGTCAAATGGTTTCCGAGCAATTTGCCACGAATTTTGTCCAGCACATAAATTCTGTTTCTTTATCAAATAATATTTATTTCTACTTCATGGAAATAAAGAAATTTAAAACGAAGTAATTTGAAAGTCGTATCAAATGTTGTTGCACATCATGGCAATAAAGAGTTAAAGTGTCATGGATTTCTGTCTGTCTACATAGTGTCTATATTTACTCGTATTTTCCTTACTACCGCACTTTACATTCATGTCGAACCTAGTGGCTGTACTCAGACCATGATATTCCTCAAGGGCTTTTTCACAACAAAGTTCGCTTCATTGCGAGATTAACTATTCTTCTATTTCTTGATGTCTTAATTTATTACCTGTGACACTAACCATTCATGTAAACAAGGTATTCCAATTCTTTCCTTTAATTTCATTCATTATCATACACATCTGGTCATACAAATTACAACACTAATTAGGACCAAAAAATGTATACCGCCTGTGATAAAAAATTTCCGTGAATACTCCTGTAACATTAACGTAGATGAACTAGGAACTACAGTTACCTTATTGTCATTTGAAATAGTCACGTCTCATAACTATGCATCGCCGAACACTGCGATACATGTCCTGTAAGCTTTGCACCTAATCTTACTTTGACATGATTTTCACGCTGTGTTCTATGTCTCCTCTACGATTTTCACCTCATACACTTCCTTCTACTGCTAAGTTGTTGATTCGTTGGTGTCTCAGAATCGGCCCCACCAACATATCCCTTACTTGTCTTAGGATATTCCATAAACTCCTTTCGTCTCCTCATTGGTTACGTCATCTACCCAGAAAATCGTCAGCAATCTTCTGTAGCACCAAAATTTCGAAAGCCTCTATCCTCTTCCTGCCTGAAATATTTACTGTACATGTTTCACTACAGTTCTAGCAATACTTTGCACAAATGCTGTAGGGTAACCCTTACATCAAGACTGAGTATGAGCCTCACTATGAGAGATTTCGTTCAGGTGAACCTGCATGTTGTGCATAGGTAGTAATTACGATGTTATAATGTCATTTAATTAATGATTGTAAAATGTAATGTACGTATGTAATGTAACTATAACCACTTCATATCATTTATTCATTATCTGTGTACTGTATTTGTCTATGTATATTTTATTTCTTTTTTTTTGTACTTTGTATGTTTTCTGTATTTACTGTAATTACTTGTCATATTTAATTTACGTATGTAGAATATTTCACTGTGAACGAGCTCAAAGATCGATACTTGGTGTAATCAAAAATGAAACGAAAAGTATAAATGAAACCTGTGTTTTAGTGTATCTAAGTGAAGTATAAACAGTTATTGAGCATCTATTCGTTCGTTCGTCCTGCTGAGGCAGAAATTAGTTACGTGTTCGTCCAGACGTCCGAAACGGGGTAGCGTCATCACGGACGATAACGGTCGCGAATAATTACACGATTCGCTAAGTATCTCTGCAACTGCTAACAAGCTGCCAAAGGAGCCAGCAAAAATAATTTCTGTATTAATGAAAATCTTGTAATCAGCACATTGTAAAGGATCTATAGTCGAGCTACAGTGAAGCACATCACTGGACTTAATGAGTACGATAAGTTGCGTGTTATTTATTGTAATTAATGTAGATGCTTGTTTGACTCTCTCCAAAATATAAGAAATTTGATGATACGTGTTCCATATTATGTGTAACAAGTAGTTACCTAGCCTTGCCAATATAACAAAGCATATTAATGTTTCATTTGCAAAGTGTTCAAAATTCAAAGTATTTAGAAGTAACTAATTAAGAGAGAGAAAAGTCTGTGATTAACTATTTCAATGTGACAAATTTTGATTTACGTAACAGTGATAGAATTTTTACTTAATCAGTATTTGAAAACGATCATTTTCAAAGTGAGAAGTTCACGTAAAGATAGAAACAGTGTTACTTATTTGATTGAGACTATTTTGCTAAACTTGACTATACATGATCGTAGACTGTTACATGCCAGTATTACGATACTGAATCAATGAACACTAAATTAATTCTTGTTAAACACTTCACAAATAGGTATAGGAATCAAACGTTAATATAGTAATAAATATTTCAGATTTTATTAATTTGCATATTTAATGACTAACAGATTTCTCAAAACTGAGTTCAACAATAGTTACCACCGCCACATCTATCCTATAAAGAACCATACTGTTACAATTATCGTATGCATTTATCTATCAAACATGAATTACGTAAATTTTACTGTTTTCCTACAAGAATTAATCAAATATTCCGTGGTTGGACTGCACCCACTTGCAAACCACTTTGTACTGGATTTATTACTGTTACAATTTTCAAAATTATTACTACCACTGGCGTACTAATTAAGGCGTACGCATTACACATACGCGGTAGTTCACTTTTTGCTATCAGTGTGTGTAAAGTCTGCGTTGGAGATTTTGTTCAAATGTTTGTAGAACTTATGGGACTTAACTACGGGGTCATCAGTCCCTAAGCTTACAAACTACTTATGAACTAGCTAAGACTAAGGACGGCTAAAATATCCATGCCCGAGGGGGGATTCGAACCCCCGACCGTAGTGGCCGTACAGACCGTGACTAGAGCGCCTTAGTCCCCTCGGCCACCGCGGCCGGATGGAGATTTTGTAATGTAGGGGAAGGTGAGTGATCTTTTGAAAACTTTGACAGTTAGGGACAAAGTATTTGTTAACCACACAAATTGTTTTGTTAATTATTTGAAAATTTAATTATAGCACTTGCATTGATTACGAGTTTAACGTAGCTTACCACGAAATTAAGATCAGGTTTGTTACGCCATGCAAACAATATTACGACAGCAACATATTTATTAACAAGCAACTAAAATGTATTTTCTCTTCCCATTCACACCTATTCGCACAAAAGTAAAAAAAATCCTTACAATGCTTCAGAAAACACTACCTTACCACCAAATTAATATCTGATATTAACAAAATTCGCTTGTTTAAAAACGCATTTGTTCCCCTTGCCATTGTAAATATTATATTTTCTATACTGCGGCCATCATATGTAATTATACTGCCCAAGTAACAGTACTCATCTACCACCTTTATTGTTTCGTTACCTAATCTAAATCCTTCAGCATAGCCTGATTTTCTTAGACTACATTCCATTACCCATATTTTACTCTTATTAATGTTCATCTTAAACCCTCGTTTCAAGACAGTGTACAATCCGTTCCAATACTCTTACAGGTTCTTTGCTGTCTTTGTCATCGACCAACAGCAAAATTATTATTTCTTCTCCCTGGCCTTTAAATCCTTCTCCAAATTTCTCCTTGCATTCCTTTACAGCTGGCTCCACGCATCTGAACTCCATACATTTTCGAGGTCAGGTGGCTGACGTGCAACAACGAAAAAGATCGCAGTCCGTAGGTGTAACCATAGCCGAAGCATATCTTTGAGGAGTCACACATACGTTTGTTCCAGAACACGGGCAGCTGCCTGTTCAATGGTTACAGGGACAATAGACTGGATGACTGACGAATCTGGCCTTGTAACATCAGCTAACATGGATATATGGATATATATATTTGTTCAATATTCTGTTTTACGAACGACTCAAAACAAGTGGAAAGTAGATCATTTCGGAATTAGGAATAATGTAGGAGCACGCAAAGTAATACATAACGACTTACCGTAGAAGACATGTTAAGGAAATGCAAACCTACGTTTTCAACTATAGAGATACCCGTACCGTAGGTGCAACAACAGCGGAGGGGTATCTGTGGAGAGGCCAGACAAACGTGTGGTTCCTGAAGACGGGCAGCAGCCTTTCCAGTAGTTACAGGGGTAACAGTATGGATGATTGACTGAGCTGGAATGGTAACATCAGCTAATGTAGCTTTGCCACACAGTTACTGCGAACGGCTGAAAGCAAGGGGAAACTACAGCCGTTACTTTTCCCGAATACATGCAGCTGTACTGTATGAACATATGATGATGGCATCTTCTCGGGTATAATATTCCGAAGGTAAAATAGTTCTCTATCTTTGGGCGGGGAATACTCAGAAGGATGTGATCATCAGGTAAGACAACAGTGGTATTCTACAGATCGGAGCGTGGAATGTTAGATCCCTTAATCGGGTAGGGAAGCTAGAAAATTTAAAAAGAGAAATGGATGGGTTTCAGTAAGATATAGTGGGGATTAGTGAAGTTCGGTGGAAAGAGGAACAGGATTTCTTGGGGGTATTACAGGTGTAGGTCTGATAATTAATAAGAAAATAGGAATGCGGGTAATCTACTATGAGCAACACAGGGATCGCATTATTGTAGTTAAGATAGATACGAAGGCAACACCGACCACAGTAGTACAGGTTTATATGCCAACTAGCTCTGACGATGATGAGGAGATCGAAGAAATGTATAAGGAGCTAAAGGAAATTATTCAGACAATTAAGGGAGAGGAAAACTTCATTGTTAAGGGAGACTGGAATTCGGAAGTAGGACAAGGAAGGGAAGAGGTGATAGTAGGTGAATATGATCTTGACAAAAGGAATGAAAGATGAAGCCACCTGGTAGAATTTTGCACGAAACATAATTTAGTTATTACAAACACCTGGTTTAAGAATCACGAAAGACGTTTGTATACGTGGAAGAGACCAGGAGACAGCGGGATATACCAGATTATTATGGTAAGACATAGATTTCGGAACCAGATTTTAAACTGGAAGACTTACTCAGGGGCAGATATAAACTCTGACTATAACCTAATGGTCATGAATTGTAGGCTGAAACTGAAAAAAAAAAAAAAAAAAAAAAAAAAAACTGCAGACAGGTAGGAAAATAAGCAGATGGGATCTGGATAAACGGAAGGAACCTGAAGGTCTTGAGAATTTCAGAGGGAGCTTTAGGCAACAGGTGACAGAAACTGGGGGAAATAAGACAGTAGAGAAGGAATTGGTAGTATTGAGAGATGAAATAGTGAAGGCAGCAGAGGACAAAATAGGTAGGAAGGCAAGACCTACTAAAAATCTTTGGATATTGCAGGACATACCAAATTTAATCGATGAAAGGAGAAAATATAAAAATGCAGTAAATAAAACAGGCAAACTGTAGTACAGACGACTAAGAAATGAGATTGACAGTAAGTGCAAAATGGCTACGCAGGAGTGACTAGATGCCAAATGCAAATCTGTAGAAGAATGTATATATGGGGGAAAAATGGATAGAGCCTTCAGGAAAATGAAAGAGATATTTGGAGATGAGGAAAACAGCTCTATGAATATCAAGAACACAGATGAAAAACCAGTTCTCAGCAAAGAAGGGAAAGTTGAAAGGTGGAAAGAGTGTATAGAGAGGCTCTACGAAAGAAATGAACTTAGAGGCAATATTGTAGGAAGGGGAGAAGAAGTAGATGATAATGAAATAGGAGATACTATACTGAGAGATGAATTTGACAGGCCCCTGGAGTAGATGACATTCCCTCACACCTACTGAAGTCTCTGGGAGATCTAGCCATGACAAAACTGTTTCACCTGCTGTGTAAGATATATCAAACTGGCGAAGTAACCTCAGACTTTAAGAAAAATGTAATAATCCCCATTCCGAAGAAAGCAGGTGCAGACAGATGTGAAAATTACAGAACCATCAGTTTAATAAGTCATGATTGCAAAATATTAACACGAATTATTTACAGAAGGACGGAAAAGCTGGTAGACGCCGACCTCGGGGAAGATCAATTTGGGTTTAGGAGAAATGTAGGAACACTGGAGGTAATACACACTTTACGGCTTATCCTAGAAGATAGATTAAGAAAAGGCAAACCTACATTTCTAGCATTTGGAGAAGGCTGACAAGGTTGATTGAAGTAAACTCTTTCAAGTTCTGAAGCAAGCAGGAGTAAAATATAGGGAACGTAAGGTTATTTAGAATTTGTACAAAACCCAGACAGCAGTTGTCAGAGTTGAAGGGCATGAAAGGGATACGTGGTTGGGAAGGGAGTAAGACAGGGTTGTAGCCTTTCTTAAATGTCATTCAATTTGTACATTAAGCAAAATATAAAGGAAAGGAAGGAGAGATCTGGAGAAGGAATTAAATTTCCATGTGAAGAATTAAAAACAGTGTGTTTTGCCGACGACGTAGTAATTCTGTCAGAGACAGCAAAGGATCTGGAAGAGCAGCTGAACGGAATGGACAGTGTGCTGAAAGGTGCATATAAGATATACATTAACAAGAGCAAAACAAGGGTAATGGAGTGCTGTCTGAGAAAATCAGGTGATGGTGAAGGAATTAGATTAGGTAACGAAACTATAAAGGAGGTAGATGACTTTTGTTACTTGGGCACTAAAATAACAAATAATGGTTACAGTACAGAGGATATAAAATGCAGAATGGCAATGGGTAGAAAATTGTTCTTAAAAAAGAGAAATTTGTTAACATCGGATACTGATTTAAGCCTAAGGAATTCCTTTCTGAAGGCATTTGTGTGGAGTGTTGCAGAGAAAGACGGATACAGATGGATATAGTAAGCAGATTCAGACAGATATAGGTTGCCGTTCTTATGTGGACGTGAAGAGGCTTGCTGAGGATAGGGTATGGTGGAGAGCTGCATCAAACCAGTCTCCGGACTGAAGACCACAACAAAAACAACGTTTTCAGCGTTCGTAGAATTGGAGAACGCTTTTGACAATGTTGAATGGAATACACTCTTTCAAATTCTCAAGGTATGAGTGGTGAAAATATATTGTTATATTCAACTTGTACAAAAACCAGTCAGTGGAATTAAGAGTCGAACTGCTAGTTCCCCATTTCTCGGTCAGAGCAATATTCGCCTGTTTTGTGCCTCAAGAAGACCATTATTCAGCTGATTCCCGTCTTTTTCCTGTTACAGCTGAGTGTAATACTTTCATAGTATTAAATATATGGTAAGTAAAACTTGGATTGATTATTTGTGTACCTTGGCAGATTTGTACAATCGTCAGATATATTTAATAATGTAAAGCGAACTTTACGTTCATATGATGTAGAGCTGGTAATTATAATTAAAATAGTTAAGCAGGTTTAGCATTCTTCTCAATGTTAAGCTTGTCGAATTCAAGAGGAACCAAATTATAATAAAGACAAACATTTAATAAGGGTAATTGTAGTGGAAGCTCATTGCGAAGAATTTTACATTAGATAAAATTTACGGTGATAAGTTATGGATATACATATCATAGAAACTATAAAGCTTTTAAAAGCGGCCTCCATTAACGTCAATATATATCGTCTATAACGCCTTAACTGCAGATTGTTCTGTCACAGAAACGATATACGACAGTATGTGACATGTTTATCCATCTAATGCAAAATGTTTGACACAGACATTGTACGGCGTTCTGTGATTAAAGTAACTAAAATTTTCCATCAGAGTTAAAATTTACGGTGATTTGTGATGTTTATAAATGTCATCGGTGAGTAAACGGCGAATAGAAACGAAGGGTCATGACCTCCGAACCGAGAATCCTTGCTGCAAGTTACTTACGTTAGTTAAAACCATAATTAAACAACATACTAGATTTTACGTGTATACTTGACATGCATATGTACGGTATTTTGGAGTCTGCGGATTTTGATAACTGAATTATAGAAATTTCTTTCAAGGCTTCCCGGGATCTTTATCTTACGGCTTACTGTGAAAATTTCGATGATTTGTCATGAATAGAAGTGTATATTTCACAAACAACACAATTGGATCTTTTGAGACAAAAAATACTAATTTTCGAAAACGGAAGACAGATTTCCAAGAAAAACGAAGACACAACATACACATTACAGTTTGTTTATTTACTTCTCAGTAATAAACGATATGTCAGAAATCGCATTTTAGCATGCAGCGGTTCCGAACTTCATGCTGCCGAGCGTTATCGTGCAACAACCGATATCTCAAAACCACCTAAGATATTTATCTGCACTCAAATTTAAATACAATTTTGATATTCTATCTACATTTCATACGCAGATACGTATGACCTAAAATTGTGTCACAACAAATTATATAACCATTCAAAAAGTCTACGCGTTGTGTACTTTATGAAATGAAGGCTCCATTAGGAGAGGTGTGCACCACGACTATATAATGACAACTATCAAAACAAATTTCAGCATTGGCTGTAAATCAACGTTTATTTGTTATTGCAAATGGATTTCGACTATGGAATATTCATCCTCAATGCAAAACGCACAATCGAATTGATACTATTCAGGTATTATACACTACCTGCATTAAAATTGCTTCACCAAGGAGAAATGCAGATCATCGGGTATTCATTGAACAAATATATTGTTCTAGATCTGACATGTGACTACATTTTCACGAAATTTGGGTGCATAGATCCTGAGAAATCAGTACCGAGAACAACGACCTCTGGCCGTAATAACTGCCTTCTTACGCCCAGGCATTGAGTCAAACAGAGCTTGGATGGCGTGTACAGGTACAGATGTCCATGCACCTCAACACGATACCACAGTTCATCAAGAATAGTGACTGGCTGTAGTGTGACGAACCAGTTGCTCGGCCACCATTGAAAAGATGTGTTCAATTGGTGACAGATCTGAAGAATGTGCTGGCCAGGGCAGCAGTCGAAAATTTTCCAAATCCATAAAGGCCCGTACAGGACCTGCAACATGCGGTCGTGCTTTATCCTGCTGAATTGTTTGTTTCCGCGGAGATGGAATGAAGGGTAGAGCCACGGGTCGTAACATTTCTAAATGTAACGGCCACTGTTCAAAGTGCCATCAATGCGAACCAGAGATGACCGAGACGTGTAACCAATGGCACCCCACACTATCATGCCGGGTGATACGCCAGTATGGAGATGACGAATACACGCTTCCAATGTGCGTTCACCGCGATGTCGCAAATCATGGATGCGACCATCATGATGCTGTAAACAAAACCTGGATTCATCCGAAAACGACGTTTTGCTATTCGTGCACCCAGATTCATACACCATCGCAGGCGCTCCTGTGATGGAGCCATGGTCTCAGAGCTGATAGTCCATGCAGTTGCAAAGGTCGTCGAACTGTTCGTGCAGATGGTTATTGTCTTGCAAACGTCCCCATCTGTTGAGTCAGGGATCGAGATGTGGCTGCACGATCCGTTGCAGCCATGCGGATCAAATGCCTGTCATCTCGACTGCTAGTGATACGAGGCCTCTGGGATTCAGCAGGGCGATCCGTATTGCCCTCCTGAACCCACTGGTAACAGTCATTGGGTCGCGATCAACGTTAGCAGAAATGTTGCGATCCGATAAACCAGAATCGCTATAGGCTACAATCACACCTTTATCAAAGTCGTAAACGTGATGGTACGCATTACTCCTCCTTACACGAGGCATCACAACAACGTTTCACTAGGCAACACCGGTCAACTGCTGTTTGTGTATGAGAAATCGGTGAGAAACTTTCGTCATGTCACCAAGTTGTAGGTTTCGCCACCGGCGCCAACCTTATGTGAATGCTCTGAAAACCTAATCATTTGCATATCACAGCATCTTTTTCCTGTTAGTTAAATTTCGAGTCTGTAGCACGTCATATTCGTGGTGTAGCAATTTCAATGGCCAGGAGTGTATGTCAAGCCGTAAAGAATAGCTACAAGATGTTCCAGAGTGCAAAGTGCAAGTAGTGAATTTGCACTCTGGAACATCTTGCAGCTATGCCTTGCGGCTTGACATATAATACCTGAAATGCATAATTATATTGCGGATTTTGCACTGAGAATGACTATTCCATAGTCGAAATCGATTCGCAATAACAGATACATGTTAATTTATGACCAATGCTGAAATTTCTTTTGATCCTGTATGTTGTAATACGTACTTGAATAAACTGGATGCTGCACATTAATTCTGATAAATAAGTAAAATAAAAATCACCCTTTCACCGAGCGAATATTTCAATCTGTAAAATGTACAAGAATCATTTTTTCTGATGAGCAGGTATTTTCAAATCGCGTGGAAAATTAAGAGCGATTTAAATGCCGTATTTCAGCACTATACGCACTTTTGCTAGCGAAACAACACAGTATTCCAGTTTACCTTAATAACGAACCAACATTTTCGAAAACGGAACGATGCCGATTCTAGATAAATCTGAACAACTTTCTATAGGTAGTTATTTAGATCAGTGTCTTTCAACCTGTGGGACGCGAGCCCCAAGCGCGTCGCTAAGTCTTGCTCGGGGAGTCGCCGACGCAGGAGGAAGTTCTTCTACCATACTACAACCGCCCAGGAAATGGAAAAAACGTATGTCTAAGAAAAATGAAATTTATTTTATGTTAAAATCACGCGATTTCTTGTTGATCATTAGTTCACAATTGAATAGGACAAAGATTGTTGTATAATTAATGCACCCAGTTAACTATTTTAAGGTGCCAGGCTATAGCTAAATTTACCAATACCATAAGTAATTTTAAGAAAATCGATTGTTACAAGTTGACTATCCAGTGGGGTCTTGTTTAACGATCATAATTTGCTTCTGAGCTGCGCTATGCAACACATATTTTTCTGTCGTTATTGACGTAATAATAGGATGTGTACCATTCAGCCGGCCGCGGTGGCCGAGGGGACTAAGACGCTCCAGTCACGGTCCGCACGGCCACTACGGTCGGGGGTTCGAATCCCCCTTCGGGCATGGATATTTTTTCCGTCCTAGTTCGTAAGTAGTTGATAAGTAGTTTGTAAGATTAGGGACTGATGACCCCGTAGTTAAGTCCCATAGTCTATACAAACATTTGAACATTTTGTACCATTCAGCAAAATTGGACTAAAATTTATCCCATAATGTAAAATATTGCATTTTATTGCTATTTTCAAAATGTTCAAATGTTTGTTAAGCTTATGGGACTTAACTACGGTGTCATCAGTCCCTAAACTTACAAACTACTTATCAACTACCTTATTCTAAGGACGGCACAAATATACATGCCCGAGGGGGGATTCGAACCCCCGACCGTAGTTATTGCTATTTTACAAGAAAGTTGTACCAACAGAAGAAAATTAAATTCGTTGCCAATTAAAATTATCATATAGTTGTGTTATGGTTTGGGATGAAGTTGGGTGTCCTAAATTAATATTAGATGAAAGGTGGTCGCAACAATTTGTGTTTTGGTACCCAAAATTCATGGTTATTCAGGATTTCATCATGAACAACCCTTGAATAAGCGGTGCTTTTGTAAGCCGTATAAAGCCCGTCATAGACCACATGTAATGTACAGAAACAAACCGATTTCCTCAGTTTCGATGTGCTCCATGAAGCGTGGCGCTATACTGTAAGACAGATACGGTATGGCCATTCTTCTAATAAGTATACAAATGAGGGCTACCCAGAACTCTTTACCAATTAACCCTGGGATCAGTAGAACCCCAGATAGTAAACGTTGAATAATCGTTAATTCGCACGCGGCGTTTACGAAGATATTAATATCGCGCAATGCCACGCGTGGTATGAATAATAGTGCTGAAGGCAACCGTCATGTCAATACTGGCTGTTGATTCGCTAGTACAGGGTAAACCATAAGGCTTGGTAGATCATTATCCATTTCTGTTACTATTATCCTTATCACTATCAGCATGAGCAGGGCTTGAGCAGTCTTTTCATTGGTTTATCCACCAGGTAACCATGATTCTTATCATCCATCGTATCCACAGATGATGCCATCTTCACGCAAAATGGTATTATCATTCCTGTTAACAGTCGTCTGTAGGAAAGTATGCAGAACCCCAATGGTATGTTGACAGCGAATCGTCATCATGGGTGCAGCCGGAATGTATACACCAGGATAATAAGCTACTGTTTTTATGGGACGAGTAATTCTTCCACCTCGCCTAACAGCCCTGATTATCGGCGAATCTCGTGAGTAACTTTGTCACCCCTGTTGAAAGAAGTGCCATTGATGATTCAAAGGGTTCTGTGCAGCTACATGATGATGCTCCAGCCCTCTTCACAATTTATGTTGGGACTCATCTCCACCGTCGTACGGCGGTTCTCAACATGTGAGGTTTCTGGTTATGGGGTCATTTCAAAAGTATCGATTAAGCATGGCCCACTCCAGTTGTACGGACAATGGAGTAGGGTATTCATGCTGCCTTTGTTCCGATGCAGCCTAGGCCATGTGAACTGAAATGCTAAGCATGAAAATTTCTCATCGCCACAATCGCTTTCTGTAAAATTCAACAATATTTGATATTTCTTTCAGGAAGGGGCAATTTTTGAGGGCCACAGTCTAATATTTTGATATATTTCACTGTTCTCTATTATCATAATACGGATACTTTTTTATTAACAAGGTAACTAAGTTTTTACTTCCGAAGTTCACCGAGGGAAGATACAGATTTCTTCATAATTTTTGTGACATTGAGATGAAAATTTAACTTTATGTTTATAGTGCTGATAAAATGAGGCGCGTTTACTAGGTTCGCCTAGTAGCTGCGGACCGCTCCTATGCCACTACATCAGGGTGATTTACTAAGGCATTAGAGGTGGAAACAAGTGGCAGAGTGTTCATAAATCCCAGTAACATATGAGTGCAGCTTTGTAATGCTGCTGTCTGCAGCATATTCTTCACTAAGGTACAGGTCCAAGACCAACACTTGATCATCTAGAATTCTGAAATAAATATTGCAGCACTCACATGAGCTCGATAACTAGTAATGATGACTATGAATTTTCTCGTAAATAACTCTGTTGACAAAGGTACTTACACATCTGTATTATCCCCTTCAATATTTTCGATTTTTCTTTTACCAAATATCCGGCAGGTCTTTTTTTTTTTTTTTTTTTTTTTTTTTTTTTTTTTTTTTTTTTTTTTTTTTTTTTTGCATCCGCGTGATTATTTCTGTTGCTGTTCCGTACTAACCGCGATATGTCATGAATAATATGAACTCAGGTGTTGCAACGGAGCCCTCGCAGTGGTTCTTTCATTTTGCAAAGATATCATAATCACATAAACTCATGTTGTGTGAGTATAGTGTATGTCGCACAATTCTATTAAAACTTTCCTGAGAGAGAATCTCCACTCTTTCTAAACTAACAATGCACGTGTAGTTTCCAAGTGTCTTATATTCAAAGAAATAAAATCAACAGCTATTGAGAGTTATGTACCTCACAAATTAACAAAAGAGGGGAGTGACGTGCAAATGTTGAAATGTTGTAGATCTTATGGGACTTAACTACGGGTCATCAGTACCTAAACTTACAAATTACTTATGAAGTAGCTAATACTAAGGACGGCACAAACATCCATGCCCGAGGGGGATTCGAACCCCCGACCGTAGTGGCCGTGCGAACTGTAACTGGCGCGCCGCTGACCGCTCGACCACCGTGGCCGGCCGGGAGAGGAGGCTGGGTGGTACGTGCCGTGATAATCAAAACAGGTTAGATCACTCTTGAAAAGGCAAAGAAAAAAAGAGGTTTAAACAGACACAAAATCCATAAAACATGCAATATTTTACGAAAACCCGTAATTTAGATGGAAATTCAATGTGATAAGCTTATAACAGTTTCCACAACAAAATACGGTCACGTAATTAGCTACAAAATCAAACGAAATTCCGGTCGTATGCCAAATCACGCCATAAAAGCAAGCCTACTGATCCAGATTCTAACCCAAGTAGATTCCGCTATGCTAACGTAATACCTACATACTGTATCTAGCTATAGTATACAACCGCTTGCTCAGCGAAATATCCGTACTCCGAACTGGAAAATTGCAGAAGTCACTGAAATGTTCAAGAAGTACAATAGGAGTGATCCGTAAAATTACACGACTATATCATTGACGTCGGTTTGCAACAGGATTTTAAAACATATACTTTCCTCAAACATTATGAACTAACTTGAAAAGAACGACCTGAGAACCTAATGTCAACGAGGATTATCGTACTTGTGAAACACAGCTAGGTCATTACTAAGATGAGATAATGAGTGCTATCGATAAGGGTATCCCAAACCTATTCAATATTCCTAAATTTCTGGACGGCTTGTGACAGTATAACTCACAAGCAGCTTCAGGTCATATTGTGTGAATGTGTAAATGTGTAATACCGCCTCAGATTTGCTACTGGATTAGCGATCTCCTGTCATAAAGGACATTTTACGTTGCAATTCACGGAAAGACATCGACAATAACAGAAGTGATATCTGGCATTCCCTTTCTTTATTAGGAAACAGTGTGAGCAGCTCTCGTGGACTGTTCATGGATGATGCTGTCCCTTAAAAATGATATTAATATGATATCTGTATGATGCAAAAATTGGTAAATTTGGTAAATATCCCTAAGGAATAAGTTTGAAGTCATCAATATAAGCCCTGAAAAAATCTATTAAACTTCACTGACACTATAAACCAGTCAACTGAATACCTCAGAATAGCAATAACGAATAAATTCATTTGGAAAGAACACACAGGGAATATCGTAGAGAAGACGGACCAAAGGCTACGTCTCATTGGCAGAACACACGGAAGATGCAACACTTCAAAAAAAAAAAAAAAAAAAAAAAAAAAAAAAAAAAAAAAATCCTACGTAAACAACATTTGAACATTTGTGCGTCCTATTTTGAAGTACTGCTACGCAATGTGGGATGCCACGGAGAATGCAGACTAAGGGCAGCGCATTTAGTATTACCGCGATCAGGGGAGTAGATAAATCTTTCCTCTATATTTGATGCCGCCAAAAACCCTCCCCCGCCCCCCACCCATAAAACAAACTTAAGAGTTTTTCTATGAATTTGGAAAAAATTGTGAGTAGTTGATAGAAGAATGAAGCTTTATTGAAAAAGATTATAGACATGGAGAGCAGTCTTTTCTGTTATACCTTGAAAATGACGGGCGTTCACCTCCCTAAATACTGGAAGACGTTACCCAACTACATTCACGTAAATTATTTGAACATGACATAGGGTGCGCCTCAGTTGCACAGTGGTAGAGTGCGAGACTAGAAATACAAAGGCCGCGAGTTCGATCCTCGCCAGGTCCTAAGGTTTTTATCTGTCACGTTCCACTTCTTTCACCTCTGGCAGTATTGGTCATGTGAAAAATACCGAGTAGCACCGTGGTTCGGAACCCACGTTAAACTGTAGGTCCCCTATAACTGGCTGGGTAAATCAGTTTGAAGGTCGGAGGAAGGCAACGGCATACCACCTCCAAAAAGGACCACGCCCAGTAAAGCACTGTGTTGTTCAAACCAATCTTCGGATTGTTGACTGCTTTACCTTACCTTTTTTTAACATGCAGAATAAGCCAAATTTTCAGAACAAAAGCAATCGCTGTAGGGATTAGTAACTTAGATATACCTGCCGCACTACCACATCTGGCTCAAGTCATGTTTCCAGCAATCGTAAAAAATCGAAAGCCTTTAGACAAATGTATAGGGGAGACCACGGGAATAGCGCCACCTTAAGGGAAACCAGTAGTTTTTACCTTACTAAAAGTGTGTCTCTTTCGTACAGAATAATACCATAGATTCGCCAGCTAATACTACGTTATTATAATTTTCAGCCATGTATTTTGTTAAGTTTTATTATTAAAAATATATTGTGAAAGTATACGCTACCAGTAGCCTGGTTTCCGGGATAATGACGCCATACATTTGAAAATCAAGGATAAACCTATATGATGAATTAGTAGTAGTAAATAAGTTTAACAACTGTTCTAATTTATGCTTATCACTCTATTAGACATTTAGAACGCTTCAAGTACTTGTCGATGTAACATTGGATTGAAAGGAGGTTTTATAATTTAGACTTGATTATGACACCGCAAAAGTCAGAAATACAGTTTTTGTCACTTCAAATCTTCGATATACACTAAACATGCCTCGCGCGGTACTTTGAACAGTTTGTGGAGCGTGTTTATGGCTGGAATTCAACAATACTGGTTCATTGTTACTGAAGGTTAGGTGGTGGTTACCTGAGCAATTCTTTTTAATGGGCATCGACTACAACTTACAGACACCGTGGTACCTTTCTTTCTTGGCAAATTTGTCGGTGTAACTCTCATATTCAGTATGCACATTGTCAATAAAGAAAGCTCTGGGGATTTTTGAATCCTGTCGTCCCCCTCCCGTATCTACGCCCCTGACCGCTATTAGAGGAGAGTGTCACGGAAATGATGCAGGGGACTCATTAAAAGAAAGGCATTAATCGTTACGGCATGATTAATTTACGAAATCTCTTTCACCAATTATATCTTCAAAACAAGAGAAATCACATAAAAACGCAGAGATTTAGGTGTTCCTTTATCACGCATGTTATTAGAGATTGACCCGGGAGTTAAACATCGTAAGATCGTTTCGATGAACCCTCTGTCATAAACTTCAGAGATGTCATAGAGCAAACCGTTGCTGCTCTCCAGGATCTATGCACCGCTGGCGATGGGAGTTTTTCGAACATTCACCATACTCATCTGACAGGAACACCTGTGATTACGATCTGTTTCCTAAGGTGAACGTACTACGACGTGGTATCCGGTACAATACTTTCCATGATGTACGGCGGTCAGTGTGGGACATAAACAGGAATAAATGCTCCACCTTCCGGACATTTGGCACTACGTCAGAAATTACGGGGTCAGACGCTTGTAAGGAAACAACGATAATTCTCGTTACTTTCATTCAGCCCTTGTTTTCACATAATCCGAGAGAGAGGTACCCGGTCACTGTATTAAGGCACCCGAGAACCTCGCAATTCACCTCTTGGCATAGCTACGACTAACAAAAACATCCTACACATCGCATGATTTGAAACGAGGCAAAGTCATAACTCACTGAAGCGTATAACAAATTTGCGTCAAACTAAAGTCTTCTTTCTGCTTCTCGCCATGCTGAAATCTCCCAGCATAACGATTAGCTGCGAGCAACAGCATTTAATCCAAATACACAACGTACGTAATTTCTCCCTGTAGTTGATGTGAGAAAGTCAGCAGCAGAATTAGTATTAAAAATATTTGTTTAGTTTGAGAAATCGAAATTCAGTTAGCTGTCTAGTTTACTTGGACGCTGTTCACATCCAAACCTAAGAATATATTACAATGTACTACCTATCATTTGTAGTAAGTAACTTTCTCGATAATAATGTTCAAAATGTTCAAATGTTTGTCAAGCTCATGGGACTTAACTACGGGGTCATCATTCCCTAAACTTACAAACTTCTTATCAACTACCTAATACTAAGGACGGCACAAATATCCATGCCCGAGGAGGGATTCGAACCCCCGACCGTAGTGGCCGTGCAGACCGTGACTGGAGCGCCTCAGTCTCCTCGGCCACCGCGGCCGGCCGATAATAATGCAATATTAAGAACTGTAATAGAGGTTTACGTAATTAGTCGTGTAAACCTCTGCATGCATTTACAATTCAACACATTTTAAGTGGCATTACGTCGCGCTGTAGCTCTGAAATATTGTACCTAACTAAGGAGGACTGGGGGCACAGTAGCAGCAAAATTAACTCTCTAGCAAAGGCACAATGCCTAAATAAAATTTAATTATTTACAGAATTATCTTCATCTTTAAGTTGCGAGTCGGGTGATATAGGTCACGGGGAAATACACAGGCTAACTTTCAAATTGATTTATCGGAATTTAGATTTAATCTTATAAAACTAATTTTCTCCTGCTATTAGGGACGTATTTAGGGTTGCGTAACAAAAGGAATTCCGCTCCTTGAAGGCACTGGAATTTTCGTCCGCCTCCTTCAATTAATATGTAATTAGTTCAATATATTCCTTGAAGGTCGAAGTAGACCTTAATTTGAATTTGCCTTCCTTCAGCGGTGGCAGGACATACGATTAACCCCCCGTTTTCTGGAAGAGTAGTGTTCCAACTGTTGTTGAGGCGGAGGTCGGGAGGGGAAGAGGTTTGCATGCAATGCTTTCTGGGGCCACCACAAAGTATCCGAGAATTGTTCACCTATTGAGTTAGTCACGGAGCACCCAGTTTTCTCGGCGGAAATAAACTGGTCGGTTGGTTCTGGTACATACAAGTGTCACCCAACTCGGAGGTAGTACTTATTTGGGGCTAGTTCGGAACTAACATCGGCTACCAAGTGGCCTCCATTACGTACGAACACTATTTGATCAAAAATATGCATAATCCTGGCTGAAAATGGCTTACGAGGTCGTAGCGCTCTACATCGGTAATGCTGGAATTCAACATGGTGTAGGTCCACCCTTAGCGTTGGCTTCTACTCTTGCAGGTATATGTTCAATCAGATGCTCTCTGGTTTATTGTGGAATGGCAGCTCATTCTTTACGGAGTGTTGAACATAGGGGAGTTACAGCTATTCTATAGGATTCACGTCAGTACTCTGTGCAAGCCAGTCTTTTATAGGTATTTTATGGTTGTGTAACCGCCACAGGCCGTGAAATGAACAGCTGCTCGTCCAGTAAGAAAGATCTCCATCCATGAATTGCTCTTCAATAGTGGGAAGCAAGAAGCTGCTTAAAACATCATTGTAGGCCTGTGCTCTGATAGTGCCACGTCCAACAACAAAGGATGCAAACCCCTCCTTGAAAAACACACTCACGCCATAACACCACCGCCTCCGAATTTTACTGTTGACGCAACACACGCTGGTAGATTGCGTTCACCAGACATTCGCCATACTAACAAACTGCTTTGGGATCGGCAGATAGTATACAGCGAATCGTCACTAAACACAACTGTTTTCCACTGTTCCTTTTTCCCGCGAGCTTCTAGAGGATTGAACAATAGAGAAATAAAAGTGGTTCGATGAACTCTCTGCCATGCACTTCAATGTGACTTGCAGAATATGTATATAGATGTCCTATCATAATGAACTCTAGTTACTATTTTTCCAAATGATACATTCTATTTCGATTCTGCGAAGAACGTCCACTTTACTCATTAACCCTCAGTCGACGTAGTATTCAACATTATCACTATTCCTCACCAGTTTCAAGAACCTCATGTTAAGATTTTGGCACTGTCCATATTTCACTGACATCAAATGAAGTGTTATAAACGTACATTTGCAAAACGTTTGTACCAAATGTACTATTTTTACTGGGTACCAGTAGACTAACCTTGGCCAGTTTAGTGCACTTTGCTCTATACTTGTCTGCGTGAGTGTTGTGTATATCAGCGCAAGATATTCTGCGCCATATGAGAACTTATGGTATTGGGTACAAACACAAAGTGCAGATCGCACCTTTGCATGGCACTGAGGCCAGTTTGACCTACATGAATTACGTCTTGTACCCATAGCCGTACTATTTCTGCTTAGGCCAGGGGCCGATTTTCAGCAAGACAATGCATGATTGCATGAACACGTGCATTCTTCGAATGGCAGGTTATCATCCGATATCTCAGAACCGCCAGATCAACAGACTTGTCACCAGTGGAAGATGTGTGGAGCATCCGATAATGATTTCTGGCAGTACTGGGATATGTGAAAGGTAAATACTACAGAAGAAGACAGAGATTATGTGTGAGCAAGTGCGTATGGTTTCTGAAATCATAGAGACTCTTCTGATCGACTAAACGTTTACTGTATCTTTCGACTTTGGTCCATTGTTGTAAATAATTTCGTGAATTGGCCGACAAAATCGCAAAATCAAGAATAATCGAACATCCACCTTTTAATTTACAAAAACACAGACCACATTAGAAGCGAAGAAAAATACATTTTGACGAACGCACCGATTTTGAGAGAACTTATCCGTAACTTCACGAAAGAGTGCATTTACAATTTCGTAACAGAAAAACTTACAGAAATGTCAGTTAATTAATTTTTAAGTATGTGTAGCACTTTTAGCATAACAACGAAAATAATAGTAATAATTATGTAAATCATCCTAAAGTTACTTCAAGAGTAAAATGTATTAACTGAGCACATTTGATGCACAATTAATATGCACAACATGCACAATTATAAAATATTATTTGAAAATAAATCGTACAATGATTGTATGTTATAGCTTTCGAAACGGACCTCAAAAGTGATTGTAATACTGAACACACAAATTACACAATGTCACTTTAGGCTAGAATCGCTCACTTCCATTAACTCTTGCGAATACTGATCTGAGTAGTTCCAAAAAAACTCGTGCCCATATTTGCTGGACACTAAAGGAATGGTAAACAGTGACTTGGTTAGGTGTTTTAGGAATTCAGTTTGTGAGAGTTGTTAGTGGGGTTTGAGGGAGACACAGAGCCCGAGAAACTTCGTACAAATGTTGTCATTAAAGCAGTGTGCCAGCTGGTGGTTACATAATGATAAGTGCTCTGTTTACACGAATTGGAAAGGATAATCTGATACATTTGAAGTGATCGTTCGCTTTAAATCGTTATGGTCGTCAACTTAGAGACCGTTGTCTGTCATTCGTAAACTTCTCCCTCGTCCTGTTTCACTGCATTTTTATACAAGTTTTAAATCCAAACTTTCAGATGCCAGACACTCAGATCGCTACCAATCTTTGTATATCGATAGAATATCAGCCGAAACTTCTACATAATACGAGCTATGTGCTGCCGTCCCGGAGAATGTGCGTAAACGGGAAGTAATATGTAACACTTGTCCTGCGGAGCACAGGAAAAGCGTATCTGTGTACATCCTTGGGGTAGTTGATTGAGCGAATGTTTGTCGTTACGAGGATCCTCAGTTCAAAACCTGGTGGCGTGAATTATTTTTTATTCATTTATTTTTTCTGTGTTATGTTGCAAATTGTTCTATGTCGACAAACGTACACCGAGTGTTACTTGTGACAACATGTTCCTGAAATGTAAAAGGACTGTTTGGGTTTTATTGCACTGTGTTATTGGCAGTTTGATTCGGCTTCGTTTTATTTGAAAGTAGCAAACCTGAAGAAATAAACAATTGCACTATACTTTGGGAAGATTTAAGTAATAATTGTAATAGTAATAATTAAAATAATATTAATAATAATAATAAATGACTGCAAGATAGGCAGCACTTCCGTTCAGCGGATGTGCGTGTTGTGGCTAGAGTGCCGTATGTTTGCCTTCACCATCAAATGGGGCTGACGTTGCTGTCCATTCCGCACGCTACTGCTATTGTTGCAGCTGAGAGTACTGTTTTTCGAAATAAATCCATGTAACGTTACTGACATTCTCGTCGAACCTTTGCATAGCGACGGTTGTGTGCCTACAAAAACGCAAATAAGCTTCCCACTAACACAGAGTTAGAAGTGGACCATAGATTGCATTGTGAACTTCTATTAAAAGAAAAAAATCTCATCCACTTTGAACGAAGGTTTAATACAGCAACACTGCGATGAAGTGGAAGAGTTCTGTGAGGGGAGGGATTCAACTCCTGCACATTATGGTTTCACCAGAGATCAGACATTCGTCCATAAAGTTAGTAAGATCCCGCCCTTATTCTAACTTTGCCGGCCACTAAACCACTTCCAGCGTTGGCCGATTTCGCACTGTCGGCGTAACATTCACTTTCCTTTTGGCGACACTTTAATTACCCGGCTAGCCCATAAATACGATTTCCACCTACGATTTTCTCCAGTTTGGTACACTCCTGTTTAGGAAGCAGTGTACACTGCGTTGTCAGAGAGGACACAGTTCGTAGTAATCGATGGTAAGACATCGACTAAAACAGAGGTGATATAGGGAGTTCCACAGGGTAGTGTTATTGGTCCACTGCTGTTCCTTATTTACATAAAAGATTCAGGCGAAAATCTAAGTAGCTCTCTTAGGTTGTTTGCGGATGACGCCGTCATTTACCGTCCAGTAAAATAATCTGAAGATCAAAACCAACTGCAGAACGAACTGAATAAGATATCACTATCGTGTAAAAATTGGCAATTGACCATAAATAATGAGAAGTGTGAAGTCGTCAACATGAGTACGAAACGAAATCCGTTAAACTTTTTTTACAAGATAAATCAATCAAAAGTGAAGGCCGTAAAATCCACAAAATACCTAAGAATGACTATTATTTCAGATTTAAATTGGAAAGAACACGTAGATAATGTCATGGGAAAGGCGAATCAGAGACTGCGTTTTATTGGCAGAACCCTTAAAACATGTAACAGAACTACAAAAGAAACTGCATACATTACGCTTGTCCGTCCATTTTTGGAGTATTGCTGCCCAGTGTGGGATCCTTATCAGGTGGGTTTGACGGAGGACATCGAAAGAGTCGAAAGAAGGACAGCTCGTTTCGTATTGTGACGATACATGAGAGACAGCGTTACGGAAATGATACAAAATATACGATAGGAATCATTACAACAACGGCGCTTATCGCTGCGGCGTGAGCTACTTACGAAACTCCAATCGCCAACATTCTCCACCGAATGGGAAAATATATTATTAACTCCCAAATACATAGGTAGAAATGATCATCAGAATAAAATACGAGAAATCAGAGCTCGAATGGAACGCTATTCGAGAATGGAGTGGAAGATAAATAGTATAATGGTGGTTTGATGAACCCTCTGCCAGCCACTTAAATGTGATTTGCAGAGTATCCCATGTAGATGTAGATGTAGTAACATGAAAGCACTTTATGTATCAGCTCCAGTCAGTAAGAGGTAGAAGAAAGCTAGGCCGCCCCTGCACTTTTACGGTTCGGTTTGCAGAGATCGATTCAGTTCGGGGCTGCTCGGTGCAGCTCTCAGGCGCCGCAGACGGACGGTCCCCTGGGGAGACATTAGCACTGGGCCGGCGCCGCCTACGCCTCCCAGCACGCCTACATCACACTTTTATGGGGGAGGGGGGCCACTGCTCGCCTTAGGCAAATAACGAGGCGCTGCCAAATACGGCCGCGGGGATTATGGCTTCTTAAAGACTTTAGCGCCGACTATCTGCTTAACTGCCTTTTGTTACAACCGGAGGCTCAGTCCCAGCAAGTCGCTCTGCCTTACTGTACAATGGAGACTGGGCTGACATGTACCCCAGGGCTCTATTCTGGAGCCACTTTTGTTTCTCATTTAAATAAATGATATGCCCTGTAGCTCAAGTAGAAATTCTTAAATTCATTTGGTCTCTCTTGGGCTTCAGCACTATAAATGCCATTTAAAAATGTCATTAATTCAAATTCCAATTGCTGCTTTAAACACAAGTATATTTATTACACTATAGGACCTATTTCGGATTTAACACTATCTTCAGGTGATCTGTGAAAGCCGGCCGCGGTGGCCGAGGGGACTGAGGCACCCCAGTCACGGTCTGTACGGCCACTACGGGCGGCGGTTCGAATCCCTCCTAGGGCATGGATATTTTTGCCGTCCTTAGGATTAGCAAGTTCGTAAGTAGTTTGTAAGTTTAGGGACTGATGACCACTTAGTTAAGTCCCATAAGCTATACAAACATTTGATCTGTGAATAATGAAACATTATCGAAGTTCATCGAATTTTATGATTACCGTAATTGTAACGTATATTACGTAATATACGTACGTCAGACGGTCGTGATATCCACATTCATCAAAAGTTTTCGTGCTGTCTATTAATTTCTTTATTTCTTCGTAAATTTCATTAAAGCAATATTTTTTCTGAAAATGTTACACGATTTTCGTCATTGATGTAACAGCTTCTTGACACATGTTTCACAGCAGTAGATTTCTCTTTCCCATGAATGCCCTCTTTGCTTATGCTAGTCTTCTTCCGTCGTGGGTTAGTTTACTGTGAAAGTAGAAGAGTTCCTTGTCTTCGTGTACATTGTGGTCGGCAATTCGGATTTATTTTCTCGCTACTTTTATTTACATTACTTCTCACGACTTTCGTCTTTCTTTGGTTTACCTTCAATCCATGGTCTGTGCGCATTAGTCTTTTCATTCCATTCAACAGATCCTGTAATTTTCCTTCACTTCCACAGACGATAGCAATATCATCAGCAAATCTTATCCTTGATATCCTTTTACCCAGAACATCTATCACAGCCTTGAACCTCTTCTTTTTTTCCGACATTACGTCTTAATTGAGCAAGTTAAACAGTGATGGCGACAGTCCACAACCTTTTCTTACACCCTTTTTAATCTGAGCACTTTTTTCTTAACTTTCGACGCTTATTGAATCCACTTGGTTCTTATACAAACAATGTAATACCTGCCTTTTATCCTACAGCTTGCTCCTATTTTTCTCAAAATGTTGAAATGTTCAAATGTTTGTAAATCTATCGGACCAAACTGCGTGTTCATCAGTCCGTAGCTTAAAAACTATCTAAACTAAGGTAAACTAATCTAAGGACAACCCACACACCCATGCCCCAGGGAGGACTCGAACATTCACGGCGAGCAACCGCGCGCTCCGCAGCGAGGCGCCTTAGACCTCTTGGCTACTCCACCGCGGCCCTATTTTTCTCCGAATTACGAACATCATATAGCACCTTACATTATCGAAGGCTCTTTCCTGGTCACAAATCATGTCTTGGTTCTTCTTTAGTCTCGCTTCCATTATAAATTGCAGCAATGCTATTGCGGCCACGCATTGCCGAGAAGTACGACCCGTGTCAATGCGACCTCGCAGCCTTCGGCTCTTCTGCCTACCTGGCAGGTATCGGACGGGGTGATAAACGGACAGCCTCTAGACTAGAAGTGAGTGCTAATGTCACTGGGTTCAAATGTCACTGGGTGCATTTGTCAGGACACCCTTTGCATGTGTTGTTAAATTTAGTGATCTTAGTTAGCCGAATCGTTATTGCCACGTGAGATTTTTGTATCATACATTTTAGTTATCTTTGCTACTGAAAGTGTATTGGTGTATAATATATTATGTACTTTTTACCCACTTTCTTGGACGATATCAATAAATTTTTCTATGTATTTTTTATCTTTCATGTCAACTTGTTTATTTAGTAAGTTTTATATAGGCCAGACAGGCAGAAATTTCAATATTAAAACCGGGAGCACGCCAGACGAAGCGCAGAAAACCGAGCTACTTTTTACCACCAATTAAAATCAGAGAAGCAAGTGGCAGATAATATGCAAAAGACAATCGAAAGTTTACATGTAACACCTGAAGGACAACTCATAGACATTATGTAAGAAATCTAAATATATTTACTCTCACTACACCACCTCTCTGAAATACCAATGAACAAGTTGACTTGAAACACAAAAAATTCATATTCAACATTACTAATATTATCCATCAAGATAATGGGTCTTAGATTACACACCAATCAAATTTAAGTAGCAAAGATAACGAAAATTTATGATACAAAGTTCACACATGTCAATAACGATTCGGCTAACTTAGATCATTAAAGTTCCCAGCACATGCAAAGATAATACATTCAGCCATTGTCGTAATAATAAACAAACAGCACGTAACCACATTACATCTGTGGTTATTTGTCAAGAAGCTGTCACATCAAAACGAAAATAGTACAATACTTTCACAACAAATATTACTTTAATGCAATTTACGAAGCAACAAAGAAATTAATAGATATCCATTGATGTATGTGGATGTCACGACCATCTGACGTATATATATTTCGTAATAGAAGTTACAGTTTCGGTAATCATAAAATTCTATCATTTGATCATGTGACATTTTTCACACATCACCTGAAGATCGCGCTAAAGCCGAAATAGGTCCTATAGTGTAATAAATATACATGTGTTTAAAGTAGTAATTGGAATTTCATTGTATGGTAAGATATTTTTGTTTGCTGATGACACCAGCTTCTTAGTAAACGACGTTGTATGTAATGTTGAGGCAGTATCAAATGATGTGGTGAAAGAAATACGTTCGTATTTTGTAAAAAAGCAATTTGACGTTAACTCATAGTAAGACTTTGTTTTTTATATTTTGTAACACACAATTCAACACTAACCGGTCATTCAATTAGACAGATTGGGCACATAATAAGTGATATTGAACAGATCAAGTCTTTAGCAATTCAGATGGATGGTAAGTTGTCGTGGAAGGCCTTCGTTCAGGATCTAGTTCATAAAACTAAATTCAAAAACGTTCAAATGTTTGTAAAGTCTATGGGACTTAACTACGGGGTCATCAGTCCCTAAACTTACAAACTACTTATGAACTAACTAAGACTAAGGACGGCACAAATATCCATGCCCGAGGTGGGATTCGAACCCCCGACCGTAGTGGTCGTGCAGACCGTGACTGGAGCGCCTCAGTCTCCTCGGCCACCGCGGCCGGCTAAAACTAAATGCTGCATTATTTAATATTTGAAAAGTTTCGGAAATTGATTGTTCAACGCGAAAAGTAGTTTTATTCGTTTATGACATGAGGTAACTCCTCTGGCTCAAAATCGGTATTTATTGCACTGAAACAGGCGGTATGAGTAGTGTGTGGTGTAACCTCGAGAAAATTGTTATTCGCTGTTTAGTAGAGTTGAAATTCCCACGTTGCTCGTGTTTTCCTTATTGTCATTATTTGTTAATAATACGAGGTATGTCCACAAAGTATGTTCCATTTTGTTATATAAAACTAACGTGTTCAGATACAGAAAAAAAAAAAAAGATTGTACAAAAATCTAAATCTCTTAAACTACTTTTGTACATAGCTTCCGAAATTTTGTAGGCAGTTCTTATAGCATTAGACAAGTTTTTGTATGCCTTCTTCATAGAAGACTGCTGGTTGTGTATTGAACCATATAGTACGATGTTGTTTCAACTCGAAATGTTGATCACCTAGGCCAAATTTGGGGTGTATAAAAAGATGAATGTGGTTAGGAGCGAGGTCCGAGCTGTACGGAGGATGATCAAACACGTCCCAGTTGCAATTTCCGCAAGGGTTGTTTGGTCACTTTCGCCGTATGAGGTCAGGAAAAGGAAAGACAATCACCGCCTTCTTCATTGTAGCGTGTCAAAAACTGAAGTGCACTGCCCGTCCGTTGTTTTTAGTATTGTTCAGAAAGCAAAATTTTCGAAATTTCAGTTTTGCAGTAATAATTTCATGAATTAGTAATCGGGTGATATTCATAGCTTCCATAGGAAGAGCAGTAATTAGAAATTTACGGTTGTGCTTAATGTTTTCTTCAGTTGTGTGACTCAGTTCATCAGTAACCATACGCGTTTGCCCACTTCCTTCTCATCGTGCGCTTCATCACGTCCTTCACTGAACAGTCTGACAGCACTTTTTCCAAAAATCTCGCAGATTTGCCGATGAACTTCCTGTGGTTTAACTTTCTTTGAATTTAGGAAAAGATTCACACGGGGCGGCGGCATTTTCAATTGAGGCTCACACTATAAAGAAGCACTATAAAGCACACGTCGGTAGCACAGATTTGAAAATGGCATAAATGTCTTCTCCTTGAATCAGAGTAATAACCGCGAATGCTCGGAACTGCGATCATAGCGCTGCCGAGGACAGAAATAGAAACGGAAGTTACTTTAGACAACCCTCGTGTTATGTTATTTCCAAAAGTTAGCAATTTCACTCAGTTAATACTAAATAAAATTACAAACTGCATTTGGACTGCACCTCTTCGACCGTTGTGCAGAAAGGTATGCATGATTATACCTATCAGTGATAAACAGCCACGAGAAACCAAAATGCTTTGTAGTAATCCACAGACATTCAACGGTAAACAGGAAATTTCCTCATGTCTCACTCTTCCTATTCTCTTTAGGATTTTTTGTTAAAATTAAAATAATAATAATATCTGTGTTACGGTTTAGATTCTTTTTACTTACGCTTAGGCCTGTAGTATGTATACGATTGCAACTCCTTTGTTATAATTTCATGCAGTGACTCGTTTCATGTCCATGGAGACTTGCTCCTCAATTTGGTCCGCAGTAGCATGATAAAGATAAACACTAAATAAATCTACGTGAGACGAGAGGATTATGCAAGATACGTTCTATTTGTCAGCGATATTTTGCTTCGGGACTGGTACTAATAGAAACATGTGGCTCATTTTAAAATACGCGTGTACTCATTGTGAAAGCATGATCGGAATAGCAGTCTGTACCTAACACAGAAGTACGGCAGCAGCAGAGAGTCTTAGGACTGTTATTGATTCTTAAATGACCATGTTCTCAGTACCACAACAGCATGAAATCTTTCGTTTGTTTTAATTGTGTAGTAAGCCGCTAGTTGAAAGGCAGTTCGTTTGCGGCTCAGTACTTAAACGGGTTTGACAGCTATACTGTATTTTCATTAGAAAAATTAATTAAGCCTCCTGCATAGATAAATTAAGACATAAGACTTATGTATTCCAGTGCTCAGCTGCGAAATAAAGTGTGGTATACAACTTACCTATTCAGTGGGCGAAATCAGTCGAAACAAATCCTATGTTGTGTGGCGCAGGTAGTCAACACAGCGAACTCAGGACATGATGGGCAGAAGTCTGAAACAGAGCGATAGGTGCATGAGGATTGAATAAACACTAAATAAAAACAAAAGTAACAAATCGTAGAGGTTCCGTGCACTCACTCCCACTTATACTTTTTACGTAAAGATCCCTAGGTCAAAGATATGTCTTTCTCAATTTGTTTTTGTCCGTCATGAAAGCTAATACTTTTGTATGAGACAAGCACTTGTTGACTAACAGATACGCACCTCCTCTATTGTGTCACGGAAAGAAGGCCACTTCTGACACAGATGCTGGTTGATGTATAGATTCAGTTTTCGTATAAAATTGGTAATTGACTACCTACTTTCAGGGCTACGAGTTATCAAGCTTCACCCTGATTATGACGAAACTATTAACATGAAACAGGGCACTGTCCTCACATCTGTTACTGACCAATGGATCTTAGCATCAGAATCTGAGTTTTCCTACTTCTAATTCACGATTTTCTCGCTACATGTCTGCTGGAGTTTCTTTCTTAAATATGTTAGGAACAAACTTGGTGAAGTAGCTCTTAATCTGTTTAATACGGACATCGGCCTTGTCGTACTATCGTATGTGACACCTCTCATTCCTCCTTATTTACACTCCTGGCCATTAAAATTGCTACCCCACGAAGATGACGTGCTACAGACGCGAAATTTAACCGACAGGAAGAATGTTTTCATATGCAAATGATTAGCTTTTCAGATCATTCACTGAAGGTTGGCGCCGTGGCGACTCCTACAACGTGCTGACATGAGGAAAGTTTCCAACCAATTTCTCATACACAAACAGGAGGTGACCGGTGTTGCCTGGTGAAACGTTGTTTTAATGCCTCATGTAAGGAGGATAAATGCATACCATCACGTTTCCGACTTAAAAAAAAAAAAAAAAAAAAAAAAAAAAAAAAAAAAAAAAAAAAACAGTTCGACGACGTTTGTAGCAGCATGGACTGTCAACTCGGAGACCATGGCAGCGGTTACCCTTGACGCTTCATCAAAGACAAGAGCGCCGGCGATGGTGTACGCAGCGACGAACCTAGGTGCACGAATGGCAAAACGTCATATTTTCGGATGAATCCAGGTTCTGTTTACAACTTCACGATGGTCACTTCAGTGTTTGGCGACATCACGGCGAAGGCACATTGGAAGCGTGTATTCGTTGTCGCCATACTGGCGTATCACCCGGCGTGTTGGTATGGAGATTGGTTACCCGTCTCGGTCACCACTTGCTCTCATCCGTGGCACTTTGAACAATGACCGTTACATTTCAGATGTATTACGACCCCTGGCTCAACCCTACATTTCAGCATGATCATGCACAGCCGCATGTTGCAGGTCCTGTACGGGCCTTTCTGGATACGGAAAATGTTCGACTGCTGCCCTGGCCAGCACATTCTCCATATCTCTCACCAATTGAATACGTCTGGTCAATGGTGGCCGAGCAATTGGCTCGTCACAATACGCCAGTAACTAATCTTGATGAACTGTGTTATCGTGTTGAAGCTGCATGGGCATCTAATCTGTACACGCCATCGAGGCTCTGTTTGACTGAATGCTCAGGCGTATACCGGTCATAGATCGTTGTTCTGGGTACTGATCTCTCAGAATCTATGCACTCAAATTACGTGAAAATGTAATCAGGTGTCAGTTCTAATATAATATATTTGTCCAATGATTACGCGTTTATCATCTGTATTTCTTCTTGGTGTAGCAATTTTTAAGGCCAGTAGTGTATTTTGATGCTGTAGTCATACATCGTAACGTTATTCATTTCATGTCACATTCTTGAAAAGATGTGGAAATTATTGCTATGATAATAGCACTATGTTCCGCGTCTGTGCGTTATCTCTGAATCATTGAGTGCCTCCACTATGCTTATTATAATTCTTCGGTCAGAGTCGTTCTTTTCTGTGTGTCGTCTACTTTATCGCCAAATGTTTATCTACGCTCCCAAAAATAAAAAGTAGTACACACTATTAGAGTTTCCTGACTCACTCAAGATGTGTTATTGGAAATGTGGGCAGTACATGAATCGATTATATTTACAGATCAATAGCTGATGAGGGATTGAGATATGTGTTTTGAACACGTATATTAGTGTGACAATGCATACACTGATTCTAGCATCCATTAGATCGTGGATTTGGCGAACATGCTCTTGGGATAGAGTGTTCCCCGCCCGCTCTGGCGGTAGATTTAGTTGTGCAAATACTGTATTTTGACGAGCTCACACTTGTCACTTGCCGAACCACCATATACTACTCGTGCTAGATTGGTGAGTCTATAGTTAGTGCAGGCCAGGGAAGTTGCTTCAGAGCAGGTTGACATTCAAGCGCAGGTATGTAGACAAGCATGATCCTGTTGTAACGACACGTAATTACCTGTTGCAGGAAAGGCAACAGAACAGGTCTGCGCGCACTGAACACTCGTCACAGTTTCATCCATAATCTACAGTTACAGTTCAACGGACTTCACACCGTAACGCTTGGATTGCGATCAGTGTGCCATGGATTAAAGTACTGTTCGAGTCAGCGCCCATGAAGTCTACTTCGCTGGCACAAACAGCCATCACTGGCGTATAGGAGGAATCTGCTGCTATCATTGAATACCACTGCCTAGATTCCATCTTCCAACTGATTCTCTGACGGCACTAGTCGGGCCTTCCATGAGGATTCTGCACTGTTAGTGCAAGATGGGCTAGTGTTCCGCGTGCTTGTTGTCCCACTGCTATTAACTGTGTAGCAGTGTTCACATTTCAGGGTTCACATACTATTTCTGATATAGGGTAACTATACGATCTTTTTTTAAATATTAGACAATGTTATTAAGGGCTGTGTACAAATACGAAGGCCACAGGTGGTCATTGCAGCTGAACATTTATTGATGTGTATTGAAATAATCATCGTCAGAATCTGCCCTACTACAGCCATCAGTTAGCATAGGATTAAAAAAAGAGAATAATCAAAAGATATTGACATAAAACACATAAATGCAAGGAGACAAGTACATACCTAGGAACATATTATATAGTTTACTTTATGGTTAATGTGGTAATTTTTGCGCATTTTATGTTTTAAATGGTTATATACTTACTTTTTTTTCTTCTCTCATCGGAATTCTTTTATTTGCTCTATTACATTTCAGTTTTTAGCATTTTTGCAATTTACAAATTCAGAGGCGATATGGATATCGATAACTTTATAATATACTTTGTAATTTTCAATGTTTGCTATCTTATTTATTCCTACTGTGAAAACATATAAAAATATAGCCAATAAAGCGTAAAAAGAGTAAATTTTAATAGTATGAAATTTATTATGTATCGTTCAATGGTTCTCTCATGTTCTAAAATTTTCGATAAAATGCTTAGTTTGTTGGTCCGTTTGTTCGTTAAAGCCCTTATTCACATCTCTCTCATGTGAGTAATAATTTGTAACCTTCCAGAATGTTTAGATTTTCCATTTATCTGCAATGTGTAAGTTTGACATGTACTGCGTTATTGGGGTCATTTCGTGATTTTGTTCTTTTAAATGTGTACCGAATGATCAGCGAATGTTTTCACTGTTGTTCGTTTGTTCTCGCAATCTTATTTTATAATTTCTACATTTTTGAGCGATATATAACTCGTCATGGCCTTTGCATGTTAATTTATGCACAAGATATCGAACATTTTGTTGTATCTTCTAGTGAGTGATATAAATGTTTTGTGAATGTGTTCTCAAAACTGAATCCTATTCTTTGTTTCATTTTCCGTAAGATATACCGAATCGTTTTTGATAGTTGTTCTCACTATGGAAAAATAAAGTATTCGGTTCTCTCATTACTTTATATACGTTTCACTATAAATTGGTGTATTAATTTCTTTTTAGTTGTTCCGTTCAATTTGGAAGTAATTTTGTCTACATCTGAGTGTTTATATCCGCCGTTCTGTGGCATCTGTCTAGCCCTCAAATCCAAAACAGTAGTTAACCACGTGACCCGGGGCAGGCGGGAAAAGTGTTTGGGAGAGAGAAAAAGAAGAACACATGTTGTTTGTAATGTATGTGAAATGTATGTCAAATATGATGAGCTTCTAAAGATAATATGGTAAAAATATACTTCATGCAGATATTTCGTGTGCATCTTTTCGATGCGATTTCCATGTTGCAATAACACCAAGTGTGTGTGTCTGTGTGTGTGTGTGTGTGTATGTGTGTGTGTGTGTGTGTGTGTCAAAGTAAAGCAATGCAATATTATATACAAGCATTCAAAGTACTGAATAGATATGTTAAATACACCTGTAATGTTTTATGCAAAAATAAACGTGCAAGCTTATTAAATGGAGTCGTCACAGGATCTGACTTAATAAAGACCCTTTTATTATTCCTCTGCATTTGGTAGAACTGCTTGATCTGAATATCATGTAAATAAGAAACACAGCAAAGCACTCTGGTACAAATGAATTACAGTGAGCAAATTTACACTGTCCTAATATATTTCAACACCTTTCTTTCCTACGCATCGGACCGCCATAATTTCTTTCACAAAGAGTACACTGCTGGGACGATTATCTTTCCAACACTTTTTCACAAGTAACATCACACTTAAAAATAATTACTCCTGTAGCGTAAGTATTCAAACAAACTAAGAAAGTGTCGGTATTAACTACTGAAAGGAGAACCATAGATTTCTAATAAAAAAACTTATGGAATAGGTTCACACATTTGTGACTGGCTGGAAGACTTCCAAAGTAATAGAACGCAGTACGCTGTTCTCGACAGCGAGTGTTCATCAGAGACGAGTGTGTCGTCAGGCGTACCCCAGGGGAGTGTGATAGGACCGCTATTATTTTTTATCTATATAAATGATCTGATGGACAGAGTAAGTTGTAGTTTGCTGCTGTTTGCTGATGATGCTGTGGTGTATGGAAGGGTGTCGTCTGTAACTGGCTGTAATACCATAGAGGATGACTTAGACAAAATTTATAGTTAGTGCGAAGAATGTAACTCTCAATGTAGAAAAATGTAAGGTGATGCGCATGAGTAGAAAAAAACAATCCCATAATGTTCGAATACAGCATTAGTAGTCAGCTTCTTGATGCTGTCGCGTCGTTCAAATATCTAATCGTAACATTACAGAGCGATATGAAATGGAACGGGCATGTAAGGACAGTTGTGTGTAAGGCGGACAGCCGATTTCGGTTTATTGGGAGAATTTTGGGAAGATGAAATTCACCTGTAAAGGAGATCGCGCATAAAAGGCTTGTACGACCACGTCTTGAGTATTGCTCAAGTGTTTGGGAGCCGCAGTAGATCAGTTTAAAGGAAGACATAGAGGCGGTTCAGAGACGAGCAGCTAGATTTGTTACCGGTAGGTTCGTCCAATGCGCGAGTGTCACGGAAATGCTCCGGCAACTCAATTGGCGATCGCTGGAAGAAAGACGACGTTCTTTTCGTGAAATTCTGTTGCGGAAGTTTAAAGGGTTGGAATGTGAAGCTGAGTGTAATACGATCTTGCTGCCGCCTACTTACATTTCGCGTAAAGATCACAAACACAAAATAAGAGAAATTATGGCTCGAACGGAGGCATATAGGTATTCTTTTTTTCCTCTTTCAATTTGGGAGTGGAATAGGAAAGGAAATGCCTAGTAGTGGTACAGTGTAATCTCCGCCACGCACCTTACGGTGAATTGCGGAGTATGTATGTAGCTGTAGACGTACTCCTTTTTTCTCTTTTCTTGCGTTCGTGAGTACCGGAAACGAGAGTCTGTGACTGCAGCTCAGTTTACATTTCGGTGCAGCTTTAACATTGGACCTCCAACGAGGGAGAGTATTGATCGTTGGAATAAATAATTTCACAAAACTGGCTCTCTGTGAATTATGAAAACCCTTGTCGGGCGTGAGCGTCGGAAGCTCAGGCGAAGAGCATTTGATTCATCGTTTAACCTAGCCCAACGAATTCAAGTCACGGACGTAGTAGGGGATCAGAAATACAGCGAAGGTATGGCGTATATTGAAGTACTAATTTTTGTCAACTACTATGCTGTGCTATACAGTACTATACCATACCGTACAATAGTACGCAACCAAATGCAGTCCTTTAAAGTATACGCCAAATTATGGACGAAGATGAATTGTCTTTGCTTCCTGTTATTTATGGCAATAATAATGCGATTCATATGGAAAATACAACATTCAGAGCCTCTGGATATGGGTTCACAGAACAGAATTCCAGGGTCATAACGGAACATAAGCAGGACCTCCACGATGTTAATGTGCTTTTGCATCGTACCATTGGTATACGTTTACGGATATTTCTTTTTTAAGACTATGCGATTAGTGGGACAACACACTCCGATTTCTACGTAAGTGATTCGTTCCTGCACAGAAAGAAAGAAAATCTAGAAGGTTACATTATCTAGTATAACAGGTGAGTAGTTCACACATCTGCGAGGTTCAACGATACCTACCTCAAGAACGGACAGGTCGTATAGGAATGAAGGTTTAGTATTTTACTACTGGCCACGGATGCCCCCTGATGTCACGTCCTGCAATTGTTTCTTGTGGCAGTAAGTGAGAAATGCAATTGAAATACCACATGGACCTACATAAATGAAAGAGACGACAAGCTCCGTCATGTGGTGCGGCTCCATATGTGTATGATCACATTTGCTGTACATAATAAAATCGCAACAATGTTCATGTCATCTAGCAAACACAAACAGTGTACAACATTTTTGAATTACTTGGAAGGTCGAATACGTGGCTGTTGTCTTTACCGATGAAAGCTTACACTCGTGTGGGAAGACCTCAGACACGGCCAACTAACTCGACTGGAATTTGGCAGACCGTTTGCGTACAACCTAAATCAATGGACTGACATAACAACAAAATGATGATGAAGATGACAGGATTGCTATATTTCGTGAATTTGGGAACAGCTATCTGGTACAAAAGAAACTGAAATTGATTTTTCCTCATTCATATCCCCAGAGAGAGATTCGAATCAGCAGTGACGATAAAGATGGAAAATAATTATTTTTTTTTTTTTTTTTTTTTTTTTTTTTTTTTTTTTTTTTTTTTTTTTTTAATTTCTTCGTGTACAACAGAATCACAGTCCGTCAGGTAATACTGAGACAAAATATATAAAGACCAAGCCGTATTGTTCGGCTACGTGTAATTGACTTTCCCCACTAAGTTACGTTTCCCACGAATTGTCTTACTATTTCCCGTTCTGAAAACCCTACGATTTCGTTTAGCTTATCTATAGAAATCATATGAAGACCTGAAGTAAAATATAACCTACGTGCCTTATAGATGTCAGATAATGATGTTTTTCCCTCGAGATCAACTTTTAAAATCATAATTACTCCATATTAAAGAAAATCATTTAAACATAAATGCACATTACAAAAACGATATATTTATTAAATCTCATTCCATTTTACAGTTTTTAATTTTTTAAATCCTAAAATGAAAACAAATCAATGTCTATAGCACCAAACAAGCTCTGATAATAAAGGAAGCTTAAATGTATGGAATAGTTTTAGGCCTTACTACGTTTGTTAATTAGGCTCTGCTTTGACATGGTGCAGCGCACATTGCTTTAATTCCGTTTCTTCTCATCTCTTAAATACGATGAAATTTTTTTCTGACATCTTTCACCCATAGCGGCCTACCTGCCGTGGACTCGAGTTTACATGATCACACACTCATCTTCAACGTTGTATTTATGGGGCACAGTCTTGATACTACTGTACATAAGTTTTCCAATCTTTTTAGATGCGGCAATAATTACAATGTTTTTGACACTAAAGAAAATACCTATGAAAAGTTGACCGGCAGGTCTGGACGATTTCGCCTTCACCGCTAGGAACCGCATAAACAACAGTAGTCCGTCGCCTACTTTTCATTATAATTATTGTATAGCCCTTGGCGTCTCCTGTTTACTGACTTAAAATTGATTTGCCCCAAAAGGTAGTTTTGTTGTTTGCAGTAATCAGCTTTGTAAAAGTCTTCAAAAAGATTGTAGCTTTTCGGTATGTGAGATACTATTGCGCTCAATGTAAACTTACATTTCACATTCTAAAGTAGGTGTGTCTTGGTTGGAACCACAATATTCTTTTTAGAAGTATATTCCTCTCCTCTCTTCAGTAGCTACTTTCTTTCTTTTAAGATTCGTCCTCCCCCTTATTCCTACACGTTATAAGACTTTTACTCATAATAAAACAATAAACGAATTACAATAAAACAACTTTTAACACGCTGTTCCTTCACAAAACATCGTGAAGTAAACAAAAAAAAAAATTGCTATGATGTTTGCGAGCACAAGGCGCTTAGGTCATAATTCACTATTTGCTGCCGTGCACGTACATTTCACGCTTTCTTGGCGATTAAATTAACTACTAAAAACAGGTTTGGCACTGAGATCAGAACATATCACAACTGGCTTGACCCATCGACCATAATTCCTGTTATAACTCCGAAATGGGTAAAATGTCACGTAGATGTTAATTAACTTTAGGTCTTCATTACGCTTTCCACCCTTGTTGAGTTGATTATCAGTTTATATTTCTTACAGCGACGGCGATACTAGGTATGTAACACAACTATGCATACGTAAATGATAGAAATCGTTAGAGAAGAATACGTACTAATAGGCATGCTCCAGTCCAATTACTGATGCTAGAATTTACTATCTTATTTTTATGTATAACAAGATACTGCACTCAAACTAGCTCGCTATGAGGAGAGGGTGTTTTTCAGACAGAATTCCGGATAATAGGCTACTTTTGTACCATTGTCAACCCCTAGAATAAACTTCCGAGTACAACTGTCAACGTTATTTAGTATACTGGGACGTATCACGTATCAGAGTAGTCAGAATATTTGTAATTCTATACTCCGTTGGCCTAATAAAGAATTAAAAAGCAGGTCGGAATGAGAACGCACAAATCAGACTACCTCCCATTGTTCTGCTGGAACTCCATAGCAAAAACTTCTCTGTATTTAGTTTTTAATTAACTTCCAACTTCATCGGAACTCTATGATTCAGCCGACAAACATTTTAACAGAGGTAATTAAAAATTCGCTCACATTCTCTTGCTGATGGTCGTTTTTGTTCATTGCTGTAAATGCCATTGTGGCTACAAGTCATATGAAAACGTTCTGTACAATATATATAATGGATTTTAATTTTAAATTTACAATAAAGTGATGTGAGGTGTGTGTAAGAGACGGGAGCCGATTACTAATTAGGAGTTCGTGGTCTGAGCACTGGCACATACTGTGAAGAGAAATCAGCATGAAAAAGGGAATGAAGTAAATTATCCGTGTGTCATTAGACATTGTCGAGGTTACATGATCTAAGCATCAAAATTTCAGTATTCTTTTACTGCACCACATTACAGATGCTTCGATATTCTTCTTGCCTGAAATGTTAATAGTCAATATATGTCGACAGTGAAAGACAGCACTTGAAACAAATATCGAGAAATGACACTTGCATGTATATGTTGAATAGCATTGGGGATAAGCTACAAGAAAATGTCACTCCCTTCTAAATCACTGCTCCTGTTCATGATATGAAGTTCATATGCAGTTTACATCATTGGAATGTGATAAATCTGATAACTGTTATTAGTGAGTACACTTTCAGGTCACGGATGAAAAAAAATCAACGATTATCTGATTTTATAGGAGTATGTGCATGTTTGCCAAAGAACTAATTCAATGTTGAGGATATACTGAATGTATACACTTTGGTGACAAAACTCGTAAACGTTCAAGATCACGTCTATAATACGTGAAACATTAAGGTGCAAAATCAAAACAACTACGTCACTACACACAACAATACAGAAACATTCGTTCTAGTATATTGATTTAAGTGAAACCCATGACTATCCTGAAAACAAAAATCAGTAATTAAAGTTTATTATGACTTGGGCGCCTTCCATTGGTGCAAAAGGTTACCAACTAACATGTTGGGCCTATATCTAAAGGCATACATTTTCGAAGCATTATTTTTCGAGCGAAATTACAGTAAAACACATCTAACAGTAAATTCTTTCCACTGTAACTTAACTAGGTAGTGTGCTTTATGGTACGAATTATTAATAAATTTGAGGAATTATTTACCTTCGAATATTAGAAACTAGGGTATCACCAGGGGTACCCCAGGGAAGTGTGATAGGACCGGTATTATTTTCTATCTATATAAATGAACTGACGGACAGAGTGGGTTGCAATCTTCGGCTGTTTGCTGATCATGCTGTGGTGTACAAGAGCATGTCGCCAATGAGTGACTGTAGTAGGATGCAGGCTGACTTGGATCATATTTCTAGGTGGTGTGAGGAGTGGCAGCTAGCGCTGAATGCAGAAAAATGTAAGGTGATGTATGAGAAACAATCCCGTAATATTCGAATACGGAATTAGTGGTGTGCTGCTTGACACACTCTGCCTCTTCATAGATATCCTGCAACTCACATTGAAGTGAATGGCAGAGGGTTGATCGAACCACTACTATGATTTTGTTCTAGAGGTCCATTCTCTGATAGCTCGTGGGAAACAGGAACTCGTAAATCCTTCTGTTTTCGATATGATTTATATTATTAAGATGATCATTATGTCTCCCTGTGTAGATGGGTGCCAACAAATACATTCTCATTCAGAAGGGAAAGTTTTTGACAGACGTTTTGCAAATATATCTCGCCTCAACAAATAACGCCTTTCTTTTAATAACTTACACAACAACTCGTGTATCATTTCCAGGACACTCTCTCTCCTATTTCGTGATAATACAAAACGAGCGGTCCTCTGAATTTTCTCTAAATCGTCCGTCAGTCCCACCTGGTGTGGATCCCTCAATACGCAGCAAAACTCCAAATTAGTACACACAAGTGTAGTCTAGGCAGTTTATGCAGTAGAACTACTGCATATTCTAAGTGTTCTGCCAATGAAACGTAGTCTTTTGTTTGCCTTCCATAAAATATTTTCTATGTGTTCTTTACAGTTTGTTTGTAATTGCTGCTCCTAGGTATTTAGTAGAATTGACGGCCTGTATATTTGATATATATTATGACTGAAGTTTTAGTGGACATATGGTTGATCTCACACTTAAACAATTATTATAATAATTATAATACAGGAACATGTAATGACAATGGAAGAGATATATTTAAATGTTTGTAAAAGTAAAATTTTTATATCCAAACAAAACAAAACTGTATATCTTACAATTAGATGGAAATAGAATTAAAGGGAAAATTGTTTTTTAGGAAAAATAGCTGAATCTCATGATATCGTTAATTTTTGCCTAAATTTCTTAGTGTTTCCTCGGCATTAACAAATCACAGACAAAAATTCTGTCCCAAGGGGAGGGATATGTTAGCAGTCAAGTCATTTAGACGCATTTTCCTACATATTCGAACCTTTAACACAGTATTTGTTGCTTACATGATATGTTACTTACTTTAGTTATTGCTGGGAAAGAAATTATTATTCGAAGTACGGCATTTATCGCGAGTACGATAATTAGTTTTTCTTGAGGCTGAAGCAAGTAACACTTCATACATATACATTGAGGAAATATTTTTTTGTTCCAATTTATCAGTTAAAAAAGCATTGCAGACAGTACTTGGCAACGATTTCAGATGCTTACCAATTATGGTGCAATACTTCGTTATGTGCAAGCGTGCACCTCTGCGTTAGCGGCATGTGACCTTCCAAGCATGGGCGAGCTGAAACGCGATGTTGGCGCGTGCATTATTGGCCGGTTCATGGGCGCACCTAAGACCAAACTAAAGAGCGTCTCCGGTAGGCGAGAGTTCGCTGACGTGGCGAGAGTGGGGGGGATGGTATGTTACGGCACAGACAAATAAATACAGACGGGAAACCTCCGTAAAGGCCCGGTCCTACGCTCAGCAGTTCCGTAAGATGTCCCATGATGGCGCTGCGGTCAGAAGCAGCTCTTTAAACTGGCCAGAGCAGGCGGCAGGTAGCAGCTCTCCCCACCACCAACTCCCCTGAAACGCCAGCAAGCCGGACACAGCCGTGGCCTCGCGACAGGCGGCACAAGCTCTCCCCTCAGCCTCCCCTCTACGCTACTCTGACGTGCGAGAGGCACCCTAAGCCAGCGAACCGCCTGACACCTGCTAGCATCTTACGAAACTACGAGGGGAACGTAGGACAGTGGTTTAGGGGTGGATGCTCCTCTGTATATGTTACTCTGTGGTACCGGTGAGCAGCGGCAGCAGTGAAACACTCCAGCCTTTGGTCTGGCGGCGACAGGTTGTGTCGAAGGCGAGCGAGTGAACACTCCGTGGGCGCCGCTTTTTCGAGTGTGGACCAAGAGAGAGAGAGAGAGAGAGAGAGAGAGAGAGAGAGAGAAGACTCTTTTGCAGTGCTTTACTGAAAAGTGCAGCTCTGTGGGAAGCAAATCTGAAATTACCTCTTATTAAGAGTAATCAGATTGTGCGACATTCGCTGTGTTGTCTAACGTGAATACGCACAGAGTGAGATAGTTAACGCCAGTGGGCGAATTGCAGGAGCATCGCAGTGGGTTGATTTATGCAGTCAGTGTACCACGCCAGTAGCGACACCAGGAATTGTTAGGCATTCTCAACATCATTGAGACGTAGGAAATATTTTGATCGACAGAAGTTGATCCAGTCAGCCAAGTTAGGTTTGTTCCAGCGACGGCACTCCGGCTTGCAGCCGTTTCAGCAAACGGTACTGTGTGCATTGTTTCTACTTAGATCATGCACTTAGTGAGACAGCCTTGATCGTATCTGCAACTTTGTTTGTTATTTTAAAGTCAAGTTAGGCGCGGTGTTTTAGCCATTTTTGCTGAGTGCAGTTTCCTTTATTTTAAAGTTCTATCGAAAATTGTATTCTTTCAATTAACAACTTGCTTTCTATCCTAACAAATCAGGATTCTTTTAAAATTTAAATTCATTTAATACGCAATTTTTTGGATAAATAAATTAAGTACACAGAAATCGTGATTACTTTCAGTACCTAGTGACGCCTGTGGTGTCGTATAAGTCTGAAGTGCACGCCATGTATTTTTGCCATGAGCCACCATGCAAGCACGGCGCGGCGTTCTTACGACGTCGCCCATGAGCACCCTCTGCTGCAACCCAGCTCGCAACCACCACTGAACTGGATTGGGCACTTGGCAATAGGAAAGGCCCTAGAACAGACTCTCATCAGTAGGTAGGCCTCTATCTAGTTAAGCTATGTATCAGCATTAGACTAGTCTGCAGTAATGAAACTGATGGAAGTTAAGTATTGTACTATTTCTTTGAAATATATATGTTGTACTCATCTAGCTTAGTGTTTCTAGTGTCTGCTGTCCTATTGGCTGGTCAACCCAGACTCTGTACCCGCACATGCGTGCATACTATTTTCCTGTGTCGGTCTCTCTCTACTCAGCCACCGACACCTAGGACAATCGGCGGCAAGAAGACACAAAAACGCCAAATTTGTACCCTGTTTGTCCTTACTAGTAATATATATAAGCAGCATTAGGGGCCCTATAACACTTACCTGTAGAACGCCAGGTATCAGTTCTCTATAAGTCTATGTCTTACCGTCATTTACAACGTACTGTGTCCTTTCTGACAGGAAATCACAAATCCAATTGCACAACTGCGGCCATATTTCATAAGAAAGCAATTTTATTAGAAGACGCTTGTGATGTACAGTGTCAAAAGCCTTTCGAAAATAAATAATCTATTTGACATCCCATATCAATGGAATTCATCACATCATGTGTTGACTACGAGGCAATAGGTTGTTCTCTTAGAAGTAGTTCATAATATTTGAGGAACGTATGTGTTCTAAGATCCTGCTGCAAAGCGACGTCAATGATATAGGTCTCTAATTTTGCGGATCACTCCTATAGCCTATCTGAATATTGGAGTCACCTGTGCAACTTTCCAGAACTTTGCGTACGGAACATTATCTGTGCACTCGGTTTTATATGTTAAATACGTGTGGCGCTATTGCATCAGCATGCACTGAAAGGAACCTAATTGGTATATAGTTGGGACCAGGAGAGTTACTTTCGTTAAATGACTGTAACCGCTTTAATATTCCAGGGGTATCTACTTCTAAATAAGACATGCTGTAATCTGTTCTTGATACGAAATTTGGAGTATTTGTTTCGTATTCTGTAGTGAAGGAATTTCGAAAAGGTGTAATAAGACATTCTGCCTCTGCAGAAGTGTCATCTGTAGTATTACCAGTTATATCTTATGATGAAGGTGTTGATTGTGTTTTGGCGCTAGCACACTTTACATGCGACCAGAATTTATTAAGATTCTCTATCAAATTACGTGACAGGGTTTCATTTTGATAACTATTTTAAGCTTCTGGCATTGTAGTTAGACCGAAATTTCTAGCTTCTCTACAAGATTGCCAGTCTTAGGTTTTTTTTTTGTGCGTTTCAATTTGGCATGCTATTTTTTTTTTTTTTTTTTTTTTTTTTTTTTTTTTTTTTTTTTTTTTTTTTTTTTTTTTTTTTTTTCCAACAGTGATTTCTGTATACCACGGCGGGTCAGTGAGCTCGGGGAATCTGCAGACCACACTGTCGCAAAACCACGAGACCCTATAATCGGTCCTCTACCGCAGGTCGATAGTCAGTCCTGTCAACTATACTGCAGATGGTGAGCTTCGTTTTCATCTTATAAACAAGACTGGCAGTCATTACCACTTAGCCGCTCAAAACCTGGGAGAGTCTCTTCAGATACGAAGCAACACTCATCATTGGTACCGACGTGAGCCACAGACTGCAGTTGGATGTACCCAGAACAATGGCATCCGTAAGAACCCATCCCACATCTGGAATCACTCCACCAGGTTTGCACACAAAGTGCACATTGGCCTTCTTCCCCTTTTTTACAGCCCTCTCTCTAAGGGGCTCCATTATCCGCCTAACTTTGGAGCTCCCAACTACGAGCAAACCCACCCACTGTGAAAACCCACATCTTGCAGGCTGCGGGCTGACTTCAGAATAAGCGACACCATCCGGCTCAGGAACATTGTCCTGAACAGATAGCGCACCTTTTCGCAAGACAATTGGTGGAGTCCTCACGATCGGTCCCCCGGATTGTCTTACGCCACTTGCCACGCACTGGAGCGACCTTTCGTGCAATCACGGGTACTAGCAGTAACATGGCATGTCACTGGCACAGGCCGATCGGTGGACACGCCGGGAATCCGTTCAGTTCCTCCGACCGGCCAACATCAACGATGCCCCTCAACCACAGTCTCAAACGAGGTTAACACAGCTTGAAGCTGGGAGCGAAGTGTCACCAGCTCAGACTGCATTCGCACACAGCAGTCACAATCACTATTCATGATTACAATACTGAGAAAAAGTAACGACTAGAAATACGCGATGTAGACTCGACAAGAAGTAACTATATTAAACGAAGTCTACTAGAACTAGTACTAACCCAACGCAAAAGAACAGAGACGACTGTCAGTATTTCCATGGCATAAGAATACGGAACCAGACACTTCACGCGAATATGAAACTATTAAACATGCAAGCTCACGAGAAATTTATTACACAGAAGCAACAATATCACAGAACAGTCAAAATATGACGATTCTAGTTGGAATCCGGTTACACTTACAATTAGCGGGTGTGCTCTGTGCTGCGCTCAAAGGAAGACTACACTGTTTCTTAAACGCGAATTTGAATCAAATTTGTACGACAGCAGAGAATAAATTTACAAACTGAAATGGAAAAGCGCAGACAAAAATGTAAATACTGTATGTCACTTCTAATAAGAAGCCGGTTTCCATTACGAAATACGTAGGCAGCTTGTGTTGAAACTGCGCAAACAGCTAATCAGTTACTCGCGTCAACTTAACACCTATGCGTAACGCTGTGCAGCGATTTGAAATAGAAAGAGCATAAATGGACAGTTTTGGGGAAGGTGTCGGCTTCGGTTGATTACGAGAATTTTGGCAAGGTGGAGTGATTCGTCTGTAAAGAAGACCGCATATAAACTGCTTGTACCACCTCATCTTGAGTACTGCTGATGTGTTTTGGATCCCCACGAGATAGGTTTAATGGAGGACATAGAGGCAGTTCAGAGGCGGACGGCTAGGTTTGTAACTGGTAGATTCAAACAGTGCACAAGCGCTACTGAAATACTTTTGGAATTGAAATGGAAGTCGCTGGAGGAAAGGCGTAGATTTTTTTCGGGAAACACTATTAAAAAAATTGAGTGGAGCGGAATTTGAGGCGGACTGCCGCCAACCTACATTTCACGTAAAATCCTCAAAGATGAGAGAGATTAGGGCTCGTACGGATGCATACAAGCACTCGTTTTTCTTCTTTCTATATGGGAGTGGAACAGGAAAGCAAGTATAGTAGTAGTACTCGAGTACCCTCGGCCACACACCATTGGGTGGATTGCTGAGAATGTATGTAGATGTACGATAAATTTAAAATGTTACATTGGAAATGATGGTGTAACAAATATTTAGCTTACTGGGAGGACATTGATTAATTCTGTGCCAAACACAGATTAAAAAGTTAGTACAGAGGCGTGCACATATTTTTGCCAAATTAAGAGGAGTATACACATAACGAGAAAACGGTGATATGGTGTCTTGTAGTTACATCATTACACAAAAAAGAGTCAATTTTTGAACACAAATGTGGTAGGTTATATCCACACACTCACACGGGCACACACACACACACACACACACACACACACATACGTACTCCGGGCGAAAGATGAAATTTATGTAAATGACCCGTCAGCAGGGTAATTTTAATTTCGGACGTAAGCTCTCCCTCTACATTGTTTTTCCTCCCTTTAATAAAAGGATTCTGCTACGTGTTAATCAGTTCCAACTTAAGCGTATTCAACTCTTCAACAAAAATTGCAAAGAGTTATCCTACTTTGCTGGGTGTACACAAAAAACTGTATTTACATTTGTCAATGCTTTTAGTCTGACGAAAATTATTCTTGTTGTGATACATTACAGCGATTCCACCTAAACCAAACTGCTCACATCACAAGGGACTGTGAGGATTTATTAGCGCGTTACTGTCTGTCGACTTAGAGCTGTATCCCTATGTCGGAACTTCTCACGACCCAAACGAATGTTGATCACTGTCCACCGGAAGATTAAATTTTACGTGGTGGCACTAACTAGGTATGAAAATTTTTGTAGGTTGAGAAAGAGAGACTTTCTGTGTATTTCGAAAATACATCACAACTTGTACCCAAGAAAATTTTGACGCTACTGAAGCTCGGAGACGGTAGTCACCTGAGTGCCTGATGTTTATGATTTAGAGACATTACCGAATCACAAGCAATATTTATTTATATAGTGTCTGTTCTTTTTCGGATATGTCCGAAAGAACAGACTCCATTTGTAGAAATTAACGGCCGTATTTTTACGAATTCGACATATTTAAACATTTCGAATATTTTAGAGTATTATTTGACACTAGATGAAACTGAGGGATTCTATCGTAGAGCATCTGCTAAGGCATTAAAGACTCCATCATTTCACGACGAAAGAAACGTAAGATCGACACCAAAGCTCTAATACATTATCGAGGTTCTAACGGCTGCAGGTTGAAGTCTAACTCGGAAGAAAGATAACCTGAATTGTGTCGTCCCGTAGATCATACACCAACTTCAGAATTTTTTACGCTTCACACGTTCAATCGTGACCATTGTGTACTGTGAATGGTTGAATGAGGGAGACACAGACATCAACAGACGAACTACCGGCGGTCCAGCCACCATCGATGACCGTGACCACCGACAACTCAGACGGATTGTCAACACTGTCAGATAACATTGCAACAATCACGGCTCAGTTCAATGCATGGTGAGCCAGATATGTGTATCGGTGGACGGTTTGTAAGAACATACGTTGTAAGGGATATAGGACGTGGCACCACACGTGGGTTTCACTGTATAACAACAACAGAACATTACACTGGAATTTTTGTAGATCGTACGCAAGACGTTATCGTGGCTTTCTATGCTATTTGTTACGCGTCGGTAATTAGATAGTGCTTTTACACGTCACCACATATTAGAGTTTTTTCCGGCATTCTCAGTATTGAAGAAGAAGTGTGGCATAACATTCTGTATTAGAGATTTTTCAGAATGAGTGGAACAGTTGCAATTCATGTAGATATATGCGTTGCTTATACTTTTGCAGGACTAACGACCCAAAACATTTCTTTTCATACTTTTGACGTGTTAAATTTGTACTTGCCGAGCTATTATTATTCAAATCATCTTAGTTTCTTCATTTCTTCCAATCATCACAAATTTGTTTTCTTCAATTTTAGATGTAATATTCCAGGGAGGAATTTAAAATGTTTCACAAAAGGTTCTCAATACTCTTCTCCAACTTGCTGGCTTCATGATATTTGCTTACTTTAACAGCAGAGCAAAAGTGAACTTTATCACCTGTTCTATCACAGTTATCAGTTCATACTCAGGAGGTAAAATAATGCACGCACCCAATACGTTGCTTCTCAACGAAGGGTAAAGTCTTGATGTGTCGAAAATTGCCTTATGACACCAGTGGAATTTCTTAGCGAAAAAGAGATCCTGTGGTAATACAGGAAGCCCACTCATACAGATTTGTACTTACAAGCTACTAGTTGCCACCATCCAGCACAAACAATGGGCGTCCTCAAGACTCTAATCCATCGAGCCCATACCATCTCTGATGCCGACAGCCTTCACACGGAACTGGAACACCTGCAGATAGTATTCCTAAAGAATGGATATACAAGGAAGCAAGTAAATCGAGCGATGCACACCTCCAAACGACAGAACAAGGAAGAAGAGGCTTTCAAATTGACTGCTTATCTCCCATATATTGGGAACATTTCATCGCAGATAGGCAGAATACTAAAGAAGCATAAAGTAAGAGTCATCTTTTGCCCTCCTCCTAAAATTTCATCGCTGTTGGGTTCTGTCAAAGACGATCTGGAGCTGCGTAAAGCAGGTGTTTACAGGATTCCGTGGGAGTGCAGCATGTCATTTATAGGGCAGACGACGCGCACTGTGCAGGACCGCATCGTGGAACATCAGCGACATACTCGGCTACTCCAACCCACCAAATCCGTAATCGCCTAACATTGTATTTCCACAGGACATTCAATGAAACACAATGAAACGAAAATTGTTGCCCACACGTCAAACTTTTGGAGCTCAATTATTAATGAAGCTGTGGAAATAAGGTTGTCTGACAGTGACACTCTTATCAATAGAGACAGCGGTTTCCAAATAAATGCTGCATGGAATCCTGTCATTGAAAAACTTCGTAGTCGGCGTAGTTTCCTGCAACTGAATGACGATGAGAATCGATCTGATATCGAAGCGACAAGCCTCCACCACGGAGGGCGCTCGGAGCAGCGTACGTAGCTGTAGTGAACGCGCGCGCTAGGTACACACATGCGCAATGTCGGCTGAATTGGGCATAAATAGCACAGCTCAGTACGTCTTCGTCACCCTAAAATACCTTGGCCTTACCCTTGACCGCCAACTGTCCTGGACTCCCTACCTCAAATCCCACCGTGAGAAAGCTCTGTCCCGCCTCAACCTCCTGAAACTCCTCACCGGCAGGACGTGGGGCCTCCACCCTTGCACTGTCCTCCACACCTATAAATCAATCATGCGCCCTGTCCTTTGTTCCTTCCACCCTGCCTGGATATCGGCCCCTCCTACTTTCTACAAATCCCTCCAGATCCTAGAACGCCACGCCCTCCGCCTCGCATACCGTATCAGACTCCCTTCCCCCATGCGGATCCTCTATGACCTCATCCCATTCCCTCCTCTCCTACAACACCTCGAACATCTCCGGCTCCTTTACACATCCCGCAAAATTGAGTCCCAAAACCCTCTGGTCTACCCTATTCTCACAAATCCCGGGCCTCTGCCACGCCTCCGCCAAACTGTTCCTCCCTGCCTTCACCTACATACGCTCCGTATCCTCTCCCAGGGCAATTTCCGCACCCTTCCTCTACCGGATACCGAACTTCGTCCCGATATCTACCCCTCCTACCAACTCTGATCCCTTCCCCGTAGCATCAGCACCCCTCCCCTCTCTCCCGTCCCTTTTCCTTCCCGCCCGCTTGGCTACCCCTCTCCCATGCCCAGAGTCTCGTCATTCCTTCTCTCCCATCCTTTCTCTCTCTTCTCTCCCCCTCCCCCGCACTTCCCCCATCCCCGTCCCCCCCTCTCCGTCCCCCTCCCCACCCCCCTGCGGGGGCGACTCGACTTTTTACCGTCATGTTCAGTGCCAGTGTGTCCAGTGCCCTGTGTTTTTTAAATCAGTGCCTCTGTGTTCGCCGTCCGCAAGTTTTATTCTGTGCTCCGTCCAGTGTCTTCGTGTTCTGTACTTAGTGTTTCTGCAATGTACTTTTAACTCATCACCGTGGCCAACTTTTTTTACTGACTATGTGTGTATTTTATTACTCCTCGTCTGTTCATCGTTCCCTGTTATATGTTTGTCCCGTTTTATCCATGTACGTTTTAGTCTGTCGAAAACTCAGCGTTAAATTGTTTTAACATTCCGCAATTTTGTTCCTCTTTTTATATTTTATCTCTTATTGTCAAATTATGTATGTCACATGGATGAAGAGCAGCCACCGCAGCTGCTGCCAGCCTGCCAGCTGTTTTTACAGTTGGCTTTAAAAAAAAGTCTTCGCCAGTACTTCGGCGGTACTCACCTGAAGATGGCCAAAAGACTCTGCGCCGAAATATCGTGGCAGGAAGTTACGGACATCCGGCAGTTCGCCCGAGATTTTATGGTAATATCTGTACGCCGGGAAAGCTTTAAACATCACGTCTCTTAGACTGTTCGTGAGTGATACTGTTATTTATCAGTTAGTAAAGAAAGATCAAAAGCAACTGCAAAATTTGGTAATTGACCCTAAATAACGGAATGTTTGAAGTCATATTTATGAGCCATATTTACAATACAAATCAGTCAAATCTACAGGCCGTAATTTAACTAAATACTAAGGAATAACAAATACGGACCTTAACTGGAAAGAACAAATATGAAGTATCGTAGGTAAGACGAACTAAAGGCTACGTTTTACTGGCAGCACAGTTATAAGATGCAATACTCCTATTGAAGTAACTACTCACACTACACTTGCGCGTCCTATTTTGGAACACTGCTTCGCATTGTTGGATCCGCACGCAGTGGGACCGACGAAAGATATAAAGAAAGTTCAGAGAAGGGTAGATCGTCTTGTGTTATCCTGATATAGGGGAGTGTCACGAAAATTTTGAACGGTTTGTGGTGGAAATCATTGAAAGAAAGGCGTTATTGGTTGCACAAACTTCCTTTTTCTGAACGCGAACATATTTTGTTTGCACCCACCTACATAAGGACACATAATCATCAAAATTATAAAAGAAAAATCATATCCATAACGGAAAGATTTGGGCGTTCCATTTAACAGCGCGTTATTATAAATTGGAACAATAGACAAATATCATACAAATGGTACGCAAAACCCTCTGCCATGAACTGAAATGTGATTCGCGGAGTATTTACGTAAATTTAGGCACTCTAGTGGCTGAGGCGAAAAAAATTGGCAGTCAGTGAAGCAAGAATATTCATGACGTCTGAAGTACGGTAGATATCAGACTGGCACAGGCAATTGCGGTCGTAACAGTCAGCTCTTCCTGCGAACGACGAAAAGGAGGTGGAAAACGAAGATTGTATACAGATTTCACACCTATTTAACCGAGATTATTTTGTACAAAGATGACGTTGGGAGAACATTTTGTTCAAAAAATGTTCAAATGTTTGTTAAGCTTATGGGACTTAACTACGGGGTCATCAGTCCCTAAACTTATAAACTACTTATTTACTACCTTATACTAAGGACGGCACAAATATCCATGCACGAGGGGGGATTCGAACCCCTACCGTAGTGGCCGTGTAGAAACATTTTGTTGCCAAAAGTGAGATATTGATAATTAAAAACCGTTAGATGGTTTAACGTCACCGTGTATATACTATTGGTAAAGCAACGATAGTTTAAATCAGCGTAAGATAAGACATAACTGGGAGTTAGCAGTCGCCGATCGCGGTGGCCGAGGGGACTGTGGCGCTACCGTCACGGTCTGCGCGGCCACTACGGTCGTGGGTTCGAATCCCCCCTCGGGCATGGATATTTGTGCCGTCCTCAGTAGTAGTTAGTTCATACGTAGTTTGTAAGTTTAGGGACTGATGACCCCGTAGTTAAGTCCCATAAACTATACAAACATTTGAACATTTTGATTTAGCAGCCTTCGCTATGCATCCAAACAAAGCCTTGCTCCCAGGACAGTTGGTAACTGCGGAGGTGGCAGTTTGTGTAGGCGGCAGCACTAGCTCGCGCCATCTCTGTTGTGCTCCGTCTGCAAACAAGCGAATGCTGCCGCCTGCAGAGCTAGCTGGGCGTCGCGTTGATTACGAATTCAGTTACGTCCAGATGGAAGTTCTGTGTGACTCGTTGCGAGTCACTCTCTCCCTCTCTCTCTCTCTCTCTCTCTCTCTCTCTCTCTCTCTCTCTCTCTCTCTCTCTTTCTCTCAACATGCTAAAATTTTGATACCTAATTAGTGCCACCACGTGACGTTTAATCTTCCTGTGGACAGTGGTCAACATTTCTCTGGGTCCTGAAAAGATCCGATATAGAGATACAGCTGTAAGTAGAAAAACAATAACGCACTAATAAATCCTCACAGTCCCCTGTGTTGTGAGCAGTTTGGTTTATGTGGAATCGCTACAATGAAAAAAGGAAGAGCCTCGCAAAATCAACGATGGTAAAGGCCAAAGTCTTCATGCGCCCCTAATCCAACGCTGAATAGTCCAAGAGAGTATTAATGTATCGAATTTTTGTTATTTATCTATTTTCCTTTAAAATTTTCTACAGGAAGGAATTGAGGAGGAGGAGGAGGTCTCTATACTCATGGAAGGAGTCAGCACATACGTTTGTAACAAAGGAGTGGGAGTGATACAGTGAATCGCGTAGTTATCCTACACTCACCCTTGGCTTAAGAATAAGTAAAAGCAACCAGTATTGTAACACAGAGAATACATTAAATTTTTATTCTGTCCCGTTGCAGCTTGGCAGTGATGACACAATTGGCGCATCAGCATAACGTTTTCAAGTTTTATTACGTTCATTACGTTCACAAAGAAACCGACTGTAACAGCAGAAAAGTTGAGGGACATTCAAGATCTGTTGCACTTCCTTTCTGATACAGTAAAAAGCTCGTATGAAGGACTGCTAAACACTCATGCTGCTATGTAAATTTGCGAGGAAAATAAATTATAATGTTGATGAACATATATTTTTTGTTAATGTAGAGTACAACTGGATAAGGAAATCGATATTTAAATTTTCATGATATTTTTGATAGACGTCATGGTTGACGCAAAAACGGCTTAAATCGCTCATTACATTTCGGTTAATATATAGCAAATAGAAGAAATCAGATATAAGGAATAATTCTGCATATTAAAAGTACGGCCTGAGACAGAATTATGTGCTGTCTATGACCAAGTTCCAACCCTCGTATTATCTTTAAAGTCATTTGTTGTTAATAACATTAGTGTGGCGTGGGACAGTTCTCAAAACCGGCCCCACGTAACCAAAGGATCAAGGAAGAACCGAGCGTGTTTTTATTCACTCGCACGTAATTGATGGACAGTTTACACACAATTTATTTAGTCTGCAATACACAGATAATAAAATGAAATATACAGATTAAATTAATAAATAAAATTTAAACAATCCAACGCCATAAGGGCAAATTTTGAGGTCAAGTTAATAATTCAACACCTAATCATTTAAACAACCAACACGCCTATTGGGCTCTCTTAAAATATTCTTGCAATTCTAAAAAAACACCAACGCCTGAAGGGCGATCTTAAAAAAGTGCAGCTAATATAAACCTTATACCTTAAGGGCTGTTGTTTAATATGTGAACCTCTAAACAATCTTCGGTTAAACCTTAAATAATACAGCCAAGATATAAAACAATAAATCTTCCAAAAATATTCATATCCGTGCTAACTGTCTTGTAGCAGGCCCCAGACTTCCAGAAGATTTAACTTTAGCACATGCCACTACTTCGTCTCATTTTCCATGGCCTTCAGGCATCACCATGTTAGTAACAGCAGCTTGTTCGGTAACCACGAGTTGCGAGAAGATGTACACAGCATGACAGCAAAACATAACAACTTGATCCGCTGGAGGGGGGATTGAGCCATCACTCTGTTCAACAACGGCGACGAGACAATTCAATTACATCGCTGTCAACCGAGACCGTTGACCAAGCAGAAGAAACCCAAATCAGGCTAAACGCAAAGTTAAACTGTCAAACTCACAATAGCACTGTCTCACCGTAGCTTAAAATGCTGATTCCGCTGTCTTGGTAGCTAGTTCAAACTTAATGTGTGCATCACACACCGACAGAGTCATCGCCACAGCTTTCGGATCACATCAAGGCAGCTCGGTCAGTCCGTATGGCTGCAACTAACACGTCGACGTCGCGCGGCACAGCCGACACTTACTATTTCTCAGACAGGGACATAACGTACACCTCCAGTTTACTTCCATATCGCGCATAGGTCCCTCTCGTCTCCAGCACACACATCCTAGCCACCCCCTCCAGCGACCCTTCCACTTGTCTCACTAGGTTCTCTGCCAAAGATAATGAGTCGATCTAAACTCGCTGATGGAGATCATCGATCCGGCTCAATTCGGTTAATCCAAACAGTTGGCAGATTTCACTCCACGCTTGCACACAAATGTATGCAGTATTCGGCCTCATCCTTTTTCAATTAACTGTCACAACAATTCCACAAGCACTTTCAAGGCTAAACTGAAAAGCTTCAGTGTGTTCCACTCTTTCTACGCTGTCGCAGAATTCCTGGAAACGTTCCTTCTGGTCTCAGTTGAGGATTTTCATGGATTATGGGCTGAAGTACGAACTTACATAATGACAACACAGCGGTAGTGACACTATGTAATGGAATGTACTATTTTCGCTGAGAGCACACGTTGTTGAGATACCTACCTTACCTCCAAGCAAATGGACTCGCCCGTCCCATATCATCGGCGCGCGCGAGGGAAACACAGTGACTTGTGAGCAAGCGGTCTAATGTAACGGTGTCCCTATGGATTCGGAACACGAACATTCGAGTTGGATCGAGAATGAATGTGCCACAGATGGTGCAGCACGACAGTGCCATCAAGGTGTTGAAGAGGCGTGCTGAGAATCGGCATTGCCGTACACAACAGTGGGACGTTGGGTAAAAGCCTTCAAAGGAGATCGGCAAACTTCGACAGACATGCATTACGTTCCTCCACCGCAGACCAGCACAGTGTTACTGTTCGTTTTTCGAGCATCAGCTGCGACCAGCCTTGCGAAAGAAGCGGCAACATTTTCTGCGCAATCCACTCATCATTCTATACGAATATAGCGCTGCTATGGCTGTTCTGTTAGGTCAATGCGACTGGGAAGTACTGTACCATCTACCTTACTCCCCATGACTGATTTGATTCGGAAGATAAAAGAAACACTTCGTGGCATTCGCTTAAGAACTGTTCCAGACATTCGATAGACAGTACACCGCTCTATTCGCACCATCTGCAGAACAACCTCTGCTAATGGTGTACTACGCCTTCCACATCGCTGGCAACGGGTTCTACGGAACGCTGGTGACTACTTCGAAGGTCAGTAACAGGTGCAAACATGTAACATTTTTCTATCGATCGTGAAAAATAGTTGCCACTGTTTAAGTTCCAACCCTAGTAGTATTGAGAAGCCATTGCCTGAATCCCCACACTACTCAACAGATCGTCAAGATGTACACGAGCTTACCCCACATACTGCTCGAACCTCCAGTTTCTGTGCAATGAATACCCTGTTTGAACTGAAGCCGTTTCATAAAAAAGTTAATCGAACGTCATAAGTGAATGGAAAAAATTGACTATGTTTCGTGTTGTATTATCACTTATTTAAGACACTGTTCGAATGGTAAAAGACGTGGCATTTAGTTTTTGAACAATATCTTGAACATGGACTTTCCACTACCGTTACCTATCAGAACGCCTAGAAATATGAACTGTTCAGTTTTACTTATCATCTGCCCATTCTGTGTAATTGAATAGACACTTCTGAACTTTGTGTTAGAAAATATAAGAACTGAGTGTTTCTGTGGTTTAGAACCAATTTATTTTCTATAAGCTGTGAACTCATTTCTTTAATCGTATTTATATTTGATACTTTCACTACCACGCTAGACCATGCTATTGCAGTCACTAAACATAACCTTGAGGCGCCCCTCACTTAACTATGTCCCATTGTGAGTGCATATTAAAGCGATTTTCAACATTGCAGAGAATCACCTTCTGCTATTAATAAAAATTGAAACAATTGTTAGCTGCTCTCTTTACTCCATAATTCTCCAGCCTCAGCTAAATTGTGATCAACACAAGGTATCGGCTTTGTTAAGTCAAAGAATATGGCCAGTGATATCACTTGATTCACAGAAAAGATGAATGTAGCATTTTCGGTTGGTAAACCGCGAAATTAGGTGTACGTTGTGGTACGGGAAAGACGGAGGCAATTACATGTGTTTCGTTCAGAATATCGTAAGAGAATGGAAGTCAAAATAATTTGAACGCCATACAGCGTACTATATGTTCTTGCAAGTTCACATCAATCTGTATGTGTTAACAATATGGCACGACCTTTCTGGAGAATTAACCTACATTGTCTTGAAGGTTACCTTGTAATATTTTGTACGTTTTGTTGTGGAGCGTCAACGCATGTGATTGATGAAATGCGTCATCACTCAGACGTCCAAAGAATCCAATTCATGAAGCACAGTTGTCGGGAGGAGCATCCATGACGGAAAAAGTTCTACTGTTTCAATGGCGACAGTATTCCCCGCAATGTCAGAAAACACAAACTAAGACGTTACGGAAGAAGAGAAATAATGTGCGTAACCCAAATTTAAATGCTGAAGACTTGAACATTAAATACGCTTGTGGACGGATAACAAAAATTCGGAAAAAGCCTCAGAAAAATGGAAAAGTCTTTTGGGTAATACTATTTCGTTTAAAACACTACGGGTGGAACTGAACACTCCTGGAAGAGTTTCAGTTGTTATGCCCTTAATAACAGAATCCAAGACAAAGGTAGGAAAGAAGTGGTGCAACAATCAAATTATTTTCTGTTTTGCAGCCGGATAATACTGAGATCTGTACATAATTTTTGGATGTGTTGCTCCACAAAAAACATGATGGAACTCTTGGACAGAGTTTACAGAAAACCGCAGCATACTAATAGGTATTTACGTGCGACCAGCTGTCACCCTCCTTTTCAACGTGCAGGAGTTCTACGGACCTTGGTAAGAAGAGCATATGCCATCTCGGATGCTGAAAATTTACCTCAAGAGCTGCACATCTGAAGAATGTGTTCAATGAAAATGGCTATACGGACAGGCAGATTCGACGGGCTTTTGAGTTCTGTCCACCGTCTCAACCAGCTAAACACACTTCCAGTTCTGTTGTTTTCATTCTTTATGCTGGTAACGTGTATGCCAAGATAGGATGGCTTTTAAAGAAACATAACATCAGGTGCATTGTTTGTCCTCCGGCGAAGACTAGAGCACATATCGGCTCTGTTAAAGTTGATTTAGGCCTAAGGAAGCCTGGCGTTTATAAAATACCACGTGAGTGTGGCAAAACATACATTGACCAAACTAATCGTACAGTGACAGATGTGCTGAACATTACTGCCATACGCGATTGATGCAGCCTGAAAAATCCGCGGTGACTGGACACTGCCTCTCAGAAGAACACAGGATGTTATACGACGAGGCACAAGTTCTTGCAGATACCTCACGTTGATGGGATTGTGGTTTGAAAGAATCCAGTGAAATCAGAATAACAAATAATACAATTAACCTTGAAAATGGTTATTTTTCTGAGTAAATCGTGGAATCCTGTGTTGTCGGACCTGAAGTAACCTCGGCATCTGCATCAAATGGCAACGAATGACAATTCTTAGCGATGTATCCTTTCTGACATTACCCACCACTGCAGGAGCTGCAACTTCCTGGTGACAGGGGTCAGCAGCTATGAGTAAAAGCGCGCGCTCTGTACTTAACACATGCACCATCGTACTTTCGTTGCGTATATAGAGCCAGCCGTTCCTCAGTTTCACTCAGTCACGGCGAGTTCGACCTAGCTTCATCACATGATGCCAGGTAAATCGCAGTTATATTGTGTACAGATGTCAGTATAATCCGGCTGGAAATCCGAGAGGAATTTGATCACTTAATACTTCGAAAAATTCTACATAGCCACATAGCCACAAGTGAGGGAACGATTATAAAACTTAGAAACTCGATGAATGGAAGTGTGTGGTTTGGTCCGATGAATCATCGTGTACATTGCTTCCTACTAACAAGTGGTTTATGTACTGCAAACAGCAAATGATGCCTACGATACGGCATATCTGTTTTCTACTTTCAAGCGTTTGGGAGTTTTCGTCATGACTTGTACACTTACATCTTGGTATTATATTGCTTTTATCATAACATTCACTGCTCGGATAACTCTAAATAACAAACTGCTGAGTATGGATGGTCGTGACGGAGCGGCCGAGGACATTGACGCGCTATTCTGCGATGAGCGAGTCCGTTTCCTGTCAGGCGTTCGAGTCCCGCCTCGGGCATTGATGTTTGTGTCGACTTTAGTATAAGTTAGTTCATAACCAGTTTGTAAGTTTAGGGACTGATGACACCACAGTTAAGCCCCTTAAGCTTAACAAACATATGATCTTTTATTTATTTATTTATTTATTTTTTTTTTTTTTTTAATTTTTTTTTATATATATATGTATGACATTCGTAAGAAACAGCGCCACATTCCCAATTCAAATTGCGCACATACACAATTGACGTAATTTGTGTATGTTTTAGTACAAGAATGGACAACATTCTATTGGGGATTATGATAATTTACGAATCTTTTCTTCAAAAGTCTGCACCTGTTCGCAAAACCTTTGGTAAATCAATGTCTTGGTAACGAATAACAAAAAATGTTCAAATGTTTGTATAGTTTATGGGACTTAACTACGAGGTCATCAGTCCCTAAACTTACAAACTACTTATGAACTAACTAATTCTATGGACGACACAAATATCCATGCCCGAGGGGGGATTCGAACCCCTGACCGTAGTGACCGTGCAGACCGAGACTGGAGTGCCTCAGTCCCCTCGGCCATCGCGGCCGGCTAACGAATAACCACTGCCTCTCTATTATGTGTTCGTATTATTTTATATACCCACTTTAGTTTGTATGTGTAATTTTCATCCAACTGAATCGATGTCGGTAATGATGCCGATTACACGAGGAATTATATTATTCCTTAAATCTCTTTCTTGAATTAGTAAACAGATATAAAATGCTGTACCTCGTGACCCAAGATTGTTTCCACTGTGGCAATAATGAGTTGCAATAAGAATATTAAAATGCTATTTACTTCTACATACGACCCGCTAGATTAGCCCTGTGGTCTAACGCGCCGCTTTCCGAGACAGGGAGGCGTATCAGCCCCGGTTCGAATCCACCCGGCGGACTAACGAAGGGGTCGGAATGCCAGACAGCCTGGATTTGTTTCTGGTAGTTTTGCACATCCCCTAGGTGAATACCGGGCTGGTCCCAAAGTTCCGCCTCAGTTACACCATTCGCAAACAATTCTTAACACTTTACACGTTCACACATATACCACTATACACATACATTTGGCGCACACAATTCCTCCAGGGGAGTATGCGCGGTGGCGACAGGAAGGGCTTCCGGCTACCAGCCATGCCAAATCCGGATTAACACAGAGCCGACCCTGCATGTGCGGGAACATGGACGAAGAGAAAAAAAGGAATATATTCCACAAACATTCTGCAAGCCATACAGACGGTACGCAGTAAAGCGTACCTCCTAAAAATTCTAGTATTCTCATTTCTTGCCCCTCTCCTACATCACGCATGGGAGAGATGACTCCCTGTGTTATTTTGCACAGTCCCTGACATCTGGAATGTAAATTGAGACCAGTTGGATCGTTCTGCAGACGTTAGTTTAGTACTGCTTCAAGCCTTCCTACATTTTTCCTATCTAGACACTGCTCCACCACTTGTTTTGATTCTACCACTTCCACTATTAGTCTATAATTCTTCGTGCCAAATTATTGCTGAAAGTAGGTGTAGTATCTACTACCACTGTTCAGAGAAGCATTGTCATTTGGCGAAAAGAAGGAAAAGCAAAAACACTCCTTGCTAGATATAGAAAGGTCAGGTGTACTTAAATTCTTATAAAGATAAGGTAATGATAATAATAAGGGAAAGCAGCCTTCATAAATAGAATACAGGGTAATTGGTGACCATGTGAATCTTGTGACGTTATTTAACAGTTAAGACGTTTAGTTAAGAAGCATTATGAAACTTTTATCAGACGTGACGAACACTTGATTTTAATTTCGCCAAAAGTGAATGGAACACTTTGAAATGCAGAAAAGGGTGTTTATAGCCAGTGAATCTATAATACAAACAATATAAAATAACGAACGAATTCACAGATGAGCTTTTATGATAGACCAATGATTTTGGATGAGTTTATAACAAAGGCAAAGCCGTTCTCTAGAATCATGTTAAGTAATATCTCTCATCGAATTAAGAGGAGTGTTCGTCTGTTTGTATGTTACTTTGCAGTGCACAAAAATCAACAGTTTTAGTCGATTTTGATGAAATGTGTCATACGTGTCTTTGTCATCAAAAGCAAGGTCCCTTTATACAAGAAACCTCGTATGATACGTGACAGAACACGCCTTAAAACTGACGTCGAGACTGGTGTACAGGTGTACTCCGCTCTTGATTAACTTTTGCACCTCGGACCTTCGAAGGAAAAGATACACCACTGTCTACATAAACTTTTATGTGGCGCATTATAAATGGCACCTTACGGGAGACTTGAACAACGTTTCACCGCTCACAATGAAATTTAGTGAAGTTTTCATACAAGGAAGACGAGATGGACTAAAACAGTCGGATCTGGAGACCGATACAGAGAACAGGAGGAGAAGAAGAAAGATGACGGGATAGAGATGAATTTGGAAAGGAGGTGATTGAGCGAAAGGGCGGAGAAAAAGTAATGGATAAGTGAGAGTAGCAGATGAAAAAAGACAGTGGGAATAACCAGGTAAAATTTTGCCGGATCTCAATGGCCCACTGATTTGCGCAAATCGATGAGACACGGTCTCAACAAGTGTCTGAAAGCACCCAGCAGGAATATCGACCCACGGTGCCACAATAGTAGCCCATAATGTTCGTGTTGGGTGATGTGCGTGGTCGTAAACACGTAGAAAACCTATTCACATTTAAACCATCGGAGTGTAAATTACAGCTGTGCCAATACACGGCTCGTTATACGTTTGGAATTCAATTCCTTTATATATCAGTTAACATCACCGTCGCATGGCGATAGTGAATAGCCAACACAGTTAGATGGAAAACGTCTGTATATATGAAATGCAGGGCTAATAAATTACAACTAAATCTGAAAACACATTCTGTGCTTTTTTGTACCACAGCCATGTTTTTCGTTTGAACGCAACTCTCTTTGCACCTTCCTGAGACGTATTTATGGTAGTAGCCGTACTCTGCAGTGTGGCCAGTGGTAAGAAACAGTCGGGTCACTTATAAAAAGAGAGAGAGAGAGAAAAGATCTTGAAGCGGAAGTGCAAAGCGTGACAGGAGGCAGCGGGAAATAGAATCCCTCTGGCAAAGCACTCTGCGAGCTCTCATACAACATGTATGAATTCAAATCGAGGGCAGTACTACAGCCACCGGCGAAAGCAAATGCTCCACCTCTCTCGCTCTCCATCCCTCTCTCTCAATGTTTCTGTACGTGTGTGTGTGTGCGCGCTTCACGAATGCTGGGTAAAGTCAGGCACCGCCTACGCTACATTTCGTGGTACGAAACAATGAAAGACTCTCACGATCTGAAGATGTATAAAGACGTTTGAGAAACAAACGTTTCTTCAGTGTGCGAGTCCCTCGTCTAATAAGCAAAACACACTTTAGAAATTTTCTTCTACTTCTCTAAATTACGTTTAGCTAAGAGTAGGCTAATCCCAAAGCTACAAACTAACTTATAGTTCTGCGCCCTCTTAGTCATATATATTAACTACTGAAATACGCCTGTTTCAGCGAGATTGCCTTCGTCAGGTTAAATTGAGATCACTTTGTAATATCACTGTTTGTCTATTCGGTTTGGTTGTTATATTAACAGATATATTAAAACAATGTTTCTTGTAGTTCTTTATCTAGGTGTCCATATGTCAAAATATACGTCATATAATAACAACACAACAAATAACTTATTCTAGTTATTATCGCCATCGAGAATTAAACAATTTATGCTTTGAACACAGTGACCAACTTCCTCCTTCTTGTTTGTGTGTGCGCGCGCGCGCGCGCGCGCGTGTGTGTGTGTGTGTGTGTGTGTGTGTGTGTGTGTGTGTGTGTGTTTGTTGTTGTCCTTAGCATAATTTAGTTTAGGTAGTTTGTAGAATTATGGACTGATGAGCGAACACACCTCGGTCCATAAATTTACAAACATTTGAACATTTTGACTTCCTGATCTGATTTCTTGCTGCTTGTACTAGTTCACTGTTTCTACAAGCACATGCGTTTTGTTTAAATCGGTTTCAGTGACCTCATGTGTCTTGCTACAAAGAATCATTCACTGATCATATGTCCAGGCATTCTACCTTATGTTTATAAAACATGGGAAAAATTATCATTCAGCTCTCTTGCTTAGTTGCATATGATATGGTCTAGCGCATTTATTGTATAAAATCCTAATCAATATCTCAATGGGAAGTACCATCAATGATGACCGAAAGTACTCGGTACATTCTTGCTTTCACCAACACCTGTCTACGCCTCCAAAAGTATGAATGATAAGGAAGTTTTAAATTGAAATAATATACATACTTCAGGGGAAATTTATTTACCATAACAATTCATCCTGTCACATGAAAAAGCTAACAGAACACTACATAAACTTTGAAATAAAATAAGATCCTGTACGCAACGGTTAAAAAAATGGTTCACAAGTAACAATTTGAGGTTACGTTGGCTATACATTTACAACAGTTGACTGGCTGGATCACGTCAGAAGGAAACCTGTCCTACTATCGCAGATACACACACTCAAAGGGCAGATGCATGATACGAAAAGTGCGATTGCTCAAAGTGAGGATACTAAAAATAATCTATGTCAAGTGTGACCGCCGGAAGCAAACCCAGAGAACAAGAATCAAAGTACAATCAACAGCACAAGTTGAAACGCGTCCACTATATTTGTGTCCGTGTTTCATACGTTATTTCACACACATAAATATATATTAATACCGTCAACTTATAATTCATATATTGTGTATTTTACTCATTTAATAAAATGACAAGGATGTTAATTATCTATTTAATTTAATTTTCTGTATATGTTCTTCCCCCACACATTCATAAATATTCTGCTCTGGTCTGTTTGTATTTGTATATTTGTATGAATGTGGAAGCTTGCTTTAATATTCAGTAATTGCTGTGCAATGGCTATCAATCAATGCTTCGAGCTTTAGGGCCTCGTTTAGTAGTTAGCAGAGCATGCTGTGATTCGTCGTCTGCTCATCCTTCTGCTGCAGCCGAAGACAGTGTATGTACTGAAGATGGCCAGTCGTTCTTGTTCTGGTAATGTTGTGCCAAACTTTTGTGCACCTGAGAAGTCACCTTGAGCAAACCACTCTGAGCTGTTAGGGGAGGTAAAAGAGTTTGCATGGAAGCTTAATTTGGTATTGAATAGCGCTGGCCGGTCGCGGTGGCCGAGGGGACTGAGGCGCTCCACTCACGGTCTGCACGGTCACTACTTTCGGGGGTTCGAATCCCCCCTCGGGCATGGATATTTGTGCCGTCCTTAGTCTTAGCTAGTTCATAAGTAGTTTGTAAGTTTAGGGACTGATGACCCCGTAGTTAAGTCCCGTAATCTCAACAAACATTTGAACATTTGAATAGCGCTGAACGCACCCCACCGGAGATGTGGCCAGGGAGCGTCCTGCGCGTGGTCTGGGATTCATTCTTCCTCGCGCCTTCTCAGTGAGTACTTGTCTGGAATCATGCTGAGAGTAGTGCATCTAGTTAGAACTTAAACCTTTTCAGATTGCTAGTTTTGAACTTTTTCTGAGTAATTCTTTCTCCATTCGGGGAGAAAAGTTCAGTGGTTATATGAAATTCCTTTAACTGTAGTAAATGTAGCTACAGGTGTTTATTTTAAATTTTTAGTTTCGAGCCCTTGTGAGACAAATCGGTTGCTTTCTTGTTTTAATTTGTAGATAATTTTCTTATTTATTTCAACGCGTGTATTTTGTAATAACTGTTGTACTGTTGTGAATTTAGTTTCTTTGTTCGGTACTGCACGTGGTCACTCAGTAATTTGCGTATGCCTCCTCGAAAATGAATCCGTTAGGGAATCAGGTTAATTTAATTTGTGTCAACTCTCCTGCTGCTGTTGCTACCATCGCCGTTGTAAGATTGCAGTTAGAGTAATTGTCGCTAACCATTGGCATGTGATTTAGTTTTTTTTTTTTTTTTTTTTTTTTTTTTTTTTTTTTTTTTTTTTTTTTTTTTTTTTTTTTTTTGAATGTGTGGATTCTCCTGTTAATTTTCTATGTGTGTTAGAATGTTCTCCACGTCCCTCTATGTTAATATACGGGCAGATTCAAGTTTTATTACGTGCCATAGTAATAGTAACTTGTGTAACTAAATTGTTCATGTGGTGCATTTCTTATTATGTGGTCCACCCCTCCGCTATGTTTATTTTAGAATATAGATAATTTATTTAAAATTAATCACTCCCTGTGTTCCTCAGTTCACTCCTCTCTTTTTTAAATAATGAATTATGTCGTTTTATTGTGTTATTGATAATATTTGGTTGCTCGCTTTACGAGTTAAGCAGATAAATTTCCGTTGTGCTGAACAGAGGCTAATTTAATTTATGTTCATGGATCAGCCATTATTACGTTGTCGTCATTGCCAGAAAGTGAGTTTAATCTTTTGTGTTCTGTAAATGATTTTGTCTGTTGACGACTATAGGCATTCATTTAGTTAGTATGTGTATGGTAGTCCTCTTGAGTTCTATGGGCAATCAATTACGAATCTGCCACATACGACTTGCAAAGTTAACAGCGTTATCAGGAGACCTCGACACGAGACCTAAGTCGATCCGCACACTGCGCACAAGCGAATCCACAAAACAAAATTGCTCTCCACATTCTAACACGGTAATTTATGAGCCCCAGCATAGCGACTGCCGAGGCTACGTAACAGAAAGTATGCCATCCGTCCCCTTGCCATCACCAGCCTGTCCACAGGACAGCGGATATCAGAAAGAATGGTAAAAAAATTAAATAAGTATCAATTGTAATTGAACGATCTTTCCTTAGATGTAATGCCCCCATAGAAACAGATCTGGCAACAAATATCACAAAAGAGTGTATCAAAATGACACTGAACTTCCCCATCTGCCCATAGAAAAATATAAAATAATTAATAAAAAAATGACAACATACTACCGCTACCTTACACTTTTCTCTCCTGCTTTTAAGAATAGCAAAAAAAAAAAAAAAAAAAAATGTGTATTCATTATTAGTGATACTGCTATTTTTATTCACATGAGGAGTCCGTTCTTCAGGACAAGCCTGAAAAATTATCATTTTGGATCCTGGCACAACATTAACTCCCTGTGCACACGGAATTACATCAATGGCGAAAGCCTGTATATTTCGGCGGACCGAGATTCAAACCCGAGCATCATCCTTACTATGCGATTGCTCTCACCACTACCTCTCCCCATAACAGTGGTCATAACAAATCCCCCGACCACCCAATCACGCCTCCCACATGGCACAAATTTTATCTTTCCCACACACAAGTGATGTAGCGACCTTTCCCGTTATCCTCATTTCGAAATTTCTGCGATTTCCTTAAGAGATTGACCAAGGTCTCGTCCTGCAATGAAACGATCACAAGGAGACTTTGAAAATGTTCAAATGTTAGTAGAGCTTATGAGACTCAACTAAACCTACAAAATACTTATGAACTAGCTTATACTAAAGATGGCACAAATATCCATGGCCGAGGGGGGATTCCAACCCCTGACTGCAGCGGCCGTGCAGACCGTGACTGACACGCAGCAGACCGCTCGGCCACCGCGGCCGGCACTGGAGACTTTTTAGTACATGACCAAAAGGGAGGAAAATTTCTTCTAAATTTAAATGCAATTTCTACACGAGTCGCCATATAAGGTCAACAACCAAGCACAATACGAGCCGCGACTTAATGGGTTACAGGAATGTATTTCGAAATAAAATGTCGAAAATTGGGCTTATTCGTCGCAGTGGAAGCAGACACACGTGAGCAAAACTGTATAAATAACCGACTACGAATTGTTGTTCAACTGTAATTTATCAGTCAGTTCAGCTTGAAAGATCAGCAGTTTATTTTTTTGTGTGATGTGATGAAAAAAATACTGACAGGCACATAGTTTCAGGTTCATTATATGTGCAGGTAAATGTATATAGTGTATCTGTGTACGTATTAGATACTAATCGAGACATTCGTTCCAATTCTGAATAAAATTTTCACACTTCACTTTTAAATCAACAGGACGGTCGCTGTGGCTGTAAGGATCAGTTACAACACAGGAGTGCAGGACACATGACGTCATAAACAATGAAATCCGCGAAAAACTTCTCCATCACGCGACACTGTGGGACTTTCCTACGAAACCACAGGACAGATTTCAACCAAATTTCGTGTTCAGCTTACTTATCATAAGGTAACAATTTCTTTATTGGTAAGAACCACATACGACTCATTGTTCTGGAGATATAATGTCATAAACTATACCAATCGCAAAAAAACTGCCACAACAAGCTATGAGACTTTATTCTTACACTGTAAGAGAATGAGAGTACTTGACGACTTGCAACAAACTTTAAACATAATGTAAAACTTTTATTACATTTTTTGTCGCTGATATAGGCAGGAAAATGATGAAAACATTTTCTGATAGTGGAGCAAACTGCGGCATTCGGTATGATTATAATTTATAAGTATTACGCAACAAACCGTACTTGCAAGAAAATTTACAGCTAGTGTATACAGTTACTACTGAATATATCCCCGAAATTGTATCACAGTACAAAAACTACTTGATGAGATATGAGGACATAAACAATAATGGTCATGGAAAACCGCTCCATCACACATTGGATGTTAATATACTATTACTTTACAACCATTTCTATTCGCAACAGATTTACGAGACAAACAGCACTCATAAAAGTTAATATAGGCCTGAAAAATCATACAATTGTGTAAAATAAAATTCAATACTAATGAGATCATATGTACTGCGATGGGTAAAAACTTGGCACATCATGCACCACGTATTAATACAATTAAGTATTTACTATTGAGACACTACTGTATTACAATCATCTTAAGTGAATTCCTGAAACCTGAGATGCTGTTGACAACTGTAAACCAACCATGAATTGTGAAACGCACACGGTTGCAAGCGAAAGCAGTAGGCGTCTATAGAGCTACAAGAAAAGAAGAGAATGAAACATAATGCATGAAACGACAACTCAGTATTTCCGACAGAGATACATTTTTACTTCTAGAAACTGCAGTTTTCAGTCAGACTTGGATTTTCTATTGCGATTAACAATCGCAGGACAATCTATTATACAGTGCGGAGTGGATTTGATTACTCCATGTTTGTCACACACACATTAGTTCGCTTGCTCAGGGGTGGGATCACTAAAGAATTTATTCGTACAATCTCCTGGATAGGTAACAGGAATTATTGATAATAATCCAGCTTTGTATTAAGTCAGTGCATGATTGTTACACACCATTTGTATTTTGATCACTGTCATTCTTTGTTTGGATACTGCACCTATAATTCTTTACATTATGGAAGACAGCTGTATTTCTAAGAGATTCTCCTGTAAATAAATTGTGTTTATAAAAAAATAAGAAGAGATAGGAAAAGTACTAAATCAAGACTTGAGTAAGTAAATTAGAACCCGGGCGAAGCCCAGTTTTCAGATGGTAACTTTCTTCTTTTCTTGTTTTTCTTTTAAGTTGGAAAGGAAGTTATAACATTGGTATTGCACCTGGCACTGAAGCGATAAATGACTTTGGATAACACATGACGGTAGTATCGCGTACACATTGTTTAATGTATGGTGAAACGACGGAGGTGTCACATGCAGTCCGGTGATACGAGCAAAAACGTTTCCGTGGTCTTTTTGGCCGCACGACGGGAATTAACAGTTTTTGAACAATGCCGGGTAGAGGCAGTCAGACGCTTGGGACATTTCAGCTACGAAATCGTTACCGATACCCCAATAGTCGAAGTTTGTCATGAATACCAAACCTCAGGCATTACGTCTCACGCCCGCATCGGAGCCACCAACAGCCTGCACTTAAGTAAAGACGATTTCCTTTACGAGCAACCTTGGAAAATAATAATAAAAATAAAGAAATAAGAAGAAGGATAAGTGAGATGTTTTAAAAGATTAAATTTAGGAAAACGTCTCCATCAGATAGCCTTGAGGTATACGAGATCACTTCATGAAAATTGAGGATAGTTGATAATGGACTGTTGATATTGTTAAACAGCCTATACAATAACATTATTCCTCTATTACTTTTCATCAGACAAGCACGAATTCGTGTACTCTTTGCCAAATTCTTTTACTGCCTATAAAATAACATTTGAATAGTTAAAAAATATAGACATTGAAGCGGTACTCGAAGCTAAGGTAGAACATAGAGAAACTGCGAGGAAACTGAATGCGGTAAAGCAGCAGCTATTACGCCGCGTAGCCCAAGTGTACAAATTCACCAGAGTACTAAATGAGCATCAAACTTTAGAGCCTCCCTTTCGGACTCTTGGCTAATGCGCTTTACAACTGCCTAGCTTTATCCTAAACATCCGAGATGGTAAGTCTTCTTGAAATCCGCTAAGACAAAAGTAAGCGGACGAAATTACGACGTGCCCAAAGGGCACTAAAACATTCAAGACAGCGATCTTGTTCGAGAATTTTATACCCATCTGTCAGGAAAATGAGGCCAGGGCATTTGATACAACAGAATTCGGTAATCATGCATCCTTTCTCTAGGCACATCACTGCCCGCCTATGCATTTGACAAAATTATTACTCACATACTTGTATTTCGTTTCATAAAACATGGATATTCTGCAAATGATTTCCATCCCTCGAGACACGTCAGTTACACCTGTGACTTCAAACTGGAAATATTTCAAAATATTTCCACATTTTTAAGGCACCGAATTAAATCGATAAAATGATCGATGCGCGAGGCATACAACAATTACCACAACATATCTTAGCAAAACAACTTCTAATACTATGTAAAATCGATAAGCGTGTCAAAGGCCACCATCCAGTCACTCGTTGATCATTCTGGGGCAGTAACAGAAGAAAGCAAACAGAGAGCTGAACTAAATTGACCCTTTAGGAAATCATACACGTAAGAGCAACATATAAAGAGCATCATTTCATCAACGCATAACTCCTAAATGGAGAACACAGTAATTGGTATTTCCGGTGTAGAGAAGCATCAGAGAGAGCTGAATACAAAAAGTCTCCGAGTCCGGATGGAATACCACTTCGGTTTTACAAAGAGTATTCTGCCGCATTGGCACTTTACTCAGCTTATATTTAATGCGAATCTTTAATTCAGCTCAAAGTTCCTAGCGGATGGAAGAATACGCAAGTGACTCCTGTTTATAATAAAGGTGAAAGAACAGACCCACCTAATTACAGGACAACATCGTTGACATAAGTTTCGTGTAGAATTTTGAAGCATATTCTCAGCTCGAATATAGTAAATTTCCTTGAGACGGAAAAGCTTCTTACTATGAATCAGAACGGGTTTAGGAAATACCGTTCTTGTGAAATATGCCTAATCCTTTTTTCACATGATATCTTGCGAGCAAGGCAGATTGCGTTTTTCTCGATTTCAAAAATGTTTTTATAACACTGTTGAAGGTGCTCTGCGGAAAATAATTCCAGATTATCTGAAATTAAAAAAACTCTCATAGTAATTTGGTTAATAAAATATATCTAAGATCCAGCAACATTACCAGCAGCAATCTCTATAAGCAGAGGTGGAAATAATGGCAATTGAAAGTTTTAGAATGACATCTGCCAAGCACCGATTTCAAGCACCGTCCTTTTATATAAGTTAAATAATGTAGAATTTCCAAATTTCGTGAAAAGTATTTGACTCTAAAACTTCGAGATGAATCAAAAAATAACAAAGAAGTAGCTTCATAAAGTGTACGAAGTAAATTTAAATTTGGCTTTTATGTAAAATGATATATTGTCGCGTTGAAGTGGAAGCAGCCTTGACATCAAAGGCAGGGTTGAATACTGAACACAGCATTTATAATGAAAGCAGGTTTATCACGAAATGAAACGTACACTACCTCTCGGGCAGAGTGCTCTGCTATTTATACACATACAGAATGTACCAGAAATTAGAAGAATTTTTAACATAGGAAACATGAAGAAATTACAAGTGAACATAAGAAACATGTAGAATATTCTGGAAATTATAATTACAAAGAAATAAATTTTTGCCGGTGGACAGGATTGAACCGACGACCTTCAACACCGCGATTGGTGGTGAACCCAGTTCGTTAACTTGGCGTCTCACGGCATTGCTCCGTCTCCTTATTTTATTGGTGCTCTGTATGGCAATTCTGGAGGATCCTTTCCTTCTGCACGATTACCGACAACAGACGTTCCTTTAATAGCTTCATCAGTATCATTATCGTCCATAGAGTCCTTGACCAAGAAGCCACTCTCGCCTACCTGCTCTTCAGGATCGTAGTAAAGCTTCTTAGGAGGATGAGAACAATGTCTCTTCGTTTTTGTCGTTTCGACGACGGCTCGTAATCCTCAACATCGTATGTGACGTCTTAAAGCCCGCTTATGACACGATACGGACCAAAGTATCGCTTCAATAACTTTGCTGACAGTCCAACCTTCCGTACAGGGGTAAAAATCCATACCAGATCTCCTGGACTGTACACAACAGGTCGGTGCTTGTGGTTATATCGCTGATGGTCCCTCTCCTGGGCGTCCACCTAATCTTCAGCATTCTTTCAGAAGTCTCAATTTTCTGCTTGTCCGCAGTGTTTATCGTCCATGTTTCATCCCCATAGAAGTCAACACTCCACACAAGTGCCTTCAGAAAGGACTTCATTAAATTAATATTCGATGTTAACAGATTTCTCTTATTCAAAAACGAGTTTGTTCCAATTGCCATTCTGCATTGTATCTCCTGTGTACTGCGACCAAATGTGTTATTTTACTACCTAAGTAACAAAATTCATCTACTAACTTTATTGTGTCATTACCTAATCTGATTTTCTAAGACTGCTTTCCACTACCGTTGTTTTGCTCTTGTTAATGTTCATCTTATATGGTCCTTTCAAAGCAGTGTCCATTCCATTCAGTTGCTCCTCCAGGTTCTTTGCTCTCACTGCCAGAATTACAATGACATCAGCAAAATGCAAGGTTTTTGTTTCTTCACCCTTAACATTAATTCCTTCTCCAAATTTCTCCTCGCTTTCCTTTATACCTTGCTCAATGAACAAAATTGAACAACACTAGAGAAAGGCTATAACCCTGTCTAACATCCTTCCCAACCTACGCAGCCCTTTCATGCTCTTCAACTCTGATAACTGCTGTCTCATTTTTGTAGAAATTTTAAATAACCTTCCGTTTCCTTTAGTTTACTACTGCTGATTTCAAAATTTGAAAGAGAGTATTCCAATCAACATTGTCAAAAGCTTTCTCCAAATCTACAAAAGCTAGAAATGTAGGTTTGCCTTTCCTTAGTCTATCTTCTTAGATAAGCCGTAAGGTGAGTATTGTCTCCCGTGTTGCTAAATTTCTCCTGAATCCAAAGTGGTCTTCCCCAAGGTCGGCTTCTACCAGCACTTCCATCCTTTTGTAAATAATTCCTGTTCAAATTTTGCAACCGTGACTTATTAAACTGATGGTTCTGTAATTTTCACACCTGTCTGAACCTGCTTTCTTTGGAATGGGGATTATAACATTTTTCTTACAGTCTGAGGGTACTTCGCCTGTCTCATACATCTTACGCACCTGATGAAATAGATTTGTCTTGGCTGGCTGTCCCAGAGACGTCAGTAGTTCTGAGGGAATGTCGTCCACTCCACGGGCCTAGTTTCGACATAGATCTTTCAGTGCTCTGTCAAATTCTTTTCTCAGTATAGTATCTCCTATTTCATCATCATCTACATCGTCTTCGCTTTCCTTTCTACCTTTCAGCTTTACCTTCTTTGCTGAGAACTGGTTTTCCATCTGAGTTCTTTGTATTCATATAGCTACTTCTGTTGTTTCCTAATGTTTCTTTTATTTTCCTGTAAGCGGTATCTGTTTTTTCCTTATTTATACATGCCTCTACAGACTTGCATTTGCCTTCTAGTAACTCCTGCTTAGCTATTTTGCACTTCCTGACAATCTCATTTCTTAGTCATCTGAACTACATTTTGCCTGCTTCACTTAATTTTTCTATTTTATCCTTCCATAAATTAAATTTAGTATTTCCAGTGACATCCAAGGGTTTTTTGTAGGTCTTTCTACCTTTCACTTGTGACTATCGTTTCTAATAAACGAGGGTATTCACTGCGGAATTCCAGAAAATGTAATTTTTGTGCAGCTCGACAGCAGGAAATACGTGACGTCTGGCAACTCTATACTCAAAACAAGCGATTGAATTCAATGCCGTGCACAGCTTGGATCGGACACCATCTACTGTTAAAACCTCCACATTATTTTTCCGAAATATTAACTCCCTCGTCGTTATTTAAAACTGTCGTAAAACCCTTAACAGTATTTAAAAAAAAAATACCTTTTTCTTGCAGATATGGCAACTATGTAAGGTTTCTGGAAGATATTCGAGCTGCAAAATATTATGCAGTAATCCTCGATTGCACATCAGACATTAGTCATCAAGAATAAATGACTTTGATAATCCGTTATATCAAGATGTCTTGTGTTGCAGTTCCAACCAAAGTCGAAGTTGAAGTCGGTGGTCTTGGGGTAAACCCTTCGACTGGAAGTGGAAGGGTCGCGGGTTCGAACCCCGGTCGGATTTCGGATCTTTTTAGTCCGCGTTTTAACCCATTCTTCATCTCTCAACGATGTGAAGAGTCGCCAGAAACGACACGTGGTTAAGATTCTACGTTAAGCTGTAAGTCCTCTTTTCCCTGTTTCATAACTGGGGTAGGCTAGGGATACGCAAGTCGCCAAGTGGCGACCAATTGAAAGACTTGCACCAGGCCAATGAGTCACACGAAATTATTATTATTATTAACCATTGCCGAAAAAAATCATTCAGTTTTTAGTGGTGTGAGATACAACTGGAGAATGACTGACAAAGGTTTTAATAGAAGTGCTGAAAGAACATGGATTGTCGAGGCCAAGGATATGATAACAGAGCCAATATGAACGGAAAATCCTCAGGAATACAGGTTCGAGTTTTGCAGATCAACAAGAGGTCAATGTTTACACCATGTGTTACAGCTTGAACTTGGTCCATGGAGGTATGGTCAAATGTAGTACGGAAGCAATGGCATTTTTCGGCACAATTACAGCGATTCTACACTCTATTTTCAGCGTCTACAGAAAAAAGTTCAGATGTTTGTAGACTTATCGGACCCAACTGCTTGGTCATCAGTCCGTAGCTTACAAACTACTTACACTAAGGTAAACTAACTTAAGGACAACACAAATACACATGTCCGAGGAGGGACTCTAACCCCCGACGGTGAAGGGCCACGCGCACCGCAACATGGCGCCCCAGTGCGCACATCTATTCCGCCGCGGCCGGCATCTACAGAAAGGTGGTATATTCTCACTGAGATCTATTCTGAACTAACCTTAAAGAGGCATACGGATGTTAGATGGGAATCTCGTGATGACAAATTCAAACCTGTCAGATATCAGCAGAGGAAAATTTCTGAGCCGCGGCGGAGTGGCCGAACGCGTTGAGGCGCTGTGCTATGACGCGCGAGGCCGTTCCCCGCCGGGGGGTTCGAATTCCCCCATCTTTAGTATCAGCTAGTTCATAAGCTTAGGGACAGATGACCCCGTAGTTAAGTCCCATAAGCTCTACAAACATTTGAACATAATTTGTGAAGCAGTCTAAAAGGTTGTCGAAATAACGAAAGATTCATCTGTTCGATCTGATGCACTGTCCTTAGAAAATAATTCCCTCAGCTCTTTCGAATTCATTTTGACTCTTATCATATGGTACAACCTATTACATTCCGTCAATGAGCTCAGTAAATTTCTTTGCAGTTACACGTCAACCTACAAGAAATAAGTGGATTGAATGGCTTCCTCTAAGGCTACAAGAAGACAGGGTTTACATCTGCTATGGCAAATGCAGAACAATTGATGGAAGATTTAAAATGGGATACAAAAATTTTAACGGGTAGCTAAAAAAAAAAAAAAAAAAAAAAAATAGCGCAAAATATTTTTCGAAGAGATTGAAAACGATCCAGAGATTGTAGCCGACTAGAGCCAAAAGCATTAGAAAGCCAAAGAAATATTTAAAATCTTTCTTTGTGATCCTGGAATAAGCTTTAGTGTCATGTGCTCAAAGTTCAAAGAGTTGAATAATTATTCCGGATACTTTGGATTTCTCTTACACCCGTTCAATCTTCGTGACATGCAAACTGAAGATATTGAAATGTGTTGACAGAAATTGGCAACATGAGAAAATCGTAGTTGTAGACACATTCTGACCTCATCTCAGAAGTAAAACTACTACGGTTTACGATTCCTCCTATAGTGAAGACAGCGTTGGACGCACATAAGTACTAAGGCCCACTCAAGGAATCATTTGCCAATATCACTACAGCGTATCGTATTTTGCTGACGATACCCGTCACAGTAGCGTCTGGAGAAAGAATTTTTTCAAAATTAAAACTTATCTAAAGCCTACCATGGCGCAGGACCGCCTTAACGGCCTCGATATTCTTTCAATAGAAAGCGACTAGGCTTCAACTGAAGAAATAAGACATGATTCGAGAGTTTGCTTTGTGCAAGGCACGCATAGTTCCGTATTTGTAAGTATATGCAGGAGCAATTTGAGGTTTCCGTATGTGAAGGTTTAATATGCTGATTGCCAAATAGTTTACATACTGATACTGTGATTGCCGCGATCTTAGTGTGATTTAAGATGGGGTTGTTGATTTTGACAAGAGTTCCACATGCGTACAATCAAACAACATTACGATGATAAGGTAGCCAAAAATAATGTTACAATTTCCGTCTGTTACTATTACTCAGATACATTAGAGACGTTTGCTATGGTTTGAGCAAAATATTCTAATTGTTTAAAATATTCTAATCAATATTTTATTTGAAGTTGTGTTGATTTTGTTAATAAAAAGGCGAGTTCTTCTGAAGCAGGTTTTTCGGTTTTTGCGTTTCACCCCCTTTCCCCACACCCCCTTTTTCATGCGGCCTCGCGCTTGGCTTCGCTACAGGCCTCGCTTGTCCTTGCGACGGGTTTGCACACAATCCTACCTAACTGTAAAAGTTAACCTTTTACTGGGACCACACTCCGTCTGGAATGTGCTATGACACATACAGTGATTTATAAGTGAGTTGACTGTATTGTGTACCGATTTGAGTTAGAAGAGTGGAAAGTTATAGGATCGGTGGGGGAAGAGGAGTTAGTTGGTGGGCAGAGGTGGGGTGACTGCTGCGAAAGTGATTGGAAAAGAAGGACGGAATCAGGGTGGCGGGGGCAGGAGGGAAGTGGAAAGGCAAGTCACGTGTTTTGAGGAAACAGGGACTGATCCCTAATTACAAAAAGTGCTGATCAATGAATGGGTCAAATTGTACAAACGATAAAGTGATAACTGAAATAATGCTTTAGCGTCTGATAGCACGCCTTACTCTCACTACTCGTACTCGTATCGACTTTAATTCCCATAATCGATAACCTTTGAATGCGTTTGGACATCTCCTCAGACTTTCAGTATGCGATGTTACCGCTGCCGTTCACATAAAACAATTTCACAAACAACGAAACGTCTCTTTTCTCGATACCCTTCCGTTACTGTGGATTCACACTACGGCTTGTCTCAAAGCGTCATATAAATTATTCCCAACGTCACCTGGCGCCAAGAATTAAAACTATAATATTTTCTTCACCTCCAATTGTTTTTGCTCTTGGGCGTTAATATATGTACCTAAGCTGCATCTTCGCTATAGTTTAGAGTTCACTGTAGACGTCTGTGGGTAGCACCCAGTATTTTGATGAATTCTTAAAATAAAAAAAAATCGCTTTATGTCGTTGCAACCTGAAGGTGCTGCGATTAATTGTCTGTGCTGCAAGGAATTTTTCCTTGATGTAAGAGTTGCACTCAAACAGAAATATTAACGATTAATGTGTGTAGGAGCACATACAATCTAAGTCGGTAATAGTGGAAACTTTATGAGTCGAAGCATGTGTACAATGTATTAAATCAATGTGTCTCAAAACAGCGTCTACACTGCTACGAACGGGACAACCGCTGAGACTGTAAGTTTTGCAGAGACAAAGTCACGCCTTTCTCATTTCAAAGACACTGCAAGCAGCACCATGTAATATGATAATTTCTAAAGTTGCTGTGTGTAGTATTAAAGCCGCCTCCGCAGGACACAGTGAATCCCACGCCCTTCTGCACTACAGTTGGGTGCAGACGTTAACTGAATATGTATGGGGTTATAACTTCACGGATTCGAAGTACCAAAGTTTCATACCAGTCGAGCTATTAAATTATTAATCGATTCCAGTAAAATCTAGGCATCAGCACAGGAGCTAGAACTGATATCGTTTGGGTCATTGATTCAGGCGAAAGACACACAAAATACAGCTCGGTCCATAACAGCATTGCGCTTCCTTACTACTAGAACTTGGCATTAGTTACAAACTTCGGCATTTCATTGCCGCAGTGTCAACACTATAGATCTGTCTATTTTGACTTTTATTGCCTACCCATTAAGACTTACGAGTTCTAAATGCAATTTATTCCAATATACCACTACTTTGTACATTCATGAGGGTAAATGAATACACCTAGTTTCAAGTAACTTGTTTAACTCTTTGTTGACATTTCACACTGACTTGTATTTGAATAGGCTCTAGAGATTACCTAGTTTTCCTGAAATTGGTTTAGTAACAACAGAAATTTTTTCACGTTATTATGTCAGAAAATTCATATTTTGTAACTGCATAGAAAATCTCATCCAGCAATGACTTACCTCAGGTGTTATAGATTTCTGTTACTGAACTTCAAGAATTCTATTTTTCTACATTTTGGAAGATCTGCTATGCACCACTATTTTCGAACTAGATTAAAAAAAATAATAATGTTCGTTTGAATTTTAACGAAACGTTTATTAATCATTTATATTTATTTACACGTACATAATAGTTTTACACTCTCTATATGTTTAGTTTTCTAAAAACGGTGCATCCTTCTGGCAGGAAACTAGCTGAATTGACAATCACTTGATATAAAGTCATTACTGAAGTACCAGATGAATAAAGCCATTTTACTTTGCATGTAAAATACTATCAAGAAAGAGAATTCCTTACATTACATTTAATATATTGAAATGTAAATATTGTTTTTCGTAATTGGCGACAGTGAAGATGATTCTTCTTCCTTGAAACGAGATGTACAGGCAAATCTGTGACTTAACATTCTAGTCTTCACATATGGAATCGATGTTTGTTATTATAGATGGTCTTCTACTTTAGATTGTAACACGGCAGTTTGATTCCATAATTGCGGTGACGATTCTTCCATGACATGCCATGTGGTCCAATTTAAACCCCCATCCCTGCAGAGTTACCATGTATTGTCCTCAACTACAATAACAAAATGAGCAATAATTGCGAAGTACCATTTTATTACCTCTCTTTGCAACCACATCTATGACAAAGGGGAGTGCGCAGAAGACTTTCTCGTAAGTATAATTGTTCCAATCCCAAAGACTAATAATGGTAAAAAGTGTGAAGATCGCAGGAAAATAAGCCTAATATCACAAGCAGCAAAGGTACTTCTTCGAGTTCTGAATAGGAGGCTTTAGGGAACGCTGGAAGAAGGACTTGGAGAGGAACAATATGGTTTCAGAAGGGGAAAGGGAACGCGAGATGCAATTGGACTCCTAAGAACCATCGGCGAAAGATATATTGAAAAGGGTAAAGAAGTGTATGCTGTCTTCATAGATCTCGAAAAGGCATTCGATAGAGTGCAGTGGGATAAGCTGTTTGACATCTTGAAAAGGGAGGGAATAAAGTGGAAGGAAAGAAGATTAATTGTAAATCTGTACCAGAAACAGAAGGCACGAGTACAAATAGGTAATGGGATCTCGGAAGACAGCAAGACTGGGAGAGGTGTCAGACAAGGCTGTTGTCTCTCTCCAATTTTATTTAACATTTATCTGAAAGAAGTACTGGAAAGCTGTTTGGATGGGACAAGAGGCGTAAGGATAGGTGAAAGGAAAATTGATTGTATAAGATTTGCTGACGACGTGGTAATCCTTGCAGAAAATAAAGATAGACTGACTCAGATGCTAAATGATATGAGTGAAGCATGTACAGCATATGGCATGAAAATTAATAAAAAGAAAACGAAAAGCATGGTCATAGATTGAAAGAAAAGAAAAGTGAAAATCAAGTTGAAGTCAGAGTTCATAGAACAGGTGACACCATTCAAATATTTGGGAAGTTGGATTAAGGAAGGTATGAAATGACAACAAGAGATCAAAACGAGAATGGCGAAAGAAGCGTTCCAGAAGCAAAGAAGACTCCTAACCAGTGGTTTAAACAAAGAATTAAGAAAGAGACTCGTTAAGTATCTAATATGGAGTGTGGCCTTATATGAAGCAGATACGTGGACATTGAGAAACCAAGATGAGAAGAAAATTGAAGCTTGTGAAGTGTGGATATGGCGTAGGATGGAGAAGATCAGTTGGATCGATAAAATCAGAAATGAAGAAGTACTGAATAGAGTTGGAGAGGAACGAAGGATGTTGCTGACGATAAAGAACAGGAAACTAAACTGGCTAGCCCACAGTTTAAGACGAGATTGCCTCCTGGTATACGCAATTGAGGGTTGCATTCCGGGAAAGACAGGGAGAGGCAGAAGAAGGTACCAGATGCTCGATGACATCAGCAAGCCACTGGGAGGGTACCAAAGAACGAGGATGATAGCAAAAGACAGAGAAACATGGAGGACTATGCAGTCTAAACCTGCTGTACGGCAGACAACCAAATGATGATGTACCAGCTCCTCCCATAAACGTACTGAAATGAGACGTCGAATTTTCTGCTGACAGGAATTTGGGTCATTCTCAGAAATTGTGCATATTTAATTGTAACAGTACGTTAGATCTCACCTCCGTTACTTGTCCCCTACAATAACTTTGACTACATAACGTTAAAATGTAAAGGTATTATAGAAGGTTTTAATTTTTAACCAGCTCAACTTGCCCTTCAGTATATACTTTCTTCCCGTTCCCCAACTGGTCTCAACCTCCGCTAAATTCAAATTCCTGCCCACTATTCTATAACATCTTTGCCTCGGTTCTCTAGAAACAGCCTCTGCCACAACAGATATCTGCCTAACTTCTTTGCTTTCTTCAAATGTCAGCCTTGGTGTGTTTGCGTGTGTATATGTGTGGGTGCTTGTTTACCTTTCCTTTTTCCCCTAAGATAAGTCCTTCAACTCCCAGGATTGGAATGACTCCCCACCCAGTCCCTTAAATTCCGCATCCTTGCCTTTCCCCTCCTTCCTTCCTATTTTCCAGATGAAGCTGCCAACAGTTGCGAAAGCTTGGAACTTTGTGTATGTGTATGTTTTTATTTGTGATTTTTTTATCTATCAACGAGCCTGTGCTTTGGATAAGTTAAACTACCTCTATTTTTATACATATTTTCCCACCAGGAAAGATTCCTTCTATTATATATATATATATATATATATATATATATATATATATATATATATATATATATTAGATAGGCAGTAATCTTTTAACAATGATTTAGATTTGAACTTGCAATTTATTTTCTTTTTGAAAAATAGTAATGGCATTATGTACCTTTCATAACGTTAGTATGCCATGAGTTTAAAGAATATCGAGGTATTATTGTGTATTCTTTCAGATGTATCAGCTGTGAACTCATTGTCGTGATTATATCGTGGCACCAGTATAAAAGGAAATTACAAAAGCCAAAAATGAAAAAAAAAAGACAATTAATGTGTCAGCTGAGAGAGAAAAGAAAATTTGGTCCATTATTCTCTGAAGAATCGAAAAGAAATGTTCATGCTTGTAAGCAAATGGGAAAAGTCAACACAAAGTCCTTGAATTTAAGAGTAGAAATTTTATGCTGTAAACTAACAGTTTTAAATCATTTAACAGTGTTAAATTATGTTAATGTAGGAAAACAAGAATTGTCATTGATGCAAATGTATGTTGCATGACAGAAATTGCAAATAACTGAGGAATTCTTGTAGATATTGTCCAATGTATGCTACTTAAAGCAAGGTTATCAAATCAATGACAGAATTGGATATGAGGGACTTTTGCACACAAGGGCAAGGTCTTCAGCATCCGAACTAATGCAGTATGATAGGAGTGAAAAAAGGGAGTGAATCAGCAATGGAAATAAAAGAAAACTATTCTCACAAAATATGAGAGCAGCTGAAGTAAAACATAGAAATTTATAGACACAATGCAATTAAAACAAAACGAACTCACCTTCAGTGACAAAATTGGGTTATATTGTTCACAATGAATTTTGAGGCCTGAGAGCTCATCATCAGGTGCCTCTATGATGTTTTACATATGTTTAAAGGCTTCAGTCTATGGAGATCAAAACATAGAATCTAACAACATGGAAAATCATGTAATAATAGAGATTTAACATGTGACTTATTTATATTAAAGTTGTGCAAAAAAAAAAGTCTGGTGTAATATGGTAAATGTCTGTGCTGGAGTACGTGTGTATGCATAAATAATCAATAGAAACACTTCCTACCTTGGGATACATTTTGAAATAACAAAGACTTATAGTTATGAAGATGTTACACTTCTATATTACTAAGATTCTCTATACAAATCATGGTGTTCAATTTTATATACAGATACATGTTTCTTTTTTGCACATAAAATGACACAGATTTTTATGTCAATTTTTTCACATTATAAATTTATAAACTCATATAATTTTATAAGAAATTTGTAGAAACATTAGTCATGGTTGTAGGTTGTCAATGCTTTGCAATGCTAAGTATTTGTGTTTCCAGGAACAAAAAATTAACTTTTGAAATTACTGAAAAAATTGTGGCTGTCAAATATTGTTTGTTGATTTATTATGTTTCCAGTATATTTTTCTTTATGAAAAACATTTCTTCTGTGTAAGTAAATCAAGTTTTTTTGCCATTTATTTGTTTGTGGAGTACTGTTAGGTTAGTGTTGATGTGAATTAGTTTGTTTTTATTAAGGTACATATGGTTAGCTGTTCTGGATTTTCAAAATGATTATGTCTAGAAGCATCCATGAGGTCTTTGATTGTATCAATTTCTTCTTTTATTGCTTTAGGTTTCATAGTTACTGTGTGTGCTCTGTGTAACATGGAACATAATTCAGTATACTTGTGTGTATTTGCATGGTGTGATGATTGGTGTAATTTGGTTTCCTGTAAATGAAAAAAAAATTATGTTCTGATTGTTCATTCGTAATTTTTATGTCTAGCAAACTTATGGTTTTGTTAGTTTAGTGTTCAATGGTGAATTTTACACTTCTGTTAAGTGAATTTCATAAAGTAAGAAGTTCTTCAAATTCTTCTTTAGTGCCATCAAATAGGAGCACAATTTCATCAACATACCTTCTGTGGTACACAATTTTATCTGTAAGTTTATTTTTTTCCTATAAATTATTTATCTTCTAGATTGTTGGTGAATACATCAGCTAGAAAGCTTGACAAGCAGTTACCCATAGCTAAGCCCTTATTCTGATCATAGATTTTATTATTGAATGAGACGCAGTTGTCGGATAGTACAAGTTCAAGTGGATCTACCAACTTTCATATCTCTTATATGGTTAGTTTTTGTGTTTGTGTGTTAATACTTTTTACCATCTCTTTAACAGGTATGTTTGTGAATAGATTTACAATGTCAAATGATGCAAATCTGACTTCAGAGGGGATTTTTACATTTATGATAAATGTTGTTTGATCTAATGTATTTTTTACTGTGTAGTTGGTTTCAAAAGTGTTAAATTCTCTGACGATGTTATTTTGTAATAGTGTAAGTTTATATGCAGGTGTATTCTTGTAGTTAACAATTTTCCATATTGTTATAATTAATGCCTTGATCTTAATAGGCCCAGGACTTTAAATATGTATAAAGAATCATAGAGGCAGCTGATAAGCCCTCAGGGCTCGAAATGCTCTGTGTATAATAAAACACAATTTTGTGACTGAGGGCTAGTTGATGTTGTTTTACTGACGTACAACAGTTACGGAAGTATCACTGGCAATATAGAAAAAGTCGAGATGAAGTACTTAAATCGACTAAGTAGATGATCATTTCTGGCAGCTACAGGAATAAAATGTGATGAGGCAGGTCAATTTCCACAAAAATCTAAAAACTTGGTCATCTTACATGCATGACAGCTAATTAGACGGCAGATTTACGCCGATATCTGCATCTACATCTACATAAATACTCGGCAAGTAACACTGAAGTGCATGGCAGAGAGTTTATCGAACCGCTTTTATGATATTTCTCTTCAGTTTCACTCTCTAATAGTTCATGGAAGAAAGGAACACCTAAATACCCGCTTAAAGCCTCCTAGCATTATACAAAACATATTCTGTTAAAACGTGAAGCACATTTATCTATATTCCACAAGCATCCCAAAATGGAAATCCTGAAGCCATACCAAAAATCCACCATTAGAAGTGCAGTGCCAAAACCTAAGGTGTGTGAAGGTCAGTTCATCGAGTCAATGACCGGCAAGTGGATTGCCACGGCCAGATACTGCGTTTCACCAATCGCAGCTCATTCAGTCCTGCCAGTCACTCTTCTTCCAACAAATCTATAGACCACTGGTGCAACACGGAGAATACGTACTGCAAGGAGTAGCACATTTCGTGACATTCTGGCCACTGTAGGCAGCCTTGGTACCTACATCAGCCACTATCTTACACTTAATCTCCACATGCCATGGTACCAAACATAATGAAACCTCCTTTCTCTGATGTTGTAGAAATCAACAATGTTATATTCGTGGATGGGTAGATGATTTTCAGTGACAGTATAGTACTAAAAGTATCTGTGGAGTCAGTAAATCTATTTTCCCAGACACTGCTGCATCATTGTGTCGTGAGGATCGCATTCAGCACTGCTGAAGGAAGAAAAACGAGTTGGCAATGGGACGGCAAATCCTCACTAGAGAACACCCAACAAGAATGACTTGCTTGGAATCATCATTGTACACAACTGTAAAATTGTGACGAGAATTTAAATTTTTTTTAAACTCTGATGGAATCTTGAAATCAGAAGAGGAAACCATTTTGAAGTTAGTTAAGTCTAAAAAGAGTATAGGTCTATGGAATAACCAAGGCGGAAATCTGCTAGAACCTCTATGCAACATTTTAACGACAATCCTTAGTGTGAAACCCAAAAGTACTTGTTGCTTATAGTCTCTTATGAAAAAGCCTCGCAGTGATATGATATGCAAATGCATATGCCATGGACAGTGTGCTATACACCTAGTCCACAATGAGGAGCTGTTGCTGTATGTGAAGTGTTGCCTCAGCAGCCTCTGTGCAGAGACTTAGTATGGGACTGGTACCTAATGTCCCGGCAGCCAGTAAAACCGCTTCCACATTCAACGTATTTAAGAAAGGTCTTGCATCGTGCACCCAAAATCAAGCTGAGATTGTACAAAGTGTCTATTAACCTGCAGTAGATGAGTACCGTCAGATGCCTATAAAGTGTGACTACGACATTTCAGAATGCTTAATTCTTTGAACGACCATAATTTCAAAGAAGTCTTATTGTGGAAACCATGAAAGCTGTCTATATGAATTTTTTAAGATTTTTCGATGGCGTAAGTTTCACGTGTGTTAGTAGCACGGTATTTTTTGTGTGCACACAAATTTTCCAGTGTCAGAAATGATGCAGTGTTCAGCAAAGCGTTGGTTGATCTTCAGTCCAGCATCATCTTCACTGATTTTATTTGAACAACTTTTATAAGAATGGCAAATGTAAAACTAGATACTGGCTAACAACAGAGAGAATGCAGAGCAGTACTCACAGGAAAATTGTTATGCCCCTAGGTTTCTATAGACGCTCAACAAAACAGGCTCTGAGAAGACACAAAACGTCTTGCAACTGTGCGACAACTGAGAAGGCTGATAGACGCTGCTGCTACTAGATGTACTATCACGCCACACACATAACTCTGCTGTTAATGAAGGAAAAATAATTCCAGAGCATATGACTGTACGTTTCAGTTTCGTGGCTGTGTCCGCACGACAGAACTCCTTCGACCTAAGCTTATTCTAGAAATTTGACTGGATTGGTCATCCTCAAAAGTGACAAGGCTTCAGAATTTTTTCAAGCATCCTGCAGAGTTACTTTATGTGTGGTCTGGAACAGTAGACAGAGATGACAACCAAAGACAGAGTGAAATCTTTATCTGCTCTTTCCTGAAGACAAATCGATCCATTTGGTTACAGTGAAAGACCTCCTTCAAACTATAGAAACTGCCTCTCTTACTGAGAACTAGTCCCAAGTGAATCAACCGAATACTTGGCGCCAGAACCCTCCAAACCCACAGGGGCATTAGCTACGGAAAGCTTGGAATCCTTCCTTTCTTACTAATTAAAAGAGCTCCCATCCCTGTGAGCGTAACCTCTTTGAGAGAGGAAGTTACAAAAGGCTGTCTATTCCTTTTTCTTCAGAGAGGTACCTGGTCGGTAGACGGAGAGGGAGGGTGCCCGGAAAACGATGGTCGGAGTGAGAGGAAGGGAGCAAGAATCCGCAGACAATGGCACCCGCCAGCAGCGCTCTCAGGCGGCGCGAACAAAGGACACTTGGGAGGGGTTGGGTGGGGGCGTTGGGAGGCGCCCAACACCTGCTGTGCGCATAAGGCTGCGGTCGCCATGGTCTGGTCCAGGCCACAACTGACCTCGTTAACGCTGACCTCTCCCAAACACTGCATCTTGTTTTCTCACGCCGTGTGGCGCATCACGTCAGGACAGTGTTACAGTCCAAAATCCAAAGGTCAAGTCCTTAATGCAAGTTCATTTTTTTTGTATGTCACTTATCACTCCTTGTATTTCTGACACAGTTTACTCATGTGACAAAGGTCTAGTTACACCCTGGTGGAGAAACGATGTTCATCCAAAGTCTTTCTATAACTACTTTACCGAGCGAGTTGGCGCAGTGATAACATACTGGACTCGTATTCGGAAGGATGGTGGTTCAAATACACCTCCGGTCATCTAGATTTAGGTTTTCCGTGATTTCCCCAAATCACTCCAGGCGAATGTCGGGATGGTTCCTTTCAAAGGGCAAGACCGATTTCCTTCCCCATCCTTACTCAAAACTCCGAACGTTAGCGCCGTCTCTAATGACCAAGTTGTCGACGGGAAGTTAAACCCTAAGCTTCCTTGTTTTATAACTACTTGGAGTGACGCAGCCACGAGAGGGGGGTTAGTGTGGCGGAAGCCCCCCCACCCCCAGCACCTCCCAAAAATTGTTTAATTTTATTATTTTTTATTGTTTTCATTTTCTATTTTTTTTTAAACAGGACGGCACCGGAAATTGTACTTTATTACAATGTAACTATAATTTGCCAATCGCAAGTGAACGTGAAAATGAGTATCCAACGTGATGCCGCTACTGAGAACGTGTGCTGCTGTAAGTGAAAGCGGTTTTAACGCTGCCGCTTTTGTTACTGCTATGTTAATCATATTCGGCGACCTCCTGCATCTCCGATCAGCGGCGCCACCGAGTGGAATCTTATAAACAATGCTAGTGTAATTTTAGTTCCATTTTTACACCTAGAGACTCATGTTAATTACTCTGTAAAGACGTTTCTCTTTGGCTAGTATAGAATCTGCTTAATTATTTTACGAGCTTATTACATACACTCCATTTCCACCAAGTCGCTCCTTTTGTACTTTCAAATTAATGCGAACCTATTCATTTTATTTCTTGTGCAATTGTTTTGGTAGTATAATTGCTTAAATTATAAAATGTGTAAAAATAAGTCATAGATTAATACATTTAATAGACTTCTTTTTAATTTCCCCTCCAGAACCGAATGCTGACTGCGCTACTGACTACCTGGGTTATTTGGATAAAAGGTTGGGGGATGGATACCATCTAAAACACGACAATGTATGATCCCAATCTTCATATTTCCTATAAACAGGAATAGCTCTAGAAGTAGTATCACTGCAAGTAACATTTGAACTGGTGGCTGTCTAAAACGTAGCACTGTAAGTCAATGTGTGTATCATAGCCAAGATTATATGAGAGATAAAATGCCGTATCAAGACCTTATTGTTGAAATTATAGCCTCGTGTGTGGTGTGAAAGGTAATGAAATTATTCACTGCTGACTAGAAATGGTGCTACTCACATCAGCGTTTAATCAAATATACAATGCATTTTTAACCGCCAGCTGTTTATTAAATTCTTAAAAATCCAGTAGTTTCGGTCAAGGACCATCATCACACATAAAAATGTATTAAAACATTAAATAAAATAAATCTAGCTGAAAACAGCAGGAGTAAATTTCATTATAAAATACAATGGTTATACTGGATTATCCCATCAGCCAAACAAACATAAAAGATGAGAATAGACTGTTCATTCTCGTTTTTTATGTCTGTTTGACTGATAGGATAATCCAGTATGACCACTGTATTTTTAATGAAATTGACATCTGCTGCTTTAAGTCACTCTCGTCTTTTATGTTTGTATGACTGATGTTTAGTAAAATTGATCCCTGTTGTTTCCAGCCAGATTTATTTACTGCGATTGACTAATCTGTTTCAATACCTTTTTAACTATGATGATGGCCCATGACCAAAACTAGTCGATTTTTAAAGATTTAATAAACAGCTGATGGTTAAAGATGCATTTTAACGAATACATGACGGCTATTATCTCTCACTTTACCAAAATATTTAATCAAAAAGGCTCTGGATGTGCTATTAGGCTGAAGCAGGAAGTTCCAATTCTTCCTGATGGGGCATGGGCCTAGACGGGCTCTCACGGACTGGTCCAGCGACCAGGTGCAGTAGGTAGGGATCCACAAGGGCCTATTTCACCAGACATGAGCATTGCTACATGTCTGTTGTTCTGTTACGACTTGTGCTCCTTAGTAACCACAGTGATGATACCTTTAGAAGCAGCCCATTGCCATTTTCTCAGTGATCGGACAAACAATTTTGTTTCTTTATAAAGATGAAATGCCTCAGTATCTTGTATGTCAAAGTTCTGTCTGTAAACATCAAGCTGTGTGATGAGCTGCTCAATAATGCACAAAATCAACTCATTGTCATACTGACAGACCAACTTTTGCAATACATGAATCTGATGCAATGTGCATTACTTTCGGTAAAATGCAGAAATGACTTACCGATGTTTAGATTTAATACACTGGTGCTTTATAAAAGGGAAAACCCAAACGAATAGTAGTAATATCGAAAACAGTCAATACTGGCAATTTTGAATAGGTACCGCCACTTCGGTTTATATTCATATTTTATACATACCGATTAGATGATTTCTAAAGAAATAAAAAAATAAAAAAAATTGGCCACTTGATTTTAATTCATACATCACACGGTAGAGAGTTATTCGTAACAGACTTCAACACCAACCTATAGTTTCATTCAAATTTTTATCAAATTTTGCACACCTTCAAGACAGGAAAAGAATCTTGCTTTACACAGATGAATACGTCCGTTTGGTCCAACATATTGTTGTAAACAGCTGTTTTCTATTCTGAAGAGTACAAGCCCTAGAAAAGTTCGATCTGAACGACCAACACTAATGAGTCTTGTAGCATCTTTAGAACTGATTTCCGAAGGACTGATCCTTAACATTCAATCGTGACTAAACTTAGACAGATTTTCAAACTAAATAAACTATTGGTATGATTGGCTTAAATTAAAAGTAGTTGTTCACTAAAAGAAGTCACATTATTTGTTTACGGTTCCTGCCTAGCCAGTGTTTAGTGCACAGAGTTACATGTAAGCTTGTCGCCCATCCCTGTCCACTTGTGTCATGGGGGTTGGAACACTTGCGAGCAGTGACACTTGCGGGGAACCAGGAGCTCTTGGGGCAGCTAATGGCTTTTCCTGGGTACAGGTACACCAAGAAGTCTAGCACTGCTGTTGTCAAGTTTCCACACTGTCAAAATAACACGAAACACAACCCTTTGCAAGCTGAAGAGCAATATAGTAACTTGTTCTAACTACATATTAATTCGTTGAGTTTTCCTCCTGAAAACAAAAAGGTATGTTAATAGTGATAATGTTTGGAGAGTTATTAAGACATTCTCTGCTACTACAAGACGATGACTTTCCACAGTCATACCTCCTAAAAGAATATTATTCAGAACACTAAGCATATCAAGACACCTGCGCCAGCAATAAATATATTAGGCATCCTGCACAGATACGTTGATTTAATTGACCGCTATGTAGTTAAACCCACTAACACGAAACTTCCATCTCTTTAAAAATAGCTACTACGCTTTTTAATAGGAGACGCAACCTTAAACCTTCAATTAAAAAGCATTAATAATAAGTCAATGCGTATTTTACATACTTGAAGCGTTTATTCGTAGACCCCACGAATTACAAATACATTTAAGAAATGTATGAAATGCGGAATGTGTAAGGGAATGTGGCACACCGAAAAATGCTAAAGATAAGTTCTATTTTCAATCACCGTCATATAGAACCATTTTCACTCCGAACTTGGTCTAAACCAACAGGGAGAAAGAAGTTGCAAGACTTCCAGGAAAAATGAAGGGAAATTGGCAGCCGATAGTTGGTTATAAATTACATTGCCTGTTAACTGTATAAATATAAATTACGGAATACGCGGAACTCCTGTTCTGTACAGTCAAAAAGGTCTAAGGTAATAGGCAGTGGTTTACAATCAGATATACATATCACTCTCCTCCTCAAGACGTCTGTGTGAAGATTTACATTCAGAACATTCAAGAAAAAGGCTACTGTGGTCTTAAAACTACAAGAAGCAGCTCATTTACTCGGGAAGGGAAAACGTTATGGTGCCCGTAAATTTGAATGGCTGTATCTCTTGTAGTAACATTCATTTTTTGATAAAATGTTAAAATCCAATATACCAGAATTTTGTTTTTCTAAACTCAGTGCCAACTTTTTTGTCAAAATTTTTGCAGGAAGTAGACTTAACGTTTTGTGTCCCGACTTCGTCGCCGCTTTTGTGTCCCAGCCTCGTCGTAGGTGTCGGTAGCCGAGTGAAACGAGACCGACACGCTGGTGCAGGTACGGAGGGGAGCAGCCAGAAACTATAAACACTCGAGTAAATTAGAAAGATATATATTGCACAGAATGTAACAATACTTAACTTTTACATAGTACTGCAGAATGTTGATACATAGTTGTTGGAGGCCTGCCTAGTGCCTGTACAATAGCAAAGTCTTCACCGGTGCCTATCTGATTACGAAGGTCCTAACTCGTTGCTATCTCAGACCGAAGTGGCCGATGTCCTTCAGTGGTGGCCACGAGCGGCGTTGTCCCAGAGGGCGCTCGTGGCTGTCGTCGTAAGAACGCCGCGCCGTGCGTGCATGACGGCGCGCGGCGAAAGTAAGTGGCGCGCACTTTGTACTTGTGCGACACCACATAACGTTATTTCATACTTCTATGCACAGGTAGCGGCTGGAGGGCGTGGAGTAGGGGTGGTGTATCCCTGTTCACTACCTGCAGCGTCAGGGTCTCCCCGCAAGTGTCTACACATTCCGTTTCCCCGCAAGTGTCACTCCCCACAACTGTCACAAACTCGTGTCATGTTGGGCTGCTTGCTCAGTGCCGCCTACCAGTGCCTGCAGAAGACCGACTGCCTGATGCTAAACTCTTGAACTGGAAGAACCCGGGCTATAGCGTCTCATGCTGCTTCCTTAAGCTACAAAAAATATATTTGATGTAGGAGAGAGAGGTTGATGCTTCTGAATAACATTGAAGTCATTGAACAGATGTTTACGATAGACGAGAGAGTGAGAAAATAGGTTGATCATTGCTGTAATACAATCTGATGGGCGAGGAACCAGTCTTGGACATTGTGTACCATGTCTTCCCACTTATTCTGCTGCAATGCCACCGTCCACTATCTCAGAGAAATGGAGAGAGAACAACTTCACATGTGTTAATATTAACTTGTTAGTGTACTGGAAAAACTTACTGGGTGGTGCGGGTGTAGACTGGAATACAACCACGAACAGTACCAGATCTATGATCAGTGTGGCGGTAACTAAGGAAACGGTTTGTGAGTCCTACATGGAAGTGTCACGAGACCAGTTCGACAAGTGTACGTTGACAGTGAAATAAGGATTCCCCATTAAATGCAATGTTGTTCAATCTTTTCTGTGTCTCCAACGTTCATTATATTGTATACACAGCAATGGAATCCATGCAGATAATCCAATCTCCTACATTGCTTGTTGTGCAAAAAACTGAGTATGTTGCGTGATACATTATCGGAATAATAGTACCCATGGGAATATGATGTCGAATTTGACTCAATGACGTCAGATGTACCCCCTCCCCCCATGCACTACATACATTCCCGAGGTACGGTGGCTAGTGTGCCTCAATAATGCGGATAGCCGTACCGTAGGAGCTACCACAACAGAGAGTATCCATGGAGAGGTCGGACAAACGTGTGGTTCCTGAAGATTATCAGCAACCTTTACAGATATTACGGGGTCAACACTCTGCATGATCTACTAAGCTGACCTTGTAATATCAAGTATCACGTCTTTCCCATGCATTTACTGTGAACATCTGAAAGCAAGTGGAAGCTAAAGTAGTTAATCTTCCCGATGACATGTAGCTCTACTGTATGAATATATGATGGCGTCTACTTAGGTAAAATATTCTGAAGGTAAAATAGTCCGGGATAGGACTACTAAGGAAGATGCCATCAGGAAAGACAACACTGGCATTCTATGGATCGGAGCAGGAGTATCTTCTATCCATTAACCGGGTAGGTAACTAACGAAATAAAAAAAAAATGGATAGGTTAAAGTTACATATAGTAGGGATCAGTGAAGTTCGGCGGAAGAACAGGATGTCTGGTCATGGGACTTGTTCCTTCAACTTGTCTATGTCCCATCTCGTTAATTTTCTCCCTGTTTGTTGTCTCTTAAGTTTTAATGTACTGTTCATAACCAATATGTTGTGGTTAGTCTATATCTGCGCCTGGATATGTCTTACAATTTAAAACCTTTTTTCTAAATCTCTGCATTACCATTATAAAGTCAATCTGGTACATCCCAGTGTCTCCTGGTCCCGTCCACGTATAAAAACTTCTTATACAATGATTAAACGAAGTTTTTGTGATTATTAAATTGTGCCCTTCGCAAAATTTTACCAAACGATCTCCTCTTCCATTTTTTCCCCGAAGTTCATAATCATCTACTACATTTCCTTCTTTTCCCATTCCTACTGTTGAGGTGCAGCCCCTTGTCACAATACTGTTTTCGTCTCCTTTAACTGTCGGATTGATTTATTTTATCTCATACGTTCTTTAGATCTCCTCATCATCAGGAGAACAGGTTTGCATATAAACTTGAACTGAACAGTCGGTGTTGGTTTGTTGGTTTCGTGGCTATCGTTGCTACGATAATGCGTTCACTATGGTGTTCATAGTAGCTTAAATGCACTTCCATTTTCATATTCATTACAAAGGAAGCAAGTGCAGACAAATATGAAAATTAAATAACTGTCAGTTTATTAACTCGTGAGCAAAATACTAAGACAAATAATTTATAGAAGAATGGAGAAACCGGTAGAATCCGACCTTGTGGAAGATAATTCGGATTTGGAAAATGTAGGAAACAGAGGTGGTTGAGAGTCTCAGAGGGAGTATTAGGCAAGGAATGGCTAAAACGGAAGAATGTTTTACAGTTGAAGAAGAATGGGTAGCTCAGATAGACAAAATAGTGATGGCGAAACTGGATCGAATAGGCAGAAGGACATGACGTATCAGAAATCCTTGGATAGCACAGGAGATACTGAACTTTATTGATGAAAAGAGAAAATATAAAAATGTAACAAATGAAGCCGACAAAATAGAGTACCGACTGCTAAAAATATGAGGTTGACTGGAGGTGCAGACTGGCTAAGAAGGAGTGGCTATAGGACAAATCGCCCAATTGGCATCAGACAGACCTAACTACATTCTTGCCCTTTTGGGTTGTCAATACCATAGGGTACACGGAATCGAGACCTACCTTACGATCAAACAAGCGTAACTCTGTCTTATGTGCTTTCCGTTCGAGTTGCCAACATATCTACATTTTACGAAAAATAGTTACGGAAGACAGAAGAAAGAGCATTTTTCATATTATTATTGTGTGAAGATTAGAAAATAGTATTTTTTGTGTCCCTGCCTCGTCGCCGCTTTTGTGTCTCGTTTCCGTCGTAGGTGTCGGTGGCCGAGTGGAATGAGACCGACACAGGAATAAAGATAGCACGCTGGTGCAGGTACGGAGAGGAGCAGCCAGAAACTAGAAACACTAGAGTAAATTAGAACGAGATATATATTGCAAAGAATTTATACAATACTTAACTTTTACATAGTACTGCAGAATGTTGATACATAGTTGGGCTAGAGTCCTGCCTAGTGCCTAACTGATAGCCAAGTCTTCACTGGTGCCTATCGGATTTCGAAGTCTTTACTGGTTCCTAACTCAGTCCCAAGTGAACGATGTCGTTCACTGGTGGCCACGAGCGGAGTTGCCGCAGAGGGCGCTCGTGGCTGTCGTCGTAAGAACGCCGCGCCGTGCGTGCATGGCGGCGCGCGGCTAAAGTAGGTGGCGCGCACTTTGGACTTGTGCGACACCACAGTATTCTGTCTGTTACCTGTAATTTATTTACTTTAAGTTCAGTGTTACTGCCGACAAATGAAGCAAACTGAAAGTACTACTGTCTTTTATGTATTCTCCATCATAGATTGATGATGATTTTCCTGAGAAACAATTCTCTTATTTACGGTACTCATTGAATAACACTATCACACATTCCCACCGTTTGTTCATTCTAATCTGTACTTATAAAGACCTTATTAACACGTCTGCAGTAATGTTTCATATAATAATATTTCATGAAGCTGCATATTACTTCTTATCCGTTCGGTGTCTTACTACTGCAGCCATTAACGATTGGACAAACCTAACTAACTGCATAATTTCATAAAATATTGCATAGGTGTCCTCCGAGTGACTAAATATGAAAGTACTAGTAGAAAACAACAATCTCTGAGATATACTTTTTATTTACCATGGAAATATTTGTGAAGAACTATTAGAAAGTACTTAGTATTTTTTATAAAACCTTGAAATCGTATTATCTTACAGTGCCGTGTTTGGAGTTACGTTTCTTAGATCCTATATGGTCGAAATGAAAGACTATAGAGGTATTATTACTAGGGGAAGTACAGATAACGCCTAGAAGCAAATGTAAGAGACATTTGAAGACAAGAAATGCAGCTGTATGAACATCAAGAGCTCAGATGGAAAACCAGAACTAAAAAAGTAGGGAAACAGGAAAAATGTAATAAATATATACAACTGAAGTATACTTAAAGGCAGTGTTATGAATTGGAAGACGAAGTAGAGATAGGTGAGATAGGAGTGCGATACTGCGAGAGGAATTTGATAGAGCACTAAAAGATTTGAGTAGAAACAATGCCCCTGTAGTAGATAATATTCTTTGTGAAGTGCTGATATCTTAGGAGAGCCGGTCAGGAAGAAATTGTAATACTTAGTACTTAAGATGTATGAGACAGAATAAATACCCTCCGACTTCAACAAGAATATAGTAATTTGCCAGCCGTGGTGACAGAGCCGTCTGCGGCGCGCCAGTCACGTTCTTCACAGCCCCTGAGGTCGGGGGGTTCGAATCCCTTCTCGGCCATGGATATTTTCGCCGTCCTTAGTATAAGCTAGTTCATAAGTAGTTTTTAAGTTTAGGGACTGATGATCCCGTAGTTAAGTCCCATAAGCGCTACAAACATTTGAACATTTTTATAGTAATTCCAATTACAAAGAAATCATGTGAAGACAAATATGAAAATTGAAGAACAATCGGTTCGTTAAGTCGTGGATGCAAAATACTAAGACGAATAATTTATAGAAGAATGTAGAAACTGTTAGAATCCGACGTTGGAGAAGATCAGTTCAGATTTAGGAAAATGTAGGAACACGAGAGGCAATACATTACGACTTATATTACAAGACAGGTTAAGGAACGACAAACCTACGTATTTAGCATTTGTAGATCTGGAGAAAATGTTTGACAGTGCTCACTGTATTACACTCAGTCCCATTATAGAGGTAACAGGGGTAAAATATAGGGAGCCAAGTCTTATATTCAACTTGTACAAAAACTAGAGAGTAGTTATTAGAGACGAAGGTCATGAAAGGGACGTAGAGGTTGGGAAGGGAGTAAGACATCGCTGTAGTCTTTCCCATTGTTGTTCAACCTGTATATTGAGCAAGCTGTGAAGGAATGTAAGGATACGTTTTTAGAGGGCGTCAAGGATCAGGGAGAAAGATATAAACTTTACGCTCTGCCGATAATATGATAATTCTGCCAGAGACAGCAAAGGATCTGAAAGAGCAATTGAATGGAATCGACAGTGTCTTGACAGGACGGTGTAAGATTAACATTACAGAAACAAGACAATCTAATGCAATGTGAGATAATCGGATTGAAGGAATTAGATTATATACTGAGGCAATAAAACATTTACAATGTTTGTAAATCTATCAGACTCAGCTATGTGGTCATTAGTCCGCAACTTACAAACTACTTAAACTAAGATAATCTAACCTAAAGACGAAACAAACACCCATGCCTGAGGGAGGACCTAACGCCCGACGGCGACCGGCCGCACGCGCCGCAGCACGACTCCCCAGCGCGCACGAATAATCCGCCGCGGCAATTAAGGTAGTAGATGAGTTTTGTTTTTCAGGTAGCGAAATAACTTCTGATGGCCGAAGGAAAGAAGGTGTAAAATGCATAATGGCTATAGGAAGAAAGGCCTTTATAAAGAAGCCAAATTTGTTGACATCCAATAACAAAATGTTCAAATGTTTGTTAAGCTTATGGGACTTAACTACGGGGACATCAGTCCCAAAACTTACAAACTACTTGCGAAATAAGACGGCACAAATATCCATGCCCGAGGGGGGATTCGAACCCCCGACCGTAGTGGCTGTGCTGACCGTGACTGGAGCGCCTCAGTCACCTCGGCCACCGCGGCCGGCGATAACATGGGTAGATCACGTAATTAATTACTTAACTGGGGAGAAAAGAAGTTTCTGGTATGTCCTATGAGAAGTAATAGGCTTGTCGCATACATTCTCAGACATCAGAGAATCGTCAACTTAGCATTAGAAGGATGTGTGTGGGGTAAAATTCGTAGAGGGAAACCGAGGGACGAAAAAGGATGTAGGCTGCCGTTCGTATTCTCAGATGAAGAGGCTGGCACAAGAGAGCGTAGCGTGGAAAGCAGCATCAAACTAGTCTGCCGACTGAAGACCATAACAACAACGTCAGACGTCACCTGGTGCATAATTAAATAACTAATAATCGTTTTAGCGTTGACAGATAACACAGCATATTTACATATCTGAAAGAGTTCCAACTTCGTCTATCGTTTAATAGGGATTGTTTATAATCAATAAGGCTCTGTATAATATCAAGGTATGAGGCAGAGAGGCGTCACACCACGGGAAAAATCTCATTCTTTAAGCAACTAATGGATCGAACTGTCGGCACCGTGGTGCTGGATGGCCCATTCGGAGAATTACCGCACAAGTTGCGTCTTTGGCTTAAGTTATGCAACGACGCCTGTTGAAATGGTCACTTGATCATACTGACTCCCTTATAGGAAGTCGTTACCGTCCATAAAGCAGAGATGTTCGCAAAGATCAAGTTGTAATTGCAGCAGTAGCAGAACGTATAGCTACCACAGGAACAGGAGATATAAGTGTTTGTGAGTCTAGAAGTGTTAAAATGAACCTTTGCCAACAGGTTACTAGCAGTAAAACTAAAAACACGACCATCTCTCTTACTGCGCAGGAATGGGCGCGTGGTCTGTCTTCTCACAGACTGGCGTCAGCTCCTGCGGAGCTTCGTGTCCTCCCTCAATCATGGAGGCGCCTTTTGTACTTAGAGAAAGTTAGTTTAAGAGGTTGTGTGTATTTTGGTTCCGTAAGTTTACTAACGTTTCTGCATCTCTCGTCCATTGTCAGGAAAGCATCAACGTGCATGGATGGTTCTGTCAGAGGTTCATTTGAGCGATTGGTTCGTGGGCTGCCATCTTCAAGTGACGATAGCACATCCTGCCTGCACGCAAGTGATGGTAGTTTGTGCATACGGAGTATCCGCGGTTAACATTGACTCAGAGTGCATTCATCTATGAAAAACTGCTCCACCAAGAGCCTTCCGATAAGATACCACTCTCGCTCAGTTCCGTTGCGTAAGGATCACTGACTAGCAGTCAGTACCTGTTGAATTTTACAACACCTATTTTTGCCGTTTAGTCTTAAGGTACGATGCTCTCCCCCACATTCTGCGTGAAACTCAACATCTTCTGTAAAACTTGCTGCAAATTCCATTGCCCGTACGATCTTCGTACTAGTCTCCAATAGAGCAAATAGGGATAGGTCTGGACGACATATTCGTGGAACCTTGCAGGCACAGTGGGGGTAATATCGCTGCAGTTTCTATTATACTGAACTAAAATAATTTATTTCAATTCCTTTTCAATTCTCTGTTATTCTCTCCTTCATGTAATGTTGAATTTCGAATACAGACTCTTGCCCCTCTATCAAAAATTTTAGCAAAATAACCGGACCAAAATAAAATACTATCACAATGTCAACGAAATAGCGTTTAATACACATTAGTAACCAAACCCTACAGTATCCTTCTGTGCAAGCGAGACTCGTCATCACATTTCAAATAATTTATCACAGAAATCCAGTATTCTTTCGTCATCTTCGTAATACACTATGTGAAACCAGACGCCTTGAAGCGCAGTATTTCTTGATTGAGTCTAGGTAGCAAGAATCAAACATAACTACTTATTACAGAATAGCCAAGTATTGTCATGATAACTCTTGTGTAGGAGGTGGCTGATATGTATTAATTTGATATCAGATCAAAGTTATTACTATTTCTATAGAATTATTAGATTCTGTTCCGTTGCTTTTTTTACTTCTAATAATTGACCACATCATTTTAAACATCCTATTCACTATATAACTTATTCTTACTTTTTTCCATTACACTTTATGTTTTAGATCTACTTAAGTGTTGACCGTTGAAAACCATTTCATTTTGAAGTTATATTTAGGCTGGAAATGTAGTTTAAATTTAGAGATACAAAAAACGTAATCTGTCTCAGTTTAGCCATTAGTGACCCATATCTGCTGATGTAGAAGAGCTGTAAATGTAATACACCAGTCGTCTCCAAACAGCAAGTATCCATTCTGGTGGGTCGCCAAAAAACCAGAACATGAAAGTAATATATCGTATCGAATAAAAAAACTTAACGCGTATTTTATAGTACCTACTGGATATTATTCACCACATAAAGAAAAGTACAAATATGAACCACTTTTTTACTTACAATGATATCAAACATGTATAATGTTTCATAATTTAATTCATTATGAACTAATATTTTCACATTACATATAGTGACACTTCTGTATTTGCCTGGTTCTTGCTTTAATAGTTACTTTTCAGGAATTCCTAAGACACTGCTGCGGGTAAGAAACAGTTTGTACAGATCAAACTTAGCAAGTTAAACCTAACAGCCTCTTAGGAAAGCTCCCCATGGAACTACAACGTGACTCTTCATTCAACATTTTTTACGATTCAGGCCTCATTACATTTTAAATCAGAAAACAGTAACAAATGCATTCAAATATAGCTATTGAGGAATTAACGGAATTCACAGCTACTTAACCCTTTCAGTCCCACATTATGAAATCAGCTTTAGGAAAATTAAAATTCAGTGTTTTCTGGATTAATACACTGCAGTAAACTTCAAAATATGTATTTTAAACTTTTAGGTCGAACTATTGACTTTTATGTCATGCATTTCATGCAAAACACAGATGTTTGTATCGAGGTATTTTATTACGGACGTCATTTTGTTGATAGTTAACACTGAAATCTACATCTACAACTACATGGGATACTCTGGATATCACATTTAAGTGCCTGGCAGAGGGTTCATCGAACCACCATTATACTATTTATCTCCCATTCCATTCTCGAATAGCACGCGGGAAGAAAGAACACCTGAATCTCTCAGCTCGTGCTCTGATTTCTCGTATTTTATTCTGATGATCATTTCTACCTATGTAAGAGGGAGTCAACAATATATATTCGCATTCGGAGGAGAATGTTGGCGATTTGAGTTTCGTGAGTAGACCACGCCGCTGCGATAAGCGCCGTTGTTGTAATGATTTCCATCCCAGATCCTGTATCATTTCCGTAACGCTGTCTCCCCTGTCTCGTGACAATACGAAACGAGCTGCCCTTCTTTGGACTCTTTCGTTGTCCTCCGTTAAACCCATCTGGTAAGGATCCCACTTTGGGCAGCAATACTCCAAATAACGACGGACAAGAGAAGTGTATGCAGTTTCTTTTTTAGTTCTGTTGCATGTTTTAAGGGTTCTGCCAATAAAATGCAGTCAAGAGAAACTCTACTAGCTATTTATTGACACGAAAATATGGGTGCTATCGACAAGGGTTCGCAAATCGATTGCGTATTTCTTGATTTCCAGAAGGCTTTTGACACCGTACCTCACAAACGGCTTTTAATCAAATTGCGTGGTTACGGTATATCGCCCCAAATTTGCGATTGGATAGGTGATTTCCTGTCAGAGAGCACAGAGTTCATAGTGTTATTGGTCCTCTGCTGTTCCTTATTTACATAAACGATTTAGGGGAAAATCTAAGTAGCTCTCTTAGGTTGTTTGCAGATGACGCCGTCATTTACCGTCTCGTAAAATCAACTGACGATAAAAACCAACTGCAGAACGATCTGAATAAGATATCACTATGTTGTAAGTATTGGCAATTAACTCTAAATAATGAGAAGTGTGAATTCGTCCCCATGAGTACGAAAAGAGATCCGTTAAACTTTGTTTACAAGCTAAATCAATCAATCGTGAAGGCCTTTCCCACGACATTATCTACGTGTTCTTTCCAATTTAAGTCTGAAGTAATAGTAATTCCCACGTATTTCGTGGAGTTTACAGCCTTAACGTTTGATTGATTTATCTTTTAATCAAAGTTTAATGGCTTTCTTTTCGTACTCATGTGGACGGCTTCACACGTATCATTATTTAGAGTCAATTACAAATTTTTACACCCTACTGATATCTCATTCAGATCTTTCTGCAGTTGGTTTTGATCTTCAGATGATATTACTAGACGGTAAATGACGGCGTCATCTGCAAACAACCTAAGAGAGCTACTTAGATTTTCCCCTAAATCGTTTATGTAAATAAGGAACAGCAGAGGACCAATAACACTACCCTGTCGAAAGCCCGATATCACTTCTGTTTTAGTTGATGCCTTAGCATCGATTACTACGAACTGTGTCCTCTCTGACAGGAAATCCCCTATCCAATGGCAAATTTGGGGCGATATACCATAACCACCCAATTTGATTAAAAGCCTTTTGTGAGGTACAGTGTCAAAAACCTTCTGGGAATCAAGGAATACGGAATCGATTTGCGAACACTTGTCGATGGCACCCATATTTTCGTGTCAATAAATAGCTCGTTGAGTTTCTCATGAACGATATTTTCTAAATTCGTCTTTACTTTAGTTCAATAGATCGTTCTGTTCGATGTGCCAGATCAACAATGCTAGCATAATCTTCGCTACAGCACCAAAGGCAAGATAATTCACTGCTGGAATAAAATAAATGGAACCACACTCACGCTCACACTCGCAGCCACGTACAAACGACAACGTAACACAATCTCCAAGATGGGCAGATTAATGCAGCGGTACTCAACCTGCACCCCGCGGGACACTTGTGGTCCGCCGAGCTTTTTTGAGTGGCCCGGCAAGCTAGTCGTCCAGTATTCGAAATTTCGCAATAAAGATCTCTAATGACTGGCTGATAACAATGGGAGAGATCTGTACAGAGAAATCGACGAAGCCAGAGCCCTGAACTTAAAACAGCACGTCCTCCACATCGCAAGTCGTTTGTTGTGGAGCAGGCCCCACTCTGGTGTTTGCGCGTCCCGTGCTGCCCCGGTGTTACCCCCCCCCCCCCCCCTACCTGTCATCCACGGGTGGCGGCTGTGGCAGCTCGGGCCAACGTTATTAAAAAGGAGCTCGGACATCTCTCGTAATCGCGTCCTTTTCGGTGCGCTGATGTATCCGTACTGGATCCTGTCAAGTGTGACACTGTTAATCTGTCTTCCGAGAATTCAGCATGATCAAAACAGGCTCGTATATAATTGTGCCATTTTGTTGGTTTTTTCCTTTAAACTACGTTATATGTTTGGGTAGCAAGATAACTTCTCATGGCCAAGTAAAGAAGATATAAAATGCAGTATGGCTATAGGAAGAAACGCGTTTCTAAAGAAGCGAAATGTGTTAAAATCCAATATAAATTTAAATGTTAGGAAGTCCTTTCTGAAAGCATTGGTATGGAGTGTAGCATTTTATGGAAGTGAAACGTGGAGGATAAGGAGTTGTGATAAAAAGATGATAGAAGCTTTCGAAATGTGGTGCTACAGACGAATGATGAAAATTAGATGGGAAGATCACGTAACTAATGAGGAGGTGCTTAACCTAATCGGGGAGAAAAGGAGTTTCTGGCATATCCTGACTAACAGAAGGGATAGGATGGTTGGACACATTCTGAGACATCGAAAAATTGTCAACTTAGCATTAGAAAGAAGCATGTGGGGTAAAAATCGTAGAGGGAGACTGAGGGACGAATATAGTAAGCGGATTCAAAAGGATGTAGGTTGACGAACATATTCTCAGATGAAGAGAATTGCACATGACAGGGTAGCATGGAGAGATGCATCGAACCAGTCTGAGGACTGAAGACCACAACAGCAACAACAACAACGTTCCATGAAAAGTCTGTTCAGTCATTTAAATTTCAGGAGCCAATGTACGTAAGAATGTTTATCACCAGCGTTCTCTCTTGATATATACTACTTAATTAATAATATTTATTATGTTAGGTAGTACCAGGTTGTAGAGTTCTAAATAAAAGCCAGCTGTCAACAACCATAGTAGAAGATTTATCAGTTAAATGGAATTTAATCGAAAGCTTCTGAAACTCTGATATTTATTTATTTTTGAAACATGAGCAAGTGAGTGTCAAAAGCTGTATGAAGGTACCTAAACAAGATTTTTACAAATTTTAATACTTTAGTGTATCTTACACAGTAACTGTAAATATATGTTATATTTGCTATATTATGATTTGGTGCCTGTTGCGCATTTTATTGTAAGCTTCAATAATGTATAACAATCACAGGGCAGTGTTGCATTCTTAGTAGTGAGTAGTTGTAACATTGGTCCTACTTTGCAAACATGATCACCTTAACAGGCAGTTATTAGAGGAAAAAAATTAGAAGTTAGAGGAATACATACAGGGTGTTTCACTAAGTGTGTTTGCCTCTGTAACTTATAAAATAATAGGTTGACCGGAAATTTTAATGCGGTAGGTCAACACAAGAAATGTTACACTTTCTGTGGAGCTATGAACATAGTTTATTGTATCATTTACCAAAGATTTACACCACAAAGATATAATTTTTTAAATGGAACAATAGTTTTTTCTATCGTGCATTGGATTCGTTGAAACCAACTGCGTCCAAATCAATTTAAACTACACTCCTATCTCTGTTAGTTTTGGAGCTATAACCGTTCAAAGTTTAGGGGGCGGAGGCTACGACAGCGTAGTTGACTGGCTGGTGGTCATGAGACAGTGGGCCGTGCCGCAGGGGATAGCCACTCGGCCAGTCAACTACGCTATCGCAGCCTCCGCCCCCGGAACTTTGAAGGGTTGTAGCTCCCAAACTAACAGTTATAGGAATGTAGTTCAAATTGATTTGGACGCAGCTGGTTTCAACAAATCCAATGCATGATAGAAAAAAAACTATTGTTTCATTTAAAAAATTATATCTTTGTGGTGTAACTCTTTGGAAAATGATACAATAAACTATGTTCATAGCTCCGCAGAAAGTGTAACATTTCTTGTGTTGATCTACCGCATTAAAATTTCCCGTCACCTATTATTTTATAAGTTACAGAGGCAAACACATTAGTGAAACACCCTGTATATGCCAGTTTGCCTACCGAAATTATCATTTCTGCAATAGTCTTTCACACAATGATCATTAATTGTAAATACTTATTGGTGTGATGTCATCGAAAGAACAAACATCACACCTATATATAAGTAGTACTACATGCTACGATGACGTTGTGGGTTCCGGACTTCATCGCTAACGTGATAAAATAATTGGACCTCGTGTGTGAATCCCTGATGCTGAACAATGACGAATATGGTCGAGGGACTACTCTGGTACTGTGGGACTAGTGAGACTTTTGGGCGGACGGGAGACGTGCGACGGATAGACCATAAGTTAAGGCAACTGCTGGCCCAAAGTTGGGAATCGATTAATAGACATTAACGTAATATTTTATTTTTATCCCTAAGTCCTCAGTTCTTTTCATCACTAAGATCACAGGGTGTAGAAATGAATATTATTTTTTTCTTAAAAGTCTCAGTTTTATTATATCATTTAGAGAAAATTAAATAAAATATATTACCCTATTTCATTGGTACGACAACACACGAATATAAATTCAGAGACTGATGGCGAGATATCATGGATGCACAATACAGTTCCGCGTTAACGATAAATAACAAGCAATGAATTAAATAAGGCGCCTTGGAATAGGCTATGTACGACTTCCCACCATGTCACAAAATTTAATTTATCTAAGGAACACAGAAGCTGAAATGAAGTTGTTGACGTGGAGGGAAGACGCACTTTGACTACTCCAAGGCGCCTTAACCGTTAGTGGTGCGGTGGTCTAACGGTAAGACGTCTGCCGAGTAAGCATAGAGGTCTGGATTCGACTCCCGGCCGCATCACAAATTTTAATTCATTGCATCTTATTTATCGTTAAAACCGTAACTGCTTGGAAATAGCTGTTAAAAGGTGACAGCAGAGTTTCAGATGGCCACTCAAAATTTTAAATTTATTATGATTTGTCTAAAGAATCAGTGCACAAATTCTAAAAAGCTATGAAAACATTAGCAATACGTTCAACTATATTTAAAAAAGAAATGAACTCTTCTGTTAAGGATAACACATTAAAATAGATTTTGATGATAAAACAAATGGGTGTAGTTATTTCGAGGTTTTATTTTGTCCTGTAATAATGTTGTGGTCCACTTGAAATAAAACTTTCGAGAATTTGGCGCGAGGAGGAAAGAGGTTGAGTATGATTGGATTAATTCCTCAGAAGTGGCTACACGCAGTACCAAGGGGAAAATGTTGTACTACAAGCCTGTTATTTATAAAAAAAAACAACTTTAAGGATTGATGCAGAAAATACGGTATAAATCAACTTTTAATCCGCTGTTGTGCAGGAACAACACAGGGAATGAAAGATTAATTATGTGAGTGTGCACAAGAATAACTTTTGCAAAAAATATCTTACTCCTAAAACAAACAATATCCAATCTGCGTAAGGAAAGGATTATTATTAATTAGAAGAACATGTAATTCGCATAATTATTGCTTGTTGGATAAAAATATCGGCGTTTTGGACCTTTAATGTGTTCCATTAAATACTGGGTCTTTTAAAAACTCTGTGGGTCCCACAATAAGAAGGATTGGAACCACTGTGAATAGAGGATTGGCTTTAGGAATTGGGTGGTGCGAGTGGTGTCCCGCAGGGTTTGTAGCGTGGTTAAACTAGTATTGTGTGGAATCTCAGAGAACACACATAAGAGGACTCAATTACATTAGGTCTATGTGTATATGCAGTATTGTGATGTGAAATTTGCGCGATTATTCACACGTAGGGTATTTTCGACGTATTTTAGTTTTTAATGTATAACGTGATTTGTAATTAAGAATAACGAAGGAGCTGCATAACTGTTAGGAAACACCCCTATGGAGGTAAGCTTTCGGCTTGGTGGATACCGGCTTGGTGGAGAGAGCCCTTGATTAGGAACTTTCGGCCGGTTCCAGGAAAGCGCCTTGGAATCAATTTTCCGGCGACCCCTCCACTTTTCTTTGTCCGGCCGGCGGGCAGTGTTTGCCGCTGACTCGCCGTTCACGTCCCGGACGATGGAGTGGAGCTGGTGCCGGGCAAGTGGTCTCCTGGGCCGACCGCCGGCTCCCCAGCGCTGTGTACACAGACCTGCCTGCGCACGCTGCACCAGCGGGTCATTCCGTTCACCCAGTGCGACCGGTGGCCAGCTGGTCGATAGCTCAGCACAAAATCGATAAAAATTGAAAAGATTTAAGACAGCCAAACATCCCATTTACGATTCATGGCGTTCTAATGCTGCATCACATTCCAAATCTTGTATTTGAGTGTGTATTGGGTTGTTGCTTGTTTCATAGGCCATGGATACGATATTTAGTAATGATCCGAAACGTATCAGTTAAACTAGTGTTATTTACGTTCTAATTATTTTTATTTATTTACTTTTCAGAATTACTAATTTATAAGTAACAATTCACATAGTAGGGTAGACTTGCACTCAAGAAATCTTGCTTCTTCTAAAGTGGTCGTGGCCTGTGTGACGTTTATGATCTTTGGCAAGTATCAAAAACATTTTGTGACTGTCAAATTTACCCCTTTCTAGGCGAAAGGTGCGTAGTGAAAATCATCCTTACTCTTAGTGGTTACTTACGCACGCTTCAATTATTTTTGAATTGAGTTAGCGATTAGTTATTAATACCAAATATGCTAAGTGTCCATATATATTGTTAGACTACTATGAAGATCCCTTAAATAAATGAAGAATCATCATATTGATAACAAAACGTGTATAATATTTTCGTTTGTAATACTCTATCGCCTTTCTCACTGACTGCCATTAGTAGACTACTATGAAGATCCCTTAAATAAATGAAGAATCATCATATTGATAACAAAACGTGTATAATATTTTCGTTTGTAATACTCTATCGCCTTCCTCACTGACTGCCATCAGTAGAGATTGTCAGAATGAATGGAAAAAATACATCATAGTTATACACAATGACACAACATGAAGTCAGATATATGATTAAAAAAATACATATTGTGCATCGAATAACAAGAAGTAACCTTTTTGCCAAATATGCCAATATCAAAATTACAATTTAGTTTTGATAGCTTCCCAAACTATACAAAGGGACCAAGGCAGATAATTTTATCTTCTCTAGAACTATATGCATATTTATCTATCACATTAATAATAATATAATTGTAGTTGAGATAGTGATATGGCACGTAGCGAAATATGAATTGCCTGATAGTATATGATTATGTATACTTGATTTAGTTGCATATTTTCCTTTAATATTGTACTTTTCAGTTTTATTCTTTCATTGGTATTATAATTAATGTTGGTACTGGTATGTAATAATTGCACTGTGATATCTGTTCAACCATAGGAAGTTGTAATAGATTAGATCCTTAATTTATATCTAATCTGATGAAGGAAACCTAGTCAACTTATAACTTTGCCATGGAAGGCCCAAGCCTTAATTTGGAAAACATCCATACTGAAAATATAATCTTAATAATAACAACATATATGATTTGTAATAACACTGTAATAATTTGTGTATGTCTCATACCAGAAGTTTCATGATTACGATGTACCTTATCACATTTAATAAATTTCTTACTGTATTTCACACAGATATACTTTTATATAAACGATATCACTCACTATGGTTATTTTGATTATTGACACAGTTAATCACAACTGTGAGTTAAAAAGATTTCTCACTTTTGTATGTAATAACATACATTTTGGCATATTATACTTTCATGTTCCATGTGCTATAGACAGCATCTTGACTTTTTTTTCAGAATGTTGGAAAGAAGTAGTGAAATGATAAAATTGTTTGCCAAAGATTCATCCACTCCAGTAATGTAATCTTTGGAATATATGAGAAATGAAAATAAAAAAAAAAACTACTAAAACTATAATCGAAATCGAATTGTTCAACTGACCTGTAAGATACTTCGGAGAGAGTGATGCCAATTTAACCTCCTCTCCCCACCAAGCAGCAAACAAGTAAGAAACACTATGAAGCTTTAGGCTTTTCAAATATTACATTGCAACAGAATCTTCTTCCTTACAAACACCTTTTGCATTATTTTATGACCTGATTCCACCCATTAGCTTTGCATGACATCACAAACATGTCCTAAAACCCGTATTCCAGTCACAGCCAACGGCAAATAATGGATGTTTCAATTGATTAGTACTTTTCATTAAATAACGGGGCTCGTTAAAATTATACTGGTAATTTGGAACAAATGTTCCACATCGCAGTTGCCAACTATCGATACATTTCTAATACGTGATCATCACAGTTTCATCATTGCTTCTTCACTCCCAACAGTTGGAGCTGTACTCTTAGGTTCCTGCACAAACCAAAATATTCGTGAAAATATTAACGTACTTTTGTCAATCAGATTAGACAATTACAGTGTATCTTGACAAAACTTCTTTGCGTGTTATACAACACACTGATGCCACGAGTCAAAGCCAACGCGTTGAATCGCGTCCTATAAATGACCCCCACTCTTGTATTCCCACATCCGTTGACTTCGGCAAGTCACAACCAAACTGCAGCCTCCCAACCTAATCCAGGCATGAGGCTACACCACAGATACGAATGCATCCACAACCAGTTTCTCGCTTTTCATAGTTTGTTGGCTTTGCCAAGGCAATAGTCATATCACACCGCCTACATGCAAAACGGAATGTTGCCAACCTACACACTCTACGGAAATGCCTCTGAAATTCTCCCTTACGGTGACCTGAACCTTATGCAAACATTCCCAACTACCACCCACACCAATAAAAACTACACTACGGACTTATGCAAATGTCTCAGGGTACAAAACACTAAGGCAAATTTAAACCAAATACACATACGCGCATAGACGCTAAAAATCTCCCTCACCAAGATTATCGTTTGCTTGATTGGTCCGACCACCATTTCATGTACCGACAAAACAGTTTTATAGATCTGTAATCGGTAATGACCAGACAGGAGTTAACGTCAGAAATGGCATATATTCCCGTAAGGGAGCAAGATGACCCTCAGAAAACGATCTCTGGCGAAAGGTTAAAAACGTTATCACTTATATACTAGCACCTAGGCGTTTATTAAAAGAAACATCATAGTGGAACTATCACGTTGAGCGTTAGGAACCGCAGTACCGTGACGTAATAGAACATAATTGGAAACTGCGATACAAACCGACGACTTTGATCGATGCCGTCATGTCTGACAAGGGAAATACCAAGAATGATACAAACGAATTTTGATGGGTCGCAGTTATGATGTGCGGAAACTCCTCCAGACCACAAGGCTAAATGGATTTCCTCCAATGCGCCTTGGTTTCCACGAAAATCGAGATCAATGTCCAGTGCGTAACTGCTATATCTGTACTAGGTTACCAGCAGTACGTGAGACAGCGTGGTGTAATAAGTAAGTCGCTCCACTATCACGCATACGACCCGCGTTCAAATCCTGATTCGAACCCCTAGTTTATTTATTTATTTACTTGTCCTATGGCTGATTGTGCATAATTATATGCTATCACAGCCACTCTTATGTTTATGCTTGAGTAATTGGTCATCATGATAACTTACGTTAACTGCTCAATATGCTATGTATCGCACACGATTATTTTATTTTATTCGTTATTACGAAGCATACTTTTACGGTGATTCAAATATCAGTAAACCGTATGTAGTTATTACCTATAACATTTGAGCAGCATTTGCTTGTTGCGTTTACAGTTCCCTGCCCCACTGTTGTTATACCGTCGAATGCAGTGTATGCCCATTTGACGCGTCCTAGCGGATTATTATGTTGCGGTCAGGCGAATACTCATTCGTAGCTATCGTTCACATGTACCTGTAATTACCTGATATAAGTTTATCTTTGCAATAAGAATTGATGAAGTGGGAAAAAGGAATATAATTATACACAATCAATCGTCGGACAACTGTAATACAAAAACCGAGTAGGATTTGAACTCGGGTCGTCTGTGTGACAGTCGAGCGCCTTGCTAATTACAACACACTGACTCACGCACCGCTGGTGACTTAGTACAGTTATAGGTGTTACGCGCCGGACTTTGATCTCGATTTCCGTGGAAACAAGGCGCATTGGAACAAATCCTTTTAGCCTGGTGGTCTGGAAGAGTTCCCGCACAACATACTTGCGACCCATCAATTTTCGCTTGTACCATACTTGGTGTTCCCCTTGTGAGTCTAACAAAATACACTACGTAGATATACCAAGTAGGAAAACAAACACTATCAACGAATAAAAAATGTTTGTTAAGCTTATGGGACAACTACAAGGTCATCAGTCCCTAAACTTACAAACTACTTATCAACTACCTTATACTAAGGACGGCACAAGTATCCATGCTCGAGGGGGAATTCGAACCCCCAACCGTAGTGGCCGTGCAGACCGTGACTGGAGCACCTCAGTCCCCTCGGCCACCGCGGCCGGCTATCAACGAATATAAACCTACGGGATAATATCGTAATACCTATGTATTGTATACAATAAATAATCTGTGATTATCATCGTAAATTATAGATTACCACAACTGAATGTACCATCAATCACAGGTCTCAAGCCAAAAATTCGCTCCTTCGGCACTGACTTGCGCAAAATAAAACCTTCTCTGTTAACCTATTCCCAACAATCAGAGACAAGCTACAAACACTTTTTAAATACAAAATCGGGCTTACCTGAAGACGGGGGATACCGCCCGTTAGCTTTGACCCGTGATATCATAGCACCGCGGCAATTTTGAGATGCATGCCTGTTTTTACAAAGCGTGAGTAATTATGTGGTGGCTGAGATAAGGACGACAGTTTTTGTGTTTAAAAAGTGATTTGTAGCTTCCCTCTGACGATAAGGTATAGTTTAACAGGGAGGTTTCTTCTTCGTATGCGAGCGCCGAAGGCGTGAATTTTTGGGCTGACATCTGGGAAAGATGGTACATTCTGTTATCTGTAATTAACGAGGATACCTACAGATCATTTATTATCTGCAATAAAGAAGTATTAAGATATCCCGTTTACTGGTTTTCCGACATGATGATGTAGTGAGTCAAAGATGGCCGGTGGTATCCCAGTCTTCAGTTATGCGCAAAATCGTAATCTATAATGTATACTTTGGTTGTAAACAAACTGTCGTTTGTAACTCAGATATTACGTCATCGGTCAAAGCCGACGGGTCATATCGCTTGCATCAGGGAATCAATAAATTTCACAAAAACACCAATGTTATAGACTCGAAATTTGCTGTATTTACCTTATCCGTCGTAGTTATAATTTTGTCCACTAATCCGTCTCGTATCACTAATGAACCGGGCTGTACGTGCCGCGTGGCTTTGGCAGTGCTTCACCTGGCGTACCTGTACGTGGGATCCACGTTGGACAACACAGTGCTGGACAACGCCGCGACCGTTGGGGCAGCACACACACACCGGACACTGGGCGATGAACAGTAATGCCACGGGTACGGACACTAAATCAACACTGACGGAATCAAGCAAAATACGTACCCTAGCCCTAAGTTTGGAACGGAACTATATAACATACTCATCCAATGCGCGAAGCGAGACAAATAACGTGTAATGCTGCTTTCGTATTAAAATGGGTGTTGCGTATTAAAGTTGAGGTTGGGGACCGCAAACGAAATTTTACCAGGTAGTGAAATATTTTTAAATGAAAATACTGAGTAATTTTGACAAGGAAGGGAAAATTTAAACAAAATTATTGGATTCCGCCATAAAATGGTAGCGGTCGTGACTTCGGTAGCAAATACAACACCAGAAAGCAACATTACAGAAGAAGTCGGTGGAATCTAAATTTTACCTTATTGGGAGCTGGTACTAATATTTCGTTCATATTCTGTAGTGACTCTAGCTGAAATGACTGGAATATTACTTCGATGAATTGATGCTGGGATTGTGCGTTTCGTTTAGTATTGTTCTGTGACCGTGTCGAAAATTAGTCATTATAGTCGCCAAAAATTGCAAAATTATCGGACTTCATAAACATCGCGAAGATTTTTCTGCAGGCATTAAAATTTAATAAACAATTCATAGACACGAAAGAAATAAAAGTTGCACAGAGAGTGTTCTAGTACAATTGCGAAATAAATCGCAACAATACCCGAGCATCACTTTATGAAGTGAAATTAATTAACAAAAAAAAGGTACTAAGCTTACACTTACAATAACTAGGCAAAATCCTGCAACACGTCCTAATACATCCAGGAGAAGACAGTAAGTGACGAACAGTTCCTCACTCTCCCTTCAGCTTGTTGAAAAAAAAGTTGAACGTGACAAATGTCAAATGTCTATCGATACGCTGGCAGAGAGAGAGGGCAGAAGTCAGCGACAGGCATCGCACAAGTTTTTTTTTCTTTAATTACTAATGTATTACTCCAAATGACTAGTGCGAACAGACTGCTGCATTGGCCAGTTATGTTTACCTATATTAAACCTACACTATGAATACAAAAACCTCAAAGGTTGTTAACATTGATACACATTATACTAATATAAAAATTCTTTCTCAGGCGCGATTTCGATGTATAGCAATGAAATTAGATTATCCCGTCATCAATTTTAAGCTTCGTTTCTTCTAAATCTGGATAGAATCTAGCAAAATGCTGAAACACGCGTCTCTTTAATTTCATGTAGAACTTCCCTACAATATTAGATGAAAATTGATATCTTTATGAATTAAAATTAATCACATTCTTCCACAGGCTGACTTATAAATTTCAAAAATCTATGTTTTAACACTTTTTATTTTTCTGTCATCTAAGTACCCTTAAATATTATTGTATATAATTAACATTGCTTTCTCTCTCTCTCATATATATATATATATATATATATATATATATATATATATATATATATATATATATATGTGTGTGTGTGTGTGTGTGTGTGACCTCATACAACGAATTTATTGTGGCTGAAATAAAAACAACGTGTGACAAAAAGAGACGGCCGTAATTAGCGATACAGTGTACCACAGTAATATGCAAATATCTGCTCTACATACAGTGTGACAACATGCTTTATTAATGTAACATGTAACGCTCAACGTCTGCTCTCGTAAGACGCTCTAAATGAAGACAACGATTAGCTCGCGCAGATCTTTGTATCAGAAACGAAATGTGGTTTCGATTTCATGTACGACCCCTCCCCCGAATGGATAATTGTGTTACGTTACAAAACGTACGTAGCCAAAGTGCGTCTAACAGAAATGCTTAACATAAGGTCACAGAGCCACACAAAGATTTTATTTGATGTCTATCGTTTCTTTTATGCTACATTTTATGTCACGCTACACGTGTTTTTCTAATATACGTACGACTTTGCCTTAAAATTATTTCTAATTCTTATTGTACTGTGTGTTATTTCCAGTAAAATGATAAAAAAAATTTATCTCAACAGAACGTGTAACAAAAAGGAAGAAAAGAATCTTGAATGAGCCCTGTCTTTGTCACTGAGGTCCTAAACCGCTGGACGGATTGTGATGAAATGTTGTGTGTTTGTTTCCGTGGGTCCCTGGATGGCAAGTTGGCGCTTCAAAACCAAAAAAAATTGCGGATGATTATTTTTCTAACTTAGGGTTAGAATAGTATCTTATACGCCGCCATATTCCTCAGCAGAATGTGGTACAACTTTGCACACTTGACCTTTAAAACAAGAGAGATATCACTACATTTCATTTCGTAACATCACGGCAGAGGGCATCTTACTCTAGAATTCGATACCGTTTTACCGATCCAAATCAAAATTGGCAGATGTATGTAATTTTTGATGTGCCAGGAAGGAAATATCTTGATACTTGCAGTAAGAGACTGGCAGAGAGAATGGACAGGTAATTAGAGGACAGTGGTATGTATAGGTGGATAAAGAGGTTAGGACGAGGAGGCAGAGTAGGTGGGAAAGGGAACTGTAGACTATCGAGGACGGAAAGGAGGGGATGGAGAGAGAGAGAGGGAGGAGAGAAGAGCACATAATGCTGGAATAACTGAATACCTGGGGAACGCCAGTTTTTCACATACCTAACCCGGTATGAGGTCAATGAGGAAAGTAAGGAGTAGGTACAGAGTTCAAGGAGAGGAATAGCAGAGAGTTTAGGGGATGGAGTTTAGGATGTATGTGTTGATTATAACTAAAGTCACACTTCCAAAACGCTGTAAAAATAACACAACTGTTTGGAATGACGTCAAATTGCTGCGGAATATGATTGGAGAAGAGGATAAATGTATGGCAGAAAAAAAATTGATAGTGACATAATTCCACAAGAGATGGCGCTGTAAGCACCAAAATTTAATTTTGGTTACAAATGAATCATACAGAAATGCCTAATGTGCAAGTTTGACGTAAAACAATGTGTACTGCTCGATATGCACAAGGGCTAGGTCATATAAAAATGAACCGTTTTTTGTTTTTTTTCCTTTTTTTTTTTTTTTTCGTCAATGGAAATCAAATATAATTTATAATTTCTGTCTGACAAAATATGCTGTTTACCGTTTTCTGCAACCACTTAAATCGATAAATAGCATGTTGCACAGCTGCCTGAAGTGTTTCCGTGGAATGCATTCTTTATGTGTATCTATGACCTCAATCTGAACAATGAACAGTACATCTTTCAGACAGTCCCACAGACAGAAGTCATACGGATTAAGATCAGATGATGGAGACGGCAAGGCTGTACGGTAATGGAGGCTGATAATCCTAGTATTTGCGAAATGGCGCTTCGGCAGCTGCTTAATTGGATTTGCAATGCACGGAGATACGCCATTTTGGATAAAAATGATCCCATCCACACACCCACGCTGTTGGAGAGCTGGAATGACGTGGTTGTGAAAGAGAACTCATAGCGCATACTACCTTCGGAAAGGACCGGAAGCATGTGTGTAAATTTTAAAACGTAAATCTATCGGACTCAACTGCTTGGTTATTAGTCCGTGAATTACAAACTACTTAAAATGAGGTAAACTAACCTACACACAACGCAGATACCCATGCCCGAGGGGGGTTCGAACTCCCGACGGCGAACGGTCGAGTGCACCGCAGCACGGTGCCCCAGTAGACACGGCTAATCCGCCGCGGCAAGCATCTGTCACTTCGAACAATTATGGCACTATGATATATGATGTCACCAACCCGCACACACGGTGACCTTTACAGTGTGAAGCGGTATTGGTTGATTTATGTGTGGATTTCCTGTAGCTCATATTCCACAGTCCTATGTGATGACATATTCTGTCAGATGAAAGTGGACTTCGTCTGTCTACAAATTCGTCCATGGCCATTCATCGTTCACTTCCATGCGAGCAAGATATTATAAAGCAAAAGTCTCTCTTATTGCATATCAACAGGAAGCAACTCGTGCACTTGAATCGATGAAGAATTCTTCGTAGGATTTTATGCAAATTGCCGTGCCCATTTCGTCCACCGTCGTATAATCAAGTCTTTTCGTCCTTCTACCAGGTTGCACACCCAAGGAATCCATCTTTTCGAAATGCTAAACAATTTCCTCCGCACGCACGGCTGTCACTGGACCAACGCCTCTTTTCAAACCCTTCAGTGTGTGCAACTTCTGCATCATTCATGTAAATCAGCTTTGCAAGTAAAGGGCGATCCTGCATCTCAATAGGAAAGAGAAGGGAAACAAGCTGCAAAATCCGTAAAGGGAGACGCTGCAATTCATGGAACTACTTGTTTTTAAGCTAAGATCAGTGCCCAGTGAGAAGCTCAGACATGCAGGTGCTAAAGATGTCGAAAAATCAAATGTTTCTCACAACAGTAACGTAAATATTATGTCAGCATTTTTCACCGGAATATTGAGCTTTTGGTTTGTTTAGATGATATAGAAACTGATAATGTAATATACTATGCTTGTCTGTGCATCACATTGTCACTGGTATGGAAAATGTGCAGGTGAGTTGATATAAATTAGCTGCAAACGTAGGTAGAGATAATAAGGTAAAAGGAGGAGTTACCATATATGTCAAAAGGTATCACAGTATGCAAAACTTACAAAAGTTTTGTGTAGAGCAAAATATTGAAGCATGTGCCTGTCAGCGTAAAGTCAAAAATGATTCTCTTATTAATCGTAACACTTAAGTATAAGGTTTGTTTCCATTTTTTGGAATGGTGTGCTCAGCGATCACAAAATAATTAATATAGTAAATGTAATATTCAGCATTTTTTATTATTTCTCCAGATTGATTTCGATTGATTTCGATCACATAACGATCACCTACAATGCACCTTCCATGCATGGAAATACAGAAATCAGTACAGAGTCCAAACACATGAAACAGAATAAACTCAAAGCCAATCCAATTGCAGAGTGTAGTAAATGTACATACCAGTCATCGTAATGTCAACTAAGCATATCATATTCCATATTAGCTGAATGTAAATAGATTTTTTTAACATATTAGTGCAGTGTCTAACCATAAAATGAGCGAGCTGCTTACAAAATCACGCTGCGGCTCTTTAGAAAAATGCCGCTACTTACGCCCTCTTGTATAGTGACATTTGAAAGTCACTCAACTAAATATAATTTCCTACTTTTAGGAATTAAAATGAAATCTATAGGAATTTCATTATCAATGTGTTCACCAAAAGGAACAGAAAATACATGGCTAATCATAAATATTTATTTTTTAATTTTTTACAGATGAATTGTATGTGAAATTTATGTTAGGCGCTTTGCGTCAAAACTGTTAATTAAAATTTTCCGTTATACAAAATTTATCATGTTTCAACATGCATATTCTGTTCTTTTTGGTGAACGTATTGATAATGAAATTCCTTTAGCTTTCATTTTAATTCTTAAAACTAGAAAATTATATTTAGTTCAGTGACTTTGAGATATCACTACACCAGAGGGCGTTAGTAGCGCGATTTTTCTGAAGCACCGCTGCGTGATTTTTTTAAGCAGCTCGCTCATTTCATGGTTATACACAACACTGATATGTTCAAAAATCTATGTTACTTTCAGCTAATGTGGCATATAATATGCTTAGTTAATATTACGATGACTGGTACGAACACATACTATACTCTGCAATTGGATTGGCTTTGAGTTTATTTTGTTTTATGTGTTTGGACTCCGTACTGATTTCTGTATTTTCTGGTATTGAAGATGATTATTATGTGATCGAAATCGATCTGCAAGAGTAATTTAAAAAATCGACCAATGCTGCATGCTACATTTACTTAACTATAATACAACGCAGTGGGACATTGGTACAACGTCGTCTTTGCCATTTTCTTGTGCTTGGAGCATTGAAAATCTTGTAGAACCAATAAAATCCTTTGGCAAAATTGAAAATTTTTGTCACACCTGGACTCAAACCCGGATTTTCCGCCTTGGGTCCTGATTTTCCTAAGTATTAGGACACAACGTTCTGTCTAAAATCTCAACTAATGATACAGTATTATAGTAACGCCGCTGGTTGTTATAAGTTTGTGTTCGTGCACGCAATCGTAATTAACTGTGCAGCTTTACTGATATTGGCATTTGCCTGTTTGAGATATACATACAGTTGTAAACAAACACGGTGACCGAAAGAGAATACACCATTACGTAACAACATAATTAATAAAAAATTCTTACTTCCTAGGATTAGGCTATTGTTGTTGCAAATTAACAAATAAAATTCCTATTGTTCTCTCCGACACTTTCCGATATCTCGTTTTCCAAGTCGGCATATGCTCCAAGATCTTTTAGAAAATGTTAGAGGTGTTATTACCATGAGGAGTTGGTTAAATCCATTCTAATAACCGTTATATCTTATTACTTCACTTCTTCTGTTTGCTCTTTATCCTACTCAGGAAATTCATTTCAGGTGTTGTACCCTTTTAGTAAACTTGCCTTCCCTTTTATGGGTTAAGGCATGAAGTGACAATACTCCACTTGACAAAATTACATGGTACTGTCTTTTGCATTACAGTCTAATCCACTTTTAATGGTACCACAGGAGGCTTGGAGGACTAGATTAATTGGTTCCATAGATCCGTGTTGAGGAGATCCTCGTGGACGTGAAACATGACAATTGTTTTTACAAGATGATAACATAACAATACTAATAGTATGAATACAGATAAATACATCATTTGGTTCTATTTAAAAATTCGTCTGTAGAGTAGAAGGAGTTGGCTACTAGACAGTCTTATAGGGTCCTCTTAAACCGATATTTATTTGTAGCTAAATTTTTTATGTTTCTTGATAAATGATTGTCCACTGAGAAGTGGACTCCTTTTTGAACTGAAGTAACTGCATTTAAGTCCTTGTGTAGATCATTTTTGTTCCTAGTATTGTATGTATCGACTGAGCTGTTTGGTGGAAAAAATATATATTTTTACGACTCATTTCATTAAGGAATAAATGTACTGAGAGGCAGTAGTTAATACACCTAGTTCGTTGAAGAGGATTCTACAGGACGTCCGTAAATTTACTCCACAAATAATACGTTTCACACGCATTCGGACTCTGAAAACTTTTACTTGACTTGAAGAGTTACGCCATAATATTATACCATGTGATATTATGGCTCAAATTAAGAAACCTATGCAAGCTTTTTTATGTCACCTATGTCTACAACTCGTATTACAAATACAGATTTGCTAAGTCGTTTCCGCAGTCGTGTGGTATGCTCCTCCCGACTGTAAGCTGTAATCCCAGGAATTTAACATTGTCAATCTCTTTGTGATTCTTCATACTTTACGTATATGCTGGATGGAAATCTCTTACATCTTCTGAACTGCCTGTAGTGAATCTTTTCAATGTCAATGAGTTGGCTTTGAACCATTTATTACTGCTCATGAAAATATCATTAACAGGCCTTTCTAGAACTGTGCTCGACATGCTATTTATTGTAACACTTATAACATCTGCAAACAAAACAAATGTGAGAAAATGGTTTCATTTTTATTTTATTTATTTATTTATTTTTTACTTAAAGTTTCACTTGGTCTTAACGATATTTATGGCAGAGGCATGAGAATACATTTTCGGTGTGTATGTCGACTCCATAATGTAATATGTGACAGACCATCACAGATTATAAGAAAAAAAGATAAATAAATAAAAGTATTTATTTTTAAAAACTACATTTGGATGTTTTATATGACTGATCATCAGTAAAATTTCGAGTCATTAGGACTCATGTAATCGGCATTAAAAATTAATAGTAAGATCCATGAAACATATAAACAGGAATATCTTTCGAGCCCGTTTTATACTTGTAATATGGACCATAAAGACCTATTTATTTTTATGTTTTATGGATCTGACTGCCAAGTGTTTTATGCAAAGTATATGAGTCCTCGTGAACCGAACTCATCACTGATAAGGTTCAATCATGTGAAAGATATCGATCAGCGATTTTTCAAAACAAATGTTTCATATCACAGTACCAAGCTTGAAATTTGTTATTGGCTCACTTTAGGTTACGGTAGTAACACTAAAAGTGGGCCTTTGCGATCGTTTTTTCACAGCTCGAAATTTAAATGAAAATAACGGCTTAACTATTCATCTGAGACGAAAATTCAATAACCAAATTTCTAGAGGAGAAAATTCTGTACAACTTTGCTCATTTATGCTTTATTTCATATCTCGTAACGTTTCAGAGATATTAGCAAAAATAACTGCGATTTTGGGATGTATGTCTGTCTGTCCGTCCGTCTATCGGTGTCTGTCCGTAACGTGTTCCCTGTTTTTAAGACGAGCCGTTCAACTGATCAGCACCAAATTTTACAGACATGATTGTAGACCGCCAGAGACCAGAACCTCCCTTTTTCACATTTGTCGGACAATAAATACGGTAGTAAAAAAAAAAAGCCGTTTATAGTATAATTGTAATTGCAAACGAACCGTTCATGTGACACGAAATTTGAATAACCTAATTGATAGAGGAGAAAATTCTCTATAGCTTATCTCCCTTATGTTTTTTTCATATCTCGTGTCGTTTGAGACATATTTGCAAAAATAACGGAGATTTGACAACCTCCATTGAATTAACGAAAACCAGCCGTTCGGAGATCTCACGTGGCATTCCTGGCATATTTGATGATTTTCTTATTGTAACTTACATGCTGTCTTTTCAAAGCAACGGAACACTGAGGAATTAACCCAAACACATCGTTCTTCGTACGATAAATGATAATCTAATGTCTACAAATTCCATATTAACATCGGTTAACAACGGCCATGAATAGTATTAGATTAAATTAAACGTGGTTTGATTTGTAGCCGTAGCGTAGTGGGCAAGGAGCTATACCGTGACGCGAAAAATCAGTGGTTCGAAACCCACCACTCCCTAAATTTTTTTTTCTTAAAAGGGTTTCAGACACACTTGTTAATTAATTGATTATTATTTAGATTATTTTGGTCCAAAATGTTTGCAAAAACTTATAAAACTACAAATCTAAAGTGGGCCGTAAAACAAGTCAGCGCCTTTTATTTATTTATTTTTTTTTTTTTTTTCAGTATTTCCGATATTTTGTTGAAACAAGAGTTTGACTCTGTGGTAACAAGAAAATAGTCTTGAGTCGCAAATTATTCATAGCATTAGAAAGATGAATTAGACTCTCCTGCTTACAGCGACGTCTATATTCGTCAAACCAACCTTGTAGCGGGCTTCTCTCTTCTGATGAGTGCAGCTACATTCGTCAATGGCGTGAACATTCGTCACGTGGAGAGCTGTATTTTAGAAAGGCCGTCAGGATTAACGGCCGTGCATCGTGCGCGGCTAGTCAGCGGAGCGCTCACGTTCGCGCGGGTTTTTGATCATTTCGAGGAACCGAACGCGATTAGCTGGCGCGCCTCGCCGGCAGGGTCCGCTATAATGACCGGCGAGTGTGCCGCGGCCAGCTCGGTTGGCTGGTTCATTACCGATGCCGCCGGGCCGTGTTTTGTTGGCAGCGCCGGCGTCTGGATTTGCTATTCATAGAATATATGACTTCAACTGCTATTGGGCAAAGCTGAAAATGTGTACCCAGCCGGGATTCGAACCCGGGTCTCCTGCTTTCTAGGCAGTTGCTAACTGTCTGGATTTGCATTCAGCGCGGCCTTCGCTGAAATCCAGCCGGCGCTCGCGTTTTTCGCATTCCACCGCTCGGGGACCGCGGAAGGGAAAAATGCATTTTTAATGACGCAGCCTGCACGGTTAATTTTGTACAAGATTTACTGAGCCGGACTGACGAGGAATTTTTTCGTGCGCTGTCGGCATTCCCTTTCCAGTTAACTGTGGTTACTACCGAGCTGAGTTAATATTTAATCTCATATCGGAGTCAAAAATAATTGGTCGTGTAATCGTGATCAGCGCTTAACTCATTTCCCCTGTATGGGACGGAGAAAGGGAAACGAAATACGTTGGGAAAAATAATTAATAAATAAATTAAAAAAGCAGCATGTAAACTGTATGTTATTCCATATAGTGGTTGTCAGCGAAAACGTAATTATACCCAGAACTGCAATTTTCCATCCAGTGATAATAAACAACTAGGAACATCTTTTGTTTCGGACTAACAAGGAAAGTACTTGGGCTCGAAGAAACATATCTGTATGAAAGTTTGCTTACAGGATCTCTACGTACACCTCTGTGTACTGGTGGGTGTCGATTTTATGCAAAACGTTTCAATCATGCTCTAGATAGCACTGTAGATGTAATGGTAGACGTCATACGTTATACAGATATCTTAACTTATGTAATAATCATCGTACATGTTCTCTAGAGTATTGTCATCAAAAGCCGTGATGATAGTTGCAACTTTAACCTTCTTCTCGGAAGACTGTTGGTATTCACTGCCACTGCTTCCATCGCCTCCTCCCGCACTTACCGTAGCACTATCGCTTGCAATGAGTTGTTTGTCATTATCATCCCTATTATCATCATTATGTGTTGGGTTACAACAGTATGTAACTTATGCTCATATTTCTGTACCATAACAGATACGAGAAAGCATGCGAATGATTCATCTCCTACACTTCTTCGTAACTTCATTTCAACCAATCGCAATACATTAGCAGGATTGATTGCCAATCGCCGCTCCATCTAACGCATTACCACATAAATAACGTCACAAAACGCGACTTCGGAGGCACACTGCACTGTCCCTACTGGCGAACCGACAGGTCAAAGTGCAATGTGACAAGGCACACGCAGAGGCCTCTAACGGACGACTGCATAGTTTTGCAGATGCGGCAGTAACACTAGTGCAATAAGGGACCTTTACATTATTTCATACGATTTTGTTTTATGTGTGTTTGTTGGAGCCCAAACTACTTATGAACTACCTCATACTAAAGACGACACAAACATCCATGCACGAGGGGGATTCGAACCCCCGACGGGGAATAGCCTCGCTCATCGGAGTATAGCGCCTCAATGTTCACTCCGCCACGGATATCAAATTTTGAAGGTAGTAGGGGTAGAATGTAGGGATCTAAATGTTATATACAAATTGAACTAAACCAGAAAGTAGATATACGATTCGAAGACTTTGACATGCGTGCAGTGGATTGAAAGGGAGTGCAGTAAGGCAAGTTCGTAACCTTTCCGCAATGTTATTCGGTCTGTACACTGAGAAATCTGTGAAAGAAAGGAAGGTTTGAGACCCACGGAAAAGGAATAATGACTTTTCGGTTTACCAATGACAATTTAGTCCTGTCGTAGACAGCAAAGGCCCTGGAAAAAGCATTTGAACGGAATGAAACGTGTTATGAAAGGAGGGTATCAGACAAACACTTATAAGGGTAAAACAAGGATAAAGGCAAGTAATTTAAGAAAATCCGGAAATGCTGAAGAAATTAGAAGCAGCATTAAAAGTAATACTTAGTTTTTTAATTGTGCAGCAAAACAATTTATTGTGGACGCAGTCGAGAAGATATAAAATGTAGAATGGCTATGGGAATAAATGCAGTTCTGAAGAAGAGAAATTTGTTGATATCGAATATTTGTTGTGTGTTAGGTGCCTTCAGTGAAGGCATTTTTAAACAACCCTGTAAAGGAATGAAACTTCGACGGTTATCTGTAAACAAGAAGACGATGGAACCTTTCAAATCCGATGTTACAGGGAAATACAAAACATTAGATTTGTAGATGGCATAACTAAAGAGGAAGTATTGAACCGAAGTGAAAAGAAGTTTATGGAATAACTTGATATTAGTAAGGAATCGATGGGTGGGTACTACCTTTGACATCAAAGAATGGTCAATATAGGGTTTTAGTGAAGCCTGGGAGGTAAGAATCATAGGACAAGAGACGAAAACGATAAAGAGTATCGAAGAAATGTAAGTTGCCGTTATTATTCTGAGGTACAGAGCCTTGTGCAGCATACAACCACGTGGAAAGCCGCATCAAACAGTGTTTGGACTGAGGAGAAACACAACAGAAACGGAGACTGTATCGAGGATGTGGAACCTCTTTCCAGTGAAACTTGAACAAGGTAAGCGAATAAACCTGAGTCATCGTTGAGTCAGAAAATTGTGCGTCACGGTAAGAAAAAATTACGAGGTCTCTAATACGTTTCCCTTCAACCTGTTGTGCTGTGGAAATACATCCCTGTTGTGTTACAGGTAAGGTGGCTAACGATGAATAACAGGAAGCAGAGGTCAGTGGCGGAAACCACCGGCTAAGGTTTAACTTCTTGTGTCAAGCGGAAAAAAAAATAAAAATAAAAACGAAAATAAAAAAAAATAATAATAAAGTAAGTCATTGCGAGAACGGAATTATATTGCATAAAGTGTCACAATTGTCGTCAAAGGCAACAAGTAGTAATTATAAGCTATGCTGCAATGCGCGAGACCGTTCTCCGTCGGGGGTTCGAATCACACCTCGGCTTGGATGTTTATGCTGTCTTTCGTATAAGTTAGTTCATAAGTAGTTTAGAGACTGATGACCACGCAGTTAAGTCCCATAAGCTTTACAAACAAACTGTATTTATAAAATGAATTTGTAACAAAGCTCACAGTATTCTCTCGTCTAACCACTTCAATCGTAGTAAAGTCCTGAAAACACTTTACACTCATTATTGCTTAGTTTTCTCTACTCATAATTTGATGTAATCATTGTCTCGGAGTAATACAAGCAGTCATTCTATTTCTTGCTATTTCTGGCGTTGAATTTCAGGAACTCAGTCCTGACAGGTGATCCGTGAATTCTATCACTGTTTAGAGTGTAATAGTACGACAGTCTAACAATTGAGTCACCACATTTCCGCAGATCTTTGATATACACTGCGATAGCAGCGCTCCAAGCGGCCGGAAAACTACATCTCTGAATTGGATGAGTGCGAAGAGTATCGTTTATATTAATTTTTACAAACTTTTTTACAATAGAGAATGTATATAGTGCAATAAAATATGTATTAACTTAAAAATAGCTCCACATGTGTCTTTCTTAGGTTTCCTATGATCCGTGACAGGGTACGAAACGGTACATTTACAACTATCTTGTAACCTACAGGCTTTTACTGCATAGTTGACTTTTGAATTTAAAATAAAGACGTCGCTTTTCTATTCACAAACTTTAAGGTTTCTTCAAGTAAAATCCGTGAGGATAGAACGTAGGAAACGAATATAAAATGCAATAATTACAGTATTTTATATACCAAATCTTCCACCACAGCTGTAGCTGAACGAGAAGTGGGAAGAGAACGGGAAAAGCAATCAAACTGTTTCCCAACAGAGAAGAATCCAATTCCACAATTGTTGCTACAGCTGAACAACAAACGACAAGACTCTTCAAAACATGGTCTGTTTAAGCTCCAATAATCACACTCACAAGAATATGCCCGTATAACAATGACGAGTGAAGCCTAACAATGTGTGAATATTAGACTACACACCGAATTCATACGCCCATAAGAACCGCTTGTCATAGTAAGAACTGACCATTACAGAAATTTATATTTCTTTTATGTTTGTATTTTACTTACTTTCAGAGGAATAAGCTGCAAAAATACACATATTCGTAGTATTGGTTCATGACGAAGTTGTTCGTTATACCACAGAGTCTGTTAAGTTCTGCTGTTTTTACATTAATTTCTGTATTATGTATGTCTCCTGATGTTTTACTAATGCTTGCAATGCAAAAATTATACTAACTATTGCATTAATGACGTACATAATAATTATAAACGAAAATCACTCCTGATGTTTGTCCACCGCTAGGTGCGCTAGTGTCGTTGCATGTCATTTGGTAACAACTTTCACAGCAGTGAGCGTCGCGACTGTATATGTTAGACTGTGGTTGGTACTCTGTCCTGTATCGTTCCTCTTTTCGTGTCAATATTAATATGAATTGTTGAACTTTACAACTTTGTACTACTTTATGATATCGTAACTAAAGACAGCCGCTACGCCACGAGGCATGAGACTGTGACACAAAACGTACACTCCGTAGCCAGATTCGCACAAGCTATGCCATAGTCATTAATTTATTTGCTCACCTGCTCCCTTAATTGGTAATACCTTAAGAAAGAAAGTCTATTTACAGCTTTAGCGGATTTTAACACAATACACATTATTCCCTTAAGGTGGGCCAATCATTTGTGTAACAAGTATATATCACTATTAACGTTGGCAACACAGTACAAGGATTACAATTGCTGTAACGTCCACATGGCAAAACAAATTTTGTAGAGACTAGATAAAATTATAATGCTTCTACACTTCAGGCTATTTTAGAGCTTACGTTTCTGTCACCTCACATTCCGTAAAATGGTGGGGAGAGAAATGCCTATTAGCACACATTTTTAAAGAAACCAACAAGCAATTCAGTGTCATTTAACAGATATTAAAATGTTTGTAAACATTGTGCCAAACTGCTATGGTCATCCGTCCCTAGACTCGCACTAATTACAACACACACAGCCCTGCCTGAGAGAGGAATCGAACTTCCGGCAGGATGTGATTTATCGTTTGGTATGACTTGTGCGTAGAAGTAAGCGTATATTTGTGACTACTGTAATGAATTAAAACATGCTACATTTTATCGGTGATGTTCTACATGTCATGGTATCGCATTTTTCACTAGAAAAGAAATGCATTATTTACGCTATAATAATTTAAATGTGGACTGTGTTGATACGTTGAAAGTTAAAGAACTTGTACTTTGGTTTCACTATCTATGTGTGTGTGTGTGTGTGTGTGTGTGTGTGAGAGAGAGAGAGAGAGAGAGAGAGAGAGAAACTGCGTTAAAAGCTTTATTGTTCGAGTAGTGTCATATTCTCATAGTAAATTCTGGAAGTTTCGATGTTAATGTAGTACGTGTGCGACATGTTCGATACATCTAACCAACAGAAATCATAATTAGTATGATAACAAATCATCTGAAATCAACACTCACTAGAATAAAAACAGAATTATACTAACATATTTAATCAAGCATTTTAAACAAACTTACCACGTTTACTTTTCCGTATAGATGAGCTTTTTTTTTTTTTTTTAAGTAATTTGAGGGACATAAGAAGATAGGTCAATTAACAAAAAGTCTGTGGAAATGGTAGCAAATCGAAGCCGTCACTTAGTAAAAAGTTATTTAAAATAATACAGCAAGTGTGGTGACAAACAATATTTTCGAAACTTGTAACTTAAAATTAAGTGCTTTGAATTACATAAAAATTATGCACAGTAAATGATGTTTTAAGTCTCATTTGTAGGATTATTTATTCCCACAAACATTACTTTAAACTATGTTGTGTTATTAACTATTTTCAGAGAGCTTGATTGCTACTAATTTATATAAAACCAGGCAGCGAGGCGGTTTGGCGGAAGGAAGTTAGTCTGGATCTGTAAGTTAGTGATGATTTTGTCAAAAATGTTTAAATATTTGTGAAGCTATGAGACCAGACTGCCGTGGTCATCACTCCCTAAACTCACACACTACTTAAACTAACTTACACTAGGAACAGCACACAACCCATGCCAGAGGGAGAACTCGAGCCATCGACGGCAACGACCGCCCAGTCCGTAACAAAACGCCTTGGACCAGGCGGCCTAAGATAGTCTCTCTGTGAAGTTACCAGTGTGGGTACTTAGTAAACGAGTGCTTTCAGTAACAAATATGGAAGAGATCTGAAACAACATTTATTAACTTACATCTAACGGATACTTATTAGTAAACCCGGCATACGCAGTAGAAAGAATAGACGATATGCCCCTGAAAATTGAAGGAATGATCAGGAGTTACATAGTAATGGCTAACAACTACGGCTTAAACTCGTAATGACAGCTGATCTGTGAAAAAGGTCAGTCATTTTTATTTCCTTAAAATTTCGTAACACTAGTAGTTGAACCGTTAGACTATGTATCAAACGTAATAATCGTAAAACGTTGCCGAGTTCTTTCGATATATGTGACAGCAAGTTAGATCTGCCTCAAGAGATGTTATCTGTCGAACATTACTATCACTTGTCACTTGTAGCGTAAGCTTATTGACCAAACAACTCGAACGGACGGCAGCCGGTTTAATCAATGTATCATCTGTAGCCATCCATTTATTTGTGTCGTAATACCTTAACTAGCCAATCCCGGGCACGTTTTTCTATGATTCAGTCTGACAACATATAAACAGAGAAGAAAATAGAAGAATTCTTTAGAATTCGGTACTTTTTCCATCGTAGCAAATGTTTTACGATCGGAATTTGAAGTAGCAGCAATTACTTGCAACTGTAGCGGTTGTTCTCACTTAGTGTGGTTCTTCAGATGCGTATTTGTACACCTGTATGATCAGAACGTTAATATGTAATAATAAAACCATCTCAACTGTAATACATAGGTGCTCCCTAAAAATCCAGTTCTTACGAACGAAAGACAAAAAGACGTCAATCGAACCAATATGTACCCTACCTCTAGTTCCTGTTGCTACGTGAAATGAAAGAAATTTATATAAAAATAATGTTCTCTCAGAAAAGTCATTATTTATTGTGATGTCAGTCGTTCGACAATTTTGTTCCTTGTGAAGGATAATTTTCATTGCAAGGTGGAAGGAAGCAATACTTTTCAATATTCTGTGCTCCTGTTCCCGACCCCAATCACTTTCATTTTCCTTCTCTCACACAACCTAGTTCTTCTCTTTCACCGCCACCTACTCCTTCTCCTATCCATCTCTCCCTTACTTTTACCTTGTCCCTTGTCTCGCTGTTGATCTCTTCTCCCTCATACATCTCAATGTCAAATTCCCTTTATACTCGTCGTAGCTGTACAAGATAAAAACCATTACAAGTCAGGATTTTTTTTTATTTTATTTATTTATATTTTTGTTGCTGCAGAAAACGGTAAAAAAGATTCTCTGGAATAAAAGGAATCTAAATACCCTCACCAATAAACAGTATTAGTTACAGACTTCGTTCTATGTTTTGCTTTCCAGTGTCGACAGACTCATCGTTCTTGTTGTTCTGGCATTGTCATTGACCTGAATGCGTGTGTTACTAAACTTGATTCATTTGAGTATAAAAGTTCCTCCAATGGGATTTCAGGAAATGTTTCTTTCGTGTAACATTTTTACCTGAGTACGCGATAGGTACGCAGCGCCGAAGTTGGTAGCATTCAGTTTACGATGTTCACTAATTAATACAGTTGAAGACTGCAATGTGGGACGGGATCGATAACATAAGCTTTATATATGTGAGATTAAATACGTCAAAGTGCCACTCTTAACTGCTATTGGCACGCAATAATTCTTCTTTTTGCACAATGGAAGGAAAGGAACATTCGACTTAGATAACTTTCATTGGCCTGCTTGTATCATATTACTTACATATATTTCAATTTCGGTGTTTGGTATTGCTATAACAGTTCATTGTAATGATATGTGCGCGTGACTGTATTTAATTGTTTGCGGACCTCGCATTTAGGAAAGGCCACAAGCAGGAACAGCGAATAACTGTTGCTTTAGATGAAGCATTCAGCTGCAGACACGCAGAACGTGAATCGTGAATTGCGGCTGGTGACCTCTTAAACAACGCAGCGCCCGATTTGTGATGTACAGCCGCGAGTGGTGATTTGATTTGTGCCCACGTACTCAACACAGTGGCAGCCCACCTCATGAATTGTTCATGCAATTTTCACAAAAAGTCGGAACGCAAACACTGCGAACAGTTGTGGATGGTTTTGCGACTGCCAACGATGCCAGTGAGAGATTGCTAATGCTTCCATGAAATCAGCAAGCAACAGTAAACACGATAGGTGACGGCCACGCAATCTGTAGCATGGAACGTTAGACCACGAGACTATTCCCTCGCAGCTCCTTTACATGAAAAAGTTTAACTCTTTAGAGCATTTAGTTTATTTGCACATTCACTTTAGAGCATTTAGTTTATTTGCACATTCACTGTGATTTTGAAATTTCTGACTTTTATTTTTAGAGAATTCTTATCGGACCTGGTTACATGCAGTAGCCGCGTACCTAGTTATTACATGCAACCGCAGGCTCAGCAAACGTTCCTTACCAAAAGACTGGAAAGGCAAAGAAGTGATTCCCAAAATTATCGGCCTATATCACTGACGTCGGTTTGCAGCAGGATTTAAAAAAAAAAAAAAAAAAAAAAAAAAACTTCCCTCATTATGAACTACCTCGAAGATTGTGCTATCGACAAGGCATGTCAAATAGATTACGTATTTCTAGATTCTCGGAAGGCTTTCGACGCTGAACCTCACAAGACCTCACAAGCATCTTCTAATCGGACTGCTTGTTTATGGAATATCGCCAACTTTGTGCGATTGGATTCCTTATTTCTTGTAAGAAAGGACATAGTACGTTATAATTGACCGCAAGTCATCGAGTGGAACTGAAGTGATATCTTGCGTTCCACTGGTGTTATTGGGCCCCCTCTTTTGCTTATTTTTATAAATGATTTAGGACACAATCTGAGTAGCCTCCTTAGATTGTTCGCGGATGATGCTGTTACTTATCGGTACGTGAAGTTGCGAGAGTGAAGGTCGGGGAGAGAGTTTAAAATAGGAAAAGTTCGATTTCTTAGAACTCACAACCGCCAACTGCGAACCAAATTCCTAAACATGCAAAAACACTGGATCTGTGATTGCTACTGTTTGAATCGTTTTCTAGGGGATGATATCACACGTTCGCAGCTTTCCTTCCCTTCATATGATTAACAATACAATTCATAAAAAAATCAAGTTCATGAGAGAAAAGGGTGTACTAACTACTATTTTTGAAAACACGTAAAAGTTCACTTTATGTTGTTTATTTCACAATATTAGAACCCTGTGGCTGATACGTCTGTACGTCGACACATTTATCAAAAAAAAAAAAAAAAAAAAAAAAAAAAAAAAAAAAAAAAAAAATTGTAACACGTGAGCCCCCAGACAAAAATGAATATTTGTCGCAAATTGTTTTCACACCACGTGGCTGTCGCAAACACCGTTTATGTTCATGCCTATGCGACGACACGTGTTACATTAACAAAACACAGTCACTTTTAGTGCGATGCACACCTTGTTCCACCGGCTAATTATTCACAACACACAGTAGCACTCGATACAACTTGGTGCAGTCTACGACGAGCAACCACACTTGGCAATTGCCACACAAAAATCTAAAGTCTCCACCTGGAGATTCACATGCCGACTGATACAGAGCAACGCCGCCCTGCCAGCTACCCCACTTGCACCCGCCTCGTCAAAAGCCGCCAAAAGCTCAACCGCCGGGTTTTTCCCCTATGTCATCAACTTCCCCATGTGAGCTGTTCTAACCGATTTGCCAACGTACAGCGCTCAGCCAATACATTTCTAAAACTTTACTTAAAATCAAAATAATTACACTACACATTAAATAAATGTCTTCTTAGGTTTTTAGTAGTACATCCTTTGTACTATTTATCATAATCGTGCAATTTCTTATATCACAGATAAGTGATTTAACTGAATACTTCAAGATAAAATACACAAGATTTATTAAAAATAAAATGAGAAATAGTTAATATATTATTTTCATAAACAAATATTGCCATGCTAGTTGTGTAGCTGTCTTGTATTCATTGGTAGTTAATTACATTTCATTGTCAATTAAACATATTACGTCAGATGTGACTATATCAGCTAATGTATTGTTTATTTGTCAACAGGCTATTTTGTAATGAGGGCCTTAAAGGCTCCTAACTGCATCGTATTATTTCAGATGCAAGTAGTATTAGAATATTTTATTTCACGCTGTGCACTGCACTGCACCTGGCACTCACCATTGTCCCTCTCTCCCCTCACCGGAAACGAAACTGGAAAATCCTAAGCTGGAACAAGCCACCAACATCGGCCTGCTCGCTGGCCTCCCGTCAGCTACAAGCACACAGCAAATCTCAATGTGGAGAATTTCTACCTTTGGCCTAACTATAAATGTTGTCACCCAACTGCGTACATACATTGCTACCAAAATTAATAATATTAAAATTGTGTAACATTTAGTGCATTGGCATGGTCAATGTTTGCAGTGAACTTCATACTGTTTAATTATCAAATGCTATTAATTACCAGTGTTTATATTGGGCGGTAATATAACAAAGTCACCAGAAGATCAAAAGCAATTACAAAATGATTTAGATATGTGCATGGTGCAAAAAGTGGCATCAGACTCTTCACATTGAGATGTGTGAAGTCATCCATATAAACAATGAAATTAATCCGTTAATCTTCATTTAACTGGCAAATTAGTCCATTCTACAGGACGTCAATTCAACGAAATACCTAGTAGTAACAAATACGAGCAACTTAAATTGGAGAGAGCACACAGAAAAAAATGTAGGGTTAGTAAACCAAAGACTACATTTCGTTAACACAACACCTAGAAGATGCAACAGTTCTACTAACGTAACTGCTTACACTACACCTGTGCGTCCTGTTTTGGAGTTTTGTTGCGCATTATATCATCCCCACCAAGGGGGAGTGACAGACGATTTATAGGAAGTACAGAGATGGGCACTTCGTTTTGTATTATTGGCGCCGGCCACGGTGGCCGAGAGGATGCCGAGCGCCGTGGCTCAGCGCGCCCGGTCAGGGGGCTGAATGTCCCCTGTAATAAAAAAGTTAAGCCAACAACTCGTCGAACTACAACGAACAGTCACGATCAGCGTCCGCAAAGAAAAGAACAATCTATGAAGGAAAAAAAAAAAAAAAAAAAAAATAGGACTAAGGTGCTCCAGTCACGGTCTGCACGGCCACTACGGTCGGGGGTTCGAATCCCCCCTCGGGCATGATTATTTGTGCCGTCCTTAGTCTTAGCTAGTTCATAAGTAGTTTGTAAGTTTAGGGACTGATGACCCCGTAGACTATACAAACATTTGAACATTTTGTATTATTGCCATATGGGGGAGAGAGTGTCACGGATATGAGGAAGAGTTAGTGTGGAAGTCATTAAAAATAATAATAATAAAATTAAAATTAAAAAACCCTTATTCGTTGAGACGAGACCTATTTGCGAAATTTCTTTCACCAACTTTCTATTCGGATTCGCGATCATGTATTGTTAGCACGCAACTACATAGGAAGACATGATCACCGGAATAAGAAAAAAACAGATCGAAAACTGAAAGATTTAGGTGTCCTTTTTCCCGCTAGCTTTTGGAGAATGGAAATGTAGAGAAACATCATAAAAGCGAAACGAAACTTTCACTCTACAGCGGAGTGTGCGCTGATATGAAACTTCCTGGCAGATTAAAATTGTGTGCCGGAACCGGGACTCGAACGAGGGACCTTCATATCAGCGCACACTCCACTGCAGAGTGAAAGTTTCGTTCTGGAAAAACCTCTTAGGTTGTGGCTAAGCCTTGTCACCACATCCTTTCTTCCAGGAGTGCTAGTCTTGCAAGTTCGCAAGTCTGTGAAGTTTGGAAAGTAAGAAGCGAGGTACTAGCAGAACTGAAGTTGTGGGGCGGCACCGTAGTCGTGTCGGGATAGCTCAATTGTAGAGCGCTTGCCCGCGAAAGGCAAAGATCCCAGGTTCGAGTCTCAGTTCCGGCACACAATTTTAATCTGCCAGGAAGTTTGAACATAAAAGCGGTTCGATGAACTCATTGGCATCCACTTCAATGTGACCTGAAAAAGCATTTATGTAGATGTATGTACAGATGTAGAACTACTTTGAAACTAAGAGTGAGATCAAATCACAGTCAGACCACAAAATATTGCAATCTGCCCTTAACGCAGCCTCCATCTTTCAGAAATGTGAAGACTTGGCAGGAAAGATACTTAGAGTTCACCTTCAACTATCGCTTAGTCTTTCCTGGATGGGTTAAAGGCGTTGGTTACTGATAACAGGTCTGTAAATGGTACTCGAATTTAGCGCTCAGTACCATATAACATCATTATCTAATAAGTTCAATAGCCGTGTTTCGATACGGGAACAGAGCACGACAGCAGAGGTCCAACACAGAGGAATGAACTTCGAATACGAGAAAATTCAGCGCGATAATCCGTATTTTAATTCTAAATAGACGATTAAATTGCGAATATTTTTCATTTAAACTTTGTGGATTACACTGTGGTCCAGTTGTGTGGTAAATCTGTTAACTGAAACGTTTCTGTGAATTTGAGCAACTTCAGAAAAGTTAATATCTCGTAGCATTTGGCTGTGAAATTATTTATTTGTAAAAGCCAGTATTTCATTCGTCGCGACTATTTCTGCCTAAGCACACATCTCTAAACTTCAAATCACCTGGAATGACATGACACGTAGTATGCTTTCGTAACATTGTGGTACAGATTACGGCTACTTGAGTGTATTGCAGTTTTTGACATGTGTTATGTATATATAGGTAAATTGTACCTTCTTCTTTCATGAACATATGAATTGTAGAAGGGTGGGTGGATGAAGACACTTATGAAATCAAATAAAGTGGCGTTCTTTTATCAAATGGAGAGGGGTTTGTCATTTAATGACGTAATCTTACCACTTTGCTAAATATTGAACTCTTAACATCAACCGTCAATGCATTGCTCTATTGTCAGGATGCCAAGTTTTAACTACAAATTAACATTTAATTGTCAGAATAACATTTACAAGGAATCTTATAAGCTTGTGGGATCTTTTTCTTGGTTCGGGTATGAGGCGTAAATGAAGGAGAATTTAAACAAAACACATTTATTAAACAGTTAAATTACGTTTCCGTTCTCTGGGGCCCGCAGTGTAGAGTATGTCTTTGATCGACATGTTTAATACCACAATAATTATAAATTATTTTTACACTGCTTTAGAGCTTTATTATCTCACTGTAAGCTTCTTTCGGCCTTAGGCCATCATCAGGTATTCTGTAAATACGAGTAATACAGACGAGTTGTTACATATTAGAGATATTAACTTTGTTGAAGTTTTTCAAAGTCAAAAAAACGTTGCAGTTCTTAGATAGACCACAGAACTGGACACAGTGTAATCTAAAGGATTTAAATGAAATTTATTCGCAATTATTTCGCCTATTTAGAATTAAAATACGGATTTTCGCGCTGAATTTTCTCGTATTCGAAGTTCATTCCCCTCACTTGGAACTCTGCTGTCGTACTCTGTTCCCGTATCGAAACACGGCTACTGTTATTACAATATTATAAGTAATGTAAGTAAAACTTTGTAAAAATTTTATGTAATTATGTTATAAGAATATATGTAACAAGTCTTCTATATTACTCGTATTTACAGAACACCTGATGGTGGTCTAAGGCCGAAACAAGCTTATAGTGGGATAATAAAGCTTTAAAGCAGTGTAAAAATAATTTATAATTATTGTGGTATTGAAGGTAAACTATACATTATTCTTACTGTGAACAAGTGGTTCGGCGAGGGTCGGCGGTGGAATGGGGTGCGTGGCGAAGAAGCGCCTCGCAGCGTCTGCCTTCTATCTGCGGTTACACTGACGGCTATCTCCTTCTGGGCTCGGCTATCTCCTTCTCGCTGCCCGCTGGCCAGTATAGCAGCCCTTGCCGTCGAACTAGCACTGTGCGTTAAAAGGTCGTAAATGCTGCCGAATTACCTCGTGGTGGTGCTGTGTGATTTTTCCATCAAGTGTTGTCAACACAGACGACCGAAAGTAGTGGCGCGGCGTGGATGATTTGCACCCTTGCCTTGGGGTCGAATCGACGGTCTTCAGGCTGCACGTCTGCTTAGGGCAGACACTTTCACTGAGGTCACAAGTGACTTTCACTACTAGACCGCATCCTATCCTTCTGGCCAGTCATCCTGGGTGAGTACTTCTCTTTTCCTTAATCTCCTTCCGAACGTTGTTACTCGCGACAAGATTAGACTCCGTCACTGCTCGTGGCTGATCCTGACTAAAACTTCGACTTCTACTACTGCTGCTGCTTCCGCTAATAACGCCGCTACTGCCAATCTGACGATCTACTCGATCACTCTATCTCTCTTACTCCCTGTCTCTACTGTCTCACTTATCTCTCCTTGTCTCCTTTGCCGTGTTACTTATTTGATGGACCTGGCTGTAGGTGAACGATCTGCGGAGTCGTTGTCTGCTGTCACGTTGTACAGTGTCTAGAAAGGTCAAACGTCACGTTGCTCTGGAGGTCAATAAACTAGGTTATTGGCTTCAGATCACATTGCTTCTAGGAGCTCGCGACGTTCACTTTTTGCAGTCTGTGCATTCACGTGATTTCGTCAGTCGATGGCCTGATCGCTGAATCAACGGCTTCCGCTCATGGAGCAAGTGATGAACTTCTTGCCACACGTGAATACTTTGCGGGACTATGTCGTGCTGAATCCGCTGTGTTAGCCGGTCGTTGGACTGTCAGAATGCAGCCTAAGTCTTCTGTATTACTCGGCCGTACCTGTCTGAACTAAGTTCGCACTTTTACTTCAAGTATTATTCACTTTCATTTATTTTTGAACTATATTTCACTAATTTATTTACACACGTTATTGCACTCAACAGAACTGTAAGCTGGTCTTGTCAGATAACATTTTGTGCAGTACTGTACCTCTGTTCTCACATACGAAAACGTCTTAGCTGCTGGATTAAAGAACGTTGTAAGTACGTTGTTCGCGCTCTCTGTTACTTTGCAAGTATTTCTCATACCTCCTCGCATTTAATGGAGAACTCCATTTTAGCGAGTTTTAATAGAATTTGTGTTCAAGTTTATTACATCTTGCTACAGAAATAGTACATAATTTTCATTTGACTACGGCCACTTCTTATCATTGAATATTTTCGTAGTCTTAGTAACTTAAGCAATCTAACTTAGAAATGCAATAAATATTACAGTAATTGCGCAAACTTTTTCACACATTATTAGCAGGTAGGTAAGATAATCAATAAATTATATCTTAAATAAATCTACCTAGTAGAATTATCCTGCCATTATCAATAAAATTTACACATCATTGAAAGCATATGTACATAATCATTCCCTCAGAAGAAGTAGTAAATCTGGTTACCAAATGTGTCAACAGCTCATAAAATGCAGTTCTTCAGTACATGCAACTGCGGAGTTTCGATGCGAAGTTTGGAACTGAAATCGGTGTTATACACCGTTTGTACCACATTATGAAGCTTTTTCATAAATAATAGTCGTACATCACCTTATGTGGTAGATCCAGTAGTTTTAATAGCTCTAATAGTTTGAATAGCTCGCCTGCCTGTACATTATTATCAAAACCACGTCGACGGGTACTTTATAGTCTTTTTGAATCATTAAATTCGTACATGTTGTTGATGAAACTTTCTTCTTATTTCTTATCAAATGATAGATACGCATACAAAGAAAAATACATCTTTAAGACATACACTGACCGACTCTTTGTACACAAAAAATTTACTGACTGAATGCCAAAGTAAGACAGTCTAAATACTGACTGTTCGCACCAATTTTGCTCGTATATATCCATTATATGTTTCTAGAACATTCTAGAACAAGTAAGTTGTAACAAAATATATTAAATAATTTGTTTGTGGAACATGAATGAAACTTTCATCAAGATTATATACACAAAAGTATGACAATAGTAAGGATAATAATTATCATTACAGTCGACATGATCGATTGGAGAGTGTCCGCAACTACACTGTTAAGTTTCATTTTTTTATTTCCGTCAACAGGTGCAATATAATTGGTTAATAACATGTTTCGATCACTTGGATCATCTTCAGATCTAAAAAACGAAAGTGTGGTATAATACCCAAGCTTATTAGGGCTCAAGCTATCCACTCCAATCGCTCACCCCCCCCCCCCCCCCCCAACTACTCTTTCCCTCCCCACCACCAACCGCAACCAAATTGAAAATGCCTACATCAAACTGTAAAACTCAGTACCAATTAGTACTCAGCCAGACGAGTTGCGGACGCAACTATAAGGTAAAGAAAAATCTATCCATTTATGTATAAATTATTGTTCAATTAACCCTTAGTAAATTTATCAAATTGTACATTTCAATTTAGTTTTATTTTTTAGATCTGAAAATGATCCAAGTGATCGAAACATGTTATTAAACAATTATATTGCAACTGTTGATGAAAATAATTATCATTTTTAAATGTGCTTACGTTTATAAAACACGGAAATTAAGATCGTAAGTAATTTACAATTGGAGCAGTAATTGCATTTTTTACATTATTTAAAATAGATAAAATAAAGTAATATACAGTTTTAAAGTAATCCCGAGATCGGAAACGAAATCAGTACATTGCAACATTAGTTGGAAATACGATTATCAAAAATATTATTCTCTAATATTAAGCCGGCCGCGGTGGCCGAGGAGACTAAGGTGCTCCAGTCACGGTCTGCACGGCCACTACGGTCTGGGGTTCGAATCCCCCTTCGGGCATGGATATTTGTGCCGTCCTAGTTCGTAAGTAGTTCATAAGTAGTTTGTAAGTTTAGGGACTGATGACCCCGTAGTTAAGTCCCATAGACTATACAAACATTTGAATTTCTAATATTAATGCTACGATTCTGACAAACATAAACAAATAAATAATATAAAATAACTTGCCATTGCTGAAATTAAACAGTCTTGTATCGTATTATAATGATTTATGAATAGATTCGTGGTTATGCACAAGGAAAAAGCTTAGCTGCAATTGGTATCGTACACTTGATATACCCGAACAAGCAGAATTTTATGCAGTATATTAATTATAAATTAAAATAGTGGTAAATATTTATTCACAACTGATACATAAGCGTTACGTGTTTGCACCAGTTACTGTCCTCCAAAGTAATCAGCAGCATTGTGTAGAACCCGTTGCCAGCGATGTGGAAGGCGTAGTATGCCGTTAGCAGAGCCTGTTCTGTTGTTGATGATGATGATGATGATGATGATTGGTGTTTTAGGGCGCTCAACAGCGAGGTTATCAGCGCCCGGTTCTGTTGATGGCGCGATTGGGGTGGTCTACTGCGTTCGAATCTCTGTAACAGTTCTGAAGCGAATGTCATGACGTGATTCGCTCATCTTCGGAATCAAATCAAATAAACAAGGGTATACCAGGGATATGGTGTATGGTACTCAACTTACCAGTCCCATGGACCGTACACAGCAGCCACAGCTTGCGATGAATGCGCCCGCGAATTGTGCAAAATGATGGGTGGGTCGTGCTGACAGTGTTGCTGCTTCTTTCGTCAAGCTGTCGAAACTGCGTCGGAGCCCCAGTACGGTGAAAGCTATGGCGATTCTCTTATACGACTATGATGGTGTTGTCCTAGCTCGTTACGTTCCTTCGCGGCAGACGGTCAGTGCACAGTATTACTGTTCGTTTTCGGAGCATCAGTTGTGACCAACTTTGCGAAAAAAGGGGCAACACTTTCTGTTCAACCCACCCATCATTTTACACGACAATACGCGGGCGCATACAGCGCAAGCTGTTGCTGCTCTGTTCGATCGATGGGAGTGGGAAGTACTGTACTATCCACCATACTCTCCGGACTTGAGTCTTTGTGACTTTGACACGATTCCGAAGATGATGGAATCACGTCATGGCATTCGCTTCAGATCCGTTCCAGAGATTCGAAGGCAGTAGACTACTCCATTCGCACCATCAAGAGAACGGGCCCTGCTGACGGTATACTACGCCTTCCACATCGGTGGCAACGGGATCTACACAAGGACGGAAACAGGTGCAACAATGTAATGCTTTTGTACCGCTAGTGAATAAATAGTTGCCAACCCTCGTATATCAAAAGTACCAAATGCGTAAACAATTCGCAAGCTCTTCCCTAAATTCCAATGCACAGACTGCGTCACTGATTATGTATCATGGAATGTTGCTCCTATGCAAAAGGAACTTAATCGTGAAAATGTCGCTACGGTTTCTTCAATGAAACAGCAAATTCACCAGAAGAATTGCAGATAAGACTGGTTTCAATCGTTCCAGCACGCAGAAAACACTGAAGTAGTGCCTACATCTGTTCCCATTGCAAATGCAATGCAACCAGGCCATACCTGTAAGTTCAGTGTGGCGTAGGGTTGAGTCTGAGAAAAATATTCCCATATTTGTTTGTAATGAACAGTTTTACATTTTTGGTACTTGGATCACAGATGCAGCACACTTCCATCTGAATTGAGTCCCCACTACGGTCGGGGGTTCGAATCCCCCCTCGGGCATGGATGTTTGTGCCGTCCTAGTTTGTAAGTAGTTCATAAGTAGTTTGTAAGTTTAGGGACTGATGACCCCGTAGTTAAGTCTCATAAGCTTAACAAACATTTGAACATTTTTTTGAATTGAGTCCTGAATAATAGATTCTGGCGATTATGGTATTCTGCAAATCCTCACTTGTGTTAAGAAAACGAGCGGTGTACAACAGACGAATTACTGTCCAATTTTTAATGCAAGGAACAATCGCTGGTAAACGTTATATCGTAAATTGGAAACAATTTGTTGTCACACGGATAGCGTTGACGTTTAGATCAGCTAACGAGTGGTTCATGCAAGATGGTACAGCCGTGGTGGAGTAACCCAGCAACTTTCTGCGGAGTTGCTCGCCGTCGGAGGTTCGAATCCTCCTTCCGGCACGTGTATGTGTGTTGTCCTTAAGTAGTTTACAAGACCAGGAACTAATAACCACAGAAGATAAGTTCCTTTGATTTACAAACATTTGAATATTTGATTTAAGATGATGCACGACACCATCGCAACGGTGCTTCCCTTTTTTGATTAATCCTTTGGCAATAAGGTAAATGCGTTGGATTATTGGAAATATACTGGTTCAGGGATAGACGGGGCCGATCTGACTCCATGTGAATACCTTTTGCGGGGCGTATTGACAGTCTACAGGAACCATCGGACGACGGTGGACGAATTTGAATCTATTATATACCAAGCATACATTCCGACGAGACACTATAGGATGTGATGAAAAATTTTATTCTCCTTTTGTACCACGTCCTTACTGTGGAGGTAGGCGTTTCCAGAAGAGAACGATAAGACAGCGGACACGGCGTGTGACGGACGTGTTGCATTATGCACGCCGATAAAGTTCTGTATTTGTGACCCTTGTCCGATGCAACAGAGAGCCTCATGACTATTACGAGATCAGGCTCAATACAAAAATAAATAACATTAATGAATGGTGATGTGTGTTAAATAATAACAATTTTATATCCAAGAAATTCGAAATTTTGAATTCATTGACAGAGCGATGTATCCAGTGGGTGAGCGGTGACTAGGGGAAAGGACCTATGGCGCTCGTCCTGGTAGCTGGCACGATTACACATCCCAGTCTTCCGGCTCATCAGCAGAACTGCAGCTTTTCTCTGCATTCGTCCGCCGTGGTCTTCTCTATTTACACGGATGAAGTAGAAGTGACACTAATGTTATTAATACACACTGCATAGTGGTGCGCCCGCTAGAACTGCAGTCACTTTCTGTGGATTACGCCTGCAACGTGTGCTACCTGCAGTACGTTACTGTAAAGCGTACAGCGTCCGTGCCCCCTGCACATAGCAAATGTTCAAATGTTTGTAAATCCTATGGGACTTAACTACGGGGTCATCAGTCCCTAAATTTACAAACTACTTATGAACTACTTACGAACTAGGACGGCACAAATATCCATGCCCGAGGGGGGATTCGAACCCCCGACCGTAGTGGCCGAGCTGACCGTGACTGGAGCGCCTCAGTCACCTCGGCCACCGCGGCCGGCTGCACATAGCAAACACACCGCAGGACCGTAAGTAACAAAGTCTGTGTATGTCCGTATCTCTGTAGTTGCCCTCTGCAACCAACATCTAACGTTTCTGTCCCAGTCCAGTGAAACTACAATCATCAAATTTTTGCACTCATTAGGTTAGTAACGGCAAAAGTAGGCCGTATGACAGCTCGAAATTTAATTGTATATAGTCCCTTAACCGCTCATCTGAAAAGAAAATTAAATAAATGGATATTTACAGGACAGAGATCTCTACACTCGTGCTGTCTTATAGTTCAAGGATGTGTGCCAAAGTAGCGAGGATTTGATGCGGCACCAAATTTCACAGCCGTATCTGTTGGCCGTAAGCGACCGGAATCTCTATCTGGCTGCTTCAATCGATGAAGCTAGAGGGTAGCACCTACCATTTACAGAATGATGAAATAAGTTATTAGTTGTTTCACTGAATAAAAGACCATTGAAATATATTTACAGGTTTAGTTTATCTACAATGATGCCTATGCTGGCAAGTTTTTATATTCGCAATATTAATCAGGAATTTCCTGTGGAAGAATCAACATCAGTGCAAGTGTTCTGTGCTGTTGTTGGTGCACTTTTGAAGAGGTCGGGCAGTGAGAAGACGCGATAACTTGTCCGTCATTTTGCGGTGACTCAACTTGCTGGCAGAGATGTGACTGACATATGGTTTCCTGAGCAGCCTCTTCTAGCCGTAGAAAACATAGTAAGGAAGAGCTGTTCCTGAAGCAAGACTCATTGGAATGGCAGGTCCAAATACCATATTGGCTGCATATAGAGTTGTTGTTTAGAGTGATCGTCAATACCTTGGTTATGGATTTGGAGAAGCAATAGATACAGTAGTTGAACAACCAGCACTGGATGCACTGAAACGATTATTCTGTCAGAGGAAATATGAATCATCTCAAGGAAATCTTGATGCAGAAAAGTACAAATCATATTGTAATGCCAGTCTGGATGACTAGGGAGTAAAAAATCCACAAAATATAGTAAACTGTTAACTCTATATTGTTTACTCAGAAATTTAGAACTATTTCCGTATGATTTTTATTAAAATTTTGCTTTAGAATAATAAAAGGTAGCAGAGTGGTAAAGTGCGAGACTATAAATCTAAAGGTCGTGGGTTCGATCCCCGCCATGTCCTATGATTTTTATCTGTCACATTCGACTTCTTTCACCTCTGACAATGTTGCTGATCTGAGAAATATCGAGTAGCACCATGGTTCGAAATCCACGTTTAACTGTAGGTCTCCGTATAACTGGCTGGACAAGTCAGTTCGAAGGTCGGGTGAAGGCAACAACCCGCAAACACGACCATGCCTAGTAAAGCACTGTGGTGTTCAAACCAATGTTCGAATTGTTGACTGCTTTACCTTAGAGGACGGTACTATGTCTTAACTGGATTGTTAGTATCGTATTAACAACTTTTTCCAGTACGAGTTGTTAAAATTATATATTGTTAAGCGTTAAGCTCTTGATCATTATTACTTGATATTTTGACTGGAAAAGTTGGTACAGACGACTATGATGAATTTGTTTATATGCCTCCACGGTCACATTCTGTGGCTGTAAGTCTAGTAACAGGTGTTCGAAGTATGAACTGGGGATGCTATTTTTTCTAAGGATGACTACAGTTCAATAAGAAATGTTACACGTCTATAACAATCTTATAAAGAACTATCATAATCAATAATCATGTTTCCTCATTATTGGAATTGGTTTTCAAACGAAACGTCCAAATATTTCTAAACTATTGAACTAAAGTGCTATGGTCATCAGTCCGTACACTTACGAATTACTTTAACTTACACTACGTACCACACACACAAGCACACACACACACACACACACACACACACACACACACACACACACACACGTGCCTGAGAGAGGATTCGAACGCCCGTCCGTACCAACCATCCAGTATGTAATATGAAAGACTTACATCACGCGGACACTCCAGTGCAGCTATTTTTTTCCCAATCGCCCATCATGCCCCCTAAATATGTAAATTTTCTCCGTAGGTTATTTGTTTTGATAGGTCTTCCAAAAAGACTTCAAATTAAATTAGATCATAAGAACTGCACTGGCCTTTTTTGGTCCGCTTTTCCAAATTTTTCAGACCAAATTAATAAAAATAATAGATCATATAAACTTAAATACATCCAATATGAAATATTACAATATTATTATATACATTTAATTTTCTATTATTTATGTAGTAATTATGTTTTGTGCAAGATATTTGGAAAGTCGATATCTTTTTTTAAACCTGTATTTGGTCGTGAAACTCACAAATGCGATTCTTTTATAGGTGAAATCAAAGAACTGAAATACATACTAAAATGACCTCTCAAACTTTTACCATAGACGTGGCAGGAACATTTACTGTTCTTTTTTTTTCAACTGATGAACGTAATTACCGGCATGAGAATTAATCCAGTGCTTTATATGTTGGCGCGTAAATGTTTTATGGGTAAACATTCAGTTTCAACGGTGGTATAAACAGCTAAAATTGAATGCAGACTATTCGTTGTACCTGTAAAACTCGTTTTGCTATATGCATACAAGCCAACTATAGTTAACACAAAGTCATAACGACACATTTTCCACGTAATTTTGAGGAATCGCAAAAGAACTGATGCCTCTGCTTGTAGTGATATTTCGTCTTTTACTCTGGAAGCTGTAAACAACAAGAACTACAATGCACCAAAAATGAGTATTAAGTTTAGAACTGCTGTTCTGTTGCTTCTCTGAAAAGAAACTCTTAATTCAGAGCCAAAGAAACTGGTAAGCGCCTTATAGGCATGGATAAACATACAGAGGACGTCGCTCCGTCGGCACCGTCTATACCAGGCAACAGGTGTCAGGCTCATGGGTTATATCAGTCATTTTGAATGTGGTGCAATACAGGGTGACCCATTTCAATCTACTGTGGGCGATATCTCTGGAGTGGCACAGTTCTGTATAAAAATTCTCTAGTGAATGTGGTAAGGTTTGAAGGGGGTCATGGAACGGTTGCTTCGAAATGACCTTGAACCCCGTTTTCAAGGTCAAAGGTAATTTCTTCAAATTGTAATCCCTATTGTTTATTCCATATTCGTATTCTACATGAAAAAATACACACTTGTTAGGAGACTTCTTTTCGATAAACCAAACTTTTTTTGTCAAATGGCACTTCATTGTAACTTTCACAGGTCACCAATACCTCGAGAACGAAGCAAGATCTAGAAACATTTTCGAAGAAAAACTTGAGTGTTCTATGAACTCTGTCCGCTGGTGAAATTTTTTTGAACTTGAAATGACCTTGAAATTCTTCAGTACGGATTAACCTCAAAGTAAATACCATTCGCATTAGCGTAACAGTGTGCACCACTTAAAGGGTGACGAATCAGAGACGAGCATCGTGTTTATGCCTACGCATTCAGATAAGGGTGGAGCTTGGAGGTTACCTAATAATCTTCATTGTCAGGTGAGCACACACCAGAATGTTTCAAAGTCTCCGACAATGACATTTATTAGTTAGCCTCAAAGCTCCACCCCACCCTTCATTTCTCTGATAGCGATGGCATGAGAACAATGCTGGTCTCTGATTCGGCACTCTGCAAGTGGTGCACATTGTGTTACGCTAATGCCGATTTTATTTACTTTCAGGCTGAAGAATTTCAAGATAATTTCGAGTTAACTAAAATTTCACCAGTGGACAGAAATCAGAAATCACACAAGTCTTTTATTGAATATGTTCCGTGATCTCCCTTAGTTCTCCAGATACTGGTGACCTGGGAAAGTTAAAATGAAGTGCCATTTGGTGACAAAAGTTGGTTTTTCGAAAAACATGTTACCTACAAAAAATGCGCACTTTTCATGTAAAATACGAAAATGGAGAAAAAATAGGAGTTACCATTTGAAAAGTCATCCTCGTGGCCCTCTAATACGTTGTGTGATCACTTTCTTGGAATGATCAGTATGAGGTTATAAATCAGCTTTTGAGGGGTATTTGTCAGTTCTTCCGTGACTGAAATTATCCTGCTCTGCAATAGTTATGGTAGGTGCTGGTATGGGTACAGTGCGTCCAAGTGCATCCCAGGCATGCTCAAACGGGTTTAAGAACGGTGATCAAGCTGGCGACTCCATTCGTTCAATTCCCTGGGCTTTAAGCATGTTTCCAACCAGTGCTTCTATGTGGGGACGAGAGGTATCGTTCAACAGGGCAAACCATCTCCTATGGCACCAGCTTATGGCACAACAAAGGATTGAAGGACCTCTTCGCTATACCTCTTAGCACTCAAAGCGCTATTCTGATTGGTGTAGACGTCTATACGCCCGCCTAAATTTAATCCTGCCCAAGCAACTAATCCACCACCACGATATGGTGAAGTTTCCTGCACATTAGCAGTTCCACGCTCTCTAAGGATGAGGGAACGACGATTGTCCCGCTAAACACAAGATCTTGAGTCACCTGTGAACAGAACTCAACGCATTCGTTACGACTACAAGCTTGATGTTCTTCCGGCCAGTTTCTGCGGGCTAAATGTAATCGTGTTTTTATTGGTAACACAGCGTAAGCGTGCGTGCGTAGAGGTCACATTCCCGTTGTTGATATTGAGGATCCTTTTGTTGTCTGGAGAATGTGTTGTATTGAGCCTCGTGTCTCGACTGGCTGTTAACCTGTGATAACGATCATCTCTTACTGATGTTATCCTTGGACGACCTTGGCCTTTCCTTCCATTAACGATTACTGTGGTCGGAAATCTCGTCCAGGTCCTGGAAATTACACTTTGGGACACTCCCTTAACAACAACCGTCTCCCTCTGTGTCTCCCGCTTGTAACCTTCCTATGGCTCTCAATGCCATGGATTGTAGTAAGTCACGTTGTTGTTCCATTGCGGTGCTATTTTGTGCTTCAATAGTGGTGTAACTAGAAAACAGGATGTTTAGGAATTATAGGGCATAAAATTCAGTGAAAATACTGCAGAACTTTTGGGGCAAGTAGTTAAAGAGAGAAACCGCAAAGCGGATGTTGATAATTTAAAATGCAAAAAAGAAGGAAGACAGAAAAGAAGAAAAGATCAGTATGATTCACATGATGCTCAGTGTGGTGCAATAAAATATTAGTGGTAAGTAACTCTCATCAATAACTACAGTAGAATTGCAATATTCAACTTTCAATGAATTTGTCTCAAAACAACATTTTTTTTTTTAAATTTAAGATACCATTATTTGATAACCTAGAAATACGAAATTTGGTCAATTTGTACTACACATGGCAATAAATTATTACAAGTAAATTGAGAATCACCAAACAATAAGAAATTGTTTTACAATAATTAAAGTGCTGAAGGAAGTTAAATTTTACTAGTGATAGAATAAAAATTATTTTTACCTGTTCGGTTAGCCGTGTGGTCTAACGCATCGCTTTCAGAGACGGGGAGGCTTACCGGCTCCGGTTAGAATCCGCCCGGCGGATTAACGTCAAGGAGCCGGCCTGCCTGGATGTGGCTTTTACGCGGTTTTCCACATCCCCCTCTGTGAATATCGGGCTGGTCCCCGAGTCCCGCCTCAGTTACAGGTTTCGCAAACACTTCGTGACACTTGACACTTTCACACACATATACCACTGTACGCAGATATTTGGGGTACACATTTCCTCCTGGCGGTCATGGGGTGGCGGCAGGAATGGCATCCGGCCACCCTGTAACTGTTAACACATGCCAAATCCGCGTCTAACACAGTGCCGACTCTGCATGTGTGCGGGAAAAGGGCCAAAGAGACAGAGAGATTAAAAATTATTTTTCTTCAGAACCATAAGAGGTATTATGTTCATTTTACTTGTAAATTGAAGCACATCTATGCTGTAAAATTTCCACTGTTTTAACACTTACTGTTATTTTGAAAACTGTACCTTTTGAAATGGTAAAATACCATTTGCATAATAGGGATAAAAATTGCTTTCCGTCTTCCCTTAAAAGACATTTGCAAACGAAAAGTAAAATTGATTATAGAGGTAATCTGTCTTATGCTGACTGCAATTAAGAGGTTTATTTTTAAACCAGACGCGTTTCGCTTTTTTATTTTAAAGCATCTTCTGTGGTCTGTAAATGATACAAAGGTTTGTACAATTTGTTTTTGATAAATAGATTAAAAACAGTTTTTTAAAAGGCATTTTTCACGTTAGGCCTAAGTCCTTTTAATTTTATATTCTGTCTACTCACGGTGTTGATGTCTCTTCTCTACATGTAACTACTGCTTCTCCGTCTTGTTGGCTGGAGTTCGTTTTCTCCTGGCGAGTGTTTCAGGGCTGTGTACAGCACTTGTCGTGTGTTTTTGTTACGTTTTTTCTTTTTCATCTCCGCACATCACAGCACTTCACTTTTAAATGTATACTGATTAAATATCGCCTGTTATATGTGGAATGCCTGTCTGTTCATTTGTCATTTCACTACAGTGTGGCTATGTTGTCGTGTGTTCATTTGTTTTACATTTGGTCTGTGAGTGTTGCCAACGTTATATATTTATAATATAAATACGACCTCATTCTACATGAGTGTGTGTGTATGTGTGTCGAGGAAGGGGGGAAGAGAGAGAGAGAGAGAGAGAGAGAGAGAGAGAGAGAGAGAGAGAGAGAGAGAGAGAGAGAGACAGGGAGTAAGAGATATTTTTTTTAATTTTTTTTTTTTTTTCGTGAACAGGGTGTTAAGATGTTTTTTCAGACGAGTAAATGCAGGTTTTAATGGCAACATGAGTGAGTGTGTGTGCGTGAGAGACAGAGAGATAGAAATATTTGATTCAAAGAACAGGGTGTTAAGGTGTTTTATCAGATGAGTAAATACAGGTTTAATTTGGTTGTAATGGTGGGGGGGGGGGGGGGAGGTGAGGGTATCGTGATTTGTGTTTATATGAAAGGGGTTGACTCTCATAATGTTTATATTTATGTTAAGTGGTCAATAAGCTTGAAAAGTGTGTTGTTTGCTAGATTGGTTTGGTCATTTATGAGATGTTTCTTTTCTGTTATTGTTTTTTGGATATGATAGTTTTCTTGAAGGGTGAGCAGGTGTTTTTTGTTGTTGTTTATTCTTAATATTTCCATGTCAGTGTCTCTGGTGGTGATTTTGTGTTGGTTGTGGTGTAAGTGTTCTGCAAATGTTGAGTGACTCGTTTTATACTTCCAGGCTCGTACATGCTCTTTATATCTGGTGTCAAATGTTCTTTTAGTCTGACCGATGTATCTTCCATCACATGTATTGCATTTCAGTTGGTATATTCCTGATTTTTTGTATGGGTCTGTATTTTCTATTGATTTTGAAAAATATTTATTTATTTATTTATTTGTTTTTTCTGTTCCATAGGACCCACTTCAGGAGTAAGACTCCATGGTCATGGAACAAGTCAATACATTAATTGTTACACAATAATGGTAATAGAAAAATTTTAAGTAGTCCTTTGCACACGACAATCTTAAGACAAAGTGAAAAGAATCAATAAAGAAAATATAAATTAGCTTAATTCTTTAACTTTTCTAGGAGTTCCTCGACAGAATAAAAGGAGTGAGCCACGAGGTAACTCTTCAATTTAGATTTGAAAGCATGTGGATTAGTGCTAAGATTCTTAAGTTCTTGTGGCAGCTTATTGAAAATGGATGCCGCAGAATACTGCACCCCTTTCTGCACAAGTGTTAAGGTGGTGTGGTGCAAATGTAGATTAGACATCTGTCTAGTATTCACCGAGTGAAAGCTACTAACTCGTGGGAATAAGCTGATATTATTAACAACAAACGACATTAAAGAAAAAACGTATTGTGACGCCAGAGTCAAAATTCCCAGACTACTGAAAAGGGGTCGACATGACGTTCGCGAACTTACACCAGATATTGCTCGAACCGCCCGTTTTTGAGCCAGAAATATCCTTTTTGCATCAGGCGAGTTACCCCAAAAAACAATGCCGTACGTCATAAGTGAGTGAAAGTAAGCGAAGTAGACTACTTTTCGTGTTGAAAAATCACTTATCTCAGATATTGTTCTAATGGTAAATATAGCAGAATTTAGTTTTGGAACAAGATCCTGAACATGGGCTTTCCATGACAGCTTACTGTCTATATGCACACCTAGAAATTTGAACTGTTCAGTCTCACTTATCACATGCCCATTATGTGTAATCATAATGTCAGATTTCGTCAAATTATGTGTTAGAAATTGTAAAAACTGAGTTTTACTGTGATTTAACATCAACTTGTTTTCTATTAGCCATGAACTTATCTCCTGAACTGCATTATTTGATACTGTGTCAATATTACGAGCAACATCCTTCACTACCAAGCTGGTATCATCATCAAACAAAAATATTTTACAATCACCTGTTATACTCGAAGGCATATCATTTATATAAATAAGAAACAGCAATGGTCCCAAAACAGACCCCTGGGGCACCCCATACTTAATTGTGCCCCATTGGGATTGCACGTCATAGCCATTTTCTACACTGCGGAGAATTACCTTCTGTTGTCTATTATTAAAGTAAGAGGTGAACCAGTTGTGGGCTACTCCCCGTATTCCATAATGTTCCAACTTCTGCAACAATATTTTGTGATCAACACAATCAAACGCTTTTGTTAAATCAAAGAAGACGCCTAATGTCCGTAGCCTCTTATTTAACCCATCAAGTGCCTCACAGAGAAACGAAAATATAGCGTTTTCGGTCGTTAAACCACTTCTAAAACCAAACTGTACGTTTGACAGGAAATTATGTGAACTGAAATGATCAATTAATCTTGAATATACAGCCTTTTCAATAACTTTGGAAAAAACCGATGGCATAGAAATAGGTCTATAGTTGTCTACATTATCCCTTTCTCCTTTTTTATAAAGCGGTTTCACTACTGAGTACTTTAATCTGTTAGGAAACTGACCATTCTGAAAGGAAAAATTACAAATATGGCTTAGTACTGGGCTAACATATGGAGAACAGTACTTTAGAATTCTGCTAGATACCCCATCATATCCACAAGAGTCCTTAGTCTTTAGTGATTTAATTATTGACTCAATCTCACCTATGGAAGTATCATGAAGGATCATTTCAGGCAACAGCCTCGGAAACGCATTTTCTAAAAACGTTATATGATTACCTGTAGAAACTAGAGTTTTGTTTAGTTCCTCTACTATATTCAGAAAGTGATTATTGAATATTGCACATATATCTAACTTGTCAGTAACAGAAACATTCCTACTACGCACTGACGTTATATCTTCTACCTGCTGCTCCTGACCAGACACTTCCTTCACGACTGACCAGATAGTTTTAATTTTATCCCGAGAGTTTGCTATTCTTTTTGCGTACCACATACTTTTTGCATTCTTAATGACATTTTTCAGAACCTTACAGTACTGTTTGTAATGAGCTACTGCATCTTCATTCTGACTGCTTCTAACATTTTGATACAACTCCCGCTTAGTTCTACATGATACTCTTATCCCCTTTGTCATCCACCCTGGCTGTCTGTTACTGAAAGTACCCTGTTTTGAGCGTTCTACCGGAAAGCAACTTTCAAACAGCATAATAAATGTGTTCAGAAAAGCATTATATTTATCATCTGCATTATCAGCACTATAAACATCCTGCCATTCTTGTTCCTTAATTAGGCTTAAAAAGGTCTCAATTGCAACTGGATTAACTTTTCTGAGTAGTTGATATTTATGTTTAACATTTGTTTGAGAACAAATACTTTTTAGAATTAAAAGTTGGGCATCGTGGTCTGATAGGCCATTTACTATTCTGCTGACAGAGTGCCCCTCTAATAATGAAGAATGAACAAAAATATTGTCAATGGTAGAACTGCTATTTCCTTGCACTCTCGTTGGAAAAAATACTGTTTGCATCATGTTATAGGAATTAAATAGATCTAACAGCTGACTTTTCCTTGAGCTATCACCTACACAATTAATGTTGAAATCTCCACACACAATTAAATTTTTATACTTCCTATACAGTGAACCCAGAACCAATTCCAGCTTGGGCAGAAACATTTTAAAATCTGAGTCAGGGGATCTATAAATAACAACTATTACTAGTTTAGTTCCATTAACATTAACAACTCCTGCACAACATTCAAATATCTGTTCTGTGCAGTGTTTAGAAAAATCGATTGACTCCGATGAAAAATCGTTTTTTACATACATGGCCACTCCCCCACACTGCAAAGAACTCCTAGAGTAGAAGGCAGCTAACCTGTATCCTGGCAAAGGAAGTCTCTTAATTGTCACACCACTTAAAAAGTGCTCTGAAATTCCAATAATGTCAGAATCAGTATCAATAAGCATTTCATTAACTTTATCTCTGATACCCTGTATATTTTGATGAAAAACAGTAATTCCCTTATTACTTATATTCTTAGACTTTGTCAAAGGTGGTTCATCATTTCTTAGAGGGACTTCCTTTAAGCAGGAATATCTATCAGCTGTCTTCAGTCTAAAAAAGGTGCAGCCCTAACACCAACTACTACAGGAATTTTTCCATGAGTGAAACCCCCACCCCCTACTACACTGTCACCTATGAGCTTTGCCAACCTCCCCTTCCCATACCTATTGAGGTGCAGACCGTGCCTAGTAAAATCCGACCTTTGGATAGTTTCAACTGGCACCACTGCAATGTGATCCATGCCCTCCGTCATCAGCGCCTTCTCAAGCCCCATGTTAAGACGGCTGACAGCCGTATTAAGACAAGGCCTATCATGACGCTGAAACAGCTGCACGAAATGCACATTCGTGCCACCAGTTTCAGTTGCTATCCTTTCCAGATCACCACCTATATCATATTCCCCGTCCCTATCAAGACTGTTCCCGGCCCCACCCACTATAACTACCTGATCCTCTTTTGAAAAATTCCTACATAAGTCCCCTATGTTACAAGTGACCTGATCTAACCCTGCACTAGGCTTCACTATGCTGGTGACCTGGTACTCACTCCCAAGTACTTCCTGCAACTGTTGGCCAACACCTCTGCCATGAGAACTACCTAGCAGCAGAACCTTCTTCTTCCTAAGAGACCTCTCTACAGATTTCGGCTTACCAAAAGCTGAGGTCTGCTGCGTACTTCCTACACCTACAGCTACAGGAGGTTCATCTCCACTCAACTCTGACAGTTGGTCAAACCTATTTGCAACTTGCAATGTAAAGCTATCTGAATACCTTCTCCTAGCTGCCTTCTTGCCAACTGCCAGTTCCCATTCCCCAGCCCCCCTTCCCCTCCTCAACCTACCTAGTTCCTCTTCAGCGTTTTTCAACTGCATCTGAAGGGCGCAGATCAAACGCTCCTGCTCCTCTATCAACTTATTCCTGCTGCAAATCCTACAGTTCCAGGAGAGAACATCACCACAATGCCCACTGTCTTCCCCACTGCACTCCCCCCCATGAAAATACTTACTACAAATCCCACACTGCAGCCCACTACGCACGACCCTACGACAGAGCCCACACTTTTCACTCATGGTAAAATTTTACAATAATTTGTTAAGAAAAACTAGACGTCTACGTTATGAAGTTAAGTTTCTACAAAATAAGTAGGAAGTACCTCTTAACTACAGCAATCAACAAACCTCAGTCTCTACAAATCAAGTAACAACAACTAATAGTATCAGAAAAGAGCAAATAACACTACCACAGAAACTTTACACTGTTGCTTGTATAAACAAGTTCAAATTCAAGCGTCACTAATAAAAGAACTAAACACTGTGAGAGTACAAGAGTTATCAAATACCGTAACTTAAAGTTTCCCAACCTCAAATACGTTAAAAACAGCAAGTCACCTTTTGAAAAGTACTAAAGTTAATAAACAACTAGCGCGATAACACCTCCTGAAATCTAAAACTTTAATAATTTAACTACAATACACAAACACTTATTAGAACTTAGCTTTCGGAGACCGCTACGGCTGGAACCACTCGCCACCAGATGTAAACAAAGCAGTAAGACGTCGATGCCGGCGCACACGCGAACACAAATAACACCACTTAAAGCAATTACGGCACAACAAACGCTAAAATAACTGGTGAACCTTTACTAGAACACCTCTAGATTGAATATTGTCACGAAATAACAATTAAAATAATTATATTAATCCTAAAATTAAATAAAAAATCGAGAGCGATGTGCACAGCAGTCCAGCACTCGTGACGTCACGCCACAGATCTCAAGTGAGATTTTGAAGTGAGTTGTTAGTTTGGTGGGCTATTTTGATGCCTTGTTTTTTGAAAATATTGGATATTCTGTGTGTGTATTTGTGATTGTATGTCATTGTATACCATCTGTTGTTTCCTTCATTTTTCTGACTTTGTGTTGTTCTTGTGTGTGTGTTATGTGTGTTTGTTTGTGTGGTACTATGGCGTTGTGGTGGTGGTATTGGTGTGTTTATTTGTTTTTTAATTTTATTGTTCAGCTTTTTTACTAGGTTTTCTTTGTATCCATTGTTTGAGGCTATTTGTACTATGGTGTTCATTTCCTTCTGGTAGTTATCTGTGTCTAATGGGATGGTGTTTAGTCTGTGGAGCATGTATCTAAGTGCTGCATGTTTATGTGTATCTGGGTGATTAGATGTGTGGTGTATAATTGTGTCTGTTGTTGTTGGTTTCCTGAATAACACACATAACACACACACAAGAACAACACAAAGTCAGAAAAATGAAGGAAACAACAGATGGTATACAATGACATACAATCACAAATACACACACAGAATATCCAATATTTTCAAAAAACAAGGCATCAAAATAGCCCACCAAACTAACAACTCACTTCAAAAATATTTTCCAAAATCAATAGTAAATACAGACCCATACAAAAAATCAGGAATATACCAACTGAAATGCAATACATGTGATGGAAGATACATCGGTCAGACTAAAAGAACATTTGACACCAGATATAAAGAGCATGTACGAGCCTGGAAGTATAAAACGAGTCACTCAACATTTGCAGAACACTTACACCACAACCAACACAAAATCACCACCAGAGACACTGACATGGAAATATTAAGAATAAACAACAACAAAAAAACACCTGCTCACCCTTCAAGAAAACTATCATATCCAAAAAACAATAACAGAAAAGAAACATCTCATAAATGACCAAACCAATCTAGCAAACAACACACTTTTCAAGCTTATTGACCACTTAACATAAATATAAACATTATGAGAGTCAACCCCTTTCATATAAACACAAATCACGATACCCTCACCTCCCCCCCCCCCACCATTACAACCAAATTAAACCTGTATTTACTCATCTGATAAAACACCTTAACACCCTGTTCTTTGAATCAAATATTTCTATCTCTCTGTCTCTCACGCACACACACTCACTCATGTTGCCATTAAAACCTGCATTTACTCGTCTGAAAAAACATCTTAACACCCTGTTCACGAAAAAAAAAAAAAATAAATAAAAAAAAAATATCTCTTACTCCCTGTCTCTCTCTCTCTCTCTCTCTCTCTCTCTCTCTCTCTCTCTCTCTCTCTTCCCCCCTTCCTCGACACACATACACACACACTCATGTAGAATGAGGTCGTATTTATATTATAAATATATAACGTTGGCAACACTCACAGACCAAATGTAAAACAAATGAACACACGACAACATAGCCACACTGTAGTGAAATGACAAATGAACAGACAGGCATTCCACATATAACAGGCGATATTTAATCAGTATACATTTAAAAGTGAAGTGCTGTGATGTGCGGAGATGAAAAAGAAAAAACGTAACAAAAACACACGACAAGTGCTGTACACAGCCCTGAAACACTCGCCAGGAGAAAACGAACTCCAGCCAACAAGACGGAGAAGCAGTAGTTACATGTAGAGAAGAGACATCAACACCGTGAGTAGACAGAATATAAAATTAAAAAGACTTAGGCCTAACGTGAAAAATGCCTTTTAAAAAACTGTTTTTAATCTATTTATCAAAAACAAATTGTACAAACCTTTGTATCATTTACAGACCACAGAAGATGCTTTAAAATAAAAAAGCGAAACGCGTCTGGTTTAAAAATAAACCTCTTAATTGCAGTCAGCATAAGACAGATTACCTCTATAATCAATTCTAACAGCTGCTGCGGAATATGACCACACAACCAAACATTGAAAAGTAAAATACCTAAATGCTGGAGTGAGAAGGTGATTCTTCACTGAAATGGATGGAAACACTTGATATTAAATGTCATTAATGAAGCGCGAATGAAGACTGACCGCGATACGGCCTTCTGTCAAAGATGTGAGAATATACCTTTCTAGCAGATTCAAACGTAAGTTTGTTTCCTCCTACGTATATCTCGCGAAAACACCACAAGGATAAAATTTAAGAGATTAAAGCCGACAGGGAGGTAGACTGGCAAAAACTTTTTTGGGAAGTTATACGCGAATGTAAGAGGAGGAGGAGGAGGTGACATGAAGTCCCTTACTACCCTCAGATGCAGATGTACTTATACTCGCCTCTCCTCTCACCTAGCACTGATGTTTAAAGCTTAGTTGACCAATGATCAAAATACCCTCGGTTACGAAAGGGCGGCTCTCTTTGAAGTGGGGTTGCAACGTCTGTTACTTAATTTTAGAGTCCGTCGTCATGAGTTGCTAACATAATGCCACCTATATCTGTAATGTATAAGGCATAAATGTTGGCCACGGTTTACTATATTGCGTACACACACCGGGCGAATATCAGAGTCTCCAATTCGTTCCACGTCATTGTGGTGTGTGCCCTCTTCCACTCATTTATCAACACAGTTAACAATGGTTCACCTGCTGTCAATTTAATATGTCCATTGGAATCTTATCTCCTCAGGCCGCGGACTCTAACGATGTGCTGCCCACAGTACGTGTTGTTAGAGCGTGGCATCTACTCGATGTACAAGCAGTTTCTTCTCTCTTCTTAAATTTTACCAGCGTGGCAGTTGAATATGACGGGAGATGTACACATCGAGGTATCAAAAGAGACTCTTGCTGAGCAGTGTTTTTTAAAAGTATGGAATCAAATTATCAGAATTCAGTGTATCTAGTCGGAAATTTTCGGACAGTATTCAACAAACTATTGGCCCGAAAAATTTACCAAAGTATGCCCTGTCTTTCCACACGCAAAACACACTAGTAACCAGAACTATTGCGTCCCACTATTCATCACAAATCAATTCTTCCAGTTATTACCACTTCGTTAAACACTTGCGGGCAACATGGCAGAGTTACGTGGCACCTTCACCGAGGTCCACCAGCGATTGGTACCTAGATTACCGCAATGTTTTGGAGCCTGAATTTAATAAACCAGCACACTATTTGTCGAATCGCAGTGTCCAGTGTATTGAATTGAAATTTTAATTAATATTTTTAATAACTGTTCAATTATTTATGACCTTTCCAACCATGATTATCATTAACAGTAATTAAATACGCTCCAGGAAAATGAAAAAAGAAGTTAATGAATTACTCCATGCAGCAGAGGGAAATTTTACTGACGCATTTTGAGGATGTATAGCACACACGATTACAGAGAGCCATACGTGAGTAATGTCACCAGAGCGTTCCCTGTATCTACGCTATTGCGCTGTATACGTTTCGCCCGTGTTAGAGATGCCGAATGCAGTCTTGCGGTGTGATATCCCATGCAGTTTACACCTGGTGCCCCAGTTGGGACAGATTTCCTGCCTGTCATGCAGACCGCGCAAGATGACGTTTCGTAAGGTCCCAAAAATGCTAAATAGGTGACAGAGCTGGTGATCGTGGTAGCCAGGATAGTTGACGTACCGCTTGAAGAGCACGTTGTGTAGTATGAGAGATATGTGGACGTGCATTGTCCTGATGCAGAAGCATGAACGGTAGCAAGACTACTTGTTCAAATGTTTGTAAATGTATCGGACCAAACTGCGTGGTCATCAGTCCGTAGCTTACAAACTACTTAAACCTAGGTAAACTAACATAAGAACAACACACACACCCATGTCCCAGGGAGGACTCGAACCTCAACGGCGAGCAACCGCGCGCTCCGCAGCGAGACGCTTTAGACCGCTCGACTACTCCACCGCGGCAAAGACTACTTGAATGAGGATTTCAGTGTACCGTGCACTGTTCATTTTTCCCTCGACTACCAACAGAGGGTAATCGTCAGTGTATGATATGGATCTCCATACTATGCTCGTTTTATATTGTCACGATACAGGGGAGACAGCGTTACGGATATGATACAGGATCTGGGATGGGAATCATTACAACAATGGCGCCTATCGGTGCAGCGTGGGCTACATACATAACTCCAATCGCCAACATTCTCCTCCGAATGCGAAAATATATTGTTGACTGCCACTTACATAGGTAGGAAAGATCATCAGAATAAAATACGAGAAATAAGAGCTCGCCAGGAGACATTTAGGTGTCTTTCTTCCCGCGCGCTATTCGAGAATGGAATGGGAGGTAAATAGTATAATGCTGGTTCGATGAACCCTGTGCCATGCACTTAAATGTGGCACATAAATAGTATAAAGGTAGTTCGATTAACACTCTGCGACGCACTTAAATGTGATTAGCAGAGTATCCCATGTAGATGTAGACCGCAATACTGCAGTTCGTGCCTGTATACAACGGTGCATACGGTTTTGGCCTTTCAACGACTGGCTATACGAAAAATGAGTTAAGAAATCTTACTACTTATAAAATAGACTGTATTTGTGTATGTATGTATGTATGTATGTTCCACATCTTCTCCTGAACTACAGGACCGATTTCAACCAAATTTGTTAAACGTATTCCTTACTATCTGGCAACAATCACTGTAGGGGTAATAATCAGATACGACACACACGTAAGGAGATATGACGTAATAAACAATGAGATGCGCAAAATAAGTCTGCGTCAAACGGCAATGCTGCACATTTTCTTCTAAACCACAGGACCGATTTGAACCACATTTGGTACACATATTCCTTATATGAGATAACAATTGCTGTAGGACTACGAAGCTCATACGACTTATGGTTCAGGAGATATAACATCATAAACAATAAGAGTTGCGAGAAACTCCACGTAATGCGACGAGACTTAATGAATACACTGTATGGGAATGAGAGTACTTAGCGACTTGCAACAAACTTTAAACATAATTTCAAATCTGTATTATACTTTTTCTCGCTGAAAACCGTAGCAAAATGTTGAAAGGAAAAAAGTTTCTCGCTTACTACTTTTCCGCTGTTTATGGAATAAAATTACGACATTCGGTATAACTTTAGAATTTGGACACTACAAATTGTAGCCGCTGGAAATTTTACAGACAATATACACATCTACAGATGAATGTACCTTGGAAATTGTATCACAGTACGACACGGTGTTCATGAGAGATATGAGAACATAAAAAGTAACTTCATGGAAAACCGCCCCATCAAGCATCACGTTTTAATCTATTACTTCTTTACTACTAACCGTATTCGCAACAGATTTTACCGACACACAGCACTTATACAAATCAATATATCCCTGCAAAATTTTACAGTTGTACAACATATCTATACTAATAATAAATCTATAAAAGTAGGCCTGTCGCTGTTCGCTTCAATCTTCAAAATTATTGGACGAATTTTCATGCGGTTTTCACAGGAAATTTGAGCTACGATTGGGGCAACATATAGGCATGATTTCATCAAAATCAGATCACGGAAAAAAGATACATCGCAATCTTTAGTATTTTCAGTAACTTTCTTTCATCTGTTAGAAATACCATATCTCCTAAACTACTTCACGGTGTTGCATGGAACTACTTCGTTTCATAAAAGTGGAATCAGGGAAATTATTTTAGATGTAGGTTATGCTTGAAGTATGGATTGCTTAGTACATCAAACAAGCAATAGAGGCATTGTAATGCACCAAAGAACTAATAAACACCGCTGCTGCATAACGAGTATGAGGCAGTACAACAAGGAATCGAAGGTTTGTGACAGAATTAAACAATCTTATGTCTGTGAATACCAACAAACATTGAACATAGTGATACTGATTTCGCTTTGTGTATGAAATACTTATCGACATTTCTTTTCTTATTTTGGCGCGTTTTACCTCTTGTATCAGAAACTTTATTAAGATACATCGTTTCGGACAATGACTTTTACTTACATTTGACATCTTTATGAAGATACATCTTTGTTCGATGACTCTTACTCACATTTGACATCTAGGCTAGGACAACTGAAAATGTTCAAATGTTTGTATAGCTTATGGGACTTAACAACGGGGTCAGCAGTCCCTAAACTTACACTCATGAACTAGCTAAGACTAAGGACGGCACAAATATCCATGCCCGAGGGGGGATTCGAACCCCCGACAGTAGTGGCCGTGCAGACCGTGACCGGAACGCCTCAGTCCTCTCGGCCGCCGCGGCCGGCGTAGGACAACTGAGTTTATATACATGTGGCGTCTGTTCCGAAAGAACAGACGTCACTTCTGATCCTGCAGTTGTTATTATTTAATATTCACAGAATATATGACATCAACTGCGATTGACCAAAGCTGAAAATATGTACCCAGCCGGGATTCGAACCCTGCCTAGGAAGCAGGAGACTCTGGTTCGAATCCCGGCTGGGTACATATTTTCAGCTTTGCCCAATCGCAGTTGATGTCATATATTCTGTGAATATTAAACAACTGAGTTTATTGACTGAGCGACCCAACAAGGATTCTATTTCTACTGACTGAGGACCAGAAGCCTAAAAAGCAATGATACACACAGGTCCTCCTTCAACAACCGTTGCCAAGTACGGGCATATAAGCTAGTAGAGCAATAAATTTAGGCAAAAATACAGGGCAAGTCCACCCCTAGTGTCGCAGTGCCTCTGATTGCGTGCCTGAGTAGCCGAGTAGCTGCACAGGCTGGAGCGCCGACTGGCGGACAGGGCGTGGTGGCGTAGCGGCGTGGTCGATGTCGGGCAGCCCGGCACGTACGCAATTACAGCCGCCGTGGCAGCCGCCGCGCCAGCACCACAGCGGTTAGTGGGGTCAGCGCCCGTGACGGCGGGCAGCCGCCACACTGTGCTGCCGCGTAGCGCAGGTCACTCACGCAGTGCACCTCGCAGCTGCGAAACTGCCGCCACTCTCAGGAGGCTACACTGTGGGATGGTCCAAAGAAGAATGGAACATCCCATAGACTTCCAGGGCTGTGGAAGAAACAGATGGAACCCCACCGCCGACTGACCCCGTTGGGCGCGGACATCCACCTACTCTCTTCCGGCAACTGTTCCACATGCCATGTTCCTGACACCAGGGAATACCGGTTCTTGTGCTGCCACAAATCCACAGTGTGGGACCTCACTCGCGGTATGGTGGCCCTACCACGTGGGGCTACGCCTCATCAGGTGTCCGTTACATGATTCGCCAACCGCGGTGGCCGAGCGTACTGCGGCGCTCCAGTCATACTCTGCACGGCCACTACGGTCGGGGGTTCGAATCCCCCCTCGGGCATGGTTATTTGTGCCATCCTTAGTGAAACCGTGGTGGAGTAGACGAGCGGTGTAAGGCGCCACGCTGCTGGGCGCACGTTTGCTCGCCATCGGAGGTTCGAGTCCTACCTGGAGCATGGGTGCGTGTGTGTTTGACTTTAGGTTAGTTGACCTTAGTTTAAGTGGTTTGTAAGCTACGGACTAATAACCACGCAGTTTGGTCAGATAGTATCACAAACATTTGTACATTTTGCATGATTCACGTTGCCTGACATGAAGCCCCCCGCACCAAATATAACTCCATCATTTGGTTTACAGGACAATCGGCATATGCCATAGTCGAACAACAGCTAACAAACGGTGTGGTGTCCTTGGGGTATCTAGGGATTGACCACCACCATGCCAAATCCAATCGCCTTTATTATGAGCTCTTTGGACGTTTCCTCACAGCAGCTTTGGTGGATGGATACCTAAAAGCACTCCACCAATGATGTTCACAGTATCGTCAACAGAAAATGGTTATTTCCTGCAACTTTTTGAATCATTTTTTGCGTATCTTTCTTATGTGATTGGCCATCATGTCGTCGTTCACTCCCTTAATTCTTCTTCACCACTGTGGGGGATGAGTATATTTAATTTTCTTCTTGTATATGCGGATTTCACATCCTTTAACTCCCAAATGTTTCATATTTTCAAATGTTTGTGTAGTCTATGGGACTTAACTACGGGGTCATCAGTCCCTAAACTTACAAACTACTTATGAACTAGCTAATACTAAGGACGGCACAAATATCCATGCCCGATGGGGGATTCGAACCCCCGACCGTTGTGGAAGTGCAGACCGTGACTGGAGCGCCTCAGTCCCCTCGGCCACCGCGGCCGGCACGGATGTTGGTATTTCTAATACTCTCCTTGTGTCTTTCTGCATTTTTTCCACTGAACAGACGCGAAGCTGCATGGAGGTGCTATTGCATGTGAACTTAAGAGTTGCTTGGGAGCAGGCCACGCTTGGAAAATTCGCAGCCCAAGTGTCGGTCGGAAGCCGGCCGCAGGGCGTGAATATAGACGCCACAGCAATGAACAGATTTACCGTCCGAATACTTTGTAAATTAATAAGTGGCGCCAATTGGTCCACAACAAAAAGCATGATCACTATTTTACCCAACATTTTATGACGAGTGCACACTTGTAGTTGCCCAATCGATAGCTGCATTGATTTATGAACCATAAACTAATAAATTCGTGAATTAAAAAAATGCCATCCACGGTGGCCGAGCGTTCTGCGGTGCGCCAGTCACAGTCTGCACGGCCACTACGGTCGGGGCTTCAAATCCCCCCCTCGGGCATGGATGTTTGTGCCGTCCTTAGTATTCGCTAGTTCGTAAGTAGTTTGTAAGTTTAGGGACTGATGACTCAGTAGTTAAGTCCCTTAAGCTCTACGAAAATTTTGAACATTTGATTTTGAATTAAAACATTGAATATAAATATTTATATCTCAGTATTTCGTAGCGCGAATACCGTGTTTGAAGTGGCATGCGAAAGCTCTTGGTTAGAAAAACAATTCTGTGTATTTAGATTTGTGATTTGGTAAATATTTCAAGCTATCTTACTGAAAAATGTAGAATCAGAAAGGAAATGTACGTATTATTAAAATTTCACTCACTTTAAATTGTTTGTGTGAACACTCAAACGTGAGAGTCGTGAGGAAAGTACTGCATACACGAAAAGCTGAGGTTTTCCTCGTTTGAACTGATTTACTATACGTTCTTATTAAGATTTTGGCGAATGTAAAAATTACTTGCGAATTTGAAGCGAGACTATACAGGGTGAATCACCTGACACTTGCACCTCAAATATTGAGGAAACGGAAAGTGCGATGGATGTGCGGTTTTCACGAAATGGATTGGTAGTCAAGCACTCTAATTGTTGGCCAATAAACAGAGTGTAAAAATACTTATAAAGTGTAATTTTTTATGCGAACATACAATTTTTCAAATGGAACGATGGTTGTTTCTATCATGCACTGGAATTTTAGACACCATCTATACAAAGAATTTTGAATGACATTTTTATCACGTTTATTTTGGCAGCTACAATCATTTGAAGTTTTGGGCTGGTGGTCATGAGACAGTGGGCCGTGCCCCAGGGGATAGCCACTCAGGCAGTGAGCTACGCTATCGCAGCCTCCGCCCCCGAAACTTTGAACGGTTGTAGCTACCAAACTACACGTGATAAAAATGTCATTCAAAATTCTTTGTACACAGTTGGTGTGTTAAATTCCACTGCTTGATAGAAACAATCAATGTTCTATTTAAAATGTTTGAATGTTTGTATAACTTATGGGACTTAACTACGGGGTCATCAGTCCCTAAACTTACAAACTACTTATGATCTACCTTATACTAAGGACGACACAAATATCCATGCCCGAGGGGGGGATTCGAACCCCCGACCGTAGTGGCCGTGCAGACCGTGACTGGAGCGCCTCAGTCCCCTCGGCCACCGCGGCCGGCTCTATTTAAAAAATTGTATATTTGCATAAAAGAATACACTTTCTAAGTAATATTAGAATGTGTTTGTTGGCTAAAAATACGATCCACTGACTACCAGTCGATTCTGTGAAAACCGCACATCAATCGCAAATTCCGTTTCCGCAGTATTTGCGGTGCAAGTATTGGGAGATTCACCCTGTATAAGGAAGTAGCATCACGTGCGCGTGGCAGTTCAGTCCCGGCAGCGCTACAGGCCAGCTGAGTACACCGAGCGTTACGAGTAGGAATGCTTATTGCAAGTTTTGTTGGTGTACCGTCGCTCTGTTTATTTTCGGTGGCACGTTCGGAGTGGTATTTACAAGATTCATAGAAATGTTCCGTGACCTGGAAGGTTCTTCAGAGTACCGTGTGTGAATGTGCAGCAACACTTGCCGAATTTCGATTCCAGAACTGCCGTCTTAATGAACTTGTGCATTGAAAATTAATCATGAAGCGTTAACTACCGAATTACTGTTTTAAGTTGAACGCTGAACTTAGCAGTGAATAAATGAAGGGCACTAACAACCGTTCGACAAGATTTATTGGTGTATCGGCTAGGTTATGTATAAATTCTCGCGGATTATTGCAAGAGACCATATACTTGTGCGATAAACACGATATAGACGGAACACTGTATCCTAAATTTGTTGTTAGATTCCCTGCTTTGCTGTTTGACTATAGACATTATAGGTTTAGGAATTGTTAGTAAGTCGGTAACCATTCCCTAGACCATAACAAAGTACACAATATAAAAATCGGTCACACGGCCGGCCACGGTGGCCGAGGGGACTGAGGCGCTTCAGTCACGGTCTCTTCGGCCACACCGGTCGGGGGTTCGAATCCCCCTCGGGCATGGATATTTGTGTCGTCCTAGTTCGTAAGTAGTTCATAAGTAGTTTGTAAGTTTAGGGACTGATGACCCCGTAGGTAAGTCCCATAAGATTTACAAACATTTGAACATTTTTTTCGGTCACACGTTTGAGCAAGCGGCTCCAACAATACTGTATTGCCTTATTTTTTTTTTTTTTATTTTTTTTTTGCCTGTTTAGTAAGCCCAATCGAATGGGTCAGTATGTTCCATAGTTTAACACTGGCGGATTAGGGCATACAATGCCCCTTTTACCTTCAAAGTAAAACATTCAACAGGAACATTATTGTTCTACTTCCTGTGGACATCATGGTCATTAGAGACAGAGCTCTTGCTCGGATTATTTCCGATAAGTTTGTAAGAGGGCCTACACAAAGGGAATCATTCCGGCATTTCCCAAATCGATTTAGGGAACACACAGAACAGTAAAACATGGATTGCCTCGCTGGTTTGAACCGCCCTCTTCAGAATGCGAAGCAGTCTGTCAACCACTGCGCCACATTGCTAGGTCACAAATTAAGGTTAATACTCTCAAAAGCATTAACTGTCTGATAAAGTGCATATTCTTGTAAATAACGTTGCAGGAACATTTCTATGAAGCATCGAAAAATAATAATATACAAATAATGTGGAAAAAGAATCATTTGCGTTCGAGACGGATAATTTATATATCGAATGTCTTTTGACCTTTAGTTCTTCTAATTATTATCTCTTCTTATTAGAATACCCATGTCATTTTAGCGTACATTTAATATACAGCAATTAACACATAATAAATATTTCTAATAACGTATAACACACAAAAATATCGTTTACATTGCCAATATAAATTGTTAAGATGTCGTTCTTTTACAAAATATCAGAAGGTAACAACTGTGTAAATAAATAACAGTAGCAAATGAATTTTTGGTAGTTACATTTTTATAACCCACCAGGGGTACCTACCGTGGTTCGGAACCCACTTTAAACTGTAGGTCCCTCTATAACTGGCTGGGTAAGCCAGTTCGAAGGGCGGAGGAAGGTAACGGCATACCACCTCGAAACAGGACCCTGCCTAGTAAAGCACTGTGGTGTTCAAACCAATCTTCGGATTGTTGACTGCTTTACCTTTTTTTATATTTTTATTTATTTACAGAGCTGGGCACAAGTTCGTTAATCCGTTAATCGTTAATTAACGAAGTTAAATTTTTGAGTAACGAATTAACTTTCAAGTTAATTAAAAAAAACATTAACGGACTCTTCGTTAACTTGTCCAAATTCCGTGAATCCATTATTTTGGTACCCAATTCTTGTTTCCATCAGCGATAACAATGGCGAGCAAGAACGTTTCAACGAAAATAAATGTTTGTCTTATGTCCCTGTTGATTACATCTACATCTACATACATACTCCGCAATTCACCGTAAGGTGCGTGGCGGAGGGTACACTGTACCACTACTAGGCATTTCCTTTCCTATTCCACTCCCAAATTGAACGAGGAAAAAATGAATGCCTATATGCCTCCGTACGAGCCCCAAATTTCTCTTAGCTTGTCTTTGTGATCTTTACGCGAAATGTAAGTAGGCGGCAGCAAAATCGTACTACACTCGGCTTCAAATTCCGGCCCTCTAAATTTACTTAACAGAAATTCACGAAAAGAACGTCGTCTTTCTTCCAGCGATCCCCAATTGAGTTGCCGGAGCATTTCCGTGACACTCGCGCGTTGGTCGAACCTACCGGTAACAAACCTAGCTGCTCGCCTCTGAACCGCCTCTATGTCTTCCTTTAAACTGATCTGCTGCGGGTCCCAAACACTTGAGTAATACTCAAGACGTGGTCGTACAAGCGTTTTATACGCGCTGTCCTTTACAGGTGAAGTACATCTTCCCAAAATTCTCCTAATAAACCGAAGTCGGCTATCCGCCTTACTCACAACCGTCCTTACATGTTCGTTCCACTTCATATTGCTCTGCAATGTTACACCTAGATATTTGAACGACGCGACAGCATCAAGAAGCTCACTACTAATGCTGTATTCGAACATTATGGGATTGTTTTTCCTACTCATGCGCATCACCTTACATTTTTCCACATTGAGAGCGAGCTGCCATTCTTCGCACCAACTAGAAATTTTGTCTAAGTCATCCTGTGTGCTATTACAGTCAGTTACAGACGACACCCTCCCATACACCACAGCATCATCAGCAAACAGCCGCAAATTACAACTTACTAAGTCCATCAGATCATTTATATAAATAGATAATAATAGCGGTCCTATCACACTCCCCTGGGGCACGCCTGATGATACACTCGTCTCTGATGAACACTCGCCGTCGAGAACAAGGTACTGAGTTCTATTACTTAGGAAATCTTCCAGCCAGTCACAAATCTGTAAACCTATTCCATAAGCTCGTATCTTCGTGAGCAGTCTGCAGTGTGGCACCGCGTCGAACGCCTTTTTGAAGTCGAGAAAAACACAATCCGCCTGTTGCCCTTCATCCATGGCTCGCAAGATGTCATGTGAGGAAAGGGAAGCTGAGTTTCACGTGAACGATGTTCCTAAACCCGTGCTGATTCACGGAAAGAACTTTTCCATTTCAAGGAAATTTACTACATTCGAACTGAGAATATGCTCCAAAATTCTACATGAAACTGAAGTCAACGATATTGGCCTGTAATTGTGTGGGTCAGTTCTCTTTCCTTTCTTATAAACGGGAGTCACCAGCGCTTTTTTCCAATCAATTTTTCCAATAGTACGTTCAGCAACAGAGTACTAAACAAATAATTACTTTTAATGTTCTAACTTGTGGAGTACCTGCTCGCCGTAGGTATTAGTGGTGAAGGTGACAGAAAGGCAGCAAACGTTAATTTTCATTACAATTTTCTCATGGAACTTTGTTATAGATGACAGGAACAAATTTAAATAGCATACCGTGTAACAATCGATAAAGCAGGATGTGAGAATCGAGATAAGGCTGACACACGTAATAATGAAACTACCATATAATATTAATTATATTAGTTTCCCCGTCTTATGCTGACTGCAATGAAATAAATATTTTTCACCAGATGCGTTTCGTTTTTTATTTGTAACGGACCATCTGAGCAAGATTTTGCTTCGGCAAGTAAAGCACAGAGTCTAATGAAAATGTCGCTGGACATGATATCAAAATATTCGTTTAATATTTTGACTATAAAACATGCCTAACAGTAAGACAATAATTTTAATATGTTAATGTTTCTTAAAGGCAATATATACCTTATGTCAAATGATGTTCAGTGAACTTACTTGTTTTAAGTCTCCCGTAAATTTTATTTTATTGCTCAATTATTATTATTGTTACAAACTGACGTTTATATATCACTAGGACACAATGTCCTGGCGGCCGGCGGCGAGCCTAAACAAATGACAAAATGTGCTTCTTCAGTTTCTCCCGGCGTATTTGATGATCAAAATATCCACGGGTGTACTGCCGGTCTATAGTGTCCAATGGGCACAATATTTCGGCAATCATAAATGTCGCCATCATCAGGTGAACTGACGGACTGAGCTCCTGGAAACGTGCCGGCACGGAGATACGCACGCTACGGCTGCTCGAAGGGAACTGGGTTCTAGCCCAGTAGCGGGCCATTTAAATACCCTCGGCCCGCGGAGCGACTCCTCCGCGGTCCGCGACCCGCGGCGCGGCCGCGCAGTGGAACCGATTGCGCCGGCGTCTGAGATGACGTCGGTGTGAGGGCTCCGTCCGCCGTGGTCGTCACTTCGTTACGTTTGCTAGATTTACTCTTAATTAACCCAATCGCTGGTTCCCAAGCTTTGCTAAGATTATAGCCACAGTCACGGTTTATGAGGTCGTCACTTGTGCGAATTTCAATGGCCTCTCTATCGACGCAGTCCTAGTATCTCGACGTCTGTACAAGAATCCTAGTGCGTTCATACTCCATCGCATGATTCTCCGACAAACAATGTTCAGCGATGGCCGACTTGCTCGGATACATCAATCGTGTGTTCCTCTTGTGTTCAACGCATCGATCCTCGACGATACCCATCGTCTGTCTAATATATGACTTTCCACACTGACACGGAATTTGGTACAGGTCGGCCTTCCTCAAACCGAGATCATCTTTGGCGCTCCCCACCAGTGCACGAATTTTATTCGGCGGACAAAAAACAGTTCCAACCTGGTGTATTTTCAAAATTCGAGCGACCTTCCCCGAGAGTGCGCCGGTATATGGAACGAACACAGTGCCTACATCCTCCATCGTGTTTTCATCCATTTCCACAGGTTGTGATGTAGTGTTTGGGCGGAGAGCCCGCTGTATCTGCCACTCTGAGTACCCATTTTTTCGAAATACAGTTCTCAGGTGTTCCAATTCCTGGGGTAGACTCTCTGCATCGGAGATAGTGCGCGCCCTATGTACTAGAGTTTTAAGTACCCCATTCCTCTGTGAAGGGTAGTGACAGCTGTCTGCGTGTAAATACAGATCAGTGTGCGTTGTCTTCCGATATACACTATGACCCAGGGTGCCATCAGCTCTTCTCTTGACCAAGACGTCAAGGAACGGCAATTTACCCTCCGTTTCAGTCTCCATAGTGAATTTGATGTTGGGGTATTTGGAGTTCAGATGTGTAAGGAAGTCAAGGAGTTTATCGATACCATGTTATCCATACCATACCGGCGATGACGAAAGTGTCGTCCACATAACGGAAAAAGCAAGTAGGTTTCCATTCAGATGATGCCAGGGCTTCCCATGGCAACTCCCTCCGTTTGTTCATAGTATTCGCCATTGAAATAAAATACGTAGAGCACGTGACTCTCGAAGGGGCACCCTCCTAAACAACGAAACGACTTAAAAACTCAACATGATATCTGACTCATCCAGCCTGAGGCTGTTAAGGCGTTTAACAAAATCCACGGATGTGATGAGGGCATTTACCTACATAAGGACTTAATATTCCCGTCAAATATTTGGCCAACAAATATGTAGGTGCTCTGTTGTTACATCAAAGCAAAATGTAACAAAGCAAAAAACTATGCCAAATTTAAACACACGCAAAATCCCAAAGACAGTTATTCTTTTACACAAACCCGAAATTTATCTCCAATTTCAATGCGACAGGCTTACAGTAGTTTCCAAAACGAAATCCTGTCACGTAAATTTGTAGAAAATCCCAAGAAATTCTGGTAGTATATAAAATATACTAGCGGCAAAACACAATCAGTACATTCACGACGCGATTGAATTGTGATGCTACTGATGACAGTTCTGCTAAAGAGGAATTGCTAAATACAGCTTTCCGAAATTCCTTCATCAAAAATGTCGAAGAAAATGCTCCTGACATCGATTCTAGAACAGCTGCCGACAAGCGTAATTTATAAGTAGATACCCATGCAGTAGTAAAGCAACTTAAATCACTTTCCAAAGCAAGTCTCCCCATATTGTATACCAATTACGTTCTTTTCTGTGTATGATGATACAACTGCTGTATACTTAACTATCATATACAATCGCTCTATCAGCGAAATATCCGTAAGACTGGAAAGTGGCACAGGTAACTGCAATACATAAGAAAGGCAATGTGAGTGTCGGCAGCGGTGGCCGTGGGGACTGAGGCGCTCCAGTCACGGTCTGCACGGCCACTAAGGTCGGTGGTTCGAATCCCCCCTCGCGCATGGATATTTGTGCCTTCCTTAGTCTTAGCTAGTTCATAAGTAGTTTGTAAGCTTAGGGACTGATGACCCCGTAGTGAAGTCCCATAATTTCTAGAAACATTTGAACATTTGCAGTGTGAGTGATCCGCAAAATTACAGGCCTATATCATTGCCATCGGTTGGCAGCAGGATGTTAAAACCCATACTTTCGTCGAACATATGTACTATCTCGAAGTGGTAGTTCATAATGAAAAGTTACTTAGCTTGCATTTATCGCGAATATTTAATTCAGTGCAAAGTTCCTTGTTATTGAGAAAAACAAGAAACCAAAAAACTCAGGTTACTGCAGTTTATAAGAAAGGCAATAGAACTGACGAACGTAATTACAGGCCAATATCTTTGATATCAATTTCCTATAGAATTCTGCAGAATATACTTAGATGAAATATAGTATATTTCCTTGAGACGGATAAGCTTCTTTCTGTGAATCAGCACGCGTTCAGGAAACATCGTTCGTGTGAAAATCAGCTTGCCCTTTCTTCACATGACAGCCATGCGAGCCATGGATGAAGGGAAACAGGCAGATTGTGTTTTTCTCGGTTTCAAGAAGGGTGGGGAGTGATAGTATCGCTATTATTTTCTATGTAAATGATCTGAAGAACACAGTAAATAGTAACTTACGACTTTTTGCTGATAATGTTGTGGTGTATTGAGGGTGTCTACTTTAATTGACAGTAATAGCATACGGAATGACTTTGACAAAATTTCTAGCTAGGTTGAAGACCGTCAGTCTGCTCTAAATGTAGAAAAATATAAGGTGATGCACATGAGTGGGATAAAAAATCCCATAATGTTCGATTACAGCATTAGTAGTGAGTTTCTTGATGCTGTCACGTCGTTCAAATGTCTACGCGTAACACTGCAGGTAACATTGAAATGGAACGAACATGTAATGACAGTTGTGGGTAAGGTGGATAGCCGTTTTCCGTTTATTGGGAGAATTTTGGGAATGCGTACTTCATCTATAAAGGAGATCGCGTATAAAATGTTTGTGTGAACACGTTTTGAGTATTGCTCAGGTGTTTGGGACCTGCAGCAGATCTGTTGAAAGGAAAACATATAAGCCATTCAGATTCTAGCAGCTAGGTTCGTTACTGGTAGGTTTGACAAATGCGCGAGTTCCACTCGCGCTCTTTTCGAGATGTTGTGTTGAAATTTAGAGGGCCATAATTTGAAGCTGAATGTAGAAAGATCTTACTGCCGCCTACTTACATTTCGCATGAAGATCACAAAGACAAGACAAGAGAAATTAAGGCTCGTACAGAGGTATATAGACATTTTTTCCATCGTTCTATTTGGGAGTGAAATAGGAAAGTAAATACCTAGTAGTGGTACAATATACCTTTCGGCGGACTGCGGAGTATATATGTAGATGTACAACGATGTATTGACCCGTAACAGAAACGGGTTCATTAACTATCGTTCTCGTGAAACAGAGCTAGATCTTTGCTGACATTAAGTAATAATTGCAAACAACGAACGATCTCAAACGTAATCGATATTGCTAGATTTCATTAAGGCTTTTGACACTAAACCACACCATCGTCTTCTAATCAAATCCCGTACTTATGCAATACCCCACAGTTGTGCGATTGGATTCGTGATTTGCTGTCAGAATGAACACAGGGCGGCTTACGTTGTAATTCACCGTTAGTCATCGGGTATAACAGTGATATCTGGTGTTCCCCAGGGAAGTGTTATGGGGTCCCTACTGTTCCTCATTTTTATAAGCGATTTAGGAAACGATCTGAGTAGCTCTCTTAGACTGTTCGCCAATTATGCTATCATTTATCAGTGAGCATAGTCACTCGAATGTCAAATGCAGGTGTAAAAGATTTAGATATCTGCACGATGCAAAAATTGACAATTGAACCTAAATAATGATAAGTGTGAAGTCATTCATAGGAGTACTAAGGAAAATCCGTTAAACTTAATTTATATTATAAATCAGTCAAAAGCACAGGCAGTATATTCAACTATATACCATGGACCAGTAATTACGAACAAGTTTAATTGGAAGGAACCCTTTGAAAATATTGTAGTAAAGGCTAACCAAAAGCTGCGTTTCATTAGCAGCACACTTAGAAGAAGCGACACTGAAATAATGACACTGTTTACACTAACCTTGTGCGTCAAGTATTTGAGTATTGCTGCGTATTACGCGATCCCTACCAAGTGGGAGTATCGGATGTTATAGACAGTGTCCAGAGAATGGAAAATCCTTTTGTGTTAACGTGATATAGGGAAAAGAGTGTCATGGAAAATTATGTTCTTGTGGTGAAAATGAGTAACAGTTAAGCACGAGATCTATTTGCGAAATTTCTTTCAGAAACTTTCTCTTCCGAATGCGAACATGTTTTATTAGCACCCTCGTACGTAGGAAGACATGATCAGCATCATAAAATAAGACAATGTGCAAAAGGTTGTTATACAGTAAGTGATTTTTAAGGACCACACTGAATTTCAGGCTGTCAACTTCATAGTCCGTTAACTGCAATTTCCATGCAAATTGGGTGACACGAGAATTGACGTATTTGAATAGTTGGCAAAGCTGATCGTAAATAGATTTTAAAGTCTCGAAAGTAAAAATAAACTGGACTTTGAAAATTTATGAGCACAATTCTGTCTAAACATTTCTTTCTATTTTTTGCAACGCCACTCGCTGCTCAGTTACAAAGATTGTACAATGCACGTTGTACTGCCGGAAGTTCCACTTTCGTTGTCAGCAGTTTTCCTACTTTATTGTTATTTTTCATGTCTCAATTTTCCAAGCTAATTAACAAACAGGGGACTGTAATCTTTAATGTTTAATTAGTAATCGCATGAAAATGCGGACAATTGTTATGACAGGAGCTTTATGTTCTATAACAAGCTGCTTTTGACTTCATTCATTATTGTTTACAAATTTCATTATAGAAATACTTTCCTTGGAATTTTCTATAAGAAGACAGTAACTATATCGCCCCTGAAATCAATTAAAATATATTAGAGGACTCATGCGAATACTTCGCACCGTTAGTGGAATCACAAAGAAAGTTGAATGATCACGTATAGCTTTCTTTAGAATCAATCAATGCAAGTGTTTCAAAACAAAAATAAAAGAGGTTGATGCACTGAGTGTTCTTAAGTCAAAACAACTGCGTACCTTAATTAGAACGGAAGAAATCGTGAAACAAACTAATTAAAATATTCATTGCAAGGACAGAAAGATACCGCGTTTGAATAATAATAAAGGATGGAGAGACTTAAGTTAACTCTGATACATGATGACAAACTGCGAATAAATACCTTTTCTTACAAGCAAAAATAAAAGAAATCTGTCGGACAGAACGGTCAGACTAACTGACTTTAGTTTTCGGCAAGGATAACCCCCTAATAAATGCACAGAAGAATATCGCGTTCAGTATAGAAAAATACAGTTATGTAAATTCTGATACTTGATGAAAAATCTGTGGATAAATACCTTTCGTTTAAAATGAGAAGAAAGGAAATCGGCTGGGTAGTTTGGTCTGTCCGCTGGAATTAAATTTTCGAAGATTCTTCTAACAAGTAAAATTACACTGAGTCACAGATATAATACTTTCAGGCTACTTAATTGAACAATGAATGTAGCAGTAGAAAACAATGAAATCAGTTACCTGAGTAATACAATAAAAATCTATTTTTATTTCCTGCTCAATTCCATTCTGACTGAAAATTAGCAATAAAGTCCCAATACATTGTATCATTCCAAACTTTAATTTACTATACAATAAGGTTTATAGTAAACATATAGCAAAAAGCAAGTAGTAACCACACTGTTTTTTCGAGTGTAAAATTTACATCTTCTTACTGAACCCAATATCTTTCTCTACGTAAGCTCTCTTACCTAAAACCCAGCGAAGTAGCGCCTTTGTAACACACTGGATTCGCATTCGGCAGGACGGCTGTTCAAATCCGTCTCTGAGCATCCAGATTTAGATCTTCTGTCCTTTCTATAAATGATTCCAGGTAGATGCCGGGATGGTTCCTTTCAAAGGACACAGCAAATTTCCTTCCCCATTCGTGCCAAAAACTCCTCGTGTGTGTGCTCCGACTTTAATGACCACAATGTCGACGGGAGCCTACACCCCAATCTCCCTCGCACCTTCTAGCCTGCAGTGCAGAGGCCTGGTTGCGCGGACCCTCGTGGGTAGGTCAAGGAACACGGGGACAGAAGCCGCCGCCCCTCGTCTTCGCCGCCCGGCTGACATTGTGGGGGCGTAGCGCGGCCTGGAGCGTTCCGTAACGACCAGCTGTCCAGTCGGTCGCTCCGGCTGACGATACTGCCGCTCAGACGCCATTACAACTAATCACGCCCTAGGGCTGCTCGGGCTGACCGCGTCCACAAGGAACTACTGTTTGCCGTAGTCCGGACGGAGTTTCTCCAAGTTTAGATTGCTCGGTTATAACACAATTAGACAGATTACTTCTGCGTAGTCTGTGCAGTTATTAATGAAGCCCAAACCAATGGACACGCATTAACACGGCGTACGGTAGAAACGGCATTAAAGAGCATGCGGAATGGAATGTCAACAGGCTTTGATGAGCTCAGCTCAGACATGATAAAGGCAGCAGGAACAACAGGCTTAAATTGGGTGCATATAGTGTTCTCAGTGATTTGGGAAGAAAACAAACCGACCGCGGTGGCCGAGGGGACTGAGGCGCTCCAGTCGTGGTCTGCACGGCCACTACGGTTGGGGGTTCTAATCCCCCCTCGGGCATGGATATTTGTGCCGTCCTTAGTTTTAGCTAGTTCGTAAGTCCCATAAGTTCTACAAACATTTGAAGAAAACAACATCGCAGAAGGTTGGACTAAGGGAATCATCATCCCCATGTTCAAAAAGGGCAATCGGCGAAAATGTAGCATCACACTGCTGTCCCACACATTGAAGCTGTTAGAAAAGATCGTAGAAGGAAGACTTAGAAAGGTAGTTGAACGCTTGCTTGAGGAAGAACAACATGGATTCGGGAAAGACCGAGGTACTGTGGATTTATTTTTGCAATAAGAATCATAACAGAAAAGTACAGGGAATATGGAAGAAATCTTGTTATAATATTTGTAGACATCGAAAAAGCATATGACAGTGTTCAAATGTTTGCATAGCTTATGGGACTTAACTATGGGGTCATCAGTCCCTAAACTTAAAAACTACTTACGAACTCCAGAATGAAACTTTCACTCTGCAGCGGAGTGTGCTCTTATATGAAACTTCCTGGCAGATTAAAATTATGTGATGGAACCGGGACTCGAACCTGGGACCTTTGCCTTTCGCGGGCAAGCGCACTACTGACTGTGCCATCCCGACACGATTCACGATGCCGCCCCACAACTTTTACTTCCGCCAGTACCTCGCCTCCTACTTTCCAAACTTCACAGAAGTTCTCCTGCGAAACTTGCAAGTTTGGAAAGTAGGAAGCGAAGTACTGGCGGAAGTAAAGTTGTGGGGCGGCATCGTGAGTCGTGTGGGGATAGCACAGTCAGTAGTGCGCTTGCCCGCGAAAGGCAATGGTCCCAGGTTCGAGTCCCGGTTCCATCACATAATTTTAATCTGCCAGGAATTTTCATATAAGAGCACACTCCGCTGCAGAGTGAAAGTTTCATTCTGGAAACATCCCTTAGGCTGTGGCTAAGCCATGTCTCCACCATATACTTTCTTCCAGGAGTGCTAGACTTTCAAGTTTGGCAGGAGAACTTCTGTGAAGTTAGGAAAGTAGGAGGCGAGGTACTGGCGGAAGTAAAGTTGTGGGGCGGCATCGTGAGTCATGTTGGGATAGCACAGTCGGTATTGCGCTTGCCCGCGAAAGGCAAAGGTCCCAGGTTCGAGTCCCGGTTCCGGCACACAATTTTAATCTGCCAGGAAGTTTCTATACTTATGAACTAGGTAATCCTAAGGACGGCACAAATATCCATGCCCGAGGGAGGATTCGAACCCCCGACCGTAGTGCCAGTGCAGACCGTGTCTGGAGCGCCTCAGTCCCCTCGGCCACCGCGGCCGGCTATGACAGTGTTCCTCGAAGCAAGATATGGGAATGTTTGGAAAACCTAAAGGTACCAAAGTATCTGATTGATAAAGTCAAAATGCTATACGAAAAGTGTTATAGCTGTATCCAGCTAAGCAACGGACGATCAAAATGGTTCGAAACAAAGAGAGGTGTCCAGCAAGGAAGTGCCCTATCACCACTCCTATTTTTAATAGTAATGGATGAAATTATAAAACCTATCAAGAAAATAGACAGCGAATCTAATGCCCTTGTTTTTGCCGATGACTTGATGGTATGTGGAGAGACAGAAGCTGAAGCACAGAGGAAACTGAATGATTGGAACAACATATTCAAAAATTTCGGACGAAAGATAAGTAAAACAAAGACATTAGAAATGACCATCAACAGGCAAGGAACAACAACAAATATATTTCTAGATGGGGCCAAAGTAGAATCTGTTTCTCATTTCAAATACCTAGGAAGTATGATCTCTAAAGACAACACCGTTAAGCAGGAAATATTCAGCATAACACAGAAAGCATCCAGTTTTTACAGTCAAATAAGACATCTGTGGAATGATAAAATGCCACAAAAAGCAAAAGCAACCATGTACCATACCTATTTCGTTCCAATTCTTTCATACGGCATACAAACATGTACTCTACTAACCAGAGACCTCAGTAGAATTCAGGCAATGGAAATGAGATTCATTAGAACTATGAATCAAACAACCAGACAGGATAAAATTAGGAATGAGGTGAATAGAAAAGAATCTGGTATTGAGGTTTATAATGAAACGTAGACTCCAGTGGTATGGGCACTTAATGAGAATGAATAGTGAAAGACCTGCTAAAAAGTATTTCAACCTCAACCTCATAGAGAGAAGACCTCGGGGAAGACCAAGAAACGCTGGATAGATACTGTAAGATCAGATGTGGAGGAGAAAGGACACAAACGGGAAGACATTCTGGAACAGAAGATATATTAAGACAGGAGGAGATGGCGAGCGCTTGTACACCACACCCGGGAATCTGGAGTTGGAAAATTATGAAGATGATGATGACTTCTCCGTAGTGAGTATTATCTACGAATTGGAGCCACAAGAAAATTTTAAAGCACTTGACCAGTCACTTTATAGTCCGTTGTTTGATTGACCACCTTCAATGGTGCCCCGCAATTTTATTAATAATTAAAAATGTTATACTCTGGCGCGAGAAAAGTCACCAGATAGCGATATGCACTGTTTCGCGTACGAAACGTATGAAACGGAAGAGCATTCGCAGAGATGTCACTTGTACTCTGGTGAGTAATTTGATAGGTTTCCGAAGTGATTATATCACCATGACGACAGTTAACAGACTTTGCAGGCGGCGTGAGGCTGGAGCTATACACGTAAGACATTTCATTTCGTATATCATAATGGATTAAATATTATCAGATTCCCAGTGTCAACACTGGACATAGACAGCGAAATTTCGGCCATTACATCTCGCTTCTAACAATTCAATGCCCAACGGTCTGTACTTAATCACAGAGAGCAGCGATGTTTGTCTGGCTCAGTCGGTGGTAAGACACAAGAAAGACTGCGTGAAATAACTGCAGAAATCAGTGTGGGGTTCACGACGAACGATGCTTTAGAACAATGCGGTGCACTCTGGAGTTCATTAGCTACAGTGGCAGACGACCAACTCCTTCAGTTTGCTAATAGCACGACATCGCCTACAGCGCCTCTAGTGGATCGTGACCATGTTGGTTTGATCTTAGACGTCTGGTCAGCTGGATACACACGTCAGTTGGTATGAGCAGTTGGTAAGATTCACGTCGAAGATTTCAACAGGTCACTGTGCAAGTTGCTGGTGGTTGCATGCAGATGTGTGCTGTCTTAAATGAACCGTTTCTGGAAGGGTAGCGTCATTTCATGCCACATGTCGAGGACAACTAGGGCAGTGACTGTGAATTACTGTAGGGTGTAGGAAACGGATTCAAGAAAATTTGTTGAGTAGGATCAGGTTGGGGGGGGGGGGGGGGTTGGGGGACGAGCAGGCGGTTGGATGTCATGTGAATGGCAAAACCCCCGTGAAAGTTGATATGAACCACGCCTCCTGGTGGTTGCTATGGCGGATAACCTCAACTCTAACAAATATAATAATAATAGAAAGAAATTAATGTACGAGGGCGACACGTGACCCTGGGGTACATAAGGATGGGAAATAGGTTTTATCTTAATACGCAATTGACCCAGCCTGGCGGTCAGGGCGAGTCATATGCCGTGCCGCGTGCCTGCTGCCGGAAGTTTCCACGCGCACGTTTCCGACACGTGCCCGTCGATTCGCCACTCCTTGGTGGCTTGGTTCTGCCACCATCGGAGAATCAGCAAAATCCAGCCACCGACCACGAGACAGTTATCTCGAGGGGTACACTGTACCCACACGTCAAAGCCAACCAGCAGAACGGAGGTCCTCTCACGGCCCGACCTTCGGTCTGATCAGACGTGCTTTCTTGAGCTCTCTCAGACGTCACCTTTTCCTTAACATGTACCTCTAGGGTCAGGTGTCGACCTCCCCCCTGGTCACTTTAGTACCATGTAACAAATTAATGCAATAAAGCCCTTTTTGATGTTATCTTAACTTCACGCCTTCTCATTCAACTCTATGCCCACTACTCCGCTCTATGATCCTGGCACATTACCCTCAGATTAAAGAGAATGCTGAGACGAGTAAATTGGTATAAATAAATTTACGATGTCGCCCTTACGTTCTGGACGAATTTATAATTACAGAACCAATGATCGCCGCGGCGGAGTAGCCGAGCGGTCTAAGGCGCCTTGCTGCGGAGCGCGCGGTTGCTCGCCGTCGGAGGTTCGAGTCCTCCCTTGGGTATGGGTGTGTGTGTTTGTCGTTAGGTTAGTTTACCTTTGTGTAACTACTTTGTAAGCTACGGACTGATGAACACGCAGTTTGGTCCGATAGATTTAGAAACATTCGAACAATTTCGACCAGTGATCCCATTTTAATAAATGGGATCACTCTATCAGACTCTTAACTATTAAAATTTAAGTGTTATTCAGTAGCAAATGTTTTCATGACAAACTTTAGTTGTTAAAGGCATATAATTTCTTTAATAAACAAAATAACAATAGAACAACTGCCCTATGAGTACTAAGTATCACTGTAGTGCGGATTAATTTATTTTTCATGTTTAATTAACCAGTTCTATAATGAGACCTTTCAATTTGCAAATAAATAGGCTTTTATTTGGAAAACTATTAAATATACATGAAAAGTAATTATACGCATTGGAATGCCAATGAAATTTCTGATGAAACTGATGTAAACATATATTCAACAAGTCTGATTTAATATTTTATAAAATTTTCCATTTCAGATGTTATAAATAAGGGTCCGTCATATTGATTTTGGTCAGTTAACGTCCGTTCCTTCCACAGATAGGATCTGAGGGGGTCTGCGGCGCAACTCGCAGTATAAATATCCACTCAGTTTCGCTTTCTGGACTAAGAAGAATTTGCTTGTCTGCAGGTTAAGATACGGAACATACAAATTTTCGTGTGAATCTCTTACCACGTCAATCATTTTTCTGTTTGAAGTGCGGAGCGCTAACTTCTCACAGTCTCGGAGACGTTTAGTAAACGTTATCTAGGAATACTTCCGAAAAGTGTTTATCGCGGATTATTTTCTAGTGTATGAATTTTAGCGTATTCGTTTCGGGAAGGCCGAACTTGACACATTCGTATTCGTTATCTCGCGAAAGGTAGGCCTACATTCCAACAATGTAAGCACACAGTCTGTGAACTAAAAATCGGATTTTGAACTGAAAGTACTTACTGTTTATAATGGTGGTTTTAGGGCGCACAACTGCTAAGGTCATTAGCGACTATTTATAATGTATTCACTGAACTGGGTCATTACTCGTCAAGACTTGCGTCTGTGTAGACAAACTGAGTGAACTGAATCAAATATATTAAGAAGACTAAACAATCTCTGAGTTTGTTATTTGTAAAATTAATCCTGTCTTTATGCATAAATTTGGGCATGGGGGAATGAACAGTTGGCCCTTCGACTTGAAACGAGGCCAAAGAAATACTTCAAAAACGAACTGTATCGCTTTGCCCATGCTAGTGTGATATTGTCGATAGGGATAGCGGGGTCGCCAGGGAGTTGACTGGTAAAGTTAGGCAAGGGTACTCAGTTCACGTTCCATTGACATTTATTTTATAAAAAAATGAAATCCCTTTTACAACTAGTGGCTGAAGGCACGAACAAGTCAATTTTTTCTCCCCGTTTCACTTAAAAAATATAAAAAAATAAAGTAAACAGTTCAACTAGGATGATTCAAGGCAGAAGGCCGAAGCAACCCTTTATAAAAGTAAATAAAATATGGTAAACAAAACAATCAAGAGAGGCTGCAAAATTAAGTAACATTATCAGGTTGAAGGCCAATATAGTATATATACAGGGTGTTTCACTAAGTGTGTTTGCCTCTGTAACTTATAAAATAATAGGTGACTGGAAATTTTAATGCGGTAGGTCAACACAAGAAATGTTACACTTTCTGCGGAGCTATGAACATAGTTTATTGTATCATTTTCCAAAGAATTACAGCACAAAGATATAATTTTTTAAATGGAACAATAGTTTTTTCTATCGTGTATTGGATTCGTTTAAACCAGCTGCGTCCAAATCAATTTAAACTACATTCCTATCACTGTTAGTTTGGGAGCTACAACCCTTCAAAGTTCCGGGGGCGGAGTCTGCGATAGCGTTGCTGACTGGCCAAGTGGCTATTCCCTGGGGCACGGCCCACTGTCTCATGACCACCAGCCAGTCAGCTACGCTGTCGTAGCCTCCGCCCCCTAAACTTTGAAGGGTTGTAGCTCCCAAACTAGGTATGTGATAGGCATGTAGTTTAAATTGATTTGGACGCAGCTGGTTTCAACGAATCCAATGCACGATAGAAAAAAACTATTGTTCCATTTAAAAACTTATATCTTTGTGTTGTAACTCTTTGGAAAATGATACAATAAACTATGTTCATAGCTCCGCAGAAAGTGTTACATTTCTTGTGTTGACCTACCGCATTAAAATTTCCCGTCACCTATTACTTTATAAGTTACAGAGGCAAACACACTTAGTGAAACACCCTGTATATATATTTTTTTTCTTTGAGATACTTAATAATGGACTGAGGTTCCGAAGCAACCTTTTATAATAACAATGAAAACTACACAATAAAAGGAATCTCTAACATTTACGTAAAAACAGCTCCTTCAAATTATCAGACAGAAAGCCAGACCAATTATCTTTTTAACACGGACTAATAACGGGCTAAGGGCCAAAAGCAACTTATTACAATTAGTAAGCAAAGGTGAGCTCAATCAGGCTGAAGGCCAGTGAAAAAATAGAGAGAGAGAAATACAATTTTGTAAATTGCTCAAGGCCCGAAATCAACCTTTATATTACTTATACAATAGTAAGCAATATCCTGAATGCAGGGAAAATAAATCCGGCTCAACGATATTACAAGGCAGAAGGACGAGTAAACAAATTATGTATCACAAAAGAGAGACCGGACTTTCCGGAATAATAAAAGAGATCAAGCCAGGTTACCCAAAACCAAGACACAAACACATGCACTCGGGTCAGACTTTTACATAACAAGAGACACATATTTAAACAAAAATTAAATAAGGTCTCGAGACAATCAATAACACATCCAGTGTAATATAAAATTAATTTAAGAACAGAACTGGCTACTCGTTAACTTAATACACACTCTAACATATAAAACAGATGAGCTGACTTCATACAGGAAGGAGAGGGAGGTAGGGTGGTAAACCGTCCACGAGAACTACAGCTCTGACAGGAAGGGACGTATATTAAAACGGACTCAGGGCGAAATTACAACCATGGGTTGGCGATGCCTCACGGAGGGAAATAGCAGGCAGAAGATAAAAATAGAGAAATAAAGCTATACAACTACCGCCCGTGGCGTTAACAAAGTTAGTGGAAACTGAATAATTACTACACAGAGCAAAAAAAAAAAAAAAAAAAAAAAAAAAAAAAAAAAAAAAAAAAAAAAAAAAAAAAAAAAAAAAAAAGAGTAATTCAATAGAGCCGAACTAGAAGTGCGGCACAACAAATACGTAAACATCAGTAGAAGTAGACATAGGCAACTACGGTCCCTGAGGAACGATCACCGATCCTGATAAATACACACATACAAACACACAAATTTCTGGGGCAGGAATGTACAGGTCACTTAATTTCCTCACTCCATACAAGTGCAGCCACCCTCGCGATGGTGTAGGAGGATGATACAAACAAACGCACTGAAAGCATTTCATGGCTCCCAGGTGGAAAATAAGCGGGAACGACGCGAGGCGCAGCCAGGGACTGACTGCGGAGTACAAGTTGTTGACTACTCCGGTGTTTCGAGAGGAAGCAACGTTGGATCGCACGGCCGCCGGGAACAAGACCGCATAGCCGGGGAGATGAGGTAAACAGCCCTCGCCGATCTGATGCTGGAACTAGACACAATTCCCTCTACGTGTCCATAACTCTTCAGCTGCTCATATCATCGCACATACGGCTCCAACAGACTGACAGGATGCCACTGCGGAACTACTTCGGCACACGCGCCGGGCCCGGCCACAAACGACCAATTAATGTAATAACTCGACCCTAGCGGCGACGCCAAGCAGTGTATCAACTTCAAACACGTCCACCGAATTTGTGTCCGTGTTCCATATGTTATTTCAAACACACAAATGTATTAGTACCGTCGTTGGTCAATTTAAAATTCATCTATTGTGTTTTTTACTCATTTAATTAACTGACTAGGATGCTAATTAATTTATTTAAATTGCTATTATGTTCTTGCGCCACATATTCATGAATATTTTCCTTCAGTGTGTGTGTGTGTGTGTTTGTATATTTGTATGAATATGAAAGGTTGCTTTAACATTGAATAATGGCTGTGCAACGGTTAGAAATCAATGCTTCGAGCTTTAGAGCCTCGTCTTGTAGTTAGTAGTGAATGCCCTCATTCATCGTCTGCTCAGCCTTCCGCTGCAGGCGAAGGCAGTGTTTGTGGAGAAGATGGCGGGTCGTTCTTGTTATGGTAAGGTTGTGCCAACCTTTGTACACCTGAGAGGTTACCTGAGTAAGCCGCGCTGAGCTTGTTAGGGGAGGTAAAAGTGTTTCCCTGGTAGCTTACGTTGGTATGAATTGCGCTGAACGCACCCCAGCGGAAGTGTGGCCAGGGAGCGTCCTGCACGTGGTTTGGGGTTCATTCTTCCTTGGGCCTTCGCACTGAGGACTTGTCTGGGATCATGGTGAGAGGAGTGCGTCTAATTAGAACTTAAACTTTTTAAGATTGCTAGTTTTGTACTCCATGCAGAGGGAAGTGTTCAGTGGTTATCTGAAGTTCTTTAAGCCTAGTAAAAGTAGCGTCACGTTTTTATTATAAATTTTATTTGAGTTTCTTGCCCTGGTGAGACCGATCACACAACGTGCGTTCGCAACGGCCTGAGTCGGGCTGCAGCCATGAGAACCAGTTGGTTGCTTTCTTGTTTTAATTTGTAAATAGATTTTTTCCTTATTTAATTCCACACGAGTATTTTGTAATAACTTTTGTACTTTTGTGCAGTTAGTGTTTGTTTTTTTTTTTTCGGTACTGCACGTGACATTTAGTGATTTTGCATACGCCTCCTCGAAAATAAATCCGCTAGCGAACAGTTGATTTTATCTGTGTAATCAAGATGGCCGCCATCTCTCCTGTTGCTACTAGCGTCGCCGTTGTAGGATTGCAGTTTTAGTAAGTGTAGCTAACCATTTGCGTGTGATTGAGTTGTAGGAGGTGTGTGTTTTTCTAGTTAAATTCCTGTGTGTATGAGAATGTTCTACACGTTCAAGTACGGTCAGATTGAAGTTTTATTATGGGCAATAGTAATAGTAACTAGCGTAACTACATTGTACAGATGGTGCATTTCTTGTAAATTATCTGCTCTTCCCAACCCCCTATGTTTTATCGCAGAATACGAAGAATTTATTTAAAATTAATTATTCTCTGTGTTCCTCATTTCACAACTCTCATTTATCTTAATACTGGCTGCTCACTTCACGAGTTAAGGAGATAAATTTCCGTTCCGCTGAAACAGTTTTACTGTTTGTTCATGGAGCAGCCATTAGTAAGTTGTCGCCATTGTCATAAGTGAATTTAATCTCTTGTGTGCTGCAAATGATTTTATCTGGCGACGACTATAGTAATTTATTTAGGTGTTTTGTGGTTGATAGTGTATTTGTGTTCTATTTCCAGTATAATTACTAATCTTGGCACCACAGACCGGTTATTTCATGATAAAATATTTTTTTCTTAATTTGTTTACTATGAGTTCAATTAGAAAATTAGTTGCAGCTAACTTCCAATTTATAACCACCACAGCCAACTTCTTTCAAACTTAACACTGCACTATACAGACACTCAGATGTTGCCCGCAGCGACTGTCACTGATGAACCCGGTAACCGACCTACTCGCACTGCCTTCGGCGCCAGGCTGTGTAATGCCGCATTAGAGGAGAGAATGTTACGGATATTACTCATGATGTGGAGTGGAAGTCAATAAGACCAAACCATGTTCCTTTGCGGCAGGATCTATTTATTGCTGCTCCGAATGTCAAAATATTTCGGAAAGTGATTAATACAATTAAATAAGAAAAATCCGATTAGGCACAGTAATATTATTCCAAATTACATTAATGTATGAATAAAAATATTTCTTCGCGTAATTTTATACATAATTTATTGAATAATGTGTATATCACAGATTTTTATTTGTTTTTTATTTTATTTTATTTTTTTTTTATTTTTTTTTTATTTATTTTTTATTTTTTTTTTAATTTTTTGAAGGGAACTTTTGGGTGCCTCTTTATGACATCATTGGGCTCCATATGTTTCCTTTATCGTAACTCAGAACATTTTCAAATTGTTTATTACTAATTTAGACATTGGACAATAATTTAGTAATGAAATTTTCAAATTACTTTGCGTCCTTTACCTTGAAATAACAATTCGAAAGTCTTGCTGCATGTATACCAACTTAGATATGAAATAACAACACATATTTTGTTAATATATTGTAGCCTAATTCTCTCTTGTCCCTTAATTAGTAGTAGAGAATCTTGTCACAACTTTTCCAAAGTCCTGCAGTGTTGTTTACAATCTTTGGACAACTGGCTATACCTATAGGAACACGCAAAAATGACGTTGCCATATTGGAACAGTGAGGGGAAAGATCAATGTGTCCTTTTCTCGCGCTCTTTTCGAGAGTGGAACATTAGAGACGTAGGCGGAATGAGGTTCGGTAAATTCATTACCTCGGTCTTAAGCGGGGACATTGATGAAACTGTGCAAGAATGTCAATTTTTGATTTATTTTTATTTGTTAGTAAAACTCATGCACAATAGGTTCCCAAAGTTTCATCGTTGAAATCGCATCTGAAGTGCCTGAAAATTAATTAAAATTGTGACGCAGCCTCCTTGCCATGCCTATGTTTTGAAGCAACACTTAAATAACAGCTCAGTGAAAAACGATTCTGTGTATTGCTTTCAATCAAGCATATGCGGGAGACATCAAGAACGGCGTGATACATACTCTTTGGTTTTGTAGGTAATCTTTGACTCTGTTGCGTATCTTATAAACAATAACAATAATCAAACGAGAATTGTTAATTATGATGCAGTTCGTGTATTTAATAATGGGAAACGTCGGGAAGATGAAGGTGTTATAAAGATTTGAAATTTTACTAAAGACATTCTGAGAAAAATAGATTTACAACGCGTATTTGCAGCTGAAAAAATAGTTGAAGGTCTGGTATAGGAAAAAAGACAGACATCTAGAAAGCAGAAGAGAAGCTTTGAAGGGAAAGACGACCCAGAGTACAAATATGGTGTCATATGAAGAAGTGACATAAAGAAAAATGTTAGGTTGAACTTTAAATTGCGTTTCCTGAAAAGTTTGTTTTTTAAGGTTGACGTGCGTGTTCTTCGGGTTGTATGAATGCTACAATTATGAAATATTGTACAAATGTTTCAGAAGAACTGACGAAAGTTTTCTCAAGAGAAAATTTTTAAATTCATATTTGAAGCTGAGATATTGGGCAAAGTGATTGGAATTTTGCATTAATTTAAAATTTTACTTGTAGTGTTATAATTACTAATTATGAAAATTTTCCTATGTGACATAATCCAGAAACCTCAAGAGAGAATATTCTCTGAGACAAAGGAACATACATTATTTTATGAAAATAAAACCAAATATCATCCAAAAAATGTTGAATACTTACAGGGTGTTACAAAAAGGTACGGCCAAACTTTCAGGATACATTTCTCACACACAAAGAAAGAAAATTTATTATGTGGACATGTGTCCGGAAACGCTTAATTTCCATGTTAGAGCTTATTTTATTACTTCTCTTCAAATCACATTAATCATGGAATGGAAACACACAGCAACAGAACGTACCAGCGTTACAGGAAATGTTCAAAATGTCCTCCGTTACCGAGGATATATGCATCAACTCTCCGTCGCATGGAATCCCTGATGCGCTGATGCAGCCCTGGAGACTGGCGTATTGTATTACAGCCGTCCACAATACAAGCACGAAGAGTCTCTACATTTGATACCGGGGTTCCGCAGACAAGAGCTTTCAAATGCCCCCATAAATGAAAGTAAAAAATGTTGAGATTAGGAGAGCGTGGAGGCCATGGAATTGTTCCGCCTCTACCAATCCCTCGGTCACCGAATCTGTTGTTGAGATGCGTACGAACACGTCGACTGAAATGTGCAGGAGCTCCATCGTGTATGAACCACATGTTGTGTCGTACTTGTAAAGGCACATGTTCTAGCAGCACAGGTAGATTATCCAGTATCTAATTATGATAACGTGCTCCAGCGAGCGTAGGTGGACGAAAATGAGGCCCAATCAAGATATCATCCTGCCCTAACGTTCACAGAAAATCTGTGTTGATGACGTGAATCGAGGAGGTACAGTACATACTAACGAAACAATTGCGTATTTTGACAATTGTCTGCACGAGTTATTTCAATTTATATTTAGAGAGAAATATTAAAATGAGATCTAACATGGAAATTAAGCGTTTACGGACACATGTACATATAACATTTTCTTTCTTTGTGTGTGAGGGATGTTTCCTGAAAGTTTGACCGTACCTTTTTGTAACACTCTGCATAATCAAAGGATATTATATGTAAAAGTGTTACACTCTTGTAAAGCTTGGTACACAATTTCATTTCCATATCTCCAAAACCGTGGTTCGGAACCCACGTTAAACTGTAGGTCCCCCTATAACTGGCTGGGTAAGTCAGTCCGAAGGTCGGAGGAAGGCAACGGCATACCACCTCCAAACAGGACCATACCTAGTAAAGCACTTTGGTGTTCAAACCAATCTTCGGATTGTTGACTGCTTTACCTTATCTCCAAAACTGTGGATCTGGCGCATTTTCAAAATTTCATCAGCGTCCTCCCTTAAGTGAAAATTGGAAAGTAGTCATGTTGATGTCGATACAGAACTTAACACAATGAACACATTTCACAGTTCGACCTAATAAAGCCATTGGCACTCACTCTTAGCCAATGTGAAATGGTTGTACTGCTGTGTGACGCAACGTTAAACAAAATTTCGGTAATCTGTGGCCATAGTGTGCGAAAAGTCCTACGACAACAGAGGGCAGAGTGAGAGCGCGGAGCACATTAAGGCCAGCGCATGGGCTGAGCTGATCCCGCGGCCGCCGCCCCAGGCAGGGTTTTGGCGGCGTGCGGTCCGCATGGGCCCGCCGGCTAATCGAAGGCAAACAGAAGCCGCGCCAGGGCCACTTCAGGCGCCGCTACGCTCGAGGGTCACCGGCAGCTCAGTATAGCGCAAGGCTCGGCGCCGCAGTGGGGCTGTTGGAGCGCGGCAGAATTTCCAGTCGAATGGCTGTCTTTATAGCCTGCGTGACGCAAGGCAAAGTTTTTCAAGAGTTAATTAAAAAGTTTTCATTCTTTTTTATCTTATTTTAATAAGTAAGTGGCTGAGAACCCGGCGTTGCCTTGCTGTTTATTCGTTCAACACTCTTGATACTTCACTTCGCCTCCTCTCTCTCTCCCCCCACCTCTTCCTCCACTCTCTCTTTATTCTCCTCTCCCTCTATTGACTCATTCCTTTCCCCACCCAATGTTTCCACCCTCGTCCTGTTGCTCTGTTCAGTTTCACCTCCCCCTCTTCCTTTGTTCCTATTTTTGCGTTTTTTTTTCTGATTACGCAGTGGATGCATGCCTCTCCTGTAACACATCTCCTTCTCCCCCACCCCCTTTCCACCAAAAATCACATAAAAAGGTAAGATAAATCAGTCAAAAATCCGAAGGTTGGTTTGAACACGACAGTGCTTTACTAGGCATGTGTGGTGTCGCACAAGTATGAAGTGCGCGCCACGTACTCTCGCCGCGCGCCGCCATGCACGCACGGCGCGGCGTTCTTACGACGTCAGCCACGAGCGCCCTCTGCTACAACTCCGCTCTTGGCCACCACTGCACCGCACCGTTCACTTGGGAATCAGATAAGCACCAGTGAAGACTTGGCTATCGGATAGGCCCTAGGAATCATCAGTAGGCAGGCCTCTATCTAATCTATGTATCAGCATTCTGCAGTCAAGAACTATGTAAAAGTTATGTACTACTCAGTCTCTATGAAATATATATCTCGTTCTAATTTACTCTACTGTTTCTAGTTTCTGATGACCCACTAATGCACAAGCGTGCATCCTTTATTCCTGTGTCGGTCTCTTTCTACTCGGCCACCGACAGCCAAGACAACCGGCGGAAACGAGACACAAAAGTGGCGACGGGGCTAGGACACAAAAGCATGGTCCTGTTTGGAGGTGTTATGCTGTTGCTTTCCTCCGACCTTCGAACTGACTTACCCAGCCAGTAATAGGGGGACCTACAGTTTAACGTGGGTTCCGAACCACGGTGCTACTCGGTATTTTTCACATGAGCAATACTGCTAGAAGTGAAAGAAGTGGAAAGTGACAGATAAAAAATCCTAGGACCTGGTGGGGCTCGAACCCGCGACCTTTGGGGTTGTAGTCTGGCACTCTACCACTGTGCAACCGAGGCGCAATGTCTCTCAATGTAAGTGGCAATCAGTGATAAGGTGCAAAGTTCATTGCAACGTACCCTCTTCCATGCACCATTCGCTGCTGCTCTCTTCTCCCCGTTATTTCTCGTCCTCTTCTTTCTTTCTCCTTAAATCACGATACCTGTTCTTCCATTATACATCCCTATTTGTGTATTATAACACTCACTTTTCCCCTTCCTATCACACCCCTTCTTCCATGCTGACATTTTTGGTAGCCATAGGTCAGATACGAATATATATTGTTATTTATCAGATACGTATATAGATTGTGTCTATGTTTCCTGTTATCTGTACTATTTGAAAGAATAATTTTTTCTAGATTCATTACAACTAACGTAATATCGACAAAGTAATATGTCTAACGCCGGGATAGGTGTAAGAGAAGGTCTAAATGCCCTAATAATGCTAGTTTTTTTTTTAATATATCGCGCAGATTATGAAAAAGTAATCCAGGCATACAAAAGCCATCTTTCATAGTAATTGGTGAAAAGGTGTCAAAGTAAGTTATGAAACGGTGAAAAGATTATGTCCACAGTTGTTTTCCACTCAATTACTTGACAGAGCAAAACAAAATGAAAATCTTTGAGATTGAATAACTGTAGGTTGATGCCGCATTCTATAAATACCCTCCACCATTGCACCATTCGAAATTTCATGTATGCAATGATCTTCAACATGAAATAATTTATTGTCTGATTCTCAGTCAACAGTTGCAACTGGATTTTTACATTAACATGTTTCGAGCCATCAGGACGATCTTCATAAACTAAACAAGTTAAAAAAAAGAAAGTATGTACTAACTGAATATTTTTACAATGATATGATAGTATGGTGAACAATTTTTATGTTTAACATAGTTGTACATAGCGTAAAATCCGTTTATTTTACAAGCAAATTTTTGTCTAATATTTTCAGTTAGTAATTGTTTTGTCGTGTATTAGATTCTGAAGATAATCCTGAAAAATCCAAACATTTTATTATAAAATAGTAATTGCAACTGTTGACTGATATACAATAAATTATTTCAAACATTAGTGTTGTTGATGAAGGTCGCAAGACGATTATGTCGACTATAATAAAAATCTTCAACGTTTTTAAAATGAAGTGTGCAAATTTTGATCAAGGTTGGAAAACACCTTATACGTTTGTGCAATACAAAAACACTAACACTATAAAGATTAAAAAATGTAAAATTTGAGAGTTTTAATGTCAGCTACTGGGATTAGAGAGACTCAGTTACATCTGATTCCCCATCAACTAAACGATCTATGGGGTAGCGAATTTCGCGTTCCACTCACTTTACCCTATTTTCCTGTCCTATTCTCGAACGCTGCGCGTAACTCATGATTTGTGGTAGGCCTCCTGTGTAACATCAACTTCCTCTAAACCTGTCTACACGGTCTTCCATCGAGACATACATATAAGGAAGCAATATATTGGTTACTTTTATAGAAATGAACGCTCTGAGAACATAAACAGTAAACAAATGCGTAATGCAAAGTGCCTCTCTAACAGCGTCTGCCACTGGATTCCGCCGTACATCTTCTTGGTGCTATAACGTCGCACTGCTCTTGTTTAGATCTTTTTCTGTTTCATAATTACCTGACATCTTATTTAGGTTGTTTTATAGGAGGCGATCTTTAACTTGCCACTATGATTTTGGTTCAACTGAAACATTTCTTACCATGCCTAGATAATTAATATTTGATAATGACTGTTTAACGATTCGAAACTAGAATTCTTCTAGATAAACTAAAGTTTTTTGGTATGAATGGGACAGTATACAAAGCGATCCATGGCAAATAAGGGTCTCATTTCCTCTATCAACCCTAGAAGATACGGATCACAGACTGAAGACTAATGGTAAAGTATTGAACAAAATAAGGTTTATACATCTTAAACTATATCACTATTCTGCAATTCACGCGAAAGTGTGTGGTACAAGGATCGTCGAACAATATTCAGTTTATTCTGATTATTCAATTTCTAATAGCCCACGGGAAAGTTCTAACTCTATTCTAGTTTCACACATAGGTAAAAATAAAGTTCTAGAAAAATGTTAGTTTGGTTTTCAGAAAGGCTTTTCAACAGAAAAGGCTTTATACACTTTCACCAATGAAATATTGAATGCTCTGAATAACCGGCTATCACCCGTTGGGATTTTTTGTGATCTCCCCAAGGCTTTTGATAATGTAAATCATGGAATTCTTCTAGATAAACTAAAGTGTTGTGGTATGAATGGGACAGTATACATATGTTTTAAATCATACCTAACAGGAACAGTGCAGAAAGTTGGCATTAGTAGTTCTCATAATATGCAAAACACAGCTGATTCCTCAAACTGTGGAGCAATCAAAAATGGGGCGTCACTAGGTTCGGTCTTGGGCCCTTTGGCAAGTCATTAATATATTTTAAAAACAGCAATCTATAATCATGAAGATGCAAAGCTGGTTCTTTTTGTTGATGATACAAGTATAGTTTTCACACCTGACAGACAAGAAATAACTGATGAAATTGTAAACGACGTGTTTCAGAAAATCATTAAGTGATTCTCAGCAAATGGAATATCATTAAATTTTGATAAAACACAGTACATACAGTTCCATACAGTAAATGGAATGACATCAATAAATATAGACTTTAGTCAGAAATCTGTAGCAAAGGTAGAATATTAAAAATTTTAAGGTGTAAGCATTGATGAGGGGTTGAACTGGGAAAAACACATTGAAGATCTGTTGAAACGTTTGAGTTCAGCAACTTATACTACTAAGGTAATTGCAAATTTTGGTAATATACATCTCAGTAAATTTGCTTACTATGCCTATTTTCATTCTCTGCTTTCGTATAGCATCATTTTCTGGGGTAATTCATCATTGAGAAAAAAGTATGCAGTGCACAAAAGCGTGTGATCAGAATAATTGCCGGAGCCCATCCAAGATCATCCGGCAGACACTTATTTAAAGAGCTAGGTATCTTCACTGTAGCTTCTCAGTATGTATATCTACTTATGAAATTTGTTATTATCAATCCCACCGAATTCAAAAGCAATAGCAGTGTACATAACTACAACACTAGTAGAAAGAATGATCTTCACTATTCAATATTAAACCTAAAGGGGTGAAAGGGGTGAATTAGGCTGCCACAAAAGTCTTTGGTTTCTTACCAAACAGCATCAAAAGCCTGACAGATAGCCAACAAGTATTTAATAATAAATTAAAAGTATTTCTGCATGGTAGCTCCCTCTACTCTATATATGAATTTTTAGATATAAATTAGTAAATTAGGAAAAAAGTAAAAAATAAAAATAGTAATTAAAAATTGTCATGTAATATTTAGTACAGAGTAATAATTTGTAAAGACACGTTTCATTAACCTGACACGTTCCACATCATTACGTACTGTCGTATTCATGATGTATGGAATAAGTACTAATCTAATCGAATCTAATCTAATGTTAAATATTTCTCTTATTTTATTTTCATCTCCTTTCCTCCCTATGTAATTTCTTCGCATTCGAAAGAGAAACATTGTTACTGAAATTTCGTAAATAGCTCTAGCTGCAACAAAACACGCAATTGTCTTAATAATTGTTACCCAAGCTCACTTATCATAACAATGACATCTCACATACTGCGAGATAATACAAATCGTCCTGTCCTTCTTTGTACTTTTTGCAAATCCTCTATGATATGGATTCCATATTGCACAGTAATATTCCGGCAAAAGGCTTGCCGCCTTTTGCCGGAATATTACTGTGCAATATGGAATCCATATCATATCATATCATAGAGGATTTGCAAAGTGTTAGGTAATTTGTCTCTGTTGGATTTGTTGCAACTTACAAGTGTACTGATAACAAAAGGCCGTCTTCCTAACGATTTTATTATCTATGTGGTCTTTCCAGTTAAGATTGTTCTTATTTTTAATTTCTATATAAACACAGCCAAAATAAAATCATACACCAGGGAAGCTGACATCAATGTTCACCCGTTGACGGCGTATGACACTTGGGAAATTCTACTTGTATAAACAACATTGAGATTCATGCGATTCACCATGTACTCTAAATGCAACTGCTTTCTTTCAGTATTTTAAGTGGATTGCAGGGATGTGTTTAATGGCGGGTGAGTGGGAGCGGTATGGTCCCAACCCTCCCTTCCATGAGAGACATACCCATGGAGCATTTCTTTCTGCGAAAAGAATAGACACCATCTAAATAATTTTATATCTGCCTCAATAGGCAATTGACAGTTCCAAAGCGGACTCATTAATACGCGCAATCCCCTGCGAGAATCCAGTGTAGGCTGCGAGTAAGTGGAATAGAGTGGGCAGGCGGAAAATCAATCGTATTGTTCTACTAGGAGTGAATTTGGGTTAGGAGAGAAGCATGCCTGGATAGCCTAATTAGTTACAGCGACCGCTGACTCAAAGCGGGCAATCCGATTTCGAATCCCGGTCCAGCACCAATTTTCGTCTTTGCCATTGGATTTATTTCAATGCCCTGACTCGGTAGAAATGTTAAAATATTTCGAATTCGTAAAAATAACCTTATATTGTACAGTTACGCACAGTGATAATGAATTTAAAAGAGCCTATCTAACATTAAGGCTATTTTATGGTGGACTTATTGCTGTATTACAGTTATTTGGATTTACATTGGTATGGAAAAAAGGCCCATTAAGAATATTTGCTTTTAGAACGTCATAAACAATATAAATCATCGAAACACTATTACAATTGACTCAGCATAAAACATGATTATATAATGGAAGCGCCTGTCGTATAAAATAATGCATTCCCACAGTCCAACATATACAGTCGCGACACTCCTATTGGTTTTTATTATGCACTACGACAGCAGTGCTCCAAGCGGTCAGCAAGTTACGTTTTGAATAAATTATTGGATGAGTGCTAATAGTATCGTTAATATTGATTTTACCATACTTTTTACGTTATGGAACGTATGTAGTGCCATAAAAGTAGATAATAACATTAGCAGCACATTTGTCTTTCTTTTGTTTCTTAAGATCCATGACAAGGAACGAAACGATACAAGACAATTTATTTACAATTATCTTGTAACGAACAGGCTTTTACTGAATGATTTAATGTTCCATAAAAAATAAAAAATATCTAGGAAATACCATAAGACCTGTCCTTTGGCAGAAGCACGTCGCTTTTCTATTATTGAACGTTAGGATTTCTTTACTACAATACCAGCAAAATCGGTTAGGGTGAAACGTAGGAAACGTATACAGAATTCAATAACTACAGTATATAACGTGTCAAATAAGTCACCACTGATATAACTGAAGGATAAACCTCACAGACATGGAAATGAAACGGCAAAGTAATCATAGCGTTTTCAAACAAAGAAGAATGTAATTCCTCAATCGTTGCTACAGCTGAACCAAAAACTCCAAGAAACTTTTAATCAAAAGTAAACACAAAATAATATGTGCGTATGAGACGAATGAGGTGTAATAATGAGCGAATCACCTAACCTCCATACCAAGTTGATTAGCGTCAAAACTGCCTGACATAATAAAAACCGAACATAACAGAAGTTTTTGTTTCTCTTACGTTTTTGGTCTACTTACTTTCTGCGGAATAAACATATTCGTGAGTATTTGTTCGTGACGAAGTTGTCTATATCACTGAATCAGTTAAATTCCACTCTTTTTACATTAATTTCCGTATTATGTATGTCTCTTTGTATTTTACGATTTCTTGTAACGCAAAAATTATACTATTTCGTTAACTACGTAAGAAATCATAAACAAACATCACTGCGGCGTGCCCACCGCTAGGAGCGCTGGTCTCGTTGCAACAGTCATAAGTTTGTAACAAATATCACAGCAGTGAGTGTTGCTACTGTGTACGTTAGACTGCGGCAGTACCACCACAGCAAAATTGTGATCCATTTACCATTACAGTCGTCAAGTGAGGGCTGCAATAAAAATGTGTATTGCTGTTATGTGCCGTGCGGGTATGGACTTGCGGTTTCAGGCGCCTGTCAGGGACGGCTCGGAAAGTCCCGCCGGCGGTGTGACTCCTCCTTCGGCCTTGGATGTGTTTTTGGTCCTTAGCGTAAGTTAGTTTAAGTAGTTTGTAAGCCTAGGGACTGATGACTACAGTAGGTTGTTCTCATAGATTTACCGACGTTTTTATTAATAATGTGTAACAGTGATGCCGTACACATGGCTGAAAGTAACTGTGAAGTTATCTGGGCACGTATAACAAGTCTAAAAGAAGTAAAGTTATTAGTTGGCTGTTTTTACCGGGACCCCCAGTGCTGCTGTAGCAGTTATAGAATCATTCAAAGAAAGTCTACACCAGGTAGTGCGTAGGTATCCGGGCCATGTAATATTAGTCGGAGGAGACTTCAACCTTAAGAGTATAGATTGGGACCTCGCTAGTTACATTTCAGGCGGTACAGACAAGCAGTCTTGCGAGCTACTTTTGGACGCTTTCTCCGAAAACTGTCTTGAGCAGTTAAACCGGCAACCCACGCGCGATGGAAATATTCTAGACCTTATAGCCACAAACAGTCCTGACCTTATTAACGATATCTGTGTAGAGACTGGAATTAGTGATCATGATATCGTCATAGCGTCGATGGTTACCAAAGTTCATAAACCAATCAAGAAGGCTAGGAGCGTGATTTTGTTAGGAAGAGCCGATAAGCAAATGTTGCGATCGCACTTATAAAATGAATGGGCATCGTTTAATTCCGGGACTATGGATGTAGAGCAATTGTGGACAAAATTTAAGTGCATTGTTAATAAAGGGTTAGAGAAATATGTGCCAGTAAAGACGATTAAGGATGGAAAAGATCCACCGTGGTATAATAATAATGTTAGAAAGCTGCTGAGAAAGCAAAGGTTATTGCACTCTCGATTCAACAAAGAACACGCAAATGAAGACAGGCAAAAGTTAGTAGAGATTCGTGCGTCTATAAAAAGATCGATTCGCGAAGCATACAATAATTATCACAGCCATACCGTAGCAAAAGATCTTTCCGAGATCCCGAAAAAGTTCTGGTCCTATGTAAAATCGATAAGCGGGTCAAAGCCCACTGTCCATTCACTCGTTGAAGTTCTAAATCTAACCTTTAAGAAATCTTTCACGCAGGAGGACCGCACAAATGTACCATCATTTGATCAACGTACTAATTCCGAAATGGGGGACATAGCAATAGGTATTTCCGGTGTAGAGAAGCAGCTGAGAGAGCTAAATACGAAAAAGTCTGCTGGTCCGGATGGAATACCAGTTCGATTTTACAAAGACTATTCTGCGGCGTTGGCCCCCTACTTAGCTTGCATTTATCGCGAATCTTTAATTTAGCGCAAAGTTCCTAGTGATTGGAAAAAAGCGCAGGTGACCTCCGTTTATAAGAACGGAAAGAGAACTGACCCATACAATTACAGGCCAATATCGTTGACATCAATTTCATGTAGAATTTTGGAACATATCCTCAGTTCGAATATAGTAAATTTCCTTGAAACGGAAAAGCTTCTTTCCATGAACCAGCACGGGTTTAGGAATCATCGTTCATGTGAAACTCAGCTTGCCCTTTTCTCACATGACATCTTGCGAGCCATGGATGAAGGGCAACAGGCGGATTGTGTTTTTCTCGACTTCAAAAAGGCATTCGACGCGGTGCCACACTGCAGACTGCTAACAAAGATATGAGCTTATGGAATAGGTTCACAGATTTGTGACTGGCTGGAAGACTTCCTAAGTAATAGAACGCAGTACGTTGTTCTCGACGGCGAGTGTTCATCAGAGACGAGTGTATCGTCAGGCGTGCCCCAGGGGAGTGTGATAGGACCGCTATTATTTTCTATCTATATAAATGATGGACAGATTAAGTTGTAATTTGCGGCTGTTTGCTGACGATGCTGTGGTGTATGGGAGGGTGTCGTCTGTAACTGATTGTAATAGCATACAGGATGATTTAGACAAAATTTCTAGTTGGTGCGAAGAATGGCAGCTAGCTCTCAATGTAGAAAAATGTAAGGTGATGCGTATGAGTAGAAAAAACAATCCCATAATGTTCGAATACAGCATTAGTAGTGAGCTTCTTGATGCTGTCGCGTCATTCAAATATCTAGGCGTAACATTGCAGAGCGATATGAAATGGAACGAGCAATCAAGGACAGTTGTGAGTAAGGCGGACAGACTTCACCTGTAAAGGAGACCGCGTATAAAAAGCTTGTACGACCACGTCTTGAGTATTGCTCAAGTGTTTGGGACCCGCAGCCGATCGGTTTGAAGGAAGACATAGAGGCGGTTCAGAGGCGAGCAGCTAGGTTTGTTACCGGTAGGTTCGACTAATGCGCGAGTGTCACGGAAATGCTCCGGCAACTCAATTGGGGATCGCTGGAAGAAAGACGACGTTCTTTTCGTGAAATTCTGTTGCGGAAATTTAGAGGGCCGGAATTTGAAGCTGAGTGTAGTACGATCTTGCTCCCGCCTACTTACATTTCGCGTAAAGATCACAAAGACAAGATAAGAGAAATTAGGCATTCTTTTTTTCCTCGTTCTATTTGGGAGTGGGATAGGAAAGGAAATGACTAGTAGTGGTACAGTGTACCCTCCGCCACGCACCTTACGGTGAATTGCGGAGAATGTATGTAGATGTAGAACATACAGCCATAGTTGAATTTCTTATAATATTTCATTCATAACTGCATGTTAGCAGATATAGAAATGCCTACGTTTGTGTCTGCTGTGACATATCACATTTCAAACACTGTTGCTGGAGGTAAACAAATGGACAGATTTACAAATGTGATATGGTGCTTAATATTCCAAGAATTCTCTGCCGGTGTAATGTAAAATTACTAAAAATTATTATCTGAAAACAAATAATATGAGCGTATAGGAAATTAAATTAGAAATAGACTTTCTATTTAATGAAACACGAGCCCAGATGGCAAAATCTGCAAGGAAAAAAATTCACAAAGTTGCAAAGAACGGGCTCTCTTAAATAAATTGAATACGATAAATCCGACAGGAAAATGTTAAATTAGAAAGTTATTTGCCTTCAAATTATCTAGCGATACCAATCCCTTAGTATTACTAGAAAATAATGCAACATATCCAAGTATTTTTTCTTAGTAGTGTAAGTATTCAATATTCAGCTCCATGAAGCATATCGCTGTAAAATATTATTTACGTCCACAAAATGTTTTCTAAAATAAATATTTATCTCGGATCCAGAAGTCGTACAACAACATTATTTGTATTAAAACCTGTTAAGAAATGTCAGCAATATATTTCTTTAACAGTTACTTTCATAACAAAAAAATAAACATTCAGCAGAAAAAAAAACTGGCCAGAAAAAATGTTCAAGTTTTTCAAAGTTTTTGATACTAATAATTACCGAAATCTAAAATATTACTTCATACAATGATATTACAACTCATCGCGAAGAAAACAGACCAAAAACCGTTATGCTATGTCGATCTCCTGAGCAACTTCAGTCAATTTTCGAGAGGGCCTATTCTTCAAAAAAATCTATATACCTCAAAAATTAATAGATATTTTAGATTTTTTACATATTAATACTCTTTTAACTTACCTCGTGCCATGCTTACAGCAAATAATAATTTTGGAAACGTGGATGATGACGAGTTATAAAGAATATAGTTTTCAAAGGTTTTTAAGTGTATTTTCGATATATCTCAAAGTGTAACAAGTGTACGATGTGTACAAAAACGAATCGCTAGATAATTTTAAGGCCTATAACGATTTTCTATCGGTGTTATTGTTTCGTATTTATTTAAGAAATACCTTTTTTGCAAACTTTGCGAATATATGTGGCAAATTTTGCCATCTCGTCTCGAGTTTCATTAAATAGAAACTATGTGAAAATTGATTTCCTACACGCTCATATATTTTTGTTTTCAGGTTATAATTTTTGCACCCACTTGTCCCTAATGCTTGGACTATAAGGTCTACAGCCAGATTATGTGGGTTGATTAGTTATTATGTTGTGGCAGATCTGCTATTACCTGTCTTTCTCAATGAATGCCACAGAGAGGAGTTGGCTGAAGATGCGAGCGACGCCACCGGCTGATGGGTACGTCTGAAGTTCGTACTTGCGGTACGACTCAGCGCACTCATGACGCCGTGAATGGCTGAAGTCCTAGTCGGAACGCTTCCACGAAAACACTGCCAGTGACGAGCGGCACCCCGGAACTCACCAGCGACCACCTATCAGCGGCGACTTCCGGGCAGCCCTTATCTGCGCTGTAGCTCGTACATCGCGGACTTTTGGCCCTGCTTACTCACTGCAAGGGCAGCTGATAACTTGTTAAAAGTAAAACAGTGTCGCCCTGAACGCTTCAGTTGTGTCGCTTAAGTGATGCGGGCCAGTTGACACCTGTAAACTCATTAGTGTGTCTCCGCCAGTACACAGATTGAAATGGGTGAGCGCTCAAAAGCATCTTGCTGCGGAGAGCCGGGTTGCTCCCCGTCGGAGGTTCCATTCCTCCCTCGGGCATACATGTGTCTTGTCCTTAGATTAGCCTAAGTTAGCTTATAAAGATACGTTGAAAATCCTAAATATAATTGTTTATTTTAGGTAGCGATAGCTAAGAAGCAGTGACAACAAAAAAAAGCGCAGAAAACTTTAATTTGTCTAAAACAGAGCTGAAGCGGCGGCCATAATTGTGCAGTGATAGTGGCACATTCACACATCTGGTCAATATGCCGATGTCTTCAATATTATGTCAACACGGCCGTCAGGCTGTTGAATCATGATTATGAAGTTAATGCGGCCAAGGACCGGTGGTGTCACTCCAGTACAATACGTCAAACATCTTCATTTGAACTAGTAGGAAAACTGCTAAAAGCACACGACAGCAGAAGCTGATGTAGACCATTGATGCCGAACTTGCTTTAGGAAAAATTAACAGTGCATCTAACTCGTATATATTTGAACAGAGTGCATTTCTGTAGCAGAGTTCAAGTTTCTCAAACCTCGAATAATCACATGAATTTAGGTAACACCAATGGTCACGTGGTTGACTCTGTCAATCAGAGATCGTTTTCTTTAGAGACTTAACAAGTACTGCTTCAATATGCCTATTACTGAAAAATAAAAATAAAAGTATTTCGCTTATTAATTAGTAGATATACAAATTTTAGTATTGGATATTTATTTTTTGTAACAATCTTGAAATGAAACGTTTTTGATACGTCGCGTTTTGCAGCTCTTATATGTTGTAGGAAAGACATTTTTATATATTGCACCAAAGCTGGATTTATTGTAAATGCTGACTAGTTTCGGACTTTGCCAATTTTCTTAAGTCATCTATTACAGAGAACAAAGTGTGTTTTTATAGGAAGATACATGAATGTGACAATCTTATATTGAATGTATAAGTCGTAATTACTTACTTTTATATATAGTTTTATTTGGATACTGCTTAGGTCACGCTGTTTGTTGTAATTACTTTGGTGTAATTTATTGAGCTTTTGATCCAAAGATGTTTTGGTTAAATATTCTTTGCTTAATTAAGCATATGACTTAGTTTTGCCATCTTTACCATCAAAATACGCACATATAAAATCAAAATTCCCGTGACCATCTCCATCTTCATGAAGTCGGATTTACCTTGCTTCAATATGTATATCTACTCTTCCCCCTAAAGGAAGTACTTCTATTTCTGATTTACTGTTGTGATCACTAACTACCATTTGTTTTTCTTCACCGACAGACCAATCAAACTGAGAACACTTTCTATCCTCTTTTCTTATAAACTTTTTTCTAAAAGGCCCTAAAAGTATATATAAAAGTAAAACATAGGTGCTAGTAAAAGACTTTAAGCTCCAATCAAAGACGGTATTTACCATAATAACGCAGATAGACCAAAGCTAATTTTTCTTTAAATTTTTTTAAGAAGTTCTTAATTACCTTCATATGACCGCACAAGATTTTTTTTTCTTTTTTTTTTTTTTTTCACAACCACGCCATTAGTTTTGCCATAATGCTCTTCTTTCTGGAAGGACGTGAAAATTAATGTATTAGAATTTTGGTGAATCATTATTATTAATACATCATTTAAAATGAAATATATACATATGAATGTCGAAAAAATTAAGCAATGTTCAAGAAATAGAAACCCGACTGCAAGGAAGTCTTCAATAGCTTCTGCATCAACCATAACTTCTAAGCTGTAACCAACAACGTTACCATCAACATTACAAGCTAAAATTTATCTTCAATGGGAGCAGGCTGCTCAAAGAAATAAATTACGAGTTCTTAAATATAAGAATGATAAAGTAAGTCGCCATTCTCGTCCATATGGCACGACGTCAGCCCTATCTGGGTTAAAATTATAGTTACATCACTGGTACAGCAAAAAGAACACGGACAAAAACAGGCTGCAGTTGTAGCCAATGTGCGATCGCTACAATTCATCGACAATACTAGTGACCGACATAGGTCCAACCCACAGCAGTGCAACAATGCGTAATATGAATTCAGAGCGAAAAAGTGATCTGTGGTTGAGTCACCAACCAGTGTGGGTGGTCGAAAGGTGAGCTATACCTTCCTCTATTTATCTTGACGACAAACACCATACATATCACTCTTATGATACCCGAGATGGGCTTACAAAACGCTCACTTTGACTGCTGATCGACCTACTGCGGGATTAAACGAAGTTATGAGCGGTGACGAGATTATTAATTGGGTTATAACTTCAGTAACCTGCGACGTACGGTGGAGTGGACAGTTCGTGCCGTCTTGGGAAACCATAGAGTTTTCTCGCGCTGCTAATCAAAATCGATCGCAGCTCTTGGCATGACGTGCTGGTCCCATGGAGGCATTTTATTTCATTTTATTACAACTAAGTTGCAGATCAACTTTGGTTAATGCTTGAAGAGCTCCTTCGTTTAAATTTTTTCTCGCATCTAATTGTTCATATAAGATGGTTTTAAAATGTTGCTTAAGTCGTTAGCGCAGTGGTCAAGAGCAAAGATTCCAAAACTTTTTGCGTCAGGGAGCACCATTAAAAAGTGGAAGGCGGAGCAATAAATTCCGTGTCACAGATGTACACTGTGTTTTGGAAATAAATAATGTTATTGACGAAGCAATGTAGTTTCACAATTTAAGCCTGGGGGACATTATATAGATTTAATCACTTTAAATTTTCATTTTATCCACAAATTTTCCAATACACAGAACTTCACTCACCAACAACAAAAAAGGAACAACATTGTAGTAATACAAAAATTTTGAGAATGAGTTCAGCGGAACCGCATTACTACATTCATTTTTATAGACACATATAAAAAGCTATTTGAAGACTTTGTTTCAAGCTTTTACTTGGTAAAGGAAAAAAAAGCAAGGATTTCAATTAGAACAATAAGACTGTTTCAGTTTGCGAAATGATACTACATATGGTTGAATTTAGGACTGTTGCAACCGAATATTTTTAACTGCATTGAGACGGGATCCGTTTTTCGTTTTACCGGAAACTTATGCAGACAGACAACTATTCAGCAAATGTGACAGACTCGTGGAAGGTGCTAAGTACTCGTATTCTTCACTACACTTATCGATATTTTTCTACATAACTCTAAGGTGAAAACAAGTGCTGCACTAACATCTTAGCCCTTTATTTTTTTAAATCGAAAAACTTAATACCCCTTGCTTTTCCAGGGAGTACCTGGAATTGTTTGGCGTAGCATAAAGTGCTTTACTGATCATAGTTTGAGAAACTCTGGCCTAGAGGGCTGGAGATCCGAGTTCGAATACTGTCGGGGAAAACACTTTCGAATGTTGTCGTTTATCATTCAACGCGTGATGGTAGCTGACGTCAAATCATTTCGAAGGTAACGTCAATCTCAGTTGTCTTACGTTTATGTGCACGTCCATTTCGCGGATTACTGCTGCAAGTTTGTTTTCTCTATGGATCGACTGAGTGTTTTGCCCAGCAGCGATAAGAAATAAAAAACTTATTCCTCACAGAATACTGTTTTCCAGACAGTTACTCAATTTATTATGATACATTCAGTCCCCCATTCTGTCAGCACTGAATTAAGTTTGCAGCGTAACGGAAAGGATGGATGTCAAGGATGTGTAACTCATAAGAACAAGTCGGAGCCGCGGTGAAGTGTCCAATCGTTCTAAGGCGCATCGCTGCGGAGCGCGCAGTTGCTCGCCTTTAGAGGTTCGAGTCTTCCCTGGGGCATGGGTGTCTATGTTGTTCTTGCCATAAGTTAGTTTAATTAGTTTTTAAGCCTAGAGACTGATAACCAGAGTAGTTAAATCACATTAAAAAACAACAAGGCGGACACCGCAGATTTAACGGTAGAACATATGTATTGAATTGCGCCTTACCTGTGTTTTTCGGCTGCGACGGCATCATTCAAACTGACAATGGGTAGCCAACGTGATGTGATGAACAAGAGTATGGGCCAAGCACTCTCGCCTTCCCATTCTCTCTCTCTCTCTCTCCGAATTTCCCTGTATGCGACTGTGTGTGTGTGTGTGTGTGTGTGTGTGTGTGTGTGTGTGTGTGTTCAAATGTTCAAATGATTGTAGAGCTTATGGGATTTAACTACGGGGTCATCAGTCCCTAAACTTAAAAACTACTTAACTGCCCTATACTAAGGACAGCACAAATATCCATCCCCGAGGGGGGATTCGAAGCCCCGACCGTAGTGGCCGTGCACACCGTGACTGGCGCGCCTCAGTCCTCTCGGTCACCGCGGCCTGGTGTGTGTGTGTGTGTGTGTGTGTGTGTGTGTGTGTGTGTGTGTTGCTGTCTCCAGTACATCTAATTTCTTACTGTAATATCGTCTTCTTTTGCCACTGCCAGCAACTTCAGTTATATAACAGCTTGATGACATTTAATGTTGTTAGTCACGTAGAGGTAAATAAAGAGTGTTTAAACCTGAAAAACAGTTCAAAAATTTACGTCATAAAGAATAGCACCTACAATCGATAAGTAAATAATTGTACTAAAATGGAAATGGCAATGCTACGAGGACACAGGGTAGTACCTCATTGTGGTTTTTAGTTTTATTGTTTCGATTGTAAGATATTTAGTTTTAATGACAAACGTCAGAAGGGTGTTTCATAAGTTTTATCTCTATTTTTCAACGATTTCCATATGATTATTATGTCTGCCGTTGGGGATGTTAAGGCATAAAAATTTTATGATTTACACACCTGGCCATTAAGACTGCTACACCACGAAGATGATGTGCTACAGACGCGAAATTTAACCGATAGGAAGCAGATTCTCTGATATGCAAATGATTAGCTTTGCGGAGCATTCACACAAGGTTGGCGCCGGTGGCGACACCTACTTACGTGCTGACATGAGGAAAGTTTCCAACCGATTTCTCATACACAAACAGCAGTTGATCGGCGTTGCCTGGTGAAAAGTTGTTCTGATGCGCGCCTGCAATGGTTTACGCAAAGACGAACCTGGGTGCACGAATGGCAAGACGTTATTTTATCGGGTGAAACCAGGTTCTGTTTACAGCATCATTATGGACGCATCCGTGTTTTGTGACATCGTGTTGAAGGCACTTTGGAAGCGTGTAGTCGTCATCGCCATACTGGCGCATCACCCAGCGTGATGGTATGGGTTGCCATTGATTACACGTCTCGGTCACCTCTTGTTCGCATCGACGGCACTTTGGGCCATTACATTTAAGATGTGTTACGACCCGTGGCTCTACCCTTCATTCGATCCCTGAGAATCCCTACATTTCAGCAGGATAATACACGACCGCATGTTGCATGTCCTGTACGGACCTTTCTCGATACGGAAAATGTTCTACTGCTGCCCTGGCCAGCACATTCTCCAGATGTCTCACCAATTGAAAACATCTAGTCAATGGTGGCCGAGCAACTGGCTCGTCACAATACGCCGGTCACTACTATTGTGGCATCGTGTTGAAGCTGCATGGGCATCTGTACCTGTATACACCATCGAAGCTCTGTTTGACTCAATGCCCAGGGGTATCAAGGCCGTTATTACGGCCAGAGGTGGTTGTTCTGGGTACTGATTTCTCAGGATCTATGAAATTGTACAATTGTTTGTGACGCTTATGGGACTTAACTGCGGGGTCATCAGTCCCTAAATTTACGAACTATTTCTGAACTAACTTATACTAAATACAACACAAACATCCATGACCGAGGGAAGATTCGAACCTCCGACGCAGGAGAGGATCTAAGCTTCCAAATTGGGTGAAAATTTAATCACATGTCAGTTCTAGTATAATATATTTGTCCAATGAATACCGGTCTATCATCTGCATTACTTCTTGGTGTAGCAATTTGAATGGTCAGTAATGTATTATGTGTCGTCGGAAGTAGGAACGAATGTAATTAATTTCCAGAAAAATATAAGAACCAACGACTTTTTTTTTAACTTTTTTTTTTAACTTGATCCATTTAATCGGCTTTTAATCACAATCCTCACTATCGGAATTAATGAACAGAGCAATAGCATATACACTTTTGTGTGACCTATCCACAACACTCTATGGAAGAGCGTTTCTAGTTATTCATTTATTATCATTTCTTTGTTATATTCCTAGCTTCTACTTTTTTGAAATTTAAAACAAAGGATTCCCTTTTTGCTTTTGTTTAGAAAGCAGAGGTTTCTGGTACTTTCGCTGCAGAGTGGTGTTTGCTGCCAGCTTAAGCACCACTTTACCGTACGTCCTGCACCCATCTGAATACAAAGCGTGCACTCTCTACAGCAGGAGGTCAGGGTCAATCGACGTCCCTGCCGCGCTGCACTGACTGGTGCTGCCATCGCTCGCCAGACGCTTGAACCTGCTATCGTTGAGGTTCGAGCACCGGCCACGTAGCGCTGCTCACAACGTTTTCACCGAACGCCGCTAGATGCCAGATCAACGTTCATTCGTCTACTTCCTTTCCTCTGTAGAAGCGGAAAGTTGAAATCGGAACAGTTATTCGTGCTCAAACGACGATGAGAAGTAGTTAATATTTCTGCCCAGAGAGAAATTTTTGTGTCGGTTTGTGTAGCAATAACGTCCGTAGTTGCTTATATAATTATAATTGGGACGTTTGTCGTCTATGGAACTACAAATAAGAGACGCCGTTTTTTGTCTCCAAGAAAACCTCCTCATACAGAAACCATTATTACACAACTAACAATTATTCAACGACCAAATAAATATTGGAAACCCAATATTGTATAATATAATAGAAAAAAAAACACATAAACCCCCCAATGACTTGCCCCTAAATCTTAGTTTTCCCCCACATTTCACTCAACATCCCATTGTTCATCACTCCACACTTAATAGCAATTCAAAATCAATACTTTTTACCCCCCCCCCTCACTCTGTATTCCAATAAAAAATAAAAAAAAATAATTGGAGGCTCCCCACACGAGAGGGGGGACCTGATGGTCTGGTCCCCCTATCCCCTTAGTCCGCCACTGACTCCAACAACTATTCATTCACTTTGGCCCTGTAACTCCCATCCTAATAAACACTCCATTTTGGTACTACTCCATATCAGGTACATCAAAAATAAATACACAATTACAGTTGCAATGTCGGCAAAACTTCAACACACTGTGCATACTTACACAAATACAAAATAAATGCACCTGACGTATGAAAAACGTAAATATGAACAGTGCAGCAATGAAAGTGAAAATTAGGAGAATAATAGTGATTCCAATTGAATAATATACAGTACTACAGGAAACAAATCGGCACTGCATGATGTAGGGTGAAATCCAGGTCCAAAATGTTTCCGTAAGTAACCAAACAGTACTTTACATGATTTGCCAGCGAACTGTTTTCAATCCGCATGTTGTTGTGGCCTTCAGTCCAGAGACTGGTTTGATGCAGCTCTCCACAATTCCCTATCCTGAGCAAGCCTCTTCATCTCCACATAAGAACGGCAACCTACATCTGTCTGAATCTGCTTACTGTATCCCTCCAACGCTAAATTCACAATTCCTTGATGTCTAAGAATGTGTCCTACCAATCTATCCCTTCTTTTAGTCAAGGTATGCCAGAAATTTCTTTTCTCTCCAATTCTGTGCAGTACCTCATTAGTTACGCGATCCACCCACCTAATCTTCAGCATTCTTCTGTAGCAACACATTTCAAAAGCCTCCTTCCTGTCAGCAATGTTTATGTCCATGTCTCACTCCCATGCAAGGCAACACTCCATACAAATGCCTTCAGAAAGGACTTTCTTAGGCTTAAATCAATATTCGATGTTAACAAATTTCTCTTTTTCAAAAACGCTTTTCTACCAATTGTCATTCTGCATTTTATATCCTCTGTACTGCGACCATCATTTGTTATTTTACTGCCCAAGTAACAAAACTCATATCAAATCCGCATATCAAAACAAATTGTAAATATCATTACAAAAAACTGAAGATGTTTTACTATCGATAAAACGAAACGTGTCTGGCAACAAAAAAGTTGCCTCTTATTCGTAGTTGTATAGACGGACAAACATCCTCATAATTTTGTGTTGATATTTGACAAGTCCCATTCTTAAGTATACTGAGCTGCTTTCCACTCTCAGGAAAACGCTACTATCTTATTTAAACAGTTATATAAATCATATATGTATGTATTGTTACGCCTTCACTTGAAAGGGGAACTGGCAACAAATCGAATAAATGAGTTATGAGATATCTGCTAGCCTGTCGATGTCTTTCTCTTAGATACTAAGAAGATAGTGTTGAGATGTTTGTAAAGCTTATTGGGACTTAACTGCGGGGTCAACAGTTCCTAAACTTACAAAATACTTATGAACTAACTTATACTAGAGGCAACACAGATTCGAACCTGCGATGCGGTAGGCCACATGACCGGCAACATGGCGCTCCAGACCGCACGGCTACTCCCGCGCGGCCCATTAAGAAGAAACAGCAGTAATAGAGGAAGTGTTATTTGTAAATTTAGCTAAAATGGTGAATTGGGTAACAGAAAAATGCAATCTAGAGAAAAACTAATGCAGGATTTTGTTATAAAAAGAGTCGAAATGTACATGTGAAGCTATGGTTCAAGCACTTGCAAATCCAACGGAATCTCAAAAACATGAGCCTGGACAGATTTGTCTTCATAAATAACACAAGGCATGGATATTGCACGGTAATGATGATTGACGTCCCTTGGCATTTCTCAAGCTTCGGTGAAATGCAAACTTTTTAGCTGTTTATACCCGGGCCGCTGAAACTTTGCACTTGACATTTACAAATAACAGGTGAAGAGCAAGAAGCGCGAGGCACTAGTCGCTAGGAACGATCCAATCACAGCTCGATAAACACTTCCGTTGGTCACGTGCCGTGACGTCAACATTCCCGCGTTGCCGGCTTTGTTCACTTCTACCGTAAACAAAGTTGTGTATCGTGTTTATCGCGTGTTTATGTTTGTGCTTTTATCGCTGCGATTTGTTTTACTGTGAGTGGTTTAACTTGACTTTCCGAGTTCAAGTAATCGGATAATGTCACCAAAAAGATGTTTGTCTAGTGACGTTTTCTGAGTAAGTTCTCAATTTCGTATGAAAAAAAACTTCGAAGCTTATGCTCTGAGCAGGAAATTCATTTTCAGTTCAAACGATCGGAAAAAAGTTATGGTGCAGTGGTTACAAGAAAGAAATATTGCTGCAGATATGTCAATGTCAAAACGTCTTTTATATTCGCTCGTGAAACAAAATAAGCCTATTACACCCACAATCGCAAAGGAGCAGCGTCACAATGAAGTAAATCTGCCCCCTTTTGACTGCCGTTTTAATCCTATAAAATTGGTATGGTGTGACATGAAGAATTACTTACGGAACAATAAGTCTTTCACAAAAACAGAGGTGGAAAAGCTGTTGCATGAAGCTGTTGCCAATGTGGATGCTGCATCTTGGAAAAAAAGGGTCGAACACGTTGAAAAACTGATTCGGGTAGCGCAAACAATAGAAGGGATCATGAACAGTTAATGATTTGTCTTGGTGATGACGATTTTGGCAGTGACGACAACAGTGAAGATGGGGAGCTGGATGTAATTGTACCATTGTCGCCGTAAATTGGTGAGTGAAAAGCATTCTGATTATAAAACGTAGAGAGAGAAGTTACTATCTTGATTACTGTTTATTTCGTATCTGTCGTGATCCAATGCTTATTTTCTATACTGCTTTGCTCCGTTTTTGAAAGCATGTGCATTGTTGTGCTCCAGTCTTCATTAATATGCCGTTAATTAATTTCTGCTCAAGAACGAATTACTATATGCACTTTTATTGCCCAATAGCTTACATTTATGAGATGCAACTGAAACCGTTTCGTCTGCTGTGTGTATAGAGGCTAGTGTTGCAACGTCGCTAAAGCAGTGTAGCCAACTTAACTCGCCGTAACACGAAACGTCAAGTGCAATGTTTCAGCGGCCCGGGTATAGGTATCTGATGGTATCGCAATCACTGTGTAACAGTTCCCTAGGTTTTTGTTAAGACCTAGTAATCGAATGTCATACGGACAGTCGGAAATTACTTAAATGATATGAAACCAGCGACTGTGGTATAATTATTAGACAACTCATTGGCTGACTTGAAAATGGATACATATCTACCCTAAACTGGTCGACAGCAATACATAAAACTTATTTTCAACTTTCAAATCTGTTAAAAATGTGGTTAATTAAAGGAATTAACAAGGACTGTCCTCAAAAGCTGATCTGCTGCCCCATTTTTTTGGGGCGAACCCTTTATATGATTTCCTGACAGGGATGTCATGTCTGACGGAAAATGCTATTTTCCTAAGTAAAAAAATTAGGTACGTATTGTTAATATCCCGACAGATAGCAATTTATACAAAAAAACATTAATTTTCAAGATTGGATTATGTGATAGAAAACACATTACTTCTGGCTGAAGGTCTGGTAACTTCAACGATCAGAAGCGAGACGAACTGCAGATGACGTATAGCAGTGTTAACATCAAGTAGGCCTTCAAACTTTTCGTACGTTCTCTGCAAAATGTTTAGTTACATAGTGAAAAAGATGTAGTTACAGCTTTTATACAATTAAAAAGAGTGTTGTGAAGGCTGACAATGAGAATCTTCTAATGTTGATGCATTTAAGGTGTCTTTGTTTTTCAAAAATAATCTAAATTATAATGTTCCAGAAATAAGAAACACCGAATCTGCATTTTAATTAAAATATAAATACATTTTTGTCGAGAGATTGACTCTAAAATCACTACGGACGATTTACACACAATGTGTAGATAATGAATGTTTCTTTCATTTTCATTTGTTCACCACCCTCATAGGTGATAAAAGTGACGCACTTGTCAATTTTCACAAATCATTTTGCTGATATTTTTGTGCACCATTTTTGGCAAAAACATGTCAGCAGAAATCGAAAGTAGGTAGGTTGAAAGAATGTGACAATACTAGTCAAAACGATTTAGGTTTAGATGGCAACACTAATCATTTTTGGAGAAAACGACTTCGAAGTTATGAAGTGGGATAGTGTGCTTGGGAAAACTGATGAGTAAATTTCTTTATAGCTTATTGGTTACGACTCTGGCTTCCAATATTTATGACATATATTTAAAACAATGGTATCCTCCTTTCGTTTTTCTCTGTATTGTTTTCGCGGAAGTATGTGACACTGAATACTGGAATGGAATTATTTGCAAATTAAGTATGCATTAGAAGGATTGTTAAATACGTTAAATATAGCTGCGTTCACCAGAGTCTCTCGTGAAGGAGCTTTCCGAGAAGAAAATCGATTATTTGTCATGGAGGGAAGTACAGCTTATAAAATTCTGTTCGTGAAACCTGAATTTTCAGCATTTACTATTAATGAAAGGAATTGAATTAAACTTACGTGACTCGAAAATTAGCTAGTCGTAGACGAACAAAAAACGAAAGTCATATGCGTGTGTAATCGTTTAGAGTGGTAAAAGGAAGTAGATACCACAATATTTGAAATCAGGTTTCTTTTTTTTTTCCACTTACAAGGGAACATCAACTCGACCTCATATTTTCTTGAGAAAAAAAATACAAGAGCTAGATATCAACCCAAGAAATCTAGATCACGTCAAAATTTGGGCCATTATTCAGATACTATGCAGTTAAGGAGTCCTAACAGTACAGCTTCCAAACATTAAAGCAGCTTTCACAGTCCCTGACTACCTTAGTTCCACGCCCAAGCCCCGTTGAAGCAATGAAAGTAATCATCGAATCTGACGATGGTGAAATAGCAGCGTCGTTGTCGTCGTCATCCTCCTGTAAACTGGCACCGAACGTCAACCCGCTATATATTCAGCACGTCTTCATCACTGCAAATGTCTGATATCTGCAACGTAATTGCAAGATATAAGGGAAAGCATAAAGAAAGCGCCATGCATTTTTTTAAATTTATTTATAGGTTTTTTTTTGCCTTGTATAGTACGTCTAATAACTGAAAACGATTATGCTTATCGGTGACGACTTTAAAGAACTCTAATTCTTTAACATTTAATCGTTTAGTCATCATTCCATACCGCTCCTGGAGGTGTTGCCCGACAGCCCGTGGGTTAACTGACACCTCTTACTGTAGTCTGCTCCCAGAACTAGACGTTCGGGCATTAAGCAGCGGCTGTGAAGCTGGCCTAGTGAGGAACAATCCGAGCCCGCGAATGTTTAAAAGCTGTACTTTGAGGCGGCCGGAACTGCTTGGTATCTGAATTATGGCCCAAATTTTCACGTGATATCGATTTCTGGGGTTGCAATCTAGCTCACGTATTTTCTTTTTTTTATTTTACTTTTTTTTCCTTGAGAAAATATGAGGTCGACTTATGATGTTACCTTGTTAGAATATTACGCTATAACATCGTTGAAACGACGCTCAGTAGTTCGGCCTGTCAGTAATGCGGCGCACATCCTAAAAGACGCACAGAACGATGTTGTTATTTACACTATGCTAACTTAAATAGTTGGCTGCCGCGATGACGCTAGAGCCGCCTGCTGTGGCCGCCGGCAGCCACACCGCAGCCAACGTCTTAAACAGTTGTATATAAAATATATTTCAATTTCTGGCTTTATTTGCAGATATGTATCACGTATTTGAAATGGAAACGCGTATTATGATATTTCTGGAGACGATGAATGTAATATATGGGACAGTATCTGAATTCTGAAGTCAAGGATCGTCTCTAACGTAAACCAGACCTAGCAATCACTACGAGAGCGCCTAGGTGCATGCCGCCTTTAACGCACAGGCAGGTGTTCAACACAGTTCTGCTCTGCCGCCATAAGCATCAAAATATGAGCGTACATCAGACTAGAGGACTGTATAACTAGCGCTTTACATCAGACCGCGGCGTCAGAGATACATCCCGTCTCTCCGATGATCCTCCCGGAAAATGTAAATGACAGGTCGTTTTCTTTCGATCACCACGGGCTACAGAGCACTGCCGCAATAAGAGAAGCAAATTTCTTCAATCATATACTTCATATCATGGGCGGGCACGAATCTTGCTCGAGTGTGGTGCACGTTTCACGTGAGCAGTTAACTGCCAGTGACGTGTTTGAGGGGTGGACCAACAACCCAATTCGTTCGCCTAACCTCACCGCACCAACCCCTCACCAACGCTGTCAGCGTCAATAATACATCACACTGCTTCGCTTTCATTGTTAAGCAAGGGAACAGGATTTAATTTCAATAGAACAGCTGGTAATAAATTAAGAGTTTCTAATTTAACTGCCACAAGTAGAATTTACAATAAGATTAATATCCGGCACAAAGTTCCTCCACACTGACAAACGCAAAAAATTAAGCAAATTTAGATCGCTGAAGTTTGCTCTTGATCGATATTGTTTAACTTTAATCACAGAAAAAAAAAAACTTTCACGCGTACGTCGATCCAAGCATTGACATTATTTTGGCAGTTTCACGATGAACGCAAGGAAACTTGGCGTGGAAAGTCTTGTAAAAATTGTAGCAAACGCCTTGCCAATAAAAACTTATCTCTGATGAGAGTTACATTGAAGGTTTATTAATTCCATCTGAAAATTGTGTGGAATATCAGTTTTGAAAGCAGCAGACTGTCTTAAAAAATGTTCGAAAGCGTGAGATAGATCTTGTACATCACTAAATCGTTTACCAAATTCTTCTTCTATTGTATTACTAACAGACACGTAATCCTTGTAATTTTACTCTTGAACGGAAGACAGTGTACGAAAAGACGATCTATAATGAACGGTAATGACTTGTCCTTTTTTCCTGTCATTAGGAATGCTTCGCTCCGCCGTACACTGCTGATAGAAGGGAGGAATGTTCTTTCGCATACTTAGTGTAGGATCGGTTATTCGGTCTTCCGTCAGGTCTAATGGCTCCTCCTATCCACCGATTCGGCCTCAGTGGTTAGAATACAAAGTGCGCGTGCGGCTGTATGAAGCTCTCAGAACTCCGGTTTTTTTTCTGCTAGTTAACGTCAGTAATGTAATCAATGTAAGTAAGCAACTCTGTTCTTGAACGGGCGGGTGCTACTCGTTTACATAGCTGTTGACGAACACTCGCTTTCGCAACATCTTCCAATGTGATACCTGCTGTCCTGTTTGGCAAACTAAACTTAACGGAAGTATATATTAACTGTCCAATTTATTTATATGTACCTCAGTGTCTTACCATCATGATATTATAGTATCTAGTTAACTCTAAACTCAATTATAAAATTACTAATCCATACTAACACCACAAAAAATCCTGAATATGATGTCAGGAAATTATAATTGTGTTTTGTTGAATTCCTTTCTAGTTGGCCATGTTCCCGCACACGCATGGTCGGCTTTGTAAAATCCGGATTTGGCGTGTGTTAATATTTACCGGGTGGCTGGATGCTCTTCCTGTCGCCACCCTATGCCCACCGGGAGGAAATGTGGATCCCCAATGTCTGCGTATACTGTTATATATGCGTGAATGTGTTCAGTGTTACGAAATGTTTGCGAATTTTGTAACTGAGGCGGGTCTTGGGGACCAGACCGTGTTCACCGAGAGGGATGTGAAAACCGCCATAAGCCACATCCTGGCTGGCCGGAACTCCATTCACCTTCCTTAATCCTCCGAGCGAATTCTAACCGGAGCTGATCTACACCATCTAAAGAGAAGGCCGCAATGAACTCGTGTGACGTCATGCACCGTACGCTGCACACGCGCAGCTGACAGCTTCGGCATAGTGGGCCCAGCTGCTTCCCAGTCAAATACGAGCGCGCACCCCACTCTGCATGACGTCACGCGAGTGCCGCGGCTTTCTCACTAGGTGGTGTTGGGCAGATACGCCTCCCCGTCTTGGAAAGCGGTGCGTTAGACCACACGGCTAACCGAGCGGCAAATGTTTGTTGATTGTCTAATGGAAAACGACTATCATGAATGACTCGCATATGCTCAATGGAGTTTAGAATACCTCAATAACACATCCATAGCGAGGCTAGCCGCATAGGGTTGGTATCGCGCATGAGAAGCATTTCAGGGCCATTGCCGTGCGCTAACTGAATCGTTACGATGTATTACTTTATGGTAGGGTGACGATGGACGGTAGCCCAGCACCAACACCAAATCTTTGCCTCATCTATGGAATCCATGTCCAACAAATAGAACTCCCCACTCCGACTCAGTAAACGAACAAACACTTCACCTTGTGTCATACTAAACATCGACTCGTTTGTGAATAACGCGCTTTGGCAGTGACGATGTTGTCAGGTGATTAAGGAGCGGAAAACTGGAGCAAACTGAGGTTTGTCGCTGTGTCAAATCAGGTACTCCAAACAGACATCGTAAGAATATTCCTGATAACCTGATCCCCCAGGGGCATCATGGTTCTTTTGTGAATACATGCGTGGTGAGCACGGGGTCCCGAGCTAATGCAGTCTATCTTTCTTCTTTACTTCCCGGTCTGCATTTATTTCTCCCCTCCCCACCTTTCCGATCCTCACTCCTTCCCCTCGCCACCGGGGGACTGATAACCTTAGCAGTTTAGTCCTCCTATCCCAACCAAACTGCCTGACACAACCCAGAAACTGGTACATAGATCGGGCACAATGAGTCTATTGGTGCTTCTGAGACCGTCCAACAGCGGGTGGTGGTCGCAAAACAGAGACGGCCATATACTGGTGTTCATTTCAACGCAATGGTGACGTTAGCCATCTTTTATAGATTAACATAAAAAACGTCGATACACGTGGTCCCTCTACTAATTAGTTTTGGTAGTGTATTAACCACTTCTACAGGGGGATGTATCATAGTCATTCACTCTATAGTTTTCCCTTCCATCAACTAGACTTTGTACCCTTTCGGACTTCACCTTTGGCAACTCTGTTCCAGTCAGTCAGAATTCCTAGTACTGGACCAATAATAAAGTCACGTTTATAGCTTCTAGAGCGGTCAGCATTCCATGCAACTGAATGAACCTTTCACTGCAGCGGAGTGTGCGCTGATATGAAACTTCCTGGCAGATTAAAATTATGTGCCGGAATCGGGACTCGAACCTGGGACCATTGCCTTTCGCGGGCAAGCGCGAAGGTCCCAGGTCCGAGTCCCGGTTCCGGCACACAATTTTAATCTGCCAGAAAGTTTCTTCCATGCAACTAATTTAACGTATATATACTCTTTATTACCCACAATATTTTATAGTTTTCGCTTGACCTCCGAACCTGCTACAGTGTAGGTATTTTGCAATGTTTCGCTTCGTTACATTCAGTTTGAAAGTACTTGACAGTTCACGCGTTGGAGCTGGTTTCTTCGAATCACTGAGCTTAACGCCACACCGTAAATTTGTTCGTCCAAACAAAACTGTCACGAAAATAGTTCAGTCCACTTGTCATATTTTGTCCGGCTTTCTTTCTGCCCGCTATGGAGTGGCCGAGCATTCCCATCGGCGCCGAGGCTCAGCGCGCCCGGTCAGAGGGCCAAACGCTATCTGTAATAAAAAAGCTGAGCCAACAACACACCGACCAACAATGAACGAACACGATCCGCGATCGCAAGGCACAGAACTACACATAGAGAGAAACGCCTAGATGCGAAGCCAGCTGCTGCCCGCCGTCAGAGGGTCGAATCCCCCCTCTGGCATGAGTGTTCTTGTTGTCCTTACGCTACGTTAGTTTAAATATAAACGAAGGCTTTCACAGCCGTGTTCATTGTCGATAAACTCTTCTTTTCTTTCCTTTTTTACCAGGTCTTTATTTTTCCCATATAACATACAGACATTCTGTGAAAAGATAGAACACAATTTCAATGCACATACAACAAATACAATGCCAATTATGCCTTAAAAATACATCATACATACAGAAAAGAATTTCCCACAAAATATACTGTTTTTCATGATGCTCGTATTTGTTTTTCAGTCTGTTTTAATAGCATTCTTCTCTTGAAGAAAACGAAAAATTCAAAACATGATATTTAACCGATACCCAACCTCTCGAAAGCATTTTTCAGCATCTTTCCGTACTGTTTTTTTACAATCTCTGTAGTTTTTGCTTTTATGAAATTCACACATTATGTATGCGCGGAATTCTGTAATGTTGTGCGTACCTAACTTGTTTATCACATAGCTGACGTACTTGTCTATCAGCCAGTGTATGGCGTTATCTTTTGCTGCCGGATAGTACATGTTTTTTGGTCTGTCAATTATCTCAGGAGAAATGTAATCAGACGATCTAGAGAGAAGTGCGTTGCTTTGCCTGATCCATTTCTAACTGTCCAAGTGACCCGAACACGTCAATCTGTGTAGAATCGTGTCCACAAGTTGGCATTTGGAGAAAAGATTGTTGTCGCTTATACCCACTGTATGCAACCTCTCATTTATGCTGCAGATGTTGTTGACTACCTTGTACCATGCAGAGACGACATTATATGACAAACACTTAAGATGAATCTTTTTCCATACAGCGGCCCAGTTGACATGTGGAAACTTCTTTGCTATTTTGTTTATTTCTTACTTTTTCTTCCTTTGGCATATGATCTCTTTTGTGGTCACATTCCTAGTGCTGGTGATAATATCGTTAAGGCAACTCGATTCCACATAGAAAATTCTTATATGTTGAAGTCGTGGATTAATTGCTTGTACGTCCATAGGCGACAGAAGGCTATGAGGTTTCACACATTCAAATATCTTAGATGTAATGCATTGCGGGTGCGTCCTGATATTGGACCGCTTCGTCAATATATCAAACGTCGATGAAACATTTGATATTTTTACGATGCGGTACAATAGTTTAAGTAGTATTAGTGGTAGTAGTAGTTCTTCACAATCAGGGCAGCAATGTGAGTCGTAATAGTGTAGTCGTTGGTCAATTAAATCAGCTGTCGGCAGAGCAACTCCTATTACCATCACACCGCGTTACTCATTGTCAGCATTTGCTACGTGAAACATCGCATCTGTGTGTCACAGTAGCCAGCAGCGTACGTCGCGACACTGTAGAAGCGAATGGCAACAGTCAATTGTCAAGTAATTTCGATAGGACTAGTGTTCATATTTGCAGAGGATCGAGTTAAGAACCCTGGTGGCACTCCTCGAGTCCTTGACCTGTAGTTGAGTAGGCTGCACTAGGCCACCCATCACTGGCTCTGCGCCAAGCAGCTATTGTACTAATGAAATTTTCATTACACATTTCTGGGACATTCAAGAGGTTTTCCAAAAAAATGGATCATATTAAAGAAGCTACAGAGATATTTACATGAAATCTTCTGTGTGATATTAATATCATTGTCATGAACAATTCTCCAAAAATCAAATCTTTGTCTTCGATAGTTTCCATCCCATAGTTCGTGGAAGACAACAAAGTGCCTGACTGATGAAGAATAATGGTGCTCGGGTAGTCTTAAAGTTCCTCCGTTTAATGGACAGCAACACACGCGAAATTCACGAGGAAATAAAAGCTGTATATGGGGATGAAAGCTCATCATATGACACAGTCGAGAGGAGGAAGATTAACTTTCAAAGTTCTCACATGTCCTTGATAGGTGTGCCGAGATCGGGTAAACCTTTAATCAAGAATGATCTTGTCGTGCTGAAGAAAGTGGAGGTCCTTATCTTGGATGACATCGTGTCGACCACGGAGAGAGTGATGGCGGAGACTTGACTCACTTACCGAAGTGGCTGGAGAATTATTCATGAGTAACTGCACACGAACGAGATGTGTGTTCGCTGCGACCTCACGTGTTGACTCCTCATCAAAAGCAAACTACCCAATTTTTCCCCAGTAGAATTTGTTCGAGCGGAATGAAGACGATTTTCACATTCGTTACGCTACTATGGAGAAGTGCTCGTTTTATGTTCAATGGCGCACAAGTACGGAAACTAAATAAATGATCCCACATTAGAAGTCACTAAATCAACGACGAAGCCTTACTTTTCAGTCAAACTGGTGAAGCGGAATGTGCGTAACAATTGTGAACAATATAGCTCATCTGATATTTGTTGAGTAATTCGAGGATGCCGCGTTTATTAAAGGACATAAACACGATATGATACTTTGGTGAATCTCGGAGCATTTAGTTCAACATACACAGCGACACATACTTAGGCAGAAAGTTGATCAGTAGCAATAAATGGTGACGCCTGCAGTAGTCGATTTACATTACACCAACAATCATCGTATTACATTACATTGTTTTAAACTGTTACAAGTTAAAATTACAAATACAGTTTATGGAGTTTCTGGAAGTGCAAAAAGATATACGGTTACAATAAAACGAGGTGGTAAAATTTATGTAACAATCGCTGACTGATAAATACATCCATATTAAGAAATTAATACCTTCTATCTCTCAATAATAAGTTTATAAAGATTTTGATTTACAGAAATTAAGTGATGCTTTTCGTTATATCAGTAAGTGATCGAATTAAAAAGATGTTCACATCTTCTAGAGTACAAACGTCTACAAATTGAACTTCCATGTTTAAATACTGCAGTATTTAATAAGTATTCGACATTTTGTCGTTTAAGGCAGATATATTACACTAAGGTAAATGTCTAATGCCTCGCAGCTGTTGGTTTCATCATGTACAGAAATTGTAGTTTATGATAACTTCTAACTGACATTACAATTCACTCCAATTTCGGCAAGTCACGTTCCAACCTCTACGATCTCGTAACCAAATAAATGAACAAAAAGTGGAAACTTCCATCATGCCTTTCCCCAAGAGGGTTAAGATCCATAAATCTCATATTCATCTACAAAAATACTCTGAACCTTACATTGAAGTGCATGGCAAAGTGTTCATCAATCCGCTTTTATTGTACTTCATTACTATTTCATTGTCTAATAGAGTGCGGGAAAAACTAACACCTAAATCTTCCCGTTTTCGATTTAATCTCTCTTATTATGTCTCCCTATGTAGGTGGGAGCTACCAAACTACGTATGCATTCGGAACGGAAAGTTAGTGAAAGACATTTCGCAAATATATGCCACCGCAACGAATAACGCCCTTATGACAATGACTTCCATTCCAACTCTCCCCACACTCCTCTATATCACGATAATACAAAAGGAGCTGCTATTGTCACGTTGCAATGGAAGTAGGCTTGACTTCGAAGGCAACTAAACAAAGCACTTATACTGAAAGCACGTTTATTACGAACTCAACATACACGCAGCACTGACTGCCTCTCAGGCAGAGTGCCCTGCTATTTATACAGAGACAGAATTTACCAGAAATTAGAAGAACAGTTAACATAAGAAACAAGTAGAATTTACAAGTGAACATAAGAAAGATGTAGAACCTTCTGGAATTGTAAATTACAAAGAAATAAATTTTTGCCGGTGGGTGGGATTGAATCGGCGACCTTCTGCACCGCAGTCCGTGACGCTATCCCCTGCGCCACGTCGGCAGTCGGTGTTCGTGGTCTCTCGCGGCATTGCTCCCTCTCCTGGAGAAACAGCGACCCGCTGTTATGGTCCCTCTGGAGCCAGCTGCAATGTCCTGGATCTTGACCGTGTCATGGGTCCTTTGTATGACAGTTCAAGAGAATCCTTCCCTTCTCCGCGATTATCGACGACAGACGTTCCTGTCGTGGCTTCATCAGAAACATTACCGTCCTTGAACAAGAAGTCATTGTCGCCTACCTGATCTTCAGGATCGTAGTTAGGCTTCATGCGCAGGACGTGAACAATGTCTCTTCGTTTCTGACGTTTCGACGACGGCTCATAATCCTCAATTTCGTATGTGACGTCTGACAGGCGGCGTATGGCACGATACGGACCAAAGTATCGCTTCAATAACTTTTCTGACAGTCCAACCTTCCGTACAGAGGTAAAAATCCATACCAGATCTCCTGGGCTGTACACAACAGGTCGGTGCTTGTCGTTATACCGCTGACGATCCTGTCCGTATGCGAGCCAGCTGCCTTGCTTCTTCGACCCTGGTGATGTGCTGTTTAACACAGTCGTCCTGAGTGTCGTCCGGTTGGAACGGGAACAGCGTATCCATTGTCGTCTCAGCTTCACGGCCATGGAACAGGAAAAACGGAGTGTAGCTGTCTTGTCTTGCAGTATTGTAAGCAAATGTCACGACTGGCAGAATTGTATCCCAATCCTTCTGCTCAACATCGACGTACATCGACAGCATGTCGGCTAACGTCTTGTTAAAACGTTCCGTAAGACCATTTGTCTGAGGATGGTATGCAGTTGTCATCCTGTGGACAATGTTGCACCGTGACATTACCTCTGATACTAGTTTTGACTGGAATACTTTTCCACGATCAGATATCATGACACGTGGTGCTCCATGCTTCAAAATAATGTCTTCTACAAGGAATTTTGCGATCTCTGGAGCTTCTGCAGTCGGGTGCGGTTTGGTGACAGCGTAGCGTGTGAGGTAGTCAGTGCAGAGTATTATCCAACGGTTACCGGTTGTCGACTTCGGGGACCTCCCTAAAAGATCGATCCCAACTCGGTGGAATGGAGCTGCTGCCGGCGGAATCGGTACCAGATGTCCTGGAGGTAATTGCGGCACATGCTTCTGTCGCTGGCACTCTTTACAGTGACTCACATAGTGCTTGACAGATCGGTAGAGACCTTTCCAGTAATACCTGCGTCTGATTCTGTCTAGGGTCTTCACGAATCCCAGGTGACCGGATACTGGAGCATCGTGGAAATATTTGAGAATAGCTGGCTGGAGATGAGCTGGAACAACAAGTAGCCATTTGGGGCAAAGTGGATCGTAGTTGCTCTTATACAATGTTCCGTTTATAAGTTGGAACTCTCCATTGGTCGGTTCTCCTTTCTCCAAGGCCTCTATCGTTTTTAATAGTGCTGGATCTTCCCTCAGTCAGCTGTAACGTCATCTAATTCAGTGAGAGCTGAAATGTCATTAATGGCGTTGTGTTCCACTAATGGATTCCTCGAAAGGCAGTCGGCATCCTTGTATTTGCGCCCGTTAGTGAATACCACTGTGACGTCGTACTCTTGGAGTCTTAGTGCCCATCTTGCTAGTCGACCTGATGGATCCTTCAAGCTAGTCAGCCAACACAAAGATTGGTGGTCTGTCTCGACGGTGAATGGTTTGCCGAATAAATACGGCCGGAACTTGTTGATAGCCCAGATAACCGCGAGACATTCTTTTTCAGTTGTAGAGTAGTTTATCTCGGACTTTGAGAGTACTCTTGACGCATAGGCTATCACTTTTTCACCACCTTCCTGAACTTCTACAAGCACTGCACCAATCCCATAACCACTGGCGTCTGTGTGAAGTTCCGTTTCTGCATTCTCGTCGTACAATGCTAGCACTGGTGCGGAAGTTAGAGCCTCCTTTAGTGCCCGGAAAGCTCTTTCTTTTGTCTCGTCCCAGTAAAATTTGGCGTCTTCCTGCAGAAGTTCTTGTAATGGACGTACCTTGTTACAAAATCCTTTTATGAAACGTCGGTAGTATGAGCACAGCCCGAGAAAACTTCTCACATCACGAATGTGCTGAGGAGTGGGGAATTCTGTGACTGCCCTTACTTTATCTGGATCAGGACGGACACCATCTCCGTTGGTACCCCAGGATTTTTATCTCTTTGGCAATGAAGAGGCAATTCTTTGGATTGAGGCGGAGACCTGCAGCCTGAACACACTTCAACACAGTTGACAGGCGACTCAGATGTTCTTCAAATCTTTTAGAGAAAACGACAATGTCATCTAAATAGCAGAGACACGTCGTCCACTTAAGGTGTCGAAGAAAGTTGTCCATCATGCGTTCGAATGTGGCTGGAGCATTACATAATCCAAATGGCATTACTTTAAATTCATAGAGGCCGTCAGGTGTAATAAAAGCCGTCTTCTCCCTGTCAGCTTCGTCAACCTCGATTTGCCAGTAACCTGTCTGCATGTCCATAGTTGAGAAGTATGTAGCTCCTTTCAAGCAGTGTAAGGTGTCATCAATACGCGGCAATGGGTAGACATCTTTCTTTGTGATTCTATTCAGCCGCCGATAATCGACACAGAATCGCCACGTGCCATCCTTCTTCTTTACGAGGACCACCGGAGACGACCAAGGACTCTCCGAAGGTTGAATAATGTCATCTCGCAACATCTTCTCCACTTCCTCCCAAATTATCCGTCTTTCAGCTGGCGTCACTCTATACGAACGCTGGCTAATTGGCGGATGATCCCCAGTATTGATGCGGTGCTTTATCGTGGGCCGTTTCGTCAGACTTTTCCCCTGCTGAGGTGTAAATGCACCCGAAAATTGGCGTAGTATACCTAACACACGCTGGCGTTATTCCTCGGTCAGCCCAGGCCCTATTGGCAGTTCCACGTTTGTTTCCTCCAGCGTGCTGTCTTTACTAACAGCAGGGCATGGGTCCTCATTGATGACGTTGAGCTCACGGTCCTGGATTGGTTCAGCTGTCCCGATACACATTCCCTTGGGGATAAGTTGTGACTGCTCGTGACAATGTTTGATCCAAATCTCTCCTTGACCACCGGTAATGCTTATGATAGCCGCTGGTATGTAAATCTCTTTTGTGATCCTGATAAACTTTTTACTATCAACAAGAACTTCACAGTTTAACCAGCCATCTGTGTTTGTGACTGCAACTCTTCTCGTTGTCAACGGCGGTATCGTCACATTGTCAACGACGAATAACTTCCCAGAAAATTCTGTATTACGTGTATCCGGCGGAACAACTTCTTCAATTTGCAGCTCAGATCTTCCACAGTCAATGATAGCTTGGGATGCCTGAAGGAAGTCCCATCCGAGGATGACATTGTGACTACATTCTGTTAACACGACAAATTCAAACGGCTGCGTCCTGTTGTTGATGGTTATTCCTGCGACACAAGTTCCTGCTGGATGGACGTACTTCCCATTCGCGACCTTCAGCACAGTTGCTCCCGTATCACAGAACATGGTCTTCTTTAGTGTGCGGCGGTAATTATCCGATAATACAGAAAAAGAGGCTCCTGAATCAACAAGTGCCCGGACAGGTTGGCCGTCGATTATGACGTCGATGAGATTTCCCGACATCTTGGCGACTATCGTCCATGGAGGATTTTCATCTGCGGCGGCCTCCGTAGATGGTCGCCTCGCTTAGTTTTCCTGGGCGTGGCGGCTAGGGGAGCGGCTGGTACCTCTGTACGGCGACGGTGAACGGCTGCGTCGCGTCGGGGAGCGACCTCGTCTAGGGTACGGCGATGGGCTTCTTCCCATAGGTCGACTGAACTCATCAGCAGGTGACTGCCTTGGATAGAACTGCTCCGACGGCAGACGTCTTGCGGCAAAATAATCATCGAATACTCGCCTCCTCTCTCTGCAGTAGCGTACGACATGTCCAGGGCGTCCACAGTGGAAACACAGTGTGTGTTGTCTTCTGTCCTCCAGACGCCTGTTCTTCTGCGGGGCGTCATAGTTACCGGGGGAGTTGGCTGTGGTCGCGTCGGTCGGTTCATGGGCTGCCGTTTGGCGGCTGCAGCGTAAGTCATAGAAGGGCGACGACATTCTTGGCCTCCTGACGGAGCAGACAGGAGCTAATGTTTGAAATACCTCGTCCGCAGCGGCGTCGGCTACCTCGTGACTTACAGGGCTCACATCCATGGCCATAATCTGATGCTCGCTCGGTCTAATAGTCGTGGCTGCCATGCACTGTTGTAATTCTTCTCTCACGATTTGTCGTATGAGAGAAGCCAAGTCCTGCTGGTCTTCCACAAAGGCCATAGGGACTACATTTGGAAGTCTGTCATACTTCTTGCGTCCAACCCTCCTTTGTTGCATCTCTTCAATACGCTGGCACCACTTGATGAACTCTTCTGTCGTAGCGACGTCTTTTATCAGAAGAGCTTCGTACATATCTTCTGCAATTCCCTTCATCAGGTGCGTGATTTTGTCCGCTTCAGTCATGTTCGGATTGACTACGTCACACAGGGCCAAAACACTCTGTATGTATGATTGTGTCGGCTCACCATGTCGTTGGGCCCAGTTCTTCAGTTGTTCTTCCGCCGAGCGGATTTGTCGCTGGCGGTCTCCAAACGTCTTCTTAAGTTCCTCCTGGAACGTCTCCCAGTCATTCAACTTGGCTTCGTTGCTTTCGAACCATTGCTGGGCTGTTCCATCCAGATAGAAATAAAGGTTGGCCAAGCACATCGTATGATCCCACCTGTTGTACTTGGCGACTCGGTCGAACCCTTTTAGCCATTTGTTGGGGTCCTGTCCAGCATCTCCAGAGAACACCGACGGGTGTCTGATGTGCAGCTGGCTTATTGCTGGTTTCGTCTCCATCGTTCTTCTGATAATACGGACTTTTGGAAAAATGTACTCGGTGTATCCCTTATATTTCGGTTCCAGTCCGTGTAAGCGACGGCTTTTACGTTGCCTAATCGGAGCCACGGTGATGCAGCTGTTGCACAGTGTACCCGGCGCCTCCACCAAACAATGTCACCTTTCAATGGAAGTAGGCTTGACTTCGAAGGCAACTAAACACAGCACTTATACTGAAAGCACGTTTATTACGAACTCAACATACACGCAGCACTGACTGCCTCTCAGGCAGAGTGCCCTGCTATTTATACAGAGACAGAATTTACCAGAAATTAGAAGAACAGTTAACATAAGAAACAAGTAGAATTTACAAGTGAACATAAGAAAGATGTAGAACCTTCTGGAATTGTAAATTACAAAGAAATAAATTTTTGGCGGTGGGTGGGATTGAACCGGCGACTTTCTGAACACGCAGTCCGTGACGCTATCCCCTGCGCCACGCCGGCAGTGGGTGTACGTCGTCTCTCGCGGCACTATTATATGAACTTTCTCTACATTCTGCGTCAGTTACACTTCATTGGGATCCCACATTGCGCAGCAACACTCCAAAAAGTTTAATATATGTTTACTACTACTGTTGCAACTTGTCATTGTTCTGTCAGTAAACCGTAGCCATTAAATCGCCTTCCCTACAATATTTTGTGTGTGTTCTTCCCAATTTAAGTGCTTCTTAATTGTCATTCCTAGGTATTTAATTGAATTTTCAGCTATGACATTTGTCATGTAAATAAAGTTTAGTGGATTTCTCTTAGTGATCAAATGAATTACTTCAAACTTATTATGTAGGCACAATTGCCAATATTTCCATCAAGCAGCTTTATTATGTAAATCGTTTTGTAGTGACTTCTGATTCTCAGGTGACTTTACTATATCATAAAAGACAGCATCAATCGCCAACACTCTAACAGAACTGCTCAGATTGTCTCGTAAAACATTTACAACGATAAGGAGCAGCAGGGTCCCTCTAACACTTCCCTGGAAAACGCCATATATATCTTGTTTTACTCGATGAACCTTTCCTCAGTTGCAACGTACTGTGTGCTGCGTCACGAGTGCAATCGTACAACTGTGGCGATATTTCATAAACACGCAGTTTGATTAGAAGACGCTTGTGAAGTACAGGAAATGTAGAAAAATTAATTGGCTTATAGATCCCTTTGTGATAGCACTGATGATATCATGTGTATAAAGCCGTAACTGTGTTTCACAAGAACGGCACTTTCTGTTTCGGAGTTGACTATGGGTCAATAGGTCATTCTCTTAGAGATTATTCATAATGCTTAACTAAAATATATGGTCTATAATTCCGCTGCAAACTGGCGTCAATGATACAGGCCTGAAATTTTGCGGATCACTCCTATTGTCTTTATTAAATATTGGGGTGACCTGTGCAACTTTCCAGTCTCTGAGTACGGATTTCCCGGTAGTGTGATGCTGTCCTGAATATATATTTAGTGGACCAAGCATTCGATGTTCTCCCACGTCAGTTAGATTTTTGAAGTTTTGCAGCATCCACCTTTTCACCTGATCGTGTGCGAAATAACTTGTTCCTATTACCTGAGATGAATAAATCACTTCATCATCGTTCGTTTGACGACAGAGAGGATGTCATTTTTAAAAAGTGGTTTCCTATCACTGAGGAGGACTTCCACGAAGACAGTTTAAGACAGGTAAAGAAACGCTGTCAAGAATGTGAGACACTGCAGTAAGAGCAAGAGGGGAAGAATTAAATTTGACCACTTGCAGTTACTATTGCGTAAGTTTTAATTGGAGATGGTTGTTCATTCTCCACCCTCCTCCCTACATCACACTGCTTCGTTTCTTCAGGAGGCAACTCTGATTCCTTGAAGAGCTCCTACCTCTTAGTTACTACATACTGATAGAGCCAATTCCTTTTAGAGTTGGTTTCAACTTCAGATACATTTCCCTTGAGGTCTGCTGCCCCCATCAAACTGTTTTCGCTCTTGATTGTTGGCTGTGGCTCCCATTCGAAGCTGAGCCATCCGGGAGAGTGTCCATTCGACATTTTGCTTTATAGCTGTGGCTATAAAGATCGCTGCCGTCTGAGGCGTATTGATGGGGTGTCTTGCTTCTTACGAGTCTCGGAAGCCCCTTATTCCTCAGTCGCAAACACATCAAGAGTGTAAGATTTCCACTCTGTTAGTGCGTTCCAACCACAACAACAGATAAGCAAACAAAATTACGGTTCTTTCTTGGAAGTGATCTGATAACAATACTAGCTAAAACCGGCAACAATTTGCTGCGACTCAGTCCGATATGAAGTGAACGGGAAAGTAAAATAAAAGCGATCATTGATTTATCGGGACCACATATCCATTAAATGAGTATCCCGACTAGCGTTGCTGTGGTTACTGAAAATCTTCAGGCGTTCCTGGACGATATGTTCTGAATAAGCTTCACCTTAAAGACCTATAGGCGTATTTATTGTACCGAGCAAAGTGGCACAGTGGTAAGACACTGGACTCGCATTCGGAAGGTGGTTCAAATCCACCTCCGTTCATCCAGATTTAAGTTTTCCCTGAATCACTCCAGGCAAAGGCCGGGATGGTTCCTTTCAAACGGTACGGCCGATTGATTCTCACATCCTTCCCCGGGAAACCGAGTTTAAGCTCCGTGTCTAATGACCACGCTGTCGACAGGACTTTAAACCCTAAGCTTCCTCCTCCTTCCATATTTCTTTATTTATTTTTCGTGTCCAGGACATGGAATAAATACAAACCAACTAGGTATTTAATCACAGCACACACACACACACACACACACACACACACACACACAAAGGGACGGTAAGATGATTATATTTTCTGCTGAGTCCAGTATTCAGCAGTTTTCACAGCAGTCTCACTGGCTACCGCTAAGTCATCAGTTGTACACGCGGCCGGTAGATTCTTGCAGACGAGTAGATGTTGTTCGTCTTGCACGGCACCACACGAACACATTTCATCCTCACTGCTGAAACCCCACTTCTTGAGGTTGGTTTTGCATCTTGACACTCCAGATCCCATATGGCAAGTGTGAGCCTTTGGCTAGTTCCTCCTTGACCTTTATTTGATTTCCTTCAGAGAGAGTCTCTCCAGAGCTCCTCTCTGCGAGTTCTAGGGGGTGCACGAATTGCTGTAGTTTTCTGCAGGAAACTTTTCGTTGACCTCAGTCTTGGCCGTTGAGGCACATGTCCGAACAAAGGATGTCTTCTCCGCTTCTGCTGCGGCTTGTCTACGAATACCTGGTGGTGCTATACCCATAATTTGGTACAATTTATTGACAGGAGTAGGTCGTAAGCAACCTGTCACAATTCGTCCTGTCTCGTTTAAAGCTGTATCTACCTGTCTAGCATGTACAGTGTTTTGCCAGATAGGTGCTGCATATTCTGCAGCGGAGAAACATAATGACAAGGCAGATGTTCTAACCACTTGTGGTTGGGCACCCCAGGCGGTTCCTGTAAGTTTGCGGATGATGTTTCGTGCGGCAACCTTGAGCTTCTTCACAGTGGGCTTTAAAAGTGAGGGACCGGTCCAGCTTCACCCCAAGGTATTTAGAAGTTTCGCAGTAGCTGTTCTCCGTTCCAAGTGATGTTCAATTTCCTATTGGCATCCCTATTTCTAAGATGAAATGCACAGACCTGGGTCTTGTTGATTATTAACCACTATAGGTTTCGAACTGGAAGATAAAACTTTCAAATGTTTTATATATACATGTGGCGTCTGTTCCGAAAGAATAGACGTCACTTCTGATCCTGCAGTTGTTATTATTTAATATTCACAGAATATATGACATCAACTGCGATTGGGCAAAGCTGAAAATGTGTACCCAGCCGGGAATCTAACCCGGGTCTCCTGCTTTCTAGGCAGTTGCGCTGACCCCTACACCAATGGGGACACAGTAATCACCGCACCTGCAAGGACTACCCATGCACTCCTCCCGTCAGATACAAATTCCCAGCTTCGCCTTACAGGAATTAGTTTCATAACTACGAGTTTCAGTATTGTGGGCAAGGCGAAGCTGGGAATTCGTATCTGACGGGAGGCATGCATGGGTAGTCCTTGCAGGTGCGGTGATCACTGTGTCCCCAGTGGTGTAGGGGTCAGCGCAACTGCCTGGAAAGCAGGAGACCCGGGTTCGATTCCCGGCTGGGTGCACATTTTCAGCTTTGCCCAATAGCAGTTGATGTCATATATTCTGTGAATATTAAATAATAACAACTGCAGGATCAGAAGTGACGTCTATTCTTTCGGAACAGACGCCACATGTATATATATAACCTGCCGGTGACGGGCAATGATCCTATCGTTAGTGGGGAGGGGTGGGCAAGTTTTAAGCCCTTACTCTTACGGGAATTAGTTTCATAACTACGAGTTTCAGTATTGTGGGCAAGGCGAAGCTGGGAATTTGTATCTGACGGGAGGCGTGCATGGGTAGTCCTTGCAGGTGCGGTGATCACTGTATCCCCAGTGGTGTAGGGGTCAGCGCAACTGCCTAGAAAGCAGGAGACCCGGGTTCGATTCCCGGCTGGGTGCACATTTTCAGCTTTCCCAATCACAGTTAATGTCATATATTCTGTGAATTTCAAATGTTTGTTAAGCTTATGTGACTTAATTGCGGTCTCATCAGTCCCTAAACTTACAAACCACTTATAAACTACCTTGTACTAAAGACAGCACAAACAGCCACGCCCGAGGGAGAATTCGAACCCCCGACGGGGATCGGATTCGCGCATCGGAATTGGAAGCCCTCATGTCTTTACGCGACAACTGGTTAAAAAAATGTTCAAATGTTTATGGGACTTAGCTACGGGGTCATCAGTCCCTAAGCTTACAAACTACTTATGAACTAGCTAATACTAAGGACGGCACAAATATCCATGTCCAAGGGGGGATTCGAACCTCCGACCGTAGTGGCCGTGCAGACCGTGACTGGAGCGCCTCAGTCCACTCGGCTACCGCGGCTGGCGCGTCAATTGGTGTCTATTTGTACTACTAGACAATTGCTAAGGAACAAGTGACTAGTGTTACGGAGCAGCCGACCAGTAACACTAAATGAAACGTAGAGACGTGGACGTATTAAATGCAGAATACTTTGTGCACTATGGTACTGGACACATTCAACACCTCATGCATTTTGACAATGTAGGTTGTTATGAAAGGAATGACTGCGGCGTTCCGCTCGATGCGACAGAATCTCTATGTCATGTCATTTGACTCCTTACAACCGAGATCAAGTAGCTGGACGGCTTAAAATCGGTCGTAACTTTGGACCTAGTATCAGGTTTGTGCAAAAGTGTATCTCGCAATGAAAAAAGACACTGACGGTGTAAATGGTATACCGAAGCATTCCGGTGGTCATGGAATATCTAAACACAAGAGGGTCTTGATGAAGCCAAACTGCCCAAAACTAACAGGCATATTCACATGTACAATGATCGTTGCAGATGCTGCTAACAGCACGCGTGTCTCTGCTAGAACCATTCCATTGCGATTAACGCTGGTCTATTTGTACATTCGTACGCCGTTTAAATACACCGCCGGAAGGGGAAAAAAAATTGTTAGACCTGGAAAGACACCGTCGATTTTGGTCATATGACGGCAGATGCCACGAGGGGGATAAAAGAGACAGCTATAATGGTTTCGATATTGTCCACCAACAGAAAGCGTACTGACAGAGCCGCAGCGGATTGGCCGTGAGGAATGGGGTGCCGTGCTGCAGTGCGAGCGGTAGTTCGCCTTAGTTTAAGTAGTTTGTAAGCTCCGGACTAATGAACACCATGTAGAATCCGATATATTTACAAGCATTTGAACATTTTTCGTATTTACAGAGCTTCCGGAGCGCAATCTGCGTACACGCTTCAATAAGGAATCGCATAGATTAATTATATTCAGAAGTAAAACACCAAGATCGCTAGATAATTATTTTATTTATTGACGATCGTTTACAATGAGCCCTACTGCCATCGTCTGGTCGTATAAAATTCTACAAACTGCCACTTGTAGAATTTTATACGATCAGGTGCTTGTGGCACAGCCGATTGAAACCGGTCGTTAGTAAAAAAAAAAAAAAAAAAAAAAAAAAAAAAAAATAATCAAATAGAGATCTTACTGTTTTAGTTTTGAAGATAATTAATAAGGAAGGATTAGACTCATAAGGTTCATTGAAGCAAACAGGTGCCATGGAACGTGTCACGCAGACATGCGCTCGATGTGCAACTGAGCCATTTTGAAAGGAATAAAATTGTGGTTTCAAAAGTGCTTATTTCTAACCATCACGTGTTTATTACCGGGTGATAAAAAGTCAGTATAAATTTGAAAACTTAATAAATCACGGAATAACGAAGATAGATAGGTAAAAATAGACACACACGCTCGGCATGACATGGGATTTTATGCAGAATGGCGCTCCACCCCATATTGTTAGATGCGTGAAAGATCTATTGCATACGTCGTTTGTTGATGATCGTGTGCTCAGCCGCCACTTTCGTCATGCTTCGACTCCCAGGTCGCCAGACCTCAGTCTGTGCGGTTATTGCGGTTAGCTGAAGTCGAAAGTGTATCGTGATCGAGCTACATTTCTAGGGGTGCGGAAAGACAACATCCGACGCCAATGCCTTACAATAACTCCGGACATGCTTTACAGTGCTGTTCACAACATTATTCCTCGACTATAGCCATTGTTGAGAAATGATGGTGAACATATTGAGAATTTCCTGTAAAGAACATCATCTTTGCTTTGTCTCAATTTGTTATGCTAATTATTGGTTTTCTGATCAGATAAAGCGTCATTTGTCGGACCTTTCTTGTTGATAATAAAACCCCATGTCATTCCAAGCATGTTTGTCAATTTTTATCTCTCTATCTACATTATTCGGTGATATATTAATTTTTCAAATTTATACTGACTTTTTGATCACCCGGTAGATTTAAAACGGTATCGGTTTTGGTTATGAACCATCATTGTAAAAGTAAATTATTAGTTTTTGCTGTCTGTAATAACCACGCTGTCTACGGGACGTTAAACTCAGCTTCCTTCCTTCTTTATTACTAGTTTTTCCTTTTTTTTTTTGTCATCATGAAGACCTAATGTCAAATGACATTTTACGTATATATCATTGACTGACATGGATGAGGTGGCAGACAATGTACCAACGTAATGAGTCTGTTTAATTTACCTTTATGATGATGTATATACATGTGGCGTCTGTTCCGAAACAGACGTCACTTCTGATCCTGCAGTTGTTATATATGACATCAACAGCGATTGGGCAAAGCTGAAAATGTGTACCCAGTAGGGATTCGAACCCGGATCTCCTGCTTTCTAGGCAGTTGCGCTGACCCCTACACCACTGGGGACACAGTGATCACCGCACCTGCAAGGACTACCTAAGCACGCCTCCCGTCAGATACAAATTCCCAGCTTCACCCTGCCCAAAGTACTCAAACTCGTAGTAATTAAACTAATTCCCGTAAGAGAAAGGGCTTCAAACTTGCCCACCCCTCCCTACTAACGATAGGATCATTGCCCGTCACCAGCATATTATATATATACATGTGGCGTCTGTTCCGAAAGAACAGACGTCACTTCTGATCCTGCAGTTGTTATTATTTAATATTCACAGAATATATGACATCAACTGCGATAGGGCAAAGCTGAAAATGTGTACCCTGCCTAGAAAGCAGGACATCCGGGTTCGAATCCCGGCTGGGTACACATTTTCAGCTTTGCCCAATCGCATTTGATGTCATATTTTCCGTGAATATTTATGATGATGGTTCAAGACCGACACCGGTAAAGTTATAATAAGCAGATGATGGTTGGCAATATGCATATTTTTAAATGTATTACTGCCGTTACTACACATCTCTGTAAAAAAAAAAAAAAAGAAAAAAAAAAAAATAAAAAAATAAAAAAAAAATTAAAAAAAAAATGATGAAATTAGGGGTTTTGGAGTGCCGTTACGGTCCTTTTGGAGAAATGCCAAAAAAGCAGAGCGTGCTGCGTCACTTGTGCAACGATGCTGGTTGCAATGGTCAAGAGAACATTCTGATATCCACAAACGATATACATGAAGCACAGAGCTCCCCCAAGATCGTCGTACCAAAAAGGTAGTAGTGGATGATCGCAAAGGAAGAACGCACAGGTGAGAGGATTTGTGACCCGACAAGTATCAACGTAATTGGACTACTAGCACTAACACCTTCAGCTCGTCTTCAATACAGGACACAGGAGATATGTGCATGGATAGACTGGTGCCGACTGAATCACTTGGAACTGCGGGTCGTGGTCTGCAGCGTTGAAAGCAGATTCAGAATGGTTTGCGTGTACAACGTAGACTTGTCGACTGCTGTCTCGTAGTGTGCATTCCTCCAGCAGACACTGGCCCCGCACGAGACCTCATGCTCTATTTTCCGACAACATACAAGTGTCGTTCATCTTCGGTTTGTGTGGAGGGAACGCGGACCAGTAGTTGGTATGTGCAGAATGGTGTTGTAATCAAAATTTCAAATGTTTATAAACCTAAGGCATCAAACTGCCGTGGTCAACGAGCCCTAGACTTACAAACTACTTAATTTAACATAAAGTAACACTCACCCATTCCCACGGCAAGGATCGAACCTCCGACGGGGACCACCAGCGCATTCCGTGGTAACGCGTCTTGCACAACTTCTCTTAATCTCTGAATTTAGTAGAGATTAGCAATATTCTGTTTCAGTAACGATGAGCGGAGGTGTGAACTACTTGACTGAAGATCAAGAACAGAATGTTCTGTGCGCTGTCTATTGCTGCTCGTTAACATTAATTTTCAGGCACTGCAAAAGGCAGTGGTAGATAACAACCACGCAAAAAAAAGACAGCCGAACATTGTAATACCCATTGTTTTCCTATTGTTGCATCAGGAGTGTGATTTGTTGTTCCCACAAGATAATGCTCGCCCACACAATAAATGTGAAAAGAACGTGCTCTGCAAAACGTAGAGCCACTTCCATGGCCAGCATGATCCTCCGATTTGTCTACATTCGAGCATGTGTGGTGTGTGATGGGATGACAACTGACACGTTCGACTTGTGAAAGCACAACTACTCCATACATACGTGAACACGTCGACGTGGGGTGGAATAAAGTATCCATTGACAAATTTCGGCATCTGTACGATCGAGTCGTAGTGTTTCAGGATGGATTGGCACCTGGTACGTCAATAGTGCTTCAGTTATTAATCTGGAATGTTCAAATGTTTGCCGGCCGCGGTGGCCGAGGAGACTAAGGCGCTTCAGTCACGGTCTGCACGGCCACTACTGTCGGGGGTTCGAATCCCCCCTCGGGCATGGATATTTGTGCCGTCCTTAGTTGTAGGTAGTTCATAAGTAGTTTGTAAGTTTAGGGACTGATGACCCCGTAGTTAAGTCCCTTAAGCTTAACAAACATTTGAACATTTTGTTCAAATGTTTATAAACTTACTGGGCCAAACTGCTATACTAATCAGTCCCAGGAATTACAAATTACTTAAGCTAACATTATAACAAGACACACACCCATGCAGTATACCAATTAGGTTCCTTTCAGAGTAGCTCCATAACTATCTATCATATACAACCGATCGCCCAGCGAACGTTCCGTATCGAATTCTGGAAAGTTGCCCAGGTTACTCCAATATTTTGGAAAGTCAATAGAAGTGATCCGCAGAATTACAGGCCTATATCATCAATTCGGTTAGCAGCAGGATTTTACATTGTATACTACCGTCAACTATTATGAACAACCTCGAAGAGAACGGCCGATTGTCCCATAGTCAACACGAATTCAGAAAGTATTGTTCCTGTGAAACATAGCACGATGTGATGAGCGCTGTTGACAGGACATGTCTAATAGATTACGTATTTATAAATTCCTGAAAGGCTACTGACAATCACAAGAGTCCTCTAAACAAATTGCGTCCTTACGGAATATCGCCACAGTTTTGCGATTGGATTTGTGATTTCCTATGTGAAAGGACACAGTACGTTGTAATTGCCGGTAAGTCGTCGAGTAGAACAGAAGTGATATCTGGCGTTCAAGAGGGAAGTGTTATAGGTCCCCTACTGTTCCGTACCTTTATATATGAAATTCGGAGACAATCTGAGTAGCCCTCCAAGAATGTTCGCAGATGATGCAATCATTTACCGGTAAAGTCTTGTAGAAGATCAAAAGTAACTACAAAATATTTTAGATAAGATATCTGAATGGTGCAAAAATTGACAGTTTACCCTTAATAATGATAAATGGGAATCCAGCCATATGACCTCTAAAAGAAACCCGTTGAACTTTAGTTACACGATTAATCATTAAAACCTACAGACCTTCCGTTCTATTAAATACAATTGCGAACAACTTAAGTTGGAAAGAACACACGGGAAAAATTGTATGGGAGACTACGTTTCCTTGGCCGAACACTTCGTAGATGCAACAGTTCTACTAAAGAAACTGCCCACACCAGACATGTGCGTCCTATTTTTAAGTATTGGTGCGCATTGTGGGATCCACTCCAGGTGGGACTGACGGACGATTTAGAGAAAATTCAGAGAAGAGCAGCTCGTTTTGTATTATAGAGAAATAGGGGAGAGAGTGTCACGGAAATTACGCGCTAGTTGGGGCGGAAACCGTCAAAAGAAAGGTATTACTTGGTACGATCAGGTCTATTTGCGAAATTTCTTTCACCAATGTACATTGCGAGACATGATCATCATCATAAAATTAGAGAAATCAGATCGAAAACATAAATATTTAGATTTTCCTTCTTCCTGGAAAGAGATGGAACTATAAAGAAATATCATAAGAGGGGTTCGAGGAACCCTCTGCCATGCACTTTCTATGTGACCTGTAGATTATCCATGTAGATTTGGATGTAGATGCCGCAAGGTGGTCAAATATACTTCGGCGAGCAACCGCGCGCTCCGTAGCAAGGCGCCTTAGGGCGCTCGGTCAGTCAACCGTGGCTATTGATATGGAAATGTCACACGTACTCCATATGCGGTTTTTCAACAGTAAATATTGAGTGAACTAGAAACTTTTACTAGAGTGCACGAATTTTTAATTCTGGGATTATAACTTCCACTTTAGCCCCGCCACTATCGAGAAACAAGTAAATAAAAGTAGTGATCATATTTTATTAAAAATAATAGGTCGCCACTGCCACATAGTAAGCATAGGAATAGTCAGAGATTAGGTCATGTACAGCAGTAGTCAATTTGTCGTCGCTCATTATATGAATAGGGAACAAAGATGCATTGTACATTGGCTTTCGTGGTAGGCGTGTGCATGCAGGGGCTCCCGGATGCCACAGCTGACACAGAAGCAGAGGACGGTGATTCTGGCTGAGCGCCGCTGACTGTCAGCTCCAATTACTCGCCGGCCGTCCGCGGTCGACCGGAAGGCTCCACTCGCCAGAAATGCGAAAACAATGCCCCGCGCCGGCTGCCTGCCACACAATGGAGGTGTCGGCGCCATGTCTGCCACAGGGGATTCCCCGCTGCCGCCGCCCCACTCAGCCAGAGAGGGGCTCCCGTCCTGTCTGCGGCTCTTGAGGTGCCGAGTCCCTGCGGCGACGGCTGCACTTCACCCTCGACAGCAGTTACCTCACTCGCTGACCGCAGGAGACAAGTGAAACGTCGGAGACATCTCTGATACTGCTCGGCCAACGAGGCATATGGATCGTGTGGCGTACGTCACGACACATGAAGCTGAAAGATTACAGCTTTCAGCCAACATCTTCGAAGGGTTAGAGTTACTTTTTACGATCACTTTAATAACTTTAAAGTATACATTAGAATAAACGCATGCCCCTACGTAAAACCTTTAGCGGAATCTCTCTAAATAATGAGAAGTGTGAAGTCGTCCACATGAGTACGAAAAGAAATCCGTTAAACTTTATTTACAAGATAAATCAATGAAATGTGAAGGCCATACACTCCACAAAATACCTAGGAATTACTATTACTTCATACTTAAATTGGAAAGAAGACGTAGATAATATCGTGGGAAAGGCGAACCAGAGACTGTTTTATTGGCAGAATCCTTAAAACATGCAACAGAACTACAAAAGAAACTGAAGACACTACGCTTGTCCGTCCATTTTTGGAGTATTGCAGCCCAGTGTGGGATCCTTGTCAGGTGGGTTTGACGGAGGACATCGAAAGAGTCCAAAGAAAGGCAGCTCGTTTCGTATTGTCACGATACAGGGGAGACAGCGTTACGGAAATGATACAGGATCTGGGATGGGAATCATTACAACAACGGCGCTTATCGCTGCGGCGTAGGCTACTTGCGAAACTCCAAGAAACTCCAATCGCCAACATTCTCCTCCGAATGCGAAAATAAATTGTTGACTCCCACTTACATAGGTAGAAATGATCATCAGAATAAAATACGAGAAATCGGGGCTCGAACGGAGAGTCAGTTCTTTCTTCCGCGCGCTATTCGAGAATGGAATGGGAGATAAATAGTATAATGGTGGTTCGATGAACCCTCTGCCAGGTACTTAAATGTGATTTGCTAGTATCCCATTTAGATGTAGAATCCCATTCATATCTGCACTGATTTTATTTGTGCTCCTGGGGCGGATACTTTTAGGATGTATGGCGATCAGTAGCGGCTGTTGCCTCAGATGGCTGGGGTTTCACTTCCCTAAGTGCCGGATCTTGATAGTGGCACCGCACCCCCCTCCCCGCGCCTCCTCACAACGCTCGGCGCATCAGATGTCCCCCCGCCCTCCCAACTCAGCGTCGACAATTTGCCATTTGTCGCACCTCTGCGAGTGGCTCCTGGGGAAATGCACCCCGGTTTGCCCCCACCCCCTCCAGATATATTTTCCTCAAAAGATCTGCAGAATATCGTCAACTCGAGCTGAGGCGTTAGTGTACCAAGCTTCTTTATTTTACACTTTTGTTCTAGGCTTAAATCTGAATAACTTTTTTTCTAAATGATACGGAACGTTGTTCATTTTTCTTTGTTAATAAATACCAAGAACATATGACTATGCACGTAAACACGAAAGCACAGTAAGTAACTGTTTACAGTGTTAAGTGACTGTAACAAAATACATCTGTTACGGCGAAGAGAGAAGCTACCCTCGGGTCACGTGACACTGTAAGCAGCACTCCCTTCTAACTTTATGCATGCGCAAAGGCTGCTCTCCCCCACTTTTTTTAAAGCAGTAAAATATTTGTTTTAACGAAGAGCATAAAGGTCATTTACCCTCAAAATCGCGACGTCCAAAGATATGTGCAAAGTAACAACACAAAAATCACTTTTGTTCCTGTATCTGTTAAAAAGAAGACTGAGTTAAAAAAATTTCTTGTATTTGGTGTCGAACTCACTACCTTCGAAAGTGCAGCGCGATGCCACTAACCACTTGCCTATGCTTGCCAGGTGGAGATTAGTGACTTCATTATTGTTCATGATAAGATCTTCTGAAGACTTTTACAGTTGATGCGTCTGTAATTTATAATTATAAGATATTTTACCAAATATGAGGTATGAGGTCAGGATTCCGAAATCAAGGAAGGTATATTATGAAACTACTTGGAAGGGCGGGATAAGCACTAGTCGTTTGTCGTTCTAAATAAACATCCCACTGATGTTGCTGCAATACCAGCGAAACATGTATGGAAGAAAGTAAAAACAATTGTGTTTGCTCAAGGCCATACCTATAAAGCTACTTTACATTATCCTTAAACTTTATTAACAAATAACGGCCCAGAGCAAAGGACAAACCTTTAACACAACTTTAAACTCGATTCACAAATAACTTGACAAACCAAAATGCGAAACAGCAGGGCATGAAGGAAAAACATAAAAATTACAATTTTACTTACTGAGGCTAGAGACACTATCTTAGACAGTTGTTGTTGTGGTCTTCAATCCGCAGACTGTTTTGATGCAGCTCTCCACGCTATCCTGTAATGTGGAAGCCTCTCCATCTGAGAATAAGTTCGGCAACCTACATCCTTTTGCATCTGCTTACTGTATTCGTCCCTCGGTCTCCCTCTACGATTTTTACCTCACACACTACCTTCTAAAGCTAAGTTCACAGTAATTAGCCCAAGTTATCAGAAAGGGTACCGGACTTTGTTCGCCCTGATTAGAAAATGTATAACCCTTAATACAAAAACCAAATGACAAAGTTCATTGATAAAATACAAAAAAGAAAAACGACTAATAAGATATAAATAGAAGCAATTCAAATCAAATTTACTTCCTTAATCGGAAAATTAAATTAAGTGTGAACTTTTGCATGAGAAATATTAAAATCCTTAACACCAATGACTAAAGACGCCTCAGCGGCCCCTGACTGTCCTCTTGGACCTGTCTTAAGACGGAAAGAGTAAGAAAATAAAACTTAACTATGGGTCATTCTATGGCAAATTACCAAGGGGTGGAAGCTCGACCATCTTCATTTTTTTTTCAATTTTATCATAATTTTGTTAAATGTCTTAAAGGATGTTATACAAAATTTTAGGCCGATATCTAAAGTGGTCGAGGCTCTAGAGACGCTTTTGTGGAAGGGTGTCACGCATCGAGCGTGTACTTGAGGAACTTTTAGCCAAGTTGGCGCTTTCTTTTCTCAGCAGCTAAGCTGCTTCACATTTTGAAATCCTGATTTATAAATTAACATTATCATGGGTGAACAGTAAGTAGTTGATTTTTTTTCCAAAGTCAGGCGGAAATTTAGTGACCAAAAGTTTAAGACCCACTTTAGCAGTCCCTTACTAAATGACTAATCCGTTGCAGACCTTGATATTCCGCCATTGTGTACAGTTTCTGCCTGGTAAGCGAGTGTAATAATAGTAAAACTATGTCTTCTGTAGTTTTTGAGAAAATGATCCGGAAAGTTTCCTCCAAAAAACCAGGACGCAAAATTTGACTACGTTTGGAGAAAAATATCTTCAAATACGTAACCTTTGATTTGGATTTAAATGGCACCGTTAGAAAGAGCAGCTTTCTCTCTGTCAGAATATCGATTGTTTATCCTGGGCCCTCTATGGGTTGACCTGGAAACCGGGTTTGGAAAGCACCGTCCGATGTCTGCAAATGCATGTTTGACAAATTTTCGGCCAAGTTTGCGCTCTCACATTTCCAAATCTAGGTTTCTAGATCAGGTTTGCGCAGATAATTAAAAAATAACGTTATCATGGGTAAAGATCGAGTACTTTATTTACAGTATTTCTTTTAAATTAAATTCAGACGTAAATTCCATTACTAAAAATATAAGTTGCACTTTGGCATTCCCTTTTTATACAGCGTATAAATTTTACACCTTGTTATTCCGCTAAAAATGTGCAAATGTTTGTGTAGTCTAAGGGACTTAACTACGGAGTCATCAGTCCCTAAACTTACAAACTACTTATGAACCGACCGTAGTGCCGTGCTGACCGTGACTGGAGCGCCTTAGTCACCTCGGCCACCGCGGTCGGCCCTTAACAAATGAGACGGTCAATACTGCCAGAACAGTGCTAGCCAATACTCCGAGCAGTAAAGGGCATCAAACAGTAACAACTCGGCACCAATGTCAACAACAGTAAATAACACGCGCACAGTATAATTATTATTCTTAATATTAAAAAAAAAGCACAATAACTGCTAAGACATTTTCTGTCACGAGCTTCCCGGAATCCAAGGAGCTGCTCTCAGCAAAACTAGTGCTTCTCACTTTCAAATAACAGGGTTGAAATTTCAGCACAGTTTGGACTTCGGTCACAAGCGTTGACAACATTCGAATAGGCACACAATTCTCTCAATATCTAAACATACTGTTCAGGGGCAGCCATCCACAACGGAAACCACAAACTTTGTCGCCTCTAACCGTCCTGTCGGCCAAAACAACCGCTCGGAGTTCAAACGCCAACTGACAGCCCTCGCAAAATTCCAAAACGTCCGCACATAAGGCAATGATACTCCACTCTGGAGGCGGATCCCGTCGATTGTCGCGGTATGGCGCCAGAGAACCCGTGCAGTGTAGTGACGGTTCCCCGCCACGGATCAACGTGTTTTTGATGAATTTTCAATACTTCAAAAACAAATATGAAGGGCTGATGTTGCCATCATGGAGGATTTGCGCATGCGCAAGGCGAGGTGCGCAGTGTCCCCATTGTCTTGCTTCGGCACCGTTCGTGTATAACCGCCAGAGCTCGAGTAGGCAGGAGCTGGTGTCTCTACCAGCTCAACCGCCAATGTTAAAAGCAGCTTTTCACCTTGCCCCTCCCTGCCGCGGCAACGACTCCAGGGGGTTCAGAAGATAATTTGAAACTCAGCCGCGCATGCGCATTGCAACGCTGCTGGCACTGCCATCTATATTAAGCGGACTCGAATACACACTGTCTCCACGACGTAAAACGTTTCTCGTGCGATAAAAAACATTGAATGTCCATATTAAACGACATTATAAAAGAACAAAACGAAGAATGATAGTTTAAAAACACTCTTTATTTCTTTACATTCATTTCACGACGAGCTTATTTCCGGAATTCACTGAACCAGTGAACCGCAGAACGCGGCGCAACTGATGGCGATTAAAGCAAATGATGTGACGTCATTGCTATTTGCCGTGGCCCCACGGCAAGCTACCTGGCGAAAGGTACTATTGGACGGCGGTACTCTGTAGATAACTTCGGCTGTTTTTATGCGTGGTTTGTATTTGGAAAATGTTCAAATGTTTGTAAATCTATCGGACCAAACTGCGTGGTCATCAGTCCGTAGCTTACAAAGTATTTAAACTAAGGAAAACTAACCTAAGGACAACACGCATACACCCATACCCAATGGAGGACTCGAACCTCCGACGGCGAGCAACCGCACGCTCCGCAGAGAGGCGCCTTAGACCGCTGTGTTACTCCACCGCAGCGATCTTATTTGTCACTAAGTATTGTAGAACCTGAAAATTAATATTAATGAGCAGCACGACAGCAATGGGAACATACTGTTCTTCATTTCCTGTCAACTAATTCACATTTCCGTTCATCAAACTTGAAACAGAATATTGCTGATATCTAGTAAATTAATGTAATGCGAAATATAGAAAAAATTCGACCCTTTCAGGGAGTTAAAATAAATTCAGCGACAAAATTTAAAAATTGTGTGGGACCAGGATTGCCAGCTTCGGGCCAGTGGTCACCTTAACTAATTAGGCTGTCCAGCCTGCTAGCCCGAAGCGGAAAATCCAAGTTCGAATCCCGGTCCAGCACAAATTTTCAACTCATCGTTGAATTTATTTCAGTCCCCCAAAACGGTCGAAATGTTTCGTTATTTCGATTTCGTAAATTCACGATCCTTACTGCCATCTAGTTGTGCCAGTTCCTTCAGACACTTCCAAAAATAACAGACACTATATCAATGACTGTACGTGTACCCATAACAGGCAATACCAATTTCCATGGAGATGCATTCAAACTCTTTATCACTTGCGGGAACTCAGTATAGGCTGCGAGATAGAGTAATGAACGGGCAGGTGGCTAGAAGTTGAGAATTTTGTTTGGAAGGAAAGCGGGCCTGGATAGGCTAATAGGTTCCCGTGAGCTGTGGCTCAGGACATATGGTCGAAGAGGAGAATGCTCTGTGTAATAAAAAAACTGTGCCAAGAATATACCGAACGACGACGTACAAATACATCTGCGACCGGAAAAAAACTACCCCCCCCCCCCCCCCACACACACACACACACATTGACCACTGGCTGGAAGAAGGATATCCATGTTCGTATCATGGTACAGCACAAATTTCCAACATTGTCGTTGAATTTATTTCAACCTTCGAAACAGTTGGAATGTTCCAACAATTACATTTCTTAAATATATTGTCGGTGCCCCAGAAGATGCACCACTGATGATCTGATGTTCACAAAACCTGAAGCCATTGCGATTGCAAGAACTTTTGTGAAGTCGCCTAAATGGTCGTCTTCCCTTATTTCCTTTTGTTAGCTTTTTTCATTTTGGTTCTCTTTTAAATGTATACCAACGTAAACTATATCTTATATTATGTAACGATTTTAATAGCTCGACAACAATATTTGATAGAGATGATTATGTATGTACATTCATGTATCACGTACACTAAAGCTGGATGTTATGACACGAATACATACATAAATCATCACTGGAACTAGCAACGTTGCGAAACTGATGCAGCACATACAAGTTGTGTGGTAATTCTCCGAAAAGACCATTCTACAACTCGTAAGTCCATAAGTTCAATCCTTTCGAACTCAGTAGGCTCTAGTATTCGTGAGTGCTTCTCCATAAGACGTCGTGTCTTTGCTTCACATATTATCACACAGACCCTTATAGCTGTAAAATTTCCGTATCATTGGGTGCACACATACGACGCTCTGGTAACAATATCACTACGCTCAGTGGCGGCGCTAGGCTTCGGCGACCGCCGACGGCCTCGCAAAACATCGTTAAATTTTTTATTTATTTATTTGAAGTTTATTGGCGTTTTTCAACCGCTAAGTTATAGCGCCCGGTGGGTGTCCGGTCGAACCTCGAGGACATCGCTCGACGGCGCGGCTCGCTCCGCCTGCTGGCGTACAGTCGGGCTCGAATGACCGCTGTACAGAGCGGACAACGGAGCGCAGCTGTCGGGCACAGGGGCCTGGCCGGGTAAACAGGCCGCAACGCACGACTCTGATTTACAAAACAAATATTCAAATGTTTATTAAGCTTATGGGACTTAACTGCGGAGTCATCAGTCCCTAAACTTACAAACTACTTATCAATTAGCTTCGAACCCCCGATGGGGAACAGCCTCGCACAACGCAGCATAGCTCGGCCGCTCCCCCGCGGTTCGGATTTACACTACCAATATATACGTTCAACAAATGAACACTTCATTAGAATAGGATGAATATGTATGAAGCTGCAGAGCTTTAAAGTGAGAAGTTCATATCGAAGACGCAGAAGATCGCACAATGCATACTACAATCTCAAAAGCATGAAATTGTGGATATATCTACATACATATATCGTGAATTTGCAAAACGACTTAAGCCCACATTTTCATGCTTTTGCGTTATGGTCATAGCTACGTTCCAACACCCAAAACACATCGCTTAATACCAAAGAGACTTTAGTCCCCAAATTCTATACATTATTTCCAGCAACAGCACATTCATGTTTACCGGCGAAACAGCCTTAGTCAAGCTTTTAAGTTGTTTTGCTTGTAGGTAATGATAATTGTTAACAGATTCATCTATAGCTTTAAGTTGGTAAAACGTCTATATTAGTTTTGTTTGTGTGTAAGCAAGTTATGCATTGGGAGAGATGATTTTATTGCTTTAACATCTGACTACATACAAAATGTTTGCTTGCCTAAGAGACCAGTTCAAGGCATGTATTATCATCGTAAACTAACAATTCCAGTTTTTTCTGTGCATAACATGACAACTAATTCAGTATATTTCTACATCTACCCTGAGGGGCAAGCTAACGATAGTCAAATGAGGTACGCAGTTTTCTCCTCCATTATTTCAATACCCGTGTCTCATATAGTGTTAAAAAACTCTAGTTGTTTTTGTGTCGGCTGTCCAAGCCAGAATAAGAAAAACACTCCCCTTTTTTAATGGCTATAAGTGCTCAGAGGCGTTTCTCAACATCAAACTTCCTTTCCCTGCAGAGGACACTCCTTTGTACCAAATGATAATGACTTCGCTGTAGTAAAAAGACGACAGAGGCGTGTGGACTATACCCATTGAAGGTCGTGTGTGAAAACATAGTAAGCTCTAGCGCTAAAGGAAATTTTATGGTAACAATCGTTGAAAGTGAGGATGTTTATGATTACAAAAACGGGTGGCCACATTATTAAAAAAGAAATGTTAGTTCCATAGTTCCATAGTTCGATTAAGGACGATAGTAGAGATAAAAACGTATCTTTCAGTGTTTCAACATTTATGGATTTCTGCTTTTCTGTAGAACAGATCGGAATAGAACTGACAAAACCATTCATAGGAGGAGTAATACAATATTCTTTCATATTTGGGCCAACATATCACATAGCTAAGCTTATACAAATCGTATGTCTCCAATCAATGAAAATAAAATTAAAGATATACGCAAAATGCTCAAGTATGATATTTCTGAAGAAACCTACTTCAGATGAATCTGCTCCAGAGGCCTCTGATGAATCTCTCCTCCAAGTTTCCGTAGTCGCTGACAGAACCAGCGTCATAAAAATTTCACGAAACTGCTGTTATCCAACATTCTGAGCTGAATAAGGAGTTAATAAGTGAAAATATTTGTGATTCAGAATCGAGAGGGCATTGTTCATTAAACAGAGTCATTTACAGAATTAGATCTGGTGAAGTGGGTTTTTCCAGTAACAGATTCCAACAAAACCTCGAGAAATGTGATGGGCGTTACCCGAAAGAGGCAAATAAAAGACTTTTAATAAATTTTATTTTACTAGAAAACTGAGTAACGGTGAAGAGCAACATCGCAGATGATTGGTTTAATCCACATTTCAAGATAAAATTTATTGTTTTCCATGTAGACTTTTCTCACATTTGCAGACAAAGATGGTAAAAGAAGGCTGTTGTGACAGGAAAGATCTGAATAGGACATTGCAAAGACATGAACATAATCAAAGTCACGAACACTTCGAGTATATGATTAAATGGATGGAATTATATAAAGGAATCAAATATGGGAAAACACCAGATAAGGAAAACAAGAGACTGATTAGGGAATCACTTAGTAGAAAGATTGATCGATATTATCAACTACTTAACCTCATACAATCTGGCATTTAGTGGTCATCGAGAATCACTTACCCTGAATGATACTGAAAACAGTGGAAATTTTATAGAACTATTTACACTTTTATCCAAATATTATCTAACACTAAAAGAACACTTGCAATGTATTAATGAAAAGCAACTTTCTCAGCATTATCTAAGCCACGAGATCCAAAATGAATTAATTTCATTAATGTCAAAATTTGTCATTAACGAAATTGTAAAAAAGAGCCAAACAAGCAAAATATTATGCCTTCATGCTCGATTGTACCAGAGATGTGAGCCGTGTGGAACATCAATAATCAACGTCAATAATATTAATATTTTGCAATTCCTCAACTGGAAAGATAGAAGAAACAGGTCCACGTATAGTAAAGCACTGTGGTGGTCAAACCAATCTTCGGATTGTTGAATGCTTTAGATGCAGCTAACTCAGTTACAACAGCTTTCGGCTTCATCAATAAAATTTATGTGCTCGTTACAAGGTCTAGAAAGCGGTTAAACTTGTAAAAACAAAATTAAAATCGACACTGAAACCTCTGTCTGAAAGAAGATAAGAAAGCAGAATCGGAGCACTATAGCCATATTATTCCAATTTGATGATATCATGGAAAGCGTGAATGACCTGAAAAGCAAAACTGTGAAACACTTAGTGACTGAAGAAATCTTGAACGAAATAATAACTTTTGAGTTTATTGTTGCAATATATGTGTGGTACGCGATTTTACTACATGTGAACAATATAAAAAAACGATGGCAGTCGGTTCAAGTGAACCTGATAGTAGCTGTTGACTCTTTACGTTCATTTCGTGTCTGGATTCGAGAATTCTGTATTACAGGATTTGAAACATGCGATGCAGCAGCTCTATTGTTTGTAGGAAAAAGTAGTTACGAAACTGAGTCTGATTTAAAAAGCAATAGCACCGAAAAATGAATGTTCGATTACGAACAAATTGATGAACCATTACAATCTGCTCAAATGCAGTACAGAGTTAATTTTTTTAACACAATGATAGATGCTGCAATAGTCGACATTGAATGTCGATTGAAAAGCTCTGGAAGAATAATTTCAGCCATTTTGCTGAAATTCCGGCGTTGTCCGGGCCGCGGTGGAGTAGCCGAGCGGTCTGTGGTACCTCGCTGCGGCGCGCGCGTTTGTTCGCCGTTGGAGGTTCCTGTCCTCCAAGGGGCATGGGTGTGTTTGTGTGTGTTGTCCTTAGGTTAGTTCATCTTGGTTTAAGTAGTTTGTAGGCTAAGGACTGAAGACCACGCAGTTTGGTCCGATAGATTTACAAACATTTGAACATTTTTTGGCGTTGCCCGGGTATTTATCTATTTACTTTTGCCATTTTTCAGGTATATATTCATTTGTATAAGTGTATGTATGTAAATCTCTTGGGAATACAATTAGTACTAAAGAAGTAATAGATTAAAATTTGGTGCTCGGTGGGGCGGTTTTCCATGAACGTTACTGTTTATGTGCTCATATCTCATGAACTATGTATCGTACTGTGATACAATTTAGAAAGTTCACACGACTATATGCTGCATACTGTCTATAAATTTCCTGCGGCTACAATTTGTAGTGTAGAAATTATAAATTGTAACGCCATACCGAATTCCATAGTTTCAGTCCATAAAAAGCAGAACGTACAGCTTATGTGCTCATATCTCATGAACTACGTGTCGTACTATAAAAATTAGAACTTACATTCAACTATATGTGTGTATACTGTCTGTAAAATTTCCTGCGCCTGCAATTTGTGGTGTACATATTATAAATTATAATGTCATACCGAGTGCCGCGACTACCGTCCCCATGGATTGAAGCTTACGTGTGCAAAATTTCATAAAGATTGGAACAAAACTGTAGATTTGTATGCAACACGTACACACAAACATACGGACACTCTGCCTTATATATTAAGGTATCAATTATTTGAAATCTCTATCCAAGGAGGACCTTCTTAAGCATTGTAATGATTTAGGTGTAATACTAGGAGAAGGGGAAAATAGTGACACACAGCCTTTAGAACTTTACGAGAAACTCCAACTTTTAAAATCGATTCCACTAGACTCAATCAAAGACGCAAAACAACTTTTCAGTACATTTTAGTAAACAATTAGGATAAGTATATCCAAATGTTTACATAACAATCAGAATCATGGTCACAGTTCCAATCAGTACAGTTTCAGCCGAGAGAAGCATCTCAAGGGCTTGATTACGACTTACTTGAGAAAATGTTTTTAGGTGCTAATCTACAGACGTGATGTACTTTGAAAACTTAATTCTTATGCCAAGGCTGCAAAATATTTTTATTTGTTATATTCTTCCGGTTTCTGCAGTTGCTGCCATCAACAGGAAATCAACAAGATATTTACATTGCAGCCAATAAGATAACATTTTTACTGAGTACAGCAACGTCTAAATTACAGTAAAATACTGTGACTCTTTCTAAAAACCTTTCCATTTTACATCATGTAGTAGGTATTACTTTAATTAATCTTTAACTTTTATGTCAATAACGTCCGCTGTAGAGTCTTATTTGTAATAGTTAAAGATTAATAAAACGAATGCGTACTACGTGATGTAAAATCGAAAGGCTTTTAGAAGCAATCACACTATTTTATTGTAAATTAGACGTTGCTGTACTCAGTAAAAATGTTATCTTATTGGCTTCGATGTAAATATCTTGTTGATTTCCACTTGATGGCAGCAACTGCCGAAACCGGTAGAATATAACATATAAAAATATTTTGCAGCCTTGGCATAAGAGTGACTTTTTCAAAATTACTTGAGAAGCACAATGAGGCAAGAAAGACTATCTGCGTTGTAGTACTCTCAATTGTAGCCGAAATAGTAGCTAATATTAATTATGATGTGAACTTTAAAAAATTCAGTGAGTCGAAAAGCCGAGAAGCTCTCTCTTTTAATTTCTGTTTGTTGTAATTTTTATTAATGCAATAATACTTGTATATTATACAAATAAAATTTTAGTATAATGATTATTGGTGTATAATTCAGCTCATTTTACTTAACATTTTATTCTGCACTGAAAAATGAAAGGGGCCTTGCAAAGACGATTTCGCCGACGCCCAGTTTTCGTCTAGCGCCGCCACTGACTACTCTATCTGTTGCAGTATGACGAAACCATTATCAGTGCATCTAATATTTCCCTGGAGGTTTCTTTCGTAATATGTTCAAATAGATTTTGTCTTTCCATAGGTAGTAATTTTTTTCAGAAGTTTATATCGGAATTTGATTTAATTCAGCTCCCAGATGCAACTCAGGTCCATAATTTTTCATTCCTGGTTTATCTATGAGATACTTGTTTTGTATATTGTCTTCATGTACCCAACGGAATAGCTGGAGGGTGGATGAAGGCACTCATGTAGCTGACGTGGCCAGACTTGCTGCAAGACAGTAGGAGAATGTGTAATTATGGAAACTTAGATACCACCTACAGAAAAATGAAAGAGACATTTGGAGACAAAACAAGCAGAGGTATGAATATCAAGAACTCAGATGGAAAACCAGTTCGAAGCTAAGGAGGGAATGCTGAAGGATGGAAGGAATATATAAAAGACCTGTACAAAGGAAATAAACTTGAAGGCATTATTCTAAAAGTGGAAGACGAAGTATTGGAAGATGAGATAGGAGACTGCGACAAGAATTTGACAGCTCATTAAAAAGTCTGAGTAGATGATATCCCATCAGAACTGCTGATATCGTTAGGAGATCCTGTCACGAAGAAATTATTCAACCTGGTATGCAATATGTATGAGACAGGGGAAATATCCTCAGACTTCAAGAAGAATATAGTGATTCCAAACAAAGCACAGACCAATGTGAAAATTATAGAGCTATCAGTTCAACAAGTCATGGTTGCAAAATACTAACACGAATTACTTACAGGCGAATGGAAATACTGGTGGAATCCGACCTGGGGGGAGATCAGTTTGGATTTAGGAGAAATGTAGGAGCACGCGAGGCAATACATTACGAATGATATTAGAAGAAAGATTAAGTGTTTGTCATAATGTTAACTGGAATATTTCAGATTCTAAAGATAGTAGGGGTAAAATATGGGGAGCTAAGTGTTAACTTGATCAAAAACCAGACAGCAGTTATTGGAGTGATGGGCATGAAAGACGCCGTATTTGGAAGGGAGTGAGACAGTTTTGCAGCGTTTCCCAAATGTTATTCATTCTGTATTTTGAACAAGCTTTAAAGCAATGCAAGGAGAGATTTTGAGAAGAGTTAAAGTACACGAAGAGGGCATAAAAAGTTTGGCGTTTACCGCTGACACAGTAATTCTCTCAGAGACAGCAAAAGACCTACATGTTTAGCATATGTGGATTAGGAGAAAGCTTTGGACAATGTTGTCTAGAAGACACTTTTTTAGATTCTGAAGTTAGCATTGGTAAAATATAGGGAGTTAAGGGTTATATTCAACTTATACAATAACCAGACAAAATCCACAAAGGTCTTGAAAGGGTCGCAATGGTTGGCAAGGGAATGAGATGGGGAAAAAGCCTTTCCCCAATGTTGTTCAGTGTATGCATTGAGCTAGCTGTGAAGGAGTGCAAGGAGAAATTTGGAGAGGGAATTAAAGTCCAGGGAGAGGAAATAAAAACCTTGCAGTTTGCTGACAACGTAGTAATTCTGTTAGTGACAGCAGAAGATCTGGAAGAGCAATTAAATGGAATGGACTGTGTCGTGTAAAGGAAGGTATAAGATGAACATGAACAAGAGTAAGCCAAGGGTAATGGAATGTAGTGTCAGAAAATCAGGCGATGCTGAAGCAATTGGATTAGGTAATCTATACTAATAATAAGTCTGTAAATGTAGGCCTGTCGCTGTTCACTTCAATCTTCAAAACTACTGGACGAATTTTCATGTGGATTTCACAGGAAACACGCGAAAAGTTTGGGTAAACATATAGTCATAATTTTATCAAAATCGAATCACGGAGAAAAAAGATATCGTAATTTTAAGTGTTTTCAGTAACCGTCGTGACTGTTTGTTCAATTATTAAAAACCTCTTATCTCCAAAACTACTTCACGAATTTGCTTGGGGTTTTCACACGTAAATTTAATATATCGTGCCCACACAAAAGCTTCAATATTTAAAATCGGATCAGAGAAAAGGTTGAAGGTAATCTCCAAAAGTACTACAAGAACTTTAATGGGTTTCCACAGGTAAATTGAGAATAGTTTGCGGAGTAATATAGGCTTAATTTCATCAAAATTGGATCAGAGGAAGGAAAGATATCGTAATTTGATGTTTTATGTGTACAGTATGCTTATAAGTATGGTGAAGTACAGCAAATCTCAAGAGTACTAAACGAACATTAATGGGGTTTCATAGGTCATCTGAGAGTACCTAGAAGCAAACAGAAGTTTCATTTCATCAAAATCGGATCAGGGGACGAAATGATACCGTAATTTTGTATTTCTGGTGTATGCTATGCTTGAAATGTAGCGTAGTATAGCAAAGACCCAATTGAGGCGTTGTTACTGACGTGGTATACCAAATAACTAATAGATGGCGATGCTGCATTGTTTATTCTCATAACTAAGGTGTAATACACTGAAGAAATGGCTATGATTATCATTATGGCAGCGATGTATTGTATTGATGTTGGGAACGGCCGTTGTATCCATTCTGAAAAATCAGTCACGTACAATGAGGGGAATAATTCTTATTGTTGATGATACAAATAATTAATGTTATTCCGATCAGAAAATTAATGATGCCAGAAAAGCGAATATTTCGTTGCCAACGTTAACATACTGAACCGCTACCAATGCAAGTAAAATTTTACCCAGGTACGACAAAAAAAAAGAAATAATAATAATAATAATAATAATGATAAAAAAAATTAAAAAGTTCTTAGGTGTGTCCCATATGCTTTGCACTGTCATGGACAGAAAATAAGTGCATCTTTGGACTGGTATAACCACTAAATTATACATTGAGTATAAATATCTATTGAGTGAGCATTGCGTTCTGTGCTCTTCTCACCATTAAGCTGGAATTACAACGTGATATTGAAACAAATCCACTCTTTCCACACATTTATTTCCTCTTACGATTCCTTTGTACCGTATTGGCTGCAAAAAAGTCCCACCACCTTTTCGCAGAGCAATCACATAACATTAAATAATATCAAAGTAAATGTGTCACAGAAACAACAAGAAAGTAGAGGAAGCGTCGGTAAAACAGCCATTTACACATAGTCATCCATCCGTCTTAACCGAACAAAAAGGAACAAGATAGTAGTTTTTTCCCCAATATCGGTTAACATTTCCACCTTAATCTTGAGGACACAAAATCTGTATTGCTCATCTGAATGATAACTCCAGAGATGTTTCTACTTTGTGTCTGCCACTAGAGATAATATACACACTTGAGTAACAAACTCATCAGAAACCTCTCTGGTTTGTTATTAAACTTTGTAATTACTTATATTTGGTGCGGATTACATTAAGATATAGACAACTGTACTTACAAATATATTCCTACTTCTGAATACATAGTTCTGTTACGCAAGATTGATTTCAACTTTGCGCTTTACAAAGTTTACTGCAGGACGCGGGACATGTATTTGCTGAAAGAGTGGTCGATGCTGCTAACACAGTCAAGACAGTTCCCTGGAAATACTATATTGAATGGAAAGTTCTATACAGACGATCAGCTGACGCCATACCTTCAACGATTACCCAGAGTTACTTTATCGCACATTGACACCACAATGACGTCTTATTTAAACAGACATGAACTGCTCAAGTGATTGAATTACCACACTTTCAGTATTCGTCGACTTTTCGGTAACACAGAGCACTGCATACAGAATAACTACATTGTCCCCAGTGCAACAATGCAACATACTAATATTTCAGCATACACGTACTGTGGGAGACATACAATTTTGTACTTCACCATAGAACCAATACATGGCGCTGTTATTATTATTGGTATTCCTCATCTCAACGATAGAAAAGTTTTCAGAAGTTTACGCAAAACAGACTATTAGACACCGCAGTCTTAACTTTATGAACACGACCCAATATTGAAATTACATAATTCCGGAGTATGGGCTTAAATTATTATTATTATTATTATTATTATTATTATTATTATTATTATTTTTTTTTTTTTTTTTTTTTATTTTTTTTTTTTTTTTTTTTTTTTTTTTTTTTGTGAAAAACTTTATGAAGATTCATCGTTTTCGACAATGACTTCTACTTTAATTTGACATCTTGGCTAGGAGAACCGAGTTTATTGACAGAGTGATCCAACAAGGATTCTGTTTTTGCTGACATAGGTCCTGAACCCTAAATAAACCATGATATTCACAGGTGCCTCTTTAAAAACCGTTGCGAAGCACGGGCATATAAGCTTGTGTGACAATAAAAGTAGTAGACGAGTTTTGTTGTTTGGGTAGCAAGATGGACAAAGTAACTTTTCTGAGAAGAAACGAACACGCGTATAGTTAATATCTACTAGAAACCAGTGAAGTGTCTTATTATCAATTGTTTATCCACCAGACCATAAATATCGACATTGTGCCTGAGCGAGAGCCTTACCTCGTGTTCCTCAACCGTAAAGTAATTTGCAGTGGACTCCTCCTTGCAGAGGTAACCGGAGTGCCGGAATACTTAGCGTCGTCAACTCTCCTTCGTGTTTGCGGCTGGCTCTCCTTTGTCCCGGCAGTGTCATTGTGTAGAACCGTGGGGAGCAGAACCCACCAGCCCCCAACACAATGCGAGGCATGCGAAATGTGCCTGCCTGCCTAGGTACCTACCCTGGCCTCGCGGAAATCAGATCCTGCTCCATCAGAAGCGCTGCGTGCCGCCAATTACCTTGCTAACTACCTTGCTGGGTCACATTCTCATCCAGTGAAGCGATTAATGGAGCAAGGGAGGTATGCAACCAGCATGAGAATCCAAGCTCACTGTGATTTCAACGGGAGGCAGTATAAGGCTTTCTTGTGGGTAATCAAGCGATTCTAATTACATCGTGTATTTTGTTATGGGGAAAGAAGATGACATACTACTTGGAGTCTATGGATAATATCGACAGATGTCGATAAGAATTCTTGTGTAAGACAGGGATGCGCGTAATACATTGTATTTTAACCACTCATACCAGCCATTTGTTCCAGTACCTTTAAGACAATACACACTCTCAGAGCATATACACGTAGCAAATCGTTTAGTGTATAAAGCAGAGTGACCGTATGTTTGTACGTGTTGCATACAAATCTACAGTTTTGTTCCAATATTGCCGGCCGCGGTGGCCGAGGTGACTGAGGCGCTCCAGTCACGGTCAGCACGGCCACTACGGTCGGGGGTTCGAATCCCCCCTTGGGCATGGATATTTGTGCCGTCCTAGTTCGTAAGTAGTTTGTAAGTTTAGGGACTGATGACCCCGTAGTTTAGTCCCATAGACTATACAAACATTTGAACATTTTTTTTGTTCCAATATTTATGAAATTTTGTACACGTAAGCTTCAATCCATGAGAACGGTCGCCGTAAGTGTAAGAATCATATACGATACATAGTTCACGAGATATGACGTCATAAACAATGAGATACGCGAAAAACTGCTGCATTTGGCGACAATGCTGCTCATTTTCTCCTAAACCATTGGACCGATTTCAACCAAATTTGGTAGACACATTTCTTACCGTGAGTTAACAATTGCTGCATGGTTCAGAATCACATACGGTACATGGTTCAAAAGATATTACGTCATAACAAATAGAAATCGCAAAAAATGCCATATAATGCGATGAGGCTTTCGAAATACACTGTATGAGAATGACAGTACTTCACGACTTGCAACAAACTTTAAACATAATTTCAAACCTTTATTAAACTTTTTCTCGCTGGCAACCATAGTAAAATGATAAATGGAAAAAAGTTTCTCGCTTACTACTTTTCCGCTGTTTATGGAGTAAAACTACAGTTCTCGGTATGACGTTACAATTTATAATTTGAACACTACAAATTGTAGCGACAGGAAATTTTGCAGATAGTATAGGGGCATATAGTTGAATGTACCTTATAAATTGTATCACAGTACGACACGTAGTTCATGAGATGTGAGCACATAAACAGTAACGTTCCGCTGTTCATGGACTAAAACTGCGGCTTACTGTATGACGTTACAATTTATAATTTCTACACTACAAATTGTGGCCGCAATAAATTTAATAGACAGTATACATGCATATAGTTAAGTGTAACTCCTAAATTGTATCACAGTACGATACGTAGTTCATGAGATAGCACATATACAGTAACGTTCATGAAAAACGGCTCCTTTCCGCACCAAGTTTTAATCTATCACTTCTTTTCTACTAACTGTATTCCCAAGAGATTTTACAGGCGTATAGCCCTCATGCAAATATACACCTGAAAAACGGGCAGGAATAAATAAATAAATACCTAGGCATCGCCGGGTTTTCAGCTAGTAAGTTAATAAAAGTGATTTCTTTGATCTTATTTTCCTTTTTCTTTTTACCGTATGAAACAAAGTTTTACTGTAAAATTAATAAATTTCGCTGGAATTTGTACCGGTATTCTGGAGTACGCTTTTGTTTTCCACATCTCCCGAGGTGAATACTTGGCTGGTACCCAAGTCCCGCCTCAGACGATTCACAACATTTCGTAACACTTTACATTTTCACACATATAACAATACACGCAGACATTAGGGGTGCATATTTCATCCTGGGAGGCATGGGTTGGCGGCAGGAAGTGCATCCTAGCACACTGTAAACAATAATTAATGACAAATCCGGATTGAACAGCATGTGTTGGAACATGTCCAAACAGAAAGATTCTCCAGTACGCTTTCATCTGTCTACTTTTCACATCAAACCAACAACCATAGCGGTTCTGGATATGTATTACTCTCATAGACCATTTTCCCAGTTAGTGAGATAAGTGTGCCATTTTTGGTGGAATTTTCACCAGGCGTTCCGAGATATGCTTATCTGTCATTGCCTGTGTCGTCCCACTGTTATTCCATCGTTCACCCATTTCTTTCCTTGATGAAAATTCGTAATTTATAAATGAGATACTTTCTTTGTACAATTAGTGGACTTACTAGTTATATTTAAGTTATTAATAAGAACATAAAATTAACAAGTATGCAGCTTGGTGTTGGGATATGAATGATTTATTAAAAAAACACATACCGATTTCGTTTACATGACGGAACATCATCACTGAAGATTTCTTGTTATGAGGGCTCATAACCACCGCATAAAACATTTAACAGGCATATACATAAAACAAAAACACCTTACAAGTTTGAAATTTCGTAAAACAATTAATAGTCATATCCATGAACGAAATAAATAGGTATTTCTAGTAAAAGTTTAAAATGGCTCATTTTAAGCTTTTGACATGTACTAGAAAGACTTTTCATACAACTTTTAATAAATGTATCGCTACCATTGTGATAATATCTTCATGATAGCAGACTAGAGATATGCGTTGCCGAACAATTGAAGCCTAGATATCAGCAAATATGACTATGGATATAACTATTAAATGTTTTTTGCAGAGTTCGTGAGTTCTCAAGACTCGAAATTTACAGTCATTACGTTCCATCATGTGAAGGAAATCGATACGTGATTTTTTAAAATAAACATTACATATCACACTACCAACCAGGATTTTTTCTTTATTTTATTGCAATATTACAGTGGTCGCGAATAATTACTGTATGGAGCCTACTTACATTAATATTAACGTTAAGTTAATATTAACATTAATATAGCTTTCAGAAACACAAAGCTGTTACTTGTGTAACTCTTCGAATACATATGTTAAATTTGCTCTTGTCAGTTCGTTTAGCTGTTTTTTGAGTCTCGACGGTACTCGACGTGTTTATTTACTTGCATGGCGAGTTAAAAGCTGTTTCCAGTCTACAGAAAAACTGTGTTTCCTTGGTGTGTTGTAAATCATATTAAAAAGTCCCACTTTCGTCAAACATACTTACTGGGCTATTAAAGGTTTTATGACAGTGGTTGTACGGAGTCTAAATTCAGAATTTACAATTATTTTTTATGAGGAAAGTACAATGACTTCACAAAACGTTATGAATTTTCAACTGCAGAAAGATTACACGGCAACGCACACTTTCTTATCGCAATATTACGAGTATCACTGGTTCTTCCCCTTTTGTGCTAGCCGACTTGAAATCATTTGACGTTGAGAAGTTCATTTAATTCGAAGAGAACCTGTATTTCAGCCCCGTACGTACTACAGCAGAAAATGTTTGCCATGTTTTTACTTATTTTATTATACACTATTCTACCATAGAATTGTTTCTATGTGAAAGCTCTAGCAGAAAGGTAAGCAAGTTCCGTATCTTTATTACGAAGAAAAACCCATTACTATCGACAAGGCAAAACTTCCAGGAAGATTGTTCCATATTGTACTGATATCTACTACAAATATTTAAAATATGGAGTACTTGAGTTAATAGAAGAAGAATAGAAAGTAATAGTGACTATTTAGTACTTACGCACTAGGGAGCCAACACAAAACCTAGGATGGGAAAGTCTTCATGGGCGTCACGAATATATCCAACAACTACGAAGGCTCCAGTTTTGGTATTCATGTAGAAAGGAGAAGAAAGCTTAGGGTTTAACGTCCCAAACTACAGCGTGAAAATATTAATGATATTGCTTTCTATATGCTGTTCCACAATAAGAATTATTTCATAATTGACAGTATTTCGATAGGAAGCGATAGTGAAACTTTATCCTGTACTATACCCTGTTTTCACGTTAATTTTGCACAACCGTTGACAATTAATTAATTAATAATTTTGTTTTTCTCATCTTGGAAACGGTGTTCGTAATATCGACCGTGCCGCGGTGGAGTAGCCGAGCGGTCTAAAGCGTCTCGCTGCGGAGCGCGCGGTTGCTCGCCGTGGGGGTTCGAGTCCTCCCTGGGGCATGGGTGTGTGTGTTTGTCCTTAGGTTAGTTTACCTAGGTTTAAGTAGTTTGTAAGCTACGGACTGATGACCACGTAGTTTGGTCCGATAAATTTACAAACATTTGAACATTTGAATATCGACCGTCCCGTATTCCTGTAAAATATTGATTAATTGTTTATTTGTTGCTATCTAAACTTTAATTGCTCTGCAACGCATGTCGCTAATCATGAAGATATGATCACAATCGTATAGATATGTTTATTAAAAGTTCCTGATATATTACGTTTTAGTGCAACATTATATATACGAAGACGGTTTTTTGTTAATAAGTCAATGAGACCAACATTTTTATGTTAACGACTAATTTTTTGAAATCACTGTGGTCGAAAATCCTTCCTATTTTCAAAAACAACTGATATTAGTTTAGCAATCTAAGTAAAAGGTTTTACATGCCTAGAATCGAAATGACAACATTTTACGTCCAAAGCGTGGTTGAGTTGCCTTAAAATTTATATAGGAGTAAGGATGAAAGCTTTTTATTCTGACTTTGTAACATACAAAATAAAAGGAATTTCTGATAGTCCAGCAGTGTGTAGTGAACATAAATGCTCTTACTAAGAAATTTATTTCTATTTTGTAGGCTTTGATCGAACGGGGATATGCCATAGCTGTTTTGATGTATGGGAATACGTATAATCATTCAATATAAGTGCAAGAAGTTTTAGGTGATGTATGGTTTCCTTACTGTTTTCCAAATAAAACTTGCCAAATTTCAGATAAATTTCATATTAGATGGGACTGCTATCAACAACGAAAAAGAAATCTTTAAATAATACTCCAGACTTTCATTCGAATCGTTAGTATACAAATTGTCGTCACTTTCTTTTCTGTACACCCAATTGCCCTTATTTGCTCAATTTTAAGGTAAGTGGACCTGAAAGTTTCTATGTGCACACATTTTCCATGTTTCTTCGCAGTGGTTTCATTGGTGTAGAAATGGAAGGACATGAAGAAACAAATGTAAATGTTTATATATTAGTTAAATTAGAAAATATAAATGAAATTTATATGTGAATCACAACTGTTTCTCCATTCGCCTGAAGTAATGTGTAGTATCCATTAGGGATCTCAAACTGATTCCATCCTACACGTACTTTACAAATTGATTTATCGGATATTCCTGGCAAACACTTTGCAAAATGATCTACTACAGAAAGCGCAACGAAGTTCATCTCTCCTTTCCCATATTACTGTTAGATAATTGTACTATCTCGTTAAATGGATTTGACATAGAACAAGTAAAAAGAAGGAAATCACATTTTCGGCTATCAATAGATAAAGTAGAGAATGTCATAGAATCATATTACCGATATTTTAAATGAAGATATATCTTCAGTACAGTACCATATTGCAGTAAAATTTCAATCAAAATGTTCACCTCTGAATGACAAAAATTTTGTTGCTCGCTTGTTTTATCTCACATTACGTAATTCGGTCATGCAACTGTAGCGGTATTGATTAACAGTAGTTCTTACATCAGTCAAGTTTGAACTACGATGTGGGGATATGGATTTAGATACAGAAGTTAGATCTGCAGTTTACAGACTGTTTGATGTTGTGTAATGAGTGCTTGGAGAAGTCCGAATGTAAGGAAAATTTCCACAGGTATACGTAAATATGTCTAAGTGAGTGCTGTATACAACCTGTCTCAGATACTGATGGATTGCTTTGGCAGGTAATTCTCTATGAACACTCTAGATAGTTCCAAAAATACAAAGATAAATATAAAGGAGAAAGGAGTCTCTCTAAAGTTAAAGATCGAGAAAGGCGTGGCAGAATAAGATTAATGTCACAGGTGAAATACCACAGAATAGTCATCTTCAATAGGTAACAAAAGTTCTCACCATCGAAATAAGAGATAAACGGTTTGAAAGCAACGAAGAAGCTTAGTAATTTTATGAATCGGTGCGGATTCATTCCAGTTTTCTAGCAACTACAATATATTTTTCGAGACAAATGCCACAATGGTTACACGAAAATGGCACGATTAAATAATTGCCCAAATTAGGTACACATTCCACTAATAAATTAATGCCACTTGCAGGTATAAATTAATACCTATTTGAAAATTGCGCTGCTAAAAGTTTACCCATATTCACTTGTGTATCACATTTTTCATTGTATTTGACACATTGTATTTAACATATTGTTCCAATTGAAATTACAGCATATCATTCTAACAACTGATATATAACGATTTATTCACGACAGGCCAAACCGACACACAGTTTTGACAGTGGAGAATACGCAAACTTTATGCGTGAGATAAGAGTTAGTAGAAGACGAACAGGACAAGAAAAGTATCTGTGACAATTCTTCATATTTCTTCATATCTTAGAGTTTCTTTCTCTTTCCGCGAGTAAATGTGCATTTGAACGAGCGTGCTTGCGTTTGTGTCTGTCTGTGTTATTGTATGCGTGTGGTAGGAAAAATAGGTGAAAAAAAAAGAAACAAAACACACGCACGCACACAGACACACACATTCATATATACTCAAACAGAGAGAAAACTCCATGCAAATTGTAACAAGATGAGAACGCATAACGGAAATAAAACATTTGCGGAAAACTTGCTCTGCAACTGCCACTACATTTAAATTCCTGCGTACCTCGGGTTCTGTCAGGAAGGGAAGTTTTTAATTAAGCTCAGTGCAGCACTCCACAAAAATTCATAATTCCGAGCCTCACGTCGAAGGACTTCCATCCGGGCTTCGACAAACAAAAGTTCGGTTCCCTTTATTTCCGTGTCTATCACTGTTCATTTGGCCGTAATACTGGAGGCTTATGAAGCTTTTTTTCCTCATAACAGAGACGTTGACATTATTTTTAACCTTCAGATCGAATGTTTATGAATGTTACGTGATCTCTATGTGTAGGATTTAGATATCATTGACTACTCTCGAAACAATTACAAAATATACAAATGTTTTGCTTTCGTCCTCACTAAAACGTTATTACATCTGTTGCAAATTTTGCAATTTGGGAATTTCGTCATATACTCCTTTGAACATACTTATATATTAAATTTTAAGAAAGTATTTACTGTAAAAATAACACATATGTTGCGCAGTTCTTCCGGCGTATCATATGACTTCAAATTCATTAGACGTAATATTATTCATCCCATTTAAATAACGTGTTGATGGCGTTGGAACAATGTAAATCTTGTAGACTTGACATAATTGGTTAAATAATCTAGTACGGATGACGTTGATCATTACAGTAATCAATAGGTTTAATGGAACCTTCCAGTATGCTAAATAAATGTGTAGACGTGGATCATTCATGGAAAGATGCTACTCAGTTTGGAATCATGACTTGACTGTGATTGAAAGTACCTTATTTATTTCGTCTTGTAATATTGACTGTTCAGCTATACGCACAGCCATACACTATCTATTAAGAGGAGTGATAGTAAAGTTATCGTAACTGGCAGAGTCGAGTGGCGCGCCTGGCTTCAAATGTGACAGGAATTGAGCAAACTGTGCTGTCACTGAATGCAAACACCACTTCTGCTTTGAAACAAATGACCTGGAAGATACATGGATAGAGGCTTGCAGTCTTGTTTGTTGTAAACGATATTAATTTTACTCTGAAGCCTCTCCACATTATCAATGATGTCATGTTAGCTGGAAATGCAAAGATACTGAAGAATGGGTCATCAGTCTATATCCACCACGAATAGAACAAACAAGTTGAGCAATTTTTAAAAATTAACAAAAGAAGTTACTTCTCCAAAACTCTGTAAAATATCACCACGTTCATAAAAGTTTCGAATGAGCTTAATTGTATTCGAGAACTACTAAATCTATTATAATAGTACCTTTTTTATTCTCTCTCACACACACTCTCTGTCTCCCTCTCATACACGCGTGCGCGCTCGCACGCACACACACACACACACACACACACACACACACACACACGCACACATACAAAGTTAGGAGACCGTCGATACTACGATGAAACTATGACAACCTGACATATTCTTGAAGATTTGCAATGTCACTTCACCAATCGCAATTTTAATTGTGGTCGTGGAAGAAGAGATGAAATGGTGGGATGCATCATGTTGTACGTCACAGAAATGTATCTTTTCAAAACGTGTATGGCTATCACAATAGGTTAAGCAGCCAATTTTATGCAGTAAAATGTAATATGAATTCTCATAATTATATTTAACATGAAGTGGCAGAAATACTATACTATGTAGAAAGCACACAACAAATATGTGATATGAGATAAAATTCAATAACAGTCCGATACTTAAGAAGTGCAGTTGAAATGCGTCAACTGAAAGATAATTCTGTAGTCTATTCAGTTGCTATATGGTGCTATTAGTTTTCCATATCCAAATATTTACATAACAATACTAAACGTATGAAGCTAAAATAACAGGCTGAGCAAGCGATTACATTTTCAATTTTAGGTCCAAACGGAGGCCACGCAACTAAATCTACATTTACATCTACCATACCGACATTATTTCTGTACCAACACGCTGGTTATAGCTGACACTTAAGCATTAAGAACAGAAACAAAGGGTAGCCTACTGTTCTGTTCGATAGCAGTCAACTTTAAGAAGTCATGTACAACAATAATTCACCACATTTCACCATAAGCTATGAAAGAACTAATTGCTCTCAATTTATGTGCCACAAAACAAATTCGAAGTGTAAATTGCACTAAAATACATAAAGGCGCTATCACTTGTATTTGCATTTGCACACAACCTGCATTTTTAGAAGCTAGTGAGTAATAATACACGCCACTGAGAACAATTTTGAATGAGAAATAAAATAGTGTACCTTGTTTTTCATTTACAAAATACAACTGGCGCTGTTCCTTAAACAAACAAGCTACTTTAGATAAAACTTCCGGGCTGATGGGCCGTGGTCCAGATATAAAACTACCTCCCGACGTTTCGTCTCCAACTGCGGGAGACATCTTCAAAGGTCTTCCGGCTACTGCCACTGAGGGCCGAGGGTCTCTCGCATTTATAGAGGGCATAGAGGGCGCCACCATACGTCACGTGATGCTGACTTTCTAACTATCTCTGGATGACGTCGTCATTCTCGATTAAAAATAATCGATTGTCGTTTTGTTGGTGCAGTGTCGACATCCAAATTTTATTTAACTTCAGACCTTCTTCTTTCCTATTGAAATTATTCTGGTGTTTGTGAATCTCTATTGCTTCTCTATACATGCGTGCATGGTACTGAGGTGTCCTAGCTAAAACGCTCGTCTCGTCAAATTTTATTTCATGATTTCCTTTTTGAAAAATATGTTCAGCCACTGCCGATTTTTCCATGTGGCCCAGACGACAGTTCCTTTTATGTTCAGATATGCGAGTATTGACGCTTCTTTTTGTTGTACCAATATATACTTTACCACAGCTGCAAGGAATTTTATAAACCCCAGGTGTTGCTAGGGGATGACGTGCGTCTTTTGGTGATCTCAAATATTCTTTGATCTTTTTCGTGGGTCTGTATATGGTTTCGACGCCATGTTTGGCCAGAACTTTCCCAATTCGATCGGTAATCCTCCTAATGTACGGCAGAAAAACTTTTCCAGATTGTTGTCGCTGCTCAGAACTTCTGGATTCTTCTCTTCTTTGATGGAGAGCTCGATCAATTTCCTTGGCACCATATCCATTTTTCTTGAAGGCCGACCGTAAGTGATTTAGTTCATCCTTCAAGTAAACTGGCTCACAAATTTTGTTGGCTCTATCCACCAAGGTTTTAATAATACCTCTTTTTTGCCTCGGATGATGGTTTGACTCCTTGTGGAGGTATCGATCAGTATGTGTGTTCTTTCTGTATACCTTATGGCCCAGAGTTCCGTCCTCTCGTTTTATTACCGATACATCCAGGAAATTAAGTTGGCCATTGCTCTCTTTCTCCATCGTGAACTGTATATTCTGATTAATGCTGTTGAGATGCAATAGGAAGACATCCAACTCCTCTTCACCATGGCTCCACACTACAAAGGTGTCGTCAACATATCGGTACCAATTAGTTGGCTTCTTTCTGGCAGTCTGCAGCGCCTGTTGTTCGAAAAACTCCATGAATAAGTTGGCAACAGCTGGACTAAGAGGGCTGCCCATAGCCACTCCGTTAATTTGTTCATAGAACTCATCGTTGTACTGGAAATACGTTGTGGTAAGGCAGTGTCTGAAGAGGGCCACGATGTCAGAAGGAAACATATCTGCTATATATGCAATAGCTTCGTTTACAGGAACCACAGTAAACAAGGACACTACATCAAAACTCACCAGAATATCACTCGGGCTGACATTAATCTCCTTCAGTTTCTCAATAAAATGCACAGAGTTTTTAATGTGGCTGTCCGTTTTTCCAATGTACGGCTGCAGCAGAGAAGCGAGATGTCTGGCCACCTCATGGGTGGGAGATCCTATGGCGCTCACAATCGGTCTTAACGGGACCATGGGCTTATGCACCTTTGGTAGGCCATATAGTCTGGGTGGATAAGCTTCCGTTTTGCACAGTTGTTTTTTATCATCCGAAGAGAGAGAAGACTGTTTTATCAGATGATTCGTTGTTTTCAAAATTTTCGGAGTAGGATCCTTCTGAAGTCTGTTGTAAGTCGTGGGATCCAAGAGATCAGTGATCTTCTTGTGATAATCTTCGCTCTTTAGTACAACTGTAGCATTTCCTTTGTCAGCGGACAGTACAATGATATTGTTGTCCGCATTGATCTCCCTTAGCGCCCTTCTTTCCACTTGAGACAAATTGCTGTGAGGTGGTTTCGCTTTTGCGTAATATTCTGGCCGTTTCTGTCCTAATGTCATCTGCAGATTGCGAAGGTAACAGACGGATCCCTGCCTCAACATTCGCTATAATGTCCTCCTTGGGCACTGTAAGTGGTGTCACTGCAAAATTACCACCTTTCGAGAGAACTGAAATTTCTTCTTTCGTTAATTCTCTCCCAGACAAGTTAACAACAGTCCGAGAATTATCAACAACTGATATTTCACGTTTGCCCGTCTGTAAAACATTGAACTTCCTCTTCTGCCTATTAGTTGACAATTCTGCACTTATTTCCATGGACCTGAATGTTAGTTCATCCACCTTATTCCAGTCACAACACTGCATTACATTACTAATGTGCAAATGGAGATTTAACAGCTTACTGCTAGTTGTCGCCAGTTCTCGCCGTGTCTGGTGAATGCGCTCACGTAGCATTGCTACTTCCATGCGGTTGTAAATACGGTTAGCTTGCGCAGTACGGAACATTCTCCCCACCTTCAGAAATTTTGGCACTGTCGCAGTATCTCGGCAGCGTAACAGGAAAGTGAGCGTACACAGTAGTTGTCCTTTCTTCTTGCGAAGTCCCTCTAGTCGCCGAACTAAAACTGACACTTCCTCCCCGTAGAGGCGTCTTATCATACAATGTAAACTTTCACGGCCGGCGTTGTCTTCAGATAAAACTTCCGGGCTGATGGGCCGTGGTCCAGATATAAAACTACCTCCCGACGTTTCGTCTCCAACTGCGGGAGACATCTTCAAAGGTCTTCCGGCTACTGCCACTGAGGGCCGAGGGTCTCTCGCATTTATAGAGGGCATAGAGGGCGCCACCATACGTCACGTGATGCTGACTTTCTAACTATCTCTGGATGACGTCGTCATTCTCGATTAAAAATAATCGATTGTCGTTTTGTTGGTGCAGTGTCGACATCTTAAGCACTGGGCCATTTCACAGCTGCAGTAATTTGTGATATGGCGCCTTAGACCGTGCGATCATTTTTGCGTGGCTGCTAGTCATGTTTTCTAATTGGGAAGAAAAGAGTCGTACTTCCGGAACTTCCATGCAGCTTGAAGTGTTATATGGTGCAGATTTCTATATTTGTACCAGAACAGATCCCATATCAAGTACTGTCACGCAACGTGGAAGCTAGTGGTACCTATAATGTACCACCAATGTTTTCGAACAGCGGTGGTTGAATAATTCGATAATGTCATTTAATAATACCATTATAATGTAATTCTGTGATGAGCAAGGGGAAACTACAGCCGTTACCTTTCCCGAGGACATGCAGCTCTACTGTATGAAAATATGATGATGGCATCCTCTTGGGTAAAATATTCCGGAGGTAAAATAGTCCCCCCATTCGGATCTCCGGGCGGGGACTACTCAGGAGGATGTTGTCATCAAGAAAGACAATACTGGCATTCTACGGATCGGAGCATGGAATGTTAGATCCCTTAATCGGGTAGGAAAATTAGAAAATTTAAAAAGGGAAATGGATAGGTTGAAGTTAGATATAGTGGGGATTAGTGAAATTTGGTGGCAGGATGAACAGGATTTCTGATCAGGTGAGTACAGGATTATGAATACAAAATCAGTTGGGGGTATCACAGGAGTAGGACTGATAATGAATAAGAAGATAAGAATGCGGGAAAACTACTATGAGCAACACAGTGATCGCATTATCATTGTCAAGAAAGATACGAAGCCAACACCGACAACAGTAGTACGGGTTTATATGCCAACTAGCTCTGCCGATGATGAGGAGATCGAAGAAATATATGAGGAGCTAAAGGAAATTATTCAGACAGTTAAGGGAGAGGAAAACTTAATTGTGATGGGAGACTGGAATTCGGTAGTAGGAAAAGGAAGAGAAGGAAAAATATTAGGTGAATATGGACTGGGCAGAAGGAATGAAAGAGGAAGTCGCCTGGTAGAATTTTGCACGAAACATTATTTAATCGTAACAAACACATGGTTTAAGAATCACAAAAGAAGGTTGTATACGTGGAAGAGACCAGGAGACACCGGAAGGTATCAGATAGATTTTATAATGGTAAAACGTAGATTCCGGAACCAGGTGATAAACTGTAAAACATACCAAGGGACAGATATAGACTCTGACCATAACTTGTTAGTCATGAACTGTAGGCTGAAACTGAAAAAACTGCAGAAAGGTAGGAAAATAAGGAGATGGGACTTAGATAAATTGAAGGAACGTGAAGTTATGGAAGAATTCAGAAGGAGATTTAGGTATCAATTGACAGAAACAGGGGGAAATAAAACAGTAGAAGAGGAATGGGTAGCATTGAGAGATGAAATAGTGAAAGCAGCAGAGGACAAAATAGGTAGAAAGGCAAGACCTACAAAAAATCCTTCGATATCACAGGAAAATACTAAATTTAATTGATGAAAGGAGAAAATATGAAAATGCAATAAATGAAACAGGCAAAATGGAGTACAGACGACTAAAAAATGAGATTGACAGGAAGTGCAAAATGGCTAAGCAGGAGTGGCTAGAAGCCAAATGCAAATCTGTAGAAGAATGTATAAGAAGGGGAAAAGTAGATACCGCCTACAGGAAAATAAAAGAGACATTTGGGGACAAGAAAAACAGCTCTATTAAGGACTCTGATGGAAAACCAGTTCTCAGCAAAGAAGGAGAAGCTGAAAGGTGGAAAGAGTACATAGAGCAGCTCTACAAAAGAAATGAACTTACAGACGATGTTGTAGGAAGGGAAGAGGAAGTAGATCAAGATGAAATATATACTGAGAGATGAATTTGACATAGCCCTGAAAGACCTAGGTCGGAACAAGGTCCCAGGAGTAGATGACATACCCTCAGAGCTACTAAAGTATCTGGGAGAGCCAGCCATGACAAAACTATTTGAACTGGTGTGTAGGATCTATGAGACAGGTGAAATACCCTCAGACTTTAAGAAAAATGCAATAATCCCCATTCCAAAGAGATCAGGCGCAGACAGGTGTGAAAATTACAGAACCATCAGTTTGATAAGTAATAGTTGCAAAATTTTAACACGGATTATCTACAGGAGAATGGAAAAGCTGGTAGAAGCTGACCTCGGGGAAGATCAGTTTGGATTCAGGAGAAACGTAGGAACCCGGGAGGCAATACTCACTTTACGACTTATCTTAGAAGATAGATTAAGGAAAGGCAAACCTACATTTTTAGCTTTTGTAGATTTGGAGAAAGCTTTTGACAATGTTGACTGGAATACACTCTTTCAAATTCTGAAATCAGCAGTGGTAAAATACAGGGAAAGGAGAGTTATTTACAACTTGTACAAAAGCCAGACCGCAGTTATTAGACTCGAAGGGCATGAAAGGGAAGCATCAGTTGGGAAGGGAGTATGATAGGGTTGTAACCTTTCTCCGATGCTATTTAATTTGTACATCGAGCAGGCGGTGAAGGAAAGCAAGGAAATGTTTTGAATGGGGATTAAAGTTCAGGGGGAAGAAATAAAAACATTTCGTTTTGCTGATGACATTGTAATTCTGTCAGAGACAGCAAAGGACCTGGAAGAGCAGTTGAATGGAATGGACAGTGTGTTGAAGAGAGCGTATAAAATGAACATTAACAAGAGCAAAACAAAAATAATGGAATGCGGTCTTAGAAAATCAGGTGATGCTGAAGGAATTAGATTAGGTAACGAAACAATGAGGGTGGTAGATGAGTTTTGTTACTTGGGTAGTAAAATAACTTGCGATGGTCGCAGTACAGAGGATATAAAATGCAGAATGGCAATGGGAACAAAAGCATTTTTGAAAAAGAGAAATTTGCTAAAATCGAATATTAATTTAAGTGTAAGGAAGTCTTTTCTGAAGGCATTTGTGTGGAGTGTTGCCTTGTATGGGAGTGAAACATGGACAACAAGCAGTGCGGACAGGAAGAGGATAGAGGCTTTTGAAATGTGGTGCTACAGAAGAATGCTGAAGATTAGGTGGGTAGATCGCATAACTAATGAAGAGGTACTTAACAGAATTGGTGAGAAAAGCAATTTTTGGCACACCCTGACTAAAAGAAGGGATCGCTTGGTAGGACACATTCTTAGACATCCAGGAATTGTATATTTAGCATTGGAGGGAAGTGTGTGGGGTAAAAATCGCAGAGGGAGACCAAGATACGCGTATAGTAAGCAGATTCAAGTGGATGTCGTTCTTATGAGGAGATGAAAAGGCTTGCTCAGGATAGAGTAGGGTGGAGAGCTGCATCAAACCAGTCTCCGGACTGAAGACCGTAACAACATAACACCAACATGATGTATAACAAGTTTTATATAAAATTTTTCAATAAATAAAATTCTTGAGCAACAAGCGTCGAAATTCGTTGTATTCAGCATATCCCATAACTATGAAAGAGGTAATATAAATATGGACGTATATACAAATATAAGTCTCTTACTTTCCTGCACGTTAGAACTTATTCATAGCTCAACATATTACAAGTGTCTAACTGGGACCGATGTCCTTGTAAGATATTTTAGCAGAGACTTCAGCGATGGCACCTGATGAGATATAGTGACATACGGGGCACAAACCACGGGACGGCAGCGATGTGCGAAGTTCGGCAGCGTTCCCACGTGGTCGGCACGTGCACGCCTCACCTCTTGAGCCTTCGTCGTCTCTTGACGCAGCATCCAATATCCCAGTATTGCGGCCGCGCCTCCTTCACGGCTTTGTATTCGCATTCGGACGTGACCTATGGATCCTGGGGGGCACCAGAGCTCGTCTCCACAAATAACCTCGCTCATCGTCCTCAATAAAAAATGGGAGACCCGTCTCTTCTTATCCGCTGCAGCTCCAAAACTACTTAAGAGAAAGTGCCTTCTTCGCCTCTGATAAAGATATGAAGGTGAAGGTGAATAAGTAAAGTCGATGTAGTTATATAACTATAACATAACAATTACTTCATTATTGTAAAACCTTTTTTTTTCATATATTAAAATAAATGCAGTATTCATAAGGTTTGGCCGGCCGCGGTGGCCGAGGGGACTGAGGCGCTTCAGTCACGGTCTGCGCGGCCACTACGGTCGGGGGTTCGAATCCCCCCTCGGGCATGGATATTTGTGCCGTCCTAGTTCGTAAGTAGTTCATAAGTAGTTTGTAAGTTTAGGGTCTGATGACCCCGTAGTTAAGTCCCATAAGCTTTAGAAACATTTATTTTTTTGAACATAAGGTTTGGATTTCATAGACTTAAAAAAAAAATTTATTTATTTGTTTCACGTTCATTCTCGTTTAAAATACTATGTTGTTCTTACCTTTAACGCGGAAGAAATAATTAAGTAATAAATTCGTAAGCTCACGCTGCACTTAAAAAACAGCGACCGGTTGCCGTCTGCCACTCAACAAGGCAAGACGCCTGGCAGCTGGACACAGTCAACAAAGGCCTGAAGGATGACTGGTTGCATACAATACGGCAATGGCGCAGTTTCAAGATGTTGTTGTTGTTGTTGTGGTCTTCAGTCCGCAGACTGGTTTGATGCAGCTCTCCACGCCACCCTGTCTTGTGCAAGTCTCTTCATCTGAGAACACGTTCGGCAACCTACATCATTCTGAATCTGCTTACTACATTCGTCCCTCGGTCTCCCTCTACGATTTTTACCCCACACGCTTCCTTCTAATGCTAAGTTGACAATTCCTTGATGTCTCAGAATATGTCCACCAATCTATTAATTCTCTTAGTCAGTATATGCCAGGAACTCCTTTTATCCCCGTTTCGGTTAAGCACCTCATTAGTTACGTGATCTACCAATCTAATTTTCATCATTCGTCTGTAGCACGACATTTCGAAAGCTTCTATCATCTTTTATCTGAACTCCTTATCGTCCACGTTTCACTTCCATACAATGCTACACTCCAGACAAATGCTTTCAGGACGGACTTCCTAACATTTAAATTAATATTGGATGTTAACAAGTTTCGCTTCTTTAGAAACACTTTTCTTCCCATAACCATTCTGCATTTTATATCTTCTGTACTTCGGGCATCAGAAGTTATCTTGCTGCCCAAATAAGAAAATTCTTCTACTACTTTTATTGTCTCATTACCTAATCTAATTCCTTCAGCATCGCCTGATTTTCTGACATTGCATTCCACTACCTTCGTTTTACTCTTGTTAATGTTCATCTTATATCTTCCATTCAAGACACTGTCCATCCCATTCAATTGCTCTTCCAGATCTTTTGCGGTCTCTGACAAAATTACTATGTCATCGGCAAACCGCAATGTTTTTATTTCTTCTCCGTGCAGTTTAATGCCCTCTCCGAATTTCTTCTTCCTTTCCTTCACTGCCTGCTCAGTTTACAGATTGAACAACATTGGGGAAAGGCTACAACCCTGACTTACTCCCTTCCCAACCTCTGCGTCCCTTTCTTGCCCTTCGACTCTCATAACCGCCGTCTGGTTTTTGTATAGGTTGAATATAACTCTTCGCTCCCTATGTTTTACCCCTGATACCTTCAGAATTTGAAAGACTGCATTCCAGTCGACATTGTCAAAAGCTTTCTCCAAATCAAGAAACGCTTAAAAACGTAGGTTTCCCTTTCCTTAGCCTATCTTTTAAGAAAGACGTAATGTGAGTATTGCCTCTCGTGTTCCTACATTTCTCCTAAATCCAAACTGATCTTCCCCGAGTTTGGATTCCACAAGTTTTTGTATTCGTTTGTAAATAATTATTGTTAGTATTTTGCACCCATGACTTATAAAGCTGTTAGTTCTGTAATTTTCACACTTGTCTGCAATCGATTTCTTTGGAATTGGAAGTACAATATTCTTCCTGAAGTCGGAGGGTATTTTCCATGTCTTATACATCTTGCATACCAGGTGATACAATTTTTTCATGACTGGCTCTCCTAACAACATCAGCAGTTCAGACGGAATATCATCTACTCCAGAGGCCTTGTTTCTACTCAAGTCCTTCAGCGCTCTGTGAAATTCTTCTCGCAGTATCATATCTCCTACGTCATCTTCCTTCACTTCGTCTTCCATTTCTAGAATACTACTATCAGGTTTATTTCCTTTGTATAGGCCCGCAATATATTCCTTCCACACTTCAGCTTTCTTCTCTTTGCCTAGTACTGGTTTTCCGTCTGAGTTCTTGATATTCTCACAGCTGCTTACCTTGTCTCCAAATATCTATTTTATTTTCCTGTAGGCGGTATCTATTTTTTCCCTAGTTATGCATTCTTCTACAGTTCTCCATTTGTCCTCCAGCCACTCATGCTTAGCCGGTCTACACTTCCTTCCAATCTCATTTTTCAGACGTTTGTACCCCCTTTTTGCTGTTTCACTTGCTGAACTTTTATATTTTCTCCTTTCATGAATTAAGTTCAGTATATACTGTGTTATCCAGGGATTTCTATTAGGCCCTGTCCTTCTGCCTATATGGTGCACTGCAGCCTTCACTACCCTATCTCTCAGAGTTATCCATTCTTCTTCTACTTTATTACTTTCCCCTGTTTCAGCCAATCCTTGTCTAATGCTCCCTCTGAAACTCTCAACCACCTCTGGTTCCTTGAATATGTCCAGGTTCAATCTCCTAACCTTTCTACCTTTTCAATCTGCAGTTCATAACCAATAAGTTATGGTCAGAGTCTATATCTGCCCCTGGATATGTCTTACAGTTTAGAACCTGGTTTCTAAATCTATTCCTTACCATTATAAAGTCAATCTGGTACCTTGCAGTGTCTCCTGGTCTCTTCCAAGTACACAGACTTCTTTCATGATCATTAAACCATGTGTTGGTGTTAAATTGTGCTCTGCGCAAAATTCTACCAAGCGATCTCCTCTTTCATTACTTTTTCCCAGTCCATATTCACCTACTACAATTCCTTCTCTTTCCTTTTCTACTACCGAGTTCCAGTCACCCATCACAAACAAGTTTTCGTCTCCCTTAAGATTCTGAATAATTTCTTTCATCTCCTCATACATTTTTTCGATATCATCATCATCGGCCGTGCTAATTAGCATATAAACTTGCACTACTGTGGTCGGTGTTGGCTTCGTGTCTATCTTTACTATGATAATGCGTTCACGATGCTGTTCATAGCAACTTACCCGCATTCCAATTTTTTTATTCATTATCAGATCTACAACTGCGTTACCACCAACTGATTTTCTGTTGCCAACCCTGACCAAAAATCCTGTTCATCCTGCCACCGAACTTCACGAATCACTACCATATCTAAATTTAACCGATCCATTTCCCTTTTCAAATTTTCTAGCTTACCTACGCGATTAAGGGTTAGTACAATCCATGCTCCGACCCGTAAAATGCCTGTTTTATTTTTCTTGATGACGACATCCTCCTGAGTAGTCCCCGCCCGGAGATACGATTGGGGGACTATTTTACCTCCGGAATATTTTACCCAAGAAGACGCCATCATCGTCCAGGTGTCAAATCTCCCTTTTCTACTACCGAGTTCCAGTCCCCCATCACAAACAAGTTTTCGTCTCCCTTAAGATTCTGAATAATTTCTTTCATCTCCTCATACATTTTTTCGATATCATCATCATCGGCCGTGCTAATTAGCATATAAACTTGCACTACTGTGGTCGGTGTTGGCTTCGTGTCTATCTTTACTATGATAATGCGTTCACTATGCTGTTCATAGCAACTTACCCGCATTCCAATTTTTTTATTCATTATCAGATCTACAACTGCGTTACCACCAACTGATTTTCTGTTGCCAACCTTGACCAAAAATCCTGTTCATCCTGCCACCGAACTTCACGAATCACTACCATATCTAAATTTAACCGATCCATTTCCCTTTTCAAATTTTCTAGCTTACCTACGCGATTAAGGGTTAGTACAATCCATGCTCCGACCCGTAAAATGCCTGTTTTATTTTTCTTGATGACGACATCCTCCTGAGTAGTCCCCGCCCGGAGATACGATTGGGGGACTATTTTACCTCCGGAATATTTTACCCAAGAAGACGCCATCATCGTATAGTAATACAGTAGAGCATCATGTCCTCGGGAATAGTAACGACTGTAGTTTTCCCTTGCTTTCAGCCGTTTGCAGGAAATGCATGTCAAAGCCATGTTAGTTGATGTTACAAGGCCAGCTCAGTCAATCAACCAGACCATTGCCCCTGTAACCACTGAAAAGGCTGCTGCCCTTCTTCTGATACAACACGTTTGGCTGGCCTCTCCACGAATACCCCTCCACTGTGGTTGCACCTATGGTACGGCTATCTGCATCGTTGAGGCACGCAAGTCACCCCACCTCAGCAATGTCTGTGGTTCATGTTGCCTACAGCTCTCTATTGAAGACACCATGGCAGTCTTTAAGGATACCGATTTCCAAGCAAATGGTGAACATTATGGCGTGCATTTTATTCCATTTATTTCTTTTCGTGGGGGGAGGGGGGAGGCTCATGGTTGATGTAAAGGCAAATTACTTATTTTGAAGTAAACATGCCCTGACGTTTTGTATCAGTTTTGCTGCTCATATTCAGAGGATAATTTGCGGTAAAGCCCGTTTCACATTACCTATATCAAGATTTTTGTTGATTAATTGTTGACACTAAAACAAAAAAATCGCACTTATGTGTGTTACGGCTAACTTTAGATTTGTAGTTTTGTAAGTTTTTGCAAACATTTTGGACCAAAATAGTAATATAAATAATAAAAAATTAATTAATAAGAGTGTCTGAAACCCTCTTAGGAAAAAAAAAAATAGGTACTCGCGGGGTTTCGAACCTTCAGCGTCATAGGCCAACGCCTTCCCCACTATGCTACGGCTATCAATCAAAAGTTATGTTCTTTAATCTCATACTACTGATGGCCGTTGTTAACTGATGCTATTATGGCATTTGTAGACACTAGATTATCGTACGAAGAGCTATGTGTTTTTGTTAATTCTTCAGTGCGCCATTGCTTTGAAGTGAGAACGTATAATTTGCAACAAGAATATCGTCAAATACACAACGCAAGGTGGTGTATGCCAGAGAGAGTTCTGGGCGAGGAATGTCACATGACTTCTCCGAACGGCTGGTTTTCGTTAATTCAGTGGACGGTGTCAAATCTCCGTTATTTTTGCAAATGTCTCTGAAACGATACGAGGTATGAAAAAAAAAATAACAGATCCAAGTTGTAGAGAATTTTCCCCTCTACCAATTAGGTTATTCAATTTTCGTGTCAGATGAACGTTTTATTAGCAATTAAAATTTCATTACAAAAGTTTTTTTTTTTTTTTTTTTTTTTTTTTTTTTTTTTTTTTTTTTAGTATTACTAACGTATTTCTTGTCCGAAACGAAATATTTGAAAAAGCGAGGTTCTAGTCTCTGGTAGCCAACAATTATATCTGTAAAATTTGCTGCCGTTCCTTTTAACGGTTCGACATGAAAAGAGGGAACACGTTGCAGACAGACATACATCGTCAAATCGCTGTTATTTTTGCAAATATCTGTGCAATGATGAAAAAAAACGTAATAGAGCGAATTTGTAGAGAATTTTCCCCTCTACCAATTACGTTATTCAATTTTTGTGTCAGTTGAATAGTTAAGTCGTTATTTTCATTTAAATTTCTAGCTGACAAAAGACGATCACAAAGGCCCACTATCACTACGTTTACATGCAACACATCTTCCGAAAGATTTTCGTAAACCGTTTTTCGCTGTCGTGTTTACATGGCATAGCCTGAATCGGATTTCCTAGCTCACTTATCATGGCGGCTGGAAAACAGCTGATTCAGTTCCTTATTTAGTCTGCACAATCGCCATTTTTCTTTATTTAAATGCACAGATTTATGTCCACTCTAACATTTATACTTTTACTTCATATTAGAAAATATCAATGTTTCCATATGTGCCGAAAATTCTTAACAAGGAAACACAATCTGACAACCCAAAAACGCTTCAAAAACGGTTGCGTTTACATGGGCACGAAAATCGATTATGGAACTGGAAAACCGCTTTAGAGAAGCGGATTTCCAGAATCGATTCTGGAGTGTTTACATGACCAACAAAAAGCGGAATTGGGAAATCGGTTTACGAAATCTGGTTTTGGGAGCCCATGTAAACGGGGTGTTTTGGTGTTACTACCGTAACCAGAGTGGGCCAAAAACAAACGAAAAATATAGCTCCCCTTATAATGCCAGTGGATGGATGCCATAAAAAGTATTACCAGAGACGTAATAAATAGCAGATTGGGACGTGAGAACTGGTTGCGAGGCCGTGAGAGAGTTGCCCCTCGAGATGAGTCTCCGGCCACGCGCCGGCCGCTACGCTGGGCAGTGCGTGCCGCCGATAGAGCCGTCTCGACGCAGCCCGGCTGGGCTCAGCCCGGCGGTTATTGCGCGCCAGAGAGGCCGTAAATCGCCTTTACTGCTGGTTAACATTCTTTGTGCTGCTGGAGCGCTCGTAGCGACGCCGCACGCCGCACTCGGAACTACTCGCGACGAGGACTGCAGTCGACGGCGATAATTTTTACACCCGGCACAGCGGCGAGAAAACAATGGGGCGTCGTCTCATAAAGAGGTGGCGCACTGGCTCCCACTGTGTACTCTCAGGAGACTGCGTGCACGCCGGAGGGAGTTCATGGGGGCACGTGATATCTACCATCCTTCCCCTCTGAAAAAAAAGCAGTTCGGTATATGGGTTTGTATTCTTGTACTGTAGCATTTGGGCCGGCCGCGGTGGCCGAGGAGACTGAGGCGCTCCAGTCACGGTCTGCACGGCCACTACGGTCGGGGGTTCGAATCCCCCCTCGGGCATGGATATTTGTGCCGTCTTTAGTATAAGGTAGTTGATAAGTAGTTTGTAAGTTTAGGGACTGATAACCCCGTAGTTAAGTCCCATAAGCTTAACAATCATTAACACAACTGTAGCATTTGGACTCCAGTAATGCGTGTCAGGTGGTTAAACAGATCGGTCGTTCTCCTTATTGTCTTCCCTGAAATCTTACATTCACTTAATCTTCTTTCATTTCTCTTCTCTGGTTGGTGAATCAACAATGTTTCCTGTTTTTCTCTCGAAATCTTTGTAGACTTCAGTTAATTTCTGGACTATCATCTTTTTCGAATGTGTAATTCATATTATTACTTCTCATTCGCTGAATTTTGTTTTAATTGACATTGAAATAAATTGCAATTGCGATTAGTTATGGCTGCTCTGTACTAGGTTTAGATGGAATACCAAAGTGCGGCGACTGAAAATTTGTCCGGTCAGAATTCGAACCCTTACTACGCAGACGCGTTGACCACTTCGCCACACTTTGGTATTCCATCGAAACCTAGTACAGTGCAGCCATAACTGATCGCAAATTGCGATTGATTTAATTGATTGAACGCTGTAACATAGTCAAAAATATATAATTGTATACAAGCCGGGGCTGGGCTCCTGACGACTATTAATTGTGTCTCGATACCTCATGGTCTGTTCTCCCTGATGCGGGAATACAGTATTGTTGCTGCGAGCATTACAGTACAAATAGGCTGTAGTATGGGAAAGAGACAGCGTGGCGAATGGAGATGTGGGTGTGGCGGGATACGTGCAGGTAATAGTCCTCTGCAATCAGCCTGGTCACTGTGTCCGCGGTGGCGGAGTGGTCAACGCGTCTGCCTAGTAAGCAGGAGAGACCGGGATCGAATCCCGGCCGCACACTAATTTTAATTCGTCGCACTTTCGAATTCCATCTGAACCTAGTACAGTGAAGCCATAATTGATCACAAATTGCGATTTATGCCATTGATTGAACGCTGTAATATCGTCAAAAATATATAACTGATTAAGATTGATATTCTGGAACATTTTTTCGGCGAATCTGTTGACTTTAGTTTTTCACATACTAAACGAAGTTAACACGCTTCTCTGAAAGAAGCGAAGAAAAAGCTACATGGTCATTATAGATAGAGGAAAAACTTAGATTTATTTATTTATTCTAATGATTTGAAGGGGGGAGGTAATAGGCCGTGCCGTTGGAAATGAATCACTTTGTTGGATCTATTCAAGATGATGATGCAAAACTCAAACATGTTTGGCAGACTGTAAACACGCCACAAGCTGAGTTTCAGTGCTCTACGCACTTTTCAGTCTGCAGCGGATTCCGACAGACTCGACCTTCAATCTTACAATATTTCGCAGTGTATTTTAAACAAAGTTTCAATAACTATATCAACATGCCTCTCATCAATATATACCTCTTTTCCAGAGCTTTCGAATGATGTTAGAAAAGTATAGCGTCCCATTTGGAAATACGTACTTGGCTTATTCTCTTGGTCAATATAAATGTTGTGATTATTGTGCTTATACCAAAGTAAGTGCCCCATAGTCTGTTATGATTCGTCGAAAACTGCTTGCCGTTAAGTGTAACCGCCCCCGGAATAAAAGAGGTGTTACGTCTTATGCGACTCACCCTGTATATGTTATGATGTGGGGCTTGCAGTTAATAAGGGATTTTCTTGGAAATATCGAAAATTGGCCCTCGTTTATATTTCTTAAGTCCAAAATATCGAAATATGTTTGTCTTTCAGAATTACACTCACACTACTGTTTATTTCAAAGTTCATGTCATGGGGTAAAATACAGGGAAAGGAGAGTTATTTACAACTTGTACAAAAGCCAGACCGCAGTTATTAGACTCGAAGGGCATGAAAGGGAAGCATCAGTTGGGAAGGGAGTAAGACAGGGTTGTAGCCTTTCTCCGATGCTATTCAATTTGTACATCGAGCAGGCGGTGAAGGAAAGCAAGGAAAAATTTGGAATAGGGATTAAAGTTTAGGGGGAAGAAATAAAAACATTGCGTTTTGCCGATGACATTGTAATTCTGTCAGAGACAGCAAAGGACCTGGAAGAGCATTTGAATGGAATGGACAGCGTGTTGAAGAGTGCATATAAAATGAACATTAACAAGAGCAAAACAAAAATAATGGAATGCGGCCTTAGAAAATCAGGCGATGCTGAAGGAATTAGATTAGGTGACGAAACATTGAAGGTGGTAGATGAGTTTTGTTACTTGGGTAGTAAAATAACATGCGATGGTCGCAGTACAGAGGATATAAAATGCAGAATGGCAATGGGCAGAAAAGCATTTTTGAAAAAGAGAAATTTGCTAACATCGAATATTAACTTAAGGGTAAGGAAGTCTTTTCTGAAGGCATTTGTGTGGAGTGTTGCCTTGTATGGGAGTGAAACATGGACGATAAGCAGTGCGGACAGGAAGAGAATAGAGGCTTTTGAAATGTGGTGCTACAGAAGAATGCTGAAGATGAGGTGGGTAGATCGCATAACTAATGAAGAGGTACTGAACAGAATTGGTGAGAAAAGGAATTTTTGGCATACCTTGACTAAAAGAAGGGATCGCTTGGTAGGACACATTCTTAGACATCGGGGAATCGTAAATTTAGCATTGGAGGGAAGTGTGTGGGGTAAAAATCGCAGAGGGAGACCAAGAGATGCGTATAGTAAGCAGATTCAAGTGGATGTGGGTTGCCGTTCTTATAAGGAGATGAAAAGGCTTGCTCAGGATAGAGTAGGGTGGAGAGCTGCATCAAACCAGTCTCCGGACTGAAGACCATAACAACAACACATGTCATGTTACTATTCAAATGTTTAATTAGTCCGTTAATTAACTATACATGTCGATCTATTACTTGGATATATGCATCTCATTGCTTAACAAGATTCTACTTTTCATCCCTACGTCATAACAATATTCAGTGGATATTGTGGTGCACACAGGAACAGCTGTACATATATACTATTGACGGCAATTACTCTAATCAGTCTTGTGATTAATTAAACTCATTTAGCTCTTATAGTATGTAAGCTAACTGTGTGATTGCCACTCTGAAAATATTTCTGATTCTAACTTTTACTATGAGCAAGACTAATTGTTTGAGTTTGTAAATTTAACTATCAGAGATAAAATTTATGTTGCATTCAAAAGATTATTTCAAATCGTCAGTGTTCAAACGAAGCCGTCACAGTAAGAAACTAATCAAATGTCTTAACCAGTAAAAGTTTACATTTCTACTGTTTTTTCATTCATTCACTGTTAAGTGTTGTTAATGTTCATTATCAAAAATACGTGTCTGACTGATCAAGAATTACATTGAGAAAACGCTTATATTTCTTACTTAACTCACGTATCTAACACAAAGACAAAATCAATTCACAACACAAAGTAGTTTAATATTCATCTTTTGTGTGACTGCTTGACAACACCTTCCAGTACAGTCTTAATCAATATAACAATACCAGACATTCAAACAATAATTCTAGCAAACGAATTCACTTGTTCTGCGAGAAATTGCAGATTTACGCCACAGATTTCAATACATTTCATTCAATGTCCATACTTTTGTGAGTCGGTCAAATCCGCGATCCACATTGCCTCACTTCAGAGATACGTTACGATTTCTTTTTTTAACAAGCGTAACGCGATTGCATACTTACAACGCGATAACCGAGTCTGACACTTTTACGATATAAGGCACTCTCACTATTTCAAAATAAACTTTCAGATCCAATATCTCTTCTTATTTTCTTATGCAATTGTATCCCACGTGGATTTTTATTTCCACAGATACAATCTATTTGCTTAATGTCTTTTGACATACAGAAACATAGTAAATACACAAGTCACAAAACAGGGTGAATAAATGAGAGATGATATAAAAATTGACAAATACACAAATATAAAAGTTCACAAAAATACAAATGTTTACATTTAGAGAGAATAGTTGTCTGCAGCAGTCAGCCGATAACAGAAAAAAATAAACAAAAAAATAAAAAAAAGTTTAAAGTATTGTTATTCGAAGAAATTGACATTCGACAATTGCATTAAGTAAGCGTTGCACTGCACGTCTTAACGCAACTACGCGACACTTTAATAAGGGTGTTACAAAAAGGTACGGTCAAACTTTCAGGAAACATTTCTCACACACAATGAAAGGAAATATGTTATGTGAACATGTGTTCGGAAACGCTTAATTTCCATGTTAGAGCTCATTTTATTACTTCTCTACAGACCAGGTTTGAGGTCAGGAGAGCGTGGAGGCCATCGGTCACCGGATCTGTTCTTGAGAAGAGTACGAACACGTAAACTGAAATGTGCAGGAGCTCCATCGTGCATGAACCACATGTTGTGTCGCACAAGTCTGAAGTGCACCCCACGTACTCTCGCCGCGCGCCGCCATGCAAGCAAGGCGCGGCGTTCTTACGACGTCAGCCACGAGCGCCCTCTGCTACAACTCCGCTCGTGGCCACCACTGAACTGGATCGGTCACTTGGGATTAAGACAGGCACTAGGAAAGTCTCTCATCAGTAGGCAGACCTCTATCTACTTAAACTATGTATTTGCATTCCACTAGACTTCAGTTAACAAAGCTAAGCATTATACTCTCTCTCTCTTCGAAATATATCTTGTACTAATCTAGCTCAGTGTTTCTAGTTTCTACTGTCCCACTGACTGGTCACCTCAGACTTTGTACCCGCACACGCGTGCATCCTATTTCCTTGTGTCGGTCTCTCTCTACTCGGCCACCGACACCTAGAACAACCGGCGGCAACGAGACACAATAGTGGCGACGAGGATGGGATACAAAAAAGGGGACGAGGATGGGATACAAAAATGGCGACGGGGATGGGACACCAAAGTTCTAGCAGCACAGGTAGAATATCCCGTATGAAATCATGATAACGTGATCCAGTGAGCGTAGGTGGAAGAACATGTCAACACAAGCACTGAACTCAACAATACCTTCCTTCAATTGGGCCCATCCACAGGGAGGACTCGAACCTCCGACGGTAAGTAACCGCGCGCTCCACAGCGAAGCGCTTTAGACCGCTCGTCCACTCCACAACGGCGAATCCGTTACAACTCATTGTTTTCGGAATCCCATTTTCATAAATTCGTTTTGTAGACGAGTAGCAATGCAATGTTATCATCCATAAAGTGTTCAAAATATACGATAGGAGATAGTTCTTGCAGCTGTTGAACGACATCTGGCGGAAAACCACTATGTCGATACAAATAAATGAAATTAAGTCTGTCACCAGCTAGAGCTTCCCGATTAGATCGTCTGATATATTCGCAAGACGAACACCATCAATGGACTCAGATTCGGTTGATCCTGCATTATTTTCTTCATCATCATCATTATCCTCAGAACTCAATATTATTTCGCCATCAGATGAAACATTCGGGTCTTCAACGGAATCGTCAAAACGTCCTGGTGCATCAACCTCAGAAGGACTACTTAGCATTTAATCGCTTTCTGCATCGACGACACATGTGCTAATGAATTCTGTAATGAAATACATGTGTTAATGTTATAACAGACACAGATTCTACAATCACTGATTTATGTACCATAATATTCGAAAGATATAGTGATGAAGTCAGATGTGCCAGGTTCAACTCCACTGCACAATAACAAGCCAAGTGATACATGATTTTGCACATCTAGAGGTAAAGAAATGTTAGTCTCCAGCTTACAAAAGGTCTAATCTATAATAAGCGTTACAAGTCTAAATCCTGTCCAGTAGTGTTCCGCAGTAGCCAGTGGTGGACTGCATTCACTGTGCGTTGCGAGAAGAACTGCCGTGTGGAGGACCGTGTTCGGCTTATATTGCTGTCAAATAGTTCCCAGGGTTGGTATAGGGGGCCTGCTGCTGAGTTGAATCCCTGACGGTTGCGTGTCTCTGGAAGTACTTTCAAGTACTTTGGTTGGGCCAAGTGTGTAATTAATTTGTACAATCAAGCCTTTCGGTCCACGTAGGTTCTTAAGAAACAGTTCTATCTATTTGGGGATACGAATATTTGTAAGAGTACATAGACTGAGAAAGTTATTTCGAAAAAGCAGCACGTGTACATGCCTTATTGTTGCGAATTTTGATTTGGCGGCTATGATAGCCCTATTCATAATGTCATACTGTTTGAGGAGTCCGAATGGAACAGATGGAGACAGTTTTCTTATATTCTGAAACATATTGTAGAAGGGAGACCCGTTACCGTCAATGTGAAGAATAAACCAGGCCTGGCCATTTATACTGGTCGGGAAACTGAGATGCACGTTGGGCTGCCTATGTGGCAGGCTGTATGCGATACACATTGGCTTCATGGGACCAAGCATACACCGGTGGGGATTTAATAAATAATGAATATTAAACTCTAAGACCAAAATGAAAAGGTATATCGCTCACGACCAAAATATATCGGTTCAATTGGAGAAAGTGTAAGGCCCCACAGACCCAATAACTGATTGCAGCAGGGCGCTCAAAGTGTAAACTGCTACCTGAATATATCATTCTCATTTTGGGCACAATTGTGACAAAGTACCTTTCACATTACGTAACTTGCATTTTGATAGTTGTATAATGAGTATGAAACATCTGTACTCCAATCTCTGTGTTCACACATTAATATTATGACCTTAAGTATATGTGAAAGGTTAATAAAGTAGTTACGAAAGTTCATTCGGATGGTAGTGAAGGGATTTGTGTGAAGATAGTTGGAGTGCGATGTAGAAGAACGTAACAAATTGAAATCACCTCCAGAAGGAAACCTCCACTCTGTGGCTAAGACCCTTTCTATTTGGGGTACTTGCAACCATTTTATTTCTGGAAAGAAGTAGCTAATTGAACACCTTATGATTGTGAATACTAACGGTCAACTAAGTATCTCACGATTGGATGCTGTGGCCAACCAACACGTAAAGGGGATGTACGAAAACAGCGCGAGTAATGCTTGCTGGAATATAAATGCTGATGATAGCCAAGACGTTACGTAATTACGAGGGGGAGTCAGTAAATAAATCGCAAACAGAGGCGCTGGCAGCGGTGGCCAAGGAGACTGAGGCGCTCCAGTCACGGTCTGCACGGCCACTACGGTCGGGGGTTCGAATCCCCCCTCGGGCATGGATATTTGTGCTGTCCTTAGTATTAGCTAGTTCGTAAGTAATTTGTAAGGTTAGGGACTGATGACCCCGTAGTTAAGTCCCATAAGCTGTACAAACATTTGAACATTTTTTTTTTAGCAAAAAGAGGTAAACACGCCGGCACTGCGCGATGTTTAAGGGTATTTCTCTACCACTAAGTCACATCCGTCTTATGGGTTGCAGCAGTGTAAGGAACCATATGAAGTCACAGATCAAGAGCGTCACATATAGGGTTGAAAGGCTGCCTCAAAAATATCAATCTCCAGGCTTTTAAAGCCGTCTCGACCGATTTGACGAGTGTTTAAATTTACAGGTGGAGTCAACTGATACGTAAAGCAATTTTCAGGATTGTAACCGCAGTACTGGCGTGTCTGCCTCAGTTTACGACTTATTTACTTACTCAGCCTCGTATTTTCTTTGTCTGAAACTTGTCTGTGACCTCTCCCACTCCCCTTCCTCATATCAGCATTACCAGATCTATGCGATCTATCAACCCCCTGGCACTCACAGCACCCGTGAATAAAGGAACCAATGACCACTGGGCATTTTTTAATACTACCAACTGAGTAAGTTTTGTTAACGCTGTCTTCAGCTACATAAGTGGCGTAATCAGTTGCAGAATTAGAGGCATCGTATTGTAAAACATTGTAGCAATAGTCAACTGTTGCTATTATAATTGTTTATAAAGGCAGTAATGGACATGCGTTAGAACGCTCGTGGCGTATCCAACGGCAGCGCCAGCTGTAGCAACAGCAGCAGATTAGCGAAAGCATTACCCAGTTCCAGTGAAATTGTTGTTGTTATTAGTACTTATAGATGGTAGCGCTGCTCACGTGTTAATGCGGTAGTGGCAGTGGAGTGATATGATTACACCTGTGTTTTTGCTGTTAATAACTGTGTATATCTGTTGTTACTCCAGATACCACTAACATGTAATTGCAAGAATATACTAACCGAGTGCTCAGTGTGCTTAGGAGTTGTAAATATTAGCGTTTTCGTGAGGCACTGTTCTGTGTGCAACCGTTACTAATATTTTTGCCGGGACTCATAGCGTTTGTGTGTGATGAACATTTTTCTAATTAGAGAGTTCGCCATATGTGTGTGTGTGTGTGTGTGTGTGTGTGTGTGTGTGTGTGTGTTTGTGAGATGTGTCGACGGTATTATTATTTTTTTTTTCCTTATTGTAGGTTGTTTGTCTGCAAATAACAGTTGTCAGGTATGTTTAGTAGATAGTAGTAATACTGCTTAGTTGTTTGCAGACATTTAAAAAGGAGATTCATACGTGAACTCTTCCTGACTTACTAGCCCGTTAGGTGGCTTATTGGTACAACTGCAGTTTCTGTCGTTACACGCCTTATTACGACCGCGCTTTAGGTTTGCCTGTTAGTTAAAAGTTAACGCCACGCATAAGCTAGGATGCTGACGTATAACAAACTGCTATATGTACCGCTTATGTTCTGATGTTCACGAAAAGTGCCACTAATGTAGCTGAAAAATTATTTGGTTGGAGATGACAGGACGTGATCGACAACAAAACGTATATCGCAGTAAAGCAACCTAGCGTGCGCGTTTGGGAACAGCGCCATGCCGCCTGAATGACTGCCCTGGTGTTATTGACATTTTGGTTGGATCTTAAGACTACTGTAGAAGCGTGACTTTGCTCTTAACAATTTCTTACGATGTGATGGCGCGAAGAGGTAGCGACGCAGACCATAAGAGCGCACGGAGTCACGTGGTCAAAGCACTGTGTACTAGCTAATGACGTGGTATTTCTATGCGTGGAATGGACAGGATCCTTTGATCCAGCAGATCCTATTGAGGGGAAATGATTATCTTAGGCATTTTGGACACCATTCACCGGCATCCAATTAATTCAGGTTCACAGCAACGATGAAAATTACGACATTTCGCGATCCTCTAAAATTTATTGGACGGCGATAAAGGCACCGTGAATAAATATTCTTAAAGCAGATCCCAAAAACATTTTGAGTCAATTCCAAGTTTAGTCGTTGCATTTAGGCGAAAAAAAAAGAATGTCAGACATGATATAAAAGGTATCCCAAGAGTTTTCACCCGCAGGCACTACATTAAAGTATAAATCCATCATCATCATTATAATCATTACAGAGTTATTAAGCCTTGGCCGTGCGGGAGTAGCCGAGTGGTCTGGATCGCCACGTTACGCATCGAGCGGCCTCCAGAGTCGGAGGTTCGAATCATCCCTCGCGCATGGATGTGTGTGTTTTCCGTAGGTTAGTATAACTTGGTTTAAGTAGTTTGTAAGTCTAGGGACTGATGACCAAGAATTACAAATATTTGAACATTTTTTGATTATGCCTTTCAGCATTCAGACTGGAGAATAGACCTCTACTAGAAGTCCTACATGACACCCTACTCAGTGCTAACATTACTGCCTTGACTGATGTTATGCCTGTTCCTTCAAAATAATTCTCGACCGAATACAAGTACTTTCTTCTTCCTCTACCTCGACTCTTCGTATTCTGTACTGCTGACCCCACCATACATAAAATTCTTCTTCCATAGTGTAACATAACCCCACTACCTCAGCCATTTCGCACTAACTGCTTCATCTACGGTGTTCATTTCATGTCTTTCTATGACTTCATCATTATGGACATTCCTTGCCATTATTTCTATCGGTTACTACCTGTAATCACCCTTAATACCTTCGTATCCATTACTCAAACCTGATTTATTCACTCCCATACAACAAATTTGGTCTAAAGACTGAACGGTGCACTGCTAACTTAGTCTGGGTACTGACTTCTTTTTTTCTGAAAAACGTAGATCCTAACTGAGCTGTGAGACGGAGGCTGTAATTAGTCTATTTTCATATTAACCTTGTGTTACTGTATCTTTCTCTTTACGCTAATTATTGAAATATGTAACATTTTTCTCAGTAGATCTTTCTTTATTTTGATTTCTGTGCCTTTGGGGACACATCAGGGGTGATGGACTCCTGGAATTGTAGTACATTCTATGTTTATATGAAAATTTCGGGATTTTTATGTTTACTGGCGCAGCTTGGCTGCTAAAAAGTCCTTTTACTTGTTGGGTACAGTCAGGCCACGCAGAGCAGAGACGCTCTTGGGGGTCTCCCCCTGCCACCAACTTTCGCTCGCCTTCGGCGAAGAACGAGAGGGGCTGGCTTGACCTGTTTGGTGCTGACGCTACAGGCGGAGGAGTATACCTGGCAGAATTTTTTTAGAGTGTGTGGGACGCTTTACAAAATGCTGGGCGATAGCGGGGACTGACTTTTTAGTCATTCGGCCGTTTCGCAAAAGAGGAATTTGCCGGATACAGACAATAGCAGAGTTCTATGGGCCCCGGGCTGTTTATGGAGACGTATTGCCCTTAGTCGTTTTCTAACAAAAAACTTTCTTGAAAGCAACAGAGTTTGAACATAGTGTGACAAATGGTTAGGTTGAAAGGAAAGCTTTCTGCCCGTCTGGCACCCCAGAGGTTTGGCCCAGCGGCTGTATATATAGCACAACGTTAACATTTTTAACATTCATAGAATATATGACATCAACTGCGATTGGGCAAAGCTGAAAATGTGTACCCCGCCGGGATTCGAACCCGGGTCTCCTGCTTTCTAGGCAGATGCGCTGACCCCTACACCACTGGGGACACAGTGATCACCCCACCTGCAAGGACTACCTAAGCACGCCTCCCGTCAGATACAAATTCCCAGCTTCGCCCTGCCCACAGTACTCAAACACGTAGTTATGAACTAATTCCCGTAAGAGTAAGGGCTTCAAACTTTGCCCACCCCTCCGTCACCGGCATATTATATATATATATATATATATATATATATATATATATATATATATATATATATATATATATATATATGTGGCGTCTGTTCCGAGAGAACAGACGTCACTTCTGATCCTGCAGTTGTTATTATTCAACATTCATAGAATATATGACATCAACTGCGATTGGGCAAAGCTGAAAATGTGTACCCCGCCGGGATTCGAACCCGGGTCTCCTGCTTTCTAGGCAGATGCGCTGACCCCTACACCACTGGGGACACAGTGATCACCCCACCTGCAAGGACTACCTAAGCACGCATCCCGTCAGATACAAATTCCCAGCTTCGCCCTGCCCACAGTACTCAAACACGTAGTTATGAACTAATTCCCGTAAGAGTAAGGGCTTCAAACTTTGCCCACCCCTCCGTCACCGGCATATTATATATGTGTGGCGTCTGTTCCGAGAGAACAGACGTCACTTCTGATCCTGCAGTTGTTATTATTCAACATTCATAGAATATATGACATCAACTGCGATTGGGCAAAGCTGAAAATGTGTACCCAGCCGGGACTCGAACCCGGGTCTCCTGCTTTCTAGGCAGATGCACTGACCGCTACACCACTGGGGACACAGTGATCACCCCACCTGCAAGGACTACCTAAGCACGCCTCCCGTCAGATACAAATTCCCAGCTTCGCCCTGCCCACAGTACTCAAACTCGTAGTTATGAACTAATTCCCGTAAGAGTAAGGACTTCAAACTTTTCCCACCCCTCAAACGGGAAATGATCCTATCGTTAGTGGGGAGGGGGTGTATAATAAATACTATACTTGTAAGTGACGTGTTACTCCCACCGCCTCCTCCCAGCCCTACCACGCAAGTAATCTGTTACAATAACGTTGGATACGGCGTAATTTACAACATAGATTTTGAAACCAAGTGCGCTACTGCCATACTCTATAAAAACACTGTTGTCAAAATTACAAAAAAATTCCGGGCTGTTATGCCGTGGTCTAGTGGATTTATTATTAAAACCCAACGTTTCGTCCCCGACTGCGGAGGACATTCTCAAGGAGGAAGGCTGCGGTTAGCAGCGAGCCAGAGTGTGAATCGGACATCCAAAAGTGCCACGATCCCCCTTGAGAATGTCCTTTGCAGCCGGGGACGAAACGTTGGGTTTTAATAATAAATCCTCTAGACCACGGCATAACAGCCCGGAAATTTTTAGTAATTTTGACCATTCCGGACGTGAAAGTTTACATTTTACAACACTGTTGTACCCGAAGACTTACGTCTGCTGCCCAATGGACATGGAATGGCGTGTATAATACGAGGGATCCAGTTCGTTAATATCTATGAGCCTTCTGGAAATGACAAAAGATGTGCAGGTCCAACTTCTTTAATCAGGAAGACAGTCGTTTCTTTAGCTAAGAACCGAAGTATTGTTCTCGGTGGCTATTTTATCTGTGTCACTGCGTATGTACACGAGATCCTAACACCCACGAAATCGCCAAAACTGACTTACGGGACACGTGGAGACACTATCACCCCCACACGACGCAGTATACACACATATATAACACAGAAACCAACAGAATTGACCGCATTTACGTGTCGCAACAATTCACGAGCCAGCTGCTTAGTGTTCAGGTGCTTCCAGTGGCTTTTAGCGGCCATTCCGGATTCTTCTGCACAATAAAATTACAACAACATGCCGAATCGCCGTTCCCCCGTTTTTGGAAACTGAATAACTCTTACCACGACGCACATGACCTTCGTTCAGAAGTTCTTAGCATACTGTCTACAAAAAGTGAACTTCTTTCTGTCGACTCTAGCCTGGTTTACCGCGATTGCGAATCGCAGTGAAGCGCTACTGTCGGGAGGCGACGTATTGGAAGAGACGCACGTTGGACTTCTACCAGCAGTGTCTGCACGTCGTGCTCGAAGTGCCGGTAGACGAACACGAAAACCTTCGGCTCCGCCTCAATAAAATTATGAACAAGGTCCTCCGGATCCATCGCGATAGAGTCCAGGGTGAGCAATGTCCATGCGCAGCAGTCTTCTGTGTTCATTAGATGATGAGGAACCTACAAGATACTATATAGCAGGAGAAAAGCGATTGGCGCGAAGTAAGCGATCGTACAGTTACTGATAGATGCTAGCGTCCAGCTGGCAGCAAGGAAAGAGATCGTGACGCACGTCAGGGACTATTACGCTGCACTCTTTCGCAAGGCCGACGCTGATGTCGATGCCATTCGCACTCTGTTAGCAGAACTGGATAAAACGCTTGACGATAATGACCAAGCGGAGTTACGAGAGGACTTGACGAGGCAGGATGTTGAATCGAAATTGAAACGTTGACCTAAAGGAAAGTCCCCACGGTCAGATGGATTACAATCAGAATTTTATCAAACCTTCCGGAACATTGTCGGCGATAGGATTACAACCATGATAACTCTGCAGGAGGTTGCGGTCCCAAATCTATTCCTCGAGGGTTGAAACGTGTTGCTCACTAAAGGGCGGGGTATGTGTAAAATTACGGATCTACGGCCTATTACGCTACTGAACACGGATTACACGGATTACAAATTGTTTTCCAGGTGTGTTACAGAGAAGCTTAAGGTATGTACAAAAATTATCTGTCCATTCCAATCGTGTGGCGTTTCCCGAAGGAACATATTTCATGCAGCTTCCACATACAGGGACGTGGTTTCTTATACTGCAGTCAATGGGGTATCAGCAGGGGTACTGTCGATTGACTTGGCAAATGGATTCGATCAGATCAGTCACAGCTACGTATGGTGTGATGCGGAAGTTCGGTTTCGGTCCAGGGTTCACCCAAGTTATTGAGAACTTATTAACTGGTGCAACCTCAGCTGTGGCAATCAATGAATGGACGACACAGTCTATAGCAATACAACACTCAATTCGACAGGATTGCCCTCTTTTCATGACCTAATTTGAGCTGGCTATTGACTGCGTGCTCTTGGACATCGAGTTAGTGGCGTCCACATCCACACCGAAAAGCAAGCATGTGTCTCCTATGCGGATGATGTTGGTATCTTCCTTGCGAAGCCCCCTGACGTCGATGTCACCCACAAAATTCAGCAATTATACGGACGTGCTTCTGGTGCAGTGACAAATCCACGAAAAACTGTACTTCTCCCATCAGGACAGCGTGGAATAGACGTCAGACGGCCATGGTACAGTGTTGTTCAGAGGCACAAAGCGTTGGGACTAATTCTGAATGCATGCTCCCGAGAGATGCGGACACAGACCTGGAGACGCATATTGGAATCAATCAGAGATCTATGTAGAAGACATGCAACCCGCCAACTCCAGCTGCACCAGAGGGTGACACAGATCAATACCTACATCACGTCAAGAGCTTGTAATGTGGCTCAAATTATGAGTGTACCAAAGCTAATTGGCAGGGCAATATCAAAAGCAGTGTATTGGCTGTTTTCGCGCCATGAAATGTTTAAAGTACGGGCTTCGATGAGAGTCCTGGGAAAAGAACTCGACGGGCTGGGCTTAGTCGAATTTCCTCGCAAGTGCGCGGCACTTGTGATACCACGTTTGCTCCATCCACCCGCACGGCTCGAGAGCGGCACTGCCGCGGTGGAGTAGCCGAGCGGTCTAAAGCGTCTCGGTGCGGAGCGCGCGGTTGCTCGCCGTGGAGGTTCGAGTCCTCTCTGGGGCATGGGTGTATGTGTTTGCCTTTAGGTTAGTTTACCTAGGTTTAAGTAGTTTGTACGCTACGGACTGATGACCACGCAGTTTGTTCCGATAGATTTACAGAGCGGCACTAATGGCCCTCTACTGACCGCAGTCGGAGACAGCCCTGGTAGCAATAACGGATATCCCTTTCAAGCAGTCCTTCGTCCGTGACTTCTACCTCGTCAGGAGCCACATCTTGGGTATCGCCAACCATCGTCTGTACGTGGCTCCTCTGGGACGACCTTCTGTATGTAAATTGGAAGTGCGGCACCCACTAGTGATATGTTGTCAGATGTGACCGAACGTCAACAACGCAGTTCAGCCGATAGAAGTGACTGCGCTGTGGTGCCGGCTGGTAAACAATACACTGAAAACAAACCAGCGGCTCGCAGACATCCGCTTTCGGGCATCCGCCAGCTGTGGAAAGTACCACGCCCCCGACACCCGGAAGCCCCCGTTTCCTGTGCCCGCATATCTCGGCCGTGTGGGATCTCTGTCGTAGAATGGTGGTTCTCATCAATAGGACCACTCCGAGGAACGTACGAGTAAACTGGTTAACCACGCCGGACGTCAGGCCGTATCCCAACACCAAGCTTAACGCCACCGTTTGGCTGCTAGGTCATACTGCATACTCCATCAACGAATTACAACTTAGTGATGTGATCCCTTGTCTGGCATATTTGGGCAAAATCTGAGGTTTCAACAGCATAGAAAATATCGAGAACTCTTTGCGAACTTGTTGTCAGTGCTACTGATTCATGGATATCGGAAGGCATTAAACGTATAACGAGAACGCGTCATCTGGAAGGCATTCTTTGCATTTTCTTTCATTACTAAAATTTACCAGCTCGTGATGTACTCGTTTCCTTTTCGAGCGGTTGACTTTTAAGTCGTGACTGCGGTATGATAAAACTTTGTGCTGTTCCTCTGCTTTACTTATTTTGATGGATTATTACTCCATCCTTGCCAGCTTGTGTTTTTGTGGCCACTATGTTCCTTTGAGAATAATAGGAATAACTGTAACAGTATATCATTCGTCGGAAATGACATTTTTCTTTTGAATGCAGTTTTGAAGCTCGCCGAGGAAGGCGTTCATTGGTGACAGCAAGGGTGCGATATAAGGGGAAATAAGAGCCCTATAGAAAAAAAAAAAAAAAAAAAAATGAAAATAAAGATAAAATGAAAAATGGAAAAATGGTTTAGACGACCGCTGGTCCAAAGCGGAAATACGGGTTCGATTCCCTGCCCAGCACAAATTTTCATCTTTGTTATTGGATTTATTTCAATGTCCTTAAACGTTCGAAATTTTTAAGTATTTCCAATTCGCAAAATTACCTCCGTTAATTGTAACAAATGGTGTCTGTTGCTTCGGACATGTCCGAAAAGAACAGACACCATATAAATAATCGAAATATTGTGAATCTTAAAGCTTTCCCGACGTACTGATTATTAAATTACGGGAATACTGCCGGATGCCCGTAACTAGCTGGTACGATATTTTGGCGCAGAGTCTTCTCGCCATCTTCAGGTAATGACTGAATATGGCCAGAAGACTCTGCGCCGAATTATCGTACCAGCAAGTTACGGACATCCGGCAGTAATCCCGTAACTTAAAAGAGCAATCTAAATATTACATTGCATCCCTGCTGTCGAATATGCCTCCACAACTAATCGGTGACGCTTCGATGCTATGTGGAGTAGCGGCGACTGCTTGCTAATTTTTTGCGTATCCCATTTGACCTGTTCGAAACTACTCTCATTGGCGGAGATGTCACTACAAGCGCAAATTTTACATAATTTTTAAGATCTATTCACAATCCTTCTTTCTAAACCATTTACCGAGAATAGTGGATATTTTTGAAAAATATTTCTTACATTTATATTTCAGCCAACTGGCATGTGACTCTGTTCTCAAAATCCTTTGATGAATGTATGACCATTGCAGAAAAGGGTGCGACTGATAAAATATGTCTTGCAAATATTTTAAAACAAATGATTTGGTTTTTACTCACCTGTAATTTGGTATGGGTTACTGATGAAACTCTTGAATCCTTTCCATATATCTCGAATCATAGCTTTTGTCGGAGAGGAAGAAACGCAACAGAACATAATATTCATTTTTGTAGACATGCATTTATTCTTCCAAATGTTACTGTAGAGTATCAGTAGTCACGCAGTTATCTGTCATGCACCATGAAAAATAATATAGTTATTGCTTGATAGTTGTATCCGATGAGATTGCATCGTAACAACAGGAAGAGAATGAAGTTTGAAATGTTTATTGTTGTTGTCACCAGCTTCGAAGAATGATTTTGTACCTACACTAAAACCAAAGCACTAAGTGTGGATTCAGCATTATTTCAAAACTACAAAATTATCAGGTAATTCCATCTGATGTTTCGAATGTGACACACAAAAAGTAAAAAATGTTTTATATTAAATATTCCTTTACTGGCCATATTGTAACTAGTCTTATTCAGTCTTCTGAAACCAACATTAAAACAGTCATTGCCTTTTACCATAACACAGAAACTTCAAAAGAAAATTTCGAAGATATCAGGTTGGAATTAATCGAATACCGGAAATTATTCACAATAGGGTTACGCTGATGCCTTGTAATATATTATAAGTATTTTTTACGAGTTTAGATTTCTATGTGAAGTTATTTATTATGAATATGAAGAATTCCTCAACTGTCTACACTTGGTCATTAAATTGAAAATTGCGATAAATCAGGCTTAGAGACCTCCAGATTCCTACAGGCTTACAAATATATGTTAATGAAATGAAGTATTTTTAAAATTACAGCGCAGTAAGTGTGATGCCTTTAGTTACGAAGCTTTTCTCTAGTATCTAAAATATTGAAGAGAATATAATAAATTATTAAGAGTAAGACTAGAGGGACAGGGATGGTATATCATGTGTGAGTAACGTCCACTGCCTTAGATTATCAACAGAACCAAATAGAATTATTAGCAGAAAATTGTAGATAGTCTTTTTAGAGTTGAAGCAAAGCGTACGATACCCACCAATGATATGAGAGTTCATATTACATAGAGTGTCCAGATGTATGGGAAATGTGGATTCATATTGTTCTCACTCATGATTACGAAATGAAAAGATATGGAACAGTATAACAGAAAGCCTTAGCACCACCGAACGCCTAAAGCAAGGATGAAGTCTATTCCTCTTAGATATTTTTTTTTAATAAATGTAAGGAACAAACTGAAAGAAAAGCTTATCTCAAAAATAACTGGCAACATGTAAACTAGTAAATAAGGATCGAAGTACGTACGTGAACAATAAAAAAAACTGAAATGTGAAAATTAGGTTCTATTACATCCGGTAAATGTACCCGAGACAAAGGTATTGAGACGAAATCAGAGATTAGTAAATGTACATCGAAGTCAATAGACAAAAAATGGATCCTATTTTATTTTCGAGAAAATGTTAGTTACGGTGCAAAAAATAAAAATGGAACAAGCTACAATGAAAATGGAATTAAGTTTTATGAGAGATTAACAGACCAACCGAGAAAAGAAAACGTGGGCAATGTGAGGAAAATGGAAGTAATCCATTGGATAAACACCCTTCATAATCATCAGTCGGTGAAGAAGTGAAGCAGTCAACAATCCGAAGATTGGTTTTCACATTACAGTGCTTCATTAGACACGGTCCTGTTTGGAGGTGGTATGCCGTTGACTTCTTCCGAACTTCGAACTGACTTACTCAAGCAGTTATAAAGGGACCTACAGTTTAACGTGGATTCCGAACCACGGTGCTACTCGATATTTTTACATTGGCAACGTTACCAGAGTTCACCTCTGGGGAAAGTGACATAAAAATCTTAGCACTGGCCAGGATCGAACCCGCGACCTTTTAATTCATAATCCCGGACTCTACAACTGTGATATCAGTCCTGAATTTCTTACCTTAGGCAGTTTTTAGAATGTTTATGGATACTTAGATACTTCTGGAGGCTGCTAGTTTTCACCATCCGCCTCAGCGTGAATCGTTTCCGATCCTGAAAATTGGTCAGCTGATTTACTACACCTTGAGGACATTTTTAGTCACAATGACTATGTGAAAGATCAAACTACCGTTGCGCTATCGAAAGGGTGAGAGATGATAGCACCTTGATGTCACTTTAGTAAATGGCCACTCTGTCTCAAGCAGACTGCATCTCCAACAGAATTCTCCGTATTTTGAGGGAATGTGATGTGAAATGTGATTTTGGACCACCGACTAAGATCCCTAATTTGGATAAGGCGAGTATCTATCACATCCAGTGCAATTGTGGCAAGTCACTTATTAGCCAGACTACAGCATTGTGGAAGACAAGTGTAGTAATGAAATGCGTCACACTTATACGAAAACCTAGAAAATTTTGTGTTTTGTGGTTTTCTGTCTGGAGACTGGTTTGATGCAGCTCTCCACAATACTCTATCCTAAGCAAGCCTCTGCAACACCACATAAGAACGGCAACCTACATCTGTCTGAATCTGCTTATTGTATCCATCTCTTGGTCTTCCTCTGTAGTTTTTACCACACACACTTCCCTCCAATGCTAACTTCAAGATTTCTTGATGTCTAATAATGTGTCCTACCAATCGATCCCTTCTTTTAGTCAAGGTATGCCAGAAATTCCTTTTCTCCCCAATTCAGTACAGTACCTCATTAGTTACGTGATCCACCCACCTAATCTTCAGCATTCTTCTGTAGAACCACATTTCAAAAGCCTCTATCCTCTTCCTGTCCGCACTGCCTATTGTCCATTTTTAAATCGCATACAAGGCAACACTCTACACAAATGCCTTCAGAATGGACTTTCTTAGTCTTAAATCAATATTCGATGTTAACAAATTTCTCTTTTTCTAGAACTCTTTTCTACCCATTTCCATTCTGCATTTTATATCCCCTGTACTAAGACCATCATTTTTTATTTTACTGCCCAGGTAACAAAACCCATCTAACTCCTTTATTGTTTCGATACCTAATCTAATTCCTTCAGCATCACCTGATTTTTTGACTGGACACCATTACCCTTGTTTTGCTCTTGTTAATGTTCATCTTATATGCACCTTTCAGTACACTGTCCATTCCGTTCAACTGCTCATCCAGGACCTTTCCCCTCTCTGACAGAATTACAATACGTTATGTTTTTATTTCTTCATCCTTAACTTAAATTCCTTCTCCAAATTTCTCCTTGCTGTCCTATATGTACAAATTGAATAACATTGGAGAATGGCTACAACCCTGTCTTACTCCCTTCTCAACCACTGCATCCTTTTCATGCCTTCAACTCTGACAACCATTGTCTGGTTATTGTATAGGTTGTAAATGACCTTATGCTCCCTATATTTTACTCTTGCTTGCTTCAGAACTTGAAAGAGTTTAATCCAATCAACATTGTTTAAAGCGTTCTCCAAACCTACAAAAGCTAGAAATGTAGGTTTGCCTTTTCTCAATCTATCTTCTAGGATAAGCCGTAAAGTATTGTCTCCCGTGTTCATTTCTCCTGAACGCAAACTGATCTTCCCCGAGGTCGGCTTCTACCAGCTTTTCCATTCTTCTGTAAATAATTCGTGTTAATATTTTGCAATCATGACTTATTAAACTGATGTTTCTGTTGTTTTCAAACCTATCTGCGCCTGCTTTCTTTGTAATGGATATTATTACACTTGTCTTACAGTCTGAGAGTACTTCGCCTGTCTGATACATCTTACACATCAGGTGAAACAGTTTTGTCGTGGCTGGTTCTCCCAGAGACTTTAGCAGCTCTGAGGGAATGTCATCTACTCGAGGGGCCTTGTTTCCATGACTATATTGCTTAGGGGAAAGGGTTCTACCTTGGGACATTTTTATATTATAATTTTTATACTATTATATTTTTACAAGAAATTTGAAAATTATCCGATCACAGGCATCAACAGCAGTTTACAATAGCTCCAATATTTACACAATTACTCGCCAATTAAGACTTTTGTGACACTTGACCCAAGGTACAACCTATTGTTTCACCTTGGGACAGTGGTGGTTTTACCTTGGGACACGGTGATGTATTCCAATTTCTTAGTTTTATGAATGAAAAACTCGTATTGGAATAACGTAGTAAATGTTTGTTAGTCCAAATACAAAAGTTATTTTACCTTAAAACAAGATATGGTGGGAATAAAATATTAAATGAATGAAACCCACGACACACCAATGGAGCTGGTAGTTCTTTCACTATATTACTGCGATTAACAATGATTCTCAACATTAGAGAATACAAAATGGTCCTTTGCTTCCTTAAGAATTTCACAGTTACGTCTTCTTATGTTCTTTCTAAAACTACTACTGCATAGTAAACATGAGATCTGGCACTGATGTCAAATTTTACAAAGACAAACCACCTTGAGAACTAGAAAGTGTTACTTTTCTAAATGGAAAGAAGGGTGAGAAATCCTCTTCTTCAGATGACAAATCAAATATGCTACCTTCAGAGCTACTGCCAAGCTCGGGAATTTCTTCATCAAAAGAAGTGGAACATGAAAACTCCTTTGTCCGTTTAGTGGCTTCTTTCTTTGGGAAAGCCTTCTTTTTCTTTCTTTCTTTCTTTCTTTCTTTCTTTCTATCTTTCTTTTTTTTTTATTTTTCTCTCTCTCTTCAGTTTTTTTTGTTTTTCTGGTGTATCAGTGACAATCTTACACCTTCCAGGTGTCCCAAGGTGCAACCAGGGATGTGTCCCAAGGTAAAAACAAATACACAACAACATAAAACAGTATCCTAACCTATGTACACATTTATAACTGTATAACTTATGATATCAATAGCTTACATAAATAATGCCCTACAACACTGTGTTTAAGAAACATCAATAATGATGTTTAGCTTTAATTTATATCTTCTAAGGACAGTGGCTAAATTTTACTTTCAAACACGAAGACTTGTAAAAGTCCTCCTCAGATCTCAAACACCATCCCCATACAACATGGCCTCCTATTACCTCTGAAAATAGGACTGGCAACTTTATTTCATGGTTCTTAAAGTTTCCACTAGAGTGCACTGCTTTTATTAAAAAGTATCCCAAGGTAAAACAGTCCCAAGGTACAAATCTTTCCCCTATTATATCTCACCTCATCCAGTAATTGTTTTGGGTAGTGTATGTTACTCACCGATTACTTGCAATTCATTGCAGATAACAGAAGGTAATTCTCCGCAGTGTAGAAAATGGCTATGACGTGCAATCCCAATGGGGCACAATTAAGTACGTGGTGCCCCAGGGGTCTGTTTTGGAACCATTGCTGTTTCTTATTTATATAAATGATATGCCTTCGAGTATAACAGGTGATTGTAAAATATTTTTGTTTGCTGATGATACCAGCTTGGTAGTGAAGGATGTTGCTCGTAATATTGACACAGTATCAAATAATGCAGTTCAGGAGATAAGTTCATGGTTAATAGAAAACAAGTTGATGTTAAATCACAGTAAAACTCAGTTTTTACAATTTCTAACACATAATTTGACGAAATCTGACATTATGATTACACATAATGGGCATGTGATAAGTGAGACTGAACAGTTCAAATTTCTAGGTGTTCATATAGACAGTAAGCTGTCATGGAAAGCCCATGTTCAGGATCTTGTTCCAAAACTAAATTCTGCTATATTTACCATTAGAACAATATCTGAAATAAGTGATTTTTCAACACGAAAAGTAGTCTATTTCGCTTACTTTCACTCACTTATGACGTACGGCATTGTTTTTTGGGGTAACTCGCCTGATGCAAAAAGGATATTTCTGGCTCAAAAACGGGCGGTTCGAGCAATATCTGGTGTAAGTTCGCGAACGTCATGTCGACCCCTTTTCAGTAGTCTGGGAATTTTGACTCTGGCGTCACAATACGTTTTTTCTTTAATGTCGTTTGTTGTTAATAATATCAGCTTATTCCCACGAGTTAGTAGCTTTCACTCGGTGAATACTAGACAGATGTCTAATCTACATTTGCACCACACCACCTTAACACTTGTGCAGAAAGGGGTGCAGTATTCTGCGGCATCCATTTTCAATAAGCTGCCACAAGAACTTAAGAATCTTAGCACTAATCCACATGCTTTCAAATCTAAATTGAAGAGTTACCTCGTGGCTCACTCCTTTTATTCTGTCGAGGAACTCCTAGAAAAGTAAAACAATTAAGCTAATTTATTTTTTCTTTATTGATTCTCTTCACTTTGTCTTAAGATTGTCGTGTGCAAAGGACTACTTAAAATTTCTCTATTACCATTATTGTGTAACAATTAATGTATTGACTTGTTCCATGACCATGGAGTCTTACTCCTGAAGTGAGTCCTATAGAACAGGAAAAAAAAAAAAAAAAAAAAAAAAAAGTATGTCATGTGACGAAGAAATGTAAATGAGATATTGTCCTCGGCTGCAGCTATTATCTCGTCCTCACATAACGACCGTTGACTCTCACGTATTGGTACCGGAAAGTTATCCCGTGCCTCTCGGCCTCTGATCACACAGTGAGTGCCGGGAGCAGCAGTTCCAGTGGATTAGCTCCCACTGGCCCCGGGAAGTGCGACGTAACTCCGTCGCCCTGTGGCAGAGTTGGCTCTGCGCCACCGTAAAGCGTCTGACCCGGCCATCAAGCAGTCATAATGGGGGCTCCGATCGCAGCGGTGCGCTGTATGTGTGTGTGTGTGTGTGTACCAGCAAGACACACAATGGAGCAGCTGCGGCCGACAGCGACTTGCGGTGCCTGTGTAGCGGACTCTGTTCGCTGCACTGTTCATGAGGAGCGGCAGCGCGTGGACGTTCGAAACGGGCAGGCCACGGGGTGCCAAATGCACTGCTGGACAGGCTGGGAGTACAGAGACAAGGCCTCACAACAGCCCGTGTCACTTGCGAATTATGGATAAAGAAGAGGAAGGAAGGAGGAGTGGGAAGGTTAGGCACTGGCTACTTTGGGTCACTGAAACAATGGCGACAAGTGAAAATGTGAGCCTGGCCGGGAATCCTTTCTATCACAAAGGATACAGTTCGTAGTAATTGACGTAAGTCATCCAGTAAACCAGTAGTGATACCTGGAGTTCCCCGGGGAAGCGTTATAGGTCTCCTGCTCTTCCTTGTTTTTATAAACGATATAGGAGACAATCTGAATAGCTCCCTTAAGGGTATATTACACGGAGTGCATTTGGTCGCTGGTCGCTGGAGAATTTGGACGCAGCTGCTAAATTCGCTCCGTGTAAACAAGGACAACGAACAAAGTCGCTGCTCCGAAACGCGAGCGTCTAAAGTTAAAAGGTAGGCTACTTTAGATGGTGGTCGCTGGGGTTTTTGGTTGCTCGCGAGTGTTGGTCGTCCCGTGTCATATACAGGAGCGTATAAAGTAGCCAGCAGTTGAGTCAAATTGTCGAAGGAAGTAAGAAATGCTGGCATTGTATTTCTCGCAAGAGTCTTAAAAGAACAATCTACCAAAAACAAAACGGAAAAGTAGGAAAAAATAAAAGAAAATAGATAAGAAGGTGAATTGGGAGTAGGGATAAATATAGTGCTTCTGCAAATCTTTTGAGAGAATTATTTTGTGGAGATCCTTCTGCCTACAGAAATCTAATGACGATGACATAATTTATTGGTTTGATTTTTTTTCAGGTGTTTGGTATCCATATCCCACAAGAGATCTTCAGTCTTCAATTGGCAAACAGTTGGTTAAATTGATGTCTATATGTTTAGTATTTAAACAATCGTCTTAATGTCCTATAATATTGGAAATCTTAGATACATTTCCGGAAATTTGATTACAATTACAATTAATATTTCGTTTGACGGGAAACAGAACTGTTTCGTATCACCAAACCTCCAAAACGAAGTGTCCTATGCTACGTCACGTTTAGATTGGTTTTACGAAGACGCTACCGTCTGAAGTCGCTGCGTGTCATTGCTTCAGAGTATTCATTCGCTATTCGCTTATACGCCGATCGACAAAAGACGCCAGCGACTAGCGACCAAATACGCTCCGTGTAATATACCCTTTAGAATGTTCGCCGATGATGCTGTCGTTTAACGGTTAGTGAAATCAGCAGAGGATCAAAAGCAACTGCAAAGCGATTTAGACAAAATTTCTACCTTCTCGAAAATTGACAATTGACACTAAATAAAGAAAAATTTGAAGTAATACACATCACCACTTAAAAGAAATCCGCTGAACTTCAATTACGCAATGAATCAGTCAAACCTTAAGGTCGTAAATTCTACCAAATACCTAGCAGTTACAATTACGAACAACTTAGACTGAAGAGAAGACATAGAAAATATTGTGGAGAAGGTGGGCCAAAGGTTACGTTTCATTGGCAGAACGCTTCCAAGATGCAACAGCTCCACCAAAGAGACTGCCTACATCACACTTGTGCGTCCTCTCCTGAAGTACTGTTGCCCATTGTGGGACGCTCACCAGGTGCGACTGACGGAAGACATTGAGAAGGTTCGGAGAATGGCAGCTCGTTTTGGTTTATCACGTTACAGGGGGGAAAGCTTCACGGAAATATTGCACGACTTGAGGGGAAAGACGTTATTCGCTGCGACGAGATCTATTTACAAACTTTCAATCACCGACATTTACTTCTGAATGTGAAAATATTTTGCTAGCACCCACCTACGTCCTACATAGGGAGACATGACCATCCCAATAAAATAAGAGCAATCAGATCGAAAACTGAACGACTTAGGTGTACTTTCTTCCCACGCGCTGTTAGTGAATGGAACGGTAGAGAAAAGTTATGAAAATATTTTATGAACCCACTGCCAGGCAGTTAAATGGGATTTGCAGGGTCTCTATGTCGATGTCGATGTCTCCCGCTTTGGGCCAGCGGTCGCTTTAACCACTTGGCTACCTGTGCTCGCCTCCCGTCCGTTTCAAATTCCCAATAGTCTCACGCTATGGCTGTAGCACCCCTATCGTTCATGCCCTCTTACACTCGCCATTACCGATTACCGTGCGAGGTCGAACGTATGACCGTATCTGCGGTGAAATACTTGAAGCCAATGCTGCCTTCGCGTGTAAATACTTATGAGATTGGTGTGGTGTGTGTTCTATCTGACATGTCAGAAAGAGCATTTACAAGCGAAGACGGCGTTGGTTTCAATTACTTCACCGCAGATGCGGTCATACATTCGACCTTGCACGGTAATCCGGAGTGGCGGGTGTAAGAGGACATGAACGATACGGGCGCTACAGCCATAGCGTGCGCCTTGTGGGAATTTAGACGAACGGGAGGCGAGCACAGGTAGCCAAGTGGTTAAAGCGACCGCTGGCCCGGCCTGGCTCACATTTTCACATGTCCGAAAGAACAGACACCACACCAATATAATGAGGCCGTTTCACGTCACACCGAGTAGGTCACGACCGCTGTGCCGTTGGGGCACAGCACAATGTCTTGTAGCGGCTAGCTAGCCACCTAGCGATCTCGATGTGACGTGAAACGGGCCGTTGTGAGGCCCTGTCTCTACATACTGTTGGAAGTATTCGCTATGGCGCGACATTTCATGTTGCAATGCTTGCAGCTCTTTTCCTTTTAAAATTATGAACATGGTATGAGCCCAATTTATGTTAGTAATAAGTAAACCGGGCCGTTTGACAGCTCGAAATTTAATTGTAGATATTGGCGCAACTGTTCATCTGAAATCATATTTTCATGCATGGGCATGAAGTAAAGAATTATCTTTACCAATTTATATTGTTGTTTTCACTCTTTGTAACAATCTGCAAAAGTAATGACGATTTCGCACTTTATGTCTGCCCGTAATCTGTTCAACGAAACGGCAACAAATCTTACAGGCGTATTTGTTAGCTGCCGGCGACCACAACCACGCTCTGGTAGCATAATTGGACGCCGCTAGCGGGCGGCACTAACGACTATCTCGGCTATTATCTGTCGCATCACAAAATGTTTCTAGTAAAATACGTTCAGAATGTAATATGGAGTAAGATTTATTTGAAAAATGTATTCGAAGTTATAACTCTGACAGTTGTTACACGCGTTTAAAGATATAATTCTTCACGTGGTTCTACTTTCATATAGGTTTCCAATAAGTCCTTCAATGGAGTTTCGAAGAATTGGTTTGAGGTTTATGTTTCGTCTACGGCTGAATATTTCGCAGGAAAATACCTTTTCATACACAAAATCCATTTGAGAAAAGGGAGACGTCTCAGAAACATTTGCCTTCCAAGTACCCCCTTCCCCTCTCTGCATATCAGCAGTAGGAGCTATTCCACCTTACAAGCTGTCCTGTTCTCTCATGCAGATGGTTTGTGCAATATCGGCAGTGTTGGCAATTTGGATATGGTGATACTCGGAATGCTACGTTGCCCACAAATACATCATGTCATCGATACCTATATTCTATAACCATCACCGTTAAAACGATACATCGATGTTCTTACGATGATTCCATATTTTTAAGAAACTTTAGAAAAAATACACTGAAACGATTTTCTTTTCTTTTGTTTATTACACAGTGCCCTCTAGAATTTATGTCATACATAAAACAACATTTCAATGCTCGCTTTCGTCCTGAGAAACATACTATTCATTTGTGGATCACATAATTACGACACAAGCGTCTTATTCAAGGTGTCCCCTCGTCGAAATCAAAGTAAATTGCAAATAAATGTAACATCCGTATGATTTCAAATAAAGTAATAAAGGTGAATACTTTTCAGTAATAATTGAAAGTAAGTTGTGTTGTCAGAGATACTTAAGTAAACAGATTAGTCCTGCTTCTACACAAAATCCAACATACAAATGACGTTACCTGCGGGAAAATACCAATACCAATGCCTTTAATTTGGTGTTAAAAGGTGATGTCTCTGTTTCTATATTTTCTATTATTGGGCTAGAATATACAGTAGAATGGCAGATGTATGAACACGAAATTGGAAATGTGGTTACGCAATGTATTGTGAGAATTTAAGTTGAAATGTTCACCGATCTGTTGATCACATGCGAAATAACAAGCGCTTTGTAAACATATACTTTTTTTCTTATGTGTCAACAAGGAGAAAATTAAATTTACATGACATATCTTTCAGTTAGTATATAAAGACGTATGTTTAAAAAGAATATTCATCGATAACTATTATCAAATTATGTGCCTAACTGAAATGAAAATGTATGTTATACTTACAGGTTGTTCGTTTCAGTCTCGTATGTCTCGTTTGACATTTGTTTGGTATTTTAATTGACATTTTTACAGCACGATATCAGAATCTGATTGTGTAACACTGTCAAAGTTTCGATTCCACTACCGTTGGAAGGTGAAATTTCGACAAATGTCAGCAGCCCGTGCGGGGCGAAACATCCAATTAACCATCAAACGTCGAAATTAAAATAAATAAATAAATAAAAATATAAAAAACGAGACAGACGCCAACAGGCAATATGTGAATTGATAACCATGAAGGCTCTAATAATTTTGTTGAACAGAAAAAGTTTTGGTATATCTTTGGAATACTTGCATTCCCCATTGTTGTGAATATTCAGTTACCTTTACCATCATGAATCTAATAATTACTGATATAAGAAAAAATTCTAATTCACACTGTTTCGCTCAATATTTCAATCTTGTGCCACTTTTACGTAAAAGAACAAAAAGCTGTCATATGAAATCCTCTAGTGTACAAGCACGGTTGTGGCATTCGACAGCGAGAATTACACATTATAATGTCGCTTGTTTATGGTAAATATTTCAGTCTCGTATGTCTCGTTTGACATTTGTTTGGTATTTTAATTGACATTTTGACAGCACGATATCAGAATCTGATTGTGTAACACTGTCAAAGTTTCGATTCCCAATTTTAATTCAATGCTTCAGATATATCAATAATGTAAATATTTCAGTTAAGACAGAAGTAAATGATATTTTTGTGAGTTTCACACTTTAATTACCTTCTATATCCAAAGGATGAAAATAGCGACGACCGCAGTAGAATTACAGTGAAACTGTTTCTGGTTAAGAAACTAATAACAATTCATTGTTGAACAATGCTGAGGGTTATGTAGTTTTGTCGTTGTCGCATCGACGCAATGTAGCTGTTCCAAATATCGGTACCAAAATCGATGTGTATAGACGAAACATCGATGTTTTTTAAAACGTCTATGTATTGTTAATTGGAGTAACAAAATTATCTACTTCCAAAGGAAGTTTAGCATAGGTCTTCAATTTGTTTATTTATTATTACCGATGGTTTTCGGCCATCTTCAGTACAGCTAAAAGAAGTACAAGAGTAATATAAATACAACATCGTTTACATATGTATTATATCTATTTTTTCGTTCCTTTCACAATCGAATAGAAACATTACTGACCCAGCCACAAGTCATAGCTATTACAGGGAGATACAAATGATGGTAACCAGACTGCAAAATCACAACTAAGCGACCTGTAGGAAGCCTACACAGCTGACTTCAACATAGGTGGCGCACTCTGTTACAGATGTATCGTAAAAAGTTATGTGTCATAATGTAGCCTGGTACAGAGAATTAAAAAATACAATAAGGAAAACAAAAGCAATCCAGTATAAAATATACATAAATAATCATCTTAATGCTGGTTGACATACAAGATGAAGTCATTTTTCTATTACACAGTGCCCTCTATAATTTATGTTATGAATAAAACAACATTTCAGAGGTTCATTTCGTCCTGAAAAAAATAAAAACACTATCAATTTGTGAATCACATAGTTACTCAACAAGCGTCTTACTCGAGGTGTCTCCTGGTCGAAATCAAAGTAAATTGTAAATAAATGTAACATCCTTATGATTTCAAATATATTACAATTATTGATATTGTATTCGCTCTTTTCGGACACGTTCAAGAAGAGACGCCATAATAGTAAACTTCCACATTCTTTGCTAGGACGTTCCTGTTATGAATAAGTATCATTTTATATATATTTTTCTTATATATAACCAGCTGGCATGCACTTGAGCGTATCGCTACCTCACCTTTATTATTATTTAAATTCCTTTACTAGACTTTATATTTTTGGGTAATTATTACTTTGTATTTTTAATTCCGATATAACTAGTTACGCGCTTCAAAGCAATGTCAACCTATTTAAATCCCATTTGTAAGATCATCCTTCATAAATAGTCATCATTTTATTATTATTAATGTAACTATCTGGCATTCCCCCACCACTTCAAGTGTTGGCTATATTTATGGTGCTGTGTATTATTTTGTCACCTTTCGAGCCAGTCACACTTTCTTTGCGCCATTTACTCATCACCAGAGGGCTCTATATTCACTCACGTGATGATGACGTGTTTTATCTTTCCCGCCAGCTAACCGGGTGCTGCCCAGTCCGCCAGTAGAGTCCAACACCACCTGGTGGTAGCGTGTGGCGGGCCCACGGGTCTTTGTGTAATGGTTTAAGTCACTTATTGGGTTGTCGCCCTTTTTGTAGCTTACCTCCATGTCTGCCTTGCAGCCAGTGAGATTAGAAAAGTTCCTTGACATGCGTTTGTTATTTTGGTTATTATGAGTTGGTTGACTAGCCCGAAAGTATTTTGTTACTTTCCTACTTTGTAATATGTAATACTTTACGGGTCCTCCATTGCAGTTTTGGTTTTATGCTTACAGTTGGTTAGGAACATAATAATCGGGTTCAACATGCTCGAAAGCTGACGTATATCAGAAAATAAGTGACTGTGCAACTGATGCGAGTTTTTCCTCTGCAATTCTCAATACACCCAGCTTGAGGTGTAGTCATGAAGGGAAAGTGGAATAGACAGAGTTCAGATATTGAACAATAAACCACTGTGATTCATTTCCTCTAACGTATGTTTTGGTAGGTCTCTCCGAATGGAAGCGTGATGATTTCAGCTGCAGTTCCAACAGCCTGGATTCACGTACGTCAGGTAATACAGCGGTGTTATTTGTTTGGCAGGGCGGTTTTGCTGATGACGATTCGGTCTATTTCGGTGAGAACTGGTCGAATATTGGATCATCAGCAGAATAACGACGAGCAAAACGGCGGTCTCATTGTAATATTTTTAAAATAATAAAATAAATTCGCGCTCTTTTCTGGAACGACTTGTACATCTAAAAAGACACAGCTCAGATGAGAGATGAACTGACCTGAGAGTGCTTTAAAGCACAAAGGTTGTCAGAGAGACTAGGGTGTTACTCTACATATTTTCAGTGAGTGCTGCTTTCTTGACTGTCGTCTGGGTCAGTGTATCTAAATTATATTTTGGGCCTTATACTGTTAGCATATTACATAAAATACCAGCAAATACAACACACAGAATTTATTCAGCACTACCATTCAAATGTACATACGTAAAAATAGAAAGCATATTGAGAGACACAAATACAAGACAGAATTGCCAAATACGTGAATAACAAAGATGCTGCGGTCAGTAGAGTGATACCGCGAGTTAGTGCCTGACATTTGCCACAACAACGTTTGTTTGTGATAATAACACATCCATAATTTTCCGTTATAATAATGTTACACTCACTTCGGAATACGTTTTTTTGGGTGCTTGTTATTTTTGCTAATAATATTTACATATTATAAAACAGTCCTGATGCCGTGTTATTCTGCCTTTTTCTCAAAATCTCAAAAAGTACTGAATGTAATTTCATCCGGTTTTATGCAACCACAACGGAGTGTGTGATTTAAAGGGCACGTTTAAATTTTTAATTCACTAAAGTACGTGAAGCGAAGCTCTTGAAAACATGGCAAAAGATAGTCTTAGGAATAGCTAGATCCTACAATCATTACCGTACATGTGAAAATGTTTTTTTCATGAAGCTTGTGAGATTTCGTCATTCAGATTTTAACAACGTTTACCTGGCAGCCCTGGCAGCCCTGATAGGCATTAGAATGCCCAAAGGGAACCAGAAACGTCTGAAGTTAGACAACTTCGACTACGTAACAACCGTATTCGTACAGATATCCTATTTCCATATATATTTACCATTTTGGAAGCATTCCCAGGTTTGCTCAAATGTTCAAATGTTTGTACAGCTTATGGGACTTAACTACGGAGTCATCAGTCCCTAAACTTATAAACTACTTATCAACTAGCTGATCCAAAGGACGGCACAAATATCCATGCCCGAGGGGGGATTCGAACCACCGACCGTAGTGGCCATGCAGACCGTGACTGGAGCGCCTCAGTCCCCTCGGCCACCGCAGCCGGCCCACGTTCGCTACTAAAGACTTGTTTCAAATGAACTATAATGTACTTTGTACTAATGCAAGACAGAATTGTTTTTCACCTAGGCATCTCAACCTTGTCTAAGGTACACAATGAAGTTACATATTTCGACGGTATCACACTCAACAAAGTTCCGAGTAGCACAGTGAAAAAACTGGACATTAGTACCATTTAGGAAGAATGTTGAAAACAATGTAAACAATATTAGAAACCTACCTACCTAAAAATTATTTCTACGTATAATCTCATTATCTAGATATAGGAACTGAATTATCTCATAAGTTGGTGAGACATAGCAATGTTTCCTAAAAATATGTATGACAGGTAGTTATACACTATAAACTTCACATGGTTTTTACAGGAGTAAAAATGTTTTCTTCGGAAATCATGAAATTAATCAGTAAAATTTGAGGCAATTAGTAGCATATAACCAACCCAACATGGCGAAAGCAGCAACCTTACTCGAACAAGCAGCTATGTTGCTAATTTAGATTTAATTGTTGTAGATATTTTTGTTAGAATATAGTAGTATTTTATTGGTATCTATATGAATACCTAAAGGAAATGCATTGACATCGAAAATTCTGAAAGATTCTTAACCGATTTAGTGTTCATTTTATGCGATATTCTGATAAATATACCCCTGGAAAAAATTAGAAAATTTACTTCAAAATTCTTACGTGATACTGTAATAATCATTCTGACACACACTGACAGTATGTCTGACTTACCCAGAGTTTTTACGCAGTGTTTAGTCAACCAATGTAGAACCGCTGTTTACAAACTTTCGTTGAATTTAAGTGTATTACCAATACCATATATTATAGAAATAGCAGCTTAAGAGGACGGTTAGAATCTGACAGTACATTGATTAAATATTTTCAAACAGTGGAAATTTGCGGACGTTTGCAATCAACGAAATCTTTTAAGAAAATATGACTATCGTCTGTCAGGAATCGTTTGCATGTATACAGAAATTACAAGTGGCATGTTAAAAATGTATATAGAACTTACGTTTTTACTAAGGAGAAAAGTGAGTAATTACGTTTCATGTGCTTTATCGGGACCTATTCTACTCTTGTCGGAAAGAATTACTCTGATTTTAGCTCCAAAATTACAGTTAAGTTTTATTCGTAGAAAAATATTCAGTAGTCATAGCTAGTACACTTTTATCAAGTAAGGACGCTAGGAAAACTTTTGGAAAAGCCAAGATATGCAGGAATGTAATGGCCTCGCAATTCGTATCTGCTGAAAAACAAAAGTTACGAATTTATTAGCATATAATCCAAAGACCAAGAAGAGAAAGTTATTCTCTTAAGCCATTGTCTACACCTACAAAGTATCTGGGGTATCTTTTATCTTGCTAGAGGGCTACGGCATCAGAGTAAATGAGGAAAGTTTAGGCGACGAGATACAGTCGCTGTTCACGAAGTTTTTTTCTTGCAACTGCTATATTCTCGTAGCTGCTACGGGAAATGTTGAGAAGTCAGTCGTTTCATTTATAAGGGAAATACTTCGCAGTTTGGTCGTCGAATCTGAAAACACGCGAGTCGGTTAAATTAAATACCCTCCTGAATCATTCATAGTAACTCTTTAATTAGGATAATTAAGGGATACGAGCTTTCATTTAGGAAAGTAATTGCTGAAATACTCAATGTCTTAAGATTAAACAAAATGTAAGATTTGGAGGAGCTGTCGATAGGATCTTTTATCGGATAGGGCATTCAGATTTACAGATTTTTTTTTACATTCGAGTAGGTACACCTTCCATTGCGTTTCGCTTTACGTACATACGCCTCTGTAGGTCGAGCAACAGTAAACCATACCTACTACATCGAGGCCTGCCTTTAGTTTCCTTATCTGTAGTTATTCCTGCATTCTGCATCAGTACATAACAGTCAGCTCGTAACATTACTTTTGAGTATTTTACACTTCTATGAGCACCATACCTTTCACAAGCTGTGATTCACGAGTAAATATGTACACCATCTGTCTCCAGTTAAGGAAAACTGCATTGTAGTGTAATTGCTTGCCTGACTATTTAGGTTTAAAAATTGGCCGTACAGAAGTTGTTGAACTATTTTAAAATAATAATCAGTGACTGAGCCTTCAATTTAGACTAACTGTTAATTAAACAAATGAAATGAAGTGAAATGGCCAAACATTTAATAGTTTAAAACATCTTGCAGAACAAGCAACCTACAGAATTCGACGAATAGTTACCTTAAACAGCGGTGTAGTTGATCTCGTTGATAAGCTGTAGTGCGATTGGTTGTAATCCGCGTAACTATCCGCCGACATTGGGTGGAGGTTCGGAATATTAAGATTCAATCCACGTGTAGCATAATTTTGAATGAAGGTAATTTAATGAGTGAAAATTAATGATTGATACAAATTAATGGCTAATCAGACTTCGAACTGTTCATTACATAAAAGTGATTGCAGGTTCTAAGCCAAAAAATATTGCAAAATGTTTAATTACAGACAAAGATACTATGGCAAGCTACTAGAGATACGTAAGTTTAACATGTTTAATTACCGAACCATCCAAAGTCGTAATAGTTAGTTATACCTGAAAACAGCATGATCACTAAATGGAGGGACTGGAAATATAAATAACTGAACAACTGACTGAAGTTAACTTTAAATAAGGGAATTTATTAATTTGAACAGAAAGCATATATTTCATACCTGAGAATCCATTTTATATCTGAATATTTTGTAGAATCAGTTAAGAACAATAATCAATAGTTAATAATGTTCGTTTCAGCATATTGTAATAGCAGATCTTATCAGTACAATTCAGACAACAGAACAATCAGAACAGAGCAGGCAATAGAACAGAGAGCGAGTAAGATCGGATTATTACTTTTATAGTAAAAGTCAGAGATTTTAATTAGTTACAGTGATATTACAATTAGAGTCTCTTTGTATATCTTTTACGTAGACTATCGATTCGAAGGAAGGAAAAATGAATTGAATATTTATCCTAATTACATTTTATCTGATTTAATATTTCAGATGACTTGAAAATATGTTATTTATGGGGCTCTTGCTATATGGTAATATTAAAGCATGTTGTTTATCTATTGCTTATGTATGTTGATGTCAGCAATAAAGATGATTAACTAGTCCTCAAATATACACACATAGAAAACTTGCTGAAACACGACGATTCTATGGGTTCACCCCTTACATAGAGATGGAATAGATATATTTTAAAAAATGAATCATCTTTATCGCTCGCCAAATCTAAACTTGAGAAACTGTTCGGCAGAAAAGCAGAGACTTTAAATTTGTGTTCCAGAGTGCGTCATGCACCAGTCTCCAAATACCCAGTAACACGTCGTATTTCAATGATGCATGCCTCTATTCGTCGTGGCATCTTGTTCACCAGACCACCAAGAAACTCACATATTTTTGGAAACCTTTTTATTTCACTTTTTGGGGTAACAGCACTCTTATTTAAATTTATATATAAAGAACAGTCTAGAGTGCCACAATTCTGTTTTATTCAACTAGTTTCTGCCCTTCTATCAGACTATCTTCAGGAATTGTAACCCCATCGATGTAACTCCAGTGACGCACTGGAAGGCTCCCAGTTACCTGCCAGCTCCACATCGATGGAGTTACAATTCCTGAAGATGGTCTGAAAGGAGGACCGAAACTAGTTGAATAAAAGAGAATTGTTGCACTCTAGACCGTTCTTTATATATAAACATCAAGAAATTGTTGGTCAATATTATCCCTCTCCCCACGAAGATTTGGTATAGGTAGGTGGAGCATATCCTGTATTAAAATATTATGAATTATCTCGAACAGAACAATCTATTGACCAAAGGTCAACACGGATTTAGAAAATATCGTTCATGAGAATCACAACTAGCTCTTTATTCACACGACGTGATGGGTGCTATCGACAAGGTTTCGCAAATCCATTCCGTATTTCTTGATTTCCAGAAAGCTTTTGACACCGTACCTCACAAACGGCTTTTAATCAAATTGTGAGGTTATGGTATATCGCCCCAAATTTGCGATTGGATAGGGGATTTCTTGTCAGAGATGACACAGTTCGTAGTAATCGATGGTAAGGCATCGACTATAACAGAGGTGACATCGGGCGTTCAGCAGGGTAGTGTTATTGGTCCTCTGCTGTTCCTTGTTTACATAAACGATTTAGGGGAAAATCTAAGTAGCTCTCTCAGGTTGTTTGCAGATGACGCCGTCATTTACCGTCTAGTAAAATCATCTGAAGATCAAAACCAACTGCAGAACGATCTGAATAAGATAACAGTATGGTGTAAAAATTGGCAACTGAGAAGTGTGAAGTCGTCCACATGAGTACGAAAAGAAATCCATTAAACTTTGTTTACAAGAAAAATCAATCAAAAGTGAAGGCCGTAAACTCCACAAAACACCTAGGAATAGCTATTACTTCAGACTTAAACCGGGAAGAACACGTAGAAAATGTGGAAAACGTGAACCAAAGACTGCGTTTTATTGGCAGAACCCTTAAAACATGCAAAAGAACTGCATACCCTTCGCTTGTCCGTCCAATTTTGGAGCCCAGTGTGAGATGCTTATCGGGTGGGTTTAACGGAGGACATCTAAAGAGTCCAAACAAGGGCAGCTCGATTCGTATTGTCACGATACAGGAGAGACAGCGTTACGGAAATGAGACAGGATCTGGGATGGGAATCATTACAACATGGCGTTTATCACTGAGACGTGGGCTACTTACGAAACTCCGATCGCCAACATTCTCCTCCGAATGCAAAAATATATTGTTGACTCCAACTAGGTAGAAATGATCATCAGACTAAAATACGAGAAATCAGAGCTCGAACAGAGAGATTCAGGTGTTCTTTCTTCCCTCGAGGTATTGTAGAATGGAATAGGAGATAAATAGTATAATGGTGGTTCGATGAACACTCTGCCAGGCACTTAAATGTGATTTGCAGAGTATCCCATGTAGATGTAGATGTAGTAGATCTATCAGATTAGTTGGTGTGTCGATTCTTTCCAAACCAGCCGTTTGCATTGTATTCTAGGCATTTACGATAGGTTCATGTTTAGAGAAATAGCTTGCCATCATAATCTTCTTATTTGTCTACCATGAAGGGACGGATGCGCATGATGAGCACGATGAGAGCGAGAAATGTCTCCCATTAAGAGCACTCCCTCTCCGAAATGCTGCTGACATTATTGCAATATACGTCGGAGAAAATCATCCCTATACCGCACAGCCCTTTTCTTACCATCTAGCCTTCGACGACTAGTGGCGGACGCTGTGCACGCATAATGCCACCAAAAAATATGAGGGAAAAATCACTTTGCTCTACTAGCTGGATGTTGTGTGTTAAAAATGTCAGGCTGACGAAGCTGCCTCAAACAATGTCTCCGATGATTGAGGGCAGATGCAAGTCTCTTCTGCGAATAACACTTGGTACCAATTCTGAGGAGTCCATTCGACATGCTGTTGGGCCCAACCGTATCGCGTTGCATGGTTCTAGGTCTAATTACTCGATCTCTACTTGGACGTCGTGAGTGATGCTGCATGTTATGTAGCCTATTACGATTTAAGTCGCGGCACAACATCCTGTGGTGGCACGAAAATTTAATTCAAGCCGGTAAAATTTATCTCAGGCTCAGTCTGAGCAAAAATCTGTAAGTAGCTGTCATTAGATGCTGATGTGGTCTCTGGGCAGCCAGAGCAAGTTATCGACGGTTCCTGTATCTGTGTACATCCTCCACGACCGAACAACGTCACCTGGTTCACACTGAGACGTAGGGAAACTTTCCTAGGTGAGACTCCCTCATGACACAAAGTACACTAGAGGCCATTGAAATTGCTACACCAAGAAGAAATGCAGTTGATAAACAGGTATTCATTGCACAAATGTATTATACTAGAACTGACATGTGATTAAATTTACACGCAATTTGGGTGCATAGATCCTGAGAAATCAGTTTCCACAACAACCACCTCTGGCCGTAATAACGGCCTTGATACGCCTGGACATGGAGTCAAAGAGAGCTTGGATGGCATGTGCAGGTACAGACACCCATGCAGCTTCAACACGATACCACAGTTCATCAAGAGTAAGTTGCTCGGCCACCATTGACCAGACGTTTCAGTTAGTGAAAGATCTTGAGAATGTGCTGGCCATGGCAGCAGTCGAACATTTTCCGTATCCAGAAAGGCCCGTGCAGGACCTGCAACATGCAGTCGTGCATTATCTTGCTGAAGTGAAGGGTTTCGCAGGGATCGAATGAAGGGTAGAGCAATGGGTCATAACACATCTGGAATGTAACAGTCACTGTTCAAAGTGCCGTGGATGCGAAGAAGAGGTAACCGATACGTGTAACCAATGCACCCCATACCATCACGCAGGGTGATACGCCAGTATAGCAATGACGAATCTTTCTTTCTATCTTTATCTTGACCTGTTTATTCCCCAAACATTGCAGGGTCGGCTTGTTAATGTGTTAGTAATTACGGGGTGGACGAATGCCCTTCCTGCCGCTACCCCATGCCCTCCGGGGGAAATGTGTACCCCAAATGTCTGCGTATAGTGTTACACGAGTGAAAGTGTAAAGTGTTACGAAATGTTTGTGAATCGTGTAACTGAGAAGGAAACCGCCTAAAAACCACATCCAGGCTGGCCGGCACTCCGATCCCCTTCGTTAATCGGCCGAGCGGATTCGAACCGGGGCTGGTGCACCTCCCCGTCTCGGAAAGCGTTGAATTAGACCACACAGCTAACCGAGCGGGTCGATGACGAATAGACGCTTTCAATGTGCGTTCACCGCCATGTCGCCAAACATGGATGCGACCATTATGATGCTATAAACAGAATCTGGATTCATCCGAAGAATGACGTTTTGCCATTCGTTCACCCAGGTTCGTCGTTGCAGAGCCCAACGCAGGCGCTCCTGTCTGTGATGCAGCATCAAGGGTAACCGCAGCCATGGTCTCCAAGCTGATAGTCCATGCTTCTGCTAACGTCGTCGACCTGTTCGTGCAGATGGTTGTTGTCTCTCAAACGTCACCATCTGTTGATTCAGGGATCGAGACGTAGCTGCACGATCCGTTACAGCCATGCGGATAAGATGCCTGTCATCTCGACTGCTAGTGATACGAGGCCATCACGATCGAGCACCGATTCGAAATTCTGCTAACAGTCATTGGATCGCGACTAACACGAGCAGCAGTGTCGCGATACGATAAACCGCAATCGCGATAGGCTACAATCCGACCTTTATCAGTGTCGGAAACGTGATGATACGCATTTCTCCTCCTTACACGAGACATGAGAATAACGTTTTACCAGGCAACGCCGGTCAATTGCTGTTTGTGTTTCAGAAATTGGTTGCAAACTTTTTTCATGTCAGCACGTAGTGTCGCCACCGGCGCCAACCTTGTGTGGATGCTCTGCAAAGCTAATCATTTGCAAATCACAGCATGTTCTTCTTGTCGTTGAATTTCACGTCTGTAGCGCGTCAGCTTGGTGGTGCAGAAATTTTAATGGCCAGGCGTGTAAAAATGCGTATACGGACAAACTTCGGAACTGGCAGAACTACAGTCAACACAAGTAGAGTACCTTCTTGCTGGTGTCATGACTGGAACTCATCGAGCGTCTTACTCATTCCGTTGCATTGGCACAGCTCATGCGTGGTTGGCTAACACCTATGGACACTCTAAGGAACTGTGTTGGTGATGCAATATATGCATTTAACGTCAGTGTACAAGGGACATTAGAACCTAGGTGGTGTAACACATGTGATGTGTGCACTAGACGAGTGTGGAGAAACGTCGAAAGTCGTGCTCAAATCTGGGTTTCTAACAAGCCAACGAAGATAACTTTACACCAAGAAATTACAAACAAAACATACGCACGGATGATACTGGCATATAAAACAGGACCTTGCGCTATGAAGCCGTGTGCCATTAATACAACTATATACCCATTTACAGCTTTAATTGCTTTCGCCTCATACGTTGTTTTAAGTAGATCAATCTGTCTATTAGCCATAATTACCTGGTGATTTTCAGAGAATATCGTCAGTATAATAAATTCACATGTTCGTTTGGAAGATGAAAATATCCTTAATTTATGAATTCCTCATGAAATATTTTACTATTTACAAAAATACTCTTTTTTAGATTATTGAGCCAAGATCGCCAATATCGTATTATTTATTTGTCTTTACCGGTGTCGATGATATATACCGTCATCTTAAGATTGACGATATATATCATGGAAACCGTTAAAGACAAATAAATAAAACGATAATGGCGATGTTGGCTCAGTAACATGAATAAGGCGTATTTTTATAAATATTAAAATAAAGATTTTTCTCCACAGGCATAACACGCTAGGTAGCTGTAATATTTATACTCTCTGGTGACAAACGTCAGGGGTGCATAGAGTCTGTTTCTTTGTGACTCACGCTACGAAGTTTGGGTCTGCATTACACAATCGTGGATGGACTGTGGTAACGTGCGCAGCTTGTTTCATTTCCATGATGCTACAATGGGTGACACCAGCATTCGGTAAAGTCGGCAAATTTCCAGTACACTTACAATGGCAGCAAGAAAGACTGTTAATATCCTTGTTTTGACATGCGAAGCTATAATATCTGAGAGCCACTTAATTTTATATAATCCTGTGATATTATTATATATAATTTCTTTCAAAGACATGTTACTCTAAGATGGTGCAGAACATAAAAATTTGTAGTGAAAACACAAAACAGACAATTGTGTGGTTACAAAGTTTTTGAAAATCAATTTATTTCTTCTTGTAATGAATTACTGTATATATTACGTATTTAAACACCCCTCTCTATATTAATGTCACATCACTTACAACCTTGGGTCTGAAAGGGATATGTGGCATCTGTTGTTTCGGACATGCCGGAATTTTTGATCCAGCAGTTAACATCTATTCATCTTTTCCGAATGTATAACGTTAACTGCGGATGGGTTAAGTTGAAAACGAGTAACCAGCTGGGAATCCAAACCGGGTCTCCTGCTTTCTAGGCATTTGCGCTCACCTTTAAACCACTGAGGACACAGCGATCAACATACCTGCAAGGAATTACTGTTGTATGCCACAAATTCTCAACTTTATCCCTGCCCACTAGAACTATTAATCATAGTTATTGTAAAGTAATTTCAGTAAGGAGTACCTCTGTACTAAATGTGAAGGACACACGGACTTTGATAGCATGCGATAACCGGTGAGAGCCGTTAACTAGTGAACGAGACCTGTTAACAATCTCGAAGACGTGTTCATAGCTGTTAAAGCATGCATTTCATGTCCTAAAGAACAGACGCCACATATGAACAATTGCCGAAGACGGGCAATGATCCTCTATTCAGTGCGGAGGCACTCCTAGGCCGTTACTTTAACGGTAATTAGTTTACAATAACTACGGGTTTGAGTTCTAGTGGGCAGGGTAAAGTTGAGAATTTGTAACTGACGGGAGGCGTAATTGAGTAATTCCGTGCAGATGTGTTGATCGCTGTGTCCTCAGTGGTGTAAAGGTGAGAACAACTGCCTAGAAAGCAGGAGACCCGGGTTCGAGTCCCGGCTGGTTACTCGTTTTCAACTTGACCCATCCGCAGTTAACGTCATACATTCCATGAATATGAAACAGAAGTATTCTACTAAACATTCTTTGCTTTCTTATTTTTCTGAAGAGTAGTATTGGAAGAAACAAGAAATAATAAATGTATAGAAAACACGGACTCTAATAGCACGCGATATTGTTTGGAAAACGATACGTCTTAACAACCTTGAAGACGTGCTCGTCTTTGTTAAAGCATGCATTTCGCAGTCCAGGTTTAGCAGACTATTGTTGGTGTTTTGTTCCACACTACCTTCTTCCAAAATCTGTAAAATGGAATGCTCTCTTTCACTGTGTAAAATGGTCCTCTTATTGACTATAACAGGTAATCCGTCTTATGCTGAAAGCAAATAAAGGCATTTGGTTTACATCAGACGCGTTTCGCTTCTTATTTTAAAAGAATCTTCTGTTGTCTGTAAATGGTAGAAAGGTATGTACAGTTTGCGTTGTATAAATAGATTAAAAAAAGGTTTTAAAAATTTATGTGCTTTACGCCTAAGTGTTTTTAAATTGATATTCTGTCTACTCAGAGTGTTGTCTCTTCTTTGCATCTCACTGCTAATTCTCCATTTTGTTGGCTGGAGTTAGTTGGTTCCTGACGTGTGATTCCCGGTTTTGTACGGCACTTTTCGCCAGTTCTTGGGGCCTGTCTTCCGTTTAATTTGTTATCACTTCACTTATTTGAAACTTCGTGCTGTTTTCATGTCACCCGTTTAAGTGGAATGTTTTGTGTCCCAGCCTCGTCGTAGGTGTCGGTGGCCGAGTGGATGAGACCGACACAGGAATATAGATAGCACGCTGGTGCAGGTACGGAGGGGAGCAGCCAGAAACTATAAACACTAGAGTAAATTAGAAAGAGATATATATTGCACAGAATGTAACAATACTTAACTTTTACATAGTACTGCAGAATGTTGATACATAGTTGTTAGAGGCCTGCCTAGTGCCTGTACGATAGCAAAGTTTTCACTGGTGCCTATCTGATTACGAAGGTCCTAACTGGTTCCTAACTCAGTTCCAAGTGCACGATGTCTTTCCGTGGTGGCCACGAGCGGGGTTGCAGCAGAGGGCGCTCGTGGCTGTCATGAGAACGCCGCGCCGTGTGTGCATGGCGGCGCGCGGCGAAAGTAGGTGGCGCGCACTTTGTACTTGTGCGACACCACAGAATGCCTTTCGATTTGTTTATCATTTCACCACAGTGTCGGTATGTTGTTTTTGTCTGTTCATTTGTTTTACGTTTGTTAACACGTCTCGTCTTATGTATCAATTCACCACAGTGTCGCTATGTTGTCTTTGCCTGTTCATTTGTTTTTCGTGTGGTCTGTGAGTGTTTCCAACATAGTATTATTTGCATTTGTATATATACACAATTTAATTCTACATGTGTGTGTGTGTGTGTGTGTGCGTGTGTGTATGTGTGTGTGCGCGCGCGCGCGCGCGCGCGCATGAGAGATTTTTAATTTCAGATATCAGAATGTCTGAGATGTTTTTCAGGTAAATAAATGCAGGTCTAATTGTAATGTGGAGTGGGCGGAGGGGATGGGAGGGTTGTGCGTAGTGGTTTCATGCTTTTAAAATAAAAAAGTGTGACGCGTCGGCTCGGGTGTTAAACAAATGTCTTTAATGGCAGTCAGCCGTCAGCAATCAGCAGTTGTTTTCAATTTTATAGCTGCGGTAGAAGATGACTACACAACCAAATATAGTATTGTTATCATATTATTTCATGACATTCACAGATTTTCTCAAGATTTGTTTCGAAACAGTTTATATGGTGTTCACGAAATGGTTGTATTTACGCATCAGTAGCTAATGCGGTACTTCGTTACCATGCGTCCATGAACGCTGAAACACCTACATTACTTCGAAGTGCAGCCACATGGGCGGCAATGGAGGTGCGGTGTCTGGCATATACTGGATTATACAAATGGGTAATACTTTATTGGGGTACATTATTCCACGCCTGTGCGACATGTTCAGTAAGGTCTGCAAGAGTTGTGGGTTGTGTAGCAGCACGTGCCAGTTATCTTGTGTTTTCAACAGTGAATAAGTACAGTGTGGAGTGGACCAGGGGTATGTGGGAAGGGTAAATGGAAAAGGTAAAAGTGCGGTGTGAGGGTAAATATATCCATGCTAGCAGACAGATTGGGAAGGTAATATGAAGTAGAAAAGTGAGAAACATATTTGTAATGCAGCGGGGGTTGGGGGGTGGTAGATGAGGGTAAAGGAGCGAAAAGCGAAGGGACAGAACAGAGGAAAAGTTTGATGTCAGTTGGGAGACAGACATGAACTGGAAGGAGGGCAGTAACTGTTGGGTGTGGAATGTAGGCGAGGCCAGGATGATTAAGAGACCTTAGAATGTCTGAACTGCACAGTTCAGAGACGTCGATGATGGAATGGATATCCAGATGACCAGTGTTATGAAGCAGCCACTGACATGAAACACGTCACGCTCAACTTCATTTTGTGTATCTGGGTGGTCATATTAGTAGTCACAGTTTGGGAGTGACGATTCTTTCTGATGCCATTGGTTGGTAGACGTCTCAACGAATGACGCTTTTGGATAAAATTAAAACCATATGCTCAGTCGAGAAGGAAGTATCTGGTCAGCTGCACAGAGATTGGAAGTAAGTGCATAAGGAAATTTTTTTGTTACCGATAAGTCAGATATATATGTTGTGTTTAATAACTAGCTTAAACCCGCGGCTCCGCTCGCGTGTTGGGTTGATCGTGATAGATAATGCGCGAAACGTCAAAGCGATTTTTTAAAGAGATGTATTAAAAGAAATTTCTTTTTTACTGCTTTATTTATTTATTCTTATATTTCCTTATTCGTATGCTTATCCTTACCGAGAAAGAGCTGAAGACATTGTAGAACGCATATACCACGTTTCGCTGTATGTAACCTCCTTGCTATAGAATCGCAAACGTCATCGCTGGCCTTAAGTCTGAATTTTTTTATAATTTGACGGCTTTCAGCCACCATATCTACCACCCGTTATAGCTATCGTCATGGAACTGCTATGGTGTACAACGGGAGACTTCGGACAACTATTACACACAGACCATTCGTTTGCGTTCTGTAGTTTCTGCTGCAGAGCGAAATATCAACACACACAGACGTAGAATATTATATACACCATAAATTTCCATCCCAATGTACTCCACCCTTTTATTATTATCAACCCTCAAGCAACAATGCAAGCAATAAAACAATTTTCAAAGTGTAAATATAATTTTTAAAGAGTAATTATTTTTCCGCATTTCGCGTTATATTCTTCAAATTATTAATATGTATCAGATCGCTATAAAACGTTCCTCAGGTATAAATTAGTAGTGTACAAATACTTAAGTCTCTGTGTCTTGTCTTTCGGCCGTGATAAGCGTACACGGAACAGACATTCAAATTAATATATATAGATAAATAGCTATCCGATCGCCATAAAACCGTGCCTAAAGCCTTCCCTGTGTAGACATTAGTAACAGTACAAATTTTTAGCTCTTTATGTCTTGTGGTTCAGACGTGATAAACGTACACCGAACAGACATTCACTTTTATAGATATAATTTCTAAATATAGCACATTAATTAAACAGAACCTTAGATCCTACAGGTAATCTGAAAGACTTCACGTAATTTTGCTAACTCCTTTTTTTCTGGGACTCAGCTACTGGGTTATTTTCGCGTCTTGCATCTTAGAGGTAGGTGAATAATTTCACAGGGGGTTAAGACCTGCCGACACTGTGTGCGCGCCGAGAGGCGAGTCCGGGAAAGTACCGCATTTACTTTTCGCAGAAGTCTCTGGATCTATAATAAATAAGGTTCTCGCAACTGGGCTACAGAAGCAAGCTGGAAGAATGGGACCAGACGGCCGATGTGTGGGGTCTTTTGAAGTGTCTTGCAAACTAAGCCGTGACTGTTCTATGAAGACAATAATTCTTCTTATAATTATAAAATGACAATTCTCCATAGAAGTTTTAGTTTCATTCTTCTTAGAAATACATCACAACAGTTTCTTCAGAATAGCTCTCTTGAAAATATTGCAATATACGTGACAACCAAAATTCACAAGCAATGCAGCTGCTCCTAAGGCAGAGTAATGAAAGGTAGAAATTATCACGATCCTTTGGTTCCTGCGTTCCTGGCGTAGCCTTCCGTGGAGAGGAGAGGTGGCCGGGCGGAGACCGGGAGTTGGGTAGCGCGGCGTGGCGAGACGACGGCTGAGAGACTCCAGCAGCTTCCAGCGGCGACTCCGTTCCTCGACGGCGACGTGGTCCAGGACGCCTTGACGTGGCTGTAGGGCCGATATTTAACGCGGCGCGGAAGGAGACACTCGAAGCTGCTTGGCGGCCCGCGGCGTGCTGTGATTGGCCGCTTTCGTGTCTACTTCCCCCACGTCAAGTAGTCCGTGGTGTCGCTGATACTGCGCCGGCGCCCGGCGGGAACGGCCCAGCGACATCTCTCGGCAACGGCAGGCCTCCGTGCTTCGTGACGTAGCTGAGTCGAGGCGATGCGCGGGGTTTAAGCAAGGTGCGCCCGGTGATACTGCTGCGCCGTGGCGCGTGTACTAGCGCACTTTTATCTGTTGCCGTTGCGCGCCACGGCATCTTTGTCGGCCAGAACCCGTACAGGGGTTTGCGGAGCAGAGGGAGCACACCTTACCTGTTCATGGAGGAGCAATGTCTGCTCGAAGGCGTCTCTAGTCCCTTCTGGAAAAAGCGACGCAGGCAGCCGGTGTTGGGCGCCGAGGCTGGCCGTGGGCATACGCAGAGTTATTATGTGTACTCTACTTTCTATAGCTCTCTAGGGGTTTGGTGGATACTAATTACGCCAAAGTACCCGAAATTTTCTGTAGGAAAACGTCCTGGTGTGTGGAATGCGGCGCCGCTGTGGCGAGCTGTTACGAGTTATTGGTGTCCGTGTCTGAAGTGTTTATGCGAAACCGTGACTGCTCTTGCTTTTGGATCACTCATCTTGCGTGGGAACGCAGCAAGTTTTGGAGGGACCGCGCGGAATACGCCTAGGGCCTGAGGTGATGTTTAGCCATCCATAATGCAGGGGCACTACGTGATTTTCCGGAATCTGCTTGCTGTGCCTGGATTGGCGTGATTAGATCGTGTAGTCGTGGTTACGTTAGATTTAGAGGCAGCGGTGCTTGGGAAAAGGTAATTAGGTGACTTGCTGCTGAGTGAGTAAGACGGCCTGGGTGTTCTGCTCTCCTAAGAGTAGGACGGACTTCACATCCTGTTTCCGTATTGCAAGTGGAGTTACTGAGAATTCTGCAACCGAGTGGAAGAAAACGTTGACTTGCTATTTAGATAGTGAGACTAATTCGATGAGTCGCTGGAGACTTCTGGTTTAGCCAGCAATATACTGATAGCGTTGCTGGAGTCTTGTCGTGGCCTCCTCAGAATACTGCACTCAGGTTACGGTAACATCTGCTCGCTCACGCTGTTATCACAGTAGAGGTCTTCAAATCGCCGGTTTCGCTCGCTCGTACTCGGCCAAGTGAGCAACGCTCGGCGGTGGCGCAGCGAGTGTGTACGCTCGGAGCGAGCGTGTTGACACTCGAACGACGCTACGCGGGGCGAGGCGGGCAGAGGCCGCACAGCGTAGTGCTGCCGCTGTACTCACAAGTGTCTCTCTCCGATTTTTATGAAATTTGCATATTTAATAATATATGAAAAACTATGGGGCATGTAGTTTTTAAGCGGCGGAAAAACATATTTAAGGGGTGAAACGGTCCCTCCAAAATTGGGGCTAAAGTATAAAAATGGCGATAGAGATTAGTGAAGCGATTTTAATGATTTTTGGTATGACTTATCCTTTGATAAAAGACAAATTTCATAGATTCATCTTCGATTAAATCAAAACGATTTTCTTGAGCACAAAAAATTGGTCAATTTAGGGTTAGTTGCCCCCCCCCCCTAATTTTCACTCCCTCTGCAATGTACCTAGGCCGATCTCTTATCAAAAAATACTTTCATACCAAAATATCATTCAAATCGCTTATTAATCTCAAAGTTATCACGACTTTTCTATTTTAGTCCCAATTTTGGAGGGACCGTTTCACCCCTTGAATATGTTTTTCCACCGCTTAAAAAAAAAAAAAAATAAAATAAAAAAAAATAATATATATATATATATATATATATATATATATATATATATATATATATATATATATAATAAAATACGGAGCCCACAGTTTTTCATGTATTATAACAAATCCAAATTTCATAAAAATCGGAGGGTGACACTTGGGTAGGTTTCCTTGTCAGTCGCTACGGCAGTGGCTCTATGGCTCCGAGGTGTGGGCTGCTTTCTCGTCTGACGCAGCCCTACTAACTAAAGGAACTAAAATCAGTTATGCTGTAGACGTTTATTCCTGAATAGTAGCATGTAACCGCAATATCGTTATACCGCAAACGAGGCAAAAAGGTTGTTTTAACCAACTACAACATCTGGAAGTAATGTAAAGGATCTAAACAGAAACTACGGAAAGAACAACGTTTTTTTGCAATACACAAAAGTGAAAATTACTGTGCAACAAAGTATAAATCGAAAAGTAACATTATCCCCAAACTATTCGTTAGTGGCATTGTCATTGCAATGTATTGTTAAAATATCATTGACACGTTGTAGATCGAGTCGAGTTCTTCTATCAGAGAACAGGTTCCCTACCGCACTGAAAGTGCGTTCACTAGGTGCATTTGAGGCGGGCACACAAAATACTGTTTTCCAATACAGCTAGCTTAGGAAAGACAGTACTGTTGCGTTTCTACCACTCAAGCAGATCGTCGGCATCACCATCAATTCGTGCTAAATAAAGGTCCACCTCATTGGTGGATTGCGCCTCGCTCATTTCACAGTCCAGCCATTCCAAAAACATGCACTTCATTGTTTTGGCTGGTGAACCCGGGTGACTATCTTCAGACGGCCCTAAATCAATATAACACAGATATCACTGAAACAGCATGAGCACCATAAATTCGTACAGCTGTGTAAAGTAAACAGTTGGAATAAGAGGATTTAAAACAGGTACAGGATATAAGAGGATTAGACCGGCATATGACACTGACGACGGAAGAAAGCGCGGATCCTATATATTGCACAAAAGCTTGCGTGTGTTCTTTATTATGTAGGTAAGAAAGATGACGGTAGCAGTTGGGAATATATGAATGTTGAAATTGGAAAAATTCCCTTTATGGATTGACTCGGAAAAGGTAGAGGCGCAGCAACCACGCACAATGCCAAAATGCTACGGGAATATATATATATTAACGGGGTGCAACACAGAGAGAGAGAGAGATGTACAAAACTAACCTAACGGGTGTACATCAATATCGTGCATTTAATACCAATATAAAAGACGGACAAAGTATTCCGGGACTTGAGAGTAGTAAGAGGAATGGATATAAAATACAATCATTTGCTCGTAACGATGGCAAGTAACACCTACCACTAAACAGGAACTAACAGTCCACAAAATGCGAACAAGATATTAAGAAAGATCATGGAAAACTCATTTAGTAAATGATCTTAGTACAGAAACTTTATGTTAATCACGTATAACTTGTATGGTGAAGTACAAAATGCGAAACTGAATTGCTAGTTCAACTGGCTAGATAGAACAGCTTTCGAAGGACCCGGGAAAGGAAACAATTCCAAATTTCGCAGTCAGGATGTATTCTCTAGCGTCTAGTTTGCTGCCGACACTCGCCGTGGACTCGAGTGGCGCTGCGGTGGGCGACCGAGTGGCGAGCGGGCAGTGTCGACGATCGGGCGGGTCGAGCGTGCCCCGCTCGAACGAGCGTGCAGGTAATCGAGCACAGCCACACGCCTTGCCGCAAGCTCAGTACCGACACCTGTCGGACTGTCATAGAACGACGTGTATCACGCGATTCGAGCGAGCAACCGAGCGAGGTGCAGACCTCTATACCACAGTGGATCCTTGAGTTTCCAGTGACAATGATACGTTTTTGTCGTGATATTAATCTCTGCGATCTTGTCCAAGCTGGTTTTCTTATTTGTTCACTTCATTGTATCTACCCGCGGTTTAACCTGCCTTGCCAGTTATTTATGTAGGTTTTGTATTTATCTTCCAAAATCTTAATTAGTTGTTTATTTTAATTTTATTCATACAAAATTTTTTCTGACTATTTTGTCCCATAAGTTGTTGATTTTACCTCTCAATTAGAGTTTCTGTTATAGTTGCAGTTCCTTACCTCATAATTTTAAGGGGTTTTAATGTTAATTTGTTGACTTGAGGGACAATCGCACTAATAGTTTAGGAGGGTTCGTTAATATTATTCATTCCATCCTCTCCACTCATACCAAAACCTCATTTCCTATCTCACCCTACAAATCATATAACTCTCACAGGAAATAGCCTTCCGAGATTGAGTCAACAATTTAATTAACAAAGACTAAGGACTCATATGGTTATGATGTAGTTTCTACCAAATACAAAGGTATAGTTCCCCTCTGTTCGCCCATTACTTAGCCATATTGGTAATTTTTCCTTTCGGAATGGTTAGTTTCCTGACAATAGTGAGACAACTTTACGAAGTAAGAGAAAGGGATAATGTAGACAATTTTTATTTCTATGCCATCAGTTTTTGGGAAAATTATGAATAAGGCACGATATTCAAGATTAATTGATCATTTCACTTCCGATAATTTGCCATTAAATATACAGTTTGGTTTAGGCACTTGATCTTGTCTTTAAATAAAAAACTGCGAAAGGTACCTGTACTCTTTACTTTCATATAAGCGTTCGATTATGCTGATTACAAAATATTTTTGAAGAAGTTTGGACATTATGGAGTTAGAGGAGTGGGTCACAACTGGTTTATTTCTTACTTTAACAACAGGCAAAAGACGGCGACCCTCTGTAGTGCTGAAAATGGCTGCGATATGTTATTGCAGTGGGGAACAGATAAATGGAGGGTTGTCTCTCATTTACATAAATGATTTGCTATATAGTATAACAGGTAATTTAACATATTGTTAGCAATATTTATGTAGTATCAACAATGGAGTTAAAGAAATAATTTGCTGCATTGTAGAAAATAACTCGACGCTAATTCACATTATGACTCAGTATTTACAGTAGCTAACTCACAATTAAACAAAACCCTATCGTTTATTGTTTCAGTGAAGTATCGGAACACGGCAGTGTTTGATAGTACATAGATTGAACAGAAGGAAGGACCAAGTTTAATTGACTTTTAACAAGGACGAAATTGCTAACAATTTTGTAGTGCGATACTTTTAATCTAGAAAGCAAGTCCAGGGACAGTTCTAGAACCGTTTTCTAAACAAGCGCCGTGCTGTTTAGCACTTCATCAGTTACTGTGATCAGTGTCATTATTCTGGGTAAGATGTTCAAACAAACAACCGTCTAAACTGAAATATCGTCGATGGGGATAATTTATTCCGTTTAAAATACATCGTACATGGTCATTTGGCTGTAACACAAATATATTTATTACTGTCATTGGATTGCTGAATATTAAAAGAAGGGACAGATGAATTGAACAAGGTAATTCCTGAAATAATTTCTTTCTATAATCGATGACTGAAAGATCGATAGAATAAATTTTATAATCATCTAGTAAGTATATCAACTATAACGTGTTATAATTTACAGGGTGATCGGATATTCCCGTTACGAACTTCGAGGTCTTCTAGAGGGTAGTGAGTACATAACATTTTGAATAGGAGCCCATGTCCTAGAACGTATCGTTACGTCCTACGACAGTTTCAATTCAGATAATTATCTCATTGACTCCAACATGAGGAATGAAATTCGGCGTAGAAGAGAGAGCAAGTCGGATGGAAAGAGTGGACCAGAATAAATTATGCTTCGTAGGTCCAATGTGTGTAACGACGTTGGTGGTCGCCACATAGAGACATGTTGTAATGTATAAGTACGTTGTGGCTAGTGCCGTAGATGCCGGGTACTTGTTGTTGTCGAATAAAGTAAACCATATGGTATAAATCGTAATGAAAATGCGTAAGTAATAACGGAACGATTCTGTCTTTTTTTAAATTGTTTGCAACAATTGTACTGGTTCACTCCTAATTACATTCCTCAAGTAGGGTGGATGAGATAATCATTTGAATTGGAACGTCGTTTTCGGACATGGGTTCCTATTCAAAATGGTATGCACTCAACACCCTCTACAAGTTCTACAAGTGTGTAACGGAAATTTCCAACCACCCTGTATATTGACATATGAGAAAAAATGAAATGCTCCATTTTGTTTAATCACGTAATGTGTAATGGCGTAAAACACAAAGTATTTTACTATACATAGGAAAAATTGGAACAGAAATACAGGAAAGTTTGTCCAACTTCATACTGATGTGTTTAAAGTGAGACCCGGTTTTACTGCATACGTTGTGTAACACTACAACGCAGTCATCGTGTTGGAATATCCATTTCAGTACATTGTAATTTTTATTAAGTTTTGTAAGAGGCTGGATTTACGTATTTTTTCAAATTTTTAAAGATATCTGTTATATCTTTGTAAAGTCAGAATAGTTAAAGTCATAGAGTAACCGGGTCAAAAGACGGCAATCACAGTTATCACTTGTCGTAAATATTGTATAAATAGTAACCGCAGTAGCATTGCTCCCACTGTCATTGTTTTACGGTTGTAAGGATCTCTCCGTAAGCGTCTCGCGTAATTGTCTTGCAAAATAGTCTGGAATCATGTACGGAAATATTTCGAAACTTTTTCATTCCCGTTTAAATTATTCCTACAGAAATTAAAGTCTTTGATAGTCAACAATAAAAGATCGAAAGGTTACGCGATTGCGTAGTTACATTATCTATGAACAACATTTCTAAGTATTTATTCAATAGTAAGGACAAAATTCAACCCTATCGCAGACTGGTGTATACAAGATCACATGCAACATTGTGGGAAACTGTATGTTGGTCAGCCTGGCAGGGCTGTAGCTAGAAGCTGAAGGTTAAAAAAGACAGTTTCAACCTTTGCTGAACATCTGCTCAGAGAAGGCCATGATTATGATGTAAACTGTGAGATCCTGCATCCCCTGAAGAAAAGCAGAATGATGACACTACTGGAAATATTGGAAATCAATAAACATTTGGCTCAGGATGCCAGTTTACTATTAAACGATCAGATCCAGTTCCCCTCTACACCTCTAATGAAATAAGTTTTATTTTCAACCTTCCTATTCAACAAAAATAATCATATTAGTTTTGATTCTTTACACATACTTTTTATATTATTTATATAAATGTTAATAACTTTCATAAATAAATACTTGCGATGAACTTTCCTGTGAAGCATCAATTGTCTGTGATAACATCTTTGTAAATCTTAACATCTTTGAAAACATGTGTACTACAGTATGTTGTCCCCTGATCATGGCCTAAGAATCCGACAGCCGGTTTGTGACCAATAAATAAGTTTTGCGGAACTTCAGGAAGTTTTTCCTTTTTGATATTATCTGTGAACTTTAATTCGGGGTTATGCTACGGAACGTAGGAAAAATTCTGCCTTCCGTCGAGATAGTTAATATTCAAGGGGACTTTAAAAGAAAACCTGAAAATTAATTTCATTGAAAGAGGAAAGTGTATTTAAGGAACTTTAATTTGGCTTTGGGATAATATTCTGAACTTTGAGTGTACCAAAGGAATTTGAATGAAACATATAACAGAGTTTTTACAATACTGGCAACTCTTAAAAACGAGCTACTTTAGGCAGTACTGCTGGACAAAAAGTTTAAAAGTTCCATTAAATCAGAAAAAAACCTATTTTGATCAAGAGATCAGTTGCCTCACTGCAGCTCGAATTTTTGTTACTGAAATTAATATTAGCAACTTGTAACATAGAAATTACAGGTCTTCTGATTTACATATAGGTATAACAACTGAAAGGGGTTTGCAGAACTGTGTATGTTGCCATATATGAATGACATATAGCCACACTGGAACCCTATGACGATAGTTGCTGACTTTTGAGCAGTTCGCGCTACTGTAAGGTATTTGGCTTAAAGTATTAAAAGTACTAGTATTCGTGCTACATACCGTAATGCTTATGTTTGATGCGCTTCATTAAGAAAAAGTTATGGCATACGTCGTGTTGTTAAAAGAATTTGGTAGTTGATGGTTGCTGTATTCACCAGATAAGACTCTGTTTTACAGTGATATACCTAATGGGAAATTTCATTTTCACAGTCGATTTTAACATTGTTTCAGGCAGCCCTGTTTAATTTTTTGTTTGCTATAAATTATCTATAAGTACTCGGGAATACAGCAGCCACTTAAGCAAAGACGTAAACTGTTGTGAAACTCTTCCGAAATTAATGTTTACACAAAAGTTTCACCATCGTAAAATATACCGAGAATGTGCCAAAAAGCGTCTCTAACGATAAATTCCGTACATATTTTGCACTTAGAACGCTAGAAGCTAAATTTTATTATTCGTTTTAATTAAGAAAAATAAACGCTGCTGGCCAATTTCTACCACCGTATGTGTAATAAATTTTCACACAACTGATAGTTGCTGTATATTCAAAGAATCTGAAGCTCTTCTGTAGTTATATATTTAAACGAGCTGAACCCCCGCTGCTTCGCATGCTAGGCTGGATGGTCTGCACCAATTGTTTCTTTTTAACCCTGATGAAGAATCCATATCTTAAGATTCGTAGTTATAGCTTGAAATTTGAGTTAATATCACCATATTTTTGAAAATCAATTTTCGCATCTCGTGTTTCACCCTGTTATTGAACGAATTTCGAAAAATACCGAAACATGTGTCTTTTAAATTTGAACCGCGAATCCAAATCCGAAAATTTGTGGTTCTAACTTCAAAATTGCCTAAATAGCAACACATTTTGGAAGAACATTCCCTCTCCAGTTTAACCCCCTTCTACATCTACATCTACATCGATACTCTGCAAATCACATTTAAGTGCCTGGCAGAGGGTTCATTAACCACCTTAATAACTTTTCTCTACCGTTCCATTCTCTAATAGCGCGCGGGAAGAAAGAACACCTAAATCGTTCCGTTTTAGATCTGATTTCTCTTATTTTATTGGGATGATCATGTCTCCCTAAGTAGGTGGGTGCTAGCAAAATATTTTCACATTCAGAACTAAAAGTCGGTGATTGAAACTTCGCAAACAGATCACTCCGCAGTGAATAACGTCTTTCTTTTAATGATTTCCACCCAAATTCGTGCAACATTTCCGTGACGCTTTCCCCCCCGTAACGTGATAAAACAAAACGAGCTGCCCTTCTCTGAACCTTCTCAATATCTTCCGTCAGTCCCACCTGGTGAGGGTCCCACAAGGGGCAATAGTACTCCAAGAGAGGACGCACAAGTGTGATGTAGGCAGTCTCTTTGGTGGAGCTGGTGCATCGTCTAAGCGTTCTGCCAATGAAACGTAACCTTTGGTTCGCCTTCCCCACAATATTTTCTATGTGTTCTCTCCAGTCAAAGTTGTTCGTAATTGTAACTCCTAGGTATTTGGTAGAATTTACGACCTTAAGGTTTGACTGATTTATCGCGTAATTGAAGTTCAGCGGATTTTTTTTAGTGGTCATGTGTATTACTTCACACTTTTCTTTATTTAGTGTCAATTGCCAATTTTCGCACCAAGTAGAAATTTTGTCTAAATCGCTTTGCAGTTGCTTTTGATCTTCTGTTGACTTCACTAACTGATAAACGACAGCATCATCCGCGAACAGTCTAAGGGAGCTATTCAGATTATCTCCTAAATCGTTTATAAACACGAGGAAGAGTAGGGGACCAATAACGCTTCCCTGTGGAACGCCAGATATCACTTCTGATTTACTCGATGACTTACCGTCAATTACAACGAACTGTGTCCTTTCTGATAGGAAATCGTGAATCCAATCGCACGATTGGGGAGATATTCCATAAGCACGCAATTTCATTAGAAGCCGCTTGTGGGGTACAGTATCAAAAGCCTTCCGGAAATCCAGAAATATGGAATCGATTTGAAATCCCTTGTCGATGGCACTTAACACTTCATGTGAATAAAGGGCAAGCTGTGTTTCGCAAGAGCGATACTTTCTGAATCCGTGCTGACTATTGGTTAATAGGTCGTTCTCTTCGAGGTAGTACATAATATTCGAACAAAGTATATGTTCCAAAATCCTACTGCAAATCGACGTCAATGAGATAGGCCTGTAATTTTGGGGATCACTCCTATTGCCTTTCTTGAATATTGGAGTAATTTGGGCAACTTTCTAGTCTTTGGGTACGGATCTTTCGCTGAGTGATCGGTTGTAAATTATAGCTAAGTACGGAGCTATTTCATCAGCATACTCTGAGAGGAATCTAATTGGTATACAATCTGGCCCGGAAGATTTATTTTTGTTTAGTGACTTAAGTTGTTTTACTACTCCAGGAACATCTACTTCTAAGTTTCGCATGCTGGCAGCTGTTCTTGGATTGAATACTGGAGTGTTCACTTCGTCTTCTTTGGTGAAAGAATTTCGGAAAGCTGTGTTTAGTAATTCTGCCTTAGCAGTACTGTCGTCGGTAGTATTACCATTGCTATCGCGTAGTGAAGGTATTGTTTGTGTTTTGCCGCTAGTGTACTTCACATATGACCAGAATTTCTTTGGATTTTCTGCAAGATTACGAGACAGGATTTCGTTGTGGAAACAACTATAAGATTCTCGCATTGAAGTCCGCGCTAGGTTGCGAGTTTCAGTAAAAGATTGCCAGTCTTGCGGATTCTGTGTCTTTTTAAATTTTGCATGCGTTTTTCTTTGTTTCTGCAACAGTGATCTGACCTGTTTTGTGTACCACGGGGGGTCAGCCCCCTCTTTTATTAATTTATTTGGTATAAATCTCTCGATTGCTACTGATATTATGTCTTTGAATGTAAGCCACAACTGATCTACACTCGCATTTTTAGTTTTGAAGGACTGGAGACTATCACTCAGGAAAGCGTGAAGCGAATTTTTATCTGCTTTATTGAATAGATATATTTTTCGTTTATTTTTGGCGCATTTGGGAATTTCGATATTCAGTCTCGCTACTACAACTCGATGTTCGCTAATCCCTGTATCTGTTTTGATGCTCTTTACTATCTCGGGATTATTTGTTGCTAGGAGATCAAGAGTATTTTCGCAACCACGTACTATTCTAGTGGGTTCATGAACTAACTGTTCGAAGTATTTCTCAGAAAAAGCATTCAGAACTAGTTCGGACGATGTTTTATATTTGCCCCCGGTTTTGAATACGTAATTATGCCAACATATCGAGGGTAAATTAAAGTCGCCACCGATTATAACAGTATGCTTCGGATACCTATTTGAAATATGATTCAAGCTTTCTTTGAACATTTCTGCAACCGCATCGTCTGAGTCAGGGGGCCGATAAAAAGATCCAATTATTAATTTATTTCGGTGGTCAGGTATAACCTCTACCCAGACCAATTCACAGGAAGTATCTGCCTCAATTTCGTTGCAGGATAAACCGTTTGTAACAGCAATAAACACGCCACCCCCTGTTTTATTTATTCTATCCTTTCTGAAGACCATTTGGCCCTTTGAAAAAATTTCGGCTGAATTTATCTCAGGCGTCAGCCGGCTTTCAGAACCTATAACGATTTGTGCCTCAGTACTTTCTATCAGCGCTTGGAGCTCTGGAATTTTCCCAACACAGCTACGACAATTTACAACTGTTACACCAATGGTTTTTATGTCTACTTTCTTCCCGTGTCTGACCTGCCCCCTTTGAGACTGAAACCCATTTTGTGTATTCCCGAAGCCATCTAACCTAAAAAAACCGCCCAGTCCACGCCACACAGCCCCCGCTACCCGTGTACCCGCTTCCTGAGTGTAGTGGACTCCTGACCTATTTAGCGGAACCCGAAAACCCACCACCCTTTGGCGCAAGTCGAGGAATCTGCAGCCGACACGGTCGCAGAACCGTCTGAGCCTCTGATTCAGACCGTCCACTCGGCTCTGAACCAAAGGTCCGCAGTCAGTCCTGTCGACAATGCTGCAGATGGTGAGCTCCGCTTTCATCTTGCAAGCAAGACTGGCAGTCTTATCCACTTCTGATAGCCGCTCAAAACCAGAGAGGATCTCTTCCGATAAAAAGCGACACACATCATTGGTCCCAACATGAGCCACCACCTGCAGTTGGCTGCACCCTGTGCTCTTCATGGCATCCGGAAGGAGCCGTTCCACATCCGGAATGACTCCCCCCGGTATGCACACGGAGTGCACATTGGAATTCTTCCCCTCCCTAGTAGCCATTTTCCTAAGGGGCTCCATTACCCGCCTAACGTTGGAGCTCCCAACTACCAACAAACCCACCCTCTGTGAGTGCCCGGATCTTGAAGGCAGAGGGGCGAGTACAGGACAAGCGACACCATCCGCATCAGGAACATCCCCTGCCACAGACAGCGCCTCGAATCTGTTGGCAAGACTAACCGGGGAGGCCTCCACTTCGGTCCCCCGGGAAGTCTTACGCCGCCTGACACGCGCTGAGGGGACCTCCCAATCCACCACGGATTGGGGGGCTACCTCCTCGCGGGCAGTGAGCGGGCTGACCACAGCCGCAGGCCGATCGGAGGGCACAACAGACGCACAGGGCGTCTGCTGTACCCCCGCGAGCGGCCCACAACAGCGGCGCCCACCCACCGCAGTCTCAAGCGTTGCCAGCGAAGGCAACGCCGCCTGAAGCTGCGAGCGAAGAGTCACCAACTCTGCCTCCATCCGTTCGCAGCAGTCACAGTTCCTAGCCATTCTAAAAAACCTTTGTTTCTTCCAAGTAAGTACGTCAGAGGACTCAGTAGTTTGATAAACAGTGAGCTTTGTAAAGTATAGACCTAACGCTGAACTGTTTATTAACGGCGAATCTGAAAAATATATACGCGAGCTAATAAATAAAAAATTCAGTAACTGAGCTGACAAATAAACGCGATTCTTAATAAACAAACACGCGAGCACACTAAAGTATAAAGAGCTGCAAGAGAAAGTACACACGAAATGTAAATAAGTCGCTTCTATTAAGAAGCCGGTTACCGTACAATGTAGAGCTGCTGCTGGTCACGTGTGCACTGGCCGCCGGTCACTGAGCAACTGAAGAGTAGGATTACCAACCGCGAGTACGATCAAAACAATGATGGTTGAATTTCCAAAAATACCGAAACACTTCTTTTTTTAATTTCGAAAAATACCGAAGCTCGAGCCTTTTTAATCTAATCAAGAGTCCATATCCTAAGTTTCGTAGTTACAGCTAGAAATTTGAGTTAACAGAAACGTATTTTTGAAAATCAATTTTTTTGCGTCCTCTATTTTACCCCCTTATTTGTCGAATTTCAAAAAATGCCGAAACACGTGTCTTTTAAATTCGAGCCCTGAATTAAAATCCGAAATTTTGTAGTGCTTGCTTCAAAATTGCTTAAATAGCTACGTATTTTCAAAAAACGTTTCATCCCCTATTTCACCTCCTTATGGACGGAATATCGAAAAATCGCTTCTTGAATGACGCCTACAGAGTAAGATCAACACCCTCCACAAATTTCAAGTTTCTATCTTCAGTGATTTGGGTGGGCGATGATGAGTCAGTCAGTCAGTCAATCGGGACACTTCCTTTTATAAATAGAGATGAGGCATAGTTTTAAGTCGAATGAATACACACGCTACTTTGCTTACCCACATTTAAAGTTGACGCCGAAGTTTACTACCATAATCGCCGCCGAGGCGCTCCAAAATTATTTATTTCTTTATTTGTTTATTTACCCTGATCAGATTAGGGCCATCAGGCCCTCTCTTACATCGGACCAGGGTTTTACACATACAGTATTTCTTTACATGTGAGTTACCTTTAACATCATAATAATTTTTACAGATGAACAGTTAATACCATTATTTATTCAAGTTGATTACACGTAAAAGGATGTAAATAAAAGGTATTAACTTAACTCTGAATAGGATTAATACTAACAGTACCACTGAGACACCTTCTGCTGCTGCTGGTGTACTAATAGAAGAAACAATATTGATATTAGCAGATACAATAAATACTTTTGAATATATCGAGACTGGTTAAGGCATGGCGAATTCTGACAGAAGCTGTACCTGGCGAGAGCAATGGCAGTCGGAGAATATCTGGGAGGAGGAATGGATGTGACGTATCTGGACCGTAGGGTAATAAAGACTGGCTTAATTATTGCTTCCGCAGATAATCCATTAACTGTCGTTTGTAGCTGGCAGTGTTATTCAGTTCTCTGATATACTGAGGTAGATTGTTCCAGAGCCTGGTTCCTGCTACTGAGAAGGATTTTGAGAAACCGGCTGAGTGATGGATAGGGACAGAAAGGGTTTTGCTCTGACAGGAAAGAGTAGTTCTATTATGTTGATCAGCTAAGAGTGTTAAGGTCGAGGAAATATATGAGGGACGGTGTAAGTTGATAAGAGAGTAGAGGAAACAGAGCGTATGAAAATCTCTGCGCTTGTCCGCACGGAGCCAGGATAGTTGCTTATAAGATGGTGAAATGTGATCAAAGAGACGGATGTGACATATATATCGAACGCAAGCATTCATGATTAGTTCCAGACGTCGTGAGCTTTCCCAAGAGAGACCTTGCAAGATAACATCACTGTAATCAATAATTGGAATTACGAGCATTCATAGAATATATGACCTCAACTGCGATTGGGCAAAGCTGAAACTGTGTACCCAGTCGGGATTCGAACCCGGGTCTCCTGCTTTCTAGGCAGTTGCGCTGATCCCTACACCACTGGGGACACAGTGATCACCGCACCTGCAAGGACTACCTAAGCACGCCTCCCGTCAGATACAAATTACCAGCTTCGCCCTGCCCACAGTACTCAAACTCGTAGTTATGAACTAATTCCCGTAAGAGTAAGGGCTTCAAACTTTGCCCACCCCTCCTCACTAACGATAGGATCATTGCCCGACACCGGCATACTATATATATATACATGTGGCGTCTGTTCCGAGAGAACAGACGTCACTTCTGATCCTGCAGTTGTTATTATTCAACATTCATAGAATATATGACCTCAACTGCGATTGGGCAAAGCTGAAAATGTGTACCCAGCCGGGATTCGAACCCGGGTCTCCTGCTTTCTAGGCAGTTGCGCTGACCCCTACACCACTGGGGACACAGCGATCACCGCACCTGCAAGGACTACCTAAGCACGCCTCCCGGCAGATACAAATTCCCAGCTTACTCTTACGGGAATTAGTTCATAACTACTAGTTTGAGTACTGTGGGTAGGGCGAAGCTGGGAATTTGTATCTGACGGGAGGCGTGCTTAGGTAGTCCTTGCAGGTGCGGTGATCACTGTGTCCCCAGTGGTGTAGGGTTCAGCGCAACTGCCTAGAAAGCAGGAGACCCGGGTTCGAATCCCGGCTGGGTACACATTTTGAGCTTTGCCCAAACGCAGTTGAGGTCATATATTCTATGAATGTTGAATAATAACAACTGCAGGATCAGAAGTGACGTCTGTTCTCTCGGAACAGACGCCACATGTGTATAAAAGGAATTACGAGCGTTTGTATAAGTTCGCAGGCGGCCGCTTACGGAATTGTGGGGCCTGGGTTTGAAGTGTTTGCGGGGTGCAGGCGACTCGCGCTGCCACGTGTCGGCCACGTGTCGGCCGGTGATTCGCGGCACGCGCTGCCCGCCTTGCCTCGGCTCTCGGCGGCTGGCGGCTACAGCGAGCCCCAGGGGTCCCATGAATAAAACACCGCCCCCACGCCGCCCCCGCGCCGCCCCCCGCAGGCAGCACTTCCAGTGCCCGCCCGTCCGCCTCCATCGCGTTTATTGCTCTGGATTTCCTGCAACTCGTGCGCTTCGTCAGGGAAGTTAGCGGGTTGTGAAGCAGACAGGTGCGGAAGGAAGGCGTGGGCCTCACGGAAAACGCACAGAGAAACAACGAGTCCACGAAGTGTACATAGTGTAGTTTAGGTTTTCGGTCTAAGTGAATGTTTACTCGCAAGAGAGGGGGAACGCAGTTAATCCTTTCACTCCGGCGCCGTGATTGTTGCGCCGTGCGCTGTGGACGAGCGCCAGTCGCGCCCGGCCGAGCCCGCTGTACGGCGCATTTTCCGCACTCCCCACGGCGCTACTCTGTCCTGCTTTCACATTCTCAGTGTTATCGCAATTATTGGACTTTATACCACAAATTTATTAGGAAAAATTCATTTGGAATAGAAACAGGTTTCTTCCTTCTTTCAGATAATTCGCGTAATTTTTTCGTAGATTCTTAAAGATCCAAGTTTTGGATCCAGCTGTGCTGGGGCGTTGACTTTATTATTCTAACGTTCTAACGTTTGTAGAGCTTAAGGGACTCAACTACGGGGTCATCAGTCCCTAAACTTACAAACTACTTATGAACTACTTACGAACTAGGACGGCACAAATATCCGTGCCAGAGGGGGGATTCGAACCCCCGACCGTAGTGTCCGAGCAGACCATGACTGGGGCGCCTCAGTCCCCTCGGCCACCGCTTTATTATTTTAAACGCATATTTCGCATTTTAAATAATATTAATTTATAATTGCTTTACGTTACATTTCAGTAGCATTACATTACGAGAATATCATTTCAAAGTGTTACATTTCAAAAATTCTTTTGTGTGTGGTAAATCTTGAAGCATGGAAAGGCGCAAAGTGTCGTATTGCATTCTTTACAACACGTTTTAGTCTGCTTCCGCTTCTGCTACGCTCTACAGACAACGCAAGTTCTGTAGCTGCTCCACTCATCAGGTAAGTGAGGCCCTGCTGTCAGTCGCGACGAACATTTTGATCTTTTTCCTCCGCTCGATCTTCTTTTTACAACTTTATATTTTTCCAGGATTTCCTGTATGACTCCTATTTGAAAGTTGGCATAGCTGATGTTTCTTATAAATTTCTTATACTATCAACAAAGCCGCTAGATGGTGCATAATTCAAACTTCCATACAAGTCTAGCGTAGTGAAGCGGAGAAATCTGACGCGAGGCGGAACTGCTACAGCAGTCCACCGGCTGGGCGGCACAGGCAGCACTCGACTGCTGCAGCAGGCCACCGGCTGTGGAGCACATTCGCTCCCGACTTCTGCTGAAGTTCACCGAAGCGAAAGGGTTAAAGATTTTCTCGTAATGCATTGATACAATTTCGACGACAGTAATTGTAATCAGATCAAACAACAAGAAAAAATATAAATTAATGAAATGCAGCAACCAGTTGCTTGTGGTTATTTATTTTTAACTTTAACGACCGGTTTCGGGCGCTTGGATGCCCTTCTTCTGGTCTCTATACAGACAAAAAAGTGCATTGGTATACATTAAAGGCTAAAAAGGGAAACCAGTCAACAATCCGAACATTGGTTTGAACACCACAGTGCTTTACTAGGCATGGTCCTGTTTGGAGGTGGTATGCCGTTGCCTTCCTCCGACCTTCGAACTGACTTACCCAGCCAGTTATAAGGGAACCTACAGTTTAACGTGGGTTCCGAACCACGGTGCTATTCGGTATTTTTCACATGAGCAATACTGCCAGAGGTGAAAGAAGTGGAAAGTGACAGATAAAAATCCTGGAACCTGGCGGGGATCGAACCCGCGACCTTTGGATTTGTAGTCTGGCACTCCACCACTATGCAACCGAGGCGCACACAGTAAAGGCTATAGAACATAAAAAAGTCGGTAACAGAAATTTGAAGCAGTTTCGAACCAAATATATTGTGATAAAGATAAGTTCATATAATGGGATAAAATTAACAGATACATTTTTGTACTATTGCTTAAGGAATGTACATGCTAGTAGGAGAATCAACGATAAGTGCAGAGATTATGCAATGAATAACAATCAGCTCTTAACAAAGTATCTATGGATGAGGCTTATAGTAAAAGAGTAAAGATAAATAAGGAAAAAAGGCTATGGGAAAACAGTAATACTCAAAGTAGTTGATAAGAAAAGCATAAAGAGAGGAGCAGGTGACTGATAAATCAGTCGCTTAGCAGATTAAAATTCTGCAGTCTGAGAAGTATAATGATAAATGGCGACATAGGCGGAATATTTCAGAAATACTACTGTGTCAGCTGGTAGTTTTGCACATTCAAGAGTTATCCCATTTGTTCTATTTCGTGAATATAAGGGCCCGTACACACGCTCCGATTTATCGTACGACCAACAAGATGTCCAACGTACCAACCAATTGGTAGCAGCCTACACACGTTCCGACCAACTGCAAGTAGCGACACCCTGTTCTGGTGTCTGTTTGTCGAACTGTTTTTGTTTTCCTGTGTTCGCTGTGCAGACGACCTCAGGCACGGAAGTTAGTCGGGAAGCGCTACACACGATACAGTTTATCGGGTGAAGTGGTGGGGGAATCGGAGATCGGGGGGTCAGGCACAACCAACCGACCGACGAGGAAAGTTGGTCGGGTAGCGCCTAAAACTGCCCAATTTATGGAGTGACCAACGAATTGGTCCAATAAATCGCATCGTGTGAAGGGCCCTTAACATGCCATGTGTGGCGTCCTAACAAATAAATTTACAAAAAATAATACTAAATACTAACTGTACTCTACTGTTACAAGAACTGATATTTGCTGAACTATTAGATTTTGAATTATGGTACTATTGATAATAGTGTGCATTAGCCACAGAACAGATTCTTATAAAACATTTAAGGTTACATGCTTAGTAAGCATTACGTAAAAAATTAATGAAGTAGTACAATGAAAAATAATAAAATGAAGGGCTTAATTAATCACTGACTAGACTTAGTCTACAATAACTTTAAGCATGAGAATTGCTTATCAGTATTAAAACTGTTATTGACGCCACAATACAGAAAGAAAACACATCTATGAATCCTTTCAATTTGGTCCGTAGCCCTACTTATGTAAATTTCATTGAAATCTGAATCATTACAATTTTTTCCACCGCCGTTCAGGTCCGTCGACCAACATGAAAAATAATTCTTAAAAGTCCTATTTTTTTGCAACACCCGTCCGTGAATCATTTAATAATTATTAACTACAATTAACTCTGAAATGGCGGACGGTGACTGCAATTCATCGGCCGTTGTTTAAGATGCTGCAATTGGAGCTAAAATCTTCAAGAAGCTTAAAATCTTTGTATTGTTGCTGTTACTATGAAGAACACAATATACTGTTTAACGTTTCCAATGAAGATCATTTAACAGACATTGATTACTATTGTTATGAAGAAACAGCGACTCTCGCAAAATTATGATACTATCGTCCGTTCACGACATGAGACGTTCAGGAATAAGACATGACAGGAAGGATTATTACACATTGTACAATTTTTAAATAGTACTCTAACAGCCGCGGTGGAGCGGCCGAGCGCATTGAGGCGCTATGTTACGATGCGCTAGGCCGTTCCCTGTCGGGAGTTCGAATCCCCCCTCGGGCATGGATGTTTGTGCCGTCTTTAGTATAAGGTACTTCATAAGTAGTTTGTAAGTTTAAGGGCTGATGACACCGTAGTTAAATCTGATAAGATTTACAAAAATGTGAACATTTAGTATTCTAACAAAGAGATAACATTCATGACAATAGTAAAATTTCTTTGTTGTAAAAAAAAAAAAAAAAAAAAAAAAAAAAAAAAATATTGACGTTCTTGGTGACACTTATCTTTGACATCACTGCACTTATGTTTTTGATTAGAATTCAATACGGCGTCACTTACTATTAATATCGTTTCATCAGGGGCCGCTACACAAGACATATATCAATGAATTGCAAACGTGCGGGCACATAAGTAGGGAGATACTTTGATAATGAAAATGATGCCAAAAAGTGTATACAGTGTAATAAACTGCCTTGGGTTTCTTTCCATCCTGTAGTTTAGGTGTGATTTTGGTGATGTTAGTTTATTCAGCATTAAAAATTATGCAAACATTCTGTTTTAAACCGTGATAAGTTTTTTATAGCTGAAATAACAACAAAATGAGCTTACTAATAGTGAATTGCACAGAACCCTAGTACTTAATCTACATTTACTAGTATCATCATGTACTTTACAGCAGTCATTGTTACAGTATCTCCCCAGTTTATGTGCATGTGCTTCAGAAACCCATACCTGCTATTCCTTAGAATGGATAAAAAAAAAAGGTTTTATTTTAAAAATTGTGTTGCCTGGACGTGATCAAACGCACACGTCTACATACTCCAAAGTCTTACGTGCTATGCACTACGCTACGGGTGCCAGTAGGGTAACACAATTCTGAACTTTTTTGTCATTTATTGCAAAAGTTAATTATTTATATGGCACTTTTAAACACCAGTTTATAATTCGTCGTACTACGAACGACTTGTTTTTTTTTTTTTTTTTTTTTTTTTTTTTTTTATATAATTATTGATTGCACTTTTCCTTTGAAATAACAACTCCTCAGTTATAATAAGAAAATCATCAAATGAACAAAAGAAGATGTCGTATGCCAGGGAGAGTTTCCACCCGATCCTGAATCGTCGGCTTTGTAACAGTTCGGTAACCTTCCTTAATACTCGGGGGTGGAGCCCGAGTAGCCGGCCTGCGTGTAACATCCACGTAAAGTGCAAAGCAGTACAGTCGTTGTCGTAATGTTGAAAAGGAGTGATTTGTCTAACGTCCAAAAGATTTCGGGCAGACAATTGAATTATTTCCGAAACCACTGTGTGTGTAAAGAGATAGTCTGCCGCCGTTATTAAACTACCACGCATTCCGAAATGACGCCATCAAACATTGGCACCGAGCTTTCAATGACTGCTGCAGAACAGAAGGATCTGTGCACGGGAGAATAGACGAGTAACCGCTGAGCATTCGATAGCCCAAATGAACCTTGGAGTAACTAAAGGTGGCTGCGTGTGGTACAACGAAAAGGGTGCCCCTATCGTGCACCCATGCAGACTCCAATCATGCCAGTATTCTGGTAGCTCCACGGATTAAATGATTCAATTGTTTGTAAATCTATCGGAGCAACCGCGCGCTCCGCAGCGAGGCGCTTTAGACCGCTCGGCTACTCCACCGCGGATCCACGGATTAAAAGAGGCCCCTTCCGTGCACATCTACTTTCGGACGCGACTCCCTGCGGAATTCGACGATATAACGAGCGAAGAGGAAATTGATAATGTATGCATCACTCCAGTTGGTTGGTTGATTTGGAGTTGAAGGGACCAAACTACACTAGTCATCGCTCCCTTTACTCCAACAATGAGTGACTTTTGGAAGAGTGGCTCAAGTGGTAATCTTTCCTTGATAGTCCGTGGCGTTTGAAACCACGGTAGCAGTTAGGTAAAAAAGGTCATCACAGCTGTCTATAATAAGTGTGAAATGCGTTTTCGACCCCGGGCCACAATTTCGTATGTCGCCGTTGATCAGTCAAAGCCTGACGAGAGATGACATCGAATCATTTCACTCACGGCTTCACTCTGAGTCATTTGTGTGCAACATCTGCAAATTCTTATTCCTATAATTGTAAATAGCTTTTCGTGGCGTGCTTTTTTATTATTTCTTTTTTTTTTTTTTTTCGAGTCTCTCAACCAAAAATTTATGAATGGATAATTAATTTTCCACTACAGATCTTATAAAGACGCTATTATTTACTCCACGATCATTTGAGTTTTCTTGTTATCCATTCATGCACAGGATTATGCACTTTACAAAGTCAACTGATGCTGAAGTAAATAACGATGAGTTTGCAATACCTGCCGTGTAAAGTCTGACTACCTTCCAGTTAATTTGTTTTCTCATTTGAGGTCCAACATCACTAATCTTGCATCTTCCATTCCTGAAGGAATAATTAAATAAAGGGAAATTTGTGATTTACGTACCAATTCGTCGCCCAGCGCCAAAAGCATTTCTCTGTACCTGAAAACACACGTTTTAATGTGAGTTTTCGTTGATGAGTACTTCTGCATGACGATAATAATGTGTACGCATATGAGTGACTGTAAACTACTCAACCAGCGAAACTGCCAGGCAGATTAATCCCAGTTCCGGTACATGGAACCGCTCTTATGTTATTTCTCTACCGTCGGACTGTCAAATAGAAAGCAGGAAAAGGGAACGCGTAAATCATTCCACTTTAGGTCCGATTTCACTTACAAAATTTAGGAAAGCAGGTGGCGATGTACTGGCTGAAGTAAAGCTTTCACGACGGACCATGAAGCATGCCCGGATACCTCAGTCGGTAGATCGCTTCACCGCTGAGGCAAAGGTCCCATGTTGGAATCTCGGTTACGGCACATAATCTAACAGGAAATTTTACTTCTCTTATCTCATTATGATTATCATGTCTCCCTATGTAGTTGGATGCTAGCAAAATATTCTCACATTCGGAAGAGAAAGTTGTTGAAAGAAATATCGCAAATCGGTATCGCCTCAACAAATAACGCATCTCTCTTCATGTCTTCCACCTCAACTCCTGCATCGTTTCCGTGACACTCTCCCCCTATATCGCGATAATACAAAAAAATCTCCGTCTCTCCATTTGATGGGCATCCCGCAGTGCACAGTAATGCTCCGAAATAGAACTCACAGTTATAGTGTAAGCTATTTGTTCAGTTGCATTGTTGCATCTTCTAAGTGTTCTGCCAACTAAACGCAGCCTTTGGCTCTCCTTGCCTAATTTTTTTCCATGTGTTCTTTCCAATTAAGGTTTTTCATAGCTTTAATTCCTAGTTATTTAGTTTACAGCCTGTAGATTTGACTGACTGATTGTGTAAATGAAGTTTAAAGGTATATTGAATTATGGAAGTTTGTTGTAGCCACACACAGATTAAGTGGTGACGCTATTTGTAACATTCGAATCCTGTCGTGTAGTTTCTTGCATTGTGTTTAAAAAAACAGAAATGATAGCTAAAACAGGTGCGTTCTGATTACATCGGAGGTTAGAGTCCTCCCTCGGGCATGGGTGTTTGTGTCGTCCTTATCGTAAGTTACTTTAAGTAATTTGTAATCCTAGGGACTGATCACCAACGAAGTTAAGTCCCTTAGAATTATAGACATTTCAACATTTCATTTGAGTAACTGGCATCTTTAGAGTTGAGCAAGTAAAAGAAAACGTAATCACGGTTTAAAAAAAATATTTGCTCTTTATTTTAGCGCTGAACAAATTATCGAAGAATGACATATCTGAACTACAGAAAAGTTAATACAATTTACGTTAAAAGCATCTATAGCAACCATGCCAAAGACATACATTTTAGTAGACGCAATGATTCTAATTGATGACATTCAACTTATGCCACTCTTACATCTGCTCAACTATAAGCATTGCAGATGATAGCTCTATTTAATTAATAAGAGTGCAGGAAACCGTTTTCGGAGCCAAGAAGAAAAATGAAAATGGTTTTAGTCTCTGACAGCCAACATTTAAGTCTGTATAATTTGGTGCTGATCGGTTGAACGGTTCGAACTAAAATGTGGAAACACTAAGGACGGACAGAGATCTACAAATCCCCGTTATTTTTGCAAATATCTTTGAAACTACGCAAGATATGAAAAAACATAACAGAGCAAAGTTGTAGAGAATTTTCTCCTCTATTCAATTTTCGTGTCAAATTTACGGTTAAGCCGTTATTTTTATTTAAATTTCGATCTGTCAAAAGGCGATTGCAAATGCCCACTTTTTGTTACTACCTTAACCTAAAGTGGGCCAAAAGTAAGTATGAAATTTAAAAAAAATGTATTTACGTTGAGATAGTGTATCTCGAAGCACTGTAAGAACCCACATTACATTCATCAACTATTTAAGAATGGTAGGGCCGGCCGCGGTGGCCGAGGAGAATGAGGCGCTCCAGTCACTATCTGCACGGTCACTACGGTCGGGGGTTCGAATCCCCCCTCGGGCATGGATATTTGTGCCGTCCTAGTTCGTAAGTAGTTGATAAGTAGTTTGTAAGTTTAGGGACTGATGACCCCGTAGTTATGTCCCATAAGTTTACCAAACACTTGAACATATTTCTTAAGCTGTTTATACGAGGAAGTTCAAGTCCTAATCATGACTAATAAAACATTTCTTTAATAATTAGTTTACATTTTCTTCTGTTCTCTCAATTCTATTACGTTCAATTATGAAACTTCTATCTTAAGAGCACTATTTCCTGTTCTTGAGTGTGAATTTAAAGTTAATTTCTACATATAAGGAATAGGAGTGATCGTATAGTGAACCTAGTGAAAAATTTGTGGTTATTGGTCCCTACTTTGGAATTAACTATCTGACAAGACACAATCTAAATTCTGAACGATATACTAAGAATATTTCATTACTATTCAATTAGTATAAGCTCTTAGCATCTCCAGATCACTTTTCTTATGAATGCCTTTCACAAATCACGAAACGGCATATATTTTATTAGAAAGTCAGTGATATGGAAGACATTTCCGATGGCCCACCTGAATTCGAAATACAAATACTGAACAAGTAGTTAACTATTGGTGAATGCGAAACCATTCACAAAATTCAAGAAAGAAAGTGATAGCGAAATAGGTCTATAATGGCTAACGTCTGTAATACTACCTTCACCAACATACGGGTGACTACGGCGTATTTTGGTCTGTAGTTAAAAGTCGCAGTATATAAGTTTCTTTCAAAAAACTCAGCAGGAACTGGAAAACCTGGATATTACAGGAAGGTATCTGTTCTCATATTCACCGAAAGGGCATCATTTCGAAATTGGCCATTTTGAATTTCAGACTTTTTTAAATGGAGAGGGAGTCGTGGGATATATCAGATGACATCACAGTTTCCTTATAAGATAATTCTTGCGGAAAGATTGGATGTAGCAGTTATGGTTTAAAAAATTTTTGCACAAACAATGCTGTTCAGTAATGAGGCAATATATTTCGTCAGTGGTGAAGTCAACCTCACAAACTACACATACAGTAGTGACTTTAATACACACTCGATGGAACCTTCAAATGCAGTTGGTGATATAAAGATTATTCTGTGGGGTGGAACGTAGCGTATCCTAGAAATTGGGAACATTTTCACTGACCAGAAGCAAAATTCTGTAAGCTACTTGGGAATGCTCCTTAATGAAGATGGAAGCTTTCCCTTTTACTTTCAACAGGCTTGTGCTCCACCACACTACGGAGAATTTATTCGTCAGTCGTTAGATGGTCCATCTCCCTGTCACTGGATCGGCCGACGTGATTCTGTGGCAGGGCCGACAGTCACCTGATGTCACATCCCGTGACTGTTATCTCTGGGGCAATTTAAATCAAATCGTATATGCAGGAAGAGTGAGTAACAGACAACATCTAGAGCAACGTGTTGAAGAAGTGTATGACAGCATTTCTGCGAAAATCCTTTTGTTAGTGCACCACGGTTGTATCAGTGTCTTCAAAGGTGCAGTGACCAAGAGGGATGGCATGTTGAATACGTTCATTGACCGTTCTTTAACTAGACAAGCCCACTCTGCGCCTCTGAACCATTTCTATTATAACTTTTGAATCACAACTGCTACGTAGAATATTTTCACCGAAATGAACTTTTCAGAAAATACTGACGGTATATATCACACGACTTCCTTTCCACAAAAAAGAAAATAGTCGAAATCAAAATAGCTGATTTGAAGGTAATGTCCAACTTCAGTACATACCGTAAACGACAGACCACTTCACTCATATATTACGGGAATATTTATGTTTCCAAATTCCTGTATTGTTTTTGAAATAAAAGGGTATATTGCGCCTCACCCCGTAGACTTATCAAATACGGGATGCAACATGTATAACTACTAATATTTTTATATGGTGTACCTTAGTAAGTACAGATATGTGTGTTGTTCCTTTCCCTGTGCGTTGAACAGTGTTTCCACGCAACAAACACAAGCGTTGCATCGTGATGTATTTGTTTTGTTTAGTTGTACCTTGCCCGCAAGTGAACGACGCTTGACCATACAGACTTCCGACTGTGACTCCCCGTCTTCCCTCCTCTAAGGCATCACTGTCTGAACAGTTGTTTTACCCCTATCTTGAGGACTTGAGGACAATAGGCGTTCTGGCACTACGCATATGCGGAGGTACAACCTAACCTGGAAACATACGACTCTGATAGCAACATCCAAAAACCTCCAAATGGAAAAGCAGATTTATAAAATGTAGTTAGTTACACAAAATAGAGTCAGCTCTAGAAATACGAGTTTGTAAGCTACGGACTAATAACCAGGCACTTGAGTCCGGTAGATTTACAAACACCTGAACATACACAAACGCACGCACACACCCACCCACACATAAACACACACGCACACAAACACACACTCAGACACATGTGGGGACTCTGACCTTCACGGGAGCTACAACACATTCCCTTTCAAGAAAGTTGTTACATACTATGAAAATATCCTTATAATGTGTAAAGTAAGAATTGGCATGTGTTCCCTCGTGTGCCGTATTCTAGTCCATATATTCGACGTTCCTACTAAAGGTATAGAGTCGGCTCTGTACTATTCATTTGCTTTTCTGAATATAAAATGCTGTCTTGATGTGTATGTAAATGAGAAAGGCCACATTCAGATAAATATATCATATTTTCGCTAACCTACAGAATTGTATCTCTATAAAATTGCTTCATTATCTCGAACAGTATTAGTCTACAAATGACACTACACACCCTCTGTCTCATTGTCAAAAGAACAACAGTAACCACTAACCCAACGAAAATTGTTGACGTACTAAAATGCAAAACAAGTAATATAATTTCACTTACACTGTAACTGCCTTTTGATATTACCTTAAATAATTAAACGGAATAACTTTTTGGGAGAACTGAGATGTTACGATTCTGTGGAAGATTATTTGTTCTCCATGATGATGGCTGCAGATAATTTTCTTACATAAAATAATGAACGTGAAATAATAAATATCTGAATGGAGTAGATCACATATCACAGTAATGGCGGATCGCATTTGATCTGATTTTCCTGGCTCTCATTCTAACATTCAGTTAAGTCATGTTGTTTTGTAGCTACAGCATGCGTTTTCGATGTTAGTGTAAGTATCAGTACGACACATTTTTCTTATAATTCAACTGTATAATAAGAGTAAATTAAATATGTACTTCAGTTCTGCTTCACATAAAGATGGATACTGATATACTTTGGGGGATTAGTACAGCGATGCTTCGTGGCCTTATCAAACATTCGGCATGGGTTTCCTTCTGTGTACCATACGTGACGTGAATAGAGTTTTGGCTGAAAACAGCCTGTGTGGCTTGGCAAACTCGGGGCAGATTGCAGACAGCGAGAGATGAGGGAACTAAGGCGAAACGTGACTTGGCGTGCTCTGGCGGTCTTCTTTTTATCTGAACGAAGGAAAGATATAGAGGAAGCGGCATCGCCCTTCCATGTGTTTCGTGATATTAGTGTGACCATGGCAGTGTGCCTCTCAATCAGAAGCGCAGAGCTGCAATGGTGCTTTTAGTACTTTGTGTAACAATGAATACTATAGTAATAAATATCGAGCTATGTATTTACCCACAAATACCGTCATTTTTCACACAGTACAATATATACATAAATAACAGAATATTTAACATAATTCATTTAGTAGACATTTGAACAACTGTGTACCAAAACCATTCCTGCTGTAAGCGCTTTGTGTACAACACTGGCGTGAATATAGAAGAGAATGAGTACAGAATTGTGAACCCTGGAAATGACTCACGAACTAGTAGCTGTTATTCCAAAAAGTGATCACTAATGTGGTTTTGAAATGGAATGTTTATAACAAAGCTTCTATAATTAAATGTCGAATATGACCATCATGGTAATCATCTTTTTCTGAATATAAATCAACCGATACCTTGCTCTAAGAGATTTCCACAGTGACGCTAGGCCGGCCGCAGTGGCCGAGCGGTCTGCGTCGCGCCAGTCACAGTCTGCACGGCAGCTACCGTCGGGGGTTAGTATGGCCCGGGCATGGGTGTTTGTGTCATCTTCAGTATACGGTAGTTCATGAGTAGTTTGTAAGTTTAAGGACTGATGACCATTAAGCTTCAGAAACATTTGAACATTTTTAACAGTGACGCTAAAGTATTTAATGACATATTTCTTAAAATGACTATGCATTTCCGTATCCTACTACTTCTCTTTGTTCTTCTTTTTTGATTTTTACCGTTTCTGTAGGCTTTCTTAGTGTTAGACATAGTTGATAGACATATAGCTTATCTGATACCGCCACACCCAATTGAATGGTATTTGTGTACCACACTTGTAGACGACTAACCTACCACTGAAGTGCGACAACCTTTTTTTAAACGCCTTCGTAGCTAGTCATCTCAGACGTGACGTATGTACTAAATCGGCATTCTTAGCTAGGTGGATGTGGGATATCGCCTGAAATCGTAGGCATTCTGGTCGACTTACCATCAGAATCAGTAATCAAGAAAATTACGTACGGATTTGTAATATTAATAATACAATAAAGACAAATATCCATAGAGAACTCGAAAGGTATTTTGTCATGTATGTGAACAATATGAATAACGAAATAAACGTGCCGGCCGCGGTGGCCGAGGTGACCGAGGCGCTCCAGTCACGGTCTGAACGGCCACTACGGTCGGGGGTTCGAATCCCCCCTCGGGCATGGATATTTGTGCCGTCCTTAGTATAAGGTAGTAGGTAAGCAGTTTGTAAGTTTAGATACTGATGACCCCGTAGTTAAGTCCCATAAGCTTAACAAACATTTGAACATTATTTTTAATAAACGTTTATACCTAGCAATTAGGAGTATTAGAAGTACATACGATTTTGACTTACATCTGAAATGCTACCTCCCCTGTACACAGTAATAACATGTGGATATCGAAGATTAAGATGCTACCAACTTGAACCTTGTGTACCGATAAGGTACTATGGTAGAAATGATATTATAATTAACATAGTTTTGTGACAAAGCTTTCTAGGGACGATTATCTTTAAAAAGTTTCCTTACAGTAACACAAGCATACTGAGGAGCAGCGGAATTAAAAATAGCATAGCAACGACGTTTGTAAATAACATGGCTTACTATTTCAAGGTATGTTGCAGTTATTAAAATTTATTATATAGTACGCGTTTCACGCTCGTCGCATATCTTCAGATTGGAATACCTGTAAATAATATACAATTTCTGTTACAAAACGCATCTGTAATATGTTCGCGTATCTAGCGTATATTGAAAGGAGTAAAATGTATCACTGGCCTTTAAACTTCGTAGCCTGCTTTATTCGAGATAAAGTCATTCAAAATGAAGCGGGTGATCGATTGCGTCAGTTTATTAAAAAAATCTGAAATGGCAAGTTAAACCCGTTAGTAAAAATTCGAAGAAGCACTCGCTTGATCGTAAGTAGACAAGCAAACATTGATTCAAAATGGGACGAAGGGATGAAGCTGATACACGGTAACATCAACAATTTTTGGATACTTTGTAAAATTGTGTAGAGTAAAAAAAAGGCACTGACGTGTTTTAAGGCCCACTAAGGATTTGGCAGTAGTTTTATGATGTTTACAAACATTTCGGACAAAAATAATAAATATTTAAATAATAAAATTTCATGGCCGATACGATCACGAATGTACTATTGTGATATCTATGCACCCAACGCTTAATTTAATTTCTGGCCGTATTTTAACAAACAGCAAAAATTATTTGATATTTGACTTTAACAAACATACTCTTTTTTCTTACCTTTTTCCTATTTAAACTATAATTTTAATATCTCTCCCACATTTTCATTATATTTTTCCATTAAAACCTTACCACCTGTCTTACCTTGGTAGTTTGCTCAAAGTTTATTTTCTTTGCCTGGACTGGTTACGAATGTCTATACGCCGGAAGGAACGTAGCGTACATTAGCCGTTCGGATGAGTGACTATAGCCTGGATATAACAAGGCGTTCGGAAATCAGTCACGTGACATCCTTCGCCCGAAAGTCTTTTGCATACGCCATCTTGCATTGTGTATTTGATGATTGTCTTATTATAGCTCAAGCGTTGTCATTTAAAAGCAATGGCGCACTGAAAATGACAAACAACACGTCGTTCATAGGACAATGAATTAGAATCTAATGTCTAAAAATGCCATGTTAGGAGATAATAACTGCCATCGATGGTAAGAGAATTTCGGATTACTCTCGCAACTGTTCGCCGTAGTGTAATAGTCGACGAATTAGCTCGTGATGTACAAACATGTTAGACGGTGGTTCGAAACTTGCTAGGACGTGGTGGCTAAGCGCGCTCGGTCAGAGGTTTGCCAGCATGGTAGCTCGCCCCCTCTGTAACGAGAAAAATGAGTGAACGACGAAACGATCAAAATAGAACAAAACATACCAACGTTCACAATGTACTGATCAAACGGAAGAACCGATTAACAAACGACGGCAACGCATCGATCTCGCTGAAGACAAAAAATACAAAAACAAATAATGGTACATAACCACGACTTACAGTTTTTCCCCTCTTGCTTCCTAAAAGGTTTTCGCACGCCCTTGTTAACAGAACACAGCTATATTCTGCAACATCACGAGTTGTTCAAAGGTAATAGCGAATTTGTTCTGTTTCGACAACATGCCATGAAATACATACCAACGAATTGTAAACAGACCAGGAAAAATAGGTAATTTGTTGCAATGTGTACACTTCTTTTCCGTTTCATTAAGGAACGGCAGCTGCCACAGAAATCTAGAACTCCATTCATATATGAAACTACCAGTATCTGCACGTTATTTAGAATATTATCACAGTAACCTCCCCGTTGTTGTGTAAATGCTTCAGAAGACCAGTGTTCAATTCGTTGTTTCGTATTTCACGGAGTGTTCACGAAACAGAACAAACGAATATTTTACAGGGAGCACTCTTACATGTGCACAATTCTAAACATTGCGGAACATAGCTCTTTTTAATTAATAAGGGTGCCAGAAATCCTTTTAGGAGCCCAGGCAAAAAATGAATGGTAGTGGCGGGTATAGAATTTTAAATTTTCTGGAGACTGTTCTGATTAGAATGTGTATTCGTTCGAGTTACGTGACAAAACTATGTCTCATTTGAATATATTACTAGAAAACTGCGTCAAACGCTTTGAAATAACAGAAACTATAAGCTGTGTGAAAATGTTTTTTCACATACAGTTTAGAAATCGGCAAACAGCATTAAACCGAATTCCAAGATTTATATTTTTATGGTTCAAAGTGGAGAGGATGAACAGTATTTATTGTTAGACACGATTTTCGACACCTAGCCCTACTCTGTATAATTTATGATTGTGTGTACAAACATTAGTTTTGTTAGAGTTTCACAACGCTTGACCTCTTTGCTTGACTCTCTGCTGTTTTCTACAGTATGCAGATGGGACATAATGAAACGTTTTTAGTTACATGTCAACTTATACTGCCTAAAAAACTAATGAAAAAAAAAAAAAAAAAAAAAAAAAAAAAAAAAAAAAAAAAAAAAACGGCAATGAAAATGAAATATTCCATCAGACACCTGACTATAAAATACTTACCTTGTGAATGCAGCAACCAGCCACTAGCAATCTCTTTTACTAACAAAAAGATTTCCATAAGACTTTATTTGTTTCTTTTTTGTTTTTTAACTATGTGCCTCTAACGTTAGTATTAGTGTACCTTGCACGAATATTAGCATTTCAATTCTGCATGCCAAATACCATACAGTAGCCTGAACTGCTCAGAAACCACAAAGCGTCGATTTTGGGTGCAACATCACACTGTGCATCCAATATTGTTACGTGTTATTGATATGTGGAACTATAAACAGTTCTGATAACTCATTAAGTTGTTATGTCTATATATAAAGCAGATGACCTTTAAATTCTGTGTTACAAATTGCAAATACTAATTTCATAAAAAAATTCGAACTGCAGGGTTGCAACCGACCTCGTGCCCCCAATAATTATTTTACACCATAAGAAAAAGAAACCTTTTGTTCCTTTCTCAAACCGATTTGTGCAATTAAACGCTGCGCACCTCTTCGCCATTGAGCTTTATGTACGGTATACCGCAGTGATCAAACAATACAGACCATTGAGTTTATGTACGGTATACCGCAGTCATCAAACAATACAGACCTGACTACCAAGTGAGTATATTTACCGCAGTAGCTATATTATACATATGAAACTTCCTGGCAGATTAAAATTGTGTCCCGGAACCGGACTCGAACCTGGGACCTTTGCCTTTCGCGGGCAAGCGCTCTACCACTGAGCTACCCCGACACGACTCACGATGCCGCCTCACAACTTTACTTCCGCCAGTACCTCGCCTCCTACTTTCCAAACTTCACAGAAGTTCTCCTGCGAAACTTGCAAGACTAGCACTCCTGGAAGAAAGGATATGGTGGAGACATGGCTTAGCCACAGCCTAAGGGATGTTTCCAGAATGAAACTTTCACTCTGCAGCGGAGTGTGCGCTGATATGAAACTTCCTGGCAGATTAAAATTGTGTTCCGGAACCGGGACTCGAACCTGGGACCTTTGCCTTTCGCGGGCAAGCGCTCTACCACTGAGCTACCCCGACACGACTCACGATGCCGCCTCACAACTTTACTTCCGCCAGTACCTCGCCTCCTACTTTCCAAACTTCACAGAAGTTCTCCTGCGAAACTTGCAAGACTAGCACTCCTGGAAGAAAGGATATGGTGGAGACATGGCTTAGCCACAGCCTAAGGGATGTTTCCAGAATGAAACTTTCACTCTGCAGCGGAGAGTGCGCTGATATGAAACTTCCTGGCAGATTAAAATTGTGTGCCGGAACCGGGACTCGAACCTGGGACCTTTGCCTTTCGCGGGCAAGCGCTCTACCACTGAGCTACCCCGACACGACTCACGATGCCGCCTCACAACTTTACTTCCGCCAGTACCTCGCCTCCTACTTTCCAAACTACACAGAAGTTCTCCTGCGAAACTTGCAAGACTAGCACTCCTGGAAGAAAGGATATGGTGGAGACATGGCTTAACCACAGCCTAAGGGATGTTTCCAGAATGAAACTTTCACTCTGCAGCGGAGTGTGCGCTGATATGAAACTTCCTGGCAGATTAAAATTGTGTGCCGGAACCGGGACTCGAACCTGGGACCTTTGCCTTTCGCGGGCAAGCGCTCTACCACTGAGCTACCCCGACACGACTCACGATGCCGCCTCACAACTTTACTTCCGCCAGTACCTCGCCTCCTACTTTCCAAACTTCACAGAAGTTCTCCTGCGAAACTTGCAAGACTAGCACTCCTGGAAGAAAGGATATGGTGGAGACATGGCTTAGCCACAGCCTAAGGGATGTTTCCAGAATGAAACTTTCACTCTGCAGCGGAGTGTGCGCTGATATGAAACTTCCTGGCAGATTAAAATTGTGTGCCGGAACCGGGACTCGAACCTGGGACCTTTGCCTTTCGCGGGCAAGCGCTCTACCACTGAGCTACCCCGACAGTAGGAGGCGAGGTACTGGCGGAAGTAAAGTTGTGAGGCGGCATCGTGAGTCGTGTCGGGGTAGCTCAGTGGTAGAGCGCTTGCCCGCGAAAGGCAAAGGTCCCAGGTTCGAGTCCCGGTTCCGGCACACAATTTTAATCTGCCAGGAAGTTTCATATCAGCGCACACTCCGCTGCAGAGTGAAAGTTTCATTCTATATTATACATATCCTCCAACAACACTTACATTTCTCTGATGCTTGACACTATAATGGCGACCGTCCCAACGTTCAGATCATCACTGCGACAGGAGCGCCGTCATGAAATTATTAATATCCCCAAAGGAGTTATAAAATGGTATAGTAATCAAATACGATACTTACAAGAACATCATTTTTGACACAGTCTCCTAGCGTTTCAACGCACTTGGTCCATCGTGGAACAAGCTTCCTGATGCCCTCATAAGCCAAGGTTCTCGGTTCGGCTACGAACTAAGAATGCTCCGCGTATTTCACTGTTTCGTGAGGGGCAAATCGAAGGCCCCTTAATGCCCATTTGAGTGGTCCAAACAGGTGATGGAAGAGGAAAAATTAGGACTATGTTGAGAATGGTCTAGTATTTCAAATTTGAGTTTCTGGAGTGAAATGTTCAAATGTTTGTTAAGCTTTGGGACTTAACTACGGGGTCATCAGTCCATAAACTTACAAACTACTTATCAACAACCTTATACTAAAGACGGCACAAATATACATACCCGAGGGGGGATTCGAACCCCCGACCGTAGTGGCCGTGCAGACCGTGACTGGAGCGCCTCAGTCCCCGCGGCCACTGCGGCCGGCCTTTCTGGGGCGTTTCACCAGTGTGGGCAGCAATATACGGACAGGCATTCTTTTGCAACAACACAACAACTTTTGACAGAAATTCTCGGCGTTTTCTTGGAATTTCTGGCTTTAGTCTGGCAGTAAGCACCTCACAGTAGCGTACAGTTTATTGTTGTTGCTCTTTCCCCATAACGTTCCAGTTCTTTATCTTGAGCATCTCCAAAATGCATCAGTTTTCCTGCTGATGGTTGGCCCTTGAACGTTTTCTTGCACTATGAATTTCGATGTTTACTTTCCATATTCTGCCGTTTACTCTTCGGGTCGTAATGATGAATCCATGTTTCATAACAAGTAATGACCTGTAAGAAATTGCCCCTTTGTAACCATAGCGATCGATTTTTTTTTATTTTTTTTATTTTTTTTTTTTATTTATTTTATTTTTATTTTTTTTTTTTTTTTTTTGCAGATGTCGAAGCGCTTATCTTTATGGCACTGTGTGGGTTATTTTGGGAACCGTCTTACACAAACTTTATGAAACCCACGTCTGTTGTGTGCGAGCATTTCGGAATTTTTCAATCCATTCGTAGGCACTACGTTGTGGAAAAACACCCTTCCAGTACTGTACCGAAAGTTTTCGATGAATACGCCTTCCGACCACAAAAAGCGGAGTAGTGAACGATGCTCTTCTTAGGTGAAATAGACAGCGTAGCAGTCATGATCAACGGCACAGAAGCGATAATGAAACTAACTTAGCAGCGTGAAACTACAAAGATATAACAACAAATAAACAAAGCGTTCGTCATCAACGTAAAACGACAGTACTATCAAAGTAAACAAAAATATAACTAAATTGCAGATATTTCTACAAGAGCTTTTACTGATGGCACGGTAAGTGTTGGTGATCCCTATCGCGTATTCTTAATACCCGTACAATCTTCATGAAATCACCAAACAACTCAGCAGTCCTTCGTCCCGTTATCGCTTCATCAGTTTCTGCAAACGATATACGTTAGAATAGTATGAAGAGTGTTCCGCCTTCCGTGAAGACATCAGAGACGGTGGGGTTTCCTTTTAGAGCGGCGGCTCCTCAGGAGCTTCGCAGTGAGACGCCAGGGTATTCCTGAAGCCCTCTGGCCTCAGTGAATGGGCGGTCCCTTCTGGGAGGTGTTAGCGCTCGCTAGCGACCCGTAATGCCCGCCCACGCTGCAGGCTTATCCCCACAAAGCAGCTCCCACCGTCCGGCCGCAGTGAACTGCCGCTTTCGCCCGCAGTTCGGACACTCTCCAAGAACTCTCAGGCCTGTGGTATAAGGATGGACTTAACTGTGGCTTTCCAACATCAATCATTTCTGTGAACGCTACTTCCCTGCAGTTGTGATTTATTACAGTTCAAAATTGCAGCTCAGGCACTGGCAGTTTGTATCCCTGTATACATTGCGATTTATCAAGGGATAAATCAGTCAGTGGTTACTCGCAAGTAGAGCCTAAAAGGCACCGCAAAGTACAACGAGATGACAAAAGTCACTGAGTAGCGTATGCATAGATACAGATGGCAGTAGTACTGTGCACAGTAAAGACGGAAAAAAGAATAAATAAACAAATAAATATAAAAGCAAGTCACTTGTGCTCCTGAGATTTATTGGACATGTTTCTAACGTGACTGTGGGTACACGGATAAAATAAAATAAAAATATGTTCAAACATTTGTAGATCTTATGGGGTCATCAGTCCCTAAAATTACAAACTACTTATGAACTTGCCAATACTGAGGACGGCACAAACGGATAAATCGAGAAACTGAACGTGGAATGGTAGTTGGAGCCAGAAGCACAGGAAATTCCATTTTGGACATCAATAGGATACATCATTGCGAGATAGAATTCCTTGGTAGAGAATCACAGTTGTGTACAATTTTTTTAATGTAATGGTCACCACTTGAATGTTTTGGTTAATTTATTATTGCAAAATCTTGATTTCGCCTGTGTGACCATTTTCCAGTGTCTCAAGTTCGCAGTTGTCTGCTTTACCTGGACTGTATATATCTATATTTATATACAATCCTGCCCATTAAAATGACTACACCGCGAAGATGACGTGCTACAGACGCGAAATTTAACCGGCAGGAAGAAGATTCTGTGATATGCAAATGATTAGCTTCTCAAAGCTTTCCAAAGCATTCTCACGAGATTGGCACCGGTGGCGACACCTGTAACGTGCTGACTGAGGACAAACCGATTTCTCATACACAAACAGCAGTTGACCAGCTTTGCCTGGTGAAACGTTGTTGTGATGCCTCGTGTAAGGAGGAGAAATGCGTACCATCACGTTTCCGACTTTAATAAAGGTCGGACTGTAGCCTATCGCGATTGCGGTTTATCGTATCGCGACATTGCTGCTCGCGTTGGTCGCGATCTGTTAGCAGAATATGGATTCGGTGGGTTTAGGAGGTCAATACGGAACGCCGTGTCGGATCCCAACGGCCTCGTATCATTAGCAGTTGAGACGACAGGCGTCTTATCCGCATGGCTGTAACGGATCGTGCAGTCACGTCACGATCCCTGAGTCAGCAGATGGGGACGTTTGCAAGACAACAACCATCTCCATTAACACTTCGACGACGTTTGCAGCAGCATGCAGACCATAGCTGCGGTTACCCTTGACGCTGCACCGCCTGCGATGGTGTACGCAACAACGAACCCGGGTGCAAGAATGGCAAAACGTCTTTTTCGGAAGAATCCACGTTCTGTTTACAGCATCATGATGGTCGCATCCGTGTTTGGCGACATCGCGGTGAACGCATATTGGAAGCGTGTGTTCTTCATAGCCATACTGGCGTATCGCCCGGCGTGATGGTATGGGGTGCCATTGGGGACACGTCTCGGTCACCTCCTGTTCGCATCGACGGCACTTTGAACAGTGGCCGTTACATTTCAGATCTGTTACGTCCCGTGGCTCTTCCCTTCATTCGATTCTTGGGAAACCCTACATTTCAGCAGGATAATGCACGACTACATGTTCCAGGTCCTCTTGTCCATCCTATTTTGGAGTATTGTGACACATTGTTGGGTTCTTACAAAGTGGGTCTGACGGAGGATATAGACAGGATTCAGAGAAGGACAGCTGGTTTCGTATTATCGCGATAAAAGTCAGAAAGTTTCATGGATATGAAAGATGGGTTGGGATGGAAATAATTAAAAGAAATGTGTTATTCGTTACGATGAGAACTATTTGCGAATAATCTTTTACTTGCCTTCGCCACAGAATGCGAACAGGTTAGCGCATAGCCCATTTCTAATAGCGCGCGTGAAAAAGGAACACCTATAACTTTTCTTCTCGGTCTTATTTCTCTATTTCATTACGATGCCAATGTCTCATTATATAGGAGTGGGCGAAGGAAATATGTTCGCATCCGGAAGAGAAACTTTGTGAAAAATTTCGCAAATCAATCTGGCCGAAACGAACAACGACTTTCTAATAATGTTTTGCACTCCAAATCGTGCATCGTATACCTTACCCTCACTCCCCTATATCGCGGTAATACGAAACGGGCAGCCCTTTTCAGAATAGTCCATCATTCTCACAATGCGCAGCAGTACTCCAAAAGAGCACGCAAAAGTGTAGTAGAACTGTTGCATCTTCTAAGTGTTGTGCCACTGAAATGTAGCCTTTTGTTTCCCTTCCTTTCAATATTTTCTCTGTGTTCTTTCTAATTTATGTTGTTCGTCATTGTAATTACTAGGCATTTATTTTAATTCACGGCCTGTAAGAATTAACTGATTTATCGTGAAAATGTAGTTCAACGGATATCTTTTAGTCCTCATATGTATGAGTTCATACTTCTCATAATTTACAGTCGCCTATACTTACACCATGCAAATATCCAAATCATTTTACAGCTTCCTTCGATCCTCTGTTGTGGTTAAAAACGGATAATTGACAGCATTATCTGCGAAGAGTTTAACGGAGCTGCTCATATTGTCTCCAAAACTGTTTATAAATATAAGACTTCATCGAGGAACGCAAGGTATCACTTGTCTCACTCCATGATTTTCAGTTAATTACAACGTACTGTGTTCTTTCTTATACTAAATCACGAATCCAATTGCATAACGATGGTTATATTCCATATGCACTTAATTTGAAGACGCTTATGAGGTACAATGTCAAAAACCTTCAGGATGTGTAGAACTACGGAATCTGTTTGACATATCTTGTGGATAGCACCTATCGCATCATGTGAGTAAACAGCTACTGTGTTTCACTACAACGATAGTTTTTGAATCCTTGTTGACTATGGTTCAATAGGTCGATCACTTCTAGGTAGTTTATAATATTTGAGGACTGTATATTATATTCTAAAATACTGCTGCAAGCTGGGGAGCCACCACAGTCTTATTCCTGTGGTATCCATACTACTATTATAGTAGTGGAGGTAATTCTGCTAAGATTTCACGACTGAACATAGGAACCAATTTTCCTGCTTTAACGCTGAGAAGAATATAGACTACTTTAGAAAGTGTGTAGTAGAAGGTACTCAGCGATTTGAAAAATATATAACATCTTATATGAACCTTTACACTTTCGAAGACTATTGCGATGAAAGGCAGTGACACCCTCGTAACTTTTAATGTCAGTAATACATCATGTCTGACGAATCAGAACACTATTATAGCTGAGCATTCAGTTAAATCATTTGTACATTTATATTACTTTTAGGAAGTCTTCTTCCTGTATAATGTAAAACGTGGAGTTAAGGGAGTTTAATCGCCCATAATCAATTCATTCTTCGACTTCATCATTGCTCATATTTGAAAACAAAATATCAATCGTATATTATTCTTAATTAAGCTAGTAATGAAATAATTAGGCTTACCTTTCCTATCTCAATATGGCCACAGTTGAAATACAGACGCATTTCGATCTTTCCCGGTGTGTTTAGTGTCCAACGAACACCGAGACTGCAGACTGAAACGAAGTTTATATGAAACCTTGCATAATGTACCACTAGACCGCAAGTTGCGGAATTGCTGGTGGAGAACAGACTGTAATATTAACGTCGACAGAAGGTTAGGTCAGGTAATTAAATTCACTTTCGTCCAAGAGCTACTGTTACTCAGATGGGGAATCATTCACGGAGTATGTTCATCATAAACTTTTGACATTTTTAATATGTAAATGTTACATATTTATTTATTAACAAAACTGGAATATTAAAGCCTGATTTGCTGATACATAAATGCACCTAGAGAAACAGAAAAGAAAATCGTGTGATATAGAATGTATACAGGGGGAATCACCTAACACTTGCACCGCAAATATTGCAGAAACGGAAAGTGCGATTGATGTGCGGTTTTCACATAAGGGATTGGTAGTCATGGGCTCATATTTTTAGCCTCCAAACATTGTAATATTACTTATCAATCGTGTTTTTTATGCAAACATACAGTTTTTTAAATAGAACAATAGTTGTTTCTATCATGCACTAGAAGTTTTTACACCAGCTGTGTACAAAGAATTTCTAATGACACTTTTATCACGTTTAGTTTAGCAGCTACAACCGTTTAAATTTCGGGGACGGAGGCTGTGAAGCGTAGCTGACTAACCGAGTGGCTATCTCCTGGGGCACGACCCACTGTCTCATGACCACCAGCCATTCAACTACGCTGTCGAAGCGTTCGTCCCCTAAGGTTTGAATGGTTGTAGCTGTCAAACTCAACGTGATAAAAGTGTCATTCAAAATTCTTTGTACGCAGATGGTGTCAAAAATTCCAGTGCATGATAGAAACAACCATTGTTCCATTTGAAAAACAGTATGTTTGCATAAAAAATACACTTTCTAGGTATTTTGACAATTTGATTATTGGCTAACAATAGGAGTCCTTGACTAACAATCCATTCTGCGAAAACCGCACATCAATCGCACTTTCCGTTTCCGCAATATTTGCGGTGCAAATGTTAGGTGGTTCACCCTGTATATCTTAACAGCCACATGCCTCAAAGTTGTCGATAAAATGCGGCCGGCCGCGGTGGCCGAGGGGACTGAGGCGCTCCAGTCACGGTTCCAATCGCCCCCTCGGGCATGGATATTTGTGCCGTCCTTAGGATAAGCTAGTTGATAAGTAGTTTGTAAGTTTAGGGACTGATGACCCCGTAGTTAAGTCCCATAAACGTAACAAACATTTGAACATTTTTTGATAAAATGCGTGCATACATGAGATATGAAATTGTTAAACACGTGAAAGATACGTGAAGTAAAAAAATGAAGATAACGAGAAAGCATCCTGTCACTCATCAGGTCAATATGTGCAGTAACGAGCTCCTCTTGGGGACAGATGATAAAATCTGCCCACTGCTTTACAAATCATCAATCCAAATTTTATCCTTCAGATGGTCAGAATAACTAAGGGAAATGTAATACACCTATATAAAAAACTGTTTGTCTCAATAACATCCTGCTGCTCACACTTTATACCAACGGCTAATGTACTGTATGTGGGAACTCGTCAACATCATGATCGGTTATTATTAGACATCAGTTACTGCCTCTAGCCTTCTACATGAACTTTCTTCTTGTTTTCTCACCAAAGTAGTCGATCGAACGTAGATGATTGTCGAGAGATATATTTCGTAATCTGAAATTCTAAGAAAGTATTTGACAAACTTCGCCACCTCAACTGAATTGGACGTCTGAGCATTTTTAATAGTTTCTTAGATACGTGTATGGCCCGATGACTTCATGTAACGGAGCGTCGCTAATGAAAAAGCTAAGGGACGTTGTACCCTAATCTTCCTTCATTCCCTTTTTTCTAAGTAGGAGAACCTCGTTGATTGCCCTGGAGAGTAAGTATTCATTATAAGCAAAGATGTCAACAGGAGTGCCCAAGAAATTCCGCCAGAACTGCTATTTTTGTCTGCCTAGATAAACGGAGAACGAGCAGCTTTCAGTAACTGTTTCCTAACGAAATTGACATCTACAACAAAGTATCATGTGCGATTTTACAGGCAGTATACGTGTGGGTCCATAACGAGCATTTCATAATTTCTCACGCGTATAATAGCTGAAAAATTATTTAGTTCTACAGTGAGTATGAGAGAGAGATTGTGAGTACGAAGGCTTCAGTGCAAAGTCAGGTACTAAAATTATCAAGAGTAACATTAATTAATATTTTCGTGGAGTAAGGTAGCTGCATCCCCATTTTTCTGTCAGATTACGATTCACCTTTTTTGTACACTACCTGAAAAATGCTCATGTTGGACACAAAAAAGGCGAATCATATTCTGACAGAGAAGTTGGGGAAGCAGCTAATCTTATTCCTTTTTTCAGTTTCTTAATAAAATAAACAACACTAAACAAAACAAACTGGAATGTGAACATGCGCTCGCTTAGAACCTGGGTAAGGAATTCAGAATGTTAATTCCTGACTTTGTACGGAAGACTTAGCACTCACAATCTACCCTCTCACAGTTTTTTTTAACACTGTTGCCAGTTCTGCACTTTCAGTACTTCATTGGCTACTGTCGTATTCGCCTCGTTCGCTTACTTCTGCCGCTTTCTTTAACGCATTTCATCAACAGCTTTTAATGTCATACATTCAGTGAATATAAATAAATAATAACTGCGGGATGAAAAGTGACATCTGTTCTTTCGGACATGTCCGAAAAGATACTATACATACATTTGCTGATGACGGGCAATGATCCTTTCTTCAGTGCGGAGGCACTCCTAGGCCGTTGCACTTACGGGAAATTAGTTTACAGTGTAACTACGAGTTTGAGTTCTAGTGGACAGGGTAAAGTTTATATCTGACGGGAGACGTGCTTGAATAATTCCCTGCAGGTGTGGTGATCGCCGTGTCCCCCATGCTGCCAAGAAAGCAGGACACGAGGGTTCGACTCCCGGCTGGGTACTTGTTTGCAGTTAATGTCTTACATTCCATGAAAATTAAAACTTTATTTTTACTTTTATACGCAATTTACTGACTTATTAGATTTAAGAGTAAGTATTATAATTTTTAGCATACTCGAAGATACTAACAAAATCTAGATCATTGATTCATAATTGAATAGTTTATTGTCGCCATTCTGCTTTTGCATATTTTGTGCGATCTTCTCCTGATTCCAATGTACCGTATGCGTCCATAATTCTAAAAATGGAATCGTTGTCTTTTTCTGCTCCATTGCTACAAAGTGGACGTTTCTAACTGTACACGCCGTCTCTTAATCCGCCTCATAAGTGTACAGGCGAAACATATTTTAGATATCATCCGAAACGCTATTACCATGTTGGTACCGAAATATTATGATAATATTTCCTTATAGATTTCAGAATAACAAGAGAGACTGTTTGTGGCTACAAGGTCTTCAAAGTTATGAGTTATACTATTATGGATAATTATTTGTAATAAAACAAAAATACTTACAAATTGTAATTGTACCTATAGATTTCTCAGTTTGTATATGAGGCAGTGAAATATTTTTATCTGAGGAGGACGTTTTATATCTTAAAAACACGTCATTTCAATAAACAAATAAGTTGCTGACTGGGATAAAAATTATTAAAAATTAGGAGAAAACATTAAAAGTTGGATTACTCGTTCGTTAATTACATTTGAAGTGAATAAATAGTAATATAATATATTTTGTATGTGCCTTTTTCTGCGCAAAGTCGTTTTGTGCTTTTTCTGACCAGATACATCGGAACACCGCTACGTAAAGTGATAGTGACCGATATCGTAACAAGGGCCCGAAGTGTTTTGTTGATAGGTGAACTGAGTCATTTGTGATGTTGGCCCGTAATTGTTTGTGACCCATCAGATGCTTAAAGGACATTTGACCCCTTATAAGGCTGCCGAATTTGAGCGCTGGTGAAGTGGAAACGTTAAGCAATCGCCACTAATCAACGAAGACCAGGAAGATAATACACCCACACATAGAAATAAGTGTGACGCCTCCATGATTCTAGGTGTTCATGACCTTTTACATAAAAAATTTTAATAGAAATAGACCAAAACAACAGTTCATTTCACATTATTGCTCATGAGAACAAACATTAACAAATTGTACTACAACAACTTGGAGACTGGGAATGTTTGTTACAGCATACACGGTAAGAAGTCCTCTTTCTCTGATGCAAGCCTGTATTTATCGCGGTTTACTGGTCACAAGATCAACCAGGGACTGTTGGTACAGATTGTCTTGCTCCTCAACGGCTATACGCCGAATGGTTGGTGGGTCGCTCGTCCAAAAACACCCTTTGCGACCTTACATATGTTCGATTGGGTTCATTTGCAGAAAACATGTCGGTTATTCTAAGGTTGCAATAACGATATCATGAGAAATGCTTTCACAAGAAGTGCACAAGAATCGTCGTCCATCACGATGAATCCCTCACTGAAATAGATATGGTTGCACTTCACATCGGAGGACTTCACAACTGTATCATGTTGTCTTCTACGACATTCAGGCTCACAAGATTGCCTCCAAGATACGTCTCCAACGATTGATTTTCAAGATTTATGAGACTGATCTGTGAGTAGCACTTGCTGCCAATTCTGAGACCGTGGTGTTGGACCCATCTGTACCGCGCTGCCTGGTTTTGAAAGCTGGACCTCGCCTGTGGCTACACGAATATCGTTGTTCATTTTGGAGGCGTTTTTCCCAGAGTTTCATCTAGCTGAAATCCCTAAGTAAGGGTCATCAGCTGCTGTGATAGCCTGTGGACAGCCAGACTGAGGCAAGCCATCCACAGTTCCCTTACGCCTGTACCTCCTCCATATTGGAACAAAATCGCTTTGGTTCATTCCGAGAAGTCTGCAAATTTCCCTGGATGAGAGTCCCTCCTTACACAAAAATGTGTCTGCGATCAAACTTCGGAATTGACCATCTGGTCATGGCAGAACTACAGTAAGCATCAGAAGTGTGATTCCTATCTTATGTTGAGAATGGACCACTTTGGCCATATTATCAACTCCGCCGTATTGGAACTGCTCATGTCTGGTTGTTTACATCTTTATGTGGTTTAGTGACGTGTATGGACAACCTGAAGAGGGTAGCTTAGAGTTCAACGTCCTACCAACAGCGTGGTCATTAGAGACGGAACTTACGCTCAGATGTTTGGGTAAGAATGGAGCAGGAAATCCACCGTGCCCTTCCAAAGAAACCTTTCCGGTATTTGGCTGTAGTAATTTAGGGATATCACATAACCTAATTGAGGATGGTCGGAGGTGGATTTGAACCACCGTCCCTCCGTATGTGAGTCCAGTTTGTTACCATTGCACCAATTCACTCGGTACAATCTAAGGAACTGTGTCTTTGAATCAATATACACATTAGCACGTCAAGCTTCAAGAGTCCTTGGCAGCAAGGTGCTCCAACACTTTTTTAATTTGCGTTACTAATAGATGGGGGCCATCAAAATTTGCGAAATATTTCTAAAAAATCTCGTGAAATCAGCAGTATGCATTATTCTAGTGTTTCAACAGTATACGGTGTAATCGTTAAACAATTGCTAAGACACATATGTAAGGTAGATTAGTATGTATTATTACTATATACACTTCAACTTCGGATTGTGAATCTCTTAGCAAACTGCTCTCTGCTGCTATAACAGATTTCTCGACAGGTACGGCGCCACCACAGGAACACATACGTAGCCGTACGCCATTAGAGTTGGCGGCGACTGCGGTCGTTTGCTCACCAGCTGCGTCGGCAAGTTGTTAATGAGCCTGGAGCCGCGTGGGACTGCGTCACCAGAGCTGCGAGCGCTGGAACGCAGCTTCCGACAGGCGGGCACGCGGATGCCGTGTCCCAATAACCCTGCACACAAGCGCTGCTGTCAGAGGAGTATTAATGGAACTTCGTCGCTGCTTTATGTATCGGGGAAAGTCACAAGACATTAACCTGGGATATATGAGCAACTTAAATATAGAGTTCCCCTTAGGGGCTAAGCATTAATTAGCTGACTTCGGGCTTGGCGAACCCAGGGTCCTCATCTGTGGGCTGTGTCGCGCCAACAGTCCGCTACACCGTAAGCACTGTTAGTTCTTCAACGATCATCGTTCGGCGCGATGGAGGAATGTTGTACGCTTCAGAGCCCGGGGATCTTGGCTTAGTCGCCCGGGTCGCGAGAACGGTACAGACCTCTCTCTCTCTCTCTCTCTCTCTCTCTCTCTCTCTCTCTCTCTCTCTCTCTCATATATATATATATATATATATATATATATATATGTGTGTGTGTGTGTGTGTGTGTGTTTCACTAATTGCCTCTGTAACTTTTAAAATAATAGGTGACGGGAAACTTTAATGCGGTAGGTCAATACAAGAAATGTTACACTTTCTGCGGAGCTATGAACATAGTTTATTGTATCATTTTCCAAAGAGTTACAGCACAAAGATATAATTTTTTAAATGGAACAATATTTTTTTCCATCGTGCATTGGAATCGTTGAAACCAGCTGCGTCCAAATCTATTTACACTGTATTCCTATCACTGTTAGTTTGGGAGCTACAACCCTTCAAAGTTTCAGGGCAGATACCACACACTGTACATAATACATGGCTGTGTGATTGGTGATGGACGTTATGGCGGTGGGAAGTTGATTTGCATGAGATGTTCAAACGTGTGTCCATGTTCCTCAATGCATAATGAAATGCGCCTTCGAAGGGATCTGGGGACGAGATGTAACATCGCCGGTGTGACGGAGCGACATGCGTCCTCGATGCGCCGTTTTAGATCATCTGAGAATGTGGGCTCAGTGACATACACACGATCCTTTAGATATCCCCACAAAAAGAAATCTACCGGTGTTAAATCGGGCGACTTTGCTGGCCATGAATGAGGACCATGGCGCCCCAACCATCTTCCTGCAAACCTGTTGTTTAGTTCTTCCACAATAGCACGCGCAGAATGGGCTGGATGACGATCGTGCTGCATCCACATATGGACTCTCGTGTGTAGACACACATGTTCAAAGAGGCCACCCAAACTGTCGGCTATAAAAGCGCGATATATCTCGCCTCTCAGTGTACCTTGGAAGTAGTGTGGACCGATGATTTCATCCCCAAGGATGCCACACCACACGTTAATAGACCACCTACGTTGACGGTCGCCAGGTCGTACCCACCGAGGATTGTCTGCGGCCCAGTAGTGCATGTTATGACGATTAACTGCACCATAATTGTGAACGTGGACTCAGAGAACGTAACACTTTGTAAAGACTCCAGCGTGAAATTACGCATGGCCCACTCACAGAACGTCACTCTTGCACGGAAATCGTTCCCATGCAGCTCCTGGGTCAGTGACAGGCGGTACGGGTGAAACCTGTGGCCTTGTACTATACGCCACACAGATGTAAGACTGACACCAGCGACTGCAGCAACGGCTCGTAGGCTGACCTGAGGATCGTGGTGTAGTGCAGCTAAAACAAACACTTCCGTCTCCTCACTTCTTGCAGGTCTTCGTCTGTTACTGCGGCACATTACCAAGCTGCCTGTTTACCGAAGCCGTCGTTCAGCACGTAAGAACGTAATGGGTGCCGGGACTCTTCGCCTAGGATATTTCACGGCATACGCTGTGGCTGCTTCAGTGATCGTGTCGGCACTCGTCGAGCATCAGCAACATGTCAACGTACTCGTTTTTCATGTATGCCCGGTTGTTTGTGTGGCTCCAACTGTCGGGTATACGGCTGTGTGAGGCGACAGTAGGCAGTCTAACAGGACATCGAGGAAGAATCTCGCTCCGTGACACCGGCAACGTTTCAGCTCGGCCGCATCACATTTAGAAGGCGCATTGCATTGTGCGCAGCGTTTGTGATATCTGACCCTGAAACTTTGAAGGGTTGTAGCTCCCAAACTAACAGTGATAGGAATGTACTTTAAATTGATTTGGAGGCAGCTGGTTTCAAAGAATCCAATGCACGATAGAAAAAACTATTGTTCCATTAAAATATATCTTTGTGCTGTAACTCTTTTGAAAATGATACAATAAACTATGTTCATAGCTCCGCAGAAAGTGTAACATTTCTTGTGTTGACCTACCGCATTAAAATTTCCCGTCACCTATTATTTTATAAGTTACAGCGGCAAACACACTTAGTGAAACACCCTGTATATACTTGGAGAGGCGGAGTGTCCATTTCATATGATGAGTGTATAGGGGTCCTAAGGACAACAGTGTTGCCACCAGAGCATTCATCTTGGCTTTCGAGGGCGATTCATTGCTTGAGAAAGTCAAGATGATCTACTACCTGTGTGACGTAAAAACCTACGTTCTACCCCCTATGCACCGCTTCAAGTGCAGGAGGTCCTCCAGATGTGACGCCAACTCTACATGTTGGAAGTGCGGACGTGCGTCGCATCCAAACGTCCCTTGTGCCCCTTCTACGGTTTGTGTTAACTGCGACGAGAATCATGCTCCATGCTCACCAGATTGTACAATTCTCCACAAGGAGCGGAAGATAATGCAGTACAGAATCCTTGAAAGACCTACTCTGATGCTAAACGTAAATACAACAATCACCAGTCACTGGCCACTTTGTTTTTATGCCAGAACAACTTCGTCGTCGCCATCCCAGGTGGCAGTGTCCCAATTAGTACAGCCAATTCAAATGGGCCACTATGCCGGATCATCTCCACCTGCCTCCATGGTAGTCGGGGGCATTTCCTCTTTAGTTGCTTCCAATCGTACTACTTGGGAGCAATTAACCTCCAAACACTGGCGACACTAGTCCCCAACCCGCAGCCAGAGAAGCAGCAGTCTTCTTTGGCCCCTCTTGTTCCGAAGGGGTCCCTTGGGAAGGCTTCTCTGAGTGCGAAACAGTATCCCGGACAGTTGCCGCAGGATCCCAAAGAGGCTAGTCGAAGGGCCTCCTGATCTTCAGCGGCCCCTGCACCCACATCCGAGAAGCCCTCTCAGCCCTTGACAAGGAAGGGCCAGTGAGAGGCCAAGAAAAAGACGAAGAAGCTGAAGAAAGAATCTTTGGTGGCTACAGAGCCACAGCAACATACATCCTCTACTTCAGAGGATGAGGTGGAAATTTTAGCGTCCCCAAGGATCTCGCCATAACAGGATCACCAGAAACCATGGTTCTAGATCCTGCAGATTATGAGGAGCTGGCAGCGAATGCCCCTGCGGAATAACCATTTCATACCTTACAGTATGGCATTTCAGCTCGCTGCAAAAGAGATCTTGCAGTGGAAATGCGGCGGTTTTTTCCGTCATCTGGCTGCGCTGCGGCAGTTACTGTGCCACTTCCCGGTGCTCTGTTTAGATCTACAGGAAACTTGGTTTCCTGTCTGGAAGACCCGTCCCTTCGAGGCTGTAGGGGTTATTTTAGAAACCGTTCTGCCTATGACGGCGTTTTTGGTGGAGTTTCCATTTACGCCCTAGCCTCTATCCCCAGCGCAGCCATGGTTCTTCAAATACCTCTCGAGACAGTAGCTGTTAGGCTCTGAGCACTGCAACATTTTTATGTTCTGCATACCTTCCACCTGACGATGATATGTCTTCGCTGCCTTGGTCGCCTAACGTCCCCGTCCTTCCTTCTTTTGGGGAATTTAAACGCCTAACACACTTTGTGGGGTGGCACACAGACCTCAGCCAGGGGTAGAGATGTTGAGACTCTACTGATGCAGCAGAATTCATGCCTCCGCAACACGGTGCTGCTATGCATTTCAGCGTAGTACATGGCAGGTATTCCACCAGCGACTTGTCTGTGTGTAGCCCAAGCCTTCTTCCACATCTCACCTGGAGGGTCCACGACGACTTGTGCGGCACCGACCACTTTCGTATCTCCCACTGTGTCCGCTTGCTGACCGTCTGCCTCGTTGGTTTCTCCATAGCACTGACTGGCCAGCTTATTCCTTAGCTGCCGTGTTTACCTCTCCTCTTCTCGCTGATGAGACTGCTGTTCAGCTGGTTACAGAAGCCATAGTTTTTGCGACTGACAAAACTGTCCCCAGCACACTCGGCTTACTCCACTGCAAGCATAAGTCGGTGTTTTGGTGGACACAAGAGAACGATGAAACCTTTCGGGAACGACCTTGGACCTTGGACCTTTGTCGACGGGGGCTTTTGGCACAAGCCCTGTAACAAGCCTCCTCGTCGAAGCTGGGGTCCTTCCCCTGCAGTTCCGCCGGGAACATCTGCTAGCTTCTTATATTACCCAGGTACAGGTATCGCACTTTCATCCGAACGCAGGCTCCCTTCTCCAGACGCCTCACTCCCTATCCCTCCACGACGGTCGAGGTTGGGTTACCCGATTCAGTCCGTGTTCGACCCCTTCTTTCGTCCCTCGAATCCTATCCACTTCCAATATTCCTTCCAAACTCCTTCTTCGTCCAATCCTCGTTTACAGCTCTTTCTGGATCTGTCACAGGCCTAGAAGGTTTCAGTTTCTCCAGTACATCTCCGTCGCCAGTTCCTGCAACTCCTCGACTCGTTCCGTGGCGCTGAAGCCATTTACACAGATGGTTCCGTAGCAGATGGCCGTGCTGGGTATGCGTATCTTCATGACGCCCATATTGAACTGCATTCCTTGCCACGTGAGAATACCGTCTTCACTGCAGATCTGGTCGCCATTATGAGGGCTCTGGATACCTCAAAGGGTGCTCCGGGGGTCATTTGTCATCTGTAGTGAGTCCCTGAGTGGCTTGCAGGCAATCGAACAGTGTTTCTCTCGCCACACATCAGTTCGGTTGATCCAGGACAATGTTTACTCTGCAGATCTGGGCGCTCTGTGGCTTTTGTGTACACCCCAGGCCACATCGGCATACCTGGGAATGAACATGTCCATCGGTTGGCCAAGAAGGCTACTACAAAATGTTCAAATGTTTGTAGAACTTATGGAACTTAACTACGGGGTCATCAGTCCCTAAGCTTCCAAACTACTTATGAACTAGCTAAGACTAAGGACGACACAAATATCCATGCCCGAGGGGGGATTCGAACCCCCTATCATTGTGGCCGTGCAGACCGTGACTGAGACCACTACTACACCACCTCTGGAGATAGGCGTCACGCAATCGAACCTGAAGTTGGATTTCTACCGAAAGGTAAGTGAGGTTTGGGCCACTGAATGAGCTACCACTGGTGCACAGAATAAGCTTCGCGCAGTCAAGCCATCCATGACACTGTGGAAGTCTTCACTGCGACCCATTCATCACGAATCAGTTGTCCCCTGTCGCCGCTGCATAGGGCATACATGGCTGACCCACGGCTATCTCCTTCGCCGTGTGGCCCCGCCTGTGCATGTGGAGCAGCGGTAACAGTAGTCCATCTATTGATGGGCTGTCCACATTTAGCCAACCTGCGGCAATCTTTTAATCTACCAGACGCGTCCCTTAGTTTTAGGCGACGACGCCTCCATGGACAACGCAGTTTTAAATTTTATTCGCGCTGCTGGTTCCTGCAATTCCATCTAGTAGTGGTTGCTCTAGCCTGATATCTCAGGTCACCACATATTCAGCGATTTTAAAGACTTTTCAAGACTCTTGTGTAAAATGCCTAGGTGTTTTGATCTACTGTCAACACGAATCCAGAATGAATCGTTCTTGCGAAAAATAGTTAGCACTTTACTTACATAATGTGATGTCAAACGGATTCAGCATTTCTAGATTTCCGGAAGGCTTTTGATGCTGTATCTAAGAAGAGGCTTCTAATCAAATTGCGTGCCTCTGGAATATAGCCAAAGTTGTTGCGATTGGACTCTTGATTTCCTGTCTGAAAGGACACAGTATGTTGCAATTTGCGGCAAGTCATCGAGTAGAATCGAAGTGATATCTAGCGTTCCCCACGAAAGTGTTTTAGGGCCGCATCTGTTTCTTATTATTATAAACGATTTAGGAGAAATCTGAGTAGCTCTCTTAGACTATTCGCGGATGATGTTCTCATTTATCGGTTAGTAAAGTCACCAGGACACCAAAAGCAACTGGAGAATGATATAGATAACATTTCAGCATGGTGCAAAACAATAGCAAATGACCCTTAAGAGTGAGAAGTTGGACGTCATCTATGTGATCACTAAAATAAATCACTTACACGATTAATCAGAGAAATCTATAGGCCATTATTTCAGCTAAATATTTAGCAGGAAAACGGAAACGGAAACACTTACAAGATGCGTGCTTCTGGAATGTAGCCACAGTTGTTGTTCTACTAAAGAAAGTGCCTGAACCACACTTGTGGTCCTGTTTTTCAGTATTGATACGCGTTGTGGAATCCCCACCAAGAGGGTCTGGCACACGATTTAGAGAAATTTCTGAGAACACCAGTTCGTTCTGTATTATCGCGATATACGGGAAGGGTGTCACTGAAATGATGCAGGAGTTGGGGAGGAAATCATTAAAAGTATCTCATTATTCGTTGCGACGAGATCTTTATTTCACCAACTTTTTTTTCGTAATGGAACACATCTTGTTAGCACTCATCTACATAGGAAGGCATGTTAAAAATAAAATAAAATTAAAATTAAGAAAAGAAACTGATATCACATCGAAAACGAAATGTTCATGTGTTCCTTTTTCCCGCGAGTTATTAGAGAATATAACTATAGAGAAATATTGTAAAAGCGGTTCGATGAATCCTCTGCCATGCACTTCAATGTGACTTGCCGATTATTTATGTAGATGTAGATTCTTGCTAATCCATTACCTCCCAGTGATCTGTTTTCAGACACCCTTTTTATTCATTTTATTACTAATAATGAGGTATGATGGATCACAATTATTACATAAAGTGTTTCCGAAAGTCCGTGCCAAAATTTGGCTATCACTTTTATCCCATAATTGTTTTCCAGCATATTTACAACTAAGATCTTTAAAGGCTTACACGTACTTTGCTGCTTATTTACACGTACATTTTTTATTTCCTACAAGAAAACAAGGAGGAGGATCCTTAATACTAGGAGGATACTATGCAGAACTGCATGGTTCATGCTAACAGTTCTACCTCAGTTGTGGAAATCGTACCCTTTGCTGTTCATGAGACGATGACGGTGTCCGACCTCAGTTCAATGTGTATTCTGCAACCACGCAAAGCGACGTTTTACTGACGCTGGATTGGAAAGGGAAGTCTTATTCCATGGGCTGTGAGGTCACCTGACCTGAATCACCTAGATTGTTTTCCAAGAGGATATGTAAATTCTATTATGTGACAGATCCCAGTGGATACGGAGATGGAATTAGTTTGCAGAACTGAAGCCGCTTGTCGTGTAATCGAAACGCCCCAGGCACATATGTCAAGGTGCGTCAGAATCTTTTTCGGTGATGTAACGCTTTTGCAATTTGTTAAAGGAAGGGAAGGGAGAAGGATAGGATAAAAAGGATTGACAGTGGCCGCTTTTGGGCTTTGATATTAACCAAAGGCGACAAGTGAAAATGTAAGCCGGAACGGGAATCGAACCCAGGTCTCCGGCTTCGGGCTAGCGGTCGACTTAACCACTTGGCCTCCCGTGCTCGCCTTCCGTCCGTCTCAAATTCTCAGAAATCGCACGCTATGTTTGTAGCGCCCCCATCGGAGGTCCGAAAGAACAGACACCACACAAATACAATATGTAACGCATTGAGATTGACGGCCGACAGATTTAGCATATTTGGTTAACATATATTGGAAATACCAAGCTCATTGTGCTAATAAGGGGTCAACTATAAATGACGAAAATAAAAAGTAAAAACTAATCTCAAAATATTCCTTAAGTTGGCTTCTCCGAGCCAAGTTCTCCACCTCATATTGTTCTGTGAAGCACCTACATCTACATGGATACTCTACAAGACACGTTAAAGTGCATGGCAGACGGTTCATCCCACCGCTTTTTTTTAAATATTTATCTGTAGTTCTATTCTCTAAAAGCTCGCGGGGAAAAGGAACACCAGAATCTTTTTCTTCTTCGACTTGAATACTGTTATTTTATTTTGATGAACATGCCTTTCTATGTAGATGGGTACTAACAAGATGTATTCGCATTAGGGAGAGAAAGTTGTTGAAAGAAATTTCGCATAAAGATCTTTTCGCAACGAATAATGACATTTTTTAATGATTTCCTTCCAACTCGTTCATCATTTCAGTGATACTCTCCCCCACCCTATATTGCGATAATACAAAACGAGCTGCCCTTCACAGAATTTTCTCTAAATCGTCTGTCATTCCCACTTGGTGGGGATCCCACAACTGCAGCAATACTCCAAAATCAGAACACAAGTCTTTAGTAGAGCTGTTGCACAAGTCTTTAGTAGAGCTGTTGCACAAGTCTTTAGTAGAGCTGCTGCACCTTACAAGTGTCTTGCCAACGATACGTAGTCTTTCGTTCGGTATCCCTAGAATTATTCTGTTTCCAATCTACGTCGTTCGTAATTGTTACTCCTAAGTATTTAGCCGAATTGACGGCCATTAGATTTGTTTGATTTATCGTGTGAATGAAGTTAAACGTATTTATTATAGTGGTCATGTGGATGACTTCACACTTCTCACTGTTTAGGGTCCTCAAATGTCTTGTTAAATTTTTGGGTGTTGTTATCGCAACACCGTATATTACCAGCTGGAAAATACTCCTGTAGAAGGACAAAATAGGTAAATCTGTTCCCGTTAAGAGAACGTGACAGGAATTGAGGAACCGGCTGCCTCAAACCTCGTTCAGCCGTCCTAAACAAAAGTTTTGTCATGTGAACGTATTCGCGCCTTTTTTACAGAGATGATATTAAAAGCTTTTCTTCAGTTTCGTATCTTCCTCTCACTACAATAACTACACATTTCTTTTTCTCTCTCTATTCATTTTACTCACACTCGGATTATCATCTCTCTCTCTCTCTCTCTCTCTCTCTCTCTCTCTCTCTCTCTCTTTGATTGCCACTGTATTTATCCGTTTCCGTCCGTCTTCCTTACCACTGTCTTCTTCGCCGCCACTTACTTTTTTTTCCTCTGATACTGTCACTGTGTGTTCCTTACTTACAGTCTGCTGTGTAGTCTCTTCACTCCCCTCACTCCCCTCAGACAGTATACAGTACGTAATAAATGACGGCAACCCATCAAGTAAAAAAGAAACTATATCTGGCGTTGTCCATGGAAGTGTTAGGGCCCATATAGTTCCTTATCTTTATAAATGACTTAGAAGATAATCTGAGCAGCTCTCCGAGACTGTTCTCGGATGATACGGTCGTTTCTCGGTTAGTAAAGAGACTAGAAGATCAAAAGCAACGATTTAACTAACATATCTGCATGGTGTGATAATAGGCGGTAACCCTAAATAATGAAAAGTGTTCCATATGCACACTAAAATAAATCCATTGTACTTCGTTAACAGGATAAATCAGTAAATGTAATGGCATTAAATTCAACCTTAAAGACGAACCTAACGCTATGTTACATGGGCAGAACACTTAGAAGATGCGACAATTCTACTGAAGAAATTTCCAACACTATACTTGTGTGTGCTGTTTTGGAGAATTGCTTCCCATTGTGGGATCCTTACAAGTTGAGCTGACGAAGAATATAGAGAATGTTCAGAGATCGGCAGCTCGCTTCCTATTATCACAATACACGGAAGAGGATCTCATGGAACTGATGCATGATTTTGGATGGAAATTATTAAAATAAATGCGTTATTCGTCGCCTAGAGATGAGAACGTATTTTGTTAACAGCCACCTACATGTGGCAACAGGATCATAATAATAAAATAACAGAAATCAGTTCAAAGTTGGAAGCATTTTAAAAAACTTTAAAATCAAGTGTGTTTTCCGCGCTCCCAGTAAAATTAGGGCACTGCTTGGCTCTGTAAATAATGACCTAGGTCTTAGGAAGCCGGATGTTTATAGACTACCTTGCCAATGCGGAAAGGCGTACATCGGCCGATCTGTCCGTACCGTCAAACATAGATGCGTGGAATATTGTCGCCACATGAGACGGCTACAGCCTGAAAAATCTGCTGTGGCAAAACATTGTTTAACTGAGGGGCACAAGATGGAATTTGAAGAGACCCTCATAATTGCTAACATCTCCGGTTTTTGGGACAATGTCAACAAAGAATCAATTGAAATTAGATTGGCGGACCATCTGATTAACCGGGACAAGTGTTTTCCTCTGAGCAGATCGTGGAATCCGCTTTCGAAAAACGTCAAATGGCAACGTTCTGTGACGAAGCCAGCGCCATTGTTTGATCATCCATAATCTATATATCGTTGCACCGATGTCCCATTAGGGGCGGCGCCACTAGTACACGTCCCTTACGTAGCAACCTTGGAAAGTGGCGCATGCGCCGCACACACCCGCGACGCCTATATAGGACGGCGAATACGGTTCTACCCGCAGTACGCGACGGGACTCAGGGGGGTGTAAATTTGGCTCGCGCGCTTTGCTTCTGTGACGTCACCTGGCAGCAAGAGCCGAGAAGCTGTCGCAGTACCCTTATGAAACGTGCGAGCATGAAGTTGTATTTTGTGCTCGCTCGTTTCGTGATCTGTTAAGTGTTCGGATAGAAAGTAGCTTTCTTGTATTAGGGAACAATTTTTCCATATATTCTTTCTGTAATTGTGAGTAAGAATACTTCGTGTTGTGATCTTGAGGAGAGCAAGACGGAAGGCATTTTGTACCATCGGTTTCCAAAAGATGAGGAACTTCAGCGCATATGGATCTCTCGCTATAAACGACAAGACGAGATAAATGTCAAAAATGCCAGAGCATTTTTGTGAAGCCGATTACAAAAGAAACTTGTAGAATGAATCATTAAGGCTACCTACAAAGAAGCTGCTCAAAGCAAATGATGTTCCATCGGAAAAAATACCAAACTGGCATGGAACCAAAACTGATGTTGCAAGTTCTAGCAACATAGAAATTACTAACGTTTTCACAGAAAGGGAACGTCGACGCGAAATTATTATTTAAAACAGAAGCACATTTTTCTCTGTCTGTTCCTTTAACCTTCTATAACTCGAGAACTACTGAACGTATCGTGATGAGGTTCCTTTTAAATTGTAGATCTCAGAAAGGTCTAAAAAACGTCCGCGAGAGCATATGTCCAACTTTTACTAGTGAAGCATATGTACCATTTTTCTCCCCTTCAGACTACATAAGTAGTGATTGTGGGAAATCTATAAAAGTTACACATGTGCTCTCCCGGACTTTATTTTAGATTTTTAAGAGCTCTACAATTTAAAAAAAAAGTAAAAGAAAAGAAAGAAAACTCGTCACGATACGTTCAGTGATTCTCGAGTTAAAGACTTTTAAATATTACTCGTGCCAAGTCCCGGGGCGGGACGGGTTCGCTAGTTGTTAATAATGTTTGAAGCTTTTCTTTTTCAGTTCTTTGTATGTCAGTATACACATATATTAATCACAAACGTTTTCCACCTCTTAAAAGCAATGTTTTGTTGTCGAATGAGAAAAGAGAAGACGGAGAAAGCGAGTTCACGGCTGCCTTATAATACAGCGGCTTGCGGCCGAGTGACGAAATACTGCGCTAACCAATGACAGTGAAGAAGCACAAACTGGCATATCTTTCTAGTCTACGTACCTTGGACGGGACTCAGCAGCAGCAGAAGCAACGTTCCTGAGGATGGCGGACAGTTGGCTCGCCGAAATATCGGACCAGTTTGTTATTGGTATCCGGCAGCATACCCGGAAGGACTAACAATATTTACTACGCCTGGAAAGGCTTAGATGCCACAAGGCATTTTTTTTCTGGAGTATATGTGATCAGGTTCTATTTCTTGCTACATCCAGCATAGTATTTGAAACTCTTAAGAACTCATTTGTGTAAAGAGGGGGATCTGGTCCCTGTTGAAAGTTCCGGATTCTGTGCCACACGTCCGTCTGCCAGAGTAGTGAGAGTGCTCGTTAGGCAGTGGGCGGCTGGCTTTTAGGACTGGGCGGATTTTGGGGCGGCAGGCGATGTCGCCGTGTGGCCGGTGATAGGGCGGGCTGAGTGATTAATGCGGGCAGCCGGTCGTCCATCACCGAGCCGAGCGGCCGAGGGATCAGCGGGACTCTGGTAACGGCCGGCCGCTGCCCGCGCCGTTGCGGTAGCCGGCGGGTGCCCGGCGCAGCCCATGCAGACACCTCGTGCAGCTCTGACCCACTGTTGGCAAACGCCTTCTGCAGCTCCGAGACGATGTCTACCGCGTGGTTAGTGGCAGAAGGAACTTACTGTGCTAGAATAAGTCCTTCTCTGCCCTTTATTACACAATGGTTGCAATGTGTGCTTGAGCCGGCCGCGGTGGCCGAGGGGACAGTCACGGTCTGCACGGCCACTATGGTCGAGGGTTCGAATCCCCCTCGGGCATGGATATTTGTGCCGTCCCTAGTGTTAGCTACTTAGTAAGGAGTTTGTAAGTTTAGGGACTGATGACGCCGTAGTTAAGTCCCATAAGCTATACAAACATTTGAACATTTTGTGTGCTTGATTATAAGGGGTCGGGTCTCACCATGTTTCTATGTTGTTGTTGTGGTCTTCAGTCCGGAGACTGGTTTGATGCAGCTCTCCACAATACCCTATCCTGAGCAAGCCTCTTCATCTCCACGTAAGAACGGCAACTTACATATCTCTGAATCTGCTTACTGTATCCATCTCTTTGCCTTCCTCTGCGATTTTTACCCCACACACTTCCCTCCAACGCCAAATTCACAATTCCTTGACGTCTAAGAATGTGTCCTACCAATCTATCCCTTCTTTTAGTCAAGGTATGCCAGAAATTTCTTTTTTCCCCAATTCTGTTCAGTACCTCCTCATTAGTTACGCGATCCACCCACCTAATCTTCAGCATTCTTCTGTAGCACCATATGTCAAAAGCCTCAATCCTCTTCCTGTCCGCACTGTTTATCGTCCATGTCTCACTCCCATACAAGGTAACACTCCATACAAATGCCTTCAGAAAGGACTTCCTTAGGCTTAAATCAATATTCGATGTTAACAAATTTCTCTTTCTCAAGAACGCTTTTCTACCCATTGCCATTCTGCATTTTATATCCTCTGTACTGCGACCATCATTTGTCATTTTACTGCCCAAGTAACAAAACTCCTCTACCTCCTATACTGCTTCGTTTCCCAATCTAACTCCTTCAGCATCACCTGATTTTCTTAGACTGCACTCCATTACCCTAGTTTTGCTCTTGTTAATGTTCATCTTATATGCACCTTTCAGCACACTGTATATATATATATATATATATATATATATATATATATATATATATATATATATTGGCGACGTTACAGAGTTAATTTAATCAAATAAATCGCAATTTGCGATAATTATTGCTTCGCTGTTCTAGGTTCTAGGTTTAGATGGAATACTGAAGGGTGGCGAATGATAATTTGTGCCCGGTCGGGACACAGAACAAATAGGCTGTGGTAAAAGGGAAGAGACAGCGTGGCGAATGGAGATTTGTGTGTGGCGGGAGACGTGCAGGGAAGAGTCCTCTGCAGTGGGGCTGGTCACTGTGTCATCAGTGGCGGAGTGGTCAACGCGTCTGCCAAGTAAGCAGGAGATACCGGGTTCGTATCCCGGCCCGGCACAAATTTTCATTCGCTGCATTTTGGTATTCCATCTAAACCTAGTACAGTGAAGTCATAATTATCGCAAATTGCGATTTATTTCATGTTTCTATATGGCGGGAGCTGCCACATTCTACATGTCTATGTTTTACTTTTTAAAAAGACTTTCCAATAACTTCAACACTACTGGGAATTACCCTCATGTTTACAGTCGTAACAATTAATTACAAAATTCATCTTGAGATATGAATAGCTCTTCAAATAAATTTGCTTTTTGGGTATGATCTGCCTTGAGCAAACACAATTGTTTGCTCAAGGCAGATCATACCAAAAAAGCAAATTTCATTACAAAATACTGAAAATGATATGCCAATCAAAATTAGGTGTTTCTGAAAGTCATTTTCATTGGCTAACGATACCCAGCGAATAGTGTGCTAGTTTAACCCTTGGATGCATGTGGTAGGATTCGCAAAAATGCATGAGAGGGTCTTTGATTTTTTTACAGCTTATGGGACTTAATTATGGGGTCATCAGTCCCTAAACTTACAAACTACTTGTGAACTAACTAATACTAAGGACGGCACAAATATGCAAGCCTGAGGGGGGATTCGAACCCCTGACCGTAGTGTCCGTGCAGACCGTGACTGGCGAGAGGGTCTTTGAGACCCCCTACCCAGAAACACATTCAAAGTATTAGTTATTAAAACAATAATTTTAAATTTGGTTGCGTTTGGTGACATTAAATCAATAACATAATATCTGTAATGATCGTTCGACCTTTAATTTAGTACAAAAAATATAATAGCATAAATCACTTTACATTTTATTGAGAAAAACTGTAAACTTTTAAATTTACTTGGAGTACAAGATGAATTCAGTTCATTACAAGAGACAGTCATTACATATAATTACACTGTACTCTTTCCAAATATTTTAGTTGCATTTGCTCCATGTTTGAGCTATTTGTGTCCAATCTATGTGGCCACTTTAAAATTTTCTTTTTGGTGAATTTCCCATCTCTGCGATCAGCAGCTGTTCGCGGGTACTCGGCAACATTCCAAGGCTTGTAGAACATTCTTCTGAAGTGCCTGCATTTTCCATGTGAGGACGTATCATATTTTCTCCTAATTCTTTGAGAAAAATTCTTGTTTTATCGGATCTGCTTTAAAATAAACACACGCAATTTATGGATGTTATATCCATAATGTTTGTCATTAAGACGAATGGACATCATCTCTCTTGAGATCAATCAGTCTCTAAAGCACTGTCATCTTCTTCATCGAACAGAGCTTCATCTTCAAGCCATTCCGAAATGACTGATTCGAAATTTCTATCAGTTGTTCCGACTTCAGATGATTTTTTTTTTACTTCGAACGATGATATGGCATACATGCTGAAAATAATGTATGAACGTCTATTGTATATTTATTCTATTAATGAAACTGAACTTATGCTCATATGAAACCACTGCAGACGCACCTTTCAAAAAAAGAGTCACCAGCAGCGTCCTCAGTGTATCAGACTCCTCAATAATGACCATAACAGCGGCGTGGCTTTAATTATTGTCAGTAATGTTGGCAATATAACGTACCATTTAGATAAAAGATAAATAAACTGTTTGAAAATACCTCGTTCACTAAGGTAAATAATTTTATTTCCACCAAATGAAGTTTCCCTAAAGAAAGACAATAGTATTTTGTAGGATTACACAGAAATTAATGAAACGTAATCGACGTCAAAGGGAATTTATGTAAAAAATTAAAGACTGCCGGGTCTAAAAGAACTCTGTTATGCATCCAGGGGGTAATTCTCTCCATAATCAGTTTTTTGGGACCACAGCTGATAAAAGTGAGGTGGAAGTAAGTACCAGAAGCTGCATAAATATTATTTATTCAATTACGAGAGCGGTTTCGGTGTTACAATCGCACTAACTTTAGGTTCCCGTTGTGCAACTGTCAGTACTAACATATTTGAAGAGAGCAGCCGTTAACACCGGTAGCCGTAAATTTCTTAGTCCATTCATGTCAAAGACACAATGACATTTAATGAACAACGTTTCACATATTTATAAAGATGCTGGTACTTTCCTCCATCTTCGGGTGTGCTAGTTTGTTGAATTCAGCCAGCAAGGCGCGAGCGTTTACAAAGTGCCAGTTGCATGTTGGTCGTGGGTGTAGGTGGCACGTAGTGCTGTGTCGTCGGCCGCAAGTGTGAAAGAAATGAATATTCAGTGAAAGAATGATATCGTACCGATTAATATTGAGTCACTGACCCACTGTGATTCTGTATATGTTCAAGTGCAATATATCTAAGAATTTTTGGTGAACTGTATGAGATAAGAAAAATTTATATTCCGAAGATCGCTACTACAAGAGTTGAGAGTAAAGGTCAAATTGATATTTTGATTTCACATTTAGAAAGGTGCTCAGCAAAGATAATTATTCATTAACACGTGATTGATTTGAAAAATGTGAATCTGGCTTCACAGTAAACAGCTATTGTGAAAAATAAGCCGTAAAGTGTGTATTAAAGAACCATATCTATTTACACGTATGCAAAACCATTCCTTCATCGACTTATATTCTTACAACTGATATTGCCATCTGCACATCGTTAGAGTCCATAATCTGAGGAAAAGAGTATCTAATGAGATATGTAAAACTGAGGTAATCAAAATTGAACAGTATATATAGAGTGACAGAGTGGGAATGGGAACACGACACTAAGAGGTGGCAAGAACTGTTGCATTAAATCGTCGCTTGTTGTTTGTGTGTGTGTGTGTGTGTGTGTGTGTGTGTGTGTGTGTGTGTGAGTGAGTGTGTGTGTCCGCATTGCAACGAATTTTGGCTATTGGTAATAAATCAATCAGAAATATACCTTTTCTGTTCCAAAAACGGTACACATGACTTTTCGAGCTGTGAAATTTACTTAGGCTTAAACTTCATTGGGAACGTAGTATGCTTCCATTCCATTGATGGCAGGTTTGTTTCAGGGGTATCATACTGTACCCACGTTTTATCCCTCGTGCCAATCCGACATAGAAAACCATCGCCTTCTTCGTTGTAGCGTCTCAAAAACTGAAGTGCACTGCCCATCCATTACATTTTTTTTTTTATTTTTTTTCAGTAAAATTCTTCGGTACCCAAAGTAACCAAAATTTTCGACATTTCAGGTTGTCAGTAACAGTTTCAAAAATTAATGATCGTAAGATTTCTGGAACTTACATAACAAAGGCAAAAAGTGTAAACTTCTGGTTGGGCTTAATCTTTTCTTTAATTGTGTGAGCCGGCCGCGGTGGCCGAGGGACTGAGGCGCTCCAATCACGGTCTGCACGGCCACTACGGTCGGGGGCACGAATCCCCCCTCGGGCATGGATATTTGTGCCGTCCTTAGAATTAGTTAGTTCATAAGTAGTTTGTAAGTTTAGGGACTAATGACCCCGCAGTTAAGTCCCATAACCTATACAAACATTTGAACATTTTTTAATTGTGTGAACCAGTTCATCAGTAGCCACAGACAAGTATCCACTTCGTTCTTCATCTTTCACTAGATCACGTCCTTCATTGAGCAGTCTGACCCATATGCTAACCATTGAATCACTCGTAGCATTTTGTTGGTATACCTAGCAGATTTGCCGATTAATTTCCTTTGTTTTAACTTTCTTTGCATTTAGAAAACGAATCAGAGATCTGATTTCACACGCGGCGGCATTTTAAAGTACGGCTGGCATTGTAAAGAAGCACTAAAAGTCGACAGCAACGATCTGCAAATGGCGTACATGTCTTCTCCTTGAGTCAGAGTAACTGCCGCACATGCTCGGAACTGCGATCGTAGCGCTGCGGCGGATAGAAATAGAAACGGAACTTACTTTTTGTATGACCGTGTATATTTCTCTCTTACAAGGAGATCACATGGGAATCGCATTTTAGAATTTCTTTATATTTATAGGACGTGAAGTTCTGCACTTAAATAACAAGCAGCTAATTTCATTCGACTCTAAAAAATTATCGAGGAAATCGGCTTTGAAGTTTTGCAAGTACACGTAACTACCGATGATTAAAGGAGTTGCAGCACCTGTCGGTGTAGTTCAGGTGGTAGCGTCCTGGCCTGGGAATCAGATAGTCGGTGGATCGCATCCCACTGTGACAGATATATATTTTTTATTATTTTCAAATTCAGTTATATAAAACATTGTGAGATCTCTAATTCCGCGTGTTGAGTCACTTTTTGTTTATTTTTATTCTGACGAGCTGAAAACCTTGTCACAAACTGAACATCAAAGACTACCGTCATCAACTAATAGTGAAACCACATCATTATTAACAATCTTTCATAAAATATAGAAAATTGCCCATAAAGAAAAATACATGCATTCTTCGTAACAATTACCATTAGATATTAAAATTGTGTAAGCATTCGAACACAACCAAAAAAAAAAAAAAAAAAAAAAAAAAAAAAAAAATCTGTGGTGGCAGGAATCGAACCATCGAACACAGTTTTCTAAGGCTGATCTACACCGACACATTCTGCAACCGATTTAATTAATGGTACTAACGCTTTTTTTCTCGATTTTCTCGGGAGCGTTTGAGAGTTGCGTCGAATGCCTTCAGCTGATTGTTTTTTGACTTTTGAACTTCACGTACCAAAAACATCAAAAAATTCTAAAATCCAACACCCAAGTGGACTCCATGTTAGTCTCTCTCTAGGGCGACATAGAATGGCCGCATGGTCTAAGGCGTCACGCTACGAACTGGGCGGCCGTTACCGCGAGAGGTTCGAGTCCTTCCTCTGGCATAGGTATGTGTGTTGTCCTTAGTATATGATTAAGTAGATTGTAAATTCAGGGACTGGTGGTCATAGCAGTTTCGTGTAATAGGTTTACAAATTTTTTAACATTTTCACGCTCTGCCATTCTACACACTAGACCTCCCACCAATCCTATATTCACGATATCTTGATGTTTATGAATGAGTCCTACCTGGTCAAGGTATCCCAGAAATTCCTTTACGACGTAAATCTATTCAGTTTCGCGATCTACCCACCTAATCCTGAAGATTCGTCTGTAGCACCACATTTAAAAAGCTTATACCGTCTTCCTCTCTGAACTATTTATCGTACACGTTAACCATACAAATCAACAAATACCTTCAGAAGAGACTTCCTAACATTTAAAATAAAATTCTATGTTAAAAAGTTTCTCTTTTTCAGAAACACTTGTCTTCCCTGTACTGCCCAAATAACAGATCTTCCACCTTTATTGTTCATCACCGCCTGATTTTCTTACACTACTTTCCATCGCCCTTGTTTTGTTCGTGTTAACGTTAATCTTATACGCTGCTTTCAATACGCTGTCCATTCCGTTCAATTGCCCTTCCAGGTCCTTTCCTGTCTCAGGCAGAATTACAACTTCATCAGCAAACCGCAAAGTCTTCATTTCCCCACTCTGAAGTTTAATTCCTCATTGAAATTTCACCTTGTTCCCCCTCACAGCAGTCTCTATGTAGAGGTTGAATAAGATGGACTGCGATTACGATAATAAGCAAGTCACGGTGTGGGTATCTGTGATATAAAATTTGTCTAACACACGAGACGATGATTCATCATGAAGCACAGGCGCTGAATTAAATTCAGTGTCAAGTCTTCTATGAGAGCATGAGTAACATGCATAATCAGTGATCTTCGTTATATACACCACAACTACTGCCTCTAAGACGGTAATGAAAGATAATAACCCATACTAGTAGAGGATATGTTTGTTGTCCTCAATCCCCGGAGCGTCTCCACATATTTAATTACATCCTGTATATGTGAGTCACTCCATAAATTAACGTTGAGTTCATAATGTAAAACATAAATGACAGAGAGCGGGTAAGGAAGCAAGGAGATGCTTTGTTTCTCTTTTATTATTAATATTATTTTTATCCAGAGGTGGATAGCGTAGGGAATGCTTAATTCCTGGCTGTTCACAACGTACAAATACTCTCTCCCTGACCCACAAAAGTACTACTTGACGTTATGGCTACTACTGACGTGGCAGAAGTACCTACGACTTAATATCAGGCCGGCCGCGGTGGCAGAGGGGACTGAGGCGCTCCAGTCACGGTCTGCACGGCCATTACGGTCGGGGGTTAGAATCCCCGCTCGGGCATGGATATTTGTGCCGTCCTTAGTATTGACTAGTTCATAAGTAGTTTGTAAGCTTAGGGACTGATGACCCCGTAGTTAAGTCCCTTAAGTTCTACAAACAATTAAATATTTTGAACTTAATATCAGAAAATCATGATAAACTTATTCCAATAACAGTAAACTCTGTTTAACTGTGTTTTGAAAAACTCTCAGATACTTCATAACCAATTTAACGTTTATGATAATTGATATGTGCAGTGCTGCATGTGGCCTCCGTATTTACAGAATGTGAAGCACTTCAGTCGTCCTTAATATGTGCGATTGCTCTGAAATGCTTACCAATTCGAAATCTGAACATGGATTGCACATCATGACTTATTTCGTGTCGTATGGGGCTTATATTTCATATATTAAAGAGCGAAGTTTCTGAAGAATAGCAACTACTTTGTATTGTTTTCATTTGGTTCAACATATTTGCTTAAATTCATGTTGCATTTATTTTAATCACTAATTGCATTTATTTTAATCACTAATCACTAATTTATCGTAACTGGTTTGTAAACGCCCTGTCTGATGACATATTAATCGATACTCTCAAAGTAATTTCGCTTCGTTTGAATTCAGATAACACCAAAATATCTCCTTTTAAAGCAATGTTAAGTATTAACGAAATAATTTTCAATTACCGATATGCATTTGTTCTAATCTAATCGGATCGAAAAGGATTCTGACATCTCTCATTCGGTGTAATAAATGAATAACTGGTAGCAAAATATGACGTGGAGTCAGGAAAAAAAAATACAATATGAACACGTCTGATGGACGACTTAAACGCCCGCTTTTTGTTCAGTTAATTTGAATGCCAGCCATTACTGGAATTAAGCTCTGGCATTTGCACTCCACCAGACAGCGATTGAATGCCGGGAAAGCTTCGCTGACGTATGCCCGAAGCTAATGCCGAGTCAGTACGGGCTCGATTGTGCTGGATAAAATGTGATGTAGCAGCGAGAACCGACGTATTGATGGACATGAAATCCTACGTTTTATTTCGATTTACCCACCGGACATTACAGGGCGATTCAATTAAAGACAGATTAAGAAATTGGCTTGAGGTATCTCATTCACAGGTGCATGTTATTTCGGAACACTATTACAGCCAAAAGGGACAAGACTGTGATAATACCGCGTGATGCAGACAAACTGTTATTTGGATGTGTGTTGTGGAGTGGCGTAGGATCTTCATTCAGCTTTAATAACTGTTATCAGGTTGCCAGATGTTAGAGACACTATATTCATTTCAAATAGCCCGTTAATTGGCATTATAAGAGTGGACATTGTTCGAGACCTTCTACCATAGACAAATCTCTGGCTGTACCGACAGTGGAACGCAGGTCCTCCCCATGGCCCTCGGATAGAAGGTTTTCTGTCCCTAAAGTTAAAATAATTAATGAAATTTATTAATAAAACTGGTGCAGACTACTCCAAATGTAGCCCCATTCTAGTGAAAGCAATGATTTATCATACGAAATACCTAGCTTCATTACAAGATTATTTTTTAAGATTCCCCCCTCCACTGATAAACGCTTAAGAAAAAAAAAAAACATTAAGCGGTAGCCGCCCTCAGGGGCCGAGCGGTCTGTGGCACGCCAGTGACAGTCTGCACAGCCGCAACGGTCGGGGGTTCGAATCGCAACTCGGGCATGGATGTGTGTGTCGTCTTTAGTATAAGGTACATCAAAAGAAGTTTGTAAGTTTAGGGACTGATGACCCAGCAGTTAAGTTCAAAATGTTCAAATGTTTGTTAAGATTATGGGACTTAAGTACAGGGTCATCAGTCCCTAAACTTACAAACTACTTATGAACTAGCTAACACTAAGGACGGTACAAATATCCATGCCCAAGGGGGGATTCGAACCCCCGACCGTAGTGGCCGTGCAGACCGTGACTGGAGCGCCTCAGTCCCCTCGGCCACCGCGGCCGGCCCGCAATTAAGTCCCTTAAGCTTAACAAACATCTAAACAAGCATTAAGCGGTTCATAATATGTAGAACATAACATCAAGCTCAGAAGTTAATAGCCTGACAAAGATATATGAATGTTAACGAAGCACTGATTAAGACTTTGTATCAGTTGAATTATTTCGTTCTGCGGTAAAACAATTCTTCGCGAGAGACTGCTGTCCTCCACTAAAGAAACATTACGAGTTTTATGCGAGCATAAGGCTATAAACGTGAGAAAGAAAATTGGTTCGCTTCGTATCACTATACATGGTCTCGGATTCGTACAGAAGAAAGCCGTACATAATCCTATGTAACTTCTTGTTGTAAACACAACTAACATACAAATTAATTACGGTTCTGTTCCTATGCTTCTGAATACGGGAAGATTCAGAGAGCAGGAAGAATGTTGATTTTCAGATTTCACTCATAATAGTGCCCATTTTACGGTCTGTGCCATACAAACAGTCATGATCAGTTAGATCAGGGACGAACAGCCGAGAAAGAATTGTCAGTATGTTCAAAATGTTCAGATGTTTGTAGAGCTTATGGGACTTAACTGCGGGGTCATCAGTCCCTAAACTTACAAACTAATTATGATCTACCTAATACTAAGGACGGCACAAATATCGATGCCCGAAGGGGGATTCGAACCCACGACCGTAGTGGCAGTGCAGACCGTGACTGGCGCACCGCAGACCGCTTGGCCACCGCGGCCTTCAGTATGTTACCAGATGTCGTCGCACATGTTTGCAAACAACTGACCACCTCTGCGTCAAATAATTATGGTTTCCAGTTAACCCTCTCATTTCCAGTGATGTTCTTCGACAACAACGTATTTAACGTTGATTTATACCATATTTTGTGCATCAGTCCTTAAAGTTGCACTTTTGTTGATGAACAACATGCTTCCAGTACGACATTTTCCAACTTCGTACGTCATTTAGTCTATCCATCTTGGAGGCTATGTTGCGTTGCTGTCTGTACGTGGCTGAGAGTGTGAGTGTGGTTGCTTTTATTTTACTCCAGCAGTGTAGTGTCTTGTCTTTGGTGCTGTGGCGAAGAATATACTAGCATTATTAATCTGTCAGTGTTAACAATCAACAAAATAAAGTCCAAATAATAAAATACCTCTATACAAACGTCTTTGCATGAAATACATAACATAAAAAAAAAATGAAAAGTTCGACGAAAAATTTTAAAACACATATTTTGAGGTTTACTGAACTGTATTAATACCGAAAACACTGAATTTTAATTTTTCCAACCTGATTTCATAATGTGTTAAAATTGGTGTTCAGAAAGAATAATTATATGCCCCGTGTTTTCTTAAACGGATAAACATTTTAGCATACAGCCTTCAAGATTATCTTTAAGATGTTGCTGTTCCTCTTTCTTCCGTATTTGCTTAAACAAATGGTGAGGACATTTCGCTGTAAGCAAGACAGATAATTTATGAATTTTTCCAAAACATGTTTTAGGACTTTTTGTGCTATAATCGGTGGAGAGGTTTATTTTTTTTCTCTACATTAGACTACATATATAATCACTAAGTAGTTTACTTATTACTTCTTGTTGTGATAATAGTTTTGTACACATTTATCATGAATCTTTTTCTTCTCCTTAGTTTCTGGTTGTTCCTGATTTACACTACAAAGGAAGGAGGAAAAACCAGAAACTAAGAAGAAGAAATAGAATCTTAACAGATTATCACAACCATTTGCCTTCAAGAATGTTTTCTGATGGTTATGAGGCTTACCATGTATTAAATTTAGCCGATTATGAAAATAAATTACAAAATGATTCCTGCATGTGCGTACGTTGCCACTGTTTCTGAAGAATAAAAAGTAAGCCTACAATAAAGAGAAAAAAGTACTTTTAGGTTACAAAAGATGTCTATTCAGTTAAACAAATAGCTTGCCGTTGTTAGCAATTTAAATAGGAACCAGCAAATTCTTAATATTATCGGGAAGTCGAAAGTCAGGGTGCGTTCTCAGTTCAGAACATACACTGCAAGAAATCCAGTATTGTGACTGTCCCCACATCGGTAATCCATCCTGTTACGGAGCATTGGAGTGTTGCTGCGTCGTATCGGATCCTTACCACATAAGATTGAAGGAGATTATCGTAAAAGTTCAAAGATGGTAGTTCGTTTTTTACTATCGCAAAATAAAGGCGAGAGTGTTCCTATTGATAAGCTAAATGGAGTGGCAGACATGGAAAGAAAACCCTTTCATTTTACGTCGTGATCTGTTCATGAAACTACAATCACCAATACACTGCTCCGAATGTAATAACATTGCTTTAACTCGGCCTACGTAGGAGGTAAAAACGTAAGATACGTTTAAACTAGACAGAAAAGTTACATTTTGTTCGACGATATGTTCTGACAATACGGTCCTGTAACGCGATTCGCAACTATGTATTTGACGAGGTTTCCGGCTGCTGTTCCATTACAGTACTTCAGGCTATTTTTTTCTGATGCTGTAGTTTTTACAGTGCCGTACCGCTACCACAAAATGAGGAACGTGAACTAGAAAGAGTACGTGTCTCCTACTTTTATGTCACAGAATAAGTTTAATATGAACTACAGCCATTTGGTTATGTGGATACGTTCTTTTTTAAGAAAGCGGAGTGCTTCAAAAACTGTAGACCTACCTTCTTTAAGCTTGGTAGATACATACGAATCAAACAATTTTACAAAAATATCGAATCACGTTTTCGAATAAGTCACAAGCAGTTGGTAGAATAGCTAAACACAATAAAACGAGTGTATAGCATTTTCAGTCCTATTGTCGATTACCCAAGATTTTGATGTATTGGTGATTCGCACAGGCGTGTGATGAACGGTACTTCCTTAATTTCCACCATTCACTAACCATCATTTTTGTTATGGAAGAATATCACAGATCCATTATGGATAAAACACAATGATTATTCTTTATTAGATAGATTGGAAGATTTCGTTAAAGCAAGTTCTGTAGTATTTTTGTTAATCTGTACACATCTGCATTCACACTGTTAACTCCTGCTTTGGGTACGTCTAGAGGAAAAATCCACGGCATTAAATGCAAGTAGGACAACCACAGATATCGACCCGCGTACACTCTTCATATGAAAATTTTGTGCCGCACACTTAGTTCAGACTGGAAGACGTTGCTATTTTTCTGTTGCTTTGTTGACCGCATCGACTGACCTATATCAGATTGCGATCTTTGTAATTCTCGGCATGTATATCTCTGACCATAGAAGAATCGAATTTACGAAAATGAAAGTTGTCTATCTCGTCTCTTCTCTATTTCTCTACACCAAAAACTATACAACACAAGAAACAATGTACAGGATGAACAGCCAGTCTAAAATAGTTTAGGGAAATAATTCAAAAATTTTATTTGAAAACTTTTACAAGTGTTCTTCCACTGCGACGTACGTCTTGACAACGTGACCAAGGCTGTCCACCTTGCAGGACAGAGCCGGCCAGAACCAGTATTGAATGCTGATTCTAAAATCACGCCACCCATCTGGCGTCCGTGCTGAAACTACTGACGTTTCCAAGCTACCGTGGAGCCAATAGCAGACACCCACGTTTGATCACGTGTGCCACTGCTGCAGGACTCAGAGGTGCGAGAATCAGTTCCTTCGCTCTCTTCTGTTTGATTTCTCGTGCAGAACAGACGCACTCCAGAGGCCCAGCCTCTGTGCGAGGCGAACGGCCGCGTGCCGTCCGCTCCCGCCTAGCGGCTGTTCGATATCAGCCACCAACTGTGTGAACCATAACCATTACCATCACCGTAACCTTTTCCGTTTTTAAAGCCGCTAGCTTACACTGGCAGTCATTCATTGCATCCGACCCCAAGGCGAGTCCCGCCATCTATTCCTTACTTTAGAATATACCAGATATTAACTTGAAGCCTATCTTTTATTTGCCATTCAGCCACCCTTTCCTAGGGCGCCCACAAGCCTTCTCCGCTCCGCCTTCCATCCTGACAAGGTCTCCAACTCATTTATGCAGCACTGGGATGGGTTGTATAATTTTGCTATTATCCGTGGGATAAAGATTAAGTGCTGTACAACAAAACGTAGGGCTACGTGTAAGCGTGGCAAGTTCACAACAAATTCTGCACAATAATACTGAGCAAGGTGGCGAAGTAGTAACACAATGGACTTGCGTTCGGAAGGACGGATATCTAAATCTGCCTCCTGCAGACTCTAGGAAAATGTCGACATTGTTCCTTTCAAAGGACACATCCGATTTCCTTCCCTATCCTTAGAAAAAATTCATCTGGCCGTGTGGTCTGTCTCAAATGATCACGATTTTGACGGGACCTTAAACCCTAATCTCTTTCCTACCTTAAACGTTTTCAATGCGATATGTGACTGCCGCGCAGTCAGTGGGAGGAAGCAGTAAACCAAGATGAAAATGAGAAGTTGTCAGTGACAGACCAGCAATAGATACTGCCCTATAGCACGAAGTATTTTCCATCCTTGATAGACAACACTGGCAGCTCCTCGGATCTATGTGGCAACTATTTGAACTATCAGCAATATTGTCCAAATATAAGGCAAAAATATTATGTATTTTAAGCCAATTGAAAGGAAGATTAGCGTTTGATGTCCAACGGTCAGAGTGGTCTTTAGAGTCGGAGCACAAGTCAGGATTATTTTCATATGTATGGAGAAGGTAATCAGCCATGACCTTTCAGAGAAACTATCACGGCATTTGCCTGGAATGATTTATGAAACTCGCAGAAAACCTAAATGTGCATGGCCGGAGACGGTTCCAGAATGGTAGTCGTGTGTTATAATCGTTAAGTCAATTGGATCAATATTGAGCGTAATACGATTCTTGGCATACATTGCTTGAGAATATAGTCTGTGCAAACGACCATAAACAGAAATCGGATGACGCACGGTAGGAATTGGGTGCATTTTCTTCCAAACTGCAGCAAGGAAGTGGAACAGTGCGGCTCCAGTGATTCTGCCGCCCCGACCGAAAATTTCTAGCGCCTTCCCACGCGTTTTTCGTCATAGTCATCTTTCAAAAATGTTCAAATGTTTGTATAGCTTGTGGGACTTAACTACGGGGTCATCAGTCCCTAAACTTACAAACTACTTATGAACTAACGGCACAGATTCCATGCCCGAGGGGGATTCGATCCCCCGACCGTAGTGGCCGTGCAGACCGTTACTGGAGCGCCTCAGTACCCTCGGCCACCGCGGCTGGCTAGTCATCTTCCCTCACAACATAATTCATGCATGACTTCGTTTTTTCTTGCGTCTTTTTATCGTACAACTATCTCTAAAATGAAAGCTACAGCGGTGTTACGTTAAAAAAAGTTACTGCTGAGAAACTAAATAGTAACCAACTACTTAATGTTCCACGTCCCCTTTTTAACAATTCGCGAACATTGACGCAATCAGGTTGTCACCAGTTTCCCGATACCGTTATGGGAGCGAGACAGAAACCAGTGGTGTTCTTTGGGCGACGAGTGAAATGTAGATTAGAGCGAAAGAAATAGATAATCAAATGTACGCTGTAATACAAAGTATTCTGTTGACATTAATATAAATCAATATAAGAGTTTCTGGTCTAGTAAATAGTAACAATCACTTCTGAGTGTCTACGATTCTCTCATACCCACTATTCATTATATTGCTTTCCAGATTTCTTCAATTAATGTTATTTATATAGAGGTCATATCCGCAGTCAAACACGAGAGTGCGTATCCCCCTGCTACCGCATCTCCGGATCCCCGGGAATTTCCCGAAGGTCCCGGATTCTCGACAGTGACGTCATTCGGAATCGCCTAATCGCTGCCGAATACATTGCCTCATCATTATGCGTAATAACCTTGCATCGCGGACGCTTATCATTGAATGAGGACACACATCACTCAAGTTTAATTCTCTGCATAATAAATGGAATTGGGACGCAGCTGATTAGATTATATAGGTGGATGGAAATTATACCAGCTGCATGCATATTCTTTATTAAATTTTGCGCGACCGGTTTCGGTGCTTCAATACACCCCCGTAGTGTAACTATTATTAAAAGTACATTTGAACTGTGTAGCCATTAAAACCGGTAGCCGTAAATTTCTTATTTTAATCATGTTACACCCTCAACGACGACTGATGAACTGAAAGGAATAGAATGAACATGGATAGAACACAACGGGGGCCTGAAGAAGCACTGTAACCGGTCGTGCAGAATTTAATAAAGAATTTGCATACAGCTACTGGTATTTCAATTCCCTACATAACACATAACTCAAGTCTGTATCAATGTGTTTCACAATAAATATCTTCAATTTTTTGTGCCATTTCCTAAATCAGAGCACACTGTTTCAGAAACCTTGAAATTATCAACAATATGTATGTCCCACTTATTCTCACGTAACTTCATTTATGCAAGATATTTTCACTCTTCGTTGTCTTCTTTAACTTAAACTTTTGGAACTACTTGAAAATTCAAATATGTGTCGCCCCAAATATTTGTCGCGTTGTGACGTGGCAGGATTCGCCTGGTCACTGGAATCAGCCATGCGTGCAGTAAAATCCAAACTCTTGAACTACAGTGTAATCTCCAGATACAAACGTCAATAAAGTTAAAAAAAATGTAGTATTACTACTTTATTTTTCCGCTGAAACATCGTAAGAGCTAAAAACTTGAAAATAATCCTCATCCTGGATTGTACCCACTTACGATATTCCACGATAGCCTAAGAGGTGTTTCAGTGTAACCCGATGGTATTGATTGATTACTTCCTTTACTCAGTAGCGTATGCCGAGCTCTGTTACATAAGCACTATCATGTCGCTATTTGTTTGCACGAACAAACCATTGCGGATGTAAATACAGTCACCACAGTACATGGCTTTCAACTGGAGGCACGTTTCCTGTGGTTACAGTTTCGATTACCGCACGCTGTTTCTCAGACACCCACATAGATACAGACAGAAATATTATACGTAACAATTCGGAGTCCGAAATCGGTAGAGATTCCACGTGCCACAGATACAGTCCGTATTATTCCTCAAACTGTATTGGGAACATGCACTGCCTTTTAGCACGCTATCGTAGTTCATATGTGGACGGTACATCAGAGGAATTTTCTGAGCAGCTGTGGTCCATGTTATAAATAATTAATGTAGCGAAAGGTGTTGGCAGAGGGAAAGTAAAGCTAGTAGGAGCAGTCAGGTAAATGTAATGAGCGGAACACATTTAAATTTGATAAAACAGTGCAGAATCTTGTGTTAAAAGAGAGACGATAAAATTACAAAAAGAAAATTATGCAACAAATTGTCGTTGAAGTATATGGCCTGTGAAAGTGTAGGGGAGGAATCGTGTGACCATAAAGAGATAAAAATATCCCAAAAGTTTATGGTAACTTGCGTAAACAGAGAAAGAGTATTATAGTAAAATTATATGTAAGATCATCTGAAGTATTACCGTCCTCGCTCGTCTACATTATCGTTTTATAAAGTATTGTACATCCTTAATCTGTCGATGTGCAGAGAAAAGTATATCTAACAATCCAATCCAAACGTATTGTAATAAATGAGTGTGCAGATATGATGAAGTAAGCCGCATGTGGTTAAGTAGACGATCCTTTACTGTTTAATATTTGTAACTTATATTTATCAAGCTTCTCTTGTTTTCGGAATATACAAGAGTTCTGATACATTCCACTGAAGAGAAACTAAGACATATGTTGTTTTCAATTATTTTAAAAATACTAAGAAATCTTTATTTTTGTGGCCTATCGCGTGTAATTTAAATATTTTCGAATTTCTTGGGCTATATTCAGATCCATACAGTTGCAATTAACATTATTAGTGCTTCCTCTGTTAAAATATAATCTGATTAGACAATTCCCTCTGTTCACTTCTGGTGAAGCTACAAATTCAGTGTTTTACGTAGTTTCGCAAAAGTTGAAGTCTTCAGGTTATGACGATCTCAAAGTTTGGCATGGCTATCAGATGATGAAAAACTATGAGATAAACGTGAGGTTTTTGTATTGCACACATTCATTTTACTTTCGAACTTTTTCTTCTCTTTGGAAGAACACGTTTCCGTTTATTTTCTTGGCAGATACAGATCGTTTGTAACTGCAGAAATGACATAAAATGGTGATGTAGGTAAAGATTCATTGCCATTGCTCCATTTATGAAGCTGCAATATTACTTGAATCTCTCGTCGGCTGCACAAATGTGGTCAGCTTTTAATTCCTATCGGTGATCATCAACAGTATGCCACTATTTCGTATCGGTAAACACACCAATATTTGTGCAGGAAGAATCACCAGAAGAAAATCTGCAATATTTTAATACTATAATTATATATTACTGACTACTCGAGTTCAAATTGTCCACATTTAGCTCCTACGCAATGGCCACAAGAACAAAGATCATAATCGTCCATCGAGAAGTTACGATTTAGCAAAAGATGAAGCAGTAGGTAAAAGAGAAAGATAAAATATTTCGCATGATTTTAATGGAGTGATTGCTTCGTTTTCGGTTAAATCATGAGCCACAAGTCCATTTCAGTCACATTTATCAGTAGTGGTGCTATCGTTTTCGTATTTTTTCCATACTTTTGTTGAGTAACGTAACGTATCAAGAACAGTCAACAATTTTAAGAGATTGTGAATTTATTTTTGGTAGCTGCTTATCCTTCTATTCTGTGCAACTATGGCTCCCACAACACAACGATGTTCACTGTATAAATCTCTGCAGAATTACTTTACGTTCCAAAGAAGTCAACAGCTCAACCGTGGCTGTGAAAGGTGATCCGAAGCGTTAGAGTATCGGAAATATTTTTAATTAAATTTTTCCCTTGATACGATACACAACGAATACTTGCCACGATCGAACAACTACTAGACCTACACATAGGCGCCCCAAATAACTCTGTCAGGAATGTAACTAAATTTGTGTAAGAGTGTGGTACTGAATTAAATCTTCTAACTACAACAAAATAAATTTCGCTTCCTACGTTAGTTTCTCATATTTATTAGATAATTGACAGCTTTGAAATTAATTCTACATTGACATACCCGAAGTTAAATTCAGGTTTTCCTTTCAAGGTGCAATATAGTAATTCACTGATTTGTTTATTTTGAAACAAATGTATTAAAGAGACTTAGCAATAACGAATCAATCATGTAACACCTTAAATATATACTGGCGACCACCTACATTTTATGAAATATTAAACATTAGTTTGCGTGTTACAAGTTTCACAATACAAATCTAATTTGAAAGTTTCAAGTACACAAGTTTTTCTTTTGGTCTTCAGTCCGAACCAGCTCTCCATCGTACTCTATCCTGAGCAAGCCCCGCCATCTCTGAACAACGACGACAACCCACATCCAATTGAACCTGCTGACTGTGCTCGTCTCTTGGCCTCCTTATGCGATAATTATCTCTCCCACTCCACCCAAAGTACTAAACTGACTAAATCTATCTCTCCTTGCAGTCCAGTTACGCCACAAATTTCTTTTCCGCATGATTCCGCTTACCACCTCCTCATCATTTATGCCGTCTACATACCTAATTTTCAACGTTATTATGTAGCACAAAATTTCAAAAATCCGAACCACTTCTTGAATCAATTTATTATCGTCCGCGTTTCACTCCCTTAAGAGACTAGACTGAAGGCGAATGCTTTCAACTAACACACCCTATCACTCACGTCATTATCCCTTGTTACCAAACTGTTCTTCTACATATTTTTCCCCGCTGCATTTCTGCATTTCAATTTTCTTTACTCGATCAATGGTTATTTATTTTACCTCAGAAAAAAAAGACAAGCCATTACTTTTATTGCCTGACAGAATCCCATTAACTTTGTTTTTCATTTGTTATTTATCATCTTACGTTCATCTTTTAGGATTCTCTTCATTGCGTCATTACTTTTCCAAGTCATTGCTCTCTCGACAGAGTTAGTAATGTTCATATGTTTGCAAATCTAAGGGACGTCACTACGTTGATCATCAGTCCCTAGTCTTACAAACTACTTAAACTAACTTCAACTTATACTAAAGACAATGCACACACCCATACCAGAGGGAGGACTAGAACCGCGAGCAACCGCGCGCTACGTAGCAGCGCTCGGCCATTCCACCGCGGTGCAGAATTTCTACGTCATCGGCAAACCACTATGTTGCTATTTCTTTTCTCTGAGGCTTAAGTGCATTTTCAACTTGGCAATCGAAGCGCAACCAATACGAGACTTAACCTGAGGTCAAACCTGATGGCTTCTCACATCAGGAGCAGCATCATTATGACTCTCCAAACATCGTAGAAATTGGGACTACTACTATCGTCGATCAATGCTAGCGTCTCGCAGTACCAATCTAATCTTAGCTGTATTATGTTAACAACAGCCAAGATTGCTAATTATCTTTACAATTAGATGACCTGTTCCATCAGATTATGCTGCCTTAATCGGATCTTTATGCATACACGTAAACGTAATCAACTTGCTATAACAATAATCAGTAAAATACATTTCCTTAATATACATCCATTCTTATCAAACCCAACTGTCATTTACATACATCACATCAAAGAGGAAATAAAAAATAAAAAAAAACTATACCTTTTTGTCATTATTATTGGCATATCACTACACACCTTGTTAAAACGTGAAATGATTTCAGTCAATTTAAATCAATAATTGACTAAAATAGCCGTGTACCATCTCATCTTGGTACCAGATGGTGCTTAGGAACATAACATTCATAACATTTTAGCATCGAACATTGAATGATGTCAAAAGCAACCATCATATATACATGAAAAAAGAATAAGAAAATGAACGACATTGCCTGTCAGTATGCGCCTCAATCCATTATCAATTTTTAGATAAAAGTTTGAACAAAACATCACTTGACAATTTTATGCAGGTCATCCGATTACAATCATAAAAGGTAATGATCTGGTAAACTCATTACATCTCTGTCATGAATAGAAAACAACGTGTCTGACAGCCGTATGTTTGAGTTAGATACCTAGTATCTAAAGTAGGTAAATTGAGGTACACGGTGTCGAAATTTTACACTTGTAATTTTTCCCCTTTGTACAAGATTGTTGCTCTTAACACCACAGAATGTTTACTGCTCAAATGTTATGTTCACAAGCGCATTCTGGTATCAAGTTGTGTTAGTGGACAGCTGCTTCGGTCAGTGTTTCTTTTAAATCGATCACAACCGCATCACATCTTATAAAAATATGAGATAGTTTATTTATGTAGCAATAAGCGTATAATGATATTCGCGAAGAACTACAGTTTTACAAGACTCCATCAGTGATTTGGCGTGTTTAAGAGACAGGAGCGTCTGATAGGATTGGATATCTCTTAATTATATGTATTTCTCTGATTATTATTATTATTATTATTATTATTATTATAGCAAGTTCAGTACGATTTTGAATGTCTGCTTACAGATCCGATGACGGCAGTATAATGTGCAGAAAATGGAATTCTAAATGAAGTATAATTAGCGTTCTTCTCTGTTCCTCTTCGTAATTGCCGCTTAGGCCTTGGATACGCGCTCTCTACATTTCTCTTCCAGACCGCTCTCTTTCTTTTCTCCTTTTCTCAGGTCCATTGTCACCACATATTTGCCGATATCATCTTTCCAATTGGTGCGAAGCCTTCCCCAGTGCTTTCTGCCCTCTATGTTTCCAGAGAATGCTGCTTTAGAGCGATGAGCCTGTCTGTTTATATACCTCCTTTCGTTCCTAGCTTTTTAGTATCCTTCAGTTCTGTGTATCTGGATCACACTTGATGCTAAACATTTTCCTTTCCAAATCTAATATTTTTCATATATGTAAAGCCTTCTGATTTATACAGAGCTACTAGCAGAATTACTTGTGCCACCTGTTGTTGCTCCTGTTTAGCCCGTTCTGAAACTTTTAACTTCTGATATAAATGAGTTCTTCATTAAAAATAACGTAAAAATTTATTATACACTTGTTAAGAAATACTCTTTACGTTGCTTTCATGAAACAGGCATTTCGGTATGTAAAATAACGCCAGCATAAACATGTTTTATTACATTCTAGTCATGAAACCACATAATTGATGTTCAGGACCACAGAGCTTTATCATTAATTATAATAACGAAAGATATATTACTACTGAGGATAAAGCTGGTGTCACATGGAAAAGAAATCACAAGCTCAGTCATATCTATTTCAGAAGAGATTGTGCCTGCCACGGGAATTGGAATGTAGCTGGCAGTTTCCCGTGACGTCACAGTCAGCCGGCTGCTTCACTTGCACATACGTTTGCCACAGCTGTGTGCCCCATACTAAATCAGCTCACGGCCGAGAAGCGGTGCCCCGTGAGCAAATGAGCGCTCCTTAGCTCACGGGCGAGCGTGCGAGGTGGAACACCGTGTTCTACACGAGGGTATATATGTCTGTCGCTATAGGTTACTAAACAACAAGCATCAATTGACGCTCAAACATGCTCCAGATCTGGCACATGCCAGTATTACTTGCACCAAAGTCGTAGCTTGTATTATGTAAACAAAATGATATGATAGGAGGTCGGTGACTTCGTATACACGTCGGAAAAAACTGAACATGTTCTCTCTAAGGGCAGTTCAATCAGTTTTAATGTGTTCCGTGTCATTAATGCACAACGGCGATCCTCCTTTGGTGCTTAGTCATGGTACCAACATCCAACTTGAGTATGTCCGCCACATGCAAATTAACAACTTCGAACGTGGAGTGGTAGTTGGAGCTAAAGGCATTGGGTACTTCGTTTCCGCTATCGTTAGAGAGTTCAGTATATCGAGATCCACAGTGTCAAGTGTGTACGTACAATAATAAATTTCAGGCATTAAGTTTCACTGCGATCAACGAAATGGCAGATGGCCTGTAATTAATGACCGAGAGCAGATGCATTTGTATTGTGTTGTCTCTGTCAACAAACAAGTAACAGTTGGTGAAGTTGGTGAAATAAGCGCAGAAATCAGTGATCGATGTACGGGGAACTTAACGGGTAGTACAATGAAGAGGGAAGGTAGCTTAGGGACTAACGTTCCATCGATAGCATGGTCATTAGGGATGGAGCTCACGCTCGGATTTTTGGGAAAGGATGGGCAAAGCAATTGGCCGTGTCGTTTCAAAGGATCGGTCTCCGCATTTGCCTGCAGTGATTTAGGAAAATCACAGAAAATTTAAATCTTCGTCGCCAAACTGCGATTTGAACCAACTTCCTTCAGAATGCGAGTCCAGTGTGTTACCACTGCACTGCCTTGCTCGGTGGCTATGAAGAGTCAGAAGAACGATTCTACTGACCCCATATTACATTTTTGAGTGAAGACACAAAGTCTGGCTCATACAGAGACGTACTCTATTATAGTGGAACAGGAAAGGAAATGGCTACTAGCGGTATGAGGTACGTGGCGCAATACACCTTAGATGGAATGTGCAGTATGCATGTAGATGAAGAAGCTGGACGAATCGTCGCAGATCCCGTGGGCCACATCAAAGGAGTTACACTTTTGTACTACCACAAAAGGCACATGTCAGTCAAACGTCATCCATCTGAGTAACAACAGAAAAGTATTATGCGAAAAGCCTATAGTAGTTAACACAACGGAATCCTGTCTCGTAATCTTCCAGAAAATCCAAAGAAATTCTGCCCACATGTGAAGTACACCAGCGGCAAAACAAAAACAATATTTCAGTACGCGATAGCAGTGGTAATGGTACCAATGACAGTACTGCTATGGCAGAATTACTAAACACAGTTTTCTGAAATTCGTTCACCAAAGAAGACAAAGTGAACACTCCAGTATTCAATTCAAGAACAGCTGCCAGCATGCGAAACTTAGAAGTAGATGTTCCGGGGAGTAGTAAAACAACTCACTAAACAAAATCAAATCTTCCGGGCCAAATTGCATACCAACTAGATTCCTCTCAGAGTATGCAGATGCAATATCTCCGTACTTCGCTATAATTTACAACCGATCACTCAGCGATAGATCCGTATCCACTGACTGCAAAGTTGCCCAAGTGACTCCAATATTAAAGAAAGTCAATAAGGGTGATCCCCAAAATTACAGACCATTCTCATTGACGTTGATTTGCAATAGGACTTTGGAACATATACTTTGTTCGAACATTATGAACTACCTCGAAGAGCAGGACCTATTAACCAATAGCCAACACGGATTCAGAGGGCATGGCTCTTGCGAAACACAGCTTGCCTGTTATTCACATGAACTGATAACTCACATCGACAAGGGATTTCAAATGGACTCCATATTTCTGCATTTCCGGAAGGCTTTTGACACAGTACCCCACAAGCGGCTTCTAATGAAATAGCGTGCTTACGGAATATCTCCCCAATTGTGCGATTGGATTCACGATTTCCTATCACAAAGGACGCAGTTCGTTGTAATTAACGGTAAGTCATCGAGTAAAACAGAAGTGATATCTGGCGTTCCGCAGGGAAGCGTTATAGGCCCCCTACTCTTCCTTGTGCTTATAAACGATTTAGGAGACAATCTGAGTAGCTCCCTTAGACTGTTCGCGGATGACGCTGTCGTTTATAGGTTAGTGAAGTCGACAGAGGATTAAAAGCAACTGCAAAGCGCTTGAGACAAAATTTCTACATGGTGCGAAAATTGGCAATTGACACTAAATAGAGAAAAGTGTCAAGTAATAGACGTGACTACTAAAAGAAATCCGCTGCACTTCAATTACGCGATAAAACAGTCAAACCTTAAGGTCGTAAATTCTACCAAATACCTACAAGTTACAATTACGATCAACTTAGATTGGAGAGAACACACAGAAAATATAGTGGGGAAGGCGAACCGTAAATTACGTTTCATTGGCACAAAGCTTCGAAGCTGCGCCAGCTCCACCAAAGAGACTGCCTACGTCACACTTGTGCGTCCTTTCCTGGAGTACTGTTGCCCATTGTGGGACTCGCACCAGGTGGGACTGACGGAAGATATTGAGAAGATTCAGAAAAGGGCAGCTCGTTTTGTTTTATCACATTACGGGGGCGGGAGGGGGGGAGCGTCAAGGAAATGTTGCACGAATTGGGGTGGAAATCATTAAAAGAAAGACGTTATTCATTGCGGCGTGATCTTTTTCCGAAGTTTCAATTACGGACTTTTACTTCTGAATGTGAAAATATTTTGATAGCACTCACCTACTTAAGAAGACATGACCATCCGAATAAAATAAGAGAAATCAGAGCGAAAACGGAACGATTTAGGTGTTCTTTCTTCCCGCGCGCTATTAGAGAATGGAACGGTAGATAAAAGTTATGAAAGTGGTTAATGAACCTTCTTCCAGGCACATAAATGTGATTTGCAGAGTATCTATGTAGATGTAGATGTAGATTATGGGGCTTCTATGGACTGACCCTTTAATTTTGTAATATACCTTACAGTGAAAATGACAAAAGCATGGAGAAACGATATGCATAGATACAGATGACCGTACTATGATATACACGAGGCACAAAAATGTCTTATATTTGTAGATATGTCTTTTGTACTGTGTTGATTTATATGGAAATGTTTATAACGGTTAGGAATTAAAAGCCTTTGAACGTGATTTGGTAGTCGGACATGGGATGTTCCATTTATGAAATTCAACACTGCGAGATCCAAAGGGTCAACGGTATGTTATCATGCGTGAGACAACTTCACAGGGTACAATGTGAACACTTTGCCTACCTGGTCGGGTCGCAGAATTTCTTCAATCGTCTACTGGTTGTTGTGACGTCCGTACCATCGTTCCAATATCATCGACGCATAAATCACCCAAGTGGCGTCACCTAAAACGACTTGAAACGGTAGGGCGAAAAAGATCACAGCTGTCGTTTAACGGGCACAAACGCCACATGATCATCATGGCCTGTCAATATGAACTTCCTATGTGAAGTCTTTTTCTGCACACGACTGTATCCACGAAACAGTTTGTAATTGAACTATGGTCTAAAAGAAGGAACTTCAAATTAAGCCAATAACGAATCTTTGCTTATTATGAATTACGCGTTAACCTTTAAATAATCGAATACAATGTGCTATCCACGGAAACTAAAATATATACGAAACCAAACACCTACCACAAGATACACGGAGCAGATGAAGTTGTGTCAATTTGCACTAGCATTATTAGCATTTTTTTCAATATCCTGCATGTCTAGTGAACTAAACAGGACAGAGATAAGGTGATAAGGGACAACATATGCCAGCGTTTATCGGTTAATTAAATAAACGTGGCTTCTTGTATATCTAGACAGGGAAAGACATTTCTCTTTTTAAACGGGTGCACATGGATGACGTAGTTGTATGGAACGAAAGCGTAGGACAGTTTCACGAGAGTCACTCATTTAATTCCGTAGCTGAAAAGGTCGAAGGGAATTTTTCTGCTACAATCTCGTTATAAAAGCCGTATTCGTGTACGTACCATCCGCAGAAAGTTGATTACCCTAGCTAACATATTTCCCTTTGTCTTTAACGTCATGGCCCGCACAAAGTCACGATTGCATGTAGATATTAACTTTCTCAAACTTTATTGTGTCTGCTTGTCAGTTAAGAATATATTCTCTCTGCAGGACCAATGATGACCACAAAGGAAATTGTACTGCGGAGGAAATTTGTCTACCTCCCTCTGGTAATACAAATGACTGTAAATTCGTGAATGGGGTGTACTATCTGCCGGCCGCGGTGGCCGAGGTGACTGAGGCGCTCCAGTCACGGTCAGCACGGCCAATACGGTCGGGGGTTCGAATCCTCCCTCGGGCATGGATATTTGTGCCGTCCTAGTTTGTAAGTAGTTCATAAGTAGTTTGAAAGTTTAGGGACTGATGACCCCGTAGTTAAGTCCCATAAGCTTAACAAACATTTGAACATTTTGTGTACTATCTAACTACATCTACAGATCTAAGGTTCATACTATAATACAACCCTAAGTTTTGAACTGCTAACAGCTTTTGTGAGAATGGTGCGTTTTGTAGTTAGGGTCCGGTGTGGTGTGGCCGAGCGTTGTAAGGCGCCTTGCACCGGAGCGTGCGGTTGCTCACCGTCGGAAGTCCGAATCCTCCCTCGGGAACTGAGGTTTGTATTGCCCTAAGCATAAGTTCCATTTAGTTAGTTTAAATAGTTTTTAGAGTAGGGACTGATGACCGTCCCTCATATTAACAAACATTTCAACATGTTGCATTTGGGGAAATACTTCATTCGTCTTTAGATACAGAAGCCTTACATGGTACAAACAGTGTTGAGTTACACGTTTGTGATCGAAGTCTGATTTAATACAGCTTTTCACGCAGTCATAATCTGTGTCAATGTCTTAAATTCTAAAGAAACGCATCTGATATATCCATTTTGTCATTTTCCCATTAAATTCCTCATTATAATGCCCTCAGAATAGTCTGATTTGATTTGACTGCACACCATATAATCGACTTGCATATGTCAATGTTCATCTTATACCCTCCGTTAGAGACAGTGTCTATTTCAAGTGGTTTCCCTTGTCTTTTGATGGGATGAAATGCAAAAGGAAACTATGAAAACTTGTGTTATCGCTGAATTTTGATTCCCTTTTCAGATCTTACTTCGGTTTACCACACTGCTTTCACATAAGAACAAATAACATCATGAATAAGTTACAAACTTACCTGGATGTTCAGTATTGCCTCGCACGTTTCTATATTACTCCGGCATCCCAACTAGCCTTCCCTTGAAATAATTTCAATCACATTTTCCATTCATTAGATAGTAACTCGTGTTGTTATTTTCCTACAATCACTTATAGTCATGTGAGTAAACGATCAATTTTTTTTTTCTATTTTGTCTAATTTGAATACTGATATGAGAACAATTTTTGAAAGCCGCACACACATGGCCGCGCAATTTAATGATCCATGCCACGGGTTGCGCTGCCGCATCTCGTAGGGGATTCGTGTCCTCTTTCGGAAATACATGAGTGCCATGTCATTATCGTAAGTTCGTTTGAGAAGTTTGGAAATCTAGGGACTGATGACCCCTGCAGTTTGGTCCCTTACGTTTACAAACGTATAAACACATTCGATTTCCGAAAGTTTCATTTTTCAAATCAAAGATGGTAAAAACAATTACGTTTGCCGAACTTCTACAACCACGCCTATTTTTCTTAACTGTCTACGGAATAATAACTGCTACAGGAACGAAACAGGAATGTGTAATCAATGGTATTAAGCACACATTTAGGTTACTGGTAAATTTGGCGTACCTTGGAAATACTATTAATTTTCATGGTGTACAGACGCACGTTCTGTTATGTCGTCGTTTAACTCTTAAATCTTTATTCAGCATTAGCAACGCAACGGAGACAAACGAAAAAAGTCTTGAACGCGTAAATGATTCTGAGTAGATTCTTGGAGGTTTATGAGAAAGTACAATTCAGGATAATACAAGTCTACAACTACCTCTATATAAATCCTACGTTTATCACATTTAAGTGCATAGCGGAGGGTTCATCGGACCATTTTTATGTATTTCTCTACCTTTCCTTTCTATAATAGCGCGCGGGAACAGGGAACACCTAAATCTTTTCGTTTACGATCTGATATCTCTTATTTTATTGAGATGATTACGTCACCACATACAGGTGGTTACTATGTTGAAATTTGGAAGAGAAGTCATATAATAATTGACTGCTTCTATTATTGTATTATTCAAAAATTTGTAGTTCGCTGTTATTCCTTAGCAACAACGTTCCAGAAAACGGAAGAGAAAGTTGGTAACATTAATTTCGCAAAAAATTCTGGCTGCATCGAATAATGCCTTACCACTTCAACTCGTGCATCATTTCTCTGTCATTCTCTCCTCCATATCGCGATAATACTAAACAAGCTGCTCTTCTCTGAACTTTCTTTGTATATCCGTCGGTCTCACTTGGTGAGGATCCCACAATGGGCAGCAATGCTCCAAAATAAGACGCACAGATGTAGTGTACGCAGTTTTCTTTAGTAGAACTGTTGTATATTCAAAGTGTTCTACCAATGAAACCTAGCCTTTGATTCACCTTCCTTGCAACATTTTCTATCCGTTCTTTCCAATTTCCAATGTATTCAGTTGCATTTTCGACCTTTATATCTGACCGATTTCTTGTGTAAATGAAGTATTAGTGATCATATGTATGACTTCACACTTTGCATTGTTTAAGATCAATTCCCAATTTTTTCACAATGCAGATTTTCATCAGAATAACTTTCTACATCTACATCTAGCTGGGATACTCTGCAAATCACATTTAAGTGCCTGGAAGTGGGTTCATCGAACCACCGTTCTACTATTTATCTCCCATTCCATTCTCGAATAGCGCGCGGGAAGAAAGAACACCTGAATCCTTCCGTTAGAGCTCTGATTTCCCGTATTTTATTCTGATGGTCATTTCTACCTATGTATGTGGGAATCAACAATATATTTTCGCATATTTTGCAGCTGCTTTTGATCATCTGGTTACTTTAATAACCGATAAATGAGAGTATGATCCGGAAACTAACAGAGCTACTCACATTATCTCCTACATGGTCTTAAAGATTAGGCGTACTAGTATTCCTGTAACATTTCCTTGTGGAACGCCATGTATCACTTCTATTTTTCTCGGTAACTTTCAGTCAATTACTGCATACTGCGCCATTTATGCAAGGAAATCTCAAATCCAATCGCACAACCTTGGCGATATTCCATAAGAACTACATTTCATTAGAAGACCCTCGTGAGGTGCAGGGTCAACAGCATTCCGGAAATTGAGAAATGTGGACCTATTTGAGATCTATTGTTGGTAGTTCTCTTCACTTCAAGGGAGTGAAGCGCCAGCTCTGTTTCACAAGAACGATACATTCTGAAACCGTGTTGACCATGGGTTAAAGGTTCGTTCTCTTCGATGTAGCTCACAATATATGAGGAATGTACATGTTCTAAAATCTTACTGCAAACCTACATCAATGATCTACTTTTGCAATTCTGCAGAACACTCCCATTGCCTTTCTTGAGTACTGAAATGATCTGTATATTTTCCAGTCTTTGGGTACGGAACATTTCCTTAGCGAGCGCTCGTATATGATAGCTAGCTACTGAACTGTTGCATTAGCATACTGTGAAAGGAAGCTAATTGTTATACAGTATGAACCGAGATACTTGCATTTGGTAAGTGATTTAAGTTCTTCTTAACACTCCATGGATATCTACTTCTAAAGTACGGAAGCTTGTGGTTGTTCTTGATACGAATTCTGGAATATTTACTTCGCCTTCTTCGGTGAAGGAATTTCGGAAATCTGTGTTCAGACATTCTGCTTTAGCTTTAGCGCAGCATAACAATTGCTGTCACGTAGTGAAGCTACTGATTGTGTTTTTCCGCTAGTATAGTTTACGTACGACCAGAATTTCTTCAATTTTTCTCCCATGGATTGGTTATGGAAACTATAATAAGCTTATAGCATTGAAGTTCGATCTAAATTCCGAGAGTCAGAAAGAGATCGCCAGTCATGGCTACTTTGTGACTAAGTTTGCCATGATTTTTTCTTCGCTTTAGCAAGAGTGATATAATGTGTTCTGTGTACCACCGTGGTTGAACCTTCTCTTTTGTCAATTTATTTGGTATAAATCTCTCAATAGCTGTCGATATGATGTTTGAATGTAAGTAACGTCTGAACATTGTAGACCCTAAAGACTGAGAATCTCACTCAGGAAAGGGTTAATTGATTTTATGTGCTTTATTGAATAAATATACTTTTTGTTTCATTATGGTGGATTTGGGAATTTCGATAATCAATCTCTTTACGACAATTCTGTGTTGCTAATTCCTGTGTCTGTTTCGATGTTCTTCATTAGCTCCGGATTATTTGTTGCTAGGAGGGCAAGTATGTTTTCACAACAATTTACTATTCTAGTGAGTTAATGATCTAGCTGCTGGAAATCATTTTCAGAGAATGCGTTCAGTACAATTTCGGACCATGTTTTGTGTTTGCCTCCGGTTTTGAATGTTTATAAACCTATTGACTAAACTGCAATGCTCATCACTCCCTATACTTACAAACTTCTTAAACCAACTAAGGACAGCACAAACATACTCACAAACAGACACACAGTCACTCACTCACACACATACACAAACACATACACACACAATCACAAAAACATGCCAGAGGGAGGAATCGAACCTGGAATGAATGCCCAGTCTGTACCATAATGCCTTAGACCACGCGGCCATTCCGTGGAGCTCTGGTTTTGAACTTCGATTTTTGCAAACATATCGAAGGTAAGTTAGTCACCAACAATTATAAATGTAGCGTTTAGATATGATTTTGAAATTTCAGCCAAACTTTCTTTGTACATTTCTACATCTACATACATACTCCGCAATTCACCGTAAGGTGCGTGGCGGAGGGTACACTGTACCACTACTAGGCATTTCCTTTCCTATTCCACTCCCAAATTGAACGAGGAAAAAAAAGAATGCCTATATGCCTCCGTACGAGCCCTAATTTCTCATATCTTGTCTTTGTGATCTTTACGCGAAATGTAAGTAGGCGGCAGCAAGATCGTACTACACTCAGCTTCAAATTCCGGCCCTCTAAATTTACTCAACAGAAATTCACGAAAAGAACGTCGTCTTTCTTCCAGCGATCCCCAATTGAGTTGCCGGAGCATTTCCGTGACACTCGCGCATTGGTCGAATCTACCGGTAACAAATTTAGCTGCTCGCCTCTGAACCGCCTCTATGTCTTCCTTTAAACTGATCTGCTGCTGCGGGTCCCAAACACTTGAGCAATACTCAAGACGTGGTCGTACAAGCGTTTAATACGCGGTCTCCTTTACAGGTGAAGTTCATCTTCCCAAAATTCTCCCAATAAACCGAAGTCGGCTGTCCGCCCTACTCACAACTGTCCTTATATGCTCCTTATATTTCATATTGCTCTGCAATGTTACGCCTAGATATTTGAACGACGTGACAGCATCAAGAAGCTCACTACCAATGCTGTATTCGAACATTATGGGATTGTTTTTTCTACTCATGCGCATCACCTTACATTTTTCCACATTGAGAGCTAGCTGCCAATCATCGCACCAACTAGAAATTTTGTCTAAGTCATCCTGTATGCGATTACAGTAAGTTACAGACGACAACCTTCCATACACCACAGCATCGTCAGCAAACAGCCGCATATTACAACTTACTCTGTCCATCAGATCATTTATATAGATAGAAAATAATAGCGGTCCCATCACACTCCCCTGGGGCACGCCTGACGATACACTCGTCTCTGATGAACACTCGCCGTCAAGAACAACGTACTGCGTTCTATTACTTAGGAAGTCTTCCAGCCAGTCACAAATCTGTGAACCTATTCCATAAGCTCGTATCTTCGTTAGCAGTCTGCAATCAAGTCGACTTAGTATTCCAGTTGTCAGGAACTACTTCAATATGGTTACAGGATAAACAGCTTGTGACAGAAATAAATACAACTCCACCTATTTTATTTTATATGTCATTTTCGAAAACCACTTATAAAACTTTCAGTGAATATATCTCCGTTTTAACCAACTTTCGCTACAATAATGATCTGACGTCAGTACCTTGGATTAGTGCTCGGACCTCTGGATACGTTTTCCAAGCAGCTACGACAGTTTACAACTTTTAGACCAATTTTTTTTAGATCGGTATTCTTCCTCTCTTTGATCTCTACCCTTTGACACTGAAACAATTTGTGTGTGCTCCCAATCCCCTCTAACCTAAAAATAACCGCCCCGTCCACGCCACACAACCCCCCGCTACCCGTGTAGCCGCTTCCAGACCTATTCAGCGGAACCCTAAAATAGGTGTCCCAATTCGAGGAATTTGCAGTCTATACAGTCACAAAAGCGTCTGAGCCGCTCATTCAGACCCTTCACTCAACGCTGTACCAGAGGTCCTCAGTACGTCCTGTCAACTATGCTGCAGATGGTGACCTCTGCTTTCATGTTGCAAGTAACTTGCCAGTCTTTGATAGCTGCTCATATCCAAAGAGAATCGCTTCCAAACCAACGCGACATATATAGTTCGTGGTTAACCTGCTGATTCATTTACGACACTTAAGGATCTTCTTCTCAGGACGTGTAATTGTGAGTTGCAATGTTTAGATATATGGCTTACACTTTTATTTCCGCGCGAAAAACACTAAAATCATCAGATATTTGTTTAAGCTATGCAGATAAAGCTGTTCAAGTTCGTATGTAGATTTCTATAAAAATATGCACAATTTTTCAAGTATTTGCTACCGAAAGTAATCTAAATTGCTATCATACAAATGTTTACATGGATCTAGATACAACACCGTCCAAGTAGGCTAGTAACTGCGTTAAAGCGTAAGGTAAAAAGGTAATATAATACTATCAAAAATACATATGTTATAGTAATTTATAAGTTCGAAAAGAAGTTTTGAAAATTTAAATGTACAGTTGCGATATACTTCAAATAATGAGAAAAAATATTTACTTCTTTACTTTTAAGCTCGTAAGCATAATTTTCAACAACTTGGGACAAAACGTTTAAAACATATTCCCCATTATAAACTGACAATTCGGTAATTAACACAACTGTCAAGAGCTGCTTTATTGGCAATCAAAAATATTACATTCGTACTCCATCTGAATTATTTCATCTATATCATGTGCATTGCCCACCACTCTAATGGCTACACCACGTCAATAGCTCCCAATATTATGCAACATCGTCCCTCCTGATGTAAGACGGAAGGAAGCCTTAATGAGAGAGTATTATAAGATCTTGTCCACTCCTGAGCTTCCTATCTTGCAAGACCTTCCACCACAGGTAGGCCGGCTGAAATCACGTAAACCACCTGTTAAAACAGCTGTGCAACTACATGAGAGTGGCTTCTCGCCTAAATCAAACTGGGAAAGAACCTGGGATTCGTTTAATGGAAAAAAACAGCATCTGGATAGACTATCCCTCTAAGCAGCTCCAAGGAATGGACTTTCCCATGAGAGAATGGTCTTTGATCAACCGCTTCCGAACTGGTGTTGGTCGCTGTAACTATTGGACATTCAAATGGCGACAGACAGACGACCAGTCATGTGACTGTGGAGCAGACCTACAAACGATGACCCACATAATTACTAATTGCCCATTACGATCATTCTCAGGAGGGATGACCGAACTCTATATAGTCAGTCAGGAAGCTGTCCAATGGTTAAAGGGGTTGGACTTGGCTCTGTGACAGAGATATGTTTTACCTTATAAATTAGACACTAGTATATCTTACTAAAGTATTATATGTAGCTGACATTATACAATACGATATATAGATATATATATATGTAACAATGATTTTTTTTACTGCTGGCATTTCAAGGAACAACAAATGCTTAGGTCTATCAGTCTGGCCTGTCACACTCCTCAAACTCTTTACACAATGTCTACTGCATTTTCTTTCACATTCTTTTGGCTTTCTACAATATAACCTTACAGTCCGTTTTCTAAGTTCAAAAATGTTCAAATGTTTGTATAGCTCATGGGACTTAACTACGGGGTCATCAGTCCCTAAACTTACAAACTACTTATGAACTAACTACTACTAAGGATGGCACAAATATCCATGCCCGAGGGGGTATTCAAACCCCCGACCGTAGGGGCCGTGCAGACCGTGACTGGAGCGCCTCAGTCCCCTTGGCCACCGCGGCCGGCGTTTCCTAAGTACAAGTACTTTTGCTTTTGCTTCCATTCTTGACCCTTGTGGAGAGGGTATGCAGTATTCTGCTTTTAGTAGTAATCCACGCATTTTTAAGGTTTGACTTAAGTGCTTCTCCACGGCTAACTTTTTCGTTTCTGTTGCGGGATTACTGGAAGAATTCAAAAATTAAGCTAATTTATTTGTTACATCGTTGCTTGTTTTCATTTATGCTTTCACCTGTTTAGATCTATCGCGTGCTTAAGACTGCTATTCGTTTCAATTTATCTGTTACAATCTGATGTACTGACACCTTTCATGACCATTTAGACTTGCTCCTCAATTCGGTCCAGTGCAACATGATAAGTATAAATAAAAATTGAACACAAAATAATATAATAATTACAGCACTCCATATCAAATATGATTTAAAAACTTTAAACATGGTTGCAATTCAGCAACGGTGGAACACGATCCAAAAGTCAACACAGTTTCCGCCGACCAGTTGCATAAAAATGGTTTATATGCATAAACCTTGACCTAGGTTTCGGCAAAAGTAATTTTGCTTTCTTCAGAAGTATTGCCTAATAAAATATAATACACAAATCATTTGAATAATAGTAAAATACAAAAGTGTTTCTAAAATAAGAAATTAAAATTACAGCATAGATGAGAATATACTTACATAAAGCTCACATTAAAAATGTTGTTAAATAAAATGTGGCTGACTCCATGTCAATGGAATAAAAAGTAAAATTTAAAACAATGTCTACATCATAAAATTGTGGAGCACGTCCACACACAGGTCGAGTGAGCACTGCGTACTTGCAGAGGCGTAGGAACCCTAGTGACGTGCGCCCGCACTAGGTGGCGCCAAGAGGACTGATGGGCGTGCGCGCAGTCGCGGACGCGAATCAATTTGACAAGAAGAAACTATGTGTAATATGATTTTATTATGATGACCGGTTTTGATCAAAAGCGATCATGCTCAGATCATGTCCTTGTGAGTAGCTGGCCAGTGTCTTGAGCAGCATCACTGCAGTTTTGCTCCTCAATAGACGGGCTAGTTATACGGAAGGACATAATATGAGGACGATCTGTATTGATCGAAACGCGTCTTCACAATAAAATATATATCATATTGTGAACTACACCGCTGTAATTATAATATTCAGAAAATTTCAGGTCACTTTTTTTATTTTCCAATGGGAATAATGTTCCATAAAATGTTAAATATAAAGAATAGATAGTTGATGAAGATCAATAAAAATATTAACTGCAACTGTGTCCTTGTTAATCTGATGTTACACCATATTAGCGATGCTAATGCGTTCCGGTTTTGGTATTCCCATATTCTCGTACAGCTCGCGTACAATGCCACTCGCTGCTCTTCCTCTCGTAGCAGTAAACATCGTTTGTAACACTAGTGACGAACTCCATTTAAATTACAAAGCAGTAAATGAAAACAGAGTAGAATTTAACGCGGAGGCAGAGCGACATCTGACAGTGGTCGCACACTGGCGCATTGCCACTGTGTTGGGCGTCAGTGGGGCAGGACCATGGGCCGTCGTGTGTCGGGCCGGCTCGGTTCGGCTCGGCCCGGCGCGGCATCGGTTTAATTTGGACGCGGCTGTTTGCCGCCACTGTGTGCCTGCGGGCGGCTAATTAACGGAATTGTGATGGCGGCGCGACTGAGGCGTGCCACCTCGCGCTCCGCCGCCGACTGCTCGCGCAGAATTGCGTCGGGCGTAACGGAATAAAAGCCAACATGCATATTTCATGCCCCACCGCAGGATGCTCCAGCTAGAGGAATGCCCTAGAGTTGCTGGAATATCCTCCCACCTCGTTTATCGAGAGATGTGAAACACAGCTTCTAATCCAGGCTAGTCGATGCTAAGAACGGAAACTCTCGATTGCAATATGGTATTCATCTACATCTACATAGATACTCTGCATATCACATTATCTACCTGATAGGAAATATTACCCAAACACAAAAAACAACGTAGTCATGTGGCTACTTTCCAACTATTCAAGTTACGTCTTTAACAACATTGGTGGAGATGAACATGTGGACTTCAGAATGTACATGGAAGCAGAAATCGCAAAAATATGTACATATAAATTTCATGGCAAGATATTCGGAAACATGTTAAAATTGATTTTGACAGAATGGGTGTCGGTTAGAAGCAAGTGACAGCTTCGGAGTTAGGTGGAAAGAATCGCGAGAAGTTCTGTGGATACCCCCAAATTCTTCCCTGTTCTTTTCTACATCTATATCTACATAGATACTCTGCAAATCACATTCAAGTGCCTGGCAGAGGGTTCATTAACCACTTTCATAACTTTTCTCTACCGTTCTATTCTCTAATATCGCGCGGGAAGAAAGAACACCTAAATCGTTCCGTTTTCGATCTGATTTCTCTTATTTTATTGGGATGGTCATGTCTCCCTAAGTAGGTGGGTGCTAGCAAAATATTTTCACATTCAGAACTAAAAGTCGGTGATTGAAACTTCGCAAACAGATCACACGGCAATGAATAACGTCTTTCTTTTAATGATTTCCACCCCAATTCGTGCAACATTTCCGTGACGCTTCCCCTCCCCCTCCCCGTAACGTGATAAAACAAAACGAGCTTCCCTTCTCTGAACCTTCTCAATGTCTTCCTTCAATCCCAACTGGTGAGGGTCCCACAAGGAGCAACAGTACTCCAGGAGAGGATGCACAAGTGTGATGTAGACAATCTCTTTGGTGGAGCTGGTGCATCTTCGAAGCGTTCTGCCAATGAAATGTAACATTTTGTTCACCTTTCCCACAATATTTTCTGTTCTCTCCAGTCAAAGTTGTTCGTAATTGTAACTCCTAGGTATTTGGTAGAATCTACGACCTTAAGGTTTGACTGATTTATCGCGTAATTGAAGTTCCGCGGATTTCTTTTAGTGGTCATGTGTATTACTTCACACTTTTCTTTATTTAGTGTCAATTATTGCAGTCTCGCCCCCACGTATTCGTATCTTAACATCTTGGGTTCGGTGTTCTGGTGGATATCAGTGTCACACCTGCACGAAATGTCGATTACGAGGCTTGTAACATTGATCAATTGTGACCTGAGATAGCTACTCCAGTGGACTTGGAGTAGTATTATTTCGCTTTGGACGACGATTGCAGGCGCATACTATGTTCTGCGCCCACTCGCTGCAATATGCTGGAATGTTGCAATTGTAGATTTTTTTTTTTTTTTTTTTTTTTTTTTTTTTTTTTTTTTTTTTTTTTTTTTTTTTTTGAGAAATAGCAATCGATAACAAAATTATATATATATATATTTAAAAAAAAGCAGACTCGGTCGCAAGAGAATGTTTATTGTTGTTAGGCAACCGGTTTCACTCTGTTCAGGCCGACTGCAATACAAATATTAAGAAGGCTGTACAGAAGATGATATTATGGAAATAAACAGTAAAATAACGATGTGAAATGTTAGACCCATAGCAGCCGATTGTGGGCGGGTCTGGAACCCTTGGCCGGGGAAATCAACTGCGCAATACTACAGAAACGCTCGAGCTTATGTCCAGCTCCGCCCCACCCCCACATGCGGCGTTACATTATTGACAGTCAATCTCGTACTTATTAATAATTTTTGTTGTTGTCTTAAAGGCTACAGTTATATTACATTTATCCCCCTTGTTAATATCATAACTGTAGGATGTAAGACAACAACAACTTCAAATTTTATTTTCACACTAGCTGAAAACCCAACGTTGCTCGGGATGTTAAATATCTGCCTGGCTGCATGTGAAACTGCAGTAGGTGTAGATGGAAAGCACATATTATAAAAATCAGGTTCCAGGCTTCCGATTCTTACTTTCCGGATATACACCAATTTCAAACCAAAGGTTTATTCATACCACTCATTCTTCGATTCCTTTTTAAATTATTAAGTAAATAATTTTATTATTTCAGTATACTTGAATTTCGTCAAGAAATAAATTGACTATGAAAATAATAAATAAATGAAAATGCTTCATAAAGAAATAGTTTTTGCATTTATATATTTCCTGTGAAATTTTGAAGCCGCGGCGGAGTGGCCGAGCGCATTTAGGCACTATGTTCCGATGCGCGAGGCTGTTCCCCGTCGAGGTTCGAATTCCCCCCCCCCCCTCGGGCATGATTGCTTGTGACGTCTTTGGTATCTGGTAGTTCATTAGTTGTGTATAAGTTTAGGGACTGATGCCCCCGCAGTTAAGTCCCATAACTTTATCAAACATTGAAAATTTTGAAGTAAATTAACTTTTAAGAATTCTTGTTTTCCGCCTCTATATAAAACACACATACATACACACAACATATGTATATCTTCCAGGCTCTAATATGAATATATTCTTTGGTGAGTCCGCCCCTGACATGGAGATGCAAAATCCATTACGAAGTATTTAATAGATTGCCCTGTAATATATTAATCGTAATAGAAATTGCAGGTTCCAATGGAAACTGCAGTCTCTTGAAGGTAGATTTGTAGGATATAATGGATATTCGTTGGGTGTACTCTGTTTCATTCTGTTCCTTTCCTTGCTATGGAAGTAAACTGCTTTCGCTTCCTGCCGGATGGAGCAATTTTCCATGAACGTTACTGTTTACGTGCTCATATCTCATGAACTACGTGTCGCAATGTGATACAATTTATAAGCTACATTCAACTTTATATATGTATACTGTTTGTAAAATTTCCTGCCGCTACAATTTGTAGTATTGAAATTATAAATTGTAGCGTCATACCGAGAGCCGTAGTTTTATTCCATCAACAACGAAAAAGTAGTAAGCGAGAAACATTTTTCCTTTCATCATTTTATTATGGTTGTCAGCGAGAAAAACTTTCATAAAGGTTTGTTGCAAGTCGCAAAGTACTGTCATTCTCATACAGTGTATTTCGAAAGTCTCGCCGCATGATATGGCATCTTTTGCGATATCTATTGGTTATGATGTAATATCTTCTGAACGATGTGCCGTATGATATTCTTAACCATGCAGCGATTGTTATCTCACGGTTAGGAATGTGTGTTCCAAATTTGGTTGAAATCGGTCCAGTGGTTTAGGAGAAAATGAGCAGTATTGTCACTAAATGCAGCAATTTTCCGCGCATCTCATTGTTTATGACGTCATTTCTCGTGAACTATATGTCGTATGTGATTCTTACACTTACGGCGACCGTCCTCATCGATTGAAGCTTACGTTTCAAAAATTTCATAAAGATTTGAACGAAACAGTAGATTTGTACGCAACACGTACAAACATACGGACACTCTGCTTTATATATTAGATTCACAGAATATATGACATCAACTGCAAATGGGCAAAGCTGAAAATATGAACCCATCCGGAATTAGAACCCTGGTCTCCTGCTTTCTAGGCAGGTGCGCTGACCCCTACACTACTGGAGACACAGTGATCACCGCACCTGCAGGAATTACCTAAGCACACCTCCCGTCAGACACAAATTTCCAGCTTTACCCTGCCCACAGTACTCGAACTCATAGTCACTATGTATTAATTACCGTAAGAGTAAGGGCTTCAAACTTGCCCACCCCTCCGCACTAACATAAGGATCATTACATATTTTTGGAAACATTTTTTGTTTCATTTATTGGTCAACAGCACTCTCATTTAGATGTTTATATAAAGAACAGTAACAGGTTACATACAACAATATCTCCGCTTTAAGACAGATGTTCGAATGGTTGTACAAATGGAAGCCGATACTTGCTAAGCCAGTAAGATGAATCCCATGTTCTTAGCTCAATTGGAAAGCGACCATTAAATAATTTACAGGCCTGCCATTCCGTAACGGCAACGGACATTGAGATCAGATTCTGGTAGGTGCTGTACTGATAGAGAGTGAATTCCGGTAGAGAATATGCGGCAAGGCTCTTGAATGGATCGGAATAAATGCCACCGCTCCATTCGGCCGGCAAGGCGTACGCCACTCCTCCCTATCCGTCGCATCTGATGGAGGAAGGCCCCGCAACAGGCGCCCTTAATAAAGCAGGAGAGCGCCACGGAACGAGCCAGAGACCGCCATTAAGATAAAACACAGGGAAGGGGTCTTTCGGAAGCAGATAGCCCGAGACACCGCCGGGTCACGGGGCGAATGGAGGAGCTAAATCCACTGCGATAGTGGGGGCCGGGGGGGGGGGGTGGATGTGGCATAAAGTGACGCCACTGACTGGGGGCTCGCGTCTCAGTGTCAGCCTCAGGAAAAATAGAGAAAACGGGGAAAAAATCTCACCACTGCTCCAATTATTGCTTGAGAATCCACCTGTATTACTAAGGAAGGCTTACACCAGGGTGAAGTAAATCATCTTTCCTCTAATGCAGTGGTTCCTAAACTAGGTAGCGACCTACTAGTGGGTCGCTGGAAGATTTAACCCTTTCAGAACTGATTTTTTTCTGTAGGAAGAACATTATTTTTTGCTGTATTCCTCTTAATTTACATTTTTAATGATTTTAGAAGCAAGCTTTACGCTGTAGTATGCATCCATTTACATACTACAAAATTGCATATGCTGTAAAGCAAGGCTCCTTTTTATGGACTAAAATAATTAAATTTGTAACACTAATGTTTGTTCTAAATAAACTGATCATTCAATAGTTGCCATGTAAAATAATTACTACTACTTTTCAGTTGTACAGTGGAATACAAGTAACCCACAACTTGAGTGTTCTTTGGAGTTCACAAGCTGCTGCGCAGTGCAACACTGACTACTTGATATTTTTATAGTGATCTTCCGCAGATGACAGTAAGTGATCACGATGAAAAGGCTGAATACTCACAGTCATATACATGTTGTTTCGATTGAGAAAAAATGTTTGTGATCTATCTTAGACACTGTAAAAGTTACGTACACAGTTTTAGCCAAAGAGTCTGAAAGGATTAAAATATCTACGTAAGAGACCTAACCGACTGAAAACAGCACGAAAGTGTATTTGAAAAGAAAAATATCTTGATCAGAAGAGTTATGTTCGGCACCCGTTCTAAACAGAAGATCAATTAGGCTAATAAAGTACTCGTAACGGAAAGTCGAGGTTGGAACTTAACAATTCACCGCAGAGACATACAGAGAACTGCGACACGCACATAAGAAATGGCACTCATACATACAACACTTGAGCTGTCGGCCATTAGCCTTCGTCAGAAGATAGGGTATTCACACAATCACACAGGCACACTTGACAGTCACACAACCGTCATCTCCGGCCGCAGTTGTGTGTCTATGTGCTTGTAAGAATACTCCCTTTCTGATGAAGGCTGGTGGCCGATAGATTAAGAGTTTTCTGGGTGTCATTTCCTATGTGCCTGTCGCAACTCGTCGTGAGTTGTAAACTATCCTCAGTATAGTGTTGATTAATAAAGTACTTAGGGCGATATGATACCAATTCTGTCATTGCATTCTTTCGTAGGTGTGATATGGCAAAGCCGCACCCTCTTTCGCTTGTGCCAAGTGTCTTATGAGTAACCTTTAGTGTGTGTACCCTTGTTTATAGAGGCGGCTTTCTGTAATAATAAGTTTCTAATGTGTATTTATTTCACAATGGGTGCTTTCAATTATAACTGCAAGCTCTCACCTGACGTAATGGGGAAGGAAAGCATCGGATGTGAAGTTTTGAAGGTATTAATGCTATCAATACTTAGATATGAAAGGAAAATAATCTCGCCTCCATCTCTTTTACTTATTTTTACAAAAGAAAATATTTCGTTGTAAACGTTTTACGCTCAAAACTATGAAGTTTCAATCCAGGTACAGAAAATATCATTAAGACCAAGACTAAATACATTTATAAATCTCATTGAGTTTATCGTTTAATTTATATAAAACTAGCTGTAAACCCGGCGTTGCCCGGGTGTTTATTGATCCTACAGTCTCGTAGTATACATCCCCTCTTCCACCCTCTCTTTCCATCCACCACTTTCTCTCCCATCTCTCTGTTCATTTCCACCTTTCCCTCTCTCAGCAAAGTTACCTGCAAGGAATCCTCTGTCACGTACGATACAAACATTTGTATACCCACTAATCTTCCTCTTGGTTTAAAGCACATTTGTGGAAAAATTCATAAAGTTTGGAACAAAACTATGCATTTTGTAAAACTCCGTATGGTAAGTACACTCCATCATGCACCGAACGAAATTTTATACTGACAGTGACATTCCTCTTGTTTTTAAGGTAGAGTGTGCAAAATTTCATTTATATCGGAACAAGATTATAGATTTCTATGTAACAGAAACGCAGGGTCACATTGAAAACGCACTTCGTTGTTCTGAAATATTCCTGTTTTATTTCATACAACCCTTGTTCTGACAATAACGAAAACAACAAATAAAGGCTCTGTGAAATCGGTCGAGCCGTTCTCAAGTTATGGAGCGACCAAGGTATTTAGGGATCTATTTTTATTTTGCAAAGTACCTTCCTCCATGCACCGTATGAAACTTAAGGTAGACGGTGACGTTCCTTTTGTTTTGAAGGTCAAGCGTGCGAAATTTTATGAAAATTGGAATGAAACTGTAGATTTTGTGAGTCTGTAGGAGAAGTATGCTCTGCTATGCACATATCACCAAATACTTTCTTAGCTGACATTTCCTACCTATAAACTACATTCCTGCCAAATTTCAGCTTCATAGGTTAAGTAGTTTTCGAGATTTCTTGTTTTAGTCAGTGAGTGAGTGCGTGTCCTTTCGCTTTTATATAGATAGAGATTAAGAAAAGCGATTGCTTAATTTTGGATGTAAGAGAATTAATGGAGACTTGTAGACAAAAATAAATAGTAACATGCAAATGTGTAATGATAACTTTATTTGATACAAGGTCATGCCTGATGGGACAGTTTTACGGCATCTACAGCGAAACTGTTATGAACTGTAGACTTCTTTTCGTTTTATCGTTATGTGGGACAGGAGGGCGAGGTAATTCACAAAGCGCTTCATAAATATCCGAAATTACATGCAAACATTGTTGCAGGTCCGTAACTTCTCCCATTTTCCAATAATTGACGCATAAATCTGGGTATTCTTATGCGGTGGCCTCTCACTATTTATGACGTCATATCTTCTGAGCTATATGCCGTGCGCTTTTGTTTTTGGGTCAGGAACCTTCGAGGGCGAACGGTGAACAGTTCACAAAAGTTTCTTTACAATGGAATGAATCGTTTATGAACACAGAGAGAACATACAAACATATATATAGATGAGTTATTTTAATACTGAAGGCAGGAAAATTTTTATTAAGGACCTCAGGGACCGCATCGGTAAAATTTTGACGAAACGGAATGTTGCCGTTATCTACAAACCTACTCTAAAGATACGGGCTCACCGGAAATCGGCGGAGGATGCTCGCAAACCGCTGGAGAAATCGGGGATATATCGGATTCCGTGTAGCTGTGGAGACGTATACGTGGGTACCACAAAAAGAACAGTCAAAAAATGACTACAATAGCACAAGGGGAACTGTAGAAGGGGAGAGATTGACAGATCAGCTGTTGCTGAAGATGTTTTTAAACCTGGGGAACACCTTACTCAATTTGATAAGACTCAGGTTTTAGCAGCCACAAATTTATACCTCGAAAGTCTGTACAGAGAGGCTTTAGAAATTTTAAAACACCCCAATAATTGCAATAGGATAGGGGAGGGCGTGAAACTGAATGAAATCTGGATTCCGGTGTTTCAATGCTACACCATTTGAAACTGCTGCATTATTTCGATTCCAGATGTTGAGATACCAGCACTTACACCAAACGCCAATATAACGAGGTAACGCTGTAAATCAACCATACAAAACATTGTGGAGGCTGTTGTTGTTGTTGGGTTTTGGAAGGGACTAAACAGCAACGGTTATCAGTCCCTTGTTCCAGTCAAAGAGATAAAACATTTTGTTAAGCGATCCAAAATAAATGCGTTAACAAGTCAAAGTTTAAAACTTACAGACGAATATGAAGAAAGGATGCGATTAAAATCGAAGAAGGGATAAAACAGCTGAAACAGTACAAGAGTGTTTTTGCTGGGTGGTCACAGGGATATAAGGAACACACCCAGCCACTCTGGAACACGTTAAAACCACCTACCTAACAGACTTAAGCAGGTGGAGGACAGAGCAGTGACAGACAAACACGAACTTTAAATTGACTTGTAAAATCCACATTCACGCATAAAATTTAAAACAGAGTCAACCGTGGAGGTGTTGTCAGCTAATGCAAGCTGCAAAGCGTCAGGGATATTAAAATTTCGTCTCGCTGCGGCTAAATTGTGGCATTCAATTAAGATGTGGGCTACTGTCAAAGGAGCACCACTTCCACACTGAGGGGGGTCCTCGCGACGCAAAAGGTGACCATGCGTGAGCCAGGTACGGCCTATACAGAGACGGCAAAGGACAACCGACTCCCTGCGAGAACCCCTCAGGGAGGTCTTCCACACTGCGGTAGAGGGCTTGAAAACACGGAGCTTATTGGGTTCGGTCGAGTCTGCCCATTCAGAATTCCAAACCCGAAGGACCTTGTCGATCAACTGGGTTTGGAGGTCCGAGTCTGGGAGGCCAATATCCGGGGACCGTGATGTAGTGGCCTGCTTGGCCAGCTGATCGACGCGTTCATTTCCTGGTATATCGATGTGGCCCGGTGTCCAGACAAAGGTGACAGAACGGCCTGACACTCCAAGGGCGAAGACAGCATCTTGAATGGCTCGCACCACAGTGTGTTTCGGTAGAAACTGGTCGAGGGCCTGTAAGCCACTCAGGGAGTCGCTGCAGATGACGAACGACCCCCTGGGGCGAGCTCTGAGGTGTTCAAGAGCTCTCAAAATACCGACCAGTTCTGCGGTGAAGATGCTGCTTCCACAAGGCAATGACCGCTGTTCGATGTGGTCACCATAGATAAAGGCATATCCAGCATGGCCATCGACCAAAGAACCATCCGTGGCGACGGAGAACCAGTGGTGAGATAGAGGCCTTTGAATCCCGGGACAAGTCCAACCGAAACTCAAGGCGAGGAATATTCCAGGGGGGGATACGAGGGGAGTAATGGTAAGGTGGAGGAAGGGGTAAGGAATCAAGTGAAGAGAGAAGGGAACGGACACGGACCGCAATCGGGAGACCCGACCTGGGCCGAAGTCACGAGGAAGGGAGTGCAGAAAGCGGGAAGAGAAGCCTACGATTCGGATGACGGGGTGAAGCATGAACCCGGGCAATGTAACTCACAAACAACCGTTGCCGGCGATACCGCAGAGGGGGAACACCAGCTTCAGCTAGAAGGCTCGTTACGGGACTGGTGCGAAAAGCCCCTGTTGCGAGACGATCACCCGTGTGGTGAACGGGGTCTAGGACCCGCAGAAGGGGCTGCTGAGTCGTACACCACGCTCCCGTAATCAAGCCGCGACAGAATAAGCGACTTGTAGAGCTGAAGAAGGGTGGAACGTGCTGCTCCCCAACTAGTATGGCTGAGGCATCGAAGGACATTTAAATGCCGCCAACACTTCTGTCTCAGCTGACGTAGGTGTGGCACCCAAGTCAGCCGGGCATCGAAGACCATGCCCAGGAAGCGATGTGTTTCCTCAACCTGAAGTAGTTCACCACCCAGGTAGAGCTCCGGGTCAGGGTGAACTACCCGACGGCGACAGAAGTGCATCACGCGGGTTTTCCGTGCGGAGAACTGAAATCCGTGAGTAGAGGCCCATGACTGGGCCTTTTGGATGGCACCCTGCAGCCGCGGTTCAGCTACGCCGATGGAAACGGAGCTGAAATACAGGCAGAAGTCGTCAGCGAACAGGGAGAAACTGACTGATGACCCCACAGCCCTAGCAAGACCGTTTATCGCCACTAAAAACAATGGAACGCTGAGGACAGAGCCCTGTGGGACACCGTTCTCTTGAATACGGGGGGAGCTAACTGATGCCCCAACCCTCACCCGAAACGATCTGTGGGAGAGGAAATTGCGAATAAAAATAGGAAGGGCGCCACGTAAGCCCCAGTCATGCAGAGTCGTCAAAATATGGTGGCGCCAGGTGGTGTCATACGCCTTTCGAAGGTCGAAAAATACAGCAACCAAATGCTGACGCCTAGCAAACGCAGTGCGAATAGCCGACTCCAATGACACGAGGTTGTCAATGGTAGAACGGCCCTGACGAAAGCCCCCTTGTTGTGGAGCAAGGAGTCCACGCTCTTCGAGGATCCACATAAGCCGCCGACTCACCATACGTTCGAAGAGCTTGCAGAGAACGTTGGTGAGGCTGATCGGACGGTAATTGTCAGCCACCAGGGGATCTGCACCAAGTTTCAGCACCGGGATGATATTGCTTTCCCGCCACTGCGACGGGAAAGTGCCCTCTGCCCATAGATGGTCAAACAGGGCGAGTATGCGGCGTTGAAACTCTGGTGAAAGGTGTCGGAGGAATTGGCCGTGAATCCTATCAGGTCCTGGAGTTGTATCAGGACTCGCAGCAAGGGCAGTTCGGAACTCCCACTCGCTAAACGGGTCGTTGTATATTTCCCGACGACGACTGCGGAAAGATATCTGTTTCCGCTCGGCCCGCTCTTTGAGGGAGCGGAAGTCGGCACTGTATGTGGCAGTCGCAGAGCATTGTGCGTAGTGGTCGGCCATGTGCTCAGCGATCGCTGGCGGGAGCGTACTGAGCACACCCTGGATGGTGAGGGATGGGATTCCTGTCGGCGGGCGGTATCCAAAGACGCGTCGGACTGCACTGAGTCAGGGAGGTGCAGGAGCCGATACTGGCTACATACCGCTCCCAGGAATCCTGCTTGCTCTGCTGTATGAGTCGTCGAGCACGCGCACGGAGCCGTTTAAAGGCCACCAAAGTCTCCACGGATGGGTGGCGTCGGTGGCGCTGGAGCGCTCGCCGACGTTCCCGGATAGCCTCAGCAATCTCCGGTGTCCACCAAGGCACGGACCTACGCCTAGTGGAACCGGTGGTTTGTGGAACTGCTACCTCAGCGGCCATGACAATACTATCAGTCACCTGCTGGACTGCATTGTCAATGTCATCTGGGAGTGGTGCAGCGATGACAGCGGTTGAAGTATAGACTGGCCAGTCAGCCCTACGGAGACACCAACGGGGTACGCTGTCTGCAGCTTGGTACCACGGGAGCGACACAAAGATTGGGAAGTGGTCGCTGCCACACAGGTCCTCATGCACACGCCAGCCGAGGTGTGGTCGAAAGCTGGGGCTGCAGAGAGGTCGATCGCTGAATACGTGCCCTGTGCCACGCTAAAATGCGTGGGCGAACCTGTATTCAGGAGGCAAAGGTCTTGTTGCGCCAATAATGTCTCAAAGTCCCTACCGCGGCCTGTGGTCTGGAGTCCACCCCACAAAGAGTTGTGGGCGTTGAAGTCCCCCAAAAGGAGGAATGGTGGGGGAAGTTGGGAGACCAGAGCAGTTAGGGCGTTGAGAGACACAGCCTCATCCGGAGGCTGCAGACAGTGAATTCCTGCGTTGCCCGGATTCTGACAGCTACTGCCTCAAGAGTGGTGTTGAGTGGCACTGGGGCACTGGGTACAGTGTCCAGGACAAACAGGCAGACACCGCCAGACACCCTGTCGTAAAGGGTCCTGTTGCGGTAGTAGCCCTGATACCCACGGAGGGCAGGGGTGCGCTGTGCTGGAAACCATGTCTCCTGTAGGGCGATACAAAGTGCAGGGTAGCGCCACAGTAATTGGCGCAGCTCGGCCAGGTGATTAAAGAAGCCGCCGCAATTCCACTGGAGAATAAATCTTTCTGCTCGCTGTAAAGCCATAAAACAAAAGAAAGAAAAGAAGATCATTCCATAGGAACATCTGCCGCCTTATGGTCAGGATCTACAGAATCTAAGACCATAGGTGATTCTGGATGTGCAGAGTTCCTACGTGCAGGCGAATCCAGAAGTGCGAGATCCTCAGCGGAGGCGAGGATCTCGACTTCATCCTCTGAAGCAGATGATGTGTGTGTCGGTGGCTTGGAAGCCACACAAGAATCCTTTTTCTTCTTGTCTTTCTTTTTACCCTCTCGCTGGCCCTTGGGTGTTAAGGGCCGTGGGGGCTTCTCAACAGGGGCTGCAGGTGCCAACGAAGAGGTGGAGGCACCTAGATCAGCAGCTGCGGGATCCTTCAGCCATTTGCTGGGATTCACTTTCCCACGAAGAGAAGCCTCAGAAGGGAGTGTCCCGTGGGACCCCTTCCGGGCGAGAGGAGCCGGAGAAGGCTGTTGTTTCTCCGGCGCTGGGGTGGGGACCGACGTCCCCCGCAATGGCTTGTCTGCTGCCCACAACGTGAAAAGTGTGGGAGCAACCGAAGGAGTAGCACCCCCAACAGTCAAGGGGGCAGGTGCAGTAGTTCGGGCCTGGGGGCCCGCTGGCATTCGTGGTACAGGTGGTCTGGAGACCGATGGTGAAGCTACAGAGGCGTATGAGGTGATCATGGTCACAGGATGGAGCTTCAAATATTTACGTCTGGCCTCTGCGTATGTCAGCCGGTCCAGGGTCTTATACTCCATGATCTTGCGCTCTTTGTGGAGTACAGAACAGTCGGTCGAACAAGGAGGATGCTGCTGATTGCAATTGATGCACACTGGAGGTGGGGTACAGGGGGCGTCTGGATGGAATGCACGCCCACACTCCCGACATGTTGGATTGGCGTCACATCGGGAGGACATGTGATCAAACCTCCAGCACTTGAAGCAGCGCATAGGGGGAGGAACGTAGGGCTTGACGTCACCCTCGAAAGCCACGATGAAGGCGCCGGTGGCAACCCTCTTGTCCCTCGGACCCCTATAGATACGGCGGATGAAGTGCACACCTCGCCGCTCCAAGTTGGCTCTCAATTCATCGTCTGATTGCAGCAGCAGATCCCTGTGAAAAATGATGCCCTGGACCATGTTTAAGGTCTTATGTGGTGTAATGGAAACGGAAACATCACCCAGCTTGTCACAGGCTAGCAAAGCCCGTGACTGGGCTGGGGATGACGTCGTTATTAAAACGGATCCAGGCCTCATCTTCGACAATCCATCGACCTCTCCATAGTTGTCTTCCAAATGTTCCACAAAGAACATTGGCTTTGTGGACATGAAAGATTCCCCATCTGTACGGCTGCACACTAAATACTTCGGGGCGTAAGCCTCACCTTGAGTTTTTGCCCGACGTTCCTCCCATGGTGTAGACAGGGAAGGAAACGTTTGGGGGTCATACTGTTTAGCGTTGTAATCGCTTCGGCCGCGCTTAGAGACGGCGGTTGTACGTCCGCCAACGTTTCGTGGTCTTTTCATCGTGTTCCCACGAGCAGCTAGGGAAATAAGGGTCCACCCAGACAGAGCCCCGCTTGCCTGGGTAAGCCTTATACAACTGAGGTGCGGCAGGTTCCTCAGAGGTTGCTTGCTAGCGGCTTTTCAACCTCAACAGCCACGCATCTCCTCGGCATGTAGCACACCTTGAGATTGAGGGATTTTTTATAGAGGTTTGTACCGTCCTCGCGACCCGGGCGATTAAGCCAAGATCCCCGGGCTCTGAAACGTACAACGTTCCACCGTTGCGCCGAACGATTGTCGTTGAAGCACGCACAGAGCTTACGGTGTAGCGGACTGTTGGCGCGACACAGCCCAGGACCCCGGGTTCACCAAGCCCGTACTCAGCAAGTTAATGCTGATCCCCTGAGGGGCACTGTGGAGGCCTTTGGTGGCCTAAAACAAAGGCGAGCGATTACATCGCAACTGTCGGTAGCAAAGCTTCTTGTGGTCACAGTGGACATTATGTGCTCGTTGACCTCTAAATATATCATGGTAGTTCGTGCATCCTTATGTTTGACAACATCAGCTCGCTGCAGCGTGTCAGCTGTTGTAGTAATACATTAATGATTTTTTTAAATAACTCTTGCGATGTTTGTCGCTGACTTCTGCCCTCTCTCTGCCAGCGTATCGATAAACATATGATATTTGTCACGTTCAATTTTTTTGCAACAAGCTGAAGGGAGAGAGCGGAACTGTTCGTCACTTACTTTCTTCTCCTTCATGTGCTAGGACGTGCCCCAGGATATGGTGAAATTACGTAAGTGTGAGCTTAGCTTTTTTATTAATTTCAATAAACCCCCACAGTTAATTTGAAATATCTTACTTACTTACTTACAATCCCTTCTCCATTCTCACTAATTTTAAAGTTATTTATATTCAGCAGATCCAGTACTTCATAAAGTGATGCTCGGGTATTGTTGCGATTTGTTTCGCGATTGTGCAAGAACATTCTCTGTGTAACATTTATTTATTTCGTGTCTATGAATGGTTTATTACCTTTTAATTCCCGCAGAAAAATCTTCGCGATGTTTATGAAGTCCGATAATTTTGCAATTTTTTGCGACTATCATGATTAATTTTCAACACTGCCATAGAACAATAGTAAACGAAATGCACAATCCCAGCATCAATTTATCGAAGTAATATTCCAGTCATCTCAGCTAGAATTACTACAGTATATGACCGAAATGTTTGTACCAGCTCTCAATAATGTAAAATTTAGATTCCGTCGACTTCTTCTGTAATGTTGCTTTCTGGTGTTGTATTTGCTACCGAAATTACGACCGCTACCATTTAATGCGGAATCCAATAATTTTGTTTAAATTGTCCCTTTCTTCTCAAAATTGCTTAGTAATCTCATTAAAAATATTTCACTACGTGGTAAAATTTCATTTGTGGTCCCCAACCTTAACTTCAATACGCAACACCCATTTTCATAAGAAAGCAGCATTAGACTGTGACTGCCATGGATCGCCTCCCCATCTGCTGCAATGCTTGGGGCTCAGCTGAACAGCCTTCTGATGACGTCTGTGCTGAGCAACTAACTGTACCCCTGTAGTCAGCGGATATTCTATATGAATATTCTCGACACTTTATGTCTCTGAGCGTGGAAAATTCAACTACAGTACACTTTGTGGAATATATCAATTACAAACATCATTCTGAAATGGTGCTGCTGCTATGCTATCTGAGGAGGAAGGAAAAATTTTCATGGGTACTCAGATAACATAAAGTAAATCAAACATAAAGTGTCGTATTCGCAACGCTGCTTTCTGTTCACAAATAATTCGGTGCTCATTTTCTAGGCAAACCTCTAATTCTTTTGGTTTCTTCATATCATTTGTGTACCATATCAATCAATCAATGCTACTTAACTCTATGCTTCTATTTTGTTACCAAAAGTACGGCCAAACTTTCTGGAAAAATTCCTCACACACAAAGAGAGAAAATATGTTATGTGGACATGTGTCCGGAAACGCTTGATTTCCATGTTAGAGCTCATTTTATTACTTCTCTTCAAATCACATTAATCATGGAATGGAAACACACAGCAACAGAACGTACCAGCGTGGCTTCAAACACTTTGTTACAGAAAATGTTCAAAATGTCCTCCGCTAGCGATGATACATGCATCAATCCTCCATCGCATGGAATCCCTGAGGCGCTGATGCAGCCCTGGAGAATGCCGTATTGTGTCACAGCCGTCCACAATAAGAGCAGAAAGATTCTCTACATTTGGTACCGGAGTTGCTGACACAAGAGGTTTCAAATGCCCCCATAAATGAGAGTCAAGAGGGTTGAGGTAAGGAGAGCGTGGAGGCCATGGAATTGGCCCGCCTCTACCAATCCATCGGTCAGCGAATCTGTTGTTGAGAAGCGTACGAACACGTCGACTGAAATGTGCAGGAGCTCCATCGTGCATGAACCACATGTTGTGTCGAAGAAAGGCACATGTTCTAGCAGCACAGGTAGAGTATCCTGTATGAAATCATGATAACGTGCTCCAGTGAGCGTAGGTGGAAAAACATGAGGCCCAATCAAGACATCACCACCAATTCATGCCCAAACGGTCACAGAAAATCTGTGTTGAAGACGTGAATCGAGGAAGTACAGTACATACTAACGAAACAATTCGGTATTTTGTTAATTGTCTGCACGAATTATTTCCATTTACATATGAAGAGAAATACTAAAATGAGCTCTAACATGCAAATTAAGCGTTTCCGGACACATGCCCACATAACATATTATCTTTCTTTGTGTTTGAGGAATGTTTCCTGAAAATTTGGCCGTACTTGTATGTAACACCCTGTATATTAATGTATTTTCATTCGAAACGAAAAGCGGCTTCAAACGCTGCACCTGCCCTCGCGCGATTCGGCACGTTCATTCAAGTGGTGCGAGCGGATGAAGGTTAACCCAATCTCAGCTTACTTAAATTAAGCAAAAGGTTTTTCGAATCGTATGGACTCGTTGTGGTTCACTGATCAGCATTGAGTACATTTTATTTGATCCATCACAGTAACTGGCCCCCAAATACAATATTCACAATGTTCAACTTGAAATACGACCGTCTGTCGTCTTCCATTTATTTTTAAAAAAAGTTTAATTTATTTGATGTCGCTAGATTAGCATTTTGCTAAAACTAGATCCCCACTCTTTTCGAGGCATGAGGAATAGCATTTTTATTTCATGTTTTAAAAGATTGTTTTCTGAAATGTTAGTTAATATTGCTAGCATTTTGTTATTTTCATAATCTATTATTGTGGTTATGATTGTGACAATAAGTACGGCTTCTCCACTGTCCCTTTCAGAAGGTGTACTTGTTTTATTTTTAAGTGGATGTGCGAGAATCTAAATGCTGTCTGAACGAGGGTAGTAATAGCTCGCTTTGCATTGTTCTCTCTGGCTCAGAGTCGATAGTTAGTCGTTACCAACCTCTGCTTTTGGTGCTACTAAAGTGGTTCCTCCACCCTTTGGTTTCAAGTTGGGTTGGCAATGCCCAGTTAGCGAGCCTTGGCAAGACATATGAGATTGAGCTCGGCCCCACAACCTTGTTATTATTGGGTTTTGCCGGTTTCCGGTAGCTTCGCGCCTCCTGACCGCTCGCTCTTCCCTTTGTGCTCAGATCATGATGAGGTATGGTTGGTTCTGCTCTTGTGTCCGCGCAGATGGTAGCGATTCATTGTCTAGCATGTTTATCTTAGACGCTTGAAGTTGGATTCATTTTTCGGAATATTGTTACTGATCGTGCGCGGAAATGTGTTCTAGTTTTTCAATCCAGTGATTTCCAACAGATAAACGCAGTGTATGTGTTGCTAGTTGCATTTTGATAACGGCCTGGTATATTCAAACATTTTTTGATTATGTGGCCATGCACGCACTCTGTGTAAATTCTTTCTAGCTTTGTGGGGCCCGATTTCTAACAGTCGATATGTTCATTTTTGTACAGTGCACGTAAAATCTTTCTTATCGTTTCCTTCCGTGAGTGATATGTATTCCACGTGGTTAGTTCTTAGAACAATGCCTTCAGTTTCCACTATTGTTTGTGCAATGCCCATCAGGCAAGTAACTATGCATGCATCCTTCTGATTTCCACTAACATTTCGCGATCTTCTATCCCCGACTATTCTAATTTTGCTGTCTCTTCTACGAACTTGTAGTATACACTCAGTCTTTGTCAGTAATTCTCTCCGACCCTTGTACAGCCTCCTTCAATAGCTTACTTTTGAAATTCTATGTAGTTTTAATGGTTGCATGCCATAGGTTTTTCAAATTCAAATGTTTGTAGAGTTTATGAGACTTAACTACGGGGTCATCAGTCCCTAAACTTACAAACAACTTATGAACTAGCTAATACTAAGGACAGCACAAATGTCCGTGCTCAAGGGGTGATTCGAACCCCCTACCATAGTGGCCGTGCAGACCGTGGCTGACGCGCCACAGTCCCCTTGACCAAGGCGGCCGGCCCGAAGATTTTATTCTCACTTTTCCGTCATTGTAATAATTTCACTTTTGTGGTTTTTTGAGGCTGGACTTCATCCGTCTCTGTAATCGCTCCCTATCGCGTGTAGCTGCATTTCATTCGCTTCCTTACGTAATTATAAACATTTCTATGGGTTGCATGCCGTAATTTTTATTTTTATTTTTCCGACTTTGTAATTGCTTCACTTTTCCGGGTTTTGAGACTGGTCTTCTTCCGTCTCCGTGAACGCTCACAATCGCATGTTGCTGCATTGCAGTAGCTTCCTTACGAAATTCTACGTAAATCTACGGGTTGCATGCCGTAGTTAATTTCCTTTATTTTTCGGAAATTGTATTTATATATTTTTATCGGTTTTCGGAATCACGTGGGTCTGCACTCCGACTTCATGGGTTTACAGCTAGTCACCTGAATTAACGCCACTTCTCATAAGACCAGCGTCTAGATAGTTTACTCTAAGATTGCAACATAAGAGTCAGCCGTGATTTTGTGTAATGAATCCTATTTTTAACCACTTCATCATCAGTGGAGTGCGATCATGTGACGTAGCCGTGTGTCACCGTTAGCGTGTTTGCTCGCGGTCTAATCTAAATGCAACTTAACTTCGCTGTACTCACGCACCATCTCAAATCAGGTACGACAGACCATGACCATCTTCACAGTTTTATTATATATTGTGTTGTGTGGTACCTCTGGGTTTGCTGAATTTCGCCTATGATACCGGCGCCTGCTTCTGCCTCGCATCAGCACGCTGATTTTGGTGGGTTTCGCTGTTGCATTGCGTGTGTGTGAGCGAGTGAGCGTTGTTTCTAAATCCTCCCACCAGTAGCGTTACGTTATGTGTACTTTACGTTAAATTCAATGCTGGGCATCGTCAGTTTTAGATAATGTAAATGGGATGCATTTTCATTGTATTAACAAAATTGGTTCCCCATTAAGTTTGCGTTCGAGCTGAATAAACAAGTTAATTTCAGTATAATTTTGACTTTCCTATAAATGTTACTTTTGAGTACCTTCCCCCTTTTATTTAATATTGTCTTTCACCAGTGCTGAGACCAAGCTGAGATGAGATTCTTTTTATGTTTAATTTCCGTTGCGCCATATATGTTCTTCTTAGCCACCTTTATGAAACTAGTTTAATTGTAGTGGCTTGTTTATTAATGCCTGTGTGTAATTTTGTGTGAGCTGCTACATATATTGGCCACTGTATCGTTAACTTCCTGTTATTAGAGTAATTTGAACCAAGTCAGCTCTCAATTTGGGCCAGGGAACAAGGTTTTGCAGCAGGGAGTAGCCGGTAGTTCACACGGACCTTTTGCTAATTTCACTGCTGAAATTAATCTTTTTTAATAACAGTAAACTCTTATCTGGGTACCTCCTACCATAATTAATCTTTTATTTCGTACAGTGGCCCACTTTCAAGCTCAATATATCGGTCAAACGAGAAGATCCTATGCCGTTTGGTTTAGCGAGCATCTACTCACTAAAAAACGTCATTTAAATAAATTCTCCCCCCTTTGCCCATCATCTCAAATCTTCAGGCCATCAGCCCTAAAGTCTGGAAAACTTAAAAATCCTTCACGTGGCTAGTTAAGGTCACAAATTAAATCTGTTGGAGGGCTTTGCAATATCAAAACACATTTTTTTTTAAAAACCCCGATCCTTTTAAATGACCAAATTATGTCGAAACATCAAAACGTTCCCGACATAATGATGGGCATCTTCCAGTAGCGGCTGAAACTCACCGTAAAATTGTTTGCATTACACACGCAAATCTGTAGCGGTTGTCGCACACATGCGCGCCATCTAAGAACCACTTGCGCACCCTCGATGCGCAAGTTTGAACAGTTACCGTAAAGGCATGAGAGCGGAAGGAGTCCAGGGTTGTGGCAGGGGTCGGCTCTGCGTGAGTAGACATAGCTTCGCACGAGTAAATTAAGTTTTACCATTGACTTCGTGGCCCCCATTACTGAGCAACAGTTACATCCATTTAATTGAATTTTAATAATTTACCGCTCTGCAACATTAGAGTTAAGTAATTTTATCTATTAAGCCATTCCCTTTAGCGGTATTTTATTAGTTTTATTTTAACCCTCCCCCCCCCCACGTCAAACACGTGAATGTGGTTATGTGGCCTGCCTTCCTATTGTAATATTTCTTCCTTAGGAAAGATTTAACATATTTTTGGTTGTGTTTTAAAAAGTTTGTAAATCCCCCCCTTTTCCATTCAAACGTCTGATGATGCCTAGAAGAGGCGAAACGCGGCATCTTTAAATAAATTAAACATCAAGTTTATGCAACCAAGACTGTTTCAAAAAAATCAAATGTTTAAGCTTATGGGACTGAACTACAGGTCATCAGTCCCTAAACTTACAAACTACTTACGAACTACCTTATACTAAGGACGGCACAAATATCCATGTCCGAGGGGGTATTCGAACCCCCGACCGTAGTGGCCGTGCAGACCGTGACTGGAGTGCCTCAGTCCCCGCGGCCACCGCGGCCAGCCAAGACTGTTTATTACCAAAGATATCAATTACGGTTCCTGTGTCAGCACCTCTAAAATATGGAGTGTAGTCACAGTAACTGTTGTTTATATTAGGTTCAGAAGACCAGCAGTCAGTCGCAGTGCTAAAGTTTTCGGGCAATTACTGCCCTTCTTCAAGTACCCGCTCGGCTAGTCGTGCGTTCTAACGCACCGCTTTCCGAGACGGGGAGGCGTACCAGCCACGGTTCTAATCGGCCCGCCAGATTAACGAAGGGAGTCGGAGTGCTGGCAAGCTTGGATGTGGTTTTTAGGCGGTTTTTCACATTCCCTTAGGTGACTACCGGGTTGCTCCCCAAGTCCCGCTCAGTTATACGATCCGCAAACATTTCGTAACACTTTCCACATCCACACACATACCACTTTACACAGACATTTGGTGTACACGTTTTCCTCCCGGGGGCATGGGATGGCGACAGAAAAGTCATCCGGCCGCCCATTAAAAATTAACACGCTAAATCGGGATTAACAAAGCCAACCCTACATGTGCGGGAACATTGGTAAAGAGAAATAGATTGTCTTTCTTCATGTGTATAATTTATCCTATATGATTGATCAAACATAATGGACGTTACACTGACGTTCCATCACCAGAAAATTTAAATGAAAATTTTACTTATTGGGAGTTTAAAACAGAGTGCTGGAACCGGGACTTTTACCTTTAGCCGGCCGCGGTGGCCGAGGTGACTGAGGCGCTCCAGTCACGGTCAGCACGGCCACAACGGTCGTGGGTTCGAATCCCCCCTCGGGCATGGATATTTGTGCCGTCCTAGGTCGTAAGTAGTTCATAAGTAGTTTGTAAGTTTAGGGACTGATGACCCCGTAGTAAAGTCCCTTAAGCTTAACAAACATTTGAACATTTTTTTTACCTTTAGCGGGCAAGCACTATACCATCTGAGCTATCCCGGCACGCTTTACAGTCTGCCTCCCATATTTATTTCCGCAGAAGTTCTCCTGGCAACTTTGCAGGACCAGCCTCTGGAAGAAAAAATATGGTGGACACATGGCTTAGCCACAGCCTAGGGGATGTTCCCATAATGATATTTCCATAATGCAAGGAGTTTACACTGATGTGAAAATTCTTGGCAGATTGAAACTGTGTGACGAGGCCGGAAACGTCAGTCGGTAGAGTGCTTGCCCGTGAAGAAACCTGAGTCTGTAGAGCGCTTGCTCGTGAAAGGTGCGGGGTTCATATCGAGGTTCTTATACAGATTATTAATGTGGCGGGATTTTTCATATCAGCGCATACTCCGCAGCAAAGTGAAAACGTCATTATAACACAGACAGGACGTTCTTCCAGAGGAACAAGATCGGCAACTTCTTTTTCCTTCTTGTATTTAAGAATTCATGCACACTGCCGTATTTTACTTCATTGCAGTTTAGTTTTAGCTTGTATTGTTCACTGCAACGTGATTGGATACGACTACGAATTTGATCTTCATACAAAAGAAATTACTCGTCGTTAGGTTTGTATTTCTTGTACATTCTGTAATTCTTGGTTTTTTAATATGTATATATTTCATCTTAAATGATGTTTCAATAGTAATGATTCATCGGATTAAAATTTTAAGGCATTGAGTTTGACGTCGTTCCAGAAAGAAGAGCAATATTGCAAAACTAATGGCGTGATCGTGAAAAATGATGTTTCAATAATAATTATTCATCAGATTAAAATTCTGAGGCATTCATTTTGACGTCATTCCAGTAAGAGGGGTAGTATTGCAAAACTAATAGCATGATTGTGATTATAACGATCTCCTGTAATCGTATGAACGTAATTAACAGCGTCTGAAAGAAGAAAGAATATTAAACCATAAATAATGTTGCGCTGTCTCGATGAATCATATTTGTCTGTATTCATGACCGTGCGGAAAGGCCGTTTGCTGTGGAGCGTCACGTTGCTGATCGCACAGCCTCTTGCGTCGAAGGTTCGAGTCCTCCGTCCGGTCCTTAGTATAAATTAAATACGTATTGAGCCTATCGACCGATGACCACAGGAGTTTGGTTCCTTAGGTTTACAAGCATTTGAACATTTCACTCGTCATGTAGGCGTCTCAAGCTTCAGGTTTTGTAACAGTAGTTCCCAACTTCTTGACAATATCACTGAGACGATAAAAATCATGATCATGCTATTAATCTATGGCAGGGGTTCCAAAAATTTTTGTTTGCCACCTTTTTCTGCCTTGTGTAGACCTCTGCCTTTCGTGTACTGTATGTGTACACAGAATCAGTGGGTTAAGCAATGCAGAAGTCCCAAACGTAGGTCGTCGCTTTGAACAATTCTCCTTTCAAAGAATGCAGCTTAAACTTTGTGCATTAAATAATTGAAACATCAAATACGTTGTAGAATAAAGTCAACGACAAATCAATCCGGAACGAAAAACAATGGTCTGAATGTAAATATTACAAAATTTTTAAACAATTTCTGTATCAATGATTTGATAAAGGAAATAAAAAACAAATAAAATAAACATTTCTGGGCATTTTATGATATGACGCCAAACGTTATCTGTATCTATAAATGTGAATATATTAATGTGAATGTCTCTTTCGTGTACGCTTATCACGTCCGCACGACAAGACGTAGACCTTTAAATATTTGTACAGTTACTAATTTTTACGTAAGGAAGGTTTTAGGCACGGTTTTATAGCGATCTGATAGATATTTAGTAATTTGAAGAATATAACGCGAAATGCGGAACAATAATTACTCATAGAAAATTATATTTACTCTTTGAAAATGGTTTTATTGGTTGCATAGTTGCTTGAGGGTTGATAATCATACAAGGATGGAGTATATTGGGATAGAAAGTTACCGGTGTATTTAAAATTCTAAGTGTGTGTGTGTGTGTTAATATTTCGCTCTGCAGCGAAAACAACAGAACGCAAACGAATGATCTGTGTGAAATTGTGGTCCGAAGTCTTCCGTTGTACACCAAAGCAGTTCCATGCCGATAGCTATAAGGGGGTGGAAGATATGGTGGTTGAAAGTCGTCAAATTATTTAAAAAATCTGACTGTAGGCCAACGATGACGTTTGCGACTCTATAGCAAAGAGGTTACATACAGCGAAACGTGATGCCACAGACCATATCTTTGGTCTACGCGTGCTACAATATCTTCAGCTCTTTCTCTGTAAGGATAAGCATACGAATCAGCAAATCTAAGAATAAATAAATAAAGCAGTAAAAAAGAAATTTCTTTTAATACATCGCTTTAAAAAATCGATTTGACGTTAATCGCATTACATCAAATGATCGATCTGTGATATTATTACGATCATTATTGTTGAATTTCGTGATTGGATTTTTCGAAACGAGTGTATTTTTATGTGTGATTTGATCTACACTATTTACTTTCCTGATAAACGTAAATCAATAAGCACTTCGCATAATTTTTTTTTATTTGAATGTTGAATAAAATGTTTGTTTCTAAAGAAGGTATCGTATTTAATTTCATCCTTCAAAACCAGTCTCACAGCACACTACTGAAAGACAGATTACCTATCATAATCAACCAACACGCGAGCGGAGGCGCGGGTTTAAGCTAGTAACTCAATAAATGTACTGCACTGATAAAGATTACTTGCAATTTTTTGTTGTCAGTGTCTGTATTAAATGTCATTAAGACCTTTCTGCTGTATTTTCTACTTTGAGTCATATTTTAGAGATTGATAACTTTCGGACTTATTACGTCTGTAACAATTCTATCTCAACTTGAATAGGACATACACGCAAACCCCCTTACCACGGTTTCCCTCGTCGAGTTTCGATACCCTCGGTAGTGAGGGCGTGCTGAGGTAAACAGTCTGTTGTACAGTGTGGTGGAGGGCCTGACGTCTGCACGCCATGTCAGTCAGCTGCAGAGCGGGCGAGGTCGATTCGCGTGCAAACACAGCAATAAGAGTAGCGCCTAAACTTGCCCGACCAACTTGAGATGACGTCGGAAGGACGAGTTCTGGCACTGACAGGTGTCCGAATTACTATTCCCACGGGTTAATTCGTAAAATGAAGGAAATGTGTTTGTGATGATTGGGCTATCCGTTGTTGTACATCTACATACACACTCCGCAATCCCCCGTAAGGTGCGTGGCGAGAGTACACTGTACCACTACTAGGCATTTCCTTTCCTAGTCCACTCCCAAATCGAACGAGGAAAAAATAATTTCTATATGCCTCCGTGCGAGCCCTAATTTCTCTTGTCTTTGTGATCACTACGAAGGTGGCAGCAAGATCGTACTACACTCAGCCGCGGTGGAGTAGCCGAGCGGTCTAAAGCGTCTCGCTGCGGAGCGCGCGGTTGCTCGCCATGGAGGTTCGAGTCCTCCCTGCGGCATGGGTGTGTGTGTTTGTCCTTAGGTTAGTTTACCTAGGTTTAAGTAGTTTGTAAGCTACGAACTGATGACCACGCAGTTTGGTCCGATAGATTTCCAAACATTTGAACATTTTGTACTACACTCAGCCTGAAATTCCGGACCTCTAAATTTCCTTAACAGAAATTCACGAAAAGAACGTCGTCTTTCCTCCAGCGATCCCCAATTGAGTTGCCGGAGCATTTCCGTCACACTCGCGCATTGGTCGAACCTACCAATAACAAACCTAGCTGCTCGCCTCTGAACTGCTTCTATTTCTTCCTTTAAAATGATCTGCTGTGGGTCCCAAATACTTGAGCAATATTCAAGACGTGGTCGTACAAGCGTTTAATACGCGGTCTCCTTTCCAGATGAAGTACATCTTCCCAAAATTCTCACAATAAACCGAATACGGCAGTACGCCTCACTCACAACTGTCCTTACACGTTCGTTTCATTTCATATCGTTCTGCAGTGTTACGCCTAAATATTTGAATGACGATAAAGCATCAAGAAGCTCACTACTAATGCTGTATTCGAACATTATGGGATTGTTTTTCCAACTCGTGCGTATCACCTTACATAATTCTATATTGATAGCTAGCTACCAATCTTCACACCAACTAGAAATTTTGTCTAAGTCATAATATATGCTATTATAGTCAGTTAAAGACGACACCCTCCCATACACCACAGCATCATCAGAAAAAAGCCGCAAATTACAAGTTACTCTGTCCATCAGATCATTTATATAGATAGAAAAGAGTAGCGGCCCTATCACACTCCCCTGGGGCAAGCCTAACGATACACTCCTCTCTGATGAACACTCGCCGTCGAGAACAACGTACTGCGTTCTATTTCTTAGGAATTCCAGCCCGTCACAAATATGTGAACCTATTCCATAAGCTCGTATCTTCGTTAGCAGTCTGCAGTGTGGTACCGCGTCGAACGCCTTTTTGAAGTCGAGAAAAACACAATCCGCCTGTTGCCCTTCATCCATGGCTCGCAAGATGACATGTGAGAAAAAGGCAAGCTGATTTTCACCTGTAAGATGTTTACTAAACCCATGCTGATTCGTAGGAAGAAGCACTAAGGGTGGGCTATGTGTTATAGAAGCTGGTTGTAACATTCTGATTCAGGTAAAGTCATGACCGTATTGTTAGACTTTAGAAATTGTGTTACAGCGACACAAGAAGCTTTATTTTTATGTTTATTTGTCAATAATTTCAGTGTTTGTCATATCATATACCTAACATCCACGACGAAACAATACCGACCATTGTTCTAATTCGCGCGGCGCATTTACGACGTAGGCGAAGCTGGATGTCCCTGGTTCAACTTTCCCCAGCGTCAAAATATCGTTTTTCCTTCTTCACAGGCTTATGAACTATCTTTCCGTTAATTACCATAGTTATGCAAGTTGCGAGCTATATTTTCTGGTTTCGTACATCCCACGGAGCAGAACTCACGTATTTAATGCATTCTCGTTGCCATGTCACGAACGGTCGAATGCGAACTTGGGAACCTCGCAAACAGGAAACCTTCCCACCGCGAACTGTAGTCAACTGACGTCGTGTGGTTACATGTTTGTTTAGGCGGAGCAGTGTCCTCGCATCGGACATATTGCTTCCAGTGGAATCCTAACTACTTGTAAGTTTGTATTTTCACCGATACTTGATACTATGGTTACAAGGCTATAAGCGTTTCCTGTGCCATTGTTCCCTCCCGTATTGTTGATTTGATAGATGAGTATTATATGTGTAATTTCGGCTGCACACATGATATATATATATATATATATATATATATATATATATATATATATATATATATATATATAACGGACAGTTTATAATGTTTAGGAATGGGATTTGAACATACCATCTTCTTGTTTGTAGTCGAACACCACGACTACAGAATCACAATATGTTTACAACAGCTGCATCAATAATGTGGCATATCATACGGTAGGAGTGTTTGGTTTTTATTTTGATTCTTTTTGGCCCACATTCAAAGTGGGTCTTTGCGATCCCTCGAAATTAAAATGAAAATATCGAATTAACCGTTCACAGGAGAAGAAAATTGAACAAGACGGTTTTTATAGAGGAGAAAAGTTCCTACAACTTTGCTCTGTTATTTTTCCCCATACTTCCAACAGTTTCAGAGATATTTGTAACAATAACGGCGATTTGACAATGTCACTTGATTTTACGTAAACCGGAACAGGCGAAAATACTAAACTTGTAAATTGAAAGTAACGGTTTAATAATTCATCTGTTTCTTTAATTTTATCGGATTTCGGACATCATGTTATATTAAAATGTATGTATTGTTCATTTTCTTATTTCGAAAATATTTCTGACCAAAAGTCATATAGTAATTTTTGTTGTTTCATATTATTTTTAATATTTTTGTCCGAAATGTTAGCAAAAATCTTAAAACTACAGGAAAACCTATGGTGACCAGTAAAACAATGTAGTGCCATGTTTTGTAATGCTGTTATACTTCATTCCTGTTATCGTAGTTCATCTTTCATCTGCATTCAGTTTTCAACCAGCTATCCATTGCTCTATCCATCCATTATATCTGTGGGGGTTGCGACGGGGTTTCCCTTGCCAGTGACTGCAACTTAAAACTTTATTAGTCGGGAGATACTACTTTTTCTGCAACGACTACATATATGTGAATTTATTTTATTTAATGAATATGACTTGTACTAAGTGGAGGGATCATTTCATCTGTTCCTACGCCCCCTTACCAACACCCCCACATAATTCAGTATTGAGTCGCGTGGGAATGGCACCGCGGTTCTAGCCGTCATGTGAGGATCAAGTGTTTGTGAATGTAAGGGACTTAACCTTGGCTTTCAAACTACTTAAATAAACTTGTAATAAGTTATACTAACGACAACACGCATACACACCCGATACAGGACTCGAACCTCCGACGGTGAGCAACCGCGCGCTCCGCAGCAAGGCGCCTTAAAGAGTTTGGCCACTCCACCGCGGCTCCATGTCAGTGTCTCCGTGTCTACCGCCGGAGTTTCAAGTCTTCGCTCAGGCATGTGTGTTTGTTGTTCCTAGATTGGTTTAATTTAGTTTAAATGGTTTGTAACCGCAGGAAATGTGAGCGTAACAGTCTGATCCCAAATTTTCACAGACATTTGAACATTTATAATACTTACCCGCCAAGAGATAGCCTCTTCAAAGACGTAGATTGTCTCCAAAAATCCGTAAAAACCTTTCTAGAGCACGTTACGTTGAAAAAAAGCTACAGGAATATGAAGAGATCAGATAGAAAAATACTATCAAGTTAGGAAGGGAAAGGTGAAAGTAAAATACAGAGGGACTGTACAAGGAAAATGAAGATAGTATTTTGGAAAGGGACAAGAAGTAGGCGATGATGATATAGGGGATACTATACAGAGAGAAGAATTTTACAGAGCATTGACATATCTGAATCCAAAAAAGGTTCCTGGAGTAGATGATATTCTCTCTGAACTGCTGACATTGTTAGCAGAGCCAGTCATGGTGAAACTTTTCCACTTTGTGTACAAAATTTACGACACAGGAGAAGTAACTTTATACTTCAAAAAGAATATAAAAGTTCCATATCCAGACCAGTGTGAAAATTATAGAAATCTCAGTTTAGTAAGTCATTGGTGCAAAATACTTACAATAAATGTGTACAAACGAATGATAATATTCGTAGAATCCGACCTCCATAAAATAGGTTTGGATTCAGGAGAAATGTAGGAATCCATGACGCAATACACACTTGACATATTATCTTAAAAGATAGATTCAGAAAGGTACATCTACGTTTTAGCTGTTCTATGTTTAAAAAAAAAAAAGTTTTGAGAATGTTGACTGGAATACTCTCTTTCAAATTATGGTTTTTGGAAGAGTAAAATTCAGCGAGAGAAAAGTCATATACAGGTTTTAAAACGCCAAACAGCGGTTATAAGAGTTGAAGTGCACAAAAGGAGTGTAATGGTTGGGGATGGAGTAATGGTTGTAGCTATTTCCAAATGTTATTCAATCTATACATTGAGCAACCTGTGAAGGAACGCAAGGGAAATTTGGAGGTGGAATTTAAATTCAAGGAGATGTAATGAAAACTTTTTATTTTACTGATTTTGAATGTATTTTGATATTTTTTATGTTTTACGAACTTACATTTATACGTTAGGTCCAAGGGAACTTGTATTTTATCCAAGAGTATTACTCAAAATTGCTTCTTGTTTCAATAGTTAATGTTCAAAATTTCCATATGACTTGTTAGTGATAGTTTGTAGGGGACAATCTTATGAAGGTGAAACCAACAGAATCTGAGGAAGACGCTCTGACGGAATATCTTAGGATTCTTCTTTGGGAACTATTTTTAAAGGCTGAAGCGGAGTGTTATATCATCACACAAGGAAGGAAATCGAGTGTTAGAAGGAATTAAGGTAATTTACAACAACTTACATGGGCAAGGGTGCATTTTCACAGTTGTTATTTTACATATAAATATAGAAGGAAAATTTGAATGACAAATGATTTACGCCACATAACAACAAGGTTCAATGTAGATGAGAAAAATATCATTAAAAACAACACTTCACACTTTCTCAACTCTCACTGTGGTTAGCATTTAGTCTGTATCAAATAAATTTCTTGTTGGAGAAAATATTCTGTAAGTTAGAAATTATTCGCGGGTAAACCGATGGGCATCTCGGTCCAAAGGGCACAATTTTTAGAAAACGAGAACGTTGCCATCATCTCGGCACCCGATGATGACAAAGTGGTCATCTTCCGAAATACTGTGTCCATTGGACACCGATACCGGGCAGTTTACCCGTGAATTTGGGGAGGATCTCATGAATGACACCTTGTATTTTGATTAATAATGTCCTGTATACTGTTTTAAAAACCTTACCCAAATGAATTGCCACATTTAGTAATATAGTTGTTTTTGTTTCTTCATATTACACATAACTTATATGGTTCAAAAATTGTCCAGAAACATTATGTGGTCTCCCTTTTCAGGTGTGTTCCCATCAAAGACTCTATTGACCTACTGGGCAAGTTGTTTGACGATACCATCGTGGATTTATTTAATCACACACTTACGTCATTATATTTCTTATATTGTGGAGAATATTTTAACCAGACGGACGGCGTAGCGATGGGAAACCCTTTAGCTCCAGTTGTCGCCAAACCCTTCATAGAGCATTTCGAAGAAATTGCCTTGGACGCGGCTCCTGCAAAGCCTAGCTGCTTTTATCGTTACGTCGACGATATATTCGTCATCTGGCCTTATGGACAGAGTAAGCTAGAAGAGTTCCTCGAGCACATCAACAGCATCCACGGCCACATTAAATTCACGATGTAAGTAGAGAAGGACGGTTCCCTGCCATTCCTAAACGTTCTTGTCCGTCGTAAACCCGATGGAAGTCTGGGTTACAGCGTTTACCGCAAGCAACTCACACGGATCGGTATTTGCACGGCACCAGCTACCATCACCCAGCACAGAAACAGTCTGTTCTGAGCCGAAACCGTATCAGATGCTGAAAATATGCCAAACGATCTTAGCCACTTACGCAAAGTCTTCAAGGATAACGGCTATTAGGGACTGATGACCCCGTAGTTAAGTCCCATAAGCTCTACAAACATTTGAACATTTGATAACGGCTACAGCATGAGACAGATATCTCAAACTGTTTCACATAAGGCACGTAATCAGAAGACATCAGAAGAAGACGTCAAGAAGAGCGCATTTTTGCCATTTTGTGGCTCCACAACAAGAAAAATTAGCCGGCTCCTGAAGATATAATGGACACAATCTTCAGGCCTCCAGCAAAGATCCGAAAACTAACTAAGCCTATGAAAGATGATGTAGGTCTTAGAACACCAGGCATTTATAAACTTCCGTGTGAGTGTGGGCAGTTTTATGTCGGCCAGACTGTTCGCACTATTGAACAGCGACGCACAGGACACGAGCGGTGTTTTCTATTACGCTATCCCGAAAAGTCAGCTGTGGTGGAACATGCTTTGGAAAATGGACACCGAATTGCTTTTGACGAGATATCTATTATTAAACGGACCATCAGCTTCTGGGACAGCATAATAAACGAGGCAGTAGAAATGAAAATTTCTGAAAACACCCTCAATAAAGACTGAGGCTTGCAGATGAGTACGGCTTGGCATCCCGTAACTGCGGAGTTGAAGCGGGTGCGGCGTACGCGCGACCAAAACATTGTCATATATGGTCATGGAACTAGGCACCAGTGACGTCACTGGCGGTGGCGCGGCTATATAAGCACGGCAGCGGCCGCGAAATGACAGTCATCCACTTGACAATGGCAGAGGAGTTCTCTGTCGAAAGCTCGTGGGCAGTAAAGCACATGACGCGGCTTGTAACCCGAGAAGATTTCATTAATTGCGTATCCCATTACAGAACAGATCGGGAATCACTGGATTTGTCTATATTCTGTAACTCCGTCAAATTATAGACTAGGGAAGTTCAACGATTAACCGTCCATCCTTTATGACTATGAATCGTATGTTTTTTTGAGGTATGGATCTTAAAACGCTGAGATTGTACGAAAGACCAGCTGTAGTGAGAACCGGATGGTCGACCAGCAAGTTCGTTCGTACGTCGCCGGGTCGTCGGTCGCGGTTAACAGCCACGGGCAACTTTAATCCCTGAGCCGTGTTGCGGACCGCTAATTGCTCGCCGACTGTTCCAGCTGGTGGCCGGCACGCACGCGGGGCTTCGCGTTCTGCAACTTTTCAGTCCGCGAAACTGCGGCCAGAGTTATAATTTTCACCTACGACTGTGTGCGGGATTACGCGGCGAAAAGCGGCCTTTAGCCTCACGAGAATTTACTGTAGGTCAGAGTGCATCGGGCAGGAACGTGATTTTACTAGGCTTACTATGGGGGAAAAACAAGCAGCGATGCAGGCGTTCTAATGGCCGCAGCACACAATGTAGGCTCTTATGATAAGCTAATCTGACGGGAAATCTAGTGCTCTCTGTCTGAGACGTATTGGCACCTGGTTTCGATCCAGCGCGTCCTTCCTATTGTTCTTAAGTTGTTGTACAGATAGGATGCATACAGAAATTTCTTAAAGAAGACAAGTGTTACAGGTATAATTACATCATTGAACTTGTAGAACTTTGATAAAATATGTACCACAAAATATAAATTACAACAAATTTGCAACTTCTGTGATGTTCTTTCAATCTAGTGCTTATTGCCCTGCCTGACTGTCCAATGTAGAATTTGTCACAGTTGCAAGTGATCTTGTATATCCCAATCTTTTCCAAAGCTGGAAAATTGTCTTTGCCATTGGGTAGAAAGTGACCAATGGTATTGTGCACATAAAAGGAAGTTTTGAAATTCCTGGATTTAATTTATTTGGCAACATGAATAGAAACCTTTCCTAAATATGGGATTGTACACCATTTGCTAGGATCTTGGGGTGTTGAAGTGTTGACAAAAGGGTAAAGAAGGGAAGAGACATGTTGTTTTTGTTTTTTGTGCATTATGGAGCCTACCAAGGAAGGAGGGTAGCCATTGTTTGCTGCTATTTGTCTGATGGTGTTTAATTCAATTTGTAAATTTTCTGTACTCATGGGGATAGATAATAAACGATGAATCATGGAATTAAATGCTGCATGTTTGTGAGTGATTGGAAGCTGTGAACTGGATGGAATTACAATGTCTGTGGTGGAAGGTTTCCTATAAATGCTGGTGTGGGAATGATTGCTGATGTCTATAGTTAGGTCTAAATAATTTATTGTGTTGCCACCAAACTCCAATGTGAACTTGATACTATTGTGCGCAGAATTTAACTGTTTGAGGAAAGTTTGAAGCTGCCTATAAGTACCTGTCCATAAGCACAACACATCATCAACATACCTAAACCAGTATCCAACCTTGGAAGAGAGTGGGTTACTTTTCAAGATATTTTCCTCAAAATTTCTCATGAATATTTGTGCAAGGATTGGACTCAGGGGGGAACCCATAGGTTGGTCATCCAGCTGATTGTATATCTTGCCATTGAAATGGAAGTAATTTTGTGATAGGCAAGTGTGTGTGGCTGATATTATGTCATCTGTGACAACTGGGTTGACTCCAGATTTGTGTAGTAAGTATGTGAGGTTATTTAGGCATTCATCTACAGGTATATTGGTGAATACGTTACTGACATCAAAAGAAATTAGTTTGGCACTAGGAAAGATAGGGATGTCATTTACTTTTTTCACTAAATCAATTGAATTCAGAATACCATGCCTTGGTCTGAAGTTGGTTTTACTTTTTATAATGTCATTTAATTCTTGAAAAAACTTCCTTTTATGTGCACAATACCATTGGTCACTTTCTACCCAATGGCAAAGACAAAATTCCAGCTTTGGAAAGAGTGGAATATACAAGATCACTTGCAACTGTGACAAATTCTATATTGGACAGTCAGGCAGAGCAATAAGCACTAGATTGAAACAACATCACAGGAGTTGCAAACTCAGGGAAGGGAACTCAACATTTGCAGACCATCTACTAAATGAAAACCATAGGTACCATGTTGAAATGACGTCCTACATCATATCCAAAAAGGGAAGAAAATGAACTTTTTATAAATACTGGAAATTAATAAACATATGTCAACTTCTCCACACCTTGTACTGAATGATCAAACTCATTTTCCCTACTCACCACTTCTGTCTGCGGAATCTAATGGACCCACATAAACCACTAACTCCTATTCACTTGCCTCACATCCCTACCACAGTTCCATAGCCAACTTGCCTGATATAAATTAGTTCTGTTATTAATGGACATTTATGCCAGTAATAGCTCATAAACTGGAATCTATATTTTCATAGAGGTTTCATTCATCTTATACTCACCGTTCTATATTCTGAATATTTGTGCAGTTAATCAATAGACCATTTTGTTCAATTTTAGATGTTACTAATTATTTCTTTGGGTGGTAATTTATATTTTGTGTTACATATTTTATGAAAGTTCTACAAGTTCAATGATGTAATTATACGTATAACACTAGTGTTCTTTAAGAAATGTATGTATACATCCTATCTGTACTACAACTTAAGATCTTTGACCTGTGAACTTCTAAGCTGCATAACTATATCTCTGTAGTGTTTACCTGACGATGGCGTAACTGCCGAAAACCGGTTAGTAACAAATAAAATTTGCAGAATATTGCACAATTATCTCGTGTGTTTCACTCAAAATGAATCAAATAATCGGCAAAGAACCGACGGAACAGTCTGTAAATACAACATTATGACTAAATATTTCACAACCGTTATGTCCTTTTTTAGGGATAAGGGCTACGACGTCCATGGCATGGAAGCAATACGGCCTTTGCAGGTCAATGGAGGGAACTAGCACACAATCTGAGCTCAAAAGTCACCTAATTCACGTAAATTCCAGGCAGGTCACTGAGCTAAAACGTCACGTTTAATCATATTCCAGTTACAGTGGGTGAATTTTGGAGCGAGGAAACGCGGAAAGATTCAAATATCAATTCTAACTCGCCACTGTTCCCCAAACTACAGACTCCTGACCTTGTTACGTGGCGCTATATTGTGTTGAACAATGTTACTGCCGTTGTGGTATAAGCCGTCTGCAACCCGTGTACGATACGTCTTCGCCGTTGTAGTGCCTTGCCCAATCTCCACTGCACCTATGGATGCCCACGTGAGTGTTCCACAGAGAATAACTTATCCGACTCCTGCTTCGCTCCGACCCGCAGGACAGACGTCATGCACCAGTCCGCCTAGAAGACGAGAAATTCGCATCCTCCCATCGGCATCAGACCTGCCACTGAGCCAAAATCTAGTGCCGAAGTCCACGTGCAGTTTTATTCTTAATTGCCGATGTCGTTATGTTAACATTGCACATGGCGGGTCATTACTTGCGAAAGTGTTTGGTGCACTGTTTGCTCACAAACACTTGTGCTGTTCACTTACAGTTTCCGGGCTCAGAGGCCGTGGTCTATCGGCAAAATATTCCCATGAAATAGACACTTAACATCCGATGATGTCTTCCGCAACCGATGACGGAACGTCAGGGGAAAGTTATACCGACAGACCACGATCTATCAGCCCGGAAATTTTAAGTGAAGTTACCGCCGGCCGTGAAAACCTAATTGTACTCTGTTCATCTTGGTAGTCTGACGTTATTACTATGACAGTTCTCCGCTTGTTCTGCTTTGCCTGTATTCCCAACCTATGACGTCTAACATCTGTGAAGAAGGATGGCAGGAAATGGATGGAAGTTTGGATACGGTTTTACTACTTTTGGAAAACATTAACCTCAAAACTCCTCAAGCACCTGAATGTCGATCAGTTCTTGATGTGTTTCTGCCGAGCCTCCGCGTCATCTCAATCTGCCCTCACGGAAATTCAGATAGGTCGCACACACAACCGGTTCCACACACACAGACTATACCCTCACTGATGGATACTACACGCACCGAACTTCTGCGTGTGACGACTAGCAGGCATTCTTTGTCTGGTGACGCTGCATCAACCCCACCCCCCCCGCCCCCCCCCCCACCCATCACGAAATTGTGGTTACAATATCCAATATTTAGTTTTGAAAACGCCATAACCAAGCATGCATTGGAACATTCAGCATCTTTTTCTTGTTAGGAATCACTCTGACATACAATGCGAGAGAATTTTTATTCTTGCCCGACCCCCTAAGAGGCCGGCCGCGGTGGCCGAGGGGACTGAGGCGCTCCAGTCACGGTATGCACGGCCACTACGGTCGGGGGTTCGAATCCCCCCTCGGACATGGATATTTGTGCCGTCCTTAGACTTAGGTGGTTCATAAGTAGTTTGTAAGCTTAGGGACTGATGACCCCGTAGTTAAGTCCCATAAGTTCTACAAACATTTGAACATTTGAATTTGACCCCCGAAGATGTATTCGTCACCGGGTCCAACTGTTGCTAATTCAAATCGATATATTCTGTCATAAGCGTAACAACTTCCCGACCTTTGCAAATCAAAATTTTATACCTAAATACCTTTCGTCCTGCGAAAACCGTGAACTACCTATCTGTTTTCATAATCTTACCAAACTGAGTTATCATTTGTCTTTAGAAGTGCAGCTACTACAATTCTTTTCGAGTTTCGTCACCTTTACTGTCGTGTGGTCAGGAAGTCGTAACACACCAAAAGGAGACGTTGAAATATCAAAAACATAAATTGCATTCACCGACAACAGGCCATTAATGGACATGCAAAGCGTCTTGGTAAGAGATGGAGCTTGAAAACATGCAGTCTAACATGAATTCGTTTCGTTTCCTTTACGACGGAGTTGTTATAATCTATTATTTCTTTCTCATTCGACTGCACCTGTGTATTCAAACATATTGTTCTGTACGATCATACTTCTTCAAGTGGTACGATCATGTTTTAGGTATTGTGTCATTAGTATTCATTGCATACTAACACTGTAATACAATTCAATGTCAGGTGATGACAGATTAAACTGTCAGCTGTGGATCGTGTGTTGTTGGCAGCCTGCAGGCGTGTTCGTATTGAAGCGAATACGAGCTGCACGCGGGTCGTGCCTGCACGCCGCTTCTCACGCCTACAGTGCCCACGGACAGACCCTATTATAGAAACACTCAGATATTGGGATGTATACATTAAATAAAGAAACTCGTTGGAACTGCTGCTCTAGGTTTAACGAGTTGGCACAGGAGTTGCTATGCGTCATATGAAACTAGGGTAAGGACTCATGACCTAAAAGAAGTAGGATCGACAAATGTGGATGATGCTGAACATAGGGGGCAAATCATTTCAAACGTTCTATGCACAGTAGTGGCAGACACTGAAACCTTTAAAGATTTATGAAGAAACATCATGGTGTAGTAGATGAGTGTTTTAGAGGAGTGAGGTTAACATACTTGTCTCATCCACTCAGTATCATCTGTGTAGTAAAGATCTTGTTCAGGCTATGGACCAAATCCTTTGAATAGGAACTATTGTTCACCGTCGGAGGTTCTAGTCCTCGCTGGGGAACGGGTGTGTTTGTGTTGTCCTTAGGTTAGTTTACCTTAGTTAAAGTAGTTTGTAAATTACGGACTGATGAACACGCAGTTTGGTCCAATAGGTTTACAGACATTTGAACATTTTTTAAGATTGGCTTTGATAAGGATGGAGGAGGAAATCGCCTATGTCCTTTGAAAGGAATTATCCTGGAATTTGCCTACAGTGAGTTAGAGAAATCACGGGTAATGTAAATCGCGAGGGGAGGGACAGATCTCAACCTACGTCCTACAAAATGTTACTGCGTTAGCTGACACGGTTTTCTTCAAGTTCTTTTTGTGTCTCCGGGATGCTGTATGTTCTGGAGGTGGACCGTGATGAGCAAGGTTGCTGAAATAGGTCTTCAATTAAAAGAAGTGATTAGTCACATAATATCTTATTAATAGATGAAATGAATACTGAAATTTGATGTGCTTGTTGTGGTACAACGTCTTCCTAACAACTGAAGTTCGCTGGCCGCGGTGGCCGAGGGGACTAAGGCGCTCCAGTCACGGTCTGCACGGCCATTACAGTGGGGGTTCGAATGCCCCATCGGGCATGGATATTTGTGCCGTCCTAGTTCGTAAGTTGTTCATAAGTAGTTTGTAAGTTTAGGGACTGATGACCCCATATTTAAGTCCCATAGACTATACAAACATTTAAACATTTTTAACTGCAGTTCTGAAATGTAATATTACGACATCTGGCAATAGTGCTGTTGTGACTTGTGCTAAGTTGAACTGCTGGCTCGTAACTGTTGAACTGTAGAATTCTGTAGCAATGTCTCGTAGCGTCTGTGTGGTGCTGTTGTGCGCCAGCAAACGTAGGCGAGGTCCCTCCTTCCTAATGGCTTGTACGCGAAGCACGCAAGGAGGTACAGAGACTGGGGGCGCCCCAGGAGGCCGAAGTACCATAAAGCGATTTATCGCGTCTTACACTTTCTGCGGCGACTTGCGTGGACCGCAGGCGTTGTGGCGAGAAAAGACGGCATACAATTCTGTATCACAGTCTAGATGGATAAGTAGTTATGACACTCTGAAGTCACCTCGGATGTCAGACTGTGAACTGTGACGATTTGAATTAGCAACGGCCAGCAGACTACAATTTAGAATGAATAGCTGGTACACCATTACAATAAACTGGGCAGAGTGATGGTAATTATGTTGAAGATCGATCAATCATATCTTTATTAACCTTTCTGATTTCGACAATTCGATTCTACTCTCGACATATCGTTGACAATTACCCCTTGTGGTAATTAATGCCTTCTCTCCAAACATTACGGGGCCTAACTACGTCGCCAGATAAGGAATGTAAACCGCCATAAATTCCGCATGTCTGTCAACAAGAAGTAACAAATGGCAATTTTTAGACCGAGCATCGCGTCGAACAGCGGCCATTAATCAAGAGACGTGGTCGCAGCTGGCGGTACAGGCCACAGTGGCGGCCAACATTCTGCTATTTGTCACGGCGGGTCCCTGTTGCGCTACCGCTGTCTGGCCTATCACTGGACAGCCGGCGGGTCACCGAACAGTGGGTGACGCCACGTGCTGTTTGGCGATACCAAAAGTAGGTGACTGTGAATTAATTGCTGCCGACATCATCGTTTGTTTCTCACAGTACAATTTAGCAGGAGTTTACGATCAACTAAATTATATTGCATTCTTCACTTAAGAGGAACTTCACTGGTAGCACACCAAGCTATTGTGATTAAACAGTAGTTAATTATGAAGCAACCTATATTTTGCTTAAGTAATGTGTGAGGTATGAATCCATAACAAATTCTAATCTTCATCGACAAAATTGGCTTAGCCATCCAGTTTAAAAGATACTAATGTTCAGGAAAGAAACAGAATTCTCTGACGTGAGCTCCAGTAATCTATGCGTATTTATAAAGCGCGAATGGCAACATAATGTACAGCCAACGATGGTGTTTTCACCTGGTACCAAAATTCATCAGTGGTGGTTAGCATTGATTCATAGCGCTGCAACCGTCGCTTCATTATTTCCCTCAATTTTCGATTGGTAAAAATTCGGATGAACCTAGTGTCCAGGACAAATGGTTGAAGTCCTGTGTCAACAATAATGCGCGTGTTCGTGCAGCACTATCTCCTGAGGCATTGTCTCCATTAATCCTGTCAGACCCCGCGCCTATAAAACTGGGCATAAACTTTCTATGCATCTTATAACACTGTAGGGTTTCGTTCACCTGAGGGACCCAGTGACACAGGAATACTACGTGCAATACAATAAACACATTGACGATGATGAACGTTGTCGAATGCTTCAGTCGTGATATCAGTAGCTCAAATTACTTTATGCATCCATTACTATATTTTGTTATAATTCCACATTGAGATTCAATGTCCCCAATCTTTAGGTATAAATCAGTGTGTCCGTATGTTTGTGTGTTTGTGTGTACGTATTGCGTACAAATCTTCAGTTTTGATCCAATCCCTAACTTTGCACGCGTAAGCTTCAATCCATGAGGACTGTCGCCGTAAGTATAAGAATCACGTACAACACGTACAGGGTGTCCAGAAAAGGGCTTCCTGATTTCAAAATTAAATATCTCGAAACTAAAAATCGAAGATGCAGTAAGCGGCATATTTATTGTGAAAGCTGTAACAAGTTTATAGAGCAGTTTGAAATATTAGTTACTATAGCTGCTAACAGATGGCGCTGTACGCTGTACAGCTCATATCAGCATACATAGGTGAAATAATCGTATGAAAACACTGTTTGCAAACAATAACACCACAATGGTTTCAAAATGTTCACCATTGGCATTACAAAGGTGGCGCAAACTAAGAATGAAATTCGCCATCACATTTCGTCGTGTCTCAACCGAAATGGATTCACATGCCACAGAGATGGCCTATTCAAGCTCTTCCAGCGTGGCGGGATGCTTCGGGTAGACCATGCCTTTCACTGTACCCATCAAAGAAAAGTCACAGGAAGTCGAATCCGGCGAATATGGAGGCCTATCCATGCCTGCACCACTAAATTTGGGATATTCCAAAGCAATGACTCGATTCCCGAAGTATTCCTCAAGAAAGCGAACACTTGTTCGATCCGATGTGGTCGGGTTCCATCTTGCATAAACCATTCAGTACCAGGTCGATCCTCTAACGCTTGCTGTATGGCAACAAATTGTTCCAAAATTGCAACGTAACGTGCACCAGTGACCGTTTCTCGAGTGGAGTGAAAAAAAGGGGCAATAATACCTCTGCTGCATACTGCAGCCCACACAGTAACTTTAGGAGAATACAGGGGTTTCGCTTCACACCAATATGGCTTTTTGGAACCCCAAAATCACCAGTTCTGCTTATTCACGTATCCATTCAGGTGGAAGCGTGATTCATCTGTAAACCAGATGCAGCCAACACCAAATCCTTCACTATCAATCATTGTGAGCATCTGATTAGCAAAGGCAACCCTTTGTTGCACAGCTCGTACGGCTATGGCCTGGTGCGTTTGAATTTTGAATGGAAACATGTGTAAGCTCTTTCTCAGTATTTTCTGCGGGCTGGAACGCTTCAAACCAGTCTCATATGCAATTCTACGGACGGATGACATTGGCTTTCGCTGAATTCCAGAAACTGTGGCGATATTTTCAGGCGTAACTGTGGTTTGCTTGCGGCTTGCGGCCACCATGCCCCACTAGATCATCAGTTACGCTGCCTGTTCGTTGAAATTTTGGGAAGAGCGTACGAATGGTTTTCGCATCGGGTCCTTTTGGAACATTAAATCGTGCTTGAAAACTTCGCCTTGGTGCCGTAGAAGTCTCTTCTATCACCAGAAAAAGGCGTTGTTCAATGGTGTACATGGTTTTAATCTCTTCCTTCGGTACGCTAACCTCCTTTAACGTTTCAATAGTGGAACTGATCGCTCTGGGCTTCGGATCACTATTTATACTAGGCATTACGTATGGCGATTACAGCGCCATCTGTTAGCATCTTTGTAACTATTATTTCAAACTGTTGTATAAACATCTTACAGGTTTCACAATAAACATACCGTTTACTGCATTCCTCTATCGATCTTTGTTTTCGAGTTATTTAATTTTGAAATCAGGGAGTCCTTTTCTGGACACCCTGTAGTTCACGAGATACTATGTCAAACACTGAGTTGTGCTAAAAAACTGCTGGATTAAGCGATAATGTCGCTCATTTTCTACTAAAGCACTGGACCGATTTCAACCAAATTTAGTACACATATTTCTTACGTGAGAAACCAATTGCTGTAGGAGTAACAACCACATATGACACACGGTTCAGGAAATATATCGTCATAGACAATAGGAATTGCAATTAAGCGCCGGCCGCGGTGGCCGAGGGGACTGAGGCGCTCCAGTCACGGTCTGCACGGCCACTACGGTCGGGGATTCGAATCCTCCTTCGGGCAGGGATATTTGTGCCGTCCTTAGTATAAGGTAGTTGATAAGTAGTTTGTAAGTTTAGGGACTGATGACCCCGTAGTTAAGTCCCATAAGCGTAACAAACATTTGAACATTTTGCAATTAAGTGCCACTTAATACGATGAGATTTTTTTTAAATACACTGTATGAAAATGGCAGTATTTAGCGAATTACAACATACTTTAAACATAATTTGCAGGAAATAATAAATACCTGGGCAACGCCGGGTATTTAACTTTTAATCAAATTGCGTGGTTATGATATATCGCCCTAAATTTGCAATTAGATAGGGGATTTCCTGTCAGAAAAGACACAGTTCGTAGTAATCGATGGTAATGCATCGACTAATACAGAGGTGATATCGGGCGTTCCACAGGGTACTTTTATTGGTCCTCTGCTGTTCCTTATTTACATAAACGAATTAGGGGAAAATCAAAGAAGCTCTCTTAGGTTGTTTGCAGATGAGGCCGTCATTTACCGACTAGTAAAATCATCTGAAGATCAAAACCAACTGCAGAACGATCTGAATAAGATGTCACTATGGTGTAAACTAGGCAATTGACTCTAAATAATGAAAAGTGTGAAGTCCTGCACATGAGTACGAAAGTAAATCCGTTAAGATTTGTTTACAAGATAAATCATTTAAAAGCGAAGGCCGTAAACGCCACAAAATACCTAGGAATTACTATTACTTCAGACTTAGAGTGGAAATAACATGTAGATATTGTCATGGGGAAGGCGAACTAGAGACTGTGCTTTATTGGCCGAACCCTTAAAACATGCAACAGAACTACAAAAGAAACTGCACACACTCCGCTTGTCCGTCCATTTTTGGAGAATTACTGCCCAGTGTGGGATCCTTATCAGGTGGGTTTGACGGATGACATCGAAAGAGCCCAAAGAGCAGCTCGTTTAGTATTGACACGATACAGGGGAGACAGCGTTACGGAAATGATACAGGATCTGGGATGGGAATCATTACAACAACGGCGCTTATCGCTGCGGCGTGGGCTACTTGCAAACCTCCAATCACCAACATTTTCCTGCGAATACAAAAATATATTATTGACTCCTACTTACATGGGTAGAAATGACCATCAGAATAAAATACGAGAAATCAGAGCTCGAACGGAGAGATTCAGGTGTTCTTTCTTCCCGCGCGCTATTGGGGAATGGAGTATAATGGTAGTTCGATGAACCCCTTCCAGGCACTTAAATGTGATATGCAGAGTATCCCATGTAGGTGTAGTATAACAATAACTAAGCTGTAGCATGTGTTACTCTTGACTTGTCACTTCACCTCCGTAACTGAATAGGACGAATTTTTATTTTTGAAACGAAGTATCATACATAAAACTGTAAAGGACCATCTTATTATTTTTGAAACCATGTATCATATAGTTTAATAATTCACAAATATCCAATAAGAAGGGTCTTCAGATAAAGTGCAAGACATAGTTTGTTCTGTTCAGTATAACGCTTGGGGACCTTTCTTTGTGAAAAAGAATGGTGTGTTCGGTTCTCAACTCTGCACATTAACGTTTTCCCACCCATTCATTGTCAAATTGGGTGCAGATTCTGTTGATGAGCTGGGCCACTTCTGTTGGATGCGGCAAGTGACAGGTGTTTGTCGCTTCTGCGGTGCGCGTGGCCCACACTTGTCTGCAGGGCCTTCAGTGCCCTCAGCCTCCAGTGCGAACTTTATGGTCGCCTCGTCCCGCGGCCGGAACTTCACCGAGGCGGAGTGTCGCGGTTTACCACTCCGTAACCCACCACACTGCTGCCCTAGCAAAACATGCCACCGTGCTGACAGGGCGCTGTAAAAATTTCTCACTCTCACGTCCGAAAATGTAGAAGTTTCCTCTTACAAGCCTGAGTGCCCCAGCCGTAAACGCACTTGTGGTTGTTTTCACAAGTCTAGAATAGCTGTGAGATTGGAAGGAAAACTCTGAAGTTTTTGATAGCCGTAAATTTCTACGTTTGTGCCAGTTTTAACACGCACTCACTTTCAGAGCTTACGTTCCAATCTGAGTTGAGAATTTCATTAATATTTGCAACTGATTTAATCCACCTTACCGGCTTTAGTACGTTTTTGACATTTAACCATTTATAAGCAAACGAGCACTTCTGGGATCTTCCTGAGAGGGACAGATGCCACTGCAGTACACTATTACCATATTATCTCTAGCTGCAGTGTGCGCCGTTGCTCGAAATGTGTAATGTTTGCACACTAAGTGATTGGACTGCATACATTTTTATTCCATTCTTCTGTCTCCTCTTTCCTCCTCTGTTAACCTACTCTTCATGCCACACTCTCCCATCTCGTTTCCCCATCTACCTCAGCATCCCCTCCTTTTGTCTGTCAGCTCGTCCTTCCTCCTGTGACATTATCGACCCCTCTAAGTCAACTTCCCGCAAACCATTCACTAACCACCTTCACATTAACGACAATATCAACCCCTTCCCACACATCATTCTCCGTGACATTCCTCTGTACATTTCTCAATCTCCTCTCTATTCCCATCATGCCCTTCCCCTACGAAAGCACTTCTTCCTCTCTCTCTCTGTCCATCTCCTTCACTCTCCACATTACTATATCATACCCATGCCAATAGGAGGTTCATTCTCATGAATCCACAGTATTTCAGTCTAGATAGTTTTAGATTTATAGGGTTCCGTTTCAACCATCCCACGTTTTCCATACACTCATACGTCTATGGAACTTAAACATGGCGTTTTCATTCATGCAGGTTATGACGTCTTATGCATTGAAAAAGAAATTTTATAATGATATAACTGCACGTGAATGGCTACATGGACTGAGACGCCATGTCACGGTATGCGTGGCCGCTGCCGTCGGAAGCTCGAGTCCTCCCTCTAATGTGTATACCAACTGCGAAATGTGCTATGAATGGAGTTAGTAGTAAAGACGTAAAAGAGTCAAACGTAATGATAGTTATTTACGCATCTCAGGTTGGTGACGTCATTGCACCTGAATTGTGTTTCACATCTGTGACACAGTTTTCTACGCACATTCAGCAGCGTACGTAGATACAAGCTGCGACGTTTACTGCGAATAGAGTACATTGAGTAACAAATCGAAACGCCATGCATGATGCGATAGCTTTATTGCGTCTACAATTTTATGACGGCATATGTCCTGACTATGTATCGTAAAGTGAAATAATTTTATCCTGGTGAATAATATATATATGTGTGTGTGTGTGTGTGTAAGAGCCGCAGATGAATTGTTCGGTTAGCCGTGTGGAGCGCACAGCTTTCCGAGACGGGGAGGCGTACCGGCCACGGTTCGAATCCGACCGGCGGATTAACGAAAGGGGACGGAGTGCCGGCCAGCCTGATGTGAAGTTTTAGGCGGTTTTCCTCATCCACCCAGGTGAATACAGGGCTGGTCTTCACGTCGCTTCTCAGTTACACGATTCGCAACATTTCGTAACACTTTACACTTTCACAAACGTGTCACACTATACGCAGACATTTGGGGTACACATTTCCTCCTGTAGGGCATGGGTGGCGGCAGGAAGGGCATCCGGCCACCCCGTAAATATTAACATATGCCAAATCCGCCTTTAACTCAATACCGACCCTGCATGTGCGGGAAAGAGCCAGAGAGAAAGAAAGAAAGAAAAAAGAATTGCATAAGGTGCAGATGCCCGTAACTCTTTCCTACCGACTATATACACATGAGACACAAAAGGTTACGAGAAACGGCGAAATTCCGCGAATAATGAGTGATATTTGGCATGCGTACTAGGATAGTAATGTGTGGGTAAGCTGAGAATAAACGTATTGCAGTAAGCGTGCAATGGTAGCCTATGTCCTGATCCGAGGCCAACAAGAAAGACAGGCCACAGTGCGCATGTCATGTCACGTGATCAATATAAGCCTTAGCCGGCACGATCGCTAGCTGATTAGCCGGTCGCTGAGGCACAGCCCACTACTTTATAACGCCCAGCCACTCAGCGATTGCGTCTGCTCAGGCCACCTCGATCATGTGACATGACATGCGCTCCGCGGCCTGTCTTTCTCGTTTGCCTCTGTCCTGGTCACTGTGACACGATGGTGTATTTCTGGAGTGGTAGCTCAACGCTCTCTCTCGTAGGAATCGACGCCCACAGTAATACAATAACTGAGTCCAGAACTCAACGCATAACCTAGAACAAACGACCACAAACAATAGTTCTGTCAAAAACAAAAATGTGCTAAGCGCGACTGCCTAATCAGTAGGAAGATCTGGCTTCGAATCCTGGCTGGGCACAAATTTTAATATTTAACCAATGATTTATTTCATTGCACATTGGCAGTTAAAGTCGTAAATTCCATTGTCTGCTGACATATTTTTTATGCAAACACTTACTTCGAAACATTTATACATTTTTAGTCACACTCTTTCAAAACACAAAACGATTTTCGTTTCATAATGTGACAAATCATTTAGTAATTTACGTTTAGTTACTTCAATATAAATGTAGTATTACTAGCTGCATTTACGTTGTAGTACATCAATATAAATTACTTAAGGATTTGACTAATTACAAAACCAAAATGATTTTGTGTTTTGAAACTGTGTGACTACAAAACATCTGTTGATGTTGGTATTTCGATTTGTGCAGAATTATTATTTTCGATCTTACCCCTCTAATAAATGTCTTTATTAATGGACGTAATGTACATGTATAAAGTGATAAGGTAATGTGATACACAAATATGAATTATTACACGAAATGTGAAGGATAATTACTGTAAATAGGCGAAGCATTCATTACTACCTCCTAGTGCGATGGGTGTATCACTGTGAGGTACAAACACAACTGGGATAGGTCAGCGCCGGCCGCGGTGGCCGAGGTGACTGAGGCTCTCCAGTCACGGTCAGCACGGCCACTACGGTCGGGGGTTCGAATCCCCCCTCGGGCATGGATATTTGTGCCGTCCTAGTTTGTAAGTAGTTCTTAATTAGTTTGTAAGTTTAGGGACTGATGACCCCGTAGTTAAGTCCCATAAGCTTAACAAACATTTGAACATTTTTGATAGGTCAGCCAGTCCTACGGATTCGGTAAGTACTGCACAGGGGTTTTTGAACGGTTTCTGCTAGCCAGAATGTGCGAGTCTAGAGTCTCTCTTTGGTAATTAAACGTAAAGAAAACAGCTTTCAAAATGTTTCGCCGTTTTACAATCAGAAAAGTCTAGAGGGAATTGCCGTTAATTTTAATTCAACCAAACGTATACATTGCTTATTGAAATGCCCAGACCCAACAAGTAACAAACCTACAGAAAGCCAAAAGCCTTGGCAAATATTCCATCGAGCAGAACCACAAGGCAACCTCCATTACAGTAAAGACGTATTAACAAGCAAGGATATAGTGCATATTCCGACAGAGCAACTGAAATATGAATGAGCTCAGGAAGGCATCGGTGATGTAAAGAAAGTCATGGAAAGAGTGGATAGGGAGTTAATACAATCCGACTCTTTCGTCCTCACCATCAAGCTGACCGATGCGCTGCCTTAAGTGCCATTGCTTTGAGCATACTACGCAGGGTTGTAATCGCATCACTACCCGTGGAAAATTGCGTTACAGCTGCCCACGATAGAGTTATTTGTTCAACAACTCCAAAGCGTTTTCATTGCTATGGGGAACACTCGCATAGGCGTACGGACGGCAGCGTCTCTCTGCAATAGAAGAAAATTCAGGAAATCAGAACAAAATTTTCTAGGTAAAGGCCAACAAGGTGTTTAAGGGGATGAGGCCTACTACATTTGCCACCTCTTTCGCTGCTTTTATTAAGAAACCTGTTATCAAAGTTGATGTTTCCACTGAACTGGAGGAAGTTAGCACAAACACCTGCGTTTAGCAATGCACCTGTCAGGCTGCAGGGTTTTCAGGGCTCGAATCCCCACACGATCATTATCAAAAGCCGCTGGTGTCAATATTACGAAGCAATCGGTTCGGCTGCTGACAATCTACTGACACAATCAATGGCTGAGGAAATGAGTGACCGCTGTCCTTTCTCCTGTCACCACAGTATAACAACGAAATAATGGCATCTGGAGATTAGTAGACGTTAGGAAATGAATCTTAAGAGCACACAGAGGTCATAATGTTTGATCTCTCTTCAGTCTCTGCTGCAGAACTCGTGCAGCTAGGTGTCGCAATACTAAACATCCACTAACTCTTCGTGGCGCGTCAGGGGGAACGGGGGAACACTGAGTAAACGGACGATCTCCATGATAGTTGCCTCCCACACTGCAGAGGGATTAGCTGGGATTTGGCCACATGCGGAGGAAAGACGTTGATTGATTATCCGTAAACCAATGTGTATTATTCTACAGGACCCTAAGATGTGTGGCTCCACAAGAAGGACGATTTCAGCAGCAGGGTAAGAGAGAGAGAGGAAGAGAGAAAGAGAGAGGAAGCTGGGGAAGGAGTGGCTGTCATTTCTAATGCGTATCACTCCGAGTCAGTATATTTCACTACAAGTTTACAAGCAGATGCAGTGTTCACATATGTACGCCACAGTTTGGCAGTATGCTCCATCTATTTGTCACCTCATGACGTTCAGTGAAGAAGCCCTTGGTGTCCTCCTTCCTCAGCTCCATCACCCGTTTATTCTCAATGACGATTTCAATGCACATAATGTGCATTGGGATACTGCCACTAACTGCTGCAGGGGTTAAGCAACTGAGAAGCTTCTCTTGTTGTCGATCGCACATGTGGTAAGGAACGGACAGCCAACACACACATTTCTGTACCGTAACAGGGTCATTGTCTGCCATGCTTTCCAGCCCCCGCCCACAGTACTTAATGGAAAGTGGTCGACGACCTTCATAGCAGTGAACACTTTCCAATCTCGATTCGCCAACGAGATGGAATGGAGCCCGTCAGACAACCGCCACGGTGGGTATTCATTAGAACAGACTGGACACAATACCGCCAGCTTCGTATTTATAAATGTCGAGTCAGTGCCGAGGAATGGGTGGATCGTTTCACCCAAATGAGGCACCAAAATTCTGAGGTATCCATACCACAGTCTTCAGGTCGATTGAAAATGCAACCTGTCCTTTGGAGGAATGAGGAATGCCGTTCTGTTATCAGGACCAGGCGGGTGGTTCTGCATTTGTTAAAGTGACTGTCTTTGGTGACAAAGTCGCACCCTTATGGATGGTGTAGGCAGGTTATTTGCGAGGAGAAATAGAAATCATGACAACAGTGTCTGGATTCCCTTGAAAGACCATCAGGAGAATTGCTGGGAGGAAAGGGAGGTGTCTTACTTTTGGTTTAAAAGAGCAATGGTTTTTTAAACTATTAAAACAAATGTATATATTTAAATTATTTATTTCGTTATTAATTTATCATTTTGGTATTTATTGCTAGTTTCATCAAGATTGGAATTGTTACTCTTTATTTATATTAATTAATATTTTCTTGTTGAGTTTGATTATGATTACTTTTTCTTTTCATTATTTTTTGTTTTTTCTGTTTGTGAGGGTGTTTTGTGCCTCTCTATTTTATTTTAAATAATTCGTTCTCATAGTAATAATTTTTCGAGGTCTTTCTTTTTGTGCTTGTATTAAGGTATTTATTTATTATTGTAGGTTTGATCTCTATTTGTTTATTACTTGATTGTTGCGGATTAATTCATTCTTTAATCTGTATGTTATGTTTTGTTTTTATAATTTCAATATATTTTTATTCCGACTTAAGAATGGTAGCTTATTATTTTGAAGTTGCTCTTAATTCTTTTATATTTTGTTGACTTTCTGAATTTTTTCTTTAATAAATACTGCAAGGAAATCAGTCAATTTTTCTTATTCAAATTTTTTATTTTTGTTGGTTATCCTACATTTTCTAGTTAAAATTCATTTTTTAATATATATTAGTCTAATTCGATTCACAGTAGTGATTTAAGTGTAACTTGGTTTGCTGTAGCTATTAATAATATAATGTCAATTTTTAATTGTTGTATCTAGTGTTTTTTTGTGGTTTGCGATTTCTCTATTTTGTTTCTCCAGCATGACAAATTGTGCGTTGCAATTTACACTTCGAAGGTTGGATGAATGTTCAGAGAAGACTGGTTTTAAGTTTTGAACTGCAAAGTCTGTGTGCATTGTTTTTACCCTTACTTGTTCTATTTTAAACTCGCCTGAACTGTCAATAAGGGGCGTCGATCTAAATTCCAGCCTCACATTTGACCCGTTACTTTCATGGTGGCCACATATGACAGATTTTAAAATACAATGCTTCAAAGCAATGAGTATTTTAAAATATCTTAGCCACATTACATGTGGAGTGGACAGGACTTGCCAGCTCAAGATTTACAGAGTCATTGAGCGATCTCAGCTTGACTATAAGTGCACAGTGTATGAAAATATATATGCCTCAAGATCACTTGATCCATATTTTATTTCAGATAAACGGTTTAGACAAGCATAGCTGTCATCTTCATTTTTCCGCACATTACAAAAGGAACAGCTCTCCATACATTATTCATAACTGCAGAATAATGTATGGAGATGTGCTATTCTTTCACATTTAGAAATTTGAAGGTGACAAATAACTGTTATGAAACTGGTTATCTGAAATAAAATATTGACTAAGCGATCTTGGCGTATATATTTATCATCAAATAACAGTTTATATCAACCCCTTACTTTGAAATATGTCAAGCATGTACCATGAAAGATGACCATTACCATGAAGAGACTAGGCACGCCACTGAGGCATTATAGAGCAGCCTAAAGCCTCTGCGCCGAGGTTACTGAGCTGCTACGTCACACACGGCTACAGTTTCTCATGGCACATCAGGAACATACCGCACTGTCCACACCACGTTCACCAACATACCACAGCGTTGCCCAGCCTTTTATGGAAGGGCGTTTTTTGTAATCGGCTACGTGCAATGAGGCCTTTAGGAATTCGCACTCTATATTGTCTTTTAGATATGGTGTGCTTGATCTCAGTGTTTTACGACGAGACTGGAGTAAATGCCCACCATGGCTTCTCCAAAAGCTCAGATTAATTTTATCCTTGGAATAAGACATCTGATTTTACATTTCAATTCATGTATTTTAACATTTTACACAAGCATCTTGATGTTACCGTCGTTTAATCGCATGGGAAAGACAACCTGTTCCATAGTGTTCTTCGGCCGTGTTATAAGGATCCACTTCCACAATGCTTACTCTGTTTTCTCAGCAGATCTTCATGTGATGCGTTGGAGCATATACGGCTTGTTCAAGGTTCGCAGTCTGTTCTATGCTCCGATTCCGTTAACATGCTGCACACCTAACCAATCCTCTATCGAGTTCAGAATATAAAGTAAGTTATAGGTGACAGGCTCCAGCAATGGGAAATCAAGTGACGTTTAGCTGAGTAGGAGGTAATGTGGGAATTCTGGGATGGTTTTTGAACGTAGAACAAACAAATTATCAGGCTATAAATTTAAAACTTAAATTAATTTGTTTTCGTATCGTTGAAGCAAAACTTTAATCTTTGAAAATGGAGGGTTTAGTGTTATGCAGAGAGGCTAGCTCAACATTTTTATTATGGCGATGTGCCGGCCGTGAATCTTTGATATTTTGTTTCAATTGTTTGTACAACTGCCTCCTTTCGTTGGCAAACTTACGTTGACAATTAGCACTATCTTTGAGCTTTTGTTCACATGCACCAATTATATAAGTAAGAGCGCTGTAGACCTAGTTGGGCACTCATAACATACTGTCCATCTAGCCATCCATTCGACCATGTCAGTTTTTCACTGAAGAATAGTTTCATTTTTACAGCACACTGCAATAATTTCACATTTATTGTTTCTTGCTTTCAATGCTCAGTTGTAAGCAACACATTTTTGTCATTTTAGCGAACATCCAGCAGATGGAAAATTTTTTGTCGTGAGCTGTAAAAACTTCTTGTCTTTCGCTCAGCTTCATGTCCGTGAAAGTTCCACTTGTGTTACACATACGTTTCCTCAAATTTCGCTTTATTTTGACTGTACGGTGCATATCGAATGCCTTCATTAATTTCCTTCCATTCGCAGCCCTTCTAGATGGACGAGACAGCCCGGCATTTAGTTCTTGCCTATACAGGGCAGTAAACAAAGCGCTGCCCACTGCTGCCTCGTCGTTTACGTGCAGCCTTGTTTTAGTGCTGCCATGCATACACCCATGGGTGCTGAGGACCTGGGGAAATTTCCTTAAAGAAGTCGCTACTCTCGTATTTACTCCTCTTTTATTGAGAGCATATACTTGCACCCTAGTCACCTGAGCACTGGCATGCAATATAAGATGACTACCAATATTCTATATAAGCGATCAATGTAGCAACAGTTCACACCAACATTTTGCGTCGCAAACAACGAACTTCACATCACTCTACGATTATTAATATTGCTACTACAAGGGAACTTACCTTTCACAACTACGTTTCACACTTTATAAGGTACCAGGCTTCAGAACACGCACTATGTGAAATTAGTGTCGTTTACAGAGCGCAGTAAGATTTTCGACAGATAGTGCAATTCGTGGAGCTGTCACTTGTATCATACCCGGACTTCAGCTAAATTTAATTTACTGGAATTAATTAATATCGTTTATATTATTAAGGAATTTGCGAGTATGTTTAACCATCAAATAGTTATTAAAACTGACACATTATGTAGAGAACAACTGTACTCTATAGAGGGAAGAGAGAGTATTATTATAACATCATCTGAGGACTGCACGAGGGGCTAAGATAACTTTCAGAAACCGTGTATAACCTATTGAAGCCACAGCTCGAAGTGGAGTGATTGAAGTAGCACAGACAGATATTAAGTTCGTTTTCTAGGACATCACACAGTGTTAAAGGAAGTACTAACTTTTTCCTGCAGATTAAACCTTTGGGGAAACATATTACTTATGATGGTGAAACCTTATAATTTCACAGGACAGAAAATTTGTATATCGATGTACTCAGTACACGATTGTAAACGCATAGGCTAGAAATTTCAATAAGAAAATGCCATGCATTAACGTTATGTTTCTATGAAATGTCACGTTACGTTACAGATGTTTGTTGGTGCATACGAAACCTTTTATGGCATATCAAACAATAATTTCGCTGGTCTGGTATTATGTATCTAGCGTTTAATGTTGTAAAAGAAGACGTACCTTTTCAGATTTCTATAGTTACAAATAGAAAAGAGTCTACCAGTTCACTTTGTTTAAAATACTGTATTATTTCCAAAATCATGCAATGCTTTAACTTTGGGAACATTATTTAATTCACACTTTATTCTAAACGTAAACAATCACCATTGTACTCAGTGCAAATAGTCTTTAAGTATTTGGATTTAAGGCACTTTATTTAAATATGTGACTAGTAATAAAAATATCAAATCACAATTACATATATAAACAAATTCGTCTGAATACATCTTATAATTAAAAATGTTAATGAAGTACTTATTTACGATATTCACATTTAAATTTCAACGATGTTATCCTTTATTTTAGCACGTCTATAAAATTGAGCCGAGGGGACTGCGGCGCGCTAGTCACGGTCCGCACGAGGGTTCGAATCCCCCCTCGGGCATGAATATATGTGCCGTCCTTAGTATTAGCTAGTTTATAAATAGTTTGTAAGTTTAGGGACTGATGACCCTGTAGTTAAATCCCGTAAGCTATGCAACAAACATTTGCACTTTTATTTATTTATTTATTTATTTAAAAAATATATAAAATTGATTGTCCAAGTCAGTTCTATTTTGTGCACACTATGTGACGTCTGCAACACATGTTTTGTATAAGATTTTGAACGTAGGTTTTAAAAAGGAATAAATGAGAGATAATAACAGTGTAAAAGTGATGACTTGGCAGATCGGACAAGCGCAATGAGGCGCTGTGATCCGATGCGAGAGGCGTTTCTCTGACGGAGGTTCGAATCCCCCCTCGGGCATAGATGTTTGTGTTGTCTTTAGTATAAGGTAGTTTATAAGTAGTTTGTAAGTTTAGGGACATGATCCCGCAGTTATGTCTCATATGCTTAACAAAAGTTTGATTTTTTTTTTTAGAACTTTAATGATTGACTAATAATAGCGGCACGCTCCGCAGCTAGGCGCCTTGAAATTCTCGGCTACTCCACCGCAGCAGGTCGTCTTCATTAATGGTATATTTGTTGAGATGAAGTCAAGCAGTGAAATGTAAGTACCGAAATATTACTAGAGCAGACAAGAGCCGCGGCGGATTAGCCGTGCGTACTGAAGCGATGTGTTGCGGTGCGCGCGGCGGTTCGCCGTCGGAGGTTCGAATCCTCACTCGGGCATGGATGTTTGTGCCGTTTTTAGTGTAAGGAAGTTCATGAGTAGTTTGTAAGTCTTTGGACTGATGACCCAGTAGTTAAGTCCCATAAGCTCTACAAACATTCGAACATTTGAGCAGACAAGATATTGCATTACACCCCGCAATAATACATGTTAACAAATCTAGGTATGTATAAAGTTTCATGTGACTGTATCAATCTCAATCGCACCGCCAGTAATAGGAGATAACGAATGTGACGTATGACGTCACGACTCCGTACTCCGCTAATCTAGAGTCGCTGCTAACCGCGCCCGATCTGGCCAAGTGGGTACCCGATACGGAGACCCCCAGGCTCTCCATGAGGCTGTGCTGATGAGTAAGTCAGAAGCTCATCGGGCTCCACACTGTTACGAGCGCGAAACAAAATACGTGTGACTTTTTCACAAGCACGTTCTTGGCATTGCACAGTGCTTACCAATACAGTAAGTCAAAGTCTTGTTTCAGACTTTTGTATAAATTGAATAGTTTAACTGTGTTACTTCATACCGTTAAGAATCGATGTTTAAAAGCTTACAGTTTGGAACCACTTAAGCTTCTAATGAAATTGAGCACTTCGATACTCTACACTAGCGGTACTCAACCTGCGGCCAGCGGGTCACTTGTGGCCCGGCGAGCTTTTTTGAGTGGCCCTGAAAGCTGGTCGTACAGTATTCAAAATTTCGCAATAATAATCTCTAATGACTGGCCGATAAAAATAGGCGATATGAGTACAGCGAAATCGACGAAGCCATTGCCCACAACGCTCCCCTCTGACTGGAGCAGTCAAGAGTTTGCGCGCCCCGGTGCTTTACCCCTCCCTGTCCCCTCCAGGTGGCGGCTGGGGCAGCTCGGACAGCACTTACAATCGCGTCCTTTTTGGTGCGCTAAAGTATCTGTTCTGAATCTTAAGTGTATCACTGAGCGTACAGCATGAACAAAAGAGGTTCAGATATGTGTGTGCCTCTTTTATGGTTAGTAGAAAGGTTTGTGTTTGTTTCTAAAGTGTGTTGGGAAAGCACGGTGCTTGATATGCATTTCAACCGTAAATATCAAAGCACCGCCAGTACACTGTCACTACGAAAATAACCACTCCATAACACACAAGGAGCAAGGTATAAATAAATTAATCGGTACTATGCGTGACAGTGCTGCAAGTTTCAAATTGTAGCTTTTGCTTTTTAAAAGTCAGTATCATTGAAGAAATTTCGACAATTTTCCCATTCTAGAATCCTTAAATTTATGTAATTTACAGACGTTGCAGAAATAATTTGAATAAGTGCCTTAAAAAAATTAAACTAGTAAACCTTCCACTCAAATTTTTTATGAGGCCTTTTTCGGTGCGCCCAATGGATGACCAATCACGAGTTCGATTTGTGTTGACATTCATAGCGTGTGATTCATTTGTGACAAACTGCTATTTCCTTTACATTGGAGATATGATTTCATTTTATAATGACAGTATCTCTAAAAATGTTATACTTGAAAACTTAAAGAGTGCATTACGAACTGTTGTTTTTCTGTAACGTGTCTTTGACGTTCAGAGTTTCTTGTGGTTTCATGGAACCAGTGTCACCTAGATGGCACTGGCTTGAGTTCCTTGCCGCTGATGGGCAGAGTTTGAGTCCGGTGGTCAAGGTCAACGCAGATGATTCCGCAGAATTTAATATCATGTGTAGACAAGTTCTTTCCAGCACTATGATGACAGAGTGCAGTAATAAATATTACCTTTTTTCAATGTTGCAGGTTTATATATATCAAGTAGGGTGATACGTTTTACTTAATTTGCTCTAATTTGCTTCTACTGGTAAGAGAACAAACGAATAAAATTTCAGAGACTGAAGGAGAGATTTCATGGCTGCACAATGCAGTTCTGAGTTAATGATTAACGTTAACTTCCGTTAATTTGTCCGTAAAGTGACGCTTTAATATACGTCCAAGTTAACTTTTTTAGTGACGGGTTAATGATTAATGAAAATAACTTTTTGGTTGACGCTGTCCAGCTCTGAAAAGTACCATGGTAGCAATTCACAGTAATCACTCACGCCTTAAAAAGAAAACGCAAAATGTCATAAAATGTTCAAATGTTTGTTAAGCTTATGGGACTTAACTACGGGGTTACCAGTCCCTAAACTTACAAACTACTTATCAACTAGCTTATACTAAGGACGGCACAAATATCCATGCCCGAGGGGGGATTCGAACCCCCGACCGTAGTAGCCGTGCAGACCGTGACTGAAGCGCCGCAGTCCCCTCGGCCACCGCGGCCGGCAAAATGTCATATTCCACTGATTAACACACGTTACAAACATATTTAAACGTAACTGCTTGGAAATGGCTGTCAAAAGGTTGCAGCAGAGTTTCATATGGCCTCTCAAACTTTTTAAGTTCTTACATATCTTTCTTTGAAATTAATTATGATTTGTCTAAATAACAAGTGCACAAATTCTAAAAAAAGTAAGATAATATTATCTAAAAATACATTCCGCTATATTTCAAAAAGCACCGTACTCCTCTATTAACAGCCACACGGGAGTAGCCGATTGGTCTGGAGCGCCACGTTGCGGATCACGCAGCCTCCCACGTCGGAAGTTCGAATCCTCCCTCGGGCATGGATGTTTGTGGTGTCTTTAGTATAAGTTGTTCATAATAAGTTTGTAAGTTTACGTACGAACGACCTCGCAGTTAAGTTCCAAAAGCTTTACAAACATTTGAACATTTCCTCTATCCACAATTATATATTAAAACAGATTTTGATGATAATAGAAATGTTTGTAGTTATTTAGCGGTGTTATTTTGTCCTGTGACAGTGTTGTGGCCCACTTGAAATAACAATTTTGACAATTTGGCCTGAGAAGGAAAAAGGGTGAGTATGGCTGCTCTACACGATATCCTAGAAAAGTGCATCTTCCTCCAAATGAAAATATCAGGAACATGGCAGAGGATCTGGAAGGGCAATTGCACATTGTCTTGAAAGGGTCTTGAGAGGAGGGTATAATATGAACATTAACAACATTGTAACAAGGGTATTGTAATGTAGTATCAGAAAGTCAGGTGATGCTGAAGTAATTAGATTAGGTAATGAGACAATAAAAGTACTAGATGAGCTTTGTTATTTGGGCAGCAAAATAGTTCTGATGGCCGATGTAAATAAGATATAAAATACAGAGGCGCTATGGGAAGGAAAGCGTTTCTAAAGAAGCGAAAATTATTGACATCGGACATTAAATGTTAGGAAGTCGTTTCTGAAGGCATTTTCCTGGAATGTAGCTTTGTATGGAATTGATACGTGGACGATTAGGAATTCAGACAGAAAGATGATACAATCCTTTAAAATGTAATGATACAAACAAGTGATGAAGATTAGATGGGTAGATCACCTAGCTAATGACGAGGTGCTCAACAGAACTGTGGAGAAAAGGTGTTTCTGACATATCCTGACTAACATAAGAGATAGGTTGGTGGGACACATTCTGAGACGTCAGGGAATCGTAAACTTAGCATTAAAAGGAAGCGTGTGGAATAAAGGTCGGAGAGGGAGACCGAGGGACGAATACAGTAAACAGTTCCAAAAGGATGTAGGTAGCCGTTCTTATTTTAAAATGAAGAGGCTTGCAAAGGACAGGGTAATGTGGAGAACAGCCTCAAACCAGTCTGCGGACCAAAGACCACAGCAACAACAATTGAACAAACATTCCAAGGAAGTCTCAAATAGCTTGAAAGTCTCTAGTTCTTTCTTCTGTCTTGTAATACCTATTCTATATTGAAAGACTCTGGTTCTTTCTTCTGTCTTGTAATACCTATTCTATATTGAAGAGAAAATAATTTTGCAAACTAGCAGCTTCTGTAAAGTTCCATTTAATTACAGAGGCATAATCAATATTTATCAATAATAATAGAAGGTTATTTCATTACCATCAATTAAGACGGTAACAAAATTATCTTTAAGTTTTTGTCCATATGCACACACACACCATTCCCCATATTCCGCAACACCTGAGGGAATTAGATAGTTTACGAGAGGCTTTTATTTTTAAGAATCGAGAAATTCATGATGGGTGACGAAGCACTTGTGTCGTAGTTGCACTTAGGTATTCACCTCCAATTTCTAGCAATGTCCGGGGAAAGTTCTTGAAAGCCTTATCTTGCGGCTGTATAGATACATGTAGTTCCCCTTCTTCAGATTTAAACTTACTTTTCTCGTTTTTTAATGCTTGGACTATCTGCTATTCACTGTGTATTTCTGAGGTGAAAGTAGTAATTTATTGCAACCCATTGTATTCTGACGAAAACAAAAGCAATTACATATTTTATCATTTTGAACATCGCTTGTCTAAAGCAGCAAGAGTAGCAGAGTAATTTTCTGTTTAAGTTAATATGCAACATCACAAGTTGCTATTAAATAGTTATACTTTATCTATATTTCGACACCTCCATGGGTGACTCCATCATAAATTGAAATTGTCACATGAGACGTTTCCATTTAGAGCCAAATATGTTCGTGTCGTATTAATTCAGTTTATAAAAATACATGCTAGTTTAACCTAACGGTTTGAAGAAATTAAAAATGATGTCGCTGGCCGCTATGGGTTGGTGACGTGCGAATAGTCAGGAGCGATATCAGACTACTGCAAGGAATCAGAAAACGTATTATGATTTAATTTATCATCAGACTGCATTGTAGAAATATGGTTCTAACATATAACAGATTTATGGCATGCCCTACGAAAATCGGCGTTCTTTCGAGTTCCCAGAAAAGGGTAAAATTAGAATTGCACGTTGAGAAAGTAAAAAACAGGAGAAATTATCGCTCAGTTTGACTAATGTAGTTCGGTGAATAACGAAACAGAAAATGTACTTTCTAGATAAAGAGGAAAATTCAGAATGTTCGAACAAAGGAAATGACATGGAATTTCTTCTTGTAAATGCCGAATATGATTCTCTATCCTTAACCGGATCTTAGCTTTCAAAGCCAACGTCAGACTTCGCCGTTTTGCCAAAGCAGTTAGGTACTTAGGTAATGACTTGAAATATGTGTTACTCATTTACATTTAGATTCAAGCACATAGGAAAATGTTGTCATTTGCTCTACTGTGATAATATAATTAAAACGTTAAAAATTAAAGAATTTTTTAAAAATGTAGAGGGGGAACCAGGAATAACGTAAACCTTAAGAGGGAAAAATTGTTTGTCTTAATGGTTATTTTAATTATACTACCACCAGGGGCGCCAACTTTTGAAAATCAGTGTGGGTGCTCATGGTTTCATTTTCAATTATTTTTTCGGCCACAAGGTTCAAAGAATGGGCCAAGCATTGCTCAATTTCGTTGATTTTTGCTTGCAACCTAGAAAACGTACCAGTCATATTTGGCGCTATGTCAGTAGTAATAACATTGGAAGATTTGATATCTGGAGAAAAACGAGACAGGTCATCCACTGATATTATTAACAGTACTTAAACTGTGGTAGATTCAATATTATAGAAAACAAAATAAGAAACAAAAAAATCATTAATTTGAAAATTAGCAACACTAGTACGTACAGGAAATTTTAAGAAGTTTAAAACGAATCAGGCGAATGAAGAATGTTACAATTTCGTTACATAATTGCCTCTCAAATAGACGAAACTCTTTCATAAACACTTTGATTTGGTCCTGTATCTCTATTATTAGATGCTCTCAGCCCTACAATGACTAATTGCTTAAAGTGCTTAGTTATGTGAGTATGGAACGCTCAATTTAATAACCAGTTTTAATCTATTCGACAATGAACTTGGCCCCTTTCATTTAGATAGACATATTTCCTCGTGACTGACAAACAAAGACAACTAAGCTAACGAATTGTACTGTGCCAAGATATATACCCATACTTCACTTGTATAACTTTCAGGAATCCTTTCAAGTGGCAGTTATTTACATGGCGACAATGCACAGATCCCACACACGTGACGTCTTTTATTACGGCGCCTGGTTGCACTCCTTCAGCAGACAATCGCACTTCGTGAATGGAGCAATGAATAGTCAAAACGTCTTACCTGGATTCACTTTTCAGTTCATTTCTGTATATGTGTCATTATTAAGTTCGGCTACTAGCCCTGCAGGTGCGTCGCCCTCTACCTGCACGCGATGTTTTATGTGAAGTCGTGTGTAAGCCACTATACTAGTATGCTGTACTTGTTCGCAGAATTATGAACTTTGACGCAAAAGACAGTGCGGATGTCATTCTATCTTAAAGAACTGATTTAATGCAGCTGCCACAACAAACTATGGCTCTCACTGAACTCTGATTGTTGCATCGGTTACGACGTCATGCGGCCAGGGGTCAGTGTTTCCGCCCCTCCCACCAGCCCTCCTTCCGAACGTGAGTGAGTGCTCCTTCGGACACTGTTGGAACAGCCTAGTGGCTAGGTCATGATTGCTACACTGCGAAGCCAATAATGCATAATTGGCAGCTATGACTTTTCCACATTTTTGTGCTTCTTTACTTTCCTCCCTTATTTTGTGTGGGTGCTGAGCACCCACAAAAAGTTCATGGGAGGTGCACCAGCACCGGAGCACCCACGGAGTCGGCGCCCGTGACTACCACAGTAGAGCAAAAGACGACATTTTCCTATGTGCTTGTTCAAAATGTTCAAATGTTTGTAAAAGTATTGGACTCAACTCCTGGGATATCAGTCAGTAACTTACAAACTACTTAAACTAAGGTAAATTAACCTAAGGACAACACAAACATCCACGTCCGAGGGGAGAACACGAACCCCTCCGGCGGTGAGCGACACGCGCACCGCAGTATGGCGCCCCAGTGCACATGTCTAATCCACCACGGCATTATGTGCTTGAATCTAACTGTAAATACGTAACATATTTCAATTCTGTGTCTAAACATTATACCTTCTTGACAAAACAGTAAATTCTTAAGATGGTCTCGCAAGCCGAAATCCTGTTAACTAATTGCAATAAACTTGTGGAATATACATAAAATTGTGATTTTCATTCAGTATTTAGTACGGTATTCTGATTTCCACGTCCCATCGCAAAGCATTCAGATTTAGTTAATAAATAGAATAACTGACATTTCAGAAATGAAATTATAAAATTAAGAATACGTATTTCCTTGCGTTATGACCAATAAATCACTGTTGCATCCGTTTCTTCTCAGTTTCACAGAAAGGAAGTGGTAAAATCTTAAACTAGTGATTCTTCAAATCAGGATCATCACAGAAGTCAATCAAGAGATCCTGAGCAGTGTAGTGTGAAACATCGACACTAGTACAGCGGATACCCTCCTTTCACAGCAATGGAAGCGGCATTTTCCCAATGGAGACGATCGTAGAGGTGCCGAATGTATTTTTGAGAAATGGCCTGCATGCAATTTCCACATGGTGCCTCAGTGGAGCCAGATCTCGTGCTGGTCGTATAGACTGGCCAAGATGTTTCATCAGATCTTAGGATCGAGCTGGACATGGTACCTGAATTTCACCTTGAAAAGCACATAGGTTGGTACGGGATACATGTGGCCGTGCACGGTCCTGTTGGAACGTTTTGAATGACGGTTTAGATGTATGTGAACTGTTCATTGTTTCCTTGAAGAGCACCAGAGGACAACGGCCACCATTAGAACGTCTTCCACTCACGCACCAACATCCTCCACACCGCCTACAGTGGAGCCACGACAGACATGCAAGGACGAATGTCGTCTTCATTGATGAATGTAGCTTCTGCCTCGGTGCCGCTGATGGTCGTACGCGTGTGTGGCGTCCTGCAAGGGAAATGGAAAATCTGGATTGTATACGACAGAGGCACACTGGGTCGTCACCCGGCATCATGCTGTGGAGGGTCGTATCTTACACAAGGCTTTCTCCTCTTGAGATGTCGAGGGAACATTAAACAGTGCACGGTACACTTAAACCATCATTCAAACCGTCATACCACCGTCAATGCACCAACAAGGCGATATGTTTTCCCAACTGCACAGTCCACGTCCGCATGTATCCTGTACATCGGCCATCGACAGGGGCCCTTAAATCGATTCCATGTTTCTGCATTTCCAGAAGGCTTTTGACACTGTACCTCACAAGCGGCTTCTAATGAAATTGCGTGCATATGGAATATCACCCCAATAGTGCGCTATGATTCACGATTTCCTATTAGAAAGGACTCAGTTCGTAGTAATTCACGGTAAGTCATCGAGTAAAACAAAAGTGATATCTGTCGTTCCCCAGGAAGCGTTATAGGTTCCCACTCTTCCTTGTGTTTATAAACGATTTAGATAACAACCTGAATAGCCCCCTTAGACTGTTCGCGGTTGATGCTATCGTTTATCGGTTAGTGAATTCAACAGAGGATAAAAAAACAACTGTAAAGCGATTTAGACAAAATTTCTACATAGTGCGAAAATTGGCAGTTGACACTAAATAATGAAAAGTGTTAAGTAATACACATGACCACTGTAGAAATCCGCTGAACTTCAATTACACGATAAATCAGGCAAACCTTAAGGTCGTAAATTCTACCAAATACCTAGCAGTTACAATTACGAAATACTTAGACTGGAGAGAACACATAGGTACTATTGTGGGGAAGGCGAAACAAAGATTACGTTTCATTGCAGAACGCAACAACTCCACCGAAGAGACTGCCTGCATCACGTGGTTCCTCTCCTTGAGTACTGGTGCCCAATGTGGAACCCTCACTAGGCGGGACTGACGGAAGACATTGAGAAGGTTTAGAGATGGGCAGCTCGTTTTGTTTAATCACGTTACATGGGGGAAAGTGTCACGGAAACGTTTCACGATTTGAGGTGGAAATTAAAAGAATGGCGTTATTCATTGCGGCGAAATCTATTTCCGAAATTTCAGTCACCGATTTTTACTTCTGAATGCGAAAATATTTTGCTACCACCCATGTACATAGGGAGACATGACCATCAGAAATAAAACAAGAGCAGTCAGACCGATAACGGAACGATTTAGGTGTTCTTTCTTTCCGCGTGCTATTAGAGAATGGAAAAGTTGAGAAAGCTTATGAAAGTGATTAATGAACCCTCTGCCAGGCACTTAAATGTTATTTGCAATCTATGTAGATGTACACCCAACGTGCTTTCCACGGTGTACTGGCCAGCACGAGCCGCCACATCTGCTCAGCCCCCCCCCCCCCCTCTGAGATGTTTGGAGACTTAATGAAACATCATCTTGTGCGGTCTGCACGACCGGCCTGAAGCCTGGCCCTACTGAGCCAACATGTGGAAATTCTGAGTGAAGTCATTACCATTTTGCACCTCTAATATGGTCTTGGAATGAAATCCCAGCTTGTACTCCAGCAATAGGAGGGGACATCCCATACTAGCGTCGACACTGTGCACGATCATGTGCTCACGTGTGTATGGCTCTGGCTGCCTCATCGTGTATTGTACGCGTCGTGAGGACTGTGTCAATAAAACATTCCAAAGATGAATCGAACTCATGTTTCTTTCTTCGTTTTCCAGGTGTGTTTAATAACAAAAAATCGTCAAGCAAACGTCTAACTTTTCTGCCTGTCGAAACAAAATTTGAAACTGTGTACGCACGTTCGGGACATGTGTATCAACAAAACAAAAACGAAAATATCGATAATGGAATATACGTTACCCGCGCAATTTGAAATGTCACCTTACATTTTGTACAGTCTTCATATGTATTCACATACTCTTTTGAAATCAAATATTGTGGCAATACCCTGTATAATTTAATTGGAAGAAAAATGGTTAATCACATTGTAAGGTTCCTGTTTTTATGTATTATAGGAAATTCTACGTAAGATGCCCTTTGAAAACATTGTTCTTCATTTGACAGTTCACTGAGAAAGTCGATATTTATTACACATGGATGTAACAAGTACGCAGTATCATCTGTGAGCAGCTATGCTGGTTTCTCTGGCATTCTCTGAGCATTCTAATTTACATGATGCAAAAGTATGAAGACAACGAGTAAGCACTATCTCTCCTACCACTACTGCCAGTATTACCACCGGCGTCGCAGCGCCAGAGATACCATTACACGCAGCATAGCTGCTCACAGATGATACTGCGTACTTGTTACATCCATTTGTAATAAATATCGACTTTCTCAGTGAAATGTCAAATGAAGAACAATGTTTACAAAGGGCATCTTATGTGGAATTTCTTATAATACATAAAAGCAGGAATCTTACATCGGCAACAATACTTATAGTGGCAGGGTTGCCACGTGAAAGGTTCCCGTCTGTAAGACACAAGTAAACTATATATGTGAAACAAATCCTATGCCTACTCGTTGTCTTCATACTTTTGCATCATGTAAATGAGAATGCTCACGGTTGTGACAAATGACTTCACACACACTGTACAGAGGTAAGACTTTAAAAAAAATAATAAAGAAATAAATAAATAAATAAATAAATAAATGAGATAAAGTAAAATAAAAATTGCAATTAAAACTTTACTCTGTGACTTTTTGAATAAAACACTTTCCTAATACCAAAATTGAATCCTGCCTGTTACCAATTTGCAGCAAACGAACTTTAGTGTCTCAGAGAAACATTTATTGTCGACGAATAGTTACTGCATTGGCCCAGTAACCTTTAGCACTTACCTCGTGGATAACGCCTTTCTTTAAAGTTATTCAATTAGCCGTCGCAGCGCCGTGCATGCTTAAAATTAATATTCATTATGGGCAAAGAAACAGTTGAGAAATCATGCCTGTGAGTATTCTGATTGAACTTCATTTACTCTGAAAATGCCAAAACCCTACAATAACTAGTATTGCCCCTGAGATTCAGGGAGGAAATTCTAACTATGAAAATAAATCTCAATGAAATAAAGGCAGAACAAATGACATAAGGTTTAAATTCCTGTATTGATTCAGTCTTGGACATAACTTACAGAAATGAGTTACAAAATTTCTTTACAGACGGCCTTCCTATTTCACAAAACATACTATAAAACTGTACTATGCATGATTTCCTACCATCTTTCCTACCATTCACTTAAAAAAATTACAAATAAGAATTTGCGCATTCAGTAACATTACCTCCAGGAGATTCTTCCCCTGTGGCGGCAGCTCAATAACTCTCTCTCCTTCCACTACTGCCGGTATTACCACTGGCGTCGCAGCGCCAGAGATACCATTACACGCTGCATTGCTGCTCACAGATGTTACTGCGTACTTGTTACATCCACGTGTAATAAATATCGACTTTCTCAGTGAAATGAAGAACAATGTTTACAAAGGGCATCTTATGTAGAATTTCTTATAATACATAAAAACAGGAACCTTGCAACTTACGAATATGCGTTGCTCTGGTTGCCTTGTGCATTATACTTACTAATAGAAGGTTCTACTTAAAAATGGTTACAACAGTTGTAAATAAAGCCTCTTTATTCCATTAAAACCGTATAATTGCTCGATAATTTCCTTAAAAAAACTACTTCTGCTGTTAGCAATGGAAAGAACGTGACAACATCATGAGATTCATGAGATCTCAATTGCCAACTTCTCTCTCTCCATAAATTTTGTTTTACTAGCTGTAGCACCTCTCCTATAATTCACAGTGTGTACCGTAAAAGTCAAACAGAAATTGTTTTCTGATTTAAGCAATTGTTAACTGACAATCGCATCTAAATCACGTGTTGTCGTCCCGTCGGATCCGATTACGAGAACTTGTGGATTTATTGTGCGTAGCTGCCCTTCCTGCGGGCAGCGCTATTTCCAGTTTATGGGCCTCCTTTATTAGCGTCGTAATGGCGGCTGCACGCCTTACCGACCATTAACCGTTCAATATCCCACTTTAATGTCCACGTTTTGACGGCACTTCGACCAGGAAATCGCATAAAAATTGCGGCAATCTCCTTTCTGCACAATCGGTAGGTGCTACAAAACAGTTACTGCGGAATGTGTAATATCGAAGACGTAACACTCTAAGGTGAAAAAGTGTGATTCTCGCTGGGAGACACCTTAAATTTTTTTTATGGTATGAATTTTTCTTTTGAAAACAGTAAATAATCTTTATCGCTCATCACAGCTATATTCCCCAAAGTCCAGTATTTCAACTACTGAGCGCCAGCCTTGCAAAAACTAAGAAATGGACTCACCGATTTTGACATTTTTAATGTACCAGTCTTCGTTTTATTCTATATAACCTCGTGTAATGACTGTATATTTACCATTCGATCTGCCTATTTGCCCGGTAACTTGTGCAATGAAGATGCCTACCGCAAGTTATTGAAATGCAATTAAGGCTCCCTGTTGTTTGTTATGAGGAATGACTTTCCTACGCAGGCTTTATCCAGTTTGAGTACGCATATGCGTTCCCGCCACGTACGAAATAAGCACTCCCGATAACACCAATGAAATTCAAGAGTCATAAGATTGACCCGCGCAACTGATAACATTGCAAACGCATCTGAACTAATTAACCCTCCTACTTCCATAATTTTTTTGTTACACTGAGACCGTTGGGGTCAATATGACCCCAAGTAATTATCACGGGATATATTGGCAATATTTAATTTATTTTAATGAACTAACGCAAAAGCATACATTAGTGATTGAAACCAGGTGAAGTAGATACACAAGCACTTACAGATCTTGTCTCAACACTTGATCTTATAGATCCTTACATGTAAAACAAAACATCTCTTTACATTTAAAACAAAGAATGTCTGAATGGTGTTTACAGACAAAGGAAATGCATCTTCTGCACGTTTCTGGATGTTTTCTATCCACTGAACTTTCACACAGGTAGCACCGTCCACGTATAACCCCCGTATCCTCTTGTGCTGAAGGAGGAGGATGACGAGGCAGAGAAGCTTTGCTGCGCTGACTTCTGTCTTTCTGTACTAGACTTGTTCCCGGTTCCAGAAGAAATTATCTTCTTTTGTAGTTTTTTTTTTTTTTTTTTTTTTTTTTTTTTTTTTTTTTTTTTTTTTTTTTTTTTTATTCCAGTCAGGATTTATGTCCAACCAAATTATGAAAGCATTCAGGGCACTAATATCCAAAATATTATAAAAAAATCACCATGGGCCATATTATTGTCATACGTTTTGTAGTTTAGGTTCTGACTAACTTGTTCATAGTGTCTACACCTGATTTTGTTGCATTATAGTCTAGGATTATAATAGGTTTCGCTGCTTTGTCGTCACCTATTTCCTCCCTGAAATGCGTAGTACTCAGCAAATCTCCAACGTCTTCATCAGAATCTTCAGTTGATTCACTACCTCCAGAAATAACACCATCAACCTCTTCGTCGTCATCAGACGCAGTATCTCCTAATTCCTCTTCTTCATTCAAAACTGCTTGTATTTCAACACTACTCAGACGTTTTCTAGACATAAGGTAGTTCTTTCACACGCTGCGACAAAACACTAGCAACAACTGAGGTAACACACAACTGCTGAGGAAAGAAACGAGAACAATGGGTATAAATAAGAAGTGGAAAGTGTTAGTTTCATTGTTGCAGGTGTTTCCTATAACATCTGTTCAACGTAATATTCGCTGTTCTGTTTTTATAATGTTACATTCAAGAAACAAAACAAAAAAATTTAGATTGGGGTCATGCTGACCCCAGTGGTACTCAGTGCATAGTCCATGAATAAATTTTGATATGTTGTAAATGTAAAACTGAATAATATGTCATTGCATACAAGCAAGTTAGAGAGACAAAGTCATAAATTTTGAAAAAAATCGCATTGAAAATAAGGGAGATATAAATTTCAAATGTGCTTATGGGGTCATATTGACCCCAGTGGTAGTAGGAGGGTTAATCGGATCCAATACATGTTCAAAATGTTCAACTGTTTGTTAAGCTTAAGGGACTAGACTGTTTGTATCGTGTCCAGTTGAGAACTGACGGAAAAATTGTGTTAGAGATTTTACACCCTATTCACTTATCGTCTTCATCACTTGAAGAACACGAAGAAAAAACAGACATGGCTTACGCCGTCTGCGGTTTGATCAAAAACTGGTGAAAATACATTCCAAGCACATTTTGATGACAAAGAAATTTATGAGGTGCTTACTAATGACATAGCTAACGACTTTGTTCTAGCAGGCAGTGATGCAGCCTTTGGGGAGGGAGGAGGATGGCGGGCTAATGGGGCTGAAGCCCCTCACTGCACCTCCCAAAGAATTTTAAAATTTTATTGTTTCCATTTTTTTTTAACAGGTCGACACGAAATTTGAAATGGTACTTAACTGCGGGGTCATCAGTCCCTCAACTAACAATCTACTTATGAACCACTTATACTAAACACAAACATCAATGCCCGAGAGGGGATTCGGGCCCCCGACCGCAGCGGCCGTTCAGACTATGAATGGCGCAACGAAAACCGCTCGGCCACTGTGGCCGGCTCCAATATATGTACTAAAATGAAATTGGTACATTACTCTGATATTTATGCTCCGGTGCATCATTGCAGGCCACAGCAGGGACTTTAAGAATAGCATTACTAGTGCTGGATCAGGTCATATGAACATTTAGAAATTGCTTAGACACAATTGTGGCATGAAATCATTATTTATTCACAAATCCTTCAAAATAAATGCTTTATCATGTGGATTTAGATGCAAATTTTGGAATAAATGAGAATTTTAATGGAACTTTAATTTCGATCATATCATACTACATCCAAATGGGCTCCTTAGCAAGTTTCCAAAAAAGAAAAAGAAAAAAAAAGTTAACTCGTCGAACGCAAGGATATGGAAGGAAGGAGTATTCTCAGTTTGCCCGCTGTGATTTATCACATTCACACAAGGCATTCAAAGGAAGACTTACTACACGAGCCAACTAATTTGATTCCGCACAGCCGTTGCGAGCCAGGGACAGCAAATGGGTGTGAATGGACACATTGATTTAATACACAAAATATTACTCGTGAATGGGATTTGCATTACCGACCTACTGATTACTACGAGAACATGTCAGGGGATCACAAAATGTTGCATTGCCCGTTGAAGTGGTGAACATACACCATCAGCATGACCCCAAACAAAAACAAAGTTATTGAAATTTAATTTAAAATAATTACCACCACACTGAACCAACTCTTACATCTATGGAATTTGGGTATCACGTATGACAACATTGTTACTAACCCGCGGGCCTATCATCATAGCACACAATCATTACAAAGGAAACCTAACAAAATTTACGAAAATCTGCCAGTTAACACTAAACTGTACGTAATTGCTGCACCACTATTGCATGAGCAGGGTAAGCAATGGCAAACATACCCTCCGTTACCAGACTTACTTGTACTGGCCACCACGTGGCACAACGTAAACCCTGATCAAATTGCGCAAAGAATACCGTCATCATTCCGAGATTAATCCTCCACATTTATGCATTAAACAAATAAAAAACACACGAGGAACTAATTATGATTAATGAAGGCTACCATTGCACAAACTGGACTCATAATCTACAATTTACCCATTTCAAGCGCCAAGTCCTAGTTACAAAGAAAATCGCTATAAATTTGATTAAAACCCCTCAAAATGAATATGTACAAGAAACAACTACAAAAACCCATTCAACGAACTAACACTCCCCATGATAATAAATAACTGACTTAGCAGCAACTTTGACCCACGAAAAAGCACACATCATCTTGATCTGGTTCTATCACCTGAAATCCCCAAAAATGTTAAAATTGATACCAATTGATTACCTCCCTTAACACAGGTGGTGCAAGCGCCACCATGACCAAGATTGCTAAAGATTATCACCAAATCGTTAACAAAATCTCCACGACATCAGCGAGCAGCTCTCCTCACGTCCGCACTCCACCAGGCCAGGAACCGACCTCTTTCTCGTGCTGGGCGCCACCAGGGAAAACCGTCCCCTCTTCAAATTCGCGGAGGGGGAGCGCCCTGATTGGCTGGATACCGACTGTTAGTTACTCGACCGCCTTCGCAAATCCCTGGAATGACCAGATCGACCCTGTACTTCAAAGCTTAAATAAAACCTTTGCTGCTAGGCAGTCCTTGCCGCCACTAACTACAGTGCCACAACCAAGGATTAAAATATTTCCCATGTTACCAACACCCAAAGTAATATTATTTCATTCCACTCGCACTTCATAACACATAAGATACAAAATAAAGTGTACACCTCCCCATCTCTGTTTCTGCAACTGCTTTTAGTCTGCAACACCTACCACAAAGTGTTGCTGGCCATAAGAAGTGAATCAATTAAAATTTCATTCGTTAAATTGACAAAATGAGACAGCCGAACAATGAAACTCAATGACAGTCTCGTTTAACACTTTTTGTTCTGTTTTATTCGCCTTAATACAGCGGTGTTTAAAAAGCAGGGAAGACCCTGAGAAAAAGCTGAAAAATCAAAAAACAAAACATATTTGTTTAGTTTCGTAGGCTTTCCCGGCGGAATAGTTCTTCATAGTTTCTTAGGGTTTGCTGCCGGATTTTGAAGTCAAACTGACCCAATATTTCGGCTGTACACCTGTCCGCCATCCTCAGGGCTACTGCTGGACTCGCCGACAACTGATGCCGAGGGCATGGGACGCCGTCCTGTACAGGCCTGCGAATGGTGAAGGCGCATGCGCGACCTGCCACAGGTACTGCACACAGACAGGTCTTGCGGCGCCGCCGGTGGCGGAAAGGCGGTCCAATGTGTGTTCCGTCCACCACCCAAGATCAGGACACTTTTAGGATCCGTTAAAGACGACTTGGGCCTTAAAAAACAGGGTGTGTACAGGATTCCATGCGAGTGTGGGAAGGCGTACATTGGCAGGTCGATCCGCACAGTTCATGACAGATGTGTAGAACATCGCCGTCACATCAGGCTTCTACAGCCCGAATAATCAGCAGTTGCGGAACATTGTCTAAACGAGGAACATAGGATGTTGTTCGGTGAAACTCGTATTATGGCCAGCACGTCCGGTTTATGGGACAATGTTTATAAAGAGTTCATTGAAATCAGGCTGTCAGAAAATTTAATTAATAGAGACAACGGTTTTCCGCTTAGCAGGGCGTGGAACCCGGTTTTATCAAATATGAAAAAACATCGATCTTTAATGCAACCCACCAGATTGCTGGAAGACAACCCATGACTGCGATATATCGAGAGCACCGCCTTTCCGCCACCGGCGGCGCCGCAAGACCTGTCTGTGTGCAGTACCTGTGGCAGGCCGCGCTTGCGCCTTCACCACTCGCAGGCCTATATAGGACGGCGTTCCATGCCCTCGGTATCAGTTGTCTACGAGTCCAGCAGCAGCAGTTCCCCTGAGAATGGCAGACAGGTGTACCGCCGAAATATTGGGTCAGTTTGACTTCAAAATCCGGCAGCAAAACCGAAGAAACTATGGAAAACATATTTGTAATTTTGAATGGGCATCGCCACTTCGGAATAGATGCCTGTTTAATGCATAGCCATACCATTCATTCGATTACGCAAAAAACTTTGTACTATTATCCTTCAAACCAAGACTAACATCATCGTATACATAGAATTTAGTTCATTTCATGGTGGAGGGTACGTCATTGCACACTTCTACACTGTTTTACTGATCACCATTAAATTTGGCAGACATACACATGGGAGGGAACACATGATCGTGGAGGGGTGCAGGCTAGCTCGGCAGAAAACTGGGAAGTAATGGCAGAGGTAGGAGGGTGGATATTGGATGGGTGACTTAATTAATCCCCACCATATCTATCTTCAGCGTATGCAATTCTCTTTTCAAATTTTCTTTCTTACTTTCCCGATTAAGGGATAGATCCGTAGAGTTCCTCTTTTGATTTTCTTAAGAACGTCACCGTCCCAAAAATACAAATGAGAAACTATTTTTGTAGCCTCCTGAAATCTGCAGTTAAGAGAACATCTAATGAAAATTATATACTGTTTACTAACAAAAAACTTTCTGGACGTACAACAACAAAATAGCCAGTGATCAGAAAGGGAAAGAGAACCAGTAACATAGAACAACAAAACAGGTAAAAATGGCGTAAAGCCTCACACCAAACAAAACTTCTATTCTGTAGTGGCGCTAGGCCAAAGTAAATTCAACACTACAGCACGAAAGCAACGATCTACGCTTAGTGATGCTGAAGGTAGATACAGCGTAGGAGCGGCCGGTAGCTGTCCTATCTGGGTATGCACTCAGTGGGTGAGCTTATGAAGCCGGTGTCGGTGGAGGGCTACGTCAGATTACTAAGCTCTCATTCGATGGGCACTGTCACGTATCTAAGCGTAAATTAATGACACAGTACAGCGCCGTCTCGTAGGAAGTTTGTCGTTGTTGTTTACTGTTTTTGTTAACGCCTAGGAAGGATACTAGGTAGCCCGCCTTGAACGCCTGTTTTGCGAAAACTCTACACATTCAGGGGCCGCCACAGAAATTTAATCTTCGGAATATTTTAGCCAAAAAGACGCCATCGTCGTTTGTTCGTACAGAAGAGCTGTATATCCTCAGGAAGCTTAACAACAGTAGTTTCACTTTGTTTGAGCCTTTCACAGTAACTACATGTCACATTACAAGGATACCTCAGTCAGTCATCCAGACTGTTTCCCCTGTAACTACTGGCTTCTGCCCCTCTTCAGAAACCACGCATTTTTCTGTTCTCTCCATAGATACCCCTTTGCTCTCATTGAACTTACTGTACGGCTATCTCTCCCGTTGGGGCATGCAAGCCACCCCATCTCAGCAATGTATGTGATTCATGGGGGCGGCCTGTATACATATGTATTATAAAACGAAGTCCTCACCACCAGTCTGTCTGTCCTCTCTAAACACAAATGATGCTGAACTGATATTCGTACGGTTTTCACCAATAGAAAGTATCATTTAATAAAAGGATTTCAGCCAAGATCGCTTTCTTCTTTTAATTATATGACCGGTTTCGGCGTGCTAGACGCCATATTCAGACATGTAATTATTTACATCATTGCTATTGCAACAGTTTCTAACATAGCAAATTGGTATACGTCCCCGTTGATATTGTGCTTCACTTCAGTCAGTACTGAGCCTCATTTTGAAGTGCCCTTGACGTAGACCTTGAGGAAAATGTATTCAATCATTTTATTATTGACATGTATATTTTATTTGGATGGCACATCAACGTGGATGTATACCAGTTTGCTATGTTAGAAATTGTTGCAATAGCAGTGATGTAAAAAAATTACGACAGGTCTGAAGATGGCGTCTAGCACGCCGAAACCGGTCATATAATTAAAAGAAGAAAGCGATCTTGGCTGAAAACCTCTTATTAAACAATTCGCCCCAGTAATGTGGACCTTATAGAAAGTGTCATTCATGAGGAAGCTGTATAATATATTGAGGTGCTTAGAGATTGGAGAATTCGCGGAGCGAAATTTGTAGAAATACAGTAATAAATACTCTCAAGGAAATTCTGTTACTTATGAACTTAATGGTTCACATGCAAATGCGTTTATGTTGCATAACATGGTCTTTGCGCTGTCAACATATCACATACCTTCCGCCAAACTAAATTGTCAAATTTTACACACATTAGATACTTACTGTATTTGCCAGTTTTATCCATTAATTTCGGAAATATTGAAAACAGGTGAGAAACTTGGTACGTAAAAAAAAAAAAAAATAGTCACTGATGTTCAGACAGGCTGTGCGTCCTGATGTAAGAAGAAAATTATAAAATAACCGAAAAATTTAATATCATACTAATTGGCTCATAGTAAATCACATTTGTTTAAAATCACTGACTCTCCCTCTCTTTCTTTCTCCATCTTTCTCATTAAACTGATTGTGACTTCCCGTCACCCACATAAATTACGTCACGACAGTTTATTCTTTCCTGTAATTTGTCTTGCAGACTTGCCGCACCGGAACCATTACTTCTGGGGACCATCTATCTGTCTTATTCTTCGCCGTCGTCTTTGTGCCATCGATCTTCTTCACCTTTAAGGTCTTTTCCAGCGACTTACATTTTTCATGATGTTCCCCAAGAAAGTTTTTGTTTTGATAAGAAACCTTCAAAGAAGCAATATGCCTTTATTTACTGTAACACTGACGTATGCGTAATCTTCGTGGTCCATGGCCCCCTAATTTGTTTCCTCCAACAAAAACAATACGGTTCAACGTCGTTCAGACTTCGTTATGGCCCTCACATCTTCACATCTTATCTGGAAAGACCATGGCACTAACTATATTAATCTCTTATCACCTTTTCCCTTAAAATATTGTCAGTATTGGACGTAGCTATTCTACCAAACAACAGGCGTCTCTTGATTTCGAACCTGCCGTCACCATCAGAGAAATAACAGGAACCAGAATAATAGAACGTAGGAAATCATAATCTCCCATTTATGCCATGAAGTGAGAGGATCAGTTGGCGTAATTTTCATTTTTCGAAATTTAGTATTAGACCAGGCTTTCTAAATCTCTCTCATACTCCTTCCCTTCCTGCCGTCAGTATGGTATCATCTGCTTATGTAAAGTTATCTGTATGACACCCCTCTAACCTTCGATTTTTCCGTCTTCTAACCTGGAATTCCTCATAATATGTTCCGCACAAAGACAGGATTGATTAATTGGAAATATGCAACACTAACGAACACCATTTTGCATACTGCCTCAATTAGTTACTACACATGTGGTTCTCATCGTCACTTCTTGGTCAGAATCTTTTACTTTAGTATCCTCCACAATTTATTGTAGATACACCGAGACATTTCCAAGATCCATGCAGCAGCAACACACACCATTCTCTAGTTTTATTATTATTGCACAATTTATCCCGTTTATTCTGGTTTTTCTTCGTTTACGAAATCTAGCATACTTTAGGTATATATGCCGTCATAAAAAAGTCATGTAGCAGTCTTTAGAAATCGTGACGACATCTATAAATTTACACCCTCTATTCCCTAACTGACGGCTTGTGGCATAGCACTCCAAAGAAACACACCGTTCATTATACAGGGTGTCCAGAAAAGGACTCCCTGATTTCAAAATTAAATATCTCGATACAAGGATTGATAGAGGAATGCAGTAAACGGTATGTTTATTGCGAAAACTGTAAGAAGTTTATACAGCAGTTTTAAATAATATTTACAAAATCTGCTAACCGATGGCGCTGTAATCGCCGTAAGTAGTGATCCGAAACCCAGTACTACTATTAAAACGTGAAAGGAGGTTAGCGTACGAAGGAAGGGATTAAAACCATGTACTCCTTTGAACGAGTTTTATGGTGCTAGAGTACCACAGGTTAGAAAAGAGTCCTACGGTAACAAGGCGAAGTTTTCAAGCGCGATTTAATGTTCCAAAAGGACCCGATGCGAAAACCATTCGTACGCTCTTCGCAAAATTTCAACCAACAGGCAGCATAACTGATGATCTAGTGGGTCGTGTTGGCCGCAAGCAAACCGCTGTTACGCCTGAAAATATCACCACAGTTTCTGGAATTATTCAGCGAAATCCAATATCATCCGTCCGTAGAATTGCATCTGAAACTCGTTTGAAGAAAGAGCATACACATGTTTCCATTCAAAATTCAAACGCACCGGGCCATACCCGTACGAGCTGTGCAACAAAGGGTTGCCTTTGCTAATTGATTGATAGTGAAGGATTTGATGTTGACTGCATCTGGTTTACAGATGAAGCACACTTCCACCTGAATGCATACTTGAATAAGCAGAACTGGCGATTTTGTGGTTCCGAAAAGACATATTGGTATGTAGCGAAACCCCTGTATTCTCCTAAAGTTACTGTGTGGGCTGCAGTATGCAGCAGAGGCATTATTGGCTATTTTTTCATTCGATAAATGGTCACTGGTGCAAGTTACATTACAATTTTGTAACAATTTGTCGCCACGCAGCAAGCGTTAGAGGATCGACCAGGTTTATGCAAGATAGGGCCCGACCAAATCGGACCGAACAAATTTTTCGCTTTCTTGATGAATTCTTCGGAAATCGAGTTATTGCTTTGGAATATCCCAAATTTACTGGTGCAGGCATGGATTGGCTTCCATATTCACCGGGTTTGACTCCCTGTGACTTTTTTTGTGCGGCACAGTGAAAGACATGGTCTACCTGAAGCATCCCGCCACACTGGACGAGCTTGATTCGGCGACCTCTGTAGCATGTGAATCCATTTCGGTTGAGACACTACGAAATGTGATGGCGAATTTCATTCTTGGTTTGCGCCACATCTGTAGTGCCAATGGTGAACATTTTGAAAACATTGTGATGTGATTGTTTGCAAAGAGTCTTTTCATACGATTATTTCACTTATGTATGCTGATATGAGCTCTACAGCGTACAGCGACATCTATTAGTAGCTTTTGTAACTATTATTTCAAACAGCTGTATAAACTTCTTACAGCTTTCAAATTAAACATACCGTTTACTGCATACCTCCATCGATCTTTGTTTTCGAGATATTTAATTTTAAAATCAGGGAGTCCTTTTCTGGACACCCTGTACATATACACTACTGGCCATTAAAATTGTTACACCAAGAAGAAATGCAGATGATAAACGGGTATTTATTGGACAAATATATTACATTAGAACTGACATATGATTACATTTCCATGCAATTTGTGTGAATAGATCCAGAGAAATCAGTACCCAGAACAACCACCTCTAGCCATAATAACGGCCTTCATACGCTTGGGCATTGAGTCAAACATAGCTTACATTCCGTGTACAGATACAGATGCCCATGCAGCTTGAACACGATACCACAATTCATCAAGAGTAGTGACTGGCGTATTGTGACGAGCCAGTTGTTCGCCCACCATTGACCAGACGTTTTCAGTTGGAGAGAGATATGGAGAATGTGCTCGCCAGGGCAGCAGTCGAACATTTTCCGTACCCAGAAAGGCCAGTACAGGACCTGGAATATGCAGTCGTGCATTATCCTGCTGAAATGTAGGGTTTAGCAGGGATCGAATGAAGAGTAGAGCCTCGGGTCGTTAAACCTCTGAATTGTAACGGCTACTGTACAAAATGCCGTTGATGCGAACAAGAAATGACCGAGACGTGTAACCAATGGCACCCGATACCATTACGCAGGCTGATACGCCAGTATGGCAATGACAAATACACGCTTTTAATGTGCGTTCACCGCGATTTCGTCAAACACGGATGCGACCTTCATGATGCTGTAAACAGAACCTGGATTCATCCGAAAAAATGACGTTTTGTCATTCGTACAACCAAGTTCGTCGTTGCGTACACCACCGCAGGCGCTCCCGTCTGTGATTCAGCGTCAAGGGTAACCGTCGAACTGTTCGTGAAGATAGTTGTTGTCTTGCAAATGTCCCCCATGTTGACTCAGGAATCAAGACGTGATTGCACTATCAGTTACAGCCATGCGGTTAAGATGCCTGCCATCTCGACTGCTAGTGATACAAGGCCATTGTGATCCAGCACGATGTTCTGTATTGCCCTCCTGAAGCCACCGATTCTATATTCTGCTAATAGTCATTGGATTGCGACAAACGCGAGGAGACCGCAATCGCGATGGGCTACAATCTGGCCTTTATCAAAGTCGGAAATGTGATGGATCGCATTTCTCCTCCTTACATGAGGCATCACAACAACAACGTTTCACCAGCCAATGACGGTTAACAACGGCTTGTGTATGAGTTATCAGTTGGAAACTTTCCTCATGTCAGCGCGTTGCGGGTGTCGCTACCAGCGTCAACGTTGTGTTAATGCTCTGAAAAGCTAATCATTTGCATATCACAGCATCTTCTTCCTGCTAGTTAAATTTCGCGTCATATTCGTAGTGTAGCAATTTTAATGGCCAGGATTATGTATATATAAACGCGATCGCCAGGCCAGGCATGCACGCGTTAGCAGTACGTCATATCTTTAATGTTGCGACTCCTACCAGCATAGCATAGTGGACAGCGTGGTGCTTAGCCACGCAGGAGGTCCGGGTTTGGTTCCTCTTCGCACCGAAAATTTTTGTTTTGTGTCGTCCTTATCAATATAGTCACATACGTCGCCGAAGTGGCGTCAGCTAAAATGACTTGCACCATACAGCCCGAACACGACCCCAGTTGGACGCTAATGAACGAAATCGCCACACGATCATCATCATCATCAATGTTGCGATATCACGTAAACTGGTTACAATAGACGTCAAACTGGAAATGTTTTATGGCAACGGAAAGTAGATCGTATGTGTAGCGTCAACAAAAGCCCACAACAGAGACATATTATAAAATCGTTTAGTTATTGGAACCAAGTATGAGGCTCATCCTGTTTCATTGACATTACATGACAAATCCCTGCCGTATTTGAAAACGCATGGTCATATGTGCGCATATATGTAAGTAAATTAGTCCGGCTTTCAGATTTCGGTTTAGGATCACTTAGGAGTGTGACATTGGGAAAAACGGAATTGTATTCTACTGGTGGGAGCAAAGAATAGTTCGCTCTTTTTAATATAAAGTCAGAGAATTTAAAACTGGGAATAAATAATTAAAAACTTTATAAATTGGCGTATAGTATGGATTGTGAATAACAATGGCAGTAAAAATATGGTTAGGAACGCAAAATTGCATTTCAGAAACTCGGAAGAAGGCATAACAATTAATATGAACGGAGGAGTTCGGTTAGGCTACCACCAATTATACAGCAATTCCAAAATCGCCACCAAGATGGGTACGATTAAAACACCAACCACCGTCGTACGAGTTTAAATGCCTCCCAGATTCTGAAGAGACAAAACAAGCTATGATGAGAGAAAACAAAGTGTTCAGATCGTCAGGAACTAGGAAGACGAAAATTTAATAGTATTGTCGACTCGATTTGGCAACAGGTAAAGGGGAAAAAAGACAAGAGGTATGGGAACAGACACTGGAACTGAAAGAGGAGCCAGATATTCTGTGGCACCAGAACTACTTGCAGCAGCCGTAGGTTAAAGTTTCTCAATTTTAAGCTAAAAAAGTAAGAAGGAACGCGACTGCCTGAGAAAGACTTTTGCTGTAAACATTGTGCTGGTTTCCTCTATGTGTATCGACTTGTAGTAACTTAGTGACTTATTTGAAATTAAATCTAATAACTATTTATAAAAAGGAGAATACAGCCAACACATCCTTAGGAAAATAATAGAAATTAACCTTCTAAAAGGCCTGCTTCTTCGCACGAGGACGTGTAGATTTTTGTTCTGCAATTGCCCTCTGTCGGCTGGAATGTAAAACTGAATTTTGCAATGTATTTCTCAGATTCACATAAAAGTTAAAGTATAGGCCACAAGTCAGTATCATAATGGACTGTTCTAGTGAAAATAAGTGTTTTGATTAATTAACTCGGTACTGATGTTTCATTTTATGTCTCATTTTACCTTGTTGGAAGTATTTTGACGCTTATAATTGTAATTTTACTGATGTACTCAAATGGGGTCATAGGTCATCTGAGACAATATTTTCTTAGACATACATCTTTCAAATTTCATAGCTCAGACATAATACAAAAACATGGGCCATTCAGAGTGATATTTTAAGTAATTTGCACATTTTTAGCATCTAAGTGATGAAGTTTTTGAATAATATGTAGTTTTGTATATACTTCAATTGCTGAAATGACTGATAAACAAGGTATCGAAAAAAAGGACGAATCACTCTGTAAACTGTCAACGGCTAGATGGCTGATTGCACTGGCCAAAGAAATGAAATGCATCAAATGTTAACAGGAGCCATCCTCGAGACTCAAGACGCAAAACACATATGTGACAGACGTACTATTACTGAGTGTCACGAGGGTGTGAACTTAGAGTTTTTACAGAAAAGTTGTGTAGTTGAGAAAAACTGTAAGTTACTTGTAAGCTTCAAGCTCATTGGTACATTCGAGGACGTCACCTCATTCACTATGGTAGTCTTTGGGCTCTTTTTCCCCATATAAGGACTTCATAAAATTCAGTTACTGAAATTTATTAGGATACTTTCTAATTGATTTTTCTTACTTTCTTTTTGTGTATTTATATTTATTCTTTTAAATTTTTTTATACGTTGCTGAGGCGTAAGGTTTTTCTTCGTGTTTTAAAAATTGTGCCATGGGAGGGTTAACATATTTTAGAACATAATCACGAAAGATTTGTATGGAAGGCTAGTGAATGGACAACAAACAAAAATACACAAGAACGAATATAAAAGATAGGTAAAAGACATCAGAAAATGTACACATGGCGTATAGAAATTTTAAGGTGAACATCGTTACGCATAATGAAGTATGAAACAATTACACAAGAGCCTCGATTGAGCCGTTATTGGATTTTCTAAACCGTATTCTATCGTGTCAACACCGTCGTTTACTGCATACAGGTGTCCGTCCCCAGTCTAAAGGCCATAAACCTCACACGATCATCCCCATCATCACTACATACGAAGGCGTAACGAAGTTATCTCTCGGGATTGTCTCTATTATAACGGTAAAACTATCAACCATTAATGTGTTTATCAATTAAATTCAGAACTGAGCACTGGTTCTTTTGTTTCCGGGTACATCTAGACATAAATAGTACTACAAACAGTGAATGTTAAAGACGTTGCAAATAAAAGGGGCACATTTTTGTAAGTGCGATAAAAAAGAAAAGAATGTAAGGGAATTTTGGAGTCCCTATAGCTTCAATTTCTAATCGTGGGTAGAAAAATCAGCATCTATATATTCAGAAGTTTACGCGCCTTACAGATCTGTAATTATTGTATGTACAAGTCGCTTTAAATTACAGTCAATAAAATTTTTCAGGGATCAGAATTAAGATTTTTATCATAGAGCAAAATGTTTTAAGATCATATTTCGCGCTCTCCATTATTTTGTTTCTGCACTAACACGTTTATTGTACTACTTGCGACTGCTGCAATACATCTACTTTCACAAGCACCAAATGTCAATAGGCTGATATGATGCTACATCTGGGTCAGTGTGTCTTCACGTATCTGCTACGACATAATTTCGAAGGATATAGAAAAATGTCTTTCATAATACTTTCGGAGTGAGTTCGAAGAGTCTCATTACTATCCCGGAAGCGGGACGTAAATATTTGTATAACAAGTTTCCGGAAAGTTCCTCGGCGTAGCTCCAACACGGAGTCTGAAGGAACTCCGGAACTAAGTTAACGTCACATCCTGAATGAAATTTCCTGGCAGAAGGCGTACATCAAAGATTTGCCGCCTGTCCGAATCGTATTTCCTCTAATGCTTATCTCTCATTTATCTTTTTACCACTCAGTTCCCTGACACACAGTATATCGTTCACCAAGTTTCACCTTCGGTTTTCGGCAGACTGAAGATAAATCCAAAGCGCCCACCTGTAATAGAAAACGCAGGACATGGATTACTCCGTGGACTCCACTGAAATTTAACATTCAATCAAAAGCAAGTCTTCAGAAAAAATGTTTCCATAATTTTGATCCGTTTTCGGCAGGTGTTTTACGATTTAAAAACATTTATTTTGCACAGTGCTTATGATTTTTTAATATAATTACCTGACATCTAATTCAGGTTGTTTTATAGGAGGCGATCTTATAATGTAATGGTTATGAATCCCTTTATGATATGTTTATTTGCCATAGATCGCTTATTGGGTTTACATGATGACTAGTTTCGATTCATTAAAGAGTCATTATCAAATCTTACATGTCCAGGCATGGTGAGAAATATACTTCAGATGAACCAACATCACAGTGGCAAGTTATAAATGGTATGCACATCATCAGTCGAATACAGTGATAACACACTACGTGGACATGTGGGACAGAATATCCCAGGGTCTTGAACAACATGACCCATAGCCTATTCGATTGATGTATTTCTTACCATGCCTGGACATGTAAGATTTGATAATGACTCTTTAATGAGTCGAAACTAGTCTTCATGTATAATCAATAAGCGATCTATGGCAAATAAAAAGCTTATAAAGGGTTCATAACTATATGAATTTTGGCCCACGTTAGGTTACGGTAGTAACACTAAAAGTGGGCCTTTGCGATCGTCTTTTCACAGCTCGAAATTTAAATGAAAATAACAGCTTAACTATATCTGACACGAAAATTGAATAACCAAATTTGCAGAGGAGAAAATTCTCTACAACTTTGCTCTGTTGTGTTTTTTTTCATATCTCGTAGCGTTTCAAAGATATTTGCAAAAATAACGGCGATTTTGGGATGTATGTGTGTCTGTCTGTCTGTCTGTCTGTCTGTCCGTAACGTGTTCCTGTTTTTAAGACGAACCGTTCAACCGATCAGCACCACATTTTACAGACATAATTGTAGGCCGCCAGAGACCAGAACCTCCCTTTTTCAAAATTTTCATACAAAAAATACGGTAGTTATTCCAAAAAAGCCGTTTGTAATGTAATTGTAATTGCAAACGAACCGTTCATCTGACACGGAAATTGAATACCCTAATGGGTAGAGGGGAAAATTCTCTACAACTTATCTCCCTTATGTTTTTTTTCATATCTTGCATCGTTGCAGAGATATTTGCAAAAATAACGGTGATTTGACGATGTCTGTCTGTCTGTAGCGGTTCGCACTTTTTAGGTCGAACCGTTCAACCTATCGGCACCAAATTTTACAGACGTAATTTTTGGCTACCTGAGACCGGAACCTAGACTTTTCAAACATTTCGGACAAGAAATACGTTAGTAATACCAAAAAAGCCGTTTGTAATGTAATTTTAATTTCAAATAAACCGTTCATCAGACGCGAGAATTGACTAACCGAATTTGTAGACGAGAAAATTCTCTACAACTTTTTTCCCTGATGGTTTTCTCATATCTCGTATCGTTTGAGAGATATTTCCAAAAATAACGGAGATTTGACACCATCCACTGAATTAAGGAAAATCAGCCGTTCGGAGATGTCATGTGACATTCCTCCCCTAGAACTCTCTCTGGCATACGCCATCTTCCTTTGCGTATTTGATGATTTTGTTATTGTAAGTTACATGTTGTCATTTCAGATCACTGGCGCACTGAAGAATTAACAGAAACACATCGTTCTTCGTACGATAAATGATAATCTAGTGTCTACAAATGCCATATTAGCATAAGTTAGATTATTATTTTGGCCCAAAATATTTGCAAAAACTTATAACGTTACAAATCCAAAGTGGGCCGTAAAACACGTCAGTGCGATTTTTTTTTATCTATAGACGTTACATGGCATATGATTGATATGACTTACTATCTGCAATTTCGTGAGATTGTAATTCGTGACGTTCGATTTTTAAATATGGAAGAGTTATTATGTGGAGTTTCAATTGCCGGCGAGAGGCAAAGGTCCCAGGTTCGAGTCCCGGTTCCGGCACACAATTTTAATCTGCCAGGAAGTTTCATATCAGCGAACACTCCGCTGCAGAGTGAAAGTTTCATTCTGGAATCATCCTTTAGGCTGTGGGTAAGCCATGTATCCACCATGTCCTTTCTTCCAGGAGTGCCAGTCCTGTAAGGTTCGCAGGAGAGCTTCTGTGCAGTTTGGAAACTAGGAGGCGAGGTACTGACGGAAGTAAAGTTGTGAGGAGGCATCGTGAGTCGTGCGGTATAGCTCAGTCGGTAGAGCCCTTGCCGGCGAAATGCAAAGGTCCCAGGTTCGAGTCCCAGTTCCGGCACACAATTTAAATCTGGCAGGAAGTTACATTGCTCTTAGCTGATCTATGTCTCAGGTAAGAAATATGAAATGTGCGTCTCAATAGTTCAGTGAATGGACCCATACAGTATCATAGAAACCGCACTGGCAGGTATGATGTGCACGCACCTACACATTGAGAGTTATGTCAACAAGCGCCCTCAATCGTTCAATGCACTGCAGTGTGAGATTACCGCCCAATAGAAATATTGATAATTAATAGCATTTGATAATTAAACATTATGAAGTTCACTGCAAACATTTACCATGCCAATGCACTAAATGTTACACAATTTTAATCTTATTAATTATGGTAGCAATGTGTGTACGCAGTTGGGTGACAACATTTATAGTTAGGCCGTAGGTAGAAATTCTCCACGTTGAGATTTGCTGTGTGCTTGTTGCTGACGGGAGGCCAGCGAGCAGGCCGACGTTGGTGGCTTGTTCCAGCTCAGGATTTTTCAGGTTCGTTTCCGGTGAGGGGAGAGAGGGACAATGGCGAGTGCCAGGCACAGTGCAGTGCGCAGCGTGAAATAAAATATTCTAATACTACTGGCATTTGAAGTAATACGATGCAGTTAGGAACCTTTAAGGCCCTCATTACAAAATAGCCTGTTGATAAATAAACAATACATTAGCTGATATAGTGACTTCTGGCGTAATATGTTTAATTGACAATAAAAAGTAATAAATTACCAATCAATACACAACTAGCATGGCAATGTTTCTTTATAAAAGTAATATATTAACTATTTCTCATTTTATTTCCAATTAATCTTGTGTATTTTATCTTGAAATATTCAGTTAAAACACTTATCTGTGATATAAGAAATTGCACGATTGTAATAAATAGTGCAAAGGATGTTTATACCAATATAAAAACATAATAAGAAATTCGTTTAATGTCTAGTGTAATTATTTTGATATTATGTAAAGTTTTAGAAATGTATTGGCTGAGCGCTGTACGTTGGAAGTCGGTTAGAACAGCTCACATGGGGAAGTTTATGACGTAGGGAAAAAACCCGGCAGTTGTGCTTTTGGCGCGCGCGCGCGCTCGCGCGAGGACAGGAAGTGGCAAGCCGGGACGAATGGTGGAGCTGGCCGGGCGGCGTCGCTCTGCACAGTCGGCGTGTGGATCTCCAGGTGGAGACATAGATTTTTGTGTGGCAATTGCCAGGAGTGGTTGCTCGTCGTAGACTGCACCAAGTTGAAGAGTGCTACTGTATGTTCTAAATATTTATCCGGTGGAACAAGGTGTGCATCGCATTGAATGTGTGTTTTGTTAATGTAACACGTGTCGTCACATAGCCATGAACATAAACGGTATTTGAGACGCCACATGGTGTGTAACAACTTGAGACAAATATTCATTTTGTCGGGGGGCTCACAAGCTATAACTTTATTAAGTAAATGTGTCGACGTACAGACGTATCAACCACAGGGATCTAATATGATGAAATAAACAACATAATGTGAAATTTCACGCGTTTTCAAAAATAGTAGTTAGTACACTCTTTTCTCTCATGAACTTGACTTTATTATGAATTTTTTTGTTAATCATATGCAGGGAAGGAAAGCTGCGAACGTGTGATATCATCCCCTAGAAAACGAGTCAAGCAGTAGCAATCGCAATTCCAGTGTTTTTGCATGTATAGGAATATGGTTCGCAGTTGGTGGTTGTGAGTTTTAAAAATTAAACTTTCCCTATTTTAAACTCTCACCCCGACCTTCACTCTCGCAGCAGTGAAGCGGTGGAACACGCTGCGAACAAGCTGAAAGGGTCAGTGGGAGAACTTGTCTCATTGCAACATGTAGCAAAAAAGAACTTCGTCCATCGTACTCGAGTGTCATACAGTTCTTGAAAGTTTGCGAGGGAGTTTCTAAACGAGTGCTGCAATGCATCCGACGGGTTCGGCCAAGACTGAAACGAAGTGGAAAGTCCCGCACGGTAATGCCCGACCGCACACTGCGATTCGCGTGCTAGACTTTCTCGCCGACGCAACGTCACTGTGCTTCCACACGCTCCTTATTCTCCATATCTGGCGCCAGCAGACTTCTATCTGTTTCCGCGCCTTAAATTAGCGCTGAAAGGCTTAGTCTTCGTAACGGTTGCGGAACTCTGACAACGCGTGACCTCAGTGCTTCGAGCGATTCCTCGACAAGCATTTGCTGACAGTCTCCAACAGCTGCACAACCGATGTCGCTAATGTATTGTAGCCAAATCAAACGTTCAAATGTTTGTATAGTCTATGGGACTTAACTCCGAGATAATCAGTCCCTAAACTTATGAACTAGGACGGCCCAAATATCCATGCCCGAGGGGGGATTCGAACCCACGACCGTAGTGGCCGTGCAGACCGTGACTGGAGCGCCTTAGTCCCCTTGGCCACCGCGGCCGGCGTGTTGTAGCCAATGGCGATTACTTTAAAGGGCCAGTAAAGGTACTTTGTTCGTCACTCTTATCTCTATATATAAAAATGAATGTTTTCTGCTTGTAGGTCTTCTATAAACTCGAAAACGGCAGATGTGATTTTGATGACATCATTATACAATAATCACGTAAGCCCAGAGAGTGTACCTATGAAGATTGGTAGCAATCGCATCAAGATTTTTATTGATTTGAAGATATTTGATACTTACAAGGCGAACACCAAGTATGGTACCAACGGATTTTGATGGGTATGTTGTGAGGGAATTCCTACAGACAATCAAGCTAAAAGAATGTGTTCCAATGGGCCTTGATTTCTAAGAAAATCGAAATCAAACTTCGCTGCAAATTACCATACGTAATGTTTCTACTTATACATGGCGGTTATCGCTCAGCGAGACAGCGTGGTGTAATCGGCAAGGTGCTAGGCTCCAATGCAAAAGACCGCGGGTTCGATACCTAGTGGCCGAACAATTTTTAAAAATTGTAATTGCTACTTTTATATTTTAAAAAATTAATGAAGCACAGAAAAAGATATAAAGAAAGAAATACAAAAATAATGAAACGTGAAACGATTAAAAAAATAACCAAGAAAAAAAATCTTACCCTTCGGGTCATTTATTTTTCACTTTTCTTCATTTCTCTTTTTTATTGTGCATTATAGCAAATAACACAGTAGCAACTGATTATTTTACTTATTGCGCAGTGTTATTTACTCACTGTCACCATCGTTACTATCTTTAACACCTGTACAAAATTCTGGGTGATAATTTTCATAGATGCACCGAAAACACAGAACATTGTAGCACCACGCACATCTAATAAATTCTACCGCTTTACAGGCTCAAGGTGTTTTCATCAGCGTTACTGGAAAAAAATAGTCGTTCACATTCAAAAACAATCTTCGATCGTGAATTAATTGCTACGCAAACCAGGCATATTTCATCATGGAAACGAAAACTGGTGCGCTGAACTGATGCAAGAGTAATGAATGTATTCAAATCGAGTCTTCTCGTGAAGCGAATTCGCGATTAGCTGTTAATAATTCAGGATCGTGTTGTAGTCTTTTAATGAAATGTTTTACCTGACGGTAAAAATACACATCGCATGGTTGGCACAGCGGGGTACACTTGGGTGGAATAACTTTAACAGTGCAAGTGCACTCTTTTGTTTCGTCAACGAAGATACTATCGTACAGTGTGTGGTCATTTTGCCCTAAAAGTGTGCTTCGGAAAAACAAAATGAATAAAATAATCGGCGAGCAATACATAACATATTGAGGGAATGTTACATGTTTATTTCCTGACCATTTACTGCAAACGTTTACATAAGAATGGTTATAAAAATACATAATTATGCACCATCATCGGAGAGGTGTGAAAAGTAATTGGCCCATGTCGGACTTGTACCTAGGTCGCCTGCGTAGCAGCCTCGCATTTTGCCGATTATACCACGCTACCATGTATAAGTAAACATGTTACGCGTGATGATTTGCTGCGAATTTGATTTCAATTTTCTTAGAAATCAAGGCCCATTGGAACAAATCCTTTTAGTTTGATGGTCTGGAGGAATTCCCTCATAACATACCTACGACCCATCAAATTCCGTAGGTACCATACTTGGTGTTCCCATGACACGACACCGTGTGCAACATACGGCTCGTGCGGGTTGCGTATCATCCAGGCGCCAGATCTCCGGCGGCGTAATGTGTTGATGGTCATAACGAAATATTCGCTTTCCGATGATAATTATTTTACTGATCTGACAGGGATACACTCAAGAATCTGTACCCAACCAAACACGTCTTTCTTTCCATGGCATTGTAAAGCATGTCATAGCAGACTATCCATTTGTTTGTATTTCGGCCTTAGGGCTACGTATTGCATACAAATCTACAAGTTTGTTTCAGTCTTTATGCAATGTTGTACACGTAAGCTTCAATACATCAGGACAGTCGCCGTAAGTGTATGAATCACGAACTACCAAGAGTTCACGAGATATGACGTCAGAAACAATGAGATACGCAAAAAATTGCTGCTTTTAGAGACAGTGCTACTCATTTTCTCCTAAATCACTGGACCCATTTCAACGAACTTTGGTACACACATTGCTTGCCGTGACATAACAATTGATGCAGGGTTAAGAATAGCACAAGACACATAGCTCAGAAGATGTGACGTCATAAACAATATATTTGCAAGAAACTGCCACATAATGCGTCGAGCTTTTATAAATGTACTGTATGAGAATGACAGTACTTAGTGACTTGCAACAAATTTTAAACATAATTTCAAGCCTTTATTAAGCTTTTTCTCGCCGACAACCACATCAAAGTAAGGAAAGGAAAAAAAGTTTCTCGCTTACTACTTTTCGCTGTTCATGGAGCAAAACTACGGAATTCGGTATGACGTTACAATTTATAATTTCTACACTACGAATTGTAGCCACAGGAAATGTTACAGATATACACACATACAGCTGAATGTAACTTCTAAATTGAATCACAGTACGACACGTGTTTCATGAGATATATGCACGTAGACAGTAACGTTCTTGGAAACCGTCCCATCACATACCAAGTTTTAATCTATAACTTATTTACTATTAATTGTATTACCAAGAGATTTTACAGACATACACCACATATAAAAATGAATATATACTGAAAAATTATATAATTGTACAACATATATCTCAATAAATATGAAAGTTTATATGTAATTTGTATTTTGATTACTATCTTTCTTTATTTGGATACTGCACATACAATTTTGAACATTATGCAAGGGTAGGTACGTCAGCGATGTGTGGTATTAGCTACAATAATACATTCCATTGCGTAGTGTATCCACAGCAGTGTTGCCACTATTTAAGTTCCAACGATTGTATTTAAAAACAAACATGATAATTAAATGGAGTCAGCCAGTTCGTTCTATCTAGTCGATTTCCTTCACTTTTGTTGTAAACGAATGGTTTTCATCCACACATTTGTCATCATGTATCAGAATTCACTTATCTCTCACCTTCCTTTGTTTACAGACGCGATTTATTTCTGTACATTTCTTATGGGAATGTCCCTGATGTGAACTGAAAGCCGTCGGTTAAGCCATTGTATCCGGCCGACTTCCTGCATTTTTGCTTTAAGTGAACGGTGTTGATCCCCGCTCACTAGGTTTCAGAATTCACTTAACTCAGGCCTTCCTTTATATACACTCAAACTTTATTTCCTTCAGTACATTTTAAAGGGAAAGTCCTTGATGTGAAATGAAGTCAGGCCGATGTAAACGATCGATGTCCTTTATTTTTCTTTTAAACTACACAGAATTGTCAGCAAGTCTCATTATTCAGTTTACTATTGCATTCCTTTGATTTTACTCAAAAGCGATATCTCTTATCACAGTCTGAATAATTCCACAACTGAAATTGTTGCACCAAAAAAATGAACATGGTGATGAAATTAATACTGTGGTTTCAGATCTACTTCCAGCAAGTTCAAGATCTTACACAAACGTGAATACATTGACGTAAGAAGAAAGTGAACTTCTGCAGTTTCTCACATAATTTTTGAACAGCCTAGAGATGAGTGGTCTACTACTGATGTGTCGACTTAGGAACGAGAAGCTGTTGCAATACACTTCAGGAATAAGAATGCAGCTAAGGGATTACTGAATTGGATGATCCTAATTGTATGAAAAATTAGTAAGTTAATTTAGAAGATATATCTGGTGTGAATATTGGGTGTGGAATACCGATACACCTAATAAGTTAGACGCCACTGGACATTACAATGCCCTTCTCTTATAAACGACGGTAATTTCCAATTAGATTAGCGCTTTTTATTGCGATAAACGAAGCGCAGTGTCAAACAAATTATCGAATTTGAATCTGCTAATCAGATCCGGTCTTTATTGCCCTATTCCGAGGCAGAACATTAAAAATGTAAAAGCAGAAATTAAACGTATATGTCGACTAACAGCTATCTGGAAGGATGGAAGGAAGTATTGCAGCCTATAATTGTATATACCATTTAAACCTATAATAAAATACTGTCAATTGGAAAATACTTACATTTACTTATTTCCACTTTACGACAGTGACCACTAACCGTGCGAAGTAATCACACTGGCAAAAAATTAAAATAATAATAATAATAATAATAATAATAATAATAATAATAATAATAAAATAAATAAAGAAATAATAAGTTTTGTACATTTCCAGAGAATGACATGCCTACCCATATCACGAGACAGAAATACCATCGGACATTTGTAGGATACAGATTAGTTCATGCACAAAATCTGCTCCGGCTACAGAGGTGGCTATAGGGTCTACATGAGTCAATACACCGACAGGGAATTTTCCCAGTCACTTTCGCAGTCGATACCCCTTCGAGCTGCTGCAGTTGGCTTCACATGATACTTCCACAAGACATACATTGAAAGTATCTACTTATTGGCCGAGACTTCTGCGAAGAGACGCTCAATATAATGAATTCTTAGATCCTTTGAAACTAGGTACTCAGATCAGTTCAACTATCCAACGATGCATGAGAGTACACATGTAAAAAAATCTTTAAAAAATATATACTCTTGAATTTAAAAAATGCTTCCGTTTTCCATTTATACTGAGGTTAGGACTCGGGTCAGCAATCGCCTTAACAAAAATTTTGCCCCCCTTGCGCGCATCTGTTCCTTGCTGCAGTCGGACCGTGCTTGTTCTATTTTAATAGTTTCGTTCATGGCTCAACGTTGTGTTTTTAATTATATTACAGAGGACTTCTATCCCTCTCGCCGAAACTGCCGAGCCACCGCACCAACTTGAATAGGCTATTAGACAAGCTTCACGTTCTGTTCTAACTCTCAACTTACAACACACTACCATTGTGGTTCCCCTGCCAATTTTTCCACTTGCTTGCAGCTTTGCCATAAGAGTCTGAGCGTACATGTGCATCGTATTGAAAATATCAATTGCCTGTTGGAGGCACATATATAATTATTCATCATCATCATTTAGTTGTCTGGCGTACGGCAGGTTTAGACCACATAGCCCTCCATGCTTCTGTCTTTTGCGACCATCTCCGTTTTTTGGTACCCTCCTAGTGGCTTCCTGACGTCATCCACCATCTGGTACCTTCTTCTGCCTCTCCCTCTCTTTCCCGGAACGCAATCCTCGATTGCCTCTACCAGAAGGCAATCTCGTCTTAAACTGTGGCCTAGCCAGTTTAGTTTCCTGTTCTTTATCGTCAGCAACATCCTCCGTTCCTCTCCACCTCTGTTCAGTACTTCTTCCTTTGTGACTTTAACGATCCAGCTGATCTTCTCCATCCTGCGCCATATCCACATTTCACAAGCTTCAACTTTCTTCTCATCATGCTTTCTCAATGTTCACGTTTCTGCTCCATATAAGGCCACACTCTATATTAGACACTTAACCAGTCTCTTCCTTAATTATTTGTTTAAACCACTGGTTATGAGTCTTCTTTGCTTCTGGAACGCTTCTTTCGCCAGAGCCATTCTCCCTTTCATCTCTTGTTGGCAATTCATATCTTCCTTAATCCAACTTCCCAAATACTTGAATGCTGTCACCTGTTCTATGACCTCTGCCTCCAACTTGATTTTCACTTTCCTTTTCTTTAAACCTATGACCATGCTTTTCGTTTTCTTTTTATTAATTTTCATACCATATGCTGTACAGGCTTCACTCAGATCATTTAGCATTTGAGTCAGTGTATTTTTATTTTCTGCAAGGAGACCATGTCGTCAGCAATTCTTTTACAAGCAATCTTCGTCCCACCTATCCTTACGCCTCTTGTCCCATCCAAACAGCTTTCCAGTACTTCCTCCAGATAATTGTTAAATAAAATTGGAGAGAGACAACAGCCTTGTCTGACACCTCTCCCAATCTTGCTGTCTTGCTGTCATTATCTATTTGTACTCGTGCCTTCTATTTCTGGTACAGATTTGCAATTAATCTTCTTTCCTTCCACTTTACTCCCTTCCTTTTCAAACAGCTTATCCCACTGCACTCTATCAAATGCCTTTTCGAGATCTATGAAGACAGCATACACTTCTTTACCCTTTTCAATATATCTTTCGCCGATGGTTCAAACAATTATTGACATGTTAGAAAGAACATACGTCATTGGTTGACATTAAAGGCCGTAAATCTAAGATTTCGAAACAGTCGCAAATCTCGACCCGTCGACAGTTGCAGGGAATTGAAATAAATTCGTGCTGCGAGGAAGAGGAACTAATGGGTAAGTTGAGAAATTGGACACTGTAACTTACGATATTCCACAGTTAACTGTAGTAAACAGTAGACCAAACATTTGTTTAAACAGTCTCTCTGTATGATATGACACGAGAAAGGAGGTAAATGAATGGTCAAATAAATTGACCAGGATCGTATTTCACCAAAACCATTAACGTTGTAGTACCGTGCATCATTGTTGCTGAAACACTATATTTAAATGATATAATAAATTGCCGTCTTTTTCAGTTGTGTGTATAAAATTGGTAGTTACATATAATGTAATGAATATCTCACAAAAATTGACAATTTGTACAGGTACATTAACGTAACATTCCAGTCACAAATACAAACAAATAGTGCAAGATTCTGATATTTCTGACATTTGATGCTCCTTGGTTTTTACACTCTGACAATGGCAGAGAATTTGTTAATTCAGTCATAAACGAACTGCCTATATTTTGACCTTAGTGTAAACTCATTCACGGTAAACCGAGGCACAGCCAAAGCCAAGGTTCTGTTGAACGCGCCAACCAAGATGTTTAAAAAATATTGGCTTCATGGATGCAAGACGACAATACCACCAACTGATCAAACGGTCTTCGGATGTACAGTTTTTGAAAAATCGGGCATATCATTCTGGTATCAAGGAAACATCTTACAAAGCTATGTTTGGCACAGAACCGTGACTAGGGCTTATGTCTTCGAGTATGCCTCTATATTTTATTAAGGAGATAAAAGATGAAGATGATCTTAATCAAGCGCAGCAAGGTGCAGTAAGTGAGACTGTGGTGTCGCACAAGTCTAAAGTGCACGCCACCTACTTTCGCCGCGCGCCGCCATGCACGCACGGCGCGGCGTTCTTACGACGTCAGCCACGAGCGCCCTCTGCTGCAACTCCACTCGTGGCCACGACTGCTGCATCGACCACTTGGGACTGATATAGGAACCAGTTAACACTTCGGAATCAGATAGGCACCAGTGAAGACTTAGCTATCGGACAGACACTAGGCAGGCCTCTAGCTCATCTATGTATCAGCATTCTGCAGTACTGAGCTATGTAAAAGTTAAGTATTACTAAGTCTCTAAGAAATATATATCTCGTTCTAACTTACTCTAGTGTTTCTAGTTTCTGCTGTCCGACTGGTTGGTCACCTCCTACCTGCACAAGCCTGGGCGGTCTTTCTACTCGGCCACCGACACATATGACGGAAACGAGACACAAAAGCGGCGACGAGGCTGGGACACAAAAGAGACACTTGATGAACTGGAATTATCTCACGACTCAGAAGAGATAGTAGCCGGCCGCGGTGGCCGAGGGGACTAAGGCGCTTCAGTCACGGTCTTCACGGCCACTACGGTCGGGGGTTCGAATCCCCCCTCGGGCATGGATATTTGTGCCGTCCTAGTTCGTAAGTAGTTCATAAGTAGTTTGTAAGTTTAGGGACTGATGACCACGTAGTTAAGTCCCATAGACTATACAAACATTTTCAGAAGAGATAGCGATTATGGCTAGTAGCAATGAACAGATTACAGCAGTGGTCAAACAAGAAGGTGGCCAGTACAGGTAGACAGTCTCCAACAACAGCAGCAGCCAGTCAGGAGGATCCAGAAGCCGTAGCTAGTATGAGTGCAGAGCTTCAAATAACTTCAGCTTGTCACAAAGACCCATAAGCTGAAGCTACTACGAATCGACAATCTCAAATACGAGCTGCTAGAGAAAACGCTCATTAAGATGGCTTTAGATTCAATGCACGACACTGTAGAAGTCAGTGACAATATAATTATAGCAATTCTTGTTATCGACAAACGAAAAGCAGATCTCCTTAATATTATTGGAGTTGACCTTCAGAAAGATTAACAGGGCTTGTACAAGATTGGAACGAAATATGGGTTGCTCGACAAATTGTATTGCAAGTATGTATCTCTGAACTGATTACAATAATTAATTACAAATGTGAGACATATTCATTGATTTAATGCACCGGAAAAGGTTGCTAAACATTCGAGTAACTAATTTAATATTTTATGTTTCAGTACTAAAATTGTAATATATTTTACAACATGTATTAAGTACCTAATCACAAGGCAACTAAAAGTTCTCTTCCAGATCTGAATTTGACGTATCCAAAGAGAAATTCCTGCTGATGGAAGACGTGCCAGACACAAAGGTATCATTAAGAACAGCTACCAATATGACAGCATTACGATCAGGAAAAGGATTTGTTCGCTGTGTGTATGTATGATCAATATACACAATAAATATTGCAGAATACAAAAATGCTGTATTCTATTTCAATCAACACGTAGCTGCTCTTAATTTTAATATTTTCCCCTAAATAAATTTAGTGAAAACTAGTTCTGTCTAGTTAGAACGCATTCTTACTACTTGAAACTAGTTGATATTGATAGCCTCAGTTACAGGTAGACTATACTGCTGGTCAAAAGTGAGTGTGCGTGTGCGTGTGCGTGTGTGTGTGTGTGTGTGTGTGTGTGTGTGTGTGTGTGTGTGTGTGTGTATGAGCCATACAGTGAGGTACTTAATACTGTTTTATGGAATATTTAGAGAAAAACAAATCGGATTAAAAGAGTTGCAATAAAAGTTGTTCCCTTGAAGAAGGACATCCGAACAAAACTTGGACATCTCACTTTTTCCCTAGGTTTAACACTTCAAGTTCCAGAAAACAGTTGCACAAAGCTGAGAAATTGTTTTGCATAAGGAACACTCCTATCAGGAAGAGATTACTATACCCTTGAAGAGCTGGTTCAACATTTCTATGTGCCCCAAAGTACTAGAAAATATCTACTTTCTCTGTGTGGTGCCGCACAAGTCTGAAGTGCTCGCCACCTACTTTCGCCGCGCGCCGCCATGCACGCACGGCGCGGCGTTCTTACGACGTCAGCCACGAGCGCCCTCTGCTGCAACTCCGCTCGTGGCCACGACTGAACGACATCGTTCACTTGGGACTGAGATAGGTACCATTTAAGACTTGGCTATCGGATAGGCACTAGGAATCATTAGTAGGCAGGACTCAGTCTAAACTTTGTATCAACATTCTACTAGTCTGCTGCTCTCACAGTTAAGTATTGTAACAGATCTATGAAATGTACAACTTGTTCTAATTTACTCTAGTGTTTCTAGTTTCTGCTGTCCCACTGACTGCTCACCTCCGTACCTGCACACGAGTGCATCCTACCTCCTGTGTCGGTCTCTCTTTACTCGGCCACCGACACCCAGGGCAACGGGCGTAAACGAGACACAAAAGTGGCGACAAGGATGGGATACAAAACTCTGCAATCGTTAACATCATGGAACAATTGCATAGAGATGTTTACAGTCCGAATCACTGAAGTACAATCAACAGCCTGACCACGAACTGAAAGAATGATGAACAAATCAGGTGCTACATTCGTCATTTGTAGTAACTTCCTAATCTGCTCAATATACTACTTTATTTACACAATTTTCAACTCAGTTTTAATTTTGCCGATTACAACGCCATCTATCATGAAACGAAAAAAGAAGTTTAATACAAAACTTATATATTTTATCACTGTAATACTAATCAGCAATCAATAAATAGAAGATCTTATTTAAGATTTCTAATTGATCTCCTTCCCACCCCCAGGAATGGAGAATGAAGTGAAAGTTTATGTTAATGGATGTTCATTTTCGAGGTTGTGATATTACAGATAAATGGGGAAAAGCAAGTTTTGGCAACCTGTTGGGTTCTCCAGCCCGCCGGCTAACAGTTTGGTCCTGGTGAATGGAATACAGGTCGTTGGGGAAACCCTAATATTCTCGGAAACAGCAAACGGCGGTCTTGTATGAGTAAGGGCGGCTATCCCAGATTGCAACTGAAATACAATATAGCCACAAACATTATTCTAAAAATCCATATAAAATCAGGGAATGATCATATGGCAAATATGATAATATGAATGGATTCAGGAGACTTGGGAGAATCAAATGCCGTAATTACAATTTCAATATCGCCTACATATAAAACACCGATAAATTCAGTACCATAATAATTTTTATAAAACATATATTTTCAATTATTGATACATATGTTTATCAGTAACAGTTTAAGAAGCAAATGGGCAGCATTGCTCCACGCTATTTATCTAAAAAGACGCACCACGTTAATTCCGTGTTCTTTTAATAAACTTTGTTTTACTCTTTTGTTCTGCTTTTAGTTGTAGTAATATTCTTGTGTCAGAACATAGAGTCCAACACAGAAACACAAGACATGAACCCAGCAAACCGCATTACATTTCTATAAGTATTTTATTATATTTAATATTATTCTTAGTAACGTTCGTTTTAGGTTGCAGATTGCCTCTTAAATACCTCATGACTGACTAAAAATGGTAGTTATGCAGCAGATAATTTATACATAAATAATTATATGTATTTTTGGACAAAAACAGCATATTAGCATAAAAAGCCAAGATAAATTAAATATAAACTGTTTAACTATATTTCTACGGCGGCATTATATTTGAACAGTGAGACACCACGCTTAGTAGCTACCTGAGCAAAGAAATTCAGTCTCAACTGATTTTAGTATTGTTAAATATGTATTAGTTTGTTAAATGTAAACAACATTGGTAGGGAGGTGATCAAAGCATTTAATTCTGTGATATTGAAATGTATAATATTTTGGAAGGGAAATTGTATTTTAAAGATGAGGCATTAGGATGCGCGGAAGGATAGAATTTTGGGAGCAGGTAGAGCACGCTGTCGAACGCTTTGGAAGGGACTCGTAACTTGGACGTGGTGGTGAGAGGTTGTGACTGGGCAGTCTGGAGCCGCATTACGAACTTGTGATTTGAAGAGATAGGCATGTGTGGACTTAGAAAATTCACCAGACTGTGACTGCAGAACTTAGTTTCTGCTAGAATAGTGTTAAACTATGACAGTTCTAAGGCTGTGGAACTGTGATAGTTCCGCTATCGTGTACTCGTGTGATGACAAACTGAGTTTTATAAGAAATACTGTAATTAATCGCGGATTAATTTGGCACTGCAATGTTCGAAGGACTTCATTAATTTGCGAGTGACAATTTAGAACTTTTACTCTCAAGTGGGTGTAATACTTACTGTGGCTCCCAAACTACAGTTTGGGAAATATTCAGTTATTTATCGATGTATAAAGTAGGACCACTCTGCATTTCCATGTCCCAAAAGAGTAATAAACTGCATTTATAGAAAAATTACTTCCTGAGTAAATCTCTTCTAAACATTATCTTAGAATCCATTTTGTTGGTTATTTAGAGCTTTAATTTATGTTTGTTTAAATACATTTTTCGCGTCACCATTTAAGATTGTTAGACTGGCTAAACTACAGATTAATTATTGATCTTATTTAAAAAATTTCGGTATCTGTTTAGGGCATAGAAGCTAACATACGTAATTCATCCCTATGAACAGAGACAACGAGCCATATATCTTTTACTACCCTGAGTTATGTATTGCCGAATTCTTATTGGTGAGTACCGATAGGAAGATTGCAAGGTGAAAAACTTCTCTTAATCCTATTTGTATTTTTTGAGTATTCCGAAATACAATTTCAACTGGATATAGATGAATTCTTTTACCATTAGCCGAACGTGATGTGACAGCTTCGGTCCAAATAATAATTGTTTAAATTCTTAGTGCTTGCGATCAAAACTCGCTTGCTGCTGCAGTATGACACGACTTGAAAGTAGAACTGCATAGAAAATGGTAAGAATGATTCTCAAAGAGTACATCAATTTTCTCACTCTGTCACAGGCAGTTACTCCAGATTGAATTTCCCCAAAGATGCTAACGAGATGGAGACTGCAGCCCGGGTTGCTTATTTCTTACTGCTCTCGCTATTTTGAAGGCAATCTCAAGTCTATCTTCTCCTCTGGAAATATTAACAGTCTAGAATTACGAGAGACTCTAAATGGAACATCTAACTCCATTAAAAGCAATCGATCGTTAAAGTCTGAGGCGTTTCCATCAGCGTGACGGGTAGGATCCAATCAAGAGTCAGGGTCATTTAATTCTACATATTAAATATTTCAGATATCGAAAACTGTTACTTACCTAAGCACACACGTCAAATTCACAGCCTCTTATTTGATCCACATACTCAGTACCCACATTATGAACCTGTTACTTACTCAGATTGCAGCGCTCGTCTGTGAACAAATAAAAACCAGAAATTAGATGAGTTAGACTATATGAGATTCATAGTATACATTATAGCAATATTAATGTTTTTTTAATATAACGCATAGTACATGACGACAGTGCAATAGTCATTATTTCCTTCTGGTTCAATAGAAACAACCCAATGATTTCGAATTCCATTTCCATAACAGCCAGGCATGTTGGTACGTAGGGATGCTGAAAAGTAATGCCTCCGATTTTTTTTCCGGGAATATCTTACGGATTTTGATATAAAATAAACTGTATTACAATACCACATCTTTATTCACCATTGATACATATTCATTTCTCACAACGAGAGACCAGTTGTAGAAGTTTGGGCCTCGATGTCTGAACCACCGCCTCACCTCCGCTTACAGTGCTTCGTCAGCTGTAAAGTGGACATCGCGAAGGTGTTCTTTAAGCTTTGGAAAGAGGTGAAAATCGGATGGAGCCAAGTCTGGAATGTATGGAGGATGATCGGTGACAGTGAATCCAAGGAGGCGGATCGTTGCAGATGTCGCAGCACTCGCGTGTGGTCTGGCATTGTCGTACTGAAGGAGAGGGTGTTCCCTTTTGGGACGAGTTCTTGGAATGCGTGCTTCCAGTTTGCGGAGAGTCTCGCTGTACCGTGAAGAGTTTATGGTGGTGCCTTTAGGCATGCACGACACCTCGAAAATCGCACAAAACAGTGAGCATGATCTTGCCTGCCGACGGCATGGTCTTGCAATTTCTTGGGAGTGGTGATCCGTGGTGACGGTACTCCTGTGATGCTCGCTTGCTTAGCGGGTCTAAATGGTGCACCCAGTTTTCATCACCAGTCACAATGTTGTTAAGGAACCCATGACCCTCCTGCTCAAAACGCAACAGCAATTGTTGACACATGTCCAATCTCCTTTGATTCATCTCAGGGGTGATCATACGGGGCACCAACCGTGCACACACTTTTCTGTGCCGCAGTTCTTCAATCAGGGCCTATACACACTCAGGTGATATGCCACACTGCAGTGACAGTTGTGCCTGTGTTATCCGACGATTCTCCTGATGAGTTGATCAACCGATTCCGATGAGTCTCGTCTGTTGTCGTACGCGGTCGTCCACTCCGTGCTCTGCTACAGACGTTGAGGTTAGGACCGTGTTTAAGAGCACGGGCAGCCCACCGGCGCACATTACTGATGTCGATGCACTCGTCACCGTACACACTTTTCATTCTTCTGTGAATCTCAATTGGAGGCGTGTTTCCTGTGGTTAGAACCTCTATTACAGCACGCTGTCTTTCACGCACCGACATAGTCACATTACAGACCGCCATGTTACTCGGTACTACTCGAAGCCTTCTAGCGGCAATGGGTGGTACTTTGCGTCAGCTACGCGGCAAGGACAACCGAGTGATATGTAGGACATGCGAAACCTCGACCATGCTGCGAACAGACGAAAAATATTTGGAGGCATTACGTTTCAGCATCCTCTCGTAATTATTCGCTAACAGCATTATTAACCCCCCCCCCCCCAATGAACACACATCTTCATCGACACCTAAAGAAATACTCCACGAGTCACATTAAAGATCATGGAAGATTGTTCATGGAAAGCTTTTTTAATATTTTTCAACCGTTTCATTCTCTAATAGCACGCTGGTTGAAGGAACATGGAAATATTTTTGATTTCAATCTAATTTCTTTTGTTGTAATGATCATGTATCCCTATGTAAGTGGGTTTAAAGAAAATATTTTCGTATCCGGAACAAAAAGTAGACGAAAGAAATGTCACAAATGAATCTCACCGTAATGATTCGTTTAATGATTTTCACCCCAGATTGTGTATCATTTACGTGACACTCTCTCCTCTATATCTCAATAGTAAGAAAACGAGTTGCCTTCTGTGAACTTCCTCTGTCTCCAATCTACAAATTTGTGGAGATAGCACAATGCACTGAAATATTCTAAAATAGGATCCACATGTGTGGTGCAGGCAGTTACCTTACTAGAACTGTTGCATCTTCTGCCAATTGAATGTAGCTTTTGGTTCGCCTTTCATATGACGTTTTCTGTGTGTTCCCTCCAAATAAAGCTGTTCGTAATTATAATTCATAGACATTTAATTGAACATGGGGCTTGTAGATTTGACTGATTTGGCGTGTAAATGAAGTTGAATGACTTTCTAAGTAATAGAACGCATTATGTTTTTCTCGTCGGTGAGTGTTCATCAGAGTCGAGTGTATCGTCAGGTTGCCGGCCAGGGTGGCCGAGGGGACTGAGGCGCTCCAGTCACGGTCTGCACGGACACTACGGTCGGGGTTTCGAATCCCCCCTCGGGCATGGATACTTGTGCCGTTCTTAGGATTAGCTAGTTCATAAGTAGTTTGTAAGTTTAGGGACTGATGACCCCGTAGTTAAGTCCCATAAGCTCTACAAACATTTGAACATTTATCGTCAGGCGTGCCCCAGGGGAGTGTGATAGGACCGTTATTATTTTCTATCTATGTAAATGATTTGATGGACAGAGTTCAAATGTTTGTAGAACTTATGGGACTTAACTACGGGGTCATCAATCCCTAAGCTTACAAACTACTTATGAACTAGCTAAGACTAAAGAACGGCACAAATATCCATGCCCGAGGGGGGATTCGAACCCCGACCGTAGTGGCCGTGCAGAACCGTGACTGAAGCGATTCAGTCCCCTCGGCCACCGCGGCCGGCGATGGACAGAGTAACTTGTAATTTACGGATGATTGCTAATGTTCCTCTGGTGTATGGGTGTCGTCATTAATTGATTGTAATAGCATACAGGATGACTTAGACGATATTTGTAGGTGGTGTGAAGAATAGCAGGTAGCTCTAAATGTAGAAAATGTAAGGAATGTAAGGTGATGCACAAAAGGGACAACAATCCCATAATATTCGAATACAGCATTAGTACTGAGCTTCTTGATACATTCGCGTCGTTCAAATATCTAGGCGTAACATTGCAGAGCGATATGGAATTGAACGAACATGGAAGGGCAGCTGTGAGTAAGTCGGACAGCCGACTTCGGTTTATTTTGAGAATTTTGGGAAGACATACTTCATGTGTAAAGGAGACCGCGCATAAAATGCTTGTACGACCACGTCTTGAGTATTGCTCAAGTGTTTGGAATCCGCAGCAGATCCGCTTAAAGGAAGACATGGAAGCAGTTCAGAGACGAGCAGTTAGGTTGGTTACTGGTAGGTTCGGCAAATGCTTGAGTGTCACAGAAATGCTCTGAGAACTCAAATGGAAACCGCTGGTGGAAAGATGACTTTTGTTTGAGAAATTCTGGAAGGAAGAGAGAAGGTGAGGAAGAGATTGTGAGATTACCACCCAATAGAAATACTGGTAATTAATAGCATTTAATAATCAAACATTGACCATGCCAATGCACTAAATGTTACACAATTTTAATCTTATTAATTATGGTAGCAATGTATGTACACAGTTGGGTGACAACATTTATAGTTAGGCTAAAGGTAGAAATTCTCCACGTTGAGATTTGCTGTGTGCTTGTAGCTGATGGGAGGCCAGCGAGCAGGCCGACGTTGGTGGCTTGTTCCAGCTTAGGATGTTCCAGTTTCGTTTCCGGTGAGGGGAGAGAGGGACAATGGCGGGTGCCAGGTGCAGTGCAGTGCAGTGCACAGCGTGAAATAAAATATTTTAATACTACTTGCATTTGAGTAATACGATGTAGTTAGGAACCTTTAAGGCCCTCATTACAAAATAGCCTTTTGACAAATAAACAATACATTAGCTAATATAGTCACATCTGACGTAATATGTTTAATGACAATGAAAAGTAATAAATTACCAATGAATACAAGACAGTTACACAACTAGCATGGCTATGTTTCTTTATAAAAGTAATATATTAACTATTTCTCATTTTATTTTCAATTAATCTTGTGTATTTTATGTTGAAATATTCAGTTAAATCATTTATCTGTGACATAAGAAATTGCACGATTGTGATAAATAGTACAAAGGAAGTTTATATCAATATAAAAACCTAAGAAGACATTTATTTAATGTGTTGTGTAATTATTTTGACTTTAAGTAAAGTTTTAGAAATGTATTGGCTGAGCGCTGTACGTTGGAAGTCGGTTAGAACAGCTCACATGGGGAAGTTGATGACGTAGGGGAAAAAACCCGGCGGTTGAGCTTTTGGCGCGCGCACGCGCATGGGCAGGAAGTGCCGAGTCGGGTGCGAGTGGGGTAGCTGGCCGGGCGGCATCGCTCTGCATCGGTCGGCATGTGTATCTCCAGGAGGAGACTTTAGATTTGTGTGTGGCAATCGCCACATGTGGTTGCTCGTCGTAGACTGCACCAAGTTGAATCGAGTGCTACTGTGTGTTGTGAATATTTAGCCAGTGGAACAAGGTGTGCGTCGCATTGAATTAAAGTGACTGTGATTTGTTAATGTAACACGTGTCGTCGCATAGGCACGAACATAAACGGTGTTTCAGACAGCCACATGGTGTGAAAACAATTTGCGACAAATATTCATTTTTGTCTGGGGGCTCACGAGCTATAACTTTATTTGATAAATGTGTCGACGTACAGACGTATCAGCCACAGGGTTCTAATATTGTGAAATAAACAACATAAAGTGAACTTTCACGTGTTTTCAAAAATAGTAGTTAGTACACCTTGATTTTATTATGATTTTTTTTTTTTTGTTAATCATATGCAGGGAAGGAAAGCTGCGAACGTGTGATATCATCCCCTAGAAAACGAGTCAAACAGTAGCAATCACAGATCCAGTGTTATTGCATGTTTAGGAATTTGATTCGCAGTTGGTGGTTGTGAGTTTTAAAAATTAAACTTTCCCTATTTTAAACTCTCACCCAGATCTTCACTCTCGCAAGATGAAAAAGGAGAAGAAATCAGGAGTCAACGAAGGAAAATTGATGTCTTCGATATTAGGGAAGGAACAGGAACTGTTGTAGAAATTAGGATAAAAATGTGGAAGGAAAACTGGAACATACATTCTCAAAAATAGAATATGTTCATTGTACAGAAGCATATACTAAATTTCTTCATACTTTGAGAGGGACAGAAGGAAGACTTAAGTTACACAGTATAAAGCCGTCAGAACAAGCAGTTCTAATTCTTCTAGCTGCTGCTCTTGACTACCGTGGCCGACGAACTGGGACGACCAGCATTCTGCAGCTGGTTAAATCCATACGGTAGAAGGCGCTTATGCAGGTGGGACACCGCATCGTCTTGCCATCGGCACGTAGTGCTGCGCCTTCTAAATCTCGTTCCGGCGGTGCTGCGCTGGTTGGTGTGCAGTCGAAAGTGGTACAAATTACACACAAAATTAACAACAATTCATGGAATCGAATTCTAGGAATGTTTCTATGGTACCTCCTCCCACTTCTCATGAAAATGAACCACTTAAATAAGAACATTCCTAGAATTCGATTCCATGAATTGTTGTTAGTTTTGTGTGTAATTTATACCACTGTCGACTGCACTCCAACCAGCGCAGCACAACCGGAACGAGATTTAGAAGGCGCAGCAACACGCGCCGATTGCGAGACGATGCGGTGTCCCACCTGCACCAGCGGCCTCTACCGTGCTGATGTAACCAACAGAGTAGGTAACCAATAATAAATTTATAAATCCTGCCGATTGTACAATAAATGATTTTCTTAGAAATTATAATGTTTCTTACCTTTCCTATCATTAGCTATTGTAAGGGTTCCTACAGGTAGATAGAATTCTTTTTTTCTTTTTCTTTTTCTTTTTTGTATTAATTTGTTAGCAGTTGTTATACGCCAGTCGGTGGCAGACAATCTTTAGGGTGCGTTTGTGCTGCCACCTCGCAGCTGGCAGCTGGCAGCTCGCTGCTCGCCGGCAGCCTTGTTGCATTCACGCTGCTGGCACCTCGCTGCTCGCAGTGTGTATTCTCCTGCAGCTGTTACATTACAGCAGAGTGCACAACTGCAGTGGTGTGAAGCGTCAAACATGTTCTCCACACCGTCTGACGACAGTGACACTGATTCGTTGGCTACAAAAATGTTGTTATTGGAAAGGAGAAGGAAGAGAAGGTATGGAGTGCATCCTTTGAATGCTGAACGTCATCACTACGAATACTTTCACAAGTACTCCCAACAGACGTAATAATCATCTGCTTCAGATCTTCACTCCGTGTTGCCTCTACTGAAACTACCTCTAACAAACAATATTGTGCGCGTTGGGCACTAGAATTCCACGTGCGCAACAGTCAAACGCCGCTCTAACTAGAGTGACCTTGAAGCAACCAATCACAGTGCAAGTTTCAGGCCGGGTGGCGATGGTCGTAGCGTGAAACACAAACCAGTTTGATATCATCGCCTGGCGAGGATCGTAGCGAGCAGCAAACGGTGAGCAGGGCGAGCTGCGATGGTGCACGGTAAATGGGCCGGTAAGACTCTGTGCATTTGATTCATCATCGCCGTGCCATGTCGGCGAGCAGCGAGCAGCGAGGTGGCAGCATTATAGTTAGGAAAGGCTACGCAGCTCGCCGACATTAGTTCTCACGGCCCAGGCGCTCCATATGGCGTCGGCAGAGGAGGTGGGACAGCACAAACTTCAGAACGACACTATCCGTGGGATCGTCCGTTGCTGCCGCGCGCCTCTTAGCCGGGGATGTACAAAGAATATGGCGCTAATTAAACATCTTCCATTTATTAATATTTCTTACTTAACAATGTTTTGGTGGCATACAGACCTTAGTAGCAGACTAGGGGTCAAAATAAGTAGGTGCTGTTCATTTCATAATCTTTAATAGCGTTCAAATAGATAAATAAATAAATTACAACGCCTTTTAATCAACATTTCCATAGCTGTACGAAGTTTAGAGGGGGTCTCGGCTGCGCGCCAGTGTCGGCAGTGGGCGTTAGAAAATAATGCACACCGGTCTCGTAGGAACCATGTTCTCATTATAAGCATTAAAATTATAATTGCTAATTTCAAAGTCACTGAACAGTCTTGTATCGTAGTGTGGCTAGTAATAGAGCTCCATAACTGACATTCTGGATTTTATTCAGATGAAGCACCTACCCATAACAAGTTAATATTTCAGCTCTTTTAATAGCACTTCTAACAATACTCTAGTACAGAGTACTTTATTCATCGGGCAACCATAGTCGAATTGATTCATTATTTTGATAACACACCGCTGTGACTGTTAAAAATTCTTTGCTAAGAACTCACGACCGGGTTCGCAAATTGATTTTGCATCATCAGGTGCATATTTCATTCAGATCTTAACCATATGTTACTTTGACTCTAAACTAGCTGACCCCCATTATTATTCTTAAGTTGTAACTAACTCGCCTATAAAAGCATCTATAAAATCCCTTTCTTCAAAACGTGGGGCTCCGTCAACATGTGTTAAAAACCGAATAAAATCCCATAGTAAATGTTCATCATTCAATGGCCTACCTCTGATATAAAACACTAAGAATGGTATTCAGCATGAAAGCCGCGTCAGGGGGTAAAAGAAAATTAAAATTTGCTGGAGCACTGACACTTTACCTCCAGAGGAGACAGCTGGGAGAAGATGCGTTGTTGCTGCCTGGGGTAAAGTGTCAGTGCTCTAGCAGATTTTAATCTTCTTTTATCCCCGGACGCGGCTTTCATGCTGAATACTGTTTTTAGTTTTTTATATCAGAGCTTGCCCATTGGCTGATGAAAATTTACTGTTTTTTAAGTATGGTATTTTTTTCGGATTTTAATACATGTTGTCGGAGCACCACTTTTTGAAGAAAGGGATTTTATAGATGGTTTTATAGGCAAGTTGGTTACAACTCATGGGGATCAGCTAGTTCAGAGTTAAAGTGCCATATAGTTAAGATCTGAATGAAATAAGCACCTGATGATGCAAATTTAATTTGCGAAACCGGTCGTGAGTTTTTAGTGAGGAATTATTTTCAACAGTCCCAGCGGTGTGTTTAAAAAAAGAAAAGCCCTCTAGTGCGCTACATAGCTGAGGAGGCATTACGTCCTCGAGAGCTTGTCCTCCAAAACCGGTGCGAGGAACGCCCACACGTTGGTTCACAAGTATGGCTAATATTTGGGTCAGCTTAATTTTCAGATCTCGGATGGACAGTGTGGGCCGGTAAATCCGCACTCCCCCTACACCATCTTCTACGGACTCCTAACTACGGCTACAGTTTCAAAGTACGTTTGGTCACTCGGAGAGGGTTCTTGCAACGTAGCCACAGAAACGCAAGTTAAGGTACAGTGAATAACTTTAATATTCGGACACTAAGATATTTTTAGTTTGCTGCGTTATAACTGTATTCTGAACAAACAAAAATATAATATAAACAAATATTATAGGAAGGTACATGTCTTGTAAATAACAGTATGAACGTTGTTCACATAACGGAAACAGAATGCGATTAAAATAAACCACTCTTCGATGGTCACGTTATTTTAATATCCGGACAGATGGCAGTGCCGCACTTGTCACCGTACACGGCAGGGTGATTAGACCTGCTTCTTGTCATAAGGCAGGTGTGTGTTTACAAGCGCGGTCGACTGCCCAGACGGTACGATGCCACGCAAAGCTAATACCAGTTTAGAGATACGAAAACAAGATTTTTTACAATTCGAAAGGAAAATCATATCAGCAAATTACTGTCATGCTCAACATGAGTAAGAGTACTGTGGCAGATATTATCAGATGTTTCAAAATCGAGGACCGTATAGACTCCATACCTCAAATGGGCTAGCCACAGAAGTTGGGCGCTCGTGACAAGAGGAAGCTAATACGAAGTATAAAGAAGGATCCTACACTCAGTGCACCGAGATTAGCACGAGAGCTTCTAAACGAGGCTGGCAAGAAGGTACATCCACAAACGATTCGCAGAGCATTGAAAGAAAGCGGATACAATGGAAGAGTGGCTGGGAAGAAACCGTATGTCAATCAACAGAATCGACAGAAAAGACTGGACTTTGCTAGGGCGTTTATTAAGAAGGATGTAATTTGGTCGAATGACGTCATTTTTTCCGATGAAAGTAAATTTGACGTTTGAAGGTCGGATGGACGAAGCATGGTGTGGCGGAAGAAGAATGAGTAATTTACAGTCACAAATATTAAACCAACTGTAAAGAATGGAGGTGGCAACGTCTTTGTCTAGGTCTGTATATCGACATTGGTGTTCATCGACAATACTATCGACAAATATGTCTACTTGAACATATTAAAGAACAATTTACGAAAAAGTGCTGAAACCATGGGGATATCAAACACCTTCAAATTTACCAGGACAATGACCCGAAACATAAGGCTCGCATTTTGCAGGAATATTTGTTATACAACTACCTCAAAGTGCTACAACCACCACCTCAGTCACCAGATCTCAAACCGATTGAGAATGTGTGGGGAGAACTGAAACGATGTATTAGAAGTACACCAATATCTTCCAAAGAAAGTCGGAAGCGTCCACTAAAAGAAGATTTGGACGGTCTACGTGCGGAGTATTTAAAAAATATCATTAGCAGTATGCCGCAGCGTTTGAAAGAAGTGATAAAACAGAATGGCTACCCAACAAGATATTGAACCACTTATTTTCCAAAAAACTTTGTCTTGAAATACTTAGTTCTGTAAAGTATCTCAATATTAAAGTAACGTGAAGATATCTCTAGGGAAACTGGCCTCAGTATTCCAGGCCGAAATCACTGCCATCAGGGCATGTGTGGAGGAGAATTTGTGTAGGTGCTACAAAGATCGTAGAATCTATATCTATTCAGACAGCCAGGCAGCCCTGAGATCACTGGCAGCTCCTGCAAAAAGGTCTAAAATTGTTGCAGAATGTCACAGGGTTCTGGTGGAGCTAGGGGAAAGGAATAGAGTAAACCTACTGTGGGTCCCTGGCCACTCGGGGATCAGTGGCAACGAACATGCCGACAGATTAGCCTGGATGGGGGTAGAGACTGCATTTATGGGACCGGAACCTGTCCTGACAATCACCAAGGCAATGGTCAAATTGGAGCTACGTAACTGGCTCAGAAGACAGCACGTAGAAAATTCGACCTAAGTCTACCAACAAAAACATGGCAAGGTAACGATGCTAAAGCCATGTTTTAAAAGAAGCTCTGCAATCCTGGGCCTGAACAGGAGAGAGATTAGACTCGTTGTTGGATTGCTGACAGGCCATGGGAATTTCAAAAAACTCCTACATACAATGGGAATAACAGAAGAGGACCCTAAATGTAGGATCTGTGATGACGGTGATGGAACTGCATCACATCTAATCTTCGAATGCATTGCATTGGAGAGTAAAAGGTACAGAACATTTGGGACAACCAGACCCGAAGAAATTGTGTCTAATAAAGAACTGGTAAAGGGACTCCTTGCACTGTTCAAGGGCATTGGTTGGCTTTACTAGATATACAGGGAGCGATACCGCACAATAAACTTAGTTTGCCGGCCGCGGTGGCCGAGGTGACTGAGGCGCTCCAGTCACGGTCAGCACGGCCACTACGATCGGGGGTTCGAATCCCCCCTCGGGCATGGATATTTGTGCCGTCCTAGTTTGTAAGTAGTTCATAAGTAGTTTGTAAGTTTAGGGACTGATGACCCCGTAGTTAAGTCCCATAAGCTTAACAAACATTTGAACATTTTGAAACTTAGTTTCGGTGCGGGCAGTGGCGGGTTGGACCAAGACTGTTTTGGCTTCCCTAGAAAAATCAAATCAAATCAAATCAACGTGAAGATAGGGCCGAGTTTATTTAAATTTTATTATTAAAGAAGTTATGTAAGTCATCTTAATAAAATTTATATTATTACTTAGAGGACACATCACGTAATGTAATAATTGTTTACATGTTTTGTTTGTTTTGTTGAAACATCACAGTGTCCGAATAGTAAAGTTATTCACTGTATTTACTTGATTGGTGTATTATTTTCCGTGCATCTAAGTTCTCAAGAATTCATTTATTTAGTTTGCCATTGATTTCCTGCCAGACTGATTAAAAATGAAGCTTATCCCATCAACTAGTACTCGTTAAAGTCGATACACAGCGAATGTGTTTTGTTTGTGCATTTCAGGAAAATTATGGCACTTCACGTCTATGGTGCACTGTCGAAGGGGAGTGGGGCAAAATTTTCCTCGGTCAGATTTCCGTCTCCTCTCGCTATCGCCGCACCGGAAGACTCGCAATTTTCCGGCCGACTTCACAAATCTCGGATTCGACGTCGCGGCGCGGCACCGGAGCCCCGGGAGGTGAAATATCATCACCCGAGGGGGAGGGGCGACCTCCCGGAAATCTACGCCTAGTGGCCCCCGCGATCTCGCAGCAGCCGCAGCTCATCTAGCCACTCCCTCCAACCATTTCACACCGGAAGCTAATTTTCAGGAACAGCGCACAGATTTTTCCCACGATTCAGACGTCACGAGAGGAGGAATAAAAGGGGCAGGTTATCTGAATTACAGTCCGTTGTGTGATGACTCATGACATTAATATTCGGAATATCAAATAGGCGAATCAAAATCTTAAGATTGGGCTTCTAAACTGAGCATTGAGCAGGAAAAGTGTTCAATTTTCAAAAGGATAACAGATCTCAGTAGTATTACCTAAACTTGAAACAGGAGACAGTAATGACGCAATAATTGTAGTCGTATAAGTCTAATAAATTGTGTTATAATGTATATGACAGACGCTTACAAAATGATTAAGTGCTGTAATAAAAGCTTTTATAATAGAAGACTGCATTTTCTTTATAAATAAGAAATAGCTTTCGCACATCTCGAATTATGGAAAATTTTAGAAGATCGTTTTCACCGTTTAAATCCAGTTTGTTTGCTGATAATATTATCAAGTTACGCATCAAATTCAAATGTTCAAATGTCTGTAAATCTATCGGACCAAACTACGTGGTCATCAGTACGTAGCTTAGAAACTACTTAAACCTAGGTAAACTAACCTAAGGACAACACACTTACTCATGCCCCAGGGAAGACTCGAACCTCCACGGCGAGCACCCGCGCTCCGCAGCGATGTGCTTTAGACCACTCGGCTACTCGACCGCGGCGAGGTACGCATCACGTCAACCATTATTTCATGGGCGGGAGAATAAGTTCGTCCCTTATCACCCCCTCTTCTTAACATACATATGAATGACATTGTCAATAAATGGCATAAGAAAATTCCTACATACCGACACGTGTACTCCTTAACTCATGCCGTTCTGCAGATGACCAGGTCAATGGACTAAGGCTGTCGGAGGCCCGGGGCGGCGGCAAAAGAAAATGAGGCTCCCGTCCACTTGGAGATACATGTATTACTATAAAAAGTAACTTTTGAGATTTGGAGGCCCCCCAGGACGAGAGGTATTGGACAGTGTAAGAGAAAATAGATTTCGAGGCCCCTGACCAAGAGGACAAGGGCGTTAAAGAAAAAAAAGTATAAAAAAAACTTTCTTCCGAGGTATTTGGAGGGTCCCCCAGACGATAGGCCCGGGACGGTCCACCCCGTCCGCCCGCCCCCATAGTCCGCCATTGGACCAGGTCATACTCAGGGATACGCAAAACAAACTTCCACTGGCTATATTTTCCTTACATTCAAGGCAAAGAGATTAATCTAACATTTTCGAAAAGAAAACGAAAGCAATGTCTTTTATTGGAAAAGGACACCTTAGCGATAAAATCATAATAAATAATATAATTGACGAGAGTAACATTAAAACATTGCAAATCGCATTTTTGATGTTTTGGTTTAATGACCGATGGTTTCAGTCAATATAGACCATCTTCAGATGAATACCACATTAATGGCAGGCGGTGGGGTTGGAAACAGCACGCCACACAAACGTGAACTGCTCACGTTCACTGCTTCCTGAATATTCAGTTTCACACTTTACAGAGTAAAAATTCATGGGCCTGGAATATAATCACATCTTCTGTATATAACTAAAATGTAAAAGTTCATTTTTTTAATGATTACTTTCCTAACATTATTGACTGATTCCTTTGAAGTTTTTATGCCACAGTGCTTTATATAAAGAATGGTATTAAATATTTATTTAATACATGTTGTAAAGTATCATACTTATAGGTACCTTTTGACACTTTTGAACAATGTTTTCTCATTATAAAATTTAGATAATTGCATGTATGGCATGGACAATAAAAATTTTGGTATTTAAAATTTCTGGCTTATTACAATGCAACATCGAACAACAATTTCATAGCATGTGATTACCAACTTTCGGGCACTGAATTAATCCCATGTTTCTATGAACTAAAATATATGGTATATATCAGAAAGCCGGCCGCGGTGGCCGAGGTGACTGAGGAGCTCCAGTCACGGTCAGCACGGCCACTACGGTCGGGGGGTTCGAATCCCCCCTCGGGCATGGATATTTGTGCCGTCCTAGTTCGTAATTAGTTCATAAGTAGTTTGTAAGTTTAGGGACTGATGAGCCGTAGTTAAGTCCCATATGCTTAACAAACATGCGAACATTTTTTGTCAGAAATGCAATTATATCAATTGAATGATGAGAAAACGACGTTCCAAAAAATGTCAAATATTTACCCACAGACACACAAACACACGCCTGATATATTAAAGAAATATGTCTATAAACACCATCCTGTATTATAATGCAGTGTTGCATGAAAACTTCGAAGCACTTAGTCAATAATGTTTGTAAGTGATCACTGCAACGCGCCATGTAGTGTAAGTGTGATTCACATGTAATTTATAGAATATATATTTTGTGTCCCAGCCTCGTCGCCGCTTTTGTGTCTCGTTTCCGTCGTATGTGTCGGTGGCCGAGTAGGATGAGACCGACACAGGAATAAAGATAGCACGCTGGTGCAGGTACGGAGAGGAGCAGCCAGAAACTAGAAACACTAGAGTAAATTAGAACGAGATATATATTACACAGAATTTATACAATACTTAACTTTTACATAGTACTGCAGAATGTTGATTCATAGTTGAGCTAGAGTCCTGCCTAGTGCCTAACTGATAGCCAAGTCTTCACTGGTGCCTATCGGATTCCGAAGTCTTTACTGATTCCTAACTCAGTCCCAAGTGAAGGATGTCTTTCCGTGGTGGCCACGAGCGGGGTTGCAGCAGAGGGCGCTCGTGGCTGTCGTCGTAAGAACGCCGCGCCGTGCGTGCATGGCGGCGCGCGGCGAAAGTAGGTGGCGCGCACTTTGTACTTGTGCGACACCACAATATATATATATTCGATTGCGTGTTACGGATTTCACGTCAAACTGCAGATTCCCTTTCCCATTTGGATAACTCGGGTGGATTAGGGACACGCAAGCAGTCGAGGTTGCGAACAATCGGAAGACTTGCCCCAGGCCACTGAACCATTCGACATTATTATTTCGATAGATTTGAAACATTAGGTTGATACTATAATTTGTTACCATTTAATTTGTTTTACAAACTTACTTACGACATAGCTGCACGGAGTAAAATCCCCATAAAAATTCAAACCTTCACAAATGCTGTAGGAAAAAGGAACGACACGAAAGTATTGGAACCCCTCTCTTTCTGCACTGGTGGATTTATTTTCATGAAATTATTTTGTATATGTGACTGTGTACCTACATGTTCTGAATGAAAATAGTACCTTATAGGTGGCACTGAAAAGTCAAAAGAATTGAAACTGGTAATTTTATAACCTTCCATTCCTATTTTATGCGCTGCGATGCCGTTAATTCGATTGAATAAAATTTGGAACTCTTTACTTTCCAAACAAGAGAAACGGCACAGTTTAAATTAGATTTTGTACGATTCATGGCGGAGGTTAATTTATAACAGACTTAGACACCAATCCAGTTATATTTCTGTTGTTCTTGTGGTCTTCAGTGCGGAGACTGGTTTGGTGCCGATCTCCATACTACCTTGTCCTGTCCAAAACGTCTTCATCTGAGAATACGAACGACAACCTACATCCTCTTGAATCGGCTTACTGTATTCGTCCCTCGTTCTCCTTCTAGGATTTTTACCCCACACATTTCCTTCTAATGACAAGTTGACGATTCCTTGATGTCTCAGAACGTGCCCCATCAACCGATCCCTTCTGTCAGTCAGGATATGCCAGAAACTGCTTTTCTTCCCAATTCTGTTGAGCAGCTCCTCATTAGTTACATGATCTAATCTTCATCATTCGTTTTTAGCACCACATTTCGAAAGCTTCTATCATTGATTTGTCTGAACTCCTTATCGTCGACATTTCACTCCCATACAATGCCGCACTCCAGAAAAATGTTTTCAAAAAGGACTTCCTAAATTTTAACTTAGTATAGGACATTAACAATTTTCGCATCTTTAGAAACGACCGAGCGAGATGGCGCAGTGGTAAAGCATTCGGGAGGATGTTGGTTCAAATACACGTCCGGCCATCCTGATTTAGGTTTTTCGTGATTTCACTAAATGACTCCAAGCAAATGCTGGGATGACTCCTTTCAAAAGGGCACGGCCGAATTCCTTCCCCATCCTTACTCAAAACTCATAGCGTTAGCTCCATCACTAATGACTAATCTGTCTACGGGACGTTAAACCCTAAGCTTCCTTCCTTCAGAATCGTTTTTCTTCCCATAGCCAGTCTACATTTTATCTCTTCTTCATTTCGACCAAAATAACAAAACTAAGCCGGCCCCACAAGTGTCACTGTCCTCCTTCATGGATTCGACAAGCTTAAGTACACTTTACTGAAGGACTACCTCAAAGTCACTGGCATACAGCTCTAATTTTAGAGCTAGTGTGTTTACCTTGAACATGCACAGCGGGAAACTGCATAAGTGATTTTATATTATATTTTGACTTTTATTTGTCTTTGCACCTCTCATTTGGTCCTATGCTTTCTGCACTTTTATTGTATTACAAATATCTGTCGTACTGTTAAATATGTATTGTTTAATGCCTTTACATGTTATTTTTCTACTTTTATTCTAAGGCTATATGATGTAACATACTTATTAATATTGTGCTGTACATTGTAAGAATTTCAATTCTATTGTAATGTTGTCAATGTAATAACCGCTGGCTGTATGGTCACTGTCACCAAAAGCCATAATAAAGAATTATAAAAAAAAAAAAAAATAAAATAAAACTAAGCCGGCCGCGGTGGCCGAGGAGACTGAGGCGCTCCAGTCACGGTCTGCACGGCCACTACGGTCGGGGGTTCCAATCCCCCCTCGGGCATGGATATTTGTGCCGTCTTTAGTGTAAGTTAGTTGATAAGTAGTTTGTAAGTTTAGGGACTGATAACCCCGTAGTTAAGTCCCATAAGCTTAACAAACATTTGAAGATTTTTTAACAAAACTAATCTACTCATGTTATTGTCTCATTTACCTAATATCAATCGTTCAGCATCGCCTTTCTGACACTCCATTCCATTACCCTCGTTTTAATCTTCTTAATGTTCATCTTATACCTCACTTTCAAGACACTGTGTCTTCTGTTCAATCGCTCTTCCCGGTTCTTAGGTGTCTCTGAGAGAATTACTATGTCACCAACAAACCGAAAGTTTTTTATTCCCTCTCCCTGGACTTCAATTCCCTCTCCAAACTTATCCTTGCATTCCTTCGCAGCTTATTCCTATCTTCATGACATTTTTTTACACTTGACCTTCAAAAGAAGAGAAATATCATTAAGATTTCGTGCCGTGCATGGCGATGTGTACCTTGACATCGTATACCGATCAGCATGAAATTTGGCAGATATATGCAATGCCTCATGCACAGGGGAGGGGAATGATAAAAAGAGAGAGGGAACAGGGGGAAATTGGGAGAGAGCCTATGTACGTGATAATAGAAACAAGTGGCGGTGTGGATGATAGAGGGGATTAGAGGAGGAGTAGATGGGAAAGGAGAAGGAGGAGGCACTGGTTGATAGATCTACATCTATATAGATTCTCAGCAAATCACATTTAACTGCCTGGTAGACTGTAAATTAACCACTTTCGCAACCTTTCTATTCCGTTCCATTCTCTAATAGCGCGCGGGAAGAAAGAACACCTAAATCGTTCCGTTGTAGATCTGATTTCTCTTATTTTATTGGGATGGTCATGTCTCCCTATGTATGTGAGTGCCAGCAAAATATTTTCTCATTCAGAAGTGAGGGGATGGACATAGAGGTGATACAGAATCGGAGAGGAGGGATGAACACATGGGATAACTGAATATTGGCATAGGTAAACAAGCCATCAACGTCAGGTTTTGAGGCAACTAATAGAGAGAGACCTGATAGGAGATAAAGGAAGGTAAGAATAGTCATAAAGCTGCGAGTAGTGAGGGGCAGAGAGATTGAGTATAGTATAGTATTTATACTCAATTCACAACCATAGTTAGCAACTAGGAGGCATTGCCGGGTTTTCTGGTTGTACAGTAAGAACACTGGCTGCTACACACATATTACTGAATCGCTTGTACGGACGCAGACTACAAGGTCAGAAGCAGCGTTCCCTACCCACAGACAACGCGGCGCTCGCACTCAGTGCTAATTGCGCACAGTACTGGGGTCTACGGCCACACAGAGGCTGCCGCCACCGCTCGCTGAACACAGGCGGCCGTCAGAGTGGCTTTCTCCTCCAACCCCCCCTCCTCCTGGATCTGCGCTGCCGCAGACGTGCCTGAGGCTGCACGCAGACACACCGCTGCTGCACAATTCGCTGCATTCCACAGCCCTCTAGTTGGCTGAATCCTTGTCGCCGCTAGCAGAACAAATTTTCCGTGCCGCACTAACGTTACAAAGCAGTTAGCTGCAGAAATAGCGCCCCAGGCGCCTCTCTCCCCGACGTGGGCGTAACAACAGAGCCCCGTGTGCAAGCAGAGCGTTGCATTTGCGCTCACGGCGCTTGCAAATACTTAGCCGTTACAGGCGGGCGTTGAGTGCACTCCGTGCGTGCAGACCGCGCGGCGGTTGCCACACGGGGCCCAACGTGTGACCACAGGGCGCGGAATCAAACACTGAATCCTCAGTTATCCCGGTATCCGATATTCGCTGATATGAGAAACCATCAGCAGTTAAAGACATTAAACATAAACGTGAAGCATTGAATTGAAATTTGTGGTGCGGCCGGAAATCGATCCCGGACTTCCATTCTTGCAAGGCAGACGTCTTAACCGTTAGACTACCACACAACTAACGAGTAACGCTTCTTGGAATAGTCTAAGTACGATTTCCCTCCACGTCACAAAGTTTAAATCAGCTTCTGTGTTCCAAAGATAATTGCCACTACAGATAATTGCCTAGTAAGCATGGAGGTCTGGGTTCGATTACCCGCGGCACCACAAATTTTAATTCAATGCTTCACGTTTATCTTTAATGTCTTTGACATATATGAGACGAAAATCCGCCTCATGAATTGTTTATTTATATTAAATTGATATTTACATCAGCAGATAAATTATATGAAACTGTTGCAGCAACGGGTTGTAGAGATGTTGAAAGTTCTGAAAATTATTTTTTGTTATCTATAAATAAATACAGTGGAATATCAGGTCTCAAATGGTTATACAGGATAATTGAGAAGGCGTGGGAATCGAGACAGTTTCCGTCTGACTGGACGAAAGCGGTAATCACGCCAATTTTCAAACATGGAAACAAAATATTGTAACAACTATCGAGGTATCTCTTTAATTAGCGTTGTAGGCAAAATATTCTCAGGTATTGTTCAAAGGAGAGTGCGAGTATTAATTGAGGAGAAGTTAGATGAAAATCAGTGTGGGTTTAGGCCTCTTAGAGCCTGTCAGGATCAGATCTTTAGCTTACGTCAGGTACTGGAAAAGTGCTATGAGTGGAACAGGAAATTGTATCTATGTTTCATAGATCTAGGAAAGGCTTATGGCCGTGCCCCTAGAAGGAAGCTACTGACAGTTCTTGACAGTTCTACAAGATTATGGTATTAGAGGCAAACTTCTGCAGGCAATTAAAGGGCTTTACGTAGAACGTCAGGCACCAAAGTAGATGGCAAATCTCTTGGTTCAGGGTGGTTTCAGGGGTAAGACAAGGCTGTAACCTGTCACCACTGTTGTTCATACTATTCATGGATCATCATATGTTGGAAACAGTAGACTGGCAGGGCGGGATTAAAATAGGTGAAAACAAAATAAGCAGCCTCGCATATGCGGATGACTTAGTTGTGATGGCCGATTCGATTGAAAGGTTGCAAACTAATATTTCAGAGCTGGATCAGAGGTGCAAGAATTATGATATGAACATCAGCATCTCCAAAACTAAAGTAATGTCTGTGGGAAAGAGATTTAAACAGATTGAGTGCCAAATAAGAGGAAGAAAGTTAGAACAGGTAGATAGTTTCAAGTACCGGGACGTATTTTCTCACACGATGGCAACATAGTGAAAGAACTGGAATCGAGTTGCAGGAAAGCTAATGCAGTGAGAGCTCAGCTAAGATCTACTCTCTTCTGCAAGAAGTAAGTCAGTACTAAGACTAAGTTAGCAGTGCACCGTTCTATGTTTCGACCAACTTTGTTCTATGGGAGTGAAAGTTTGGTGGACGCAGGTTACTTTATTCGTAAGGTAGAACTTACAGATATGGAAGTAGCAAGAATGATTGCAGGTACTAATAGATGAAAACAATGATAGGAGGGTGTCCGTAATGTGGAAATCAAAGAAAAACTTGGAATGAATACCATAGATGAAGAAGTTAGAGCGAACAGACTGAGATGGTGGGGTCATGTTACACGCATGGGAGAAGCAAAGTAACCTAAGAGACTCATGAGCTCGGCAGCAGAGGGTAAGAGGAGTCAAGGTAGACAAAGAAGAAAGTACTTAGATTCGGTGCAGAAAGATTTTGCAGTAAAAGGCATAACATCAGACGAGGCATCAATGTAAGTATTGAACAGGGGATCATGGAGGATTTTCAATAGAGGGACTATGCTCCAGACTTTAATAATGATGATGATGATATCTATAACCAGTTTCTCTAAATGTTCAAATGTTTGTTAAACTTAAGGGACTTAACTGCGGGGTCATCACTCCCTAAACTTACAAACTACTTATGAACTACCTTATACTACAGACGACAAAATATCCATGCCCAATGGGGATTCCAATCCCCGACATAGTGGCCGTGCACACTGTGAATGGCGGGCCGCAGGCCCCTCGTCCACCGCGGCCGGCCCAGTTTCTCTCTATTGGGGCTTATCAGATTATCCAGGGCAAACACCAACTGTGAGAAGGTACGTATTACAAAATTATGCAGTGAAGATCAGTTCAGATGCAGGAGAAATGTACGAACACGGGTAGCAATATCCCCCTTACGACTTACCTTAGAAAATAGATTAAGGAAACGCAAACCTACGTTTCTAGTTTTTGTAGATTTGGAGAAAGCTTCTGGCAATGTTGTTCCCAATACAGTATTTCCAATTCTGAAGTCAGCAGGGGTAAAATATAGGCCACGAAGATTATTTACAACATGTACATTAACCAAACATTTGTTATTAGAGGTGGAGGGCATGGAAAGGGCGCAGTGGTTGACGAGAAGTTAAGGCAGTGTTGTAGCCTCTCTTCAGTGTTATTCAATTTGTACATTCAGTAAGCTGTGAAGGAAAGCAAAGATAAATTTCTCAAAGAGAGAAATTTGCTAACATTGAATATTAATTTAAATATAAGGACGTCTTTCTTTAGATATTTGTGTAGAGTGTTTCCTTTTACGGGGGTGAAACTTGGAGGATTAATAGTTTAGACAGGAAAGGGATAGAGGCTTTTAAAATGTGTTGTTACAGGTTAACCCCGGAGATTAGGTGGGTGGATCGCGTAACTAATGAGGAGGTACTGAACAGAAGTGAGGAGAAAAGGAAGTGTTGGCATACCTTCACTAAAAGAAGCGATCGATTGGTAGGACACATTCTTCGACATGAAGGAATCGTAAATTTAGCATTGGGGGGAGATGTGTGGTGGAAAAATCACAGAAGGAGACCAAGAGACGCATGTAGTAAGCAGATGCAAATGGATGTAGGTTGCCGTTCTTATAAGGAGATGAAGAGTTTTGCTCAGGATAGGGTGAAACGCTGCATCAAACCAGTCTCCGAACTGAAGACCACAAAAACAATAACATTTATTAAAAACGTATATAAGCTGAGAGTTCATTTGAAGAGATTTACGCGTACTCACATAAATGTGTGAATTTCTTCAAATTAACTATTAGTCTATGTTGTTTCTCCTATCATTTTAATCGTTTGACTTTTCCTCGACTGCAAGGACGTTTACCTATTTGACTTTTCAGTCACTTGTACTTATGAAAAAGAAAGTAAAAATATATGTTACTCCACCATTTGTGGTAACTGGTTGTCAGATTTCACTAACTTGCTAAATATAACGATTATGAGTTTGCGCACTGAATAGAATCGTTTTAGTACATAAGTAAAGTCTATCGAGAAAATGAAATATCGCTATTTCTGATAGACAAGGCGAAATGAGACAATCTTTAAGTTTAGCCAAATAAATTCTGTATTTGTTAAGAATTTAATGTTTAATTGCATACCTCAAAGTAAGCTTCCAAAAATTTTTTCAAATATTTGTAAATGTATATGTATATGTATAACTGTGTTCAACAATCACTATTCTGACAAACTACTGAAACTAACTTAAGGCCAAAACACACACACGCACACACGATCGCTCCCGCTCTACGGTGGACTCCAACCTCCGGCGGGAGCAAGCTCGTAGTCCCGTCAAGACACCTACAACCGCTCTGAATTCCTGCGCGACGGTTCCAGTGATACTGATGCATCTAACTGTAAGGTAACATATGAGACCGTCATCTATTAATCCTTTGGTTTACAATGAGATTACAACTGCTTGTATAGGTTCTTTATTCCATACTTAAAAGTAGAACTGACTCCCAAAATTGGAAATTATTGTAATTTTTTCAGTTGTTTGATGTTATACAGCCAAAATATGAACGAAAAATTTATCGGAATTACCTTCGAAAACCCCATGAAAAGTCATCTAATAGTTTTACAGGTCTTCTAAGAATCAATAAAAGAGACACTAATAAATTTAAATGACGGTAACATTTTTCCACGATAAGATTTTGATGAGATGCAGCCTATATGTTGGCCAAAGATACACTCAAGTTAACTTTGGGAAAGTCATTCAATTTAAAGTTGTTTCAGAGGGTAAACTCGTCATACAGGCGCGAAGGTTGGAGATAAAAAGCTTAACCCTCTATAATTTCTATTTCGGTCTCTTATACTACATATGAAAACGGCACGCAAATTTTTTGATTAGTTTAGACGATACGAACAGGTTAATGAGAGACACGATGGATTTACCGTTCAGTTACGATAATGTACAGTTAAAATTGGTGGAAATGTGCCTACATAAAACGTGATTTGTGGTGTTGCTGTACTCATCTTCGGTTTAAACATCGTGTGTGTCTTTGGGTATCCATCTTGCTTTTGTAGATGTTGGGACGACGGTGTATTTATTATTGTAGAAATGAAAAACCTTCAGCCGATACGATTGTATTTATTTGACTAGTTCTGAGAATACACTATTCTCTTCTTCAGACTCTGTATCAGACAGTAACAACAGTTAACAACAACGTCGATGTATGGTATAAAATACTAAGTATTATTGTTAAGTATTATACCATACCGTACAATACCATACCGAAATTCTACTACAAATGTAGTCACCTGTTGTGATCATACAGGTACTAGGATTACTGTTAAGCAGGCGACTGGGATGCCAAGGGTATTAAAACCTATTATAATGAAACTGTCTAACGTTCACACAAAGAAAATAAATGTATGTTTGAAAATTAAAACAAAACAGGGGATAGGAGCTGTAGGGGGATGGGAAAGAACTCTCCGGCACCGCTGCTGGTCTGCCCTGAATAAGATGATGATTTGTGGGGCTGGGGAGGACTTTGCGTCGGGTGCCGGAGGCGGCGGCGTCGTGTCCTATTGGACACGGCTTTTGAACGCGCTCGTGCACTCTTCTGCCCGCGGCCACGCCGATCCAGTGGCGGCGCCGATAGCTTATCGAGAATCCATTCTGCTCAGGCTGGGCGCTATCGACTGGGTGGCTGCGGTGCCTGCAGCACTCCGCTCTGACATTACGCGTCTGACGACTCAATGCCACCCGCCTTCCACGGGCAGGCCGGCACCAGCGAGCTGTCTGCTTATCAGCGTGGCTGCACTTCGGCAGCTCGCTGAAGCCTACCGTCGCTCCCAGACGGCTGCCACTGAGGGCAGGCGAAGAACCTTGCCTAGCAATCTTCGTGTTATCCTTGCATTCCAGAATGAAACCTTCACTCTGCAGCGGCGTGTGCCCTGATGTGAAACTTCCTGGCAGATTAAAATTGTGTGCCGGAACCGGGACTCTAACCTTGGATTTTTGCCTTTCGCGGGCAAGCGCTCTGCCACTGAGCTATCCCAACACGACTCACGGTCTGTCCTCACAACCTTACTTCTGCCAGTACGTCGCCTCCTACTTTCCAAGCTTCACAGACGTTCTCCTGCCAAACTTGCAAGACTAGCACTCCTGGAAGAAAGGATATGGTGGAGACGTGGCTTAGCCACAGCCCTTAAGCCCTTACGCTTAGCGCTAGCCCGCGAAAGGCAAAGGTCCCACGTTCGAGTCCTGGTTCCGGTACACAATTTTAGCCTGCCACGAAGTTTCTTGTCCTTATTGTTCATTGTATCCGTGATGGCCAAGTTTAGAAACCGTAACTGTGTGAAACAATGAATAAATATTCGTATTTCTGCTACCAGTCACTTTGATTGTTAGTATTTAACATAGCATAACGCATTGTTTTGTGTATACTGTATTTACATGCTTGTGAACAGTATATATGCGAGTGTGTGATTAAAGCAACTAGTTTGTATGAGGCAATGTAAAAGTGATTCAATATGCAGCAGCTCAACCAGTCCATCACAGACGCAGAAGAAAAATTGGAGCACGAAATTCATGTAAAACAAATCGCAGCATGCCTTTCGCGGGCAAGCGCTCTTCCTCTGAGCTATCCCGACACGAATCTCGGTCTGTGGTCACAACCTTAGTTCTGTTATTACCTCGCCTCCTACTTTCCAAACTTCACAGAAGCTCTTCTGCGAACCGTGCAAGACGAACACTCCTGGAAGAAAGGATATGGTGGAGACATGGCTTAGCCACAGCCCTTAAGCCCTTACGCTTAGCGCTTGCCCGCGAAAGGCAAATGTCCCAGTGTCCCAGGTTCGAGTCCCGGTTCCGGCACACAATTTTAATCTGCCAGGAAGTTTCATATCACCGCACACCCCGCTGCAGAGTGAAAGTTTCATTCTGGAAACATCCCTTAGCCTGTGGCTAAGCCATGTGTCCACCTTATCCTTTCTTCCAGGAGTGCTAGTCTTGCGTGTTTGCAAGAGAGCTTCTGTGAAGTTTGGAAAGTAGGAGGCGAGGTACTGGCGGAAGTAAAGTTGTGAGGCGGCATCGTGAGTCCTGTCAGGATAGCACAGTCGGTAGTGCGCTTGCCCGCGAAAGGCAAAGGTCTCAGGTTCGAGTCCCGGTTCCGGCACACAATTTTAATCTGCCAGGAAGTTTCATATCACCGCACACCCCGCTGCAGAGTGAAAGTTTCATTCTGGAAACATCCCTTAGGCTGTGGCTAAGCCATGTCTCCACCTTATCCTTTCTTCCAGGAGTGCTAGTCTTGCGTGTTTGCAAGAGAGCTTCTGTGAAGTTTGGAAAGTAGGAGGCGAGGTACTGGCGGAAGTAAAGTTGTGAGGCGGCATCGTGAGTCGTGTCGGGATAGCACAGTCGGTAGTGCGCTTGCCCGCGAAAGGCAAAGGTCCCAGGTTCGAGTCCCGGTTCCGGCACACAATTTTAATCTGCCAGCACGTTTCAGGTATATTATAAGTAAAATAAACATTTCTGCATGTTTGAATTGAAAAGTAGTCTCTGTTGCGAAATAGTATACGTTAGTACGAATTTGTTAAAGATGAAGGTGTTCTTTGTACCACTAAATCAATGAAATTCGACTGTCTTTACATAAATATCCTGATACGTATGTCTGTTGATATTTTACTAATGCTTGTAACGCAAAAACAATACTATGTCTTTAATTACGTATAGAACAATTATAAACAAACACTTCTTCTGGGGCTTGCCCACCTCTAGGAGCATTAGTGTCGCTGCTACTGTTAGTTGGTAACTACTTAACTAATACTGTTATCAGTCCATAGGCTCACAAACTGCTTAAGCTAACTAACCTAAAGTCCACACAAACCTGAGTATTAGATTCGCCAACAGAGAGCAAGCGGGTGCTCCGCAACAAGGCGCCTTAGAGCGCTCGGCCTTTCCACTGCTGCATTTTTAGTATGCTGATTTGCTATCTGTGTATTGGGTTTGTAATACAAAGGCTGCTGCTGCTGGTAGAGAAAACAGAGTACGATTTCCTAACGACAGACTACCAGATTTAGGAAAGTTCACTTGTGTGTTACATACACTGCTTGCCCATCAGTCATATTGCATCTGAACGAGTAAAGAAACAGACTGGGCGTTGAGTGAAAGACATTATTCAGTCAGTAGAACCTAGTACTTGAATAAGCAAACGTAGAAATTTTCGACGTATCTGTGTTCAATAGCTAATAATATAGCGGACAGTATCTATCGTTGAGTTCCATCCGTTTCTTTAACTGTTTACTCAACACCGAAACACGTCCACTCAATGTGTGGTCGTGTTCCATTTTGATTTATTCTTTAACCTAAAGTGTTTCTGCACCATTAATGTTTCCTATCTCTGTGTTAATTGTTTTATTCATTTTATTAATGATCAATGCCTCGTGTTTATATATGTCTCCCCCATATTTATAAGTTCAAATGTTCAAATGTGTAGAACATATGGGACATAACTACGGGGTTATCAGTCCCTAAGCTTACAAACTACTTATGAACTAGCTAAGACTAAGGACGGCACAAATATCCATGCCCGAGGGGGGATTCGAACCCCCGACCTTAGTGGCTGTGCAGCCCGTGACTGAAGCGCCTCAGTCCCCTCGGCCACTGCGGCCGGCCATATTTATAAGTGTTTCCACCTGTGTGATTGAACTTGTTTGTTCATGTGAAGATGAATGTGTGCTTTTAATATTGACTGACTGCCGCGAAATAGTTTACATTTGCCGCCTGCCGCTTTGGCCTCGACTTGCTGTAGTTAAGAAAGCAAGGTTCGTTTGTCATCTGCACTAGCGTCTGCTGGGTGGCCAGAGACAAGCTTACTTGGCGAGATGAGGAGGTGGCCGTGTTGTTAGTGTAGTACCCAGCTAATGTTGGATGAAAGAGGTGACAGGAAACCTCTCTGGGAGCGGTTGTAGAGGCAATTGTCTTGGCCAGGTAGCAATGGTTGGTAAACACTAGTCTCTGAACGCACTCTGCATAGCTTTTAGCGTGCTCTACATCTGATGTATAGCGAGGGAATGTCTTTCCGAGGCCATAGAGCGTCAGTCTTGACTCATCATTCTGGTTCTGACGTCTGAGGAAGTAAGTACTCCGCCGAATCATGCTGAGGGAAAGGCATGCTGTTAGAACTTTGAGTTATTTGTGATCAGGCAGTCTCGATTTTTCAGTGATAGTTATTTTGAGTAATTCTTTCCCTATGAGATGCGAAGTGTTTCTTAATTTACAGAATTCGAATAAATTCAGTGTAAATCTATTATCTGCATATTCATTCCTGTGATGATTGTGTGTCCAGTTTTGCTCAAGTTAGTATACACATGTGTAACCACCAGCCTTTGTGTAAACCTAGTAAATTTGAAATTCCTTCATTTTTTCAACTAACGTTTTTGTGCCATATCTGCATTTGCAACAATGCTAAATATTTCTCGGATTTTCTAATTTGATTCCATCTTTCCTGTCTGGTATGACCGATTTAGTAATGGTCGGTACTTCGGCCTTAAACCATGCCTTTGTTAACACTATCTTTCGTCTATATGAATTCTCGCAGGTGCTTTACTCACTTATTCAAGATTAATTTCTGTTTGTAAATGTTATGAAATGCAGTGTGGTTGCACACCATATGGCACTTAAGAATAGTGAGCCTCTGCTTCCCCACACATGAGTCCGTTTAGTGCACAGTATATTTAAAAATTTGTAATCAGCACACCTGCCATCTCGTCAAAGCACTGCCAACGCTTCGTTTCTTAGCTGCTTTCAAGTGTTCTCAGAGATTAATGTACCGCTAAGCATTATGCACGTGTCTGTGAATGAATGAATGTGCTTTCAGCTACCCATTGTACGTTTGCAAATTTCCTCCAACCTTGCCGGGCGCCGTGGCTCAGCGCGCCCGGTCAGATGGCTCAACGCCCTCTGTAAAAAAAAAGCTGAGCCAATGACACTTCGAACATCAACGAACAAAAACGATCAGAGTCCGCAATGAACAGAACCACCCATTGAGCAATAACAAAAAAAAAAAAAAAAAAAAAAAAAAAAAAAAAAAAAAAAAAAAAAAAAAACCTACTTCCATATTCATAAAGGGCAGAAACAATTTTATGATGGGCATTAATTTTATGATTTCATGCACTTTTGTACAAGGTTTGTGCCTAATTTGGTCTCCCCACATTTATTTGCTTGTTACTTTACTGAATAGATTATGATTTTAAAGTATCAAACCTCTGCTTTATGATTTCATGCTCCCCATCTCATGTTTAATTATCTTTTCATTTATTTTCAATGTTGATTTTGTGTTTGTTAAAATTTTGGCTGCTCCATTAAGGAGTGAGCAGTTAGGTTAATTTCCACTGTGCATGTACTGTGGCCACTCCTAAAGTAATTTAGAGCAGCAGTGAGCGTTGTAACTTACATTTGCAGATATCAACTGCCCAAGATCTTGCTTTCAACGCCTACAGTTCTTCTGGTAAAAGAACGTTCATCACGATGTAAGGATTTACCCATACTTTTGTCATCTCCGAGTGTATCAAAATGTTCAAATGTTTGTATAGTCTATGGGACTTAACTACGGGGTCATCAGTCCCTAAACTTACAAACTACTTATGAACTACTTACGAACTAGGACGGCACAAATTTCCATGCCTGAGGGGGTATTCGAACCCCCGACCGTAGTGGCCGTGCAGACCGTGACTGGAGCGCCTTAGTCCCATGGGCCACCGCGGCCGGCCCGAGTGTATCGGTCTGTTCTGTTCTTTTAGCTGTGCAGTACTACCGACTACAGCCCGGCCTGTACAGAATTTCCAGTAACGCGAGACGACATCTAGCAGGCGCAGCAACTCCCACCAATTACAACACACACGACCCTGCCCAAGGCCGCCACAGAGAGCAGCGACCTATATGATACGGTTTAAACTGGCGCACTTGCTTGTCGGGCCCAGTCAGTCGGCCTCTTAAATCTCTGGAAAAAAGAATTGTACGCCTGGGGTTGTTTTTGGCTCTAAAGTAATTCAAGGATATTTGTGGCGATAAAATTTGAAATATTGTTTCGTGCGTTTTGATCCAAAAATTGTCTCAGCAGAAAATATTCATAATCCACATCCACACACCCAATATTGCACATTATTAATGCTATCTGTAAGATCATGTACATGTATACTTGTGACATCCGTCACATTGTTCTTCTCCTTTCTTCTTGTTATTATGTTGTTATTTTTTGTTTTTTAGAAGATACCAGGTGCCTCAAGATATTATTGCTGAACAAATGCACTGTATTCTGCACTGGGGCAACAGGATTTGTGACTCGTTCTGAGAAGATTTCTCTCCTTCCATTTGTTCTTCACATATCATGTAAAAATTTACAGTACAGCACGTAATCATCGAGACTAGCTAAATCTAATATGTAAAAAAATACAGCAAGTGATCACCTTCTTGTTTCACGTTTCACTGAATACTGTATAGCCATCTCATCTGCTGTATCAACTCTTGACTTTGTTGAGAAGTAGATATTATTATTGAACACTTTGTGCTTATACTCACGTACATCGAATGTGGAGTAGAGTAGACAACTATCTGCTCTTCTCTGAAATTATGGTATAAGGTGACGTGAAATATGGACAGTTACACATTTTGCAATCCTTGAAACTTGCTTGGGCACATAATGTGGTGCTGTGGTATATGCTATCTGTAAACTTCTATGCACAAAAGTAGATGCACCTGTAACCTGAAAACCGTTATCATCTTCTTTACACTCATATGCACATCGTCTTTGACACGTATATCTTCCTCTATCATATTACTATCATCATAACTGTCATCCTTGTTCCGCAAACATGAGTCATTATCACTATCACTCTTCTGTAGCCCTACAAAAGCCCGCTCGAGACTATTGTTGCTTGCAAAAGATATTGCACCAACCATGACGAATAAACATCACGACTTCCTTCGACCAAAAGCTATTCCATACTGTGAATTTGCTACAGCACGTGAATGTATTTTCTATTTATTGTTTACGACAATGTACAAATGAATGTTGCTTTATAAGATGCATTTTTGGGAAGAATTATTTTCATAACGAAACTTACATATAACAATGAAAATCACATATTGTATACCTGGGGTTGGTTCTGACCTAACTGCAAAAAATTTCAAATTGTTATATTATTAACTGTGATATAATCATAAATATTTTACCTATTTATAATAAACAGTCCATGAATAGCATAACTGGAGGATGAGTGGTCTAAACCCACATTAAAATTTTTTATTTGTAGTTAAACGAGTGCTGGAGCTTAAAATCACACCAGAACTCATGCGAGGATTAGTTAGATGTCTTCCTGTATTAACCCTCTCCAAAGCATGGAGAAGTATTTGTATTGTTCTGTGAATAAATTGTTCTCTTAAACAGAATGACTGATATAGTAATGCGCCTGCGTTAGCATTCTTATATGTCTGCCGGCTGCTGTTACATTTCGCAATAGCGGACACAACAGTGGCGACGATAATATTATAACGTTAGCCATACGCTAAATAATAGTTATTAATTCACAATTTGACACATATCTAGTCAATACCTTGGTTTCAACACTATATTTACTAATTTTCCTACACTATTTTGTGACTTTCATTTAAGGTTTTATGCTTCATTCGCCTAAAAATAGTAACATTTTTGGAGCACATAATTTCCATCTCTTTGTCATTTTCTTAATATGAATAATCGCGCTGAACGAAGTCAATTTTGTTCCTGACTGATTCTAATAGTTAATATACCATCAGATCAAAGTAAAGTGATAATTTTCTCTCCTGTCAGCTTCCCAATGAATTAATTTCGTACGGAAATCACTGGTACCGGCAACCATTAGTGATCACTGCTTAAGCATGCCGCTGTGACAAAAATGACGTGAAAAAATATTTGTATTAGCACTGACCGAGAGACATGGCGGAGCGGTAACACGTTGAACTCTCATACGGGGTGGTGAGGGTTCAGATCCGCCTACGGCCATCCAGATTCAGGTTGTCCGTGATTTACCAAAATAGCTGCAGACAAATGTCTCGATAGTTGCTTTCATAGGGCGTGACTGATTTCCTTCTCCATCTTATGTTGGAATCCATACTCCGTACGCCACTTCACGATCTACAGTGGAAGGTACTTTGTATACCACTGACAAATCTTCCTACTACTCCAGTCGCCTATGGTATGCGAAAGAAAATAGTAGACGGTATGTCTCCGTGTTGGCTGGACTCTGGGTAATTGTAAACGTGTGGTCATTTCCGAGACACACGTAGGAATAAGCAATATTCCTCGAGAAACATATGCTCGTAAGCTAGTGGAACTTTGACAGAAAGCCGTACCGTGACACAAAGATGAGGAATGTCCGTGCTCTGACAGAACGAGTGTACTGTAACCTTCTTCCTTCGTTGACAGTCTGCAGTTCGTTCTGAATATTCCAACGAATCTGTTTGTCCCACGCCTTACCTACGATTGCTGTTCTATGGTCATTCAATTGCTAAGCTCTCCTTCTTCCTGCCCCACGTATTTTATGTACATCTCACAGTGCCGATCATGCTTTGCGTAATTACATAAAAAAAGATCTTCCTTTCTATTTAATCGCAGCCCTTTACACTTGTTCATGTTGAGGCTCAACTGCCATTGCGTCGATAGTCTGGAGATCCCCATGCATTTCGTTACCCATTTGTAAGTTTGCGACAGCTCGACACATAACAGCGTAATCCGAATTTCAAACGTTTGTTAAACTTATGGGACTAAACTGTGGGGTCATCAGTCCCTAAACTTACAAACTACTTATTAACTAACATTTACTAAAGACAACACACACATCCATGCCCGAGGGAGTGTTCGAACGTCTTCACACATCGGAACAGCGCATCAGTGCCCTCAGCCACTCCGCCACAGCGCGTAATCCAACAATATCTTCAATGAAGTCCCGATGTAACCTACGATGTAATTTATATTTATTGTGAAAACCAAAGATCCTATGATACTTTCCTGGGGCGTCTCAGAAAGACTTCTCACCATTGTGAAAATGACATGCTTCGTTCTGTTAGAGACTTTGGAAGCTAGTTGTGGTGGCGTCGCTATTCGCCACACCGCCGGCGGTCTACACAAGACCTCTTCAAGAGGAGCGATAAGTCGCTCCATAGTACTTCAGCCACCGGGGGCGCCCACAGTCTTGGTACCTCCTTGCCTGCTTCGTGCGCCGCCCAATAGGAAGAAGGGGGCTGGCCAAGACATGCCGGTGCACCACAGCAACGACAGACAGTACGAGAGTTCCAGTCAATACGAGGCAGCTCCAGGAATACTACAGTTCCAGAAGTTCAACTGAGGCGAGCCAGGAATCTTAGCATAAACTGGAACAACGTTCTGTAGCCAGGATACACTCCAGAACTGTGTATAGCTAAAACTATTTGGAGTATCACATCAAATTTTAGTATCTGTTTCATCTGTAGTAAATTATTCATATGGACTAATCAGTTCTTTTAGTTACAGACCTATGTCCGCATCCTTGCTAGCCGCGACCCACCTTTCGAACCTACAGCATCCCAAGGTCACAACACTAGTCATCCCTGAAGACAAGCATCCGAGCATGTGTTTCTTCTTTAACGACCAAGCTCTGGTCGGATACATTAATAATAGTACCTTCTTTGCTCAGCTCCGTAGTCAATAAGTTAACTTCCCCGTAACGACCTACGATACATTATGCTACATGGAAAACTCCTTGAGGGTGAAACTGCGCAGCTACAGGCGAATTCATTACCGTATCGTCGAAAAGATGCGCTACGGATGCCATTACCACAAACCTTGAATTATTTCCGCCACATAAATGTGTGTGTGTGTGTGTGTGTGTGTGTGACGCCATTCAGTGGTCCTACTTCTTGCAGCGTTTACGGTGACGTCACCGTTGCCTCACAGTGGAGCAGGAATTAAGCCGCCAGAGTTAACGGGACAGGGAGGCAGCCGCCTTAAATTTTTAATGAAGTCTTTTGTACGGCCGCCCAGTACACCTCCAACTAATTAAGACGAGCTTAGGTAACGCGGAGTACCAAGAAAGCATTCTGTTCTCTTCTACCGGGACAACAGGTTGTGTTTATGTTACCTGTGGTAGCTCGAATTCCTTTCGAGTCGGAGAAACAATATTGAATATCCACCACAGAAGTTTCCTTTTCATAATATTATACTGTAACCTTATCTTTGCAATAAAGGGAATATAATCCTGTTTAAAATATTTCTTCGCTGTACCATAAGTGAAATGTATATTTACATTATCAACAGAACTTTTATTACTTGTGAGATGAGTATTTGTTACATAATTCACATTCTTGTGTTAGCGAATTTGAGAAACTGGCAATGACGTCTGTGACGTGCACACTTAATTTATCGATAGCATCTACTATGGTTGCTGTGGTGTCACACAAGTCTGAAGTGCGCGCCACGTACTTTCACCGCGCGCCGCCATGCAAGCACGGCGCGGCGTTCTTACGTCGTAAGCTACGAGCGCCCTCTTCTGCAACTCCCCTCGTGGCCACCACTGAACTGGGTCGGTCACTTGGAAATCAGACAGGCACTAGAACAGTCTCTCATCAGTAGGCAGACCTCTACCTAGTTAAACTATGTATCTGCATTCCACTACTCTTCATTTAACAAAGTTAAGTATTGTACTAACTCTACGAAATATATATCTTGTTCTAATCTAGCTTAGTGTTTCTAGTTTCTGCTGTCCCACTGCCTGGTCACCTCAGACTCTGTACTAGCACACGCGTGCATCCTATATCCCTGTGTCGGTCTCTCTGTACTCGGTCACCGACACCTAAGACAACCAGCGGAAACGAGACACAAAAGTTGTCATAAGTGAAAAGACTGGCATGGCCTCTAAGGTAAGTGCTCTTCCTTACTTCTACAGCAACAGTAATATATTAGCAGGGGTTTCGAATGCCCATTCCCTATTCTAAAGTGGTATCATCTCGATTCTCATACACTTTAACTGCAACTTTCTTCCTGAAAAACAATTTCAGAATGAATGGCATAAGTGAAGTCTTTTTCTCTCTACGGAAATACTGAAAATACATTTGTGGTTTCTTAAGTTGAACAGGCACCACCGGAGGGGAAGGAAGAAGAAGAAAGGGAGTGACTTTAGGTGAAATGTAATGCTGGCTGTTGAGACTACCGGGAGTGAAACCTAATATCGCCCTAAACCATAGTGACATATGTAGAACTGGCTTAGGCAATCGTAAAACAGCCTCTCTCAACGATTTTTCTAATTCTACAATCGTGGTATGAAAGGCCGAATCTGGATTCGTTGTAAACAATGTTTGTAGAGCTTATGGGACTTAACTACGGGGTCATCAGTCCCTAAACTTACAAACTACTTACGAACTAGCTTATACTGAAGACGGCACAATCATCCATGCCCAACGGGGGATTTGAACCCCCGACCGTAGTGGCCGTGCAGACTGTGACTGACGCGCTGCAGAACGCTCGGCCACCGCGGCCGGCGTCGTAAACAGTGAATAAGTACAATGTCGTTCCGTTCGGATGGCCATGTCCGATGTCGATCGCGCCACTAAGCAAACGCATGTGGCGTTGCCTCTGAGATAAAGGTAGTAATGGACGGCTTGTGGACAGTCTGTTCTGCTTCAAACCAATTCATATGGGATGCGCGGACAATATCTTGTCACGCCACTGACCAAACTTTGTTGTGATATGTTCTGTGACGTGGTAGATTGACGGTCTCTCGTTTCGTCATGCTGCCAGAGATTACAGTCCCGCATCACATTTGCTTGGTTACGTGTGACACTGAACCCGATTTCTCTTAAGGATAATCCGCAATCCCTATAGGCAAATATTCCTCTTCATTTTACATAATAGACCGCTTCGTGTCCTGTGACTTAATAAACATCACGTAATATTATAAGTTGTGGCAAATACCATAACATGATGTCATGTCGAACAATATTTTGAGAATAATTTTACCTGATTTTTCACTGCCTTCAACGCCCCTCCCCTCACTGTCTCTTCTCCATCTTTCTCTCTTTCTCACTTACGTCGCACGGGAGAGGCCGATCCGTCTGGAGCGCCACGTCACGGATCGCGCAGCCTTCCGCGACGGAGGTTCGAATCTTCCCTTGGGCATGGCTGTGTGTGTTGTCCTTAGATTAGTTTAAAAAGTTTGTATGACGAGGGACTGACTGATGACCAACGTAGTTTGGTCTCAAAGGACTACAAACATACATTTGCACATCCCTCTCTCTCTCTCTCTCTCTCTCTCTCTCTCTCTCTCTCTCTTTATCACACACACACACACACACACACACACGACCGCGCCATGGAAGGAACAAAAGTAACATTGAGTATGTTTGATTATGTTTTGCCAATATGAGAGTTTGACCTTAAATAGCGGCTACTATATATTCACAACCGATACAAAAGCATTACATGTTTACATCAGTAGTGGTCCTTTAGAGTAGTTTTTCCGTAGCCTTAGAACATTACTCTTCATTCTGGTTCCGATGACTGTGGAAGTAAGTACTCCACCGAATCATGCTGAAGGGAAGGCATTCTCTTAGGATTTTACTTTCTTTGTGATCAGTCAGTCTTGGTTTTTCAGTGATAGTTCTCTTGAGTAATTCTTCCACCATGCGAGGCAAAATGATTCTTAATTTACATAATTCGAGTAAATTAAGTGTAAAATATTATTTGCATTTTCATTCCAGTGTTGATTGTGTGACCGGTTTTGCTCAAATTAGAATTCACATGGTGACCTTCAGCCTTTGTGTAAACCTACTATATTGAAATTACTTCGTGGTTTTAACTAACGTTTTAGCGTCGTATCTGTATCCACAAGTATGCTAAATATTTCTCAGATTTTCCAATTTGATTCGTTCTTTCCTGTCTTGTATGACTGATTCCACCACTTGGTTTCATAATGGTCATTACTTTCGCCTTCACCCACGCTTTTATCAGTACTAGCTTTCTTCGATGCGAATTCCGATGTGTGCTTTACTCGCTTATTTAAGATTAATTTCCGTTTGTAAATGTTATGAAATTCGGCGTGGTTACACACCAAGTGGTACTTAAGAATAGTGAGCTGCTGCCTTCCCACACATGAGTTTGTTTAGTGCACAGTATACTTAAAATTAGTGAACAAGACACCTGCCATCTTGTCAATATGCTGTCGACGCCTTGTTTCGCCACTGCTTCCAAGTATTCCCAGAGAGTAATGTACCACCACACATTATGTGCATGTCTGTGATTAAATGAATGTGTTTTCAACTGCCCATTATTATTTTGGAAATTTTCTCCCATGTTCCCTCTATATTCACTTAGGGCAGAAACAATTTTACTATGGGCAGTTATTTTATGATTTAGTTCACTTTTGTACAAGGTTTGTGCTTAATTTGGTCTCATCACATTTATTTTCTTGTTTATTTTATTGAATATATTATGATTTTAAAGTATCAAACCTGTGCTTTATGATTTCATGCTCCCCGTGACATGTTTAATTATCTATTCATTTATTTCTTAACATTGATTTGTGTTTGTTAAAACGTTGGCTGCTCCCTTAAGGAGTGAGCAGTTAGATAAATTTCCTTTGTGCATGTATTGTGGCTACTCATAAAGTAATTTAGAGAAGCAGTAAGCGTTTTAACTTACATTTTCAGATCTCAACTGCCCGAGATTTTGTTATTTTAATAACAGGCTACTTTCTTTTGTACAAATCGATTTTTGTGGCAGCAATATTTTAATGATATTGTAAGTTTATATAGTTACCAGTAATTATGTACTATATATCTTCAGTTTATTTATTGTCATTGCTAATAGAGTTCTTACTTTGGATTTGGTTATCGTTCATCACATTAACTCTCTTGTCCAGTTATAATTTGAATAAAATATATTGATTAATATTTTATGTTTTAACTCAGTTTCTTCGTTTAATATATCGTATCGGTTGCTGGGTATAAGTGAACATTCTTCCAGAATATTCATTTTTAGTTCCTTCTTGTATAATGAGTAACATTTTAAGTGCTTCTTTGATCGATTTTACTTCGTGATTTTCTGTGTGATGAGGTGTTGATAAAAGTTAGAGGGATTATTTCCGCTGTCTCTAGTGTGTTCCTTATATCCTAATGCAAAATTTCTGTCAGTTTATTGCGCAAAAAGATTCCATTTATCATATAACATTTGGGCGACTTCTTGTCATTCTACTCGAGAGGGAAATGTTTTTAGTCATAGCTACACACAGACCTATAAAACAACAAAGTCATCAGACAGATGGTATTATCTGAAAAAGTAAGGAATATACCAACGAGAAAATGAATTTATATAAGTCTTAGGTGAATATTATGTGAGGGTTATTGAATAATCAATGTTCCGCATAGTAGATCAGCTGACGTCATTAATTTAAAATCTCTAAGTCCTTTAGTATATGCCACTCAATTTACATACAAAATAATTTAACGATACCAACATGTTAATTATGGTTAATAACACCACTCTGAGTTCATGAGAAAGTGCTAATTGTGATATTAGCGACTTGAAACACCAAGTAAATAGCTACAGAAGACTTGACAGCCATTAGATTACTGTCTACCAATATGGTGTATTCGAGATATGTATTATAAATGGCGAAAATGAGTCATCCTAATGGTGACATTCAGAGAGCCGACAGACCAATACCAATCATATTTAAATTAACAAAATTTCAGGTGTTTTACTACGTAACGAGAGGACTGTTCAATGTGATTCTTCAAGGATACATGTCGCTGCATGGGGACGATAAAAGAATAAATGTACAGAACATTATCCGTCAGGTGAAGAAGCATAGTCTGCTTTCTGACGAGTTGACCTTTCTATAACAAAAGGGAGATTGAATGTCCATAATTATTATTCATTCATCATGATAAGTAAAATAATATGAATGGGTTGGTAACTAAAGCTGGTGTATTTGCGATATAGTTACTACTGTAGATTGGAGGCACCAATGGCTCCGCATCCGGTACTATGAATGCATGTATGTCCACGAATTATTAGAGCTTGATGAACTAAATATGTCATCTATATATGTCACGTGGAAGGACCTAGAGAAATACTTTTTTATCTTATAAACATTTTAATAACATTTTTATTCTGTCAATTTAAGGGGAGAATAAGCTTCTGTTTCATGTTCTCTGAACGCCATTCGTGCTAAGCAGAGCTCGCATGTATTTTTGATAACGGTATGTATTACGTATAAGGGTGCTTCGTGCTCGTAGATTAATTATTACCACACTTCTAATGGAGGTTTCAGAAGCTGCAACTGACCTCAGAAATTTATGAATGAGAGATCGTACTTTCCTACTCCGTATGGAATATAGTTCACAGAAGAGAAGGGAACGTTGGTGCGTAATAGGGGAACGTTGTAACGATGCTAATGTGTTCGTAAATTACTCAGTAGCACTGCCGGATTGATCGCTAACAGTTGTGCTGTTGTAGGTTGTACCTTTGCTGTGAGGTTGCAAGAAAATTAAAACTACTGTCCAGTACGTCTGTTTGGCGTCATCAGCCACTAACAAAGATAAATGACAATAACGACACATTAAGAAGGCAAACAGCCAGATAATATGTTAGATAACGCATTCGGGAGTAAATTCATGAAGAGTGTTCTGCCCATTTGTTAAATAGGAATACCGACATGGAGTAAACACAGTAGTATGAAGTGTTACCAACACTTGAAATCGTAGTAATGAACCTAATAGATGCTGAAAAGAGGCTAAATAGATGCTGTTGCATCCAGTCAAGAAATTCAAACTGGGTGAATTACCGATTCTGGCTTTGACAGTTCCAATTAACTTTTGGAACAGTTTCTCTCCCAATTTGTAACCGTCTGTCCCATCCCACCAGAAAGCAAACTTATCTCATTTCGGGCAAATGCTCTCCGAAACGCAAGCGCAAATAAAACGTCTGCTGGAGTTACTTGACGAACATACTGTTGTAGCTGCTGCCACGCATTCGGAAACGCCACGATCACACATTGCAGAGCAGCCTACTGAAGCAATTAGGCACTTGCTAAACGACATGTGATACAGCAACCATTGTGACAGTGACGATAACTCCACCAACATTCCCTCCATTTATGGAAACACATGAGCAAATGTCTAGATAACTAACCTAAAGCACGAATGACGAGAAGTTTAGTAAATGACGATGATGACAATTTCTGCTTACCAGATATCGGTGGGGCTGCTGTCTTGTCCGGAGGACGGTGTCTTGCTGCTGTAAGTTACCCACCCTCCGCTTCCTACCAGTTGCCGCATTGCTCAGTGATTATTTTCGGTGTTAAAAGCAGATGTTATTGCCCTGATAAATTGTATTGCAACGGATAACGTCTTTTTTTTACACACAAAAGACTGCAGCAACTGATAGCATACCGGTGGCAGTTCCCTTACTAGTTGAATTTCCCCCATTTATATTCTCACAAGTAAAATTGGGACTCAGAATTTAATAAAAACAACTAGAGAGGAAATGTATACTATTTACACAAGTTTATTAAATTCACTGTATATCTCCCTATCATCATTTTAAAGCCAAAATACAAAATATTCATTCACTAAATGTATCACCAATAGATTGAGACAAGGATCGTAACCTTACATTCATACCGTACATTCTTTACTCTCTCATACTGCACCCACGTAACTATGCACAACATTCCCATTAGACAAAATCATTTCCCCGCTGAAATCGAGACAGAATTAACAACCAACACAGTTCCTCATACTTTACCACGGAGGCCACCATACTCACATCCTTCCTCTTCGTCACCCAGAAACGTTCTCCCTTCTCGTGGCCGCTCCCCGTCCTAACCGATCCTCCCGTTCCCGTTCACGAGTAGCCGCGCCCTCATTGGCTTGTCATCTAACGGGATCTTCTGCCAACCTCCGAATTCTGAAGGAACTCGCAAGTCGCAGCCACTTTACCATCTCATCCCCAAGGAAACCTCTCTGCCACACCCCAAAACTAAAGTTGGCAAACCTACCGAGTGTTCTGCATCTCTGCCTACCCAGCTGCAGTTTCATGCACACTTACAGACCCTCACACACACAATCACAAAAGGTATAAGATGAGTTGGGTACTGTGGAGCAAAGCTCCTTATGTGAGCGGCGCTCACTTATTTGTCCTGCAATAACAATTTTAATAAATAATAGAGCATTCCCAATATCATTAAACTTTTATGAGAATCATTAAATAGTAAATTGCAGTCCATTTAAAACTCAATCACATAATTATCCAATAGGTCATAAAATCACATATGAGAAAGACTAAGTTTTACGAAAATAACAAAACATTGAACACTTCATATCGACACAACATTCATAATACACAGTGGTTCATTACCACGAAATTTATCATTCAGACATACAACAAAAACAATCGTCAATATTCCTCTTTCTAAATAATCGTCCCTGAAATGAATATTACACAAAATACACACTAGTTGGAGGTGCTGATACCTCCGATGCCTAACAGTGGCAAATAATTAAAAGCATTCCGATCCGACATTACACATTCCCTTTAAACTTCGTAGCACACACTACACAATCACTTTGGGCAACAAAGCAATCACTTTTTGCACTGAGTTTCCGACAGTCCTACCACACGATTGTTCGAGGAGCGAGGTCAGTGGCTGGCAACACTCTTCCATTAACTGCTGGTCCCACTTCATCTAGTGCACTGACATCATCGAGTTATTCATTATAGACTCAGACGACAAAAGTTCAATCACCCCATAAGAGTTGTTTACAATCTCTCCAATTGTCCACCCCAAAAAACATGTCCTTCTATTGCGACAGCAAATTGTTCTAGAAGCTATTGCTTCCGGTTGCACAGTTCGGTGAGTACTGTAGTACATTTGACAATGCCGGTCATGGATCTTGGATTAGACAACAAGAGTTCATCATGACGCAACGACTATACAACATAATATCTTCTCCCGACTACTCCAACTAAACAACATGGTTCACTAAAAATGTTGGTGAGTTCATCATGTCCCCCAAATACACCATGATTCAACAGAACCTGCCATGTCCCCCCAATTTGCAACCACTACTAGGCAATGTTGTGGAAATTGTCCTAGTTTTCCTAGCGCCACAATCGTCTGTCGGTGTCCAACTACAATACCTCGTCAGTATATGGACTAACACGTACTGCTGAATTCTCTCGTGGGCGGTGTGGGCAATGCCTGGTCGCGTCATACTACTTGCAGTACCGGCGATGTAAGGCTCCGGGAAGCGCCTCGCTTTTCCGTCAATGGGGGTTTCGTCCTGCCACGCGGCGGCAGCGGCGGTCGGTCAGCGACCTCCCGGCGCTTGACGACGGCCAGACGGTCCCATTCATTCTCACGTAGCAGGCGTGCGAACCGGGGGAGCGGGGCAGTTCCGTTGCCCGCCCGTCCTTGACCGGCTGGCTGTCGTGGGGTGGGATGGGGTCAGGTGGCGCGCCCGGCATCCCGCTCAGCCACCAGCTGGACTGCCTCACCATGTCACTCCGCCTCGTTCGTCATCTCCTTGCCCGTCCGGACACTCACTCCGCCCGTCACTGCGCTCCTCGCGCGTATCTCCAGTGCATCTCACACCTCGTCGTACTAGTAACAGTTTATGCCCAAACATCAGATTTCATCATACAAGAAACATACGAAATCATATCTACAGTCTCTCTGCGTAAGACAAAACGAAAACGTTATCTACCTTTCAAAAACAATTAACACATAAGACCGTTATGACTCTCAAAAACAAACACCTTAAGGTAAAACTGTGACCTCATACAATTTAAAATTACCTACCATTTACAACAAGTATCCAGTGCAGCATTTATGCACATTATTTAGTCAACTCCTATTTTACAATAAATTATAAATTTATATAAGTGCAGCATTTATGCACTTCATTTTGGCATCACATAACTTATAGTTACTCTACAATAATTTTTTTTTTTTTTTTTTTTTTTTTTTTTTTTTGTGCAGCAGATATGCATTATCTTCAATCAAAATAAATTCAAAATAAATTCATTACCCTATTACAAAACTTCCTCTTTAGGCAAACTGAAAATTCCAAAATAAGCTTTTCCGAGTTAATTGGACTGCTAATGTACTCACAATCATTCTCAAATGAGTACAAAATAAAGAAAATCCTGAACTTCGAACCACTTGTTATTTCAATAGCAAACACAATAAATTCAGAAGGATAATTTCATGGGATCAGTAAGGTAAGGGATGGGCATGCCCTTGAAATTCATTCATTCACAGCTCATTATCCCATACAACACCACCTCTCCTCCCCACTATACAACATTGTCAGTATTGCAGATACTCTGCTTCTCTAGCATGCTACATTAAAAATTCTTTTTACTGGTAAGTACACTAACTACTCACAATCTCAACACTACGTTAGTACATAAACAATACTTTCAACTCTAATTGGATTTAACATTCAGACAGTCAACCCAAGAATCAATGTAAAATCGAACTGATACAGAACCTTGCTTCTTTCGTCACCTCCATACAATACCATAGCAAATCCTTCCTTCGTTGCCTGATCAGAAACGCCGTACTTTATCGCCAAGTATTACATCTCTTCACAGTATTTATCTCAACTCCAAATTTAAGTATCAAAATGGCATCCACACTCATAGTTCTCTTATGGTTTTCTTCTGCAAATTAATTCCACTGATATCTTTTACCGTTTTCCCATCCGTTCTTCAGTATTCCTTTGGATAGTTGCTGTAAACATCATTAGGTTGACCTGGAACAAAAAAAAACTACACCTCTCGAAATGGTTACAGCACATTAGCCACGGTTCTCACTTTCCCATGCGGATGACAATCTGATCGGCCTGTGCGCTGTCCTTCCTTTCATCTACACATACGTACGCCCGGTGAAAGGCATGGCACTCTCCCATCTACCAGCCCATAACATACTGCGCGGTTCAACACACACCGCCCGGCTGCAAGTAATTATTGCGCTGCGCTTCCCCTCGCCCGGCGTCAGTAATTACAAAGGTTGCGCTTCCTCTCCCGAACCTAAATTCACCGCGTACCCTCTCCAAACTTCAGCAACGGGATTTCAGCAGCACAGACATATCATGATTGAATTCTACTGAGAAGTGACCTCCGTTATCACTGTCTTCCTCAATATCTCCACATCAAACAACATAAAATAATTTCGATGTTGGTTCCTAACAGACACACACGAAAACTAACTTAAAATACCTCCCAAAACAAATTACAATTACAACATAAAGGAATACACAAAATGGACAAAAACAAACCAAAAGTGGGCTGACCAAGAGAAGTATAAAATTAACGGTGAAATGTGGCCTACATTAACTCTAACACACAAAATGTTTTAAATTAGACACATGGTGCACTCCCTTTGAGCGACGTGATCGTAATGTCTCGATTTCCACCGCATTGGGGTGGCAAATCCTTTTGACACGGTATGGGCCACGGTACACAGGGTAGAACTTTCTGCTAATAAATCTGCCCTTATTAGACAACCTGTGTGCCTTCACAAGAATTCTCTGCCCCACTTCGAACCGTCTCACTGTGTATTTCTCGAACATCTTTTTCCTTTTCTCCCCTGCACTCTTGATCTTCTCTAACGCTTCTTTAACAAGTTCTTGCCGACGTTCTCTCCTACATGACGGAAATTTGACTACTTCTTTGATTTTGCTGGAGACAACCAGATTTTTCAGGACCTGCACGGGGGCAAGACCAGTGGTCCCGTGTGGCAACTCGATCATAATATCCTGAAAGTCTTTCAGGTGGTTATCCCACTCCCGATGTTCCTTAGAGCAATAGACACGGCACAACTTTCCCATCTCTTTCATGACCCGTTCCGCAGGATTGGAGCTCGGGTGAAACCTCGATATGTAAATAGGCTTAATCTTCTGCTGTGCTAACATTTCCTTTCACTGCCTTGACCTAAATTGCGGACCATTGTCAGACAGAACCTTTCGTACGCGACCCACTTCGCGTAAGAATCCTTTGCGAAATGCCCTCGCCACAGATCTTCCCATGGCATTGCGCAGCGGAGTGAGTGTCACGTATTTAGAGGTTAGTTCAATACACACAAGGATGTATTGAAAACCCTGCCTCGTCCGTGGGGCGGGACCGTACAGGTCCACAGCTGCCAAATCTTTTAGTTTCTCCGGCAGAATGGGGTAGAGCGGCGCTCGGCGCCTCACCGTAGCCGGCTTTGTCTTCTGACAGACCTTGCACATTGCCAACACCCGCCTCACACGCCTCTCCATGTTGTTGAAATACACATCGCGCCTTAACTGTTTCACGCATTTACTCGCTCCATAATGGCCATAGCTGAAATGGGCGTACCAAATGAGCTTGTTAACTAGCTCGTTAGGAACGCATACCACCCATGCATCTAACGTGGGATTTCTGCGGAAAAACAATACATCGTCCTTAACAAGGTAAAACCGCCTAATATTTGTCTCCTGCGGGTCCCTCCACCTTTCCTTAATACTTCTCCACACGTCATCCTTTATTTGCTCCCTAGCAATATTCAGAAACGCCGTCGAGATGAAGTTTTCAAACGGCACTTGCCGCAGGTACATAGCCGTAAAAACGTTGTCATCTTGAGGCGTATTTCCGCTGTGAGTGAGGCCCACAGGCGAACGCGAAAGTGCGTCAGCAACGACATTTAAATGCCCAGGGATGTAAACAATCCGGAACTTGTACTCTTGCAGAAGCAGGGACCACCTAGCTAACCTTCCATGCGTCAGCTGAGCTGTCATGAGGAATTGCAACGCCCGGTGGTCCGTGTATACCTTGGTTTCCCTTCCGTAGAGGAAATACCGGTATTTGGTAAACCCGTACACGACTGCCAGCGCCTCAAGTTCGGTGACGGTATAATTCCTCTCTGCTTTGTTTAACACTCTGCTTGCGAAAGCTATCGGCTTGGGAACAACTTTCCCATCCTCCTCATATTCCTGGAAGAGTGTAACTCCAAGCCCTACCCGCGAACTGTCGGTGGACATGCAAAATTCTTTTCTCAGGTCTGGATGTACCAGTAACGGAGCAGCAAGGAGTGCTTCCTTCAATTCGCTAAACTCTCGCTCAGCATCCTCATCCCAGTCCCATCGGGCATTCTTCCCCGTTAAAGTACACAACCTAGTGGCCGCAATACTCGGCAGCTGCACAAATTTTTTATAAAAATTAATTAAACCGAGATATTGTCGTAATTGTCTTTAATTCAAGGGCGTAGGGAATTCACTGATTGCCGTAAGCTTTTCAGGGTCAGGCTTAATCCCTTCTGCTGACACTAAGTGTCCTAAAAATTTCAGTTCTCTTTTGCCAAACTCTGATTTCGAAAGATTTACCGAGATTCCCTTTTCTCTAAAAACACAGCAGCTCTGCTAACACAGAATTGTGGTCATCCCACGTGGGTTCAGCAACAAGAATATCGTCTACGTACATTGTGATACGCGCCTTCAGTTCAGCCGGAATTATGGAGTCGAACCCACGGATAAATGCTGATGACGAGACGTTGAGACCAAAAGGCAATTTTTTAAATTGGTAACAACGACCGAAACAGATGAACGCAGTGAATTTTTTGCACTCGGGATGGAGCTCAATTTGCCAGAAGCTGGATTTCAGATCAACCGATGAAAACACTTTAACACCATGAAACTTCTGGAGCAAACAGTCGAGCGTTTCCGGTCGGTCCGTTTCAGGCTCTATAATTGTATTTATTTGACGACTATCTAGCACCAACCGGATCGACCCGTCCTTCTTGATTATACACAACAACGGACTGTTGTAGGTGCTGACTGCCGGCTCTATGACTCCCTGCTCTAACATGTCTTTGATTTCGTCATGTACTTTTCCTCGCAGTGCCCATGGTATACCGAAAGGTTTTACAAAGAACGGTTTGTGTTCTTTAACCTTAAACCGGTAAAGAAAATCTTTTATGGTTCCTGTTTTGCATCGGAAGACATCCGCGAATGACCTACGAATATGCTGAAGGTCATCGCGGTCACGCGGGTCGGCTATCTGCCGCGTCTTTTCGACAATTAAATTCTGGATCTCCACATCGCTCATGTGTTCTACTTTCGCCACCTCCTTACGATCTACATAGTGACAGTACATCCACATCTCAGGCTGATCATCCAATATGTCGTTCGATAAATTGATCCACTCATTATTCTCACAAAGCACGTCTTCGTCAATAACTTGCATTGTTTCCCCTTCAAATTCGGACAGCGGGTCGAATGGACAGCAGACGTCACTACTACCCTCTGTAGTCACGTCTGTGTGGATGTACATACCTACATTATTGCTTGGCAGTCTCTCTTCTATTAAACATTCATCAAAGTCAAATTCTACTTTACAATCATTCACAAGGAGAGTCATACAATTTCTACCTATATCTAAGATCCCCTTGTGACGTGATATAAAATCTAATCCTAGTATTGCTTCTATCGCTAGTACAGGAGTCACTAAAAAATTTGCCCTCATATAATGCCCTTGGCACAAAAACTCTACCTCGGTCTGAATTTTGATAGGTACACTCTTGCCTGGAATAGCACCACTCAAATTCGTCTTAACTAGTGGCAGCACAGGCCACTCTCTTTTATTACTGCAACGTCTAAATATGCTTTCACTCATAACCGACACCTGACACCCAGTGTCAATTTAGGCATGGTATGATAATTCCTTCTACACTTATGTAAAGAACCGGGTACGCCGCACTAGTTGTGTCTTCCCCCTCCTCTAAAACCAACAGTTCCCTAATGCTGGCATAATCAACAAATAGGGAGAGATGGTCTCGGGTAGTAATTTCCGACACACCATTTCGGTCACAACTAGCGGCGCAGGGTGGCGTCAGTTCTTGCCTGCAGCCGTTCCCGATTCATTTCTTTTATTGTGTCGTGGACCTGGGCCTCTAATTTCTACCCCCTGTGGCGTCGAACTACTACTTGACGTGTTACTACTGCCTCCACTATTCTCAGTACTTCCCCCATGCCTGCGCTTACGGTTCTGGTAGGATTCCCAGCTCCCGTTTCGTCTCCCACTATTGTGTCTGCCACTGCCCATTGTTCCTACCATTGTGAGCGGGTGGCTGACCGTTACTCTGATGACCTTTCTGTTCACGTACATACCCGGATTCTGGGTAATCGCACTCAATTTCTTGTAACAGTGCAATAAACGACTTCATGTCCCCGGTTCCTCTGCCCGCAATGTTAATTTCGCGGCGCAGCCGGTCAGGAAGTTTCGATATTGCTATCCCTACTAGCTCACTTGAATTGTACGGGGCATACAGGTACTGGTTTCGCCTCACAAGATCTTTAACACAAGCAATGGGGTCTCTAAAGCTCGTCTTATTGTAGTGTGGCGACATCAGTATACCTATTTTCCTGTAGGCTCCGCGGCCAGAACTCTGCGAGAAATGCCTCCTTGAATTCCTCATAACTGTCGCATTCCTCAACATATGTCCGCATTTGGTCTGTCGCTTCCTCTCGCAAATAATTACTAACAAAATTAATTTTTAGCCTCGCGCTCCACGATAGCGGCAGCGCACAATCGAATTGCCTAATGAAAGCGCATGGGTGCTGCTCGTTATTCGGACTTGGATATGTGCTGTAATTTTGCACAGAAACGAAATGCCTAAGGCTATCATCTTCATGTTCGTCTAAACGTTGTCTTTGTGTAGGACTCGCACGTGGAAGAGAATCATCTCTTAGCTTACAAAGCCTCGCCTGGAGTTCACAAAGACTGCCTTGGTGGTCGCGGTACCCTTTGTCCTCGCTTTCCGCCAAACACCGGCGCGGCGGCTCTCGCAGATCTGCTACCTGCCCGCCTCTATACAATGGCCCGTCTCGCCCTTCCACCAAGTCCCAGAGCGTTTCGGAATTCTGCTCGTTAACATTTTTCTTGGACTCCTCAAGTTTTAAGAGGGGCTCAACTACCCTAGATTCACTGCTTCCAGCTGCCACAGTATCATTAGAAACGCTTACATTTCTCACTGACAACTGTTCTACCGCCGAGGAGAGGCTGTCAATACGTCTTTCTTGTGCCGCTACACGGTCCTTCACCGACTTTACGGCCTCCCCTACCATTGCGCCTATAGCTTCCGCCTCTGCATTTACACCTTTGGTGTGCTGATCTAAGTTTTTCTCTACCACGCTGAGCCTCCCGTCTAACTTTTCCTGCGCACGAGTATTTACTTCCTTTATATCAGCCACAGTGGATAGTACATTATTCTTCGACTGTGCCACTTCCTTAACTTCCTCGCGAATCTTTTCTACCTCATTCAATACGGCCTCTTCAACCACTTTTATTTCGCGGACTGCCTCATCGATTTTCTTGTCTTGTTCTCCAATTATCAAATCAATCTTTCTTTCATGTTCCCCGAGCATATTCCTAACGGCATCTCGTTGGTGATTAAACAATTATTCCGTATGTCTCTTATTCTCTTCTAATCTTTTCTCTGAATCATCGAATCTTTTATTTAAGCTCATAAATATCATGTTTATTTGTGCCGATAAATCAAGTACAGACACAGGATTCGGCGCAACATGTTGTGCACCCGATCCTTCCGTTTGTGCCACGTGCTGTTCCGGCCCTACAGCATTGTCTAACGTGCACGTGGTTCCCGCAGCTCCTAGTTGCCCTGCCGAGGGATTATCTTTGTCAGGCAACCTTTCACTACTCCTACTCTCTACAGTTTCGCCAGAAACCACACTGTTATCGCCCATTGTGAGCCGTGCCTTCGCCTTCGACCGCGTAAACATAAAGGAATATTACAAATACCCAACACACGCACCTATCTCAATATTTTCGTTACCAAATTACATATGAATCACAAATAAATAAGACACAATAATATAAAACCACAGAATAGCCCCATAAAATATCGACGACAACCAAAATTCACTTCAACGACGAAAACAACATCAACATCAAGACAATAAACACAAAAACACTTCCTGAAAACAAACACATATTAATTAATGATTATTAACACCCTAAAAAGCATTCAAACAGCTTCCCAGAAGTCCAAAAATTACAGACATCCTGGCAAGGGTTCGCCATGTGTAAGTTAACCACCCTCCGCTTCCTACCAGTTGCCGCCTTGCTCAGTGATTATTTTCGGTGTTAAAAGCAGATGTTATTGCCCTGATAAATTGTATTGCAACGGATAACGTCTTTTTTTTTACACACAAAAGACTGCAGCAACTGATAGCATACCGGTGGCAGTTCCCTTACTAGTTGAATTTCCCCCATTTATATTCTCACAAGTAAAATTGGGACTTAGAATTTAATAAAAACAACTAGAGAGGAAATGTATACTATTTACACAAGTTTATTAAATTCACTGTATATCTCCCTATCATCATTTTAAAGCCAAAATACAAAATATTCATTCACTAAATGTATCACCAATGGATTGAGACAAGGATCGTAACCTTACATTCATACCGTACATTCTTTACTCTCTCATACTGCACCCACGTAGCTATGCACAACATTCCCATTAGACAAAATCATTTCCCCGCTGAAATCGAGACAGAATTAACAACCAACACAGTTCCTCATACTTTACCACGGAGGCCACCATACTCACATCCTTCCTCTTCGTCACCCAGAAACGTTCTCCCTTCTCGTGGCCGCTCCCCGTCCTAACCGATCCTCCCGTTCCCGTTCACGAGTAGCCGCGCCCTCATTGGCTTGTCATCTAACGGGATCTTCTGCCAACCTCCGAATTCTGAAGGAACTCGCAAGTCGCAGCCACTTTACCATCTCATCCCCAAGGAAACCTCTCTGCCACACCCCAAAACTAAAGTTGGCAAACCTACCGAGTGTTCTGCATCTCTGCCTACCCAGCTGCAGTTTCATGCACACTTACAGACCCTCACACACACAATCACATAAGGTATAAGATGAGTTGGGTACTGTGGAGCAAAGCTCCTTATGTGAGCGGCGCTCACTTATTTGTCCTGCAATAACAATTTTAATAAATAATAGAGCATTCCCAATATCATTAAACCTAGTACATCTCCCATTATAGTGGCACTAAAGACCAAGCACACTTTTACGAAATGATAATCACATGAAAGTAACGTACACTGTAGTATACAAGGATTTAAGAACTTTAGTGTGATATAGTGAATTATCTTGGCATGTGTCTAAGTAGTCTGCGTGAACATTACGTTTGCCTGGTCAGCGTGACGACTGGTGATCTGAGCGGTATTAAGACATACTGATGATGGTCATATTTCAGACCCATCTCTATGTGTTCCACATGTGTTGTATAGTTTTTTTTTTTTTTTTTTTTTTTTTTAATTCAAATCAGTGTGCTATAACATTTTTAAATTGCAATCTCTGTAATGTTCACTAACTTTTCTTCTTGCTTAAAGACTTCCAAATATGTTTGTAATAATGTTTGGCTAAGGTTCATATTTGGCGCAATCCGAGGCAGTAATAAAATAAGGAAAACGGAAAGCTGAAGCTCTAAATTTAACCATTAAGAATTTTTTCACGCAGAAAGATTGTACAACGTACCATCATTTGATCCACACACTAACTCCTAAATGGAGTAAATAGTAATAGGTATTTCCGGTGTAGAGAAGCAGCTGAGAGAGCTCAATAGAAAAACGTCTGGTCCAGATGATATACCAATTCGGTTTTTCAAAGAGTATACTGCAGCAGTGACCCCTCGCATACCTTGCATTTATCGCGAATCTTTAACTCAGCACGAAGTTCCCAGTGATTGGAAAAAAGCGCAAGTGACTCCGGTTTGTAAGAAAGTAAAGAGAACTGACCAACATAATTACAGGCCACTATCGTTGACATCCGTTTCCTGTAGAATTTTAGAGCGCATTCTCAGTTCGGAAGACTTCATAAGTAATAGAACGCAGTACGTTGTTCTCGACGGTGAGTGATCATCAGAGACGGGTATATCGTTAGGCATGCCCCATGGGAATGTGGTAGGACCGCTATTATTTTCTATTTATATAAATTATCTGATGGACAGAGTAACTTGTAGTTTCGGCTGTTTGCTGATGATGCTGTGGTACAAGGGAGGTTGTCGTCCGTAATTGACTGTATTAGCATAAATGACTTAGAAAAAAATTTTAGTATGGAAACTAGCTCTAAATGTAGAAAAATGTAAGGTGAGGCACACGAATAGGAAAAACAATCCCATTATGTTCGAATACATCATTCTACTTGTAGTTTCGGCTGTTTGCTGATGATGCTGTGGTACAAGGGAGGTTGTCGTCCGTAATTGACTGTATTAGCATAAATGACTTAGAAAAAAATTTTAGTATGGAAACTAGCTCTAAATGTAGAAAAATGTAAGGTGAGGCACACGAATAGGAAAAACAATCCCATTATGTTCGAATACATCATTCTACTTGTAGTTTCGGCTGTTTGCTGATGATGCTGTGGTACAAGGGAGGTTGTCGTCCGTAATTGACTGTATTAGCATAAATGACTTAGAAAAAAATTTTAGTATGGAAACTAGCTCTAAATGTAGAAAAATGTAAGGTGAGGCACACGAATAGGAAAAACAATCCCATTATGTTCGAATACATCATTAGTAGTTAGCTTCTTGTTGCAGTTACGTCGTTCAAATATGTAGGTGTAACACTGCAGAACGATATGAAATGGAACGAACACAGTATTGTCAGTTGTAAGGCGGACAGCCGACTTCGGTTTATTGGGAGAATTTTGGGAAGACCGCATATAACCCGCATGTACGACCACGCCTTGAGTATTGCTCAAGTGTTTGGGACCCGCAGCAAATCAGTTTAAAGGAAGACATGGAAGCACTTCAGAGGGGAGCAGCTACGTTCATTACTGGTAGGTTCGACCAATGCGCGAACTAAAATGGGAATCGCTGGAACAAAGACAACGTTCTTTTCGAGTTTTGCTGTTGAGGAGGGCCGGAGTTTGAAGCCTACTGCAGAACGATCTTGCTGCCGCCTACTTACATTTCAAATCACAAAGACCAGGAAAATTAGGTCTCTTACAGATGCATATAGACATTCATTTTTTGCCTCGTTCTATTTGGGCGTGAAATAGGAAAGGTAATTCCTAGTAGTGGTACAGTGTATCCTCCGCCAGGCACCTTACGGTAGATTCCGAAGTATATATGTAGATGTAGAAACTGAAATGAGTCTACATCTACATCAAAACTCCGCAAGCCACCTCACGCTGTGTGGCGGGGGGGGGGGGGGGGGACTTAGCGTGCCATGTCCCTTCCTCCTCTTCCTCCTAATAAGTCGCTTATAGGTTGCGGAGTGACTTCGTATGGACCCTAATCTCTCTGATCTTACTCTAGTAGTCGCTTCAGTCGATACACGTAGGAGAAGGAAACATATTGTCGGTTGACTCATGACTGCAACGCTGGTTGAACGCGACTTTTGTAGCCGACTTTCTTTATTGACGAACTACACTTCCTGATGATTCTTCTAATGAGTGTCAGTCCGACATCTGCGAGACACATCACTCATATTATATCTTCGTTCCATTTCAAGTATCCCTTATCGCTACACTAAGAAATATTATGGAAGTAATAGCTTCCAGTGTTTCTCCTGCTACGTGTAATTATATAATAAGGGATCTTTCTATCTCCATAAACGCAGATCATTAAACTTTTGTATGTTGACGCTCAGTTGCCACTGCCTGTACTACACGTCAATACCCTGCAGATTCTACAGCATTTCTCTTCCTTTCTCGATAAACTACACAACATGGGCTAAATGGCTCATTGTTGTTCCGATGTAACCTACGAGGTTATTTATATATATTGTGAAAAACCGTTCCTATAACACTCACCAGGGACATGCCAGTGATCGCTTTAATGTAAAAATACTTCTCTCCATTAAAAATGACATGCTTCTTTCTTATAGCTATGAACGCCAAAATCCAGTCACACAGCATCTATATGGGCTCTCCTGGGGTCCTGTCCTCTCATCTCGAGCAATTTGTCTTTAATAGGGGTGTAGTGGGCATCGCAGATGGCCTTGACCCCTACCCAAAGGTCAATCTAGGAATGCTGACATCATGTTCCAGGAATTATGCTACACTAAGGGCTTATTCATGTAAAATGCATTCCATCACGTTTATTCAGGGAAACCAGAGACACAATTGTACCATTAATATTTTGGAAATTCCTATTAGGTCAATACTTAGGGTACAGAAATTCATTCTGGGAATTCAGCGAATTATCTGTAAGAGACATCATATAATTATACCAGTATGCTGATTGATTGGTTTAGAGTCAAGGGACCAAACCCAGTATGCAGCTTTAAAGTTTGTTTATTATAATGTGGTTATGGATCCATTTTGTCACAAATAGCCATTGTCAGACAACCTGCAAAATGCACAAAATTTTGTATAATAATCATCGTTTTGTTATATATACCTTTAAGTTAGGCCTGCTTTTTACTTATCATGTGACCACGTGACATCTTTGGACAATGTAGTGCTGTTTGTTTAACAATAATGTGAACTTTTGTCACAATTATGTAATACTATACAAATATCATTAAATAATATTTTAATAATTTTATCTCGATGTTCTGACAGTTGGCCAAAGATTTTACACGTTTACAATTGGCAGTTGCTACGGTATTTATTAATTTATACTGTATTTTAAATGTCTGCAGCACACAAAATATTTCGACGAAGGTGTGCTATATCCATGGGCTTAGACGACTTATGACAGGCAAATCTGATAGATATGAGAAAGTATTCACGTTTCAATAAGGGATTCAGGTACGTTGTAATGGTTATGGATACATATTCCAAATTTGCCAGAGGCTTACCAGTGAAGAAATAAAACAGGAAAGAAAGATGTACATGTGTTATGTGTTTGAGCAACTACTACAAACAGCTACAAATCGGTCTACAATCAACAAACCGATCACTGTGGTAAATTTTACACTGCAACTTTCGTGGCAATATGAAAGCAATATGGGATTAATCATTATTCAGCATTCTTCCAGACGAAAGCTACTAACGTGGAGCGATTGTACAGTACTATTAAACAGGAGTATTAAACGTGTGTGCATTGAATTTAATCTCAGTGGCTCAAACAATTGGAATTATATTTTACAATAAATAATTGATCAATATAATCTAACGGAGCATCGTACTACAAAAATGCGTCCCATCGATGTCAGAGACGACAACCTTCTAAATACCGTTTACAACCACATAAACACGAGTGATCCACGCAAACGGAAATTCAGGGAATGCTATATTGTACGGATTTCTAAATATAAGACTTTATTTGAGAAATCGTATTTACTGAACTGCTCAATGGAAATATATAGTTTCCGAAGTTCAGCTAACGATTCCTAGAATCTACGCTTTATAAAGCGGCGATGGACAAGACATTGTGGGGGTTTCTATACGGAGGAACTACAGAAATCGTCTGAACCGAAAGTGTTTCTCGTAGAGAAAATTCTAAAATGACTAGGTGACCACCCGTTTGTGAAATGGTACTGCTTTTCGTCGAAGTACAACAGTTGAGTAAGCACAGATAAACGTATATATAATAGGGCATTCAGTCTCAAACAAGGCAGTAGACTGCTACATCTGTTCGGAAACACGTCACTTTGGAACTGAACATCGAATACGGCGCCCCTTTTTGACAGGACAATGTGTGGACAACTTAAGTGCCACAAACGGCACTTTAAGGAATAAGAAGAAAGCAACAAATGCAAGGAAACATTGCAATCATGCAGTAGTAGTTGCTTCTAAAGGAGTTGTGCAAAGAGAAAGGAGAGGGTTAAAAAAGGTGTCTCTGCTCCCAGAATTTTGAATATTCCTAAGGTTTCTGGTGGTATACTGCCGTGTACAATTCAACTATTTGCAGGGATATTAGCCACTGGTTCATGGGCAGGAGGCGCAGCGGTGGTAACGCAAGCCGTGAAAAACAAAAAAATGCAGAGAGACAGTTTCAGGAAGCTCGGAGACACAATGTGACAGTGGAGGCTAATGCTGTCATAGAGGGGGGAAACCGTAGCATTATTGCCTGACAGGCCTTGGACCGTACTTAAACTCGTTAGGAAACTGAAAATTCAGAATTTATGTTGTTTATTCATGAGAGATACGTTATCTCTAAATTGTGGTCAGGGAGAAAGAGTGCAGTCGTTTATCTAGGCGAATCGTGTTGTTATGGTACGCATAGGACAGCCTAGGTGTAAATAATAATAACAATAATAACACAATGTATTTCCACGGTTTTGGAGAACTCAAACGTCTGATGAATTACAAAAGTGTTTTACGGAAGACTGTGATGTGTATTATAATTTTTAAAGCATTCAGAATTTCGACACACATATCCGAGATCATCTGTGCTTGATGTTTATTGTGAAGAATATGATGAGCTTGAGTGCGTAGAGAGAGGCGTTTTAAACGCGAGCCAACGCATACAGCTGGACGGTATCGTCAGTAGAGTGGAATCTGCATGATTAGCTTCTCGCAGCGATGACAACATGCAGCCATCCCCACGCGCAGTCCCCGTTATTTGCAGAAGGAAGAAAAGAAAAAACAAATAGTCGTCTCACATAAAATAAAAAGGCATAAGTGTGAGTCGCTTTTCATCCACTACAACTGACATGATTTCGTATACACTGAATCTGAAAAGTGTGAAATCATCCATTCTAAAGGCAGGCTATTTTCCATAAATCACCTTATCAAGAAGTGACTGGAGCATTGTGCTAGTAAATATGGAATCATATACCATTATTGCAAATATCTCAGCGACCAACAATAAGGTGCATTTATGAAATGATGGAATTATCATAACGGCATCCTACAAAACTGACGATATTTCTTCCTTAATAAAAAAAAAACTAGCAGTCTAAACAATAAAATGTTCTAAAATCCTAATATATTTTATAGCTAACTTTAAAGAGCATAAGCACATGTAGCTCTATGTTTTAATTTTACTTCTGATGAAGACACCCACAGAGGTGATCGAAACAATTTGTGGGTCTTCATTTTCTTACACTAAATTACATTGGTACAATTGCTGCTTCAGACAGGCCGTGTTCAAAATAATGAAAGATTACGATAATATATCTCACACGGAAAGATGTGATACTTTTTCCCAGACACTATTCTATGGTGGAATAGTATTGAAATGGCGTCCAACTGGTTAGATTAACCATACTGAAGGCACTCAGGTTTAAGTTACATAGTTATTACACTGATACCCTGTCCTGTGCAAGCCTCTTCATCTGACATAAGAACGGCAACATCCTTTCAAATATGCTCACTGTATTCGTCACTCGGCCTCTCTTTACGATTTGTACCCCACACACTTCCTTGAAATGCTGAAATGCTAAGTTGACGATTCCTTGATGTCTCAGAATGAGTCCCACCAACCTCACCATTCTCTTAGTCAAGATATGTTACAAACTCATTTTCCCCCAGTTCCGTTGAGCACCTTCTCATTGTTTAGGCGATCAACCCATTTAATCTTCATAATTCTTCTTTAGCACCACATTTCGAAAGCTTCTTTTTGTCTGAACTCCTTATTGTCCACGTTTCACTCTCATACAATTCTTCTCTAGACAAATGCTTACAGAAAGGACTTCCTAACATTTAAACTAATGTAGGATATCAACAAATTTCGCTTCTTCAGAAACGATTTTCTTCCCATTGCCATTCTGCGTTTTATATCTTCTATACATAGGCCATCAGAGAGTTGGAAAATATGTTTCTCCTGTCGACTGTGTCCAGAGTTGCGTGTAAAGGAAAATAATAAAATGAGACATTAAAGATAAAACACAAAATGATCAAATGTTTGTAGAGCTTAAGGGATTTAACTAAGGGATCATCAGTCCCTAAACTTACCAACTACGTATAAATTAGCTATTACTAAGGACGGCACAAATATCCATGTCCGAGTGGGGATTCGAACCCCCGACCGTAGTGGACGTGCGGACCGTGACTGGCGCCCGCAGACCGCTCGGCCACCACGGCCGGCGATATAACACCTCTTTATTTTTCTACATAATTTGCAAGTAAATTGCGACATTTGTCAAACCGCTTGATAAGTTTAAAAAAGCCGTCCATGAAAAATTACTTTAATACACAACTATGTCCACAGTCGACAGGGGAAACATTTTCCAACTCCCCCCTCGTAGAATTGAATCTCTTAAACAACCACCAAATAAAAAAAAAATTTAAAAAAATACTCCAGATATCGTAGTAATAGACTTTGGGCAGAAAAAGAGGCTAAAAAGTCTTAAATAGGTTGGAGACATGAACAAGGCTAAGGCTTAGAAAAATTCGCCATACAAGAAAAGGTATACGAAAATTAGGGGGTGTATGGTATATAGTCACGAGAAGATCTCTAGCAACTGAAAAAAAACAGCACTACAATACAGCAGTAAAACTAGAATCCCTTATTCAATTGATTTAGTAACATATTACAACAAGTCGTGGAAAAAAAAAGCTTATACGAAAAATACTCGGTCGACTGAAAAAAAGAAGAAAAAATGAAGTATGGAGACTAAGAAGTGATGAAGATGTTTATTGCAACATCGAAGACATATCTGACTCATTGTGGAAGAAATGACAGCTATTTGAGGGACTTAATGACTTCCGAAAAGTTAATCAAAGCAGATTTTCAAATACTCTTGGAACAAGTAGTTGACAATAACTTGATTTCAAGAATTTAAGAAAGATTTCGTAAGAAAGAATATAAGCGAAACACTTGCAACAAAGTGTGAGATTTTTCAAAGAGATGGTCGTTGGCAGCGTCCAAAGACACAATTTTGCGTACCTCTGCGAGTAGCGCCTAGGGAAAGCGCCCCGGTTTGACCCCACCCCCCTGCCTCTTTTGACCTCGGATTGCTTGCGCTTGCTTCAACTCGAGCTGGGGCGTTGTCCTATAAGGCTTGTTTATTTCTCACTTTTGGTCCAACCTCAAGGCTGAGTAACTTGTTTGTACGAGATAATGAACGTTGCTCATTCTTCTTTGAAAATAAACACCCTGAACATATGAAATGCGCATCACCACTAAAACACAGTAAGTAACGGATTAACAACGGTGGACTTTAACAGTTGCTTCACCACCCGAGTCATCTGAATTTTCTCCTCCTCCACCAGCTTTTCTGAACAGCGGAGATAGGAGTTATCCCTACAGCACATCCTACAGTCCTGCAACCACAGAGTAACAATACCGAGAGAAACCCCCTGAACCACTGTCCTATGCTCTCCATGTAGTTCTGTAAGATGCTAGCAGATGTCAGGCGGTTCCCCGGCTTAGTACCGTTAGACCACACTAGAGGCGCTTCTGAGGGTGTCTCTCACACGTCAGAGAGTAGTATGGAGGGGAGGCTGAGGGGAGAGCTCGTGCCGCCTGCCACGAGCCCACTGATGTATCCAGTGTGGCGGCGTTTGAGGGGAAGTGGTTGTGGGGCAGACGCTACTTGCCGCCTGCTCTGGTCAATTTTAAAGGGCTGTTTCTGAACTCAGCGCCCTCATGGGACATCTTACGGAACTGCTGAAATCCTCCCTCCCCGCACCCCTATGCGTGTGACTGGGCCCTTATGGAGATTTCCCGTCTGTATATTTTTGTCTGTGCCGCAATCATCCTGCCCTTACCCACAGATAACCTAACATCCTACATTCCATGCCCCACAGCCCCCCCCCCCACCTACATTTCATTCTGTTTCATGCCCTTTTCCCTACTGTGTGCTTCCTGGTATATAATTTTTCCCTATAGGATATATTTTCAAACAGTTGAAAATCTGTTACAACTAAAAGTGTCATTTATCATCAAAATCACGACAAATTTGCTGAAACATCCAGAGAAATGTGACAAGTATGACAGTGCAATGCGATGCCGCGAACTACACAGCTGTTCTTGAGAGCTGGAAAGTAGTGACTTCATTATTACTGGTAATCGGATCTTCTGAAAGTTTTTACACTTGTTCCGACTTTAAGTGATAGTTATAAAATATTTTACCGAATATGACGTGTTTTTGATGAATACGCCCCTCTCTGCCACGATATCTGGAGCATATTTTTGTGGCTTAAAACGTTTCTAAAACGATAAAAATACTTTGACTGTTTATATAAAACGAAGAATGGTAGTATAAAAACAATTTTTATTTAATCTATTTTTCACGACGAACTTATTTCCAGGGGTTCAGTGAACCAGTGAACAGACAGGAAGCGCCGCCACTGGAGAAGGAGTAAAAACTGAAGGATGCCCGTAAAGGAGCAAAAGGGAGGCATTGTCAGAATGGTGTGATGAGAGTAGAAGGATACATAGCGAATATATGAAAGAATACTGGAGAAAAAAGAAAGAAGAATTGAGGGTGCATGTAAGTTGGCACGTGGTCTGTAGATAACCCAAACGTAAAAAAGAAATGTGGCACGGAATAATTTTATTTAGTGAGATTGGTATTTTTTCAACATTAATTGATTATTTTATATTTATGATCTCTGTGTTCTTAATGGTTTCTGTAAATATTATTTATCAATATTATGGAATGTGTTTGATAAAATAATTATTTAAGTTTAAAATGTAATTAATATAAGTGCGTCTAACCTTAAATACGAGGGTAAGTCAATTATTACCCGCAATTTAATAATATTTTTGTTTATGTTGGTAGTACTGTCGTTTTACGTTGGTGACGCATGCTTTATTTGTTGTTATATCCTTGCAATTTTCAAGCTGCTACGTTAGTTTCGTTGTCGCTGCCGTGCTGTTAATCATGGCTGCTCCGCTGTCTATTTGCACCAAAGAAGAGCAACGTTCAGTGATACGTTTTTTGTGGGTGGAAGGTGTATCAGGCACCGAAATTCATAGAAGACTTTCTGTACACTACGGGAACAGTGTTTTGCCACAACAAAGCGTGTACGAGTGGATTGAAAAATTCCAAAATGGTCGCACGAGTGTTAAGCACGATGAAAGAGCCGGACGACCGTTTACCGCCACAAATGAAGAAACCATTGAGCGGTCACGTGAAATGATTCTCTTAGACAGACGATTAAATATTGATGAAGTGGCTCATAGTCTTCAAATTAGTCACAACAGACTTGGGTTTCGTAAAGTCTGTGCACGTTGGGTCCCAAAACAACTCACACAGTTGCATAAGCAAACGCGCCTCGACGTCTGCAAAAAACATTTGGATCGCTATGGTAACGAAGGGGACAACTTCTTAGACAGAATCATTACTGGTGACGAAACATAGATCCATCATTATGAGCCGGAGAGTAAACGGCAGAGTATGGAATGGAAACATCCAAATTCACCGTGCAAGAAAAAGTTCAAGACCAAACCGTCCGCAGCAAAACTGATGCTTACGGTTTTTTGGGATGCACGAGGTCCTGTATTGGAACATTATGGTGAAAGGGGCACAACAATAAACAGTGTACGTTACAGTCAGATGCTTACTGACAGGCTAAAGCCTGCAATTCTAAGCAAACGCCGAAGATTACTGTCAGAAGGTGTTGTGTTGTTGCACGACAATGCCCGTCCGCATACTGCTGTCCACACTGCTGAAACGCACAAGAAACCCAAATTCGAAGTACTGGATCATCCTCCATATAGTCCCGATCTTGCCCCTTCTGACTATCACTTGTTTGGTCCACTCAAACAGGCATTAAGGGCCGTCGATTTCACTCGGACGAAGTAGTGAAGGAAGCGGTGCATTCCTGGCTTGTAGCGCAACCGAAAACCTTCTTTCATGAGGGCATAAGGAAACTTGTAGAGCGATGGACGAAGTGCATTGAAAAGCGAGGAGACTATGTCGAAAAATGATGTTCTTGTAAGTTTCGTATTTTATCACAATAAAATTTATAACTACTTTGCGGATAATAATTGACTTACCCTCGTATTTCATATCCTATGCGTAACATCACAGACAAAAATATATGTTACTCTGTGGTAACACGTCGTGTGGAAGGACTGTGCGTGAGTTCCTCGGCCTCTTGTCTGTCTAGATGAGTTTGCGACAACAGGAAACGGCGGGGCAGTCCCCTCGTCGGCTGAATGAAGGTGTCAGGCGCAGGTAGCCGGCAGCGGCGCCCTGCTGTGAGCTGAATGGGCGGTCGAAGCCTGCTTTATGACTTGTATTGGGCAGCTGTCCAGCGGCAACAGACGCGACGGGGCAGCGCGGGCCATTACCCTCGACAACAGGTGAACGCTGGCGGTTGCTCGCTAGCAGAGGTAGAAAACGAGCATCGCCATGAGGTCTGCCACCCAACGTAATGTGTAACTCCGTCATTTATGTATCTCCGTCACTTAAGGAGCTGAATGTGAAACAAATTTTCAAACAAATAATTTTAATTTACTATATTTGAAATTATTGTACAGAAAATAACGGTACTAAACTGGAATTGAAACAATGTTTTAACGCATTCCTTACAGTTTCCAATAAACACATCGGTTATCAGCTAACTAACTTACATTACACAATATGTTCCACTTTACACCGGTCTATACCTCTGTAGCAGCACAATTCTTCCAGGGAAGTTTACATCTACATGGGATACTCTGCAAATCACATTTAAGTGCCTGGCAGAGGGTTCATCGAACCACCTTTATACTATTTTATCTCCCGTTCCATTCTCGAATAGCGCGCGGGAAGAATGAAAACCTGAATCTCTCCGTTCGGGCTCTGATTTATCGTATTTTATTATGATGATAATTTCTACCTATGTAAGTGGGAGTCAACAATATATTTCCGCATTCGGAGGAGAATGTTGGCGATTGTAGTTTCGTAAGTAGCCCACGGCGCAGCGATCGTGTATCATTTCCGTAACGCTGTCTTCTCTGGATCGTGACAGTACGAAATGAGCTGCCCTTCTTTGGAGTCTTTCGATGTCCTCCGTAAAACCCACCTGTTAAGGATCCCACACTGGGCAGCAATACTCCATAAAAGGACGGACAAGCGTAGTGTATGCAGTTTCTTTAGTTGTTCTGTTGCATCTTTTAAGGGTTCTACTAATAAAACGCAGTCTCTGGTTCACCTTTCCCATGACATTATCTACTTGTTCTTTCCAATTTAAGTCAGAAATAATTGTAATTCCTAGGTATTTTGTAGAGTTTACGGCCTTCACATTTGATTGATTTATCTTGTAAACAAAGTTTAACGGATTTCTTTTCGTACTCACGTGGACGACTTCTCACTATTTAGAGTCAACTGCCAATTTTTACACCATACTGATATCTTATTCAAATCGTTCAACAGTTGGTTTTGATCTTTAGATGATTTTACTAGACGGTAAACGACGGCGTCATCTGCAAACAACCTAGGAGAGCTACTTAAATTTTCCCCTAACCGTTTATGTAAATAAGGAACAGCAGAGGACCAATAACATTATCCTGTGGAACGCCCGATATAACCTCTGTTTCAGTCGATGTATTTCCATCGATTACTATGAACTGTTTCCTCTCTGAGAGGAAATCCCCCATAAAGTCACAAATTTGGGACGATATAGCGTAACCACACAATTTGATCAAAAGCCGTTTGTGAGATTTCTACCAGATGTTGCAAGGTTGCAATGGGGGAATGAAACGGCTCCCTCGAAATAACGTAGAACCCTAAGTTCAGGGTCAAGTTCAATTTTCAAATGGTAACCCCTACTTTTTATTGCATACTAGCTGGAACCCAGAGCGTTGCAGTCCTCTCTCTGTCCGTCTCCCCCTTTCTCTTCTGTCCGCTGTTGTAATGGACCCTTCGCTATGCACCTACGGAGGTTTACGAAAGGTATCCCATGTATTAATTCGGGATATAAGTTACCTCTACTCCAATTTTCATTCATATCTGTCCAGCTACTTCAGTGTGAAGGCGTAAATCTTCTAACTTACCTACTTGATTAGAACGAAAACAAGCAGTGAGTTGACACAGTTTTATATCGCACTCGGATGTACGGTATGTCCGTTCATAAAATACCAACAAAAAGACAAACAAACAGACATTAATTTTATATATTAGATAGGTATGCTACGTGAAGAGAATACGCGTTTCTTGTAGGGAACATATTTTTTCCGAAAAAGTGGTTTTCCGCAAGAGGACACTTCTTTGTAAGTTTCCTATGTTACCAGTATCTTGAGAAAGAAGCGAGATCGCAAAAATGTTCAAAGAAAAACTTATATGATTTCTAAACACTGCCCACCTGTGTGTTTGTCATGAACTAGAAATCGCCCTGAAATTGTCGCTTTGTTCTCGAGATTCTGGCATCCTCAGAAACTTACAATGACGTTTCCTCCACGTGATTTTTTCTTACATAGAATACGAATATGGAATTTAAGAGAGTGCTTAATATTTCAACTTGGCCGGCCGCGGTGGCCGAGGGGACTGAGGCGCTCCAGTCACGGTCTGCACGGTCACTACGGTCGAGGGTTCGAATCGCCCTCGGGCATGGATATTTGTGCCGTCCTTAGTATTAGTTAGTTCATAAGTAGTTTGTAAGTTTCGGGACTGATGACCCCGTAGTTAAAGTCCCATAACCTATACAAACATTTCATTTCATTTCAACTTGAAAACAGGGTTCAAGGTTATTTTGAGGTAACCATTCCATTACCTCCTTTGAACCTTACAACTTTTACAACAATTGCGGAACTTGGTCGCTCCAGAGATTTCGGCCGATTATATATTAAAACGGGACACCTTGTATATGAATGTCTTACATTGTACTGAAATCTGCACTGCTGTAAAAAAAGTTGTACACCTAGATTTTGTTCTTTTAACAGCACCGGGGGACTGTAGATGTACTGATAACACTTCCTACGTCATGCTGAAAACGTAATCAGTTTTTACCGTCAAAAGTCGACCACTGTCCCAAAAAAGAGCTTTGTTTTATTACTAAAATTAGCAAATAAGGTCCGTGTGAACTTATTGGTTATTCCCTGCTGCAAAGCCTTGTTCCCGGGCCCAAACTGAAAACTGTCTTGTTTCAAATTACTTCAATCACAGGAAGTTAATATTACAGTGGTCAATATACAAAGCAGCTCACACGGTATTACACACAGACATTAATAAGCAAGCACCACAATTAAAGGGTATCTTAGAAAAGTGGCTAAGAAAACATGTATGGCGCAACGGGATTTAGACATAAAAAAATGCATCTGAGCTTTTTCTCAGCATTTGTGAAGAACAATATTAAATAAAAAAGGGAAGGTGCTCTAAAATTACAATCTATAGTCAACTTACGGATTATGCTGTACTTAAACTTGTTTATTCAGATGGAAAACAAGCAAAATGGGGAACCATTTTCTTAATACAATGAAAATGCATCTCTTACATGGATTAATGTGGACGGTGCGCAGCCTAAATTATACATGATTTAACACTACTGGGGGGGGGGGGGGATTCACAAACAACACTCATTCGCTCACACACGCGCAATCCCACAGCGAAACTCACCAAAATCAGCGTGTTGATAACGAGGCGGAAACAGGCGCCGCTATTGTAGGCGAAATTCAGCAAGTCGGAGGTAGCACAATACACAATATACAAAATCACTTTGAAGCTGGCTCTAGTCTGTCGTGCCTGTTTTGAAATGGTGCGTGTGTATAGCCAAATTAAATTACATCTTCATTGGACCACGAGCAAACAAGCTAACGGCGACACTCGGCTACGTTACATGAACGCACTCCACTGAAGGTGAAGTGGTTGAAAATCAGATTCTTAAGTTGCAGTCTGTTCAAAATCGATCTAGGTACTGGTTTCATATGAGAAGTGGTGTGAATTCAGGCGACCAGCTGCAAACCCCGGAAGTCGGAACTCGGACCCAGGTGGGTCCGAAAACCGAAAAAATTGAATAAATTCAGTTTCCGAAAAATAAACAAATTTAACTATGCATGAAACCCACAGAAATGTTTATAATTATATAAGGCAGCGAATGAAATACAGCTACACGCGGTAGGGGGTGATTACAGACACGGATGAAGTCCAGTCTAAAAAAACTCGTAAAAGTGAAATAATTACAAGCTCAGAAAAATAAAATTAATAATTATAGCATGCAACCCATAGAAATGTTTAGAATTACATAAGGAAGCTATTGAAGGAGGTTGTACAAGGCTAAGAAAGAATTACTGACGAAGACAGAGTGCGTACTACCAGTCGGAGAAGAAACAGCAAAATTAAAGTATGCGGGGTGAAAAGATCGCAAAATATTAGTGGAAATCAGAAGGATATCCGCATAGTTACTTGCCTAATGGGCATGGAAAACCAAGAGTGGAAGCTGAAGGCTTTTTTCTATTAACCAACCACGTGGAACACATATCACTCACGGAAGGAAACGATGAGAAGATTTCTACATGCACTATACAAAAATGAACATATCACCTATTAGAAATCTGGCCCCACAAAGCTAGAAAGTATTTACACAGAGTTCATACACCGCCACATGATTACAAAAGGTTTTAATATAGCAAGCCGTTATCAAACTGCAACTAGAATCACACACACACACTATTGGAAAACACTGAATTAAAAAACGAGAACACATTTTCCCACACGATCGGAGAAAATATTCAAAAAAAAAAAAAAAAAAAAAAAAAAAAAATTCTAAGTTCACGAGTCTAAGTTAAACGCGCAAGACAATGAAACGTTACCATCTCGCGGCTTTCGAAGAGGAGAACCAACCTTACCTCGCCAGACTCCCAGTATAGAATGTACTGCCCAGCGGTCATGAGGGCTCGATAGCTACTGGAAGCTGGAAAGCCCAAGAAACAGCCGTGGTGGGAGCGGAGAGAGAGTAGACTCACACTGAGGGAAGGCTTACCGACCATCTCGCAACCAAAGGGTGTGGAAACCTCTGTGGTATCATGAGCAGCTATCGATATTCAGCCTGAGAGAACGATGCAATGCGAGCTATTCCTATCCACTTTCAGACAGCCATAGATTCTCGCACCCACTTAAAAGTAAAACAACTGCACATTCTCACAGGCACAGTGGCATAGCAGAGAAGCCGTACTTATGCCACATGAATTAATATAATAATAAATAATAAACATAACAAAATAAGAAAGACCTAGCAATATTAATATTTTAACACAAGAAAAAAAATGCCATTCCTCAAGCCTTGAAAAGAGTAGGGTTCAAGTTTTAACAAGATGATAATCTAGCGACATTAAATAAATTATAACTTTACAGAAATATACAAAAAATATAAGGAAGACAACAGACGGTCGTCTTTCACTTTTTAATAGAGATTGTTTACAGCCATAAGGTTCAGAAAATTGGAGCCATACCACGAATTCGCACCCTTGCCTCCTACATACACCTTGGTTACCTGGAAAGCCGTCCAATTGTGGTCTTCCGAGTGACGGGATGGTTATTTCGGAGAAATTCCATATAAGCTGGGCGTGCTATATACTGCTACGAATGGTAAACGATTCAATGTGAAGAGGAAATTCTCACACCCGTGTATTACCGTTTGGGCGTCCAAGCAGCAGATACGTCCACCTAGATCGTCATACTACAACACGAAATGATGCCAACAAACTACTAGTACTGAGACTACAGGCACACAAATGTCTAGTCCGTTTAACCAATCATGGCGCAGAACCGACGTGGCCGACTCGACTGGTAGCGTCACAGGATCACTTGTTCGATGGAACGAGGGTCAGTGGTCCTCATGAATGAACGAAGATTCTGTCTTCAAGGAAGTGATCACCGTGTACTCATTTCTCAGACTTGACAAGTATGTCTCGCAGAATAAATTCATGCAATACATCCCAGGCCTTATGGTATGGAGTGTTATAAGCTACAATACTCTTAAACAGTTGTTGTTTTTCGAGAAAACGCTGACCAGCGCTCGGTACGTGTAGAATGTTGTAAGACTCTCTCTTCTGCCATTCTTAGAACAGAGAGGTTATATGTTGTTCCAACTGCACTGTGCGCGCTCCCAGACTACGCGTGAAACACAAGTGCCCTGCAAGTCGTGTAGCAACTTCCCTCAACAGCGCGATCTCCGGACTTATCTCTATTCCAGTGCGTCTGAGATGTCCAAAAAATGTTCAAATGTTTGTAGAGCTTATGGGACTTAACTACGGAGTCATCAGTCCCTAAACTTACAAACTACTTACGAACTAGCTACAACTAAGGACGTCACAAATATCCATACCCGAGGGGGGATTCGAATTATGGATCTTTTGACAGTATTCGCCATATGTATGCTCGAGTGGATACCAGAATCAGCGCCTTCATTTCTGCGTGTAGAGACTACACGAATTAATAATCTTTCTGCATAGTTCGACACTTCGAACCTCAGTACCGCCAGGTCTATTGATCTGTAAAAGTAATCTGTTCATGTACTTCATGTGCATGATTGTAAAAATTGGGTAACACTCAGGATGTACTAATTTTTACTACCGGCAGTGTTTACTAATCATTGATTGACATCAAGAGGTGAAACGTCTTCCACCAATCGCGGACACGTATCGTAGAGTGAGTTCTGGGAAAAGAAGGGAGGGGGGGAGGCGAACAAGACAAATAAACTTTGTCGCACCCCTGAGTCTCCCTCCCCTTCTGACACTGTCACCTCACCAGCTCGTTTCACACATACACATACACACACGAACACATACAGAGAGAGAGAGAGAGAGAGGAGAGAGAGAGAGAGAGAGAAAGAGAAACACGCCATACGCAAATAACTTGTCGTGGTCAGTTGTAACGTATCAGAGGCACCTACCAATACAATAACAGGAAAAATTATGTCAGTATCGTTTCCAAACAATTGTACAACGTTTACTGATATTTCATGTGCGCCTTACTACATCACTGGGATATGTGAGCAAATTTGCTTTGTCCTTGCTTCTTCAAGAGACGACATTACAAGAACTCATACACACCGAAGAGCCAAAGAAGCTTGTATGTCTGCCTAATATCGAGTAGGACCCGCGCGAGCACGCAGAAGTGTCGTACTAATGTCTGAAGCAGTGCTGGACGGAATTGACACAGTGAATCCGGCAGGGCTGTCCATAGATCCGTAAAAGTACGAGGGTGTGGAGACCTTTTATGAATAGCATTTTGTAAGACATATGCTCTGTTATGTTCAACTCTGGTGAGTTTGGTAGCAATCGTAGGTTTCAAAACTCTTACGATGTGTGGTCTTGGAGGCAACAACATGTAGGAATTCTGCAGTTTCATCCTTCTGGAATTCCCAAGTCCATCATAAAGTACAGTGTAAATGAATGGATACAGTCGTTCAGCCCAGATGCGAACGTTCATGAAGCTGCCAGAGTCATACCTAGACGTATCATGGATCGCATATCTCTCCAACTGAACACGGCTCACCCATTGATGAGCCTTCACTAACATATGCATGATCTATGGATTTATGACGTAATCTCCAAATCCGTACACGTACATCTACTCCTTGTTGATGTGTGATCTTAAGTCCGCAGTCTGGTATGATACTCCTCTGCACGCTACTCCGTCCTGCGTAAACCTCTTCTACTGAGAATAAGAGTGGCAGACAGACACCATTCTGAATCCGCGTATTGTATTCATCGCTCGGACACACTCTATGCCTTTTACTCCACACACTTCCTTCTAATGTTGACGATTCCTTGATATCTAGTATTCTGTCCCATCAACCTATCACTTCGCTTAGTCATGATCTGCCGTCTGAAAAAATGCTTTCAGAAAGGACTTATTAACATTTAAACCTTCGATTGCTGCAACTTCGCGTCCGCCTGACCGTGTCATTCCCGCCGTTGCGGCCGCCAAATCCGTCTACCTACGCTGCCAGCCATCTCCGCGGAGTATTGTCTGTGATTGAGCTGTCCGTTCTGCCGTCCTCGCCCTGGTCTGAACATTTCTGGAACCAGGGCGACCGCGACAGTCTCGCAGTCAGTGTGCTCGCTGATGTTACAAATAAGCGCAGTACATCTGGAAGACGCAGAGGATACCCTGCTTCCCGGTGCGGTTCCACTAGGGAGACGCTTGTCCACTGTTGGTCGAGCTGATTTCTACTAGTTTACGAGAGTAACTCGGGCGTCCTATCCTTGATTGACGTGAGTGCACTCGTGCCCTCCCCCCCCCAACTGTTGATCTGTCGCGGTGGAGTAGCCGAGCGGTCTAAAGCACGTCTATGCGGAGCGCGCGGTTGCTCGCCGTGGAGGTTTGAGTGCTCCCTGGGGCATGGGTGTGTGTGTATGTCCGTAGGTTAGTTTATCTAGGTTTAAGTAGTTTGTAAGTACGGACTGATGACCACGCAGTTTGGTCCGATAGATTTACAGACATTTGAACAACTGTTGATCTATTTTTCATCTGGGAAACGTCCTAGAGACAAATTAAATTGGTACCAATCCCCCGGTCACGACCAAGGTTTCCGGGAGGCTTTCCTTGGTTGAAAGGCGTATGCTGGAATTAGTAAGCCCCTCCCAATTATTGCCAATTGGGATCCCTCTTTGCACCACTATCAGCTTGTCTGAATAGAACCGCGACTTCTTATGGGCCGGATCTCAAAAAAAAAAAAAAAAAAAAAAAAAAAAAAAAAAAAAAAAAAAAAAAAAAAAAAAAAAAAAAACCTGGGTCATTGCAGGTAAATTCGCCTCATTTCGGACTATTTTCCAGTTCAACCATCACAGGATATTTTATGTGAACATACTAACATGTCCCCAATGGACATTGGTAAATTTTGGTAAATTTTACGATTCGTTAAAGCAATACTGTCCGAGATATAGTCAGTTGTTTGACGCCATGCGCGATGTTGCGCAAGGCGAGCGTGAATTCCTGACAACTCTCAGCCGTTATAACTAGGGCAATATTTCATTGAAAGATACGAAACTTGGCTAATGTGTACAACTGTTTACATAGGAATAATGTTGAAAAGAATTTTACGTGCAAAATATAGCCAGAAATGTTCAAGGAAAGTTGCTATAAAAATCGGCGCCCAAAAAGCTTCAACGTTTGGCGTTTTATATCTTGGAGGCTAAAGCAATGATGCTCTTGAAACTTGACGCGTGATATCCTAACAAAAGAAGGTTCTGAAACAAGAAGTTTCGTGTATCTGCCACATTCCAATACTGAATAAATTAAGCGCAAAATTGAAGATTTAAAAAAAAAGACAAAAATGCTGTGATTTCAAAAATATATTTTGCAAAAAGCTATGTTTTAACGACCTTTCCAAACTAGCCTCATCTGGAAGACCATTATTTTAACTGCAAAAAGGTGTATTTGGTCATCCAACGCAGGTCAACAATGCTAGATAGTTTGAAGCAAAGTTGAACGCGTAAATCACGGCACGAATAAGGTGTAAATTTTGGATTCTTACATCTCTAAATGTAAATGAATACTTAACATGAAACTTAACAGAAGGATGTGGAAAAAAATTTCAGTCAACTACTATTTTCCTATATCCTAAAAAAAATTTTTAGATGAAAATACTGTAGGCTATATTTGACATATCTGTTGCAAATACCGGTTCCTAGTAAATTATGGACTTCAATTTCTGTTCTTGTGCCTGTCTCTACAATGGAATCTAAGACGTATTCAGTTTTACAGTAACACAACACGAATGTCTTGATTCCAAATCTACTTCGTTTTTAAGGTATGAACTGTTTAAAAGATAAGCGAGTTATGAACAATAATAGGCTGTCATCGACAAACAGTATTTTGTATTGATTGAATTCTCTGCGGAATGCCACACGATCTATATTAATTATTTTTCTTACCTTAAAGAAACTCATACCCACGCTTGGCCGAGTTGCCACTAAAATGTAACATTCCCAAAAGTAACATAAAACGGTCACGGGACATAACTTCACCAAAACTGGAATACTCAGAAGTATATCTCTGGACCAATATTCCTTTATTCTCAACTTTTTAACACGATCCATGAGAAGCCAAATAACAATGAAGCTAGTTCCTCAAAACCTAGATCTTTCCAGCTGGCTAGTCGAGAAAGAACTGATTCCGACGTATTTGCTATAGTGAGAGTGTAAACTCGGTTCATTTCAGGTATTATAAATTTCAACAGACCTTCTAATAGAAATAGCATGAAACAGGCTAGAACGCTTGAATCAGGCACTATTCAGCAATTATGTCCTGAAGATGAGTCATCAAATGCCATTAGTGCTGGGATGAAATCACGTTCTTGACAATCAAATTTGTTATAACTATGGCATGCCGTTTTACTGATCGCTTTGTCTTCACTTTCAGAATTTGAAGAACTGTCCTAGCAAGCTCTACTAGGTGAAGTACGTTAAGGTGTATTACTGCGAAATTCTGCTGATGAATCATCATTGTCACTACATTCATTGACGATACCACATTCACTGTCAGCCACTCCTTGTCAGTATCTCCAATATATCTTCGTTAGTGCAACGACGTAGATGTGCCATTCGTCGGTAGGTCAGAAAGTTAAATGAAACCACACAAGCTGAATTCAGATGATGACATGATCCATTTAGCACGAATGTCGAACAGAAACTGGGAAATCCGTAGCAGAGTGTTTCCTAGATAGCAGGGGTAGTGGCGCAGAACAATAAATGGGGTACATCCATCCCAGGAAATGAACCGGATGAAATAACTTTAGACAGGCCATCCTTTTTTCCGCGCGGTTTCCCGCATACTGAAACTCATGATTAGCTCATATCGAGTCACATGATTTTTCCGCCAGCTTGATCCTATACGTTGCTTGCCTGCCATATGAAGTGTTTATTCATATGTATGTGTTTGAATAATACCCCAGTGTTACACTTTAGGGTGTTCTTTATAAACCAAGAAGGCATTATAGTACTTCTATCTGAATTCTTCAGAGAAAACTAAGAGTCATGATCGAACCTCAGATCTGTGCTCCGATAATTTTAATTCATAATAAAAGTTAGTAGATTAGTCACTGATAATTGGATCACACTGCTGAAATCTACAGATTTTTGAACTTGAATAAATTTTGTAAAGAATATTCCCACATAATATTGTGAGGTTAAATTATTATCTCGCAGTTTATTTACTTACAGGTAACTCCTGAAACACAAAAAAAATTTACTTATAACTCATTAAATAAATAGATCCTCGTTCAGATATGAAATTAACATATAGTTCTCATTCGTGTAAATTTGTTCAGTCTATTATTACAAGAAACAATGAATTGAAGCAAGAAAATTTTTAGACATACAAATGTATTTTTAGGCACTTCTCTGTTTTAGGGAAAAGTTTAGTAGTAGCTTTCTTCTTGCATTTTCCATAGTTCATATAAAGATTAAGTATATAATTCACAAGAAAATGATCTTCAAAGAATTGTCCATTATACATTGCTCCGACGAGGAAATGTTCTCGGTCTGTTTGAACACTGGGCTACACTGCGTGACAGACCGAATTTAGAGTGATCTCTTACGATTTAGAGCTACAAACGAAACTGTCTTCTTAAAGTCGGATGACAAGTATTAAGTAGAGCCGCCAAGTCCGCAAGGACTGCGTCTGTCCTTCGAACATAACACCCTACATCTCGAGAATGAAATGAGTTATCATTCTGTTCTCAACCTTAAATCATATTTAGATATCTTACCTACATTTCATCCACAGCTTTGTATGTGTTAAAATCAACCATATGCAAAGTGTACACAATGCAATTTTTCGTCTCCGATCTCTTCAAAATTTTGCGCAGTAGTTTCCCTTAATTACATGTAGCACAGTAAGTATATGGAATATCCAATAGAATGAGAGATCATTATCAAGCGAATATAACACACTGCAAGTTGTAAAAAAAGAACAATTTTCATTGCACAGTTTTTTCAGAATTGGTTGATAAATATACTAAGCACTCAGAACGCTGTTGCGGTCAGCGTGTAAGCTGAATGCCTGAGCGCTTATTGACGTCCACAGGCCCACAGGCAGAGGAACCGGCTGAAGCATACGCCGTCTTTAGGGCTCAGCTACCGGCCAGGCCACGCGGTGAATGCTGTCTGCAGGACGCCCGGAAAATGCCACTGCAGCAGCAAACGACGTACGCATGCCCCACGGCAAGGTGGAGTGAAGTGGCATATCACATCTTCCCATAGCCATTCTGCATTTAATATCTTCTTTACTTCGCCCATGAGAAGTTATTTTGCTACCCAAATAAATAAGTAACCTACTACTTTTTTTGTCTCATAACCTAATCCAATTCCTTCAGCATTGCATGATTTTCTTACACTATATTCTCTTACCCCCATTTCACTCTTGTTAATGATCATCTACTACCTTAATTGAAAGACAGTGTTCATTCCAATCAATTGTTCTTCAAGGTTCTTTGTTGTCTCTGATAGAATCACTATGTCACCAGCAAGCAGCGAAGTTTTTATTCCCTCTCCCTGGATTTTAATTCTCTCTCCAAAATATCTCCTTGCATACCTTTATAGCTTGCTCAATGCATCGATTAAACAACACTGGGGAAAGGCTACAGCCCTGTCTTACTCCCTTCCCAACCACTGCGTTTTCATGACCTTCAACTCTAACAACTGCTGTCTGGCTTTTGTACAAGTTGAACATAAATTCTTCGGTCCCTTTATTTCAGCACTGTTATCTTCAGAGTTTCAGAGGGTGTATTTCAGTCAACATTGACGCAAACTTTCTCCAGATCTACAAAAGCTAAAGACGTTAGTTTCCCTATCCTTAATGTAATTTCTAAGATAAGTCGTAATGCCACCCCAATGAACCACAGACATTGCCGAGGTGGGGTGGCTTGCGTGCCTCAATGATGAAGATAGCCGTACCGCAGGTGCAACCACAGTGGAGGGGTATCTGTGGAGAGGCCAGACAAACCTGTGGTTCCTGAAGAGGGGTAGCAGCCTTTTCAGTAGTTACAGGGGCAACAGTCTGGATGATTGACTGAGCTGGCCTTGTAACATCAGCTAATGTGGCTTTGCCACACAGCTACTGCGAACGGCTGAAAGCAAGAGGAAACTACAGCCGCTACTTTTCCTGAAGACATGCAGCTCTACTGTATGAACATATGATGATGGCATCCTCTCGGGTAAAATATTCCGGAGATAAAATAGTCCCCCATTCGGATCTCCGGGCGAGGACTACTCAGGAGGATGTTGTCATCACAAAAGACAATACTGGCATTCTACGGATCGGAGCGTGGAATGTTAGATCCCTTAATCGGGTAGGAAAATTAGAAAATTTAAAAAGGGAAATGGATAGGTTGAAGTTAGATATAGTGGGGATTAGTGAAGTTCGGTGGCAGGATGAACAGGATTTCTGGTCAGGTGAGTACAGGATTATAAATACAAAATCAGTTGGGGGTATCACAGGAGTAGGACTGATAATGAATAAGAAAATAGGAATGCGGGTATACTACTATGAGCAGCACAGTGATCGCGTTATCATTGTCAAGATAGATACGAAGCCAACACCGACAACAGTAGTACAGGTTTATATGACAACTAGCTCTGCCGATGATGAGGAGATCGAAAAAATATATGAGGAGCTAGAGGAAATTATTCAGACAGTTAAGGGAGAGGAAAACTTAATTGTGATGGGAGACTGGAATTCGGTAGTAGGAAAAGGAAGAGAAGGAAAAATAGTAGGTGAATATGAGCTGGGCAGGAGGAATGAAAGAGGAAGTCGCGTGGTAGAAATTTGCACGGAACATGATTTAATCGTAACAAACACGTGGTTTAAGAATCACAAAAGAAGGTTGTATACATGGAAGAGACCAGGAGACACCGGAAGGTATCAGATAGATTTTAAATGGTAAAACATAGATTCCGGAACCAGGTTATAAACTGCAAGACATACCCAGGGGCAGATATAGACTCTGACCATAACTTGTTAGTCATGAACTGTAGGCTGAAACTGAAAAAACTGCAGAAAGGTAGGAAAATAAGGAGATGGGACTTAGATAAACTGAAGGAACGTGAAGTTCTGGAGAATTTCAGAGGGAGATTTAGGCAACAATTGACAGAAACAGGGGGAAATAAAACAGTAGAAGAGGAATGGGTAGCATTGAGAGATGAAATAGTGAAGGCAGCAGAGGACAAAATAGGTAGAAAGGCAAAACCAACAAAAAAACTTGGATATCACAGGAAATACTAAATTTAATTGATGAAAGGAGACAATATAAAAATGCAGTAAATGAAACAGGCAAAATGGAGTACAGACGACTAAAAAATGAGATTGACAGGAAGTGCAAAATGGCTAAGCAGGAGTGGCTAGAAGCCAAATGCAAATCTGTAGAAGAATGTATAACAAGGGGAAAAGTAGATACCGCCTACAGGAAAATAAAAGAGACATTTGGGGACAAGAAAATCAACTCTACGAATATCAAGAACTCGAATGGAAAACCAGTTCTCAGCAATGAAGGGAAAGCTGAAAGGTGGAAAGAGTACATAGAGCAGCTCTACAAAGGAAATGAACTTAGAGACGATGTTGTAGGAAAGGAAGAGGAAGAAGATCAAGATGAAATAGGAGATACTATACTGAGAGATGAATTTGACAGAGCCTTGAAAGAACTAGGTCGGAACAAGGCCCCAGGAGTAGATGACATACCCGCAGAGCTATTAAAGTCTCTGGGAGAGCCAGCCATGACAAGACTATTTTAACTGGTGTGTAGGATGTATGAGACAGGCGAAATACCCTCAGACTTTAAGAAAAATGTAATAATCCCCATTCCAAATAAGTTAGGCGCAGACAGGTTTGAAAATTACAGAACCATCAGTTTGATAAGTCATGGTTGCAAAATTTTAACACGAATTATCTACAGGAGAATGGAAAAGCTGGTAGAAGCTGACCTCGGGGAAGATCAGTTTGGATTCAGGAGGAACGTAGGAACCCGGGAGGCAATACTCACTTTACGTCTTATCTTAAAAGCTAGATTAAGGAAAGGCAAACCTACTTTTTTAGCTTTTGTAGATTTGGAGAAAGCCTTTGACAATGTTGACTGGAATACACTCTTTCAAATTCTGAAGTCATCAGGGGTAAAATATAGGGAAAGGAGAGTTATTTACAACTTGTACAAAAGCCAAACCGCAGTTATTAGACTCGAAGGGCATGAGAGGGAACCATCAGTTGGGAAGGGAGTAAGACAGGGTTGTAGCCTTTCTCCCATATTATTCAATTTGTACATCGAGCAGGTGGTGAAGGAAAGCAAGGAAAAATTTGGAATAGGGATTAAAGTTCAGGGGGAAGAAATAAAAACATTGCGCTTTGCTAATGACATTGTAATTCTATCAGACACACCTGGAAGAGCAGTGGAATGGAATGGACAGTGTGTTGAAGAGAGCGTATAAAATGAACAATTACAAGAGCAAAACAAAAATAATGGAATGCGGTCTTAGAAGATCAGACGATGCAGAAGGAATTAGATTAGGTAACGAAACAATGAAGGTGGTAGATGAGTTTTGTTACTTGGGCAGTAAAATAACAAATGATTGTCGCAGTACAGAGGATATAAAATGCAGAATGGCAATGGGAAGAAAAGCATTTTTTGAAAAGAGAAATTTGCTAACATCGAATATTAATTTAACGGTAAGGAAGTCTTTTCTGAAGGCATTTGTGTGGAGTGTTGCCTTGTACGGAAGTGAAACATGGATGATAAGCAGTGCGGACAGGAATAGAGGCTTTTGAAATGTGGTGCTACAGAAGAATGCTGAAGATTAGGTGGGTAGATCGCATAACTAATGAAGAGGTACTGAACAGAATTGGTGAGAAAAGGAATTTTTGGCATACCCTGACTAAAAGAAGGGATCGCTTGGTAGGACACATTCTTAGACATCAGGGAATCGTAAATTTAGCATTGGAGGGAAGTGTGTGGGGTAAAAATCGCAGAGGGAGACCAAGAGACGCGTATAGTAAGCAGATTCAAGTGGATGTGGGTTGCCGTTGTTATGAGGAGATGAAAAGGCTTGCTCAGGATAGAGTAGGGTGGAGAGCTGCATCAAACCAGTCAACAACAAGTCGTAATGTATTTCCGTGCCTATTCCTGCATTTTTCCCAAATCCCAAAGTCGGATTGCACCAGTTTTCCATTCGTCTCTCAATAATTCGTGGTAGTATTTTGTAACCATGACTTATTAAACTGATAGTTTTGTGATTTTCATATTTGTCTGCACTTGCTTTCTCAGGAAGTGGTATTACTGTTTTCTTCTAGAAGTAAGTAGGGTATTTCCCCTGTCTCATACATCTTGAATATCACGTGGAGACGTTATGACTCGTTCCCACAACAATATCAGCAGTTCAGACGGAATAAAAATTTTCAAATGTTTGCAGAGCTTATGGGACTTAACTACGGGGTCATCAGTCACTAAACTTACAACCTACTTATGAACTAGCTTATACTAACGACGGCATAAACATCCATGCCCAAGGGTGAATTCTAACCCCCGACCGCATCGGCCGTGCAGACCGTGACTGGCACGCTGCGGACCGCTCGGCCATCGCGGCCGGCTCAGGCGGAATACCAACCACTCCAGGGGCCTTGTTACTACTCAAAACATTTACTGCTCTGTCAAATTCTTCTTGCAGTATCGCATCTCCTATCTCATCTTCGTCTTCCATTTCTAGAATACTGATTCATGTTTATTTCTTTTGTATAGGTCTCCTACCCTTCAGCTTTCTCTTCTTTGCTTAACAATCGATTTCCAACTAGTTCTTGATATTCATACCGCTGGTTTACCTGTCCTCAAAGGTCTCTTATTTTCCTGGGTTGGTATCAATTTTTCTAGGATTTTTCTACGGTCTTGCATTTCTCCTCTAACCACTCGTACTTAAACAGTCTGCACTTCCTGTCAACCTCATTTTTCACATTCCTGTACTCCCTATTGCCTGTTCCACTTGCTGCGATCTTATATTTCTCCTTTCATCAATTAAGTTCAGTATCTCCTTTGTTATGCAAGGATTTATATTACGCCTTTTTGTTCTGCCTACAATATCCTCTGCAGCCATCACTGCTGTATCACAGCTACGCATTCTTCTTCTGTATTACTGTCCCCTGTTTCAGCCAAACATTGCCTAATTCTCCCTCAGAAACTCTCAACCACCTCTGGTTTGTTCACTTTCCATCTCTTAAATTTTCTACCATTTAGCAGTCTCTTAACTTTAAATCTACATTTCATAACCAGTAAGCTATGCCCAGAGTCTATATCTGCCCATGGATATGTATTACAGTTTAAAACCTGGTTTACAAACATTTGCTTTAGCATTATGAAGTCAACTGGGAACTCCCAGTACTCTATTCCACGTATATAACCTTCCTTTATGACCATTAAAGCAAGTGTTTGTTACAATTAAATTGTGCTCTGTACAAATATTACCAGGCGATCTCCTGCTTTATTTCTTTTGCGCAGTCTGTATTCACCTACTACATTTCATTTACTTTCTTACTACCGAGTTACATTCCCCCATTACAGTCACGTTTTCCTATCGTTTAACTGTCTGAATGATTTCTCTTATCTTCTATTATATTTATTACGTCTCCTTATCACCGGCAATGGTAGCTGGCATATTAACTTGTAATAGTGTGACCTGTGTTGGCTTCGTGTCTTTCACTGCTACGACAATCCGTTCACTGTGCTGTTCATAGTAAATTACCGGCATTCCTATTTTCTAATTCATTATCAGACCTACTCCTACGTTACCACCAACTGATTTTGTATCTATAATACTGTACCCACTTGAACCGAAATCCTGTTCATCCTGCCACCGAATTTCATTAAACAATTCCATATCTAACTTAAACATATCAATACTTTTTAAACTTTCTAACTTACCTACCAGATTTAGGGATAGAACATTCCACGCTTCGATCCGTAGAATGCGTGTTTTGCTTTTCCTGATTACGATATTCTCCTGATCAGAGATCCGAATGGTCCCAAAAAGGCCTCATCATCATATATTCAAATAAGAGAGCTGCGTGGGCTCCTAAATCAACGACTGTAGTTTCCCCTTGCTTTCAGCCGTTCGCAGTAACTGCATGTCAAAACCACATTAGCTGATGTTACAAGGCCTGCAAGTCATTCATCCAGACTGTTGCCCCCGTAACTACTGAAAAGTCTGCTGACCCTCTTCAGGCACCACACGTTTATTTGGCCTCTCCACAGATACCCCTCCGCTGTGGTAGCACCTAAGGTACGGCTATCTGTATCGTTCAGGCACGCAAGCCACCTACCTCGGTAATGTCTGTGGTTCATGCGGGTGGCCATCCGCTCGATATAACTGAAAACGAGACTCGTCAGACCAGGCAAATGTCTCCATTCATCAACAGTCGGTAGTGACGTGCCCAGAAGAATCCTAATGCTTTGTGTCGTGCAGTTAGTAAAGGCATACGGGTGGGCCATCGACCCTTATCGAAGATATTTCGTTGAATGGTTCGACTCCGAGAGTTTTTGATGATTCAGCAGTGAAATCCGAGGAACTGTTGCATTTGTGTCACGATGAATGATTCTTTCCTGTCGTCGTTGTTCCTGTTCTTGCAGGATGTTTCAACGGTCGCAGGGGTATCATAGATTTGATGTTTTACTGGATTTCCGATATTCTCGATATACTCGTGGACTGGTAGTACGGGAAATTCCGTACTTCATGGCTACATCGGATGTGTTGTGCCCTTTCTCTCCAGCGCCATTATACCACGTCCAACTTACTTAAATCGTGTAACCGTGCTACTGTAGCAGCAGGACCAAACACCTGTTGTCTTTATGGTTATAGGAGTTCCAGACTGTAGCGAAGTCCTCTGTTCTGTGTGAGCATACGCATACATATTCCAGTATCTTTCGCATTTCCGTGTAGGTTTCTTGAAATACTCTTTAAGTAATTTCAACGTTCTCCTCTAAGTCACTTCGCTTCTGGACGTCCCATCCCGGAGATGGGAATGGAGAACTATTATGGAATGGTTTACATGTAAACAGAAAATCAAGACACTTAATTGGAGTTTACATGCCCAGTGTCCATTAGATGAATACTATAGTGTATAATTCAGAAGGTTATATACCTTCCATGTCCTTTTGCTCTTCGTCAGCGCTAATTCTTCCCCAATCATGGGATAGTTTTCCAGTCCAAGGGCAAGTTCGTGCCCTGAAGTTCTGCCCATTCATTCACACTTTGACAAAGCCGACTTCTCACCTCATTAGTCTTCGGTGGATATTACTGACAAATTTCATTCAAAATGTAATCAATCGGTGGATACTAACCACGGTTAAAAGAAATCTCTGCGGGTCTTCTGCCGGATAATAAAATCAAACTGATTCAATATTTCGACCGTACAGCTGTCCGCCATCTTCAGGAAACTGCTGCTGCTGTTCCATAGTGGAACACGGCACAACGATATATCGCACCTTACGTTAATCAGTCCCAGGTGCTGGAATCCGGGTCGAACATTGCATTTGATATTATTTAATAATAGATTCCATGTTCTACTAAGAGGTACCTCCGGAATGTGGAACAGTGTTTATAGGAAAGCCAATGAAATCTGGGTGACGGACAATCTAATAAATAGACACATGGTGTTTCCTCTTAGTAGAACATGGAATCCATTATTAAATAATATTAAATTGCAATGTTCGACCCGGATTTAAGCACCTGGGACTGATTAATGTAAGGTGCGATATATCGTTGTGCCCTATCCACTAGGGGCGGCGCCACCAGCCCTGTCTAGGAGGTAGCTACTGTGACGGCCGGCACATGCGCCGTACACGAGACCGACGCCTACATAGGACGCAGTACTTCCATCTTCCATCTTGCACCAGTACATCGCGCAGATCTTGTAAATGCATTCTTTCATGATAAAGGTATCAGAAGATTAGTAAAGCCATCGTGTTCCCTAGAAATGTACCCTGTCTTACTTGCCATGGAGCCGCGGTGCATGGCCGAGCATTCCAATGAGCCTAGCTGCAGAGTGTGCCGTTGGTCGCCGTCGGAGATTCGGCATGTGTGTGTTTCTTGTCGTTAGCATAAGTTAGTTGGAGTTGTTTGCAAGCCTAGGGACTAATGACCACAGTAGTTAAGTCCTATAAATTTTATAAACATTTGAACATTTTTTCTTGATTTTGAAACACTGAAAAGTACAGGAGGATCTGTATCAAAACATTGGAAAGTTGCACAGGTCACACCTATTTTCAAAAAATGCAGTAGGAGTAACCCACTAAACAACAGGTCTATTTCACTGACGTCAATTTGCAGCAGGGTTTTGGAACATATCCGGTATTCAACTATTATGAATTATCTCGAACAGAATGATCTATTGAACCAAGGTCAACACTGATTTAAAAAATACCGTTCATGCGAAACACAACTAGCTCTTTACTTACACGAAGTGATGGGTGATATCGACAAGGCTTCGCAAATCGATTCCGTATTTCTTGATTTCCAGAAGGCTATTGACACCGGACCTCACAAACGGCTTTTAATCAAATTGTGTAGTTATGGTATATCGTCCCAAATTTGCGACTGGATACGGGATTTCATGTCAGAGAGAACACAGTTCGTAGTAATCGATGGTAAGGCATCGACTAAAGCAGAGGTGATATCGGGCGTTCCACGGGGTAGTATTATTGGTCTTCTGCTGTTCCTTATTTTCATAAACGATTTAGGGGAAAATCTGAGTAGTTCTTTTAGGTTTTTTGCAAATGATGCCGACATTTACCCTCCAGTAAAATCATCTGAAGATCAAAAACAATTGCAGAACTATTTAAATAAGTTATCAGTTTGGTGTAAAAATTGGAAATTGACTCTAAATAATGAGAAGTGTGAAGTCGTACACATGACTACGAAAAGAAATCTATTAAACTTTGTTTACAAGATAAATCAATCAAATGTGAAAGCCGTAAACTCTACAAAATACCTCGGAATTACTATTACATCAGACTTAAACTGGAAAGAACACGTAGGTAATATTGTGGGAGGTGCGAACCAGAGACTGCGTTTTATTGGCAGAGCCCTCAAAAGATGCAACAGAACAGCTAAAGAAACTGCATACATTACGCATGTCCGTCCTTTTTTGGAATATTGCTGCCCATCCTTACCAGGTGGGTTTCACGGAGGACATCGAAAGAGTCCAAAGAAGGATATAGGGGGAGATAGCGTTACGGAAATGATACAGCATCTGGGATGGGAAACATTACAACAACGGCGCTTATCGCTGCGGCGTGGGCTACTTACGAAACTGCAATCACGAACATTCTCCTCAGAATGCGAAAATATAGTGTTGACTCCATTTTACATTGGTAGAAATGATCATCAGAATAACATATGAGAAATCAGAGCTCGAACGGAGAGATGCAGGTATTCTTTCTTCCCTCGCGCTATTCGAAAGTGGAGTGGGAGATAAATAGTATAATGGTGGTTCGATGAACCCTCTGCCACGCACTTAAATGTGATTTTCAGAGTATCCCATGTAGATGTAGATACAGATACAGTTTTAAGCGTTGAGGAGTGTGCTAATCTTGATGAACAATCCCTTGAAGGTCTATTGGACAGTATGCCATGATGAATACAGACATGCATCAACGCAAGACGACGTGTTACGGGGCTTAACTACTCTGGTTATCAGTACCTAAGCTCACAAAATAGTTTAACGTATTCTAAGGATAACAAATGCCCTTTCCCGAGGGAGGACTCGAACCTCCGATGGCGAGCAGCGGCTCGGTCCTCAGCTAGGCTCCTTGCAACGCTCATCCACTCCATCGCTGCTGTCATATACATTCTGTCAATTTCTGTTTTCATGAGGAATAAAGGAAACTGATTATTTTATGTTATTATGTAAGGCCTGGAATCGAGGTGATAGGTTATGTAACATGTTTCTATGTGTGTATATTGTTACCAGATACGTGGGAGGGGAGTGCTCCAGAATTCTGTTCTAGAGCCACTGTCGTATTTCATTTGTATTAATGACATGTGTTCAGGTAGCTCCAAGATAATTTAGTTTGCTGATGACACTAGCTTGGTAGTGAAAGATGTTGTTAGCAATATCATGCAGTATCTAATAATGCAGAAAAATAAGAATTAAACAAAACACGGAATTTCAATTAAAATTTCCAGGCTTCCAGATAGTAAGCAATTGTGGAAAGCTTCTTCAAAAACGAAATGTGGCAAACGCGCTCCACAGAAACCCGCCTTAGAGGGCTCGGCCAGTCCACCGCGTAGAACAGTTTCTGAAGTAAGAGATAATTCAGCACGTAAAGTAATTTACATTGCATATCTTCTGTCTATTACGACGTATAACTTTTTTGTTTTGTTTTGTTTTATTTGATATTATTTTCTAGAAGGGAGACTGAAACTGACATTTTATTATAAACCATATATATAGTGGTTTAGACATAGTTACAAGGACTTGTGATTATGGCTCAACCACTATATATGGTATTTATGGTATAATAAAATTATGTTTGGTGGTAACTCTTCTGATTCCAAAACTATATTTATTATGCAGAGCCGGCCGCGGTGGCGGCGGGGACTGAGGCGTTCCAGTCACGGTCTGCACGGCCACTGCGGTCGGGGGTTCGAATCCCGCCTCGGACATGGATATTTGTGCCGTCCATAGTATAAGGTAGTTCGTAAGTAGTTTGTAAGTTTAGGGACTGATGACCCCTTACTTGCGCCCCATAAGCTTAACAAATATTTGAACATTTATTATGCAGAAACGGTTCGAACAATACGTGGGTTGAGAGCTCGTGCACCTCTTGTCGACCGCTATTTCGTAGCCTGGTTATTATGACATTGGCTTCTCAGTACATTTTTTCTCGAATATCGTTTGTTGTTAATAATATTTGGTTATTCCCCAGAGTTAGCAGGTTTCACTCAGTTAATAGTAAACAGAAATCAAATCTGCATTTGCATCACATCTTCTTAACCCGGTAATAGAAAAGTGTGCAACATTCTGCCATATACATTTTTAATAAGCTGTCATAAGAAATCAAACACCTTATCAGTAGTCCACGCACATCCAAGGCTAACCTGAAAAGTTTCCCCTTGACTCACTCTTTATATTCTGTCGTAGAATTTCTGGAAAGTTAAAAAAGAGATAAAAATTAGGTAATTTCTGTGTTACGTTGTTGGTTAATTTTCGTGTGCATAAGATAAACGTCTCACATTAGATGTTACTACAGTTTGATGAACTGAATCGTCCCCTGGCGATCGAGACTTGCCCCTCAATTCCATCCCGCGGAACTCGATACATATTGCCGCGACCCGTCGTAACTCGTGGTTCAATGCTTAGCGTCGCAGATCGTTGTGCTTGCGGTCTCCGCTTCAAATCCCAACAATGGCAGAAAAAAAGTATTTCTTTGCACTATTTCTAGAATGTTCTACGTGTTTCTTATTTTTGATGTACTTGTAATTTTGATATTATATACATACATACATCTACATATACATCTACATCTACATGGGATACATCGCAAATCACACTTAAGTGCCTGGCAGAGGGTTCACCGAACCACAATTATACTATGATCTCCCATTCCATTCTCGAATAGCACGCGGGAAGAAATAACACCTGAATCTCTCTGTTCGAGCTCTGATATCTCGTATTTTATTCTGATGATCATTTCTACCTATGTAAGTGGGAGGAGAATGTTGGCGATTGGAGTTTCCCAAGTAGCCCACGCCGCAGCGATAAGCGCCGTTGTTGTAATGTTTCCCATCCCAGATCCTGTATTATTTCCGTAACGCTGTCTCCCCTGTATCGTGACAATACGAAACGAGCTGCCCTTCTTTGGACTCTTTCGATGTCCTCCGTCAAACCCACCTGATAAGGATCCTACACTGGACTGCTATACTCCAAAAATGGATGGACAAGGGTAGTGTATGCAGTTTCTTTTGTAGTTCTGTTGCATGTTTTAAGGGCTCTACCAATAATACGCAGTCTCTGGTCCGCTTTTCCCATGATATTATCTACGTGTTCTTTCCAATTTAAGTCTGACGTAATAGTCATTCCTAGGTATTTTGTGGAGTTTACGGCCTTCGCTTTTGATTGATTTATCTTGTAAACAAAGTTTAACGGATTTCTTGTCGTACTCATGTGGACGACTCCACACTTCTCATTATTTAGAGACAATTGCCAATTTTTACACCATACTGATATACTATTCAGATCGTCCTGCAGTTGGTCTTGATCTTCAGATCATTTTACTAGACGGTAAATGACGGCGTCATCTGCAAACAACCTAAGAGAGCTACTTAGATTTTCCCCTAAATCGTTTATGTAAATAAGGAATAGCAGAGGACCAATAACACTACCCTGTGGAACGCCCGATATCACCTCTGTTTTAGTCGATGCCTTACCATCGATTACTACGAACTGTGTCCTCTCTGACAAGAAATCCCCTATGGAATCGCAAATCTGGGGCGATATACCATAACCACGCAATTTGATTATAAGCCGATTGTGTGGTACGGAGTCAAAAGCTTTCTGGAAACCAAGAAATACGGAATCGATTTGCGAACCCTTCTCCGTAGCACCCAACACTTCGTGTGAGTAAAGAGGTAGTTGTGTTTCGCATGAACGATATTTTCTAAATCCGTGTTGACCTTGGGTCAATAGGTCGTTATGTTTGAGATAATTCATAATATTTGAATACATGATATGTTCCAAAACCCTGCTGCAAATTGACGTCAATGAAATAGGCCTGTATTTTAGTGGGTTACTCCTACTGCCTTTCTTGAATGTAGGTGTGACCTGTGCAACTTTCCAATCTTTTGGTAGAGATCCTTGTAAGAGAGAGCGTTTGAATATGACTGTTAAGTAAGGAGCTGTCGCTTCAGCATAAACAGATAGAAATGTAATGGGTATACAATCCGGATCAGAAGACTTGTTCTTGTTAAGTGATTTTAGTTGCTGCACTACTCCGATGATATCAACTTGTACGTTACTCATTACGCTTGCTGTTCGTAATTCTAAATCTGGAATATTGGTTTCTTCTTTGGTGAATGAGTTTGTGAAAAGTAACTCTGCTTTAGTAGCGCTGTCATCGGCAGGATCGCCATTACTATCACGTGGTGTAGGTATTGTTTGTGATTTGCCCCGAGTATATTTAACATATGACCAAAATTTAAATTTCGAGAAAGAGTTTCGTTGTGATAAGTATTGTAGGCATCTCGCACTGAAATCCTCGCTAAATTTCGAGCTTCTAAGTACGATCGCCAACCCTGGAGGATTTTGTGTTCGTTTAAATTTAGTATGCCTTTTCCTTTGCTTTTGCAACAGTGTCCTGACCTGTTTTGTGTACCAAGGAGGATCGCCTCCTTCCTTTATTAATTTATTTGTTATAAAACTGTTCAATTGCTGTCGATACCACTTCTTTGAATTTGAGCCACATCTGGTCTACACCTACGTTTAGTGTTAGAAACGAGTGGAAGCTATCTTTCAAGAAGCAATGTATTTTGTTTCTATCTGCTTTCCTGAACAAATATACTTTTCGATTCTTTTTGGTAACTTTGGGACTTTCGATATTCAATTTCGCTACAACAGGTCTGTGTTCACTAATACCTGTATCCGTTTTGATGCTCATTATGAGCTCAGGATTATTTGTTGCTAAGAGATCAAGTGTGTTTACACATCCATTTACAATTCTAGTTGGCTCATGAACTAATTGTTCGAAGTAATTCTCAGAGAATGCGTTGAGTATAATTTCGGACGACGTTTTATGCCCACCTCTTGATTTGAAAATATAATTTCGCCAACAGACCGAGGGTAAATTAAAATCACCACCTACTATTATCGTGTGAGTCGGGTACGTTTTTGTTATTAGACTCAGGTTTTCTTTGAACCTTTCTGCTATTGTATCGTCAGAGTTGGGAGGCCGGTAAAAGGAACCAATTATTAACTTCTTACGATTTTCGGGTACAACCTCGACCCATAATAGCAGGAGCTATCAACTTCAACTTCGCTACACGAAATACTACTTTTGACGGCGACAAACACGCCACCACATATTTTGTTTAATCTATCCCTTCTGAACACCGTTAGATCTTTTGCAAATACTTCTTCTGAACTTATTTCCGGATTGAGCCAACTTTCGCTATCTATAATGATTTGTGTTTCGGTGCTTTCTATTAAAATAGAGAGAGAGAGAGAGAGAGAGAGAGAGAGAAGCACTCTAAGTAGGGGGCAGTATTTTCTGAGTGTTTGCTTGTGTTAGCAATTAACCTGTTGTGCTACACTGACGACCAGCCTTCCAATTCCGGACCACCTGCAGTTTTAAGTGTGACAATATGAATAAAAAACTGTAACTATCCGGCTTACCCGCGTGTGTTTTCACTCCATATTTTATTGTAGTCCACCAATTTTCTTCCCTATGTGCCCATCGCCTTCTACTGTTCATTTCAGTTTCGTTTGCATGCATCTGAAGACCTATGACGTCGTATCTCCCAAACTATGCGACCTACAATTATATAATTTTCGATTTTCGTAATTTGGAACATTAGGTGATGGTCAGAGGGTAGTAAACATGCCATAAATTACATTACGATTGATGTGGCCGATTTTAATATATTTCAATGTTTTGACATCATAACTCTAGAACTAAATTTCGTACTAGCGTAATTAACAAGGTGAATTCAGTGATATGTGTGTGTATTGTCTGGCATATACCATTACTAGGGAAGAAGTCATAAACTGTAACGTCGTGACAAATGCCGTAATTTTACATCATGAAAGGCGGAAATGTAGTAAACGACGAAACTCTTCATCATTTTGTCGTGGTTGTCAGCAAAAAACACTTTTCTATACTACGGTGCAAGACCTTCAGTGCTTTAATTCTCAAATAGTGTATAAATAAGGTCTTGTTACTTACACATAAAAGGACAATTTGTTGCGACTATGTTATAGGTGCTTTTCCCTCGTAGGGATTGTTTACTGCCGGCCGCGGTGGCCGAGGGGACTAAGGCGCTCCAGTCACGGTCTGCACGGCCACTACGGTCGGGGGTTCGAATCCCCCCTCGGGCATGGATATTTGTGCCGTCCTTAGTATAAGGTAGTAGATAAGTAGTTTGTAAGTTTAGGGACTGATGACCCCGTAGTTAAGTCCCATAAGCTTAACAAACATTTGAACATTTGATTGTTTCCTAAAGGGGAAGAATATTTGTACTATATTTTGTTGCAATAGGTCCATTAATTGAAGAGGAGGTATACAACATTGTCCCATAATGAGGAAGTAACTCACAAATTTCGTTGTTAAATGTTTTCATATCTCCTGAACCTTGTGTGGTAGGTGTTATTACCGTCACAGCGATTGCTGTCTGATAGTAAATACTATGTAATATGTAACTAAGATGTACTTCGGTTGAAATCGGTCCTCTAGTTTAGTATGGTTTATATTATACAGGTTGGCGGCAAAGGTAGTGGATACTGGGCACTGATGTAAACAAAAGATGATATTTATGTGTCATTACAAATACACAAAATATTTACAATTACTTTTTATATTCAGCACTTCTTCGCCTTCTATAATACCGCTTTGAATTTTTGGAAGACGGTTACATATTTTAAGTCAAAGTGTGGTATTTCTATACATATCAAGAAATTTCTTATGGTTTAATATTTAGTTCAGTAGTGGTCTGAGGCTTCAGAGAACAAATTGAGTCGACGAAATCCCCAAGGAAAACCTCCATGTGATAAATGGGTAATGACAATGTGTTCCCCATTGAGCAACCACTTTTGTCTGGGAACTTTCGTTTAAATAATCACAGATTGCAATGGTATTAGGTGGTGGAGTAAGTTTGTCGCACCTGTCAGAGGTCCCGGTACTGCATCTTTCTGGAGTGTATCCGAATAATAATTTCCTGTCTTTCGTAAAAGAAAAAAAAAGGGGCCAAGTACGCTAAATGACGATGTTGTCCCCCAGACAGTGGTATTAGGTTATTTAGTTGTACTAACAAAAGATGTCAATTGTGTGTATACACCTAAGAGCAGCTATGTCCGCTAAAATTATCATTGGCCACGTCGGACAAAACAGTTTTATTGAATAGGTTAAGATTATATTGGTGCTAGTCAGTTTAGAAAAATTAAGACGTGAATCTGTATCATCTTACAGTAATCATTTGTAGAATGTCTTCTTGACCACAGCCACTTAATTTGTTAGACCAAAGCTACCGGTTTCGGTTAACAGACCATTATCAAGCGCGAGAAGAGCTTAGCGCCTGATAATGGTGTATTAACAGAAAGCAGTAGCTTTGGGCTAATAAATTAAGCAGGTGTGGTGAACATGACTTTCTACAAATAATTATAATCTGTTAACCCCAACCTTTTCACCTTTCTAAATACTTTAAAGTAAGGCGAGTCGTTAACGTGGAATGTAAACCTTGAACGTTGCGTAACATTCTAGGTAGGGATGAAACAAGCTTACTTGCTAATCGTGTCGTTGATTTTCACGAACTTCAAGTCATAGCTAAACATATACGCAATTCTTTTTCCTCATTTGTGTCTTGTCTTGATGCATCATAACGGATCCATGTTCTAATCTACCTCGTATGTCGTGCACTACTAGTTTAGTTGGCGGTCTACATATTAAACCTGATTTTAGTAACGAACTCGCAACAAAGAATCAAAAAGCAAGTGAAAGTATGCGCTAATACAGGCGGCAGTTATATTACGAGTGACGCCTCACTCATAATTGCAAGTGCTCTGCCATTAGTGACGATTTTAGTATTCCCGACTTAGTTCTGCATTATATAGAAGTCTCATGACTATTTTTTTCCTGTGCAACTGTTGAAATCTATACAGTCCAATAAAATATGTAATAAGTTTTACGTCACCGAGCTGCTCAGAAATCAAAATAATAAATTTAAGCAACGCTATTCATATAACACCGCACAGGAAGGAGAGAGTTGCTTCAGTAGTTGTTATGTTGTTATGGTCTTCAGTCCGGAGACTGGTTTGATGCAGCTCTCCACCCTACTCTATCCTGAGCAAGCCTTTTCATCTCCTCATAACAACGGCAACCCACATCCACTTGAATCTGCTTACTATACGCGTCTCTTGGTCTCCCTCTGCGATTTTTACCCCACACACTTCCCTCCAATGCTAAATTTACGATTCCCTGATGTCTAAGAATGTGTCCTACCAAGCGATCCCTTCTTTTAGTCAGGGTATGCCAAAAATTCCTTTTCTCACCAATTCTGTTCAGTACCTCTTCATTAGTTATGCGATCTACCCACCTAATCTTCAGCATTCTTCTGTAGCACCACATTTCAAAAGCCTCTATCCTCTTCCTGTCCGCACTGCTTATCGTCCACGTTTCACTCCCGTACAAGGCAACACTCCACACAAATGCCTTCAGAAAAGACTTCCTTACCCTTAAATTACTATTCGATGTTAGCAAATTTCTCTTTTTCAGAAATTCTTTTCTTCCCATTGCCATTCTGCATATTATATCCTCTGTACTGCGACCATCGCATGTTATTTTACTGCCCAAGTAGCAAAACTCCCTTACCACCTTCATTGTTTCCTTACCTAATGTAATTCCTTCAGCATCGCCTGATTTTCTAAGACCGCATTCCATTATTTTTGTTTTGCTCTTGTAGTAGTACACACGTAAATATGTTATTGATTTAAAGTTTTATTAACAATTAACTTTGGATAAAAATAGGTGTGACATTAAAATCTTTCTGCTTGACGTGGACAGACCAATTAATTACTTATAGTTAATAATCTAGGAAGATAGTGCAGTAGCAATCCCTTCTGCAACGGAATTTTATGCATTTCAGTTATGAGGCATTAATGAAGGGAAAATTAATATTCTGCTCCTCGGAAATCACAATTACCAAGAAGCGCTTTAATTAACCCGATTCCCAAATAGATTAAATTCAGCAGAGTGAAATACGAAGTACAATCACGTCGTTATTCAGTGTGGCAGCTAGGACAAACACAACTACTGTGAAATGTGACTGTAGTTTTAAATATCGTTCGCGGAACACAGTGCGTTAACATTTTCGGCATAAGCGCTTAAAACACATAATTTCAGTCGAAACTCTTCCAGTTACGAAGTTTATGAGGCAGTTCTGTGTGGTAAATGACATTAATTTGTGGTGGCCGACGCCATGGACCAAACGTTTGTAGAGGCAAACAGGTCTCCTGCCCCAGAAAATTTCGGTGGAGCGGAAGACTTTAATGCCGTGCATGCATCGTGTTTGGAAACGAATGAAGACATGAATATAAGGTTAAGAAACTGATTCTTTGTCTCCCTACTGGGAAAGACAGCCAGCTGAAGATTAGCGTGGCTAATGAACGGGTGCCAGTTATGTTTCGTTACTGTCAGTGGATGACAGTAGGACATCTGTGATTCTCCGAAACGATCCACCGAATCAAAGGGTTGTTGACGTGGCCGACACTTTATAAGGACATGAAATAATGTGGGGTCAGTGTAGGAAGTGCTAAGTGGATAAGCGCTGTCTAGATGAACGTAGGGGGGGGTTGCTCCAATCAAACTCGTGCAGCATCTGCAGTGGTACACAGCTCCTCGCGATTTCTTCCGTTGGTACGCAGTGTAGGTTTCATAGCATGAGCTAGCATTAGTCTCTTGTTTAAAATCTTTATTCTGTTTGTGGATTTCAAGATTCTAATAAGCCACAATACTCCAGTTGGAAGCTCTACCTTCCACATGGAGCCATTCACACCATCACCACTACCTGCTATCCACAGCCATCGTTCAAGCAAAGACACAGTTCGAATCTTGAAGCAGCCTTGGTCATTAATCACGCTGGAGGCCAAAATAAGTGTGATCGTTCCCTGCAGTGGTCCAGTTTCGCTCTGAACACCACAAGGCATGGTATTCATCAGACAACGCCAGTATTCTTCAAATTATCCTAATGACTGAGCTCGTTATTATCCAACTTGTTTTCCATCATGGAGCTCTCCTCAGGTTTTCAAAAATTGAAAGCGGCCACTGGAGAGAAGCGCACGAAACAACAGCGGCTGGCGTCCTAGGAACTTGTAACTTCTGAGACCAAATTTTCATGAAAATAATGGGGGCCGTGATGGCCAGAGAAAGGGTTTGGGAAAGTTGGCGCCACATTCTTTGGAGCATGGTTTGTTATCCAGATGCTGGCCCCAGTCACTCTTTGGGTAAGGTACGAGGAGACGGGGCATTAGATTTGCTCCTCAGCCTAGCTGATTGTCCCGTCTAGCGTAAGTTCTGAGGGTTTTGTAAAACATAGCATGGGGGTTTTATTTACAGGGTGTAACAGATTTCCGTCGCACATGACGATCACATTGGCTAGTAAATACTACACGTAATATTCAGCTGAAATATTCTAGCAAAATTTTGTTTGATTAGAATGATTTTCGAAAATTCATATAATGTCAAAATTCTATTAATGGAATAATCTAAGACCTAAGTATGTATATCTAAGAATAGCCACACAAGAAGTAATTACTCTGTGATTCAAGTAGTTCGCAATGAACGACAAAAATTGTTAAGAATCTTCTATTTGGCATTGGTAATGAAAACTTCTGTTGTATAACCGATACATGATGTGAATGTGTATTCTGTTTTTCACTTCTGTAAAGCTCAATCCACTGTTTTCAACATCTGCACCAAGATTTTTAAACTGTGCTGCCTGTCTCATAAATGCTTTGTCATGAGTTCTTCAAATATAATATCAATAATCACCACAAGACATTACGTTTTGCATAGATTGATCTTTCGTGCCCATCTGTGGTAACCCTGATACAGCCGCCGTATCATAAAGTCAAGGTCATAATTATCATGACGGATGACCTACTGCAAACCTTGTCTCAACATTTTTGTGATGTTAATGGCTTGTAGCCTGGAAAGTAATGTATGAATAAATGGAAAGAGAGAAAGCTTTATCTGGTGGCGTTCACAGACATGCTATTAGTGACAAGTCCCAGATATACGAAATAACAATAATTTTAACGAAAAGTAGAAGGTGTGAATAAATGGGAGTGAGGAAGTTTCATCTGGTGGCGACAAGAAGCCCCAGAAATAAAAACTAACAACAGCCATAATTTTCAACAAAATTATAAGAAATGAATAAATGGAAGTGAGGAAGCTTCATCTGGTGGCGCTAACAGACACAACAAGTTCCACAAGTACAACTGAACAACAGTGGTAAATTTGTAACATGAATATAAAACTGAGGACGAATAAAAGAGTGGGATAATATTGCTGATAGTTGTCCACTCTTCTCGCACTGCATCAGTACAAATAAGTTCTTATGATAAATGAAAATATTGACGTTGTTTCGTGCGTTGATAAACCAAGTAAATAAGGAGACCTACCTTTGATTTGTTCAGATAAAATAATATTAATATCTGGTCCATTAGAAAGTTTAAATTAGGAGACACAATTTACAGTGTACAGCTTTCATTGCACTTCCATCAAACAGCTATCGTAATACGGAAGTGTTACGTCTTGAAGATAATATAAAACAATAGTCTTCTCACCAACAGGTTATGTGTGTTCTTATTTCTGAAAATGTTACATTTATTTACAAAAAAGATTGTTATTTATTCTCAACTAGTTTTGACCTATCTCAGTGACAGCACCTGCTCCTGTCAGCACCATCTCTGGTCAACATGTTTTAAATTCAATACACACACTGGTGAAGAATAGTAGAGAACAAAATATGTTTGCACTCTAGAGCGTTTTCTATTTCAGAACATTTACAATGAGTGCTATTTCCCAAAGGGAACAGTTTTTACTGGCCATACACGAGAAATTATGCCACCAGGTTTTATTGACACAAAGGTCACATCGACGGAAGCGTAGATTTACACAGTCCAGGAACAGAAATTCTTTTTAAGTTCAAACTGGTAACTTCGTTCTAGATCATGGTTATGGAAATGTCTCTCTGACATCAGCAATGGCGTATGTTTACCAGGCGAAGTCGGAGGCAAGTGAGATCAGTAATCCATGGGCAGGCAGTCCATATACAAGTAGAAACCAGAAATCCGCGAGCAGCAGCAACAGAAGTCGGCAAGCTGATGGGTCCTGTCGTCGAGATGGAGAGCATAGAAAGCGAAGGCCAATTGTCGATGGAGGCCACAATGCCAGCTTATTTAGAACGCTCGGCTGAATCAGTGCGCGAAATTGCAACGGCCAATCATATTGTGATGGATGAATACTAGTCACTAGCATGATTGTTAACTATTATGACCTATTTTATCACAGGTGATGGCTTATGTTGTATCATATTATAAATAAAGAAAATTTAAAAAAAATCTGTTACACAATGGAGCCTTAGTCAAACACATTACGTCATCAACCTCACTACCCGAATTTTTAGTCTGGCACTGTTAAAGACTATAATCTTGATTGAAGACCCACAAATTGTCATTCTTGTGTCATATAACTGAACGTCGATTTAATTGGGTCGCCAACAGATTTTCTCTCTACATTTTTACCAACTTCAAGTATTGAAGACCAAATAGGACTGCCTTGTGTAGGTTTTGAACCACTTCCAATTACGAGGGGTGTTTAAATAAAAAGAAATAAAAAGGTACGCAACGACACTGTGGGTGTAATTGGGGTCTTCATTGAAAACAAATCACAAAGGTCCTGAGTATAATTATTCCAGTGTTTAGCGAGCTAAAGGCTTTCCTGTCACCAGAATTGCCATGGCCGTGCCTTCGACATCTACATCTACATACATACTCCGCAATACACCGTAAGGTGCGTGGCGGAGGGTACACTGTGCCACTACTAGGCATTTCCTTTCCTATTCCACTCCCAAATTGAACGAGGAAAGAAAGAATGCCTATATGCCTCCGTACGAGCCCCAATTTCTCTTATCTTGTCTTTGTGATCTTTACGCGAAATGTATGTAGGCGGCAGCAAGATCGTACTACACTCAGCTTCAAATTCCGGCCCTCTAAATTTACTTAACAGAAATTCACGAAAAGAACGTCGTCTTTCTTCCAGCGATCCCCAATTGAGTCGCCGGAGCATGTCCGTGACACTCGCGCATTGGTCGAACCTACCGGTAACAAATCTAGCTGCTCGCCTCTGAACCGCCTGTATGTCTTCCTTCAAACCGATCTGCTGCGGGTCCCAAATACTTGAGCAATACTCAGGACGTGGTCGTACAAGCGTTTTATACGCAGTCTCCTTTACAGGTGAAGTACATCTTCCCAAAATTCTCCCAATAAACCGAAGTCGGCTGTCTGCCTTACTCACAACTGGACAGTTGTTCCATTTCATATCGCACTGCAATGTTACGCCTAGATATTTGAACGACGCGACAGCATCAAGAAGCTCACTACTAATGCTGTATTCGAACATTATAGGATTGTTTTTTCTACTCATGCGGATCACCTTACATTTTTTTACATCGAGAGCTAGCTGCCATTCTTCGCACCAACTAGAAATTTTGTCTAAGTCAACCTGTATGCTATTACAGTCAGTTACAGACGACACCCTCCCGTACACCACAGCATCATCAGCAAACAGCCGCAAATTACAACTTACTCTCTCCATCAGATCATTTATATAGATAGAAAATAATAGCGGTCCTATCACACTCCCCTGGGGCACGCCTGACGATACACTCGTCTCTGATGAACACTCGCCGTCGAGAACAACATACTGCGTTCTATTACTTAGGAAGTCTTCCAGCCAGTTACAAATCTGTGAACCTATTCCATAAGCTCGTATCTTCGTTAGCAGTCTGCAGTGTGGCACCGCGTCGAACGCCTTTTTGAAGTCGAGAAAAACACAATCCGCCTGCTGCCCTTCGTCCATGGCTCGCAAGATGTCATGTGAGAAAAGGGCAAGCTGCGTTTCACATGAACGATGTTTCCTAAACCCGTGCTGATTCATGGAAAGAAGCTTTTCCGTTTCAAGCAAATTTACTATATTCTAACTGAGAATATGCTCCAAAATTCTACATGAAACCGATGTCAACGATATTGGCCTGTAATTGTATGGGTCAGTTCTCTTTCCTTTCTTATACACTGGAGTCACCTGCGCCTTTTTCCAATCACTAGGAACTTTGCACTGAATTAAAGATTCGCTATAAATGCAAGCTAAGTAGGGGGCTAATCCCGCAGAATAGTCTTTGTAAAACCGAACTGGTATTCCATCCGGACCACCAGACTTTTTCGTATTTAGTTCTCTCAGCTGCTTCTCTACACCGGAAATACCTATTGCTATGTCCCCCATTTCGGAATTAGTACGTTGATCAAATGATGGTATATTTTTGCGGTCCTCCTGCGTGAAAGATTTTTTAAAGGTTAAATTTAGAACTTCAGCTTTCCGTTTGCTTTCTTCTATTACTGCCCCGGAATGATCAACTAGTGACTGGACAGTGGGCTTTGACCCGCTTATCGATTTTACATAGGACCAGAATTTTTTCGGGTTCTCGGAAAGATCTTTTGCTAAGGTATGGCTGTGATAATTATTGTATGCTTCACGCATCGATCTTTTTATACACGCACGAATCTCTACTAACTTTTGCTTGTCATCATTTGCGTGTTCTTTTTTGAATCGAGAGTGCAACAGCCTTTGCTTTCTCAGCAGCTTTCTAACATAATTATTATACCAAGTGGATCTTTCAGTTCGTCCTCAGAGTTGAAGCAGTTCCCTTTGACTTTTTTTTATTGGACCAAACAGATGGAAATCAATGCACTGGGAGACATGTCCGAGCTATAGGACCGATGCTCAAGTTGCTCCCACTTCAACCTTCGAACTTTGACATACATTGTGAAACACTGGAGACTTGTTGACGTGAGTTACAGTGGATCAGAATCATTCCCTCCGTTGTCATCACAGGCCGCAGTTAGTGGTTTCTCCTCGATCGAGAAATTCGATGAGTATCTGACCTCGGACGTGGAAAAAGTTGGTGAGTTGTTGGCACAGCCTTAATTGTTTTGCCTCACGTCTCTAGATGTCGCACTACGTTATCCCAAAGCGACATATTCAAATTTCAGTCGGTTTGGTTGTGAAGACCTTTTGTTCGTTTTCATCGGAAGAACCCTCGTATAATCTGAATCCCCTATATTCGTACGCGGTGTCGCCTTCACGAGCAGGAATGCAGACGCTGATTCTGACATCCATTTGAGAAACCAGTTTGCGATATCGTGGTCTGCTCGAATTTTTCTCGTAGTTGTGGAGGAGTTGTTTGGTGAAGAGCTGCGCTTGTTAGTTGTCGTCCCGTTATGTCCCAAACGAGCACGATTAGCGACACACTCGGTGGTCGTCCTGCTCGCCAGAGAAGTTGCCGTATTACTTGTAGAGTATGTTGGGCTTTCACGAGCAGCGTTTGTGTGAGCATTTTTGTTTCGAACATCACCTACTTCTTGAAAGAATAGTAAAATAATAATTTTTACAACCTTCTGCACGAGCCGAGCGCTGGTCAGCGTTCCCTCCACAATTTATTGTACCCGCGAGTACAGGGCTGAGGTGCAGTCATTATGTCTTGGGTTAATCCCCTGTACGAAACAGAAGTTGCCATGTCTACGTCGTACGCGCAAACGACATACGCTTGCGTAGAGGTGGAAGTACTTTTACCGGTTAATCACGTTCCAAGTGATCGTCTGACGGTACCAGTCGAGCCGCTAAAGTCGATTCTGTGGCGTGAGAGGGAGCCGGGCTAGTACAAATGTTCGTGTACATAGCCGCACTGCAATAACCGATTAACAGTATGTCGTGTCGACACTTCCAGGTTCAGAAACCCTCTAATCTGCGACGTGGTATTACTACGTTCTTTTACTGATGCCCTTAAAGTACAACGTCTGTGAATACTGGCACTAGCGTCTTACATACCTAATGCAGCATTTATAGTTAGGTTGTCATTTCTCCGAAAGGAACATTCGGCCCCAATTTGACCTCATTTCAAATTTCCTCAGTTGGGTTTAAGAAGCACAAGTGTCTCTCCACGGCACAGCGCCTTTTTGTTGCAGTCATTGATATGACACTGAAAATTATTGATGTAAACATTTCGTATTTAACCGTACATACAGATGTCGTCTTGGCAGTTATGATACTGCCCTGTATGTAGGGGAGTAATGTTGAAACCGTTATCAGTACATGTACTATTCCCTACATGACAATTGACTTCAAACGATAAAAAATCGACGCCTGGTTTACTGTTTCTCCCTGTAAAATAATGTATTTCCATATGAATGAATAGATAGATAAGTAAGTGAACTGTGGTCAATCTTCGCACAACACAGATCGACCGTACTCTACGTTCACTGTGTTATGACAGGGTCCACATGGGTACGCCATCACGACGTGACCGAACGACAAGTCTTGCTCTAACCGCACAGAAACTGTCTCCACTGGTATTGTCTTCTGCCGGTGGCCGCCGGGATGGCTCGAGTTGTCCTATAGATATGGTGGTCATGATCGGGTGACTGATAGCTGGAGCGATTTTTTCCCCCTGATTGGATTTTGAAACTCCTAACTGTGGCAGACTGAAAGCAGGCTGTCCGCCGCTCTGCAGCCAAGTGAAAAAATGATACATACAATTGGACACGTTGACAAAAGAAAAGTTAAAAATAAATGAGGCGAAAAGTGTGAATTTAAAAGTGTAAAATTTGAGACAAACATACACTTCTTCAGATTTAAAACTGACAGGGGGTTAACATACACTGGCGGTAACACTGAATCATAAAAGGCGATGAGACGAAGGACATTAGATGAAACACACGATAGCACTTCATTCTGCCGATACGGCGGTTGCTAACGTACTGAAATGGATAAAAAAAATTGAAATGAGCATATGGCTATTTTGGCCGGGAGACCCCTTACGTGATTGTTCGGCCACACTAGCTTAAGTCATTTTACTTGACGCCGCGTTGGTGATGAAATGATGGTGATAATGAGAATATAGAACACGCAGACCACTGCCGGGAATCGAACCCGGGCCCCTTGCTTCGGCGGTCAGAGACGCTACCACTGACCTACGGACGCGGACAATATTGAAATCTACATCTACTTAGATACTCTGCAAATCATATTTAAGCGCCTGGCAGCGGCTGCATTAACCATCGTCATAACCTTTCTCTACCGTTCCATTCTCTAATAGCGCGCGGGAAGAAAGAACAGCTAAATCGTTCCGAGTTCGATCTGATTTCTCTTATTTTATTGGAATTTTCACGTATCCCTATGCAGGTGGGTGCTAGTAAAATAAATTAAAAGTAAATTGAAATTTCGCAAATAGATCTCGCCGCAACTAATAACATCGTTCTTTTAATGATTTCCAGCTCAAATCTTGCATTTCCGTAACGGTTTCCTCTTTTAACGCGATAAAACAAAACGAGATGCCCTTATTGGAACCTTCTCAATGTCTTCCGTCAGTCCCACCTGGTTAAGGTCCCACACTGGGTAACAGTACTCGAGGTGAGGACGTACAAATGTGATGATGGCAGTTTCTTTGCTGGAGCTGTTGCATCTTCGAAGCGTTCTGCCAATGAAATTTAACCTTTGGTTCGCCTTCCCAATATTTGCTGTGTCTTTTCTCCAGTATACGTTGTTCGTAATAAGAACACTTAACACTAACACACTAGTAAAAACACAGAAGACTCCGCAGGAGACAAGGGGTCGCGAAGGGGTGGGAAAAGAATAGGAGAAGAAAGGAAGGAGCTGTGAGGGTAGGGTGTAAGGACTCTAGGGGGAGTGGAGAGGAAGGGAGAGCCAAGTCGGATAGGGAGAGGGAGGGGAAGGGATTGAGATAAAGAGAGGGGAAGGATTAGGGTTGGTTGGATGGATAGATGTCGCGACGGACGGCGCCTCAAGCATGCCCTGGTGGCCTTAAGTAAGGCAGTCCACAAGTGGGAGCATGACGTAGGAATACGCCAGTGTGCTGTTCCCTGGAGCTATATACAAGTAGCGAGCTGATGTTAATTTTTTCCTGTTGTGCTTAGCTCCGGTTCGCCGACCGTGTAGGTTGCCGTAAATGCTTGTGAGTAGGTTGGGTTGCCGGCATGTCAGGGGCTACCGAGAGCAGACAGGAGAGACAGTAAGATTGGAACAGAAGTGACGCGGCACCACACGTACGGAAGACTGGCTAGTTGAAACAGAAACACGGGAGCGTGAGAAAGTCTGACTGTGGGAGGAGCGGTTCTAGGAGGACGTTAAGTATGTGTCGGCAATCGATAGCGGGTGTGGGCGGGCGCGTGTATTTTAGTCTCGCCTGCCGCTTCATCCAGTGCCGCCTCGCTGCCAACGCCAGCGGGCCGTGCGACGCCCGCCGCGTGGGACGCGCTACACGTCCGCACTCTCTGCTCTCCAGGGGGGGTCTGCTTCTGCATAACAGGCCGGCATCCGAACGTATCACAGTGATCACAAACTATTTTATACTTCGGGCATCCACAGCTGAAATACATTGTAAATCAATTCTAGAAAGTACTATAAACAATCTGGGTGTCTTTCTATGAATAATTTAAGTCCGCCTTAGCTGTTTTATACCCTTTTATTGCGTTATTACCGGTTACGTACCGTTAAAGGTACATCTTCAGGTATCTTTTAATTTACATGGGGCGGTTTGACTTGTTGCGTGTCCCAACGTTCATGATGATTCGCCGGATTTTATGGAGGTTTTCTTTAAAGATTTTACAAGGGACTCAATTCAGTAAACGTCTGTGTGGGCAACGGTTGCGTATACCAACGTTACTGCTAAAAATTTTAAAGTTGAACGAAATAAAACGAATTGCACCAGTTCTTTCAAAATGTTCAAATGTTTGTTAAGCTTAAAGGACTTAACTACGGTGTCATCAGTCCCTAAACTTACAAACTACTTATGAACTACCTACAACTAAGGACGGCACAAATATCCATGCCCAAGAGGGGATTCGAACCCCCGACCGTAGTGGCCGTGCAGACCGTGACTGAAGCGCCTCAGTCCCCTCGGCCACCGCGGCCGGCGCACCAGTGGTTTGCGTCATATGCTATTAAAATATTTGAGTAAACCAGAAGCTTTTTGGAGTCGTGGTCCGTGTTATGATTCTCAAAATTAAAAATTTCTAGGTGCTTTAGACCGCTCGTCTACTCCACCGCGGATGCACGTTAGGACTTAAAAATTTTCATTGTCATTCAAACTATGAAATTATTCATGTGTACTGACAGTTTATGATATGTTCAGAACTGCAATACTTCTGAATACGTATTGTCGTCCAAGAAATCGTTGTGGAAAGCCTCCAATACTCGTCATCATAACAGTGTGGTGTAGCGATGAATAAAGCCAGATGGTATGTGTCCACGCTGCTCTTCTTAACCCGGCATCGTTAGTCGTTCTCATGTACTTGCTTATTGGCGGTATCAAAGTGAGTCCCAGTTGATTTTAAGGGTGTGCCCCTCAATTTGCTGGTCTCTGTGCGTGGTAATGGACATACTGTGAACACCTTGCACTACCAGCCTCAAAATGTATCTATTGTGAGATGCATTGGAACACCTTTCCTGTGTATATCCTATATATTTAAATTCCCGATTATTGGAATTCCCTCTGTTAGATTTGTGTGCGCGTCCGTGAGACGCTACCCCAAAGTCCTTTTGACATTAAATTTTGAATATATGACACCCACAGCTGAAATATTTATTCTTTCTCTCTCGGAGCTCTCTATAAGATAAGAAAAGAAGATGAAGCGTTCCATTGCATGGTCCATCACCTCCTCTGTTCCATTATCTAATTATGCATTTCAAACACAATTAATAACAAGATTACCTGACATAGTGGGGTCTGGAGGCGATCTAGTCGTTTTATATTTTTGAAAATGACAAGCCGAGATCGCACGCTAACAATTTATTAAATGACGACCGGTTTCAGTGCACTGTGTCACCATCATCTGGTCACATATATGTTATAATCTGGTCATCTTGTTAAAAAAATATTAGGTATAAAATAACAAGTGCAACATTGCACTTAGTCACTATATAAAAAAATACAGAAGTTAAAAACATGACAGCTTACAAAATGTGACTAAGTGCAATATTGCACTTGTTATTTTATAGAGAATGTTGAACAGATGGGGCATAACAGCTTTGAGATAATGCAGAACGACATATTGACCATAGCTGTTTATTTTACAGTCTGTAACAGTCAGCCACTGTGATAGTGTCAATGACTAGAGCAATGACAGCAAATACTTATGTTATAACTTTGAATTCTTGTATAACGACATGTTAAGCTATTACCTAATCTCTTCTAAGCTTGATAATGGTAAATGACCGAAACCGGTAGTACTGAGGAAAAATAAACAGCTATGGTCAATATCTGGATCTGTTATTTTATACCCAATTGTTTTAACAAGATGACCAGATTATAGCATATATGTGACCAGATGATGGTGACACAGTGCACCGAAACCGGTCGTCATTTAATAAATTGTTAGTGTGCGATTTCGGCTTGTCATTTTGAAAACTATATACAATTAATAACAATCAAACATAGAATATCCAGTAATGGCTGTAGCCCTGCCCTGATTGACAGTATACTCAATAACAAGATAGGAAGATTATTACAACACTGTTGTATGCTGGCCAGCGAGACCAAATCAGTAAACTGATGTGTCATTCCACATTTAGGTATAGTTTCAGATTACATAAGTGAAGAGTTAAAATCTCGAAATTACAGGCCTGCATTTTTCAACACAAACAACATTTCAAAGTATTTATTCAGCAGTATGGACAAAATTCAAACACTATCACAGAGTGGTGCGAACAAGATCACGTGCAAACGTTGTGGGAAAGTGTATGTTGGTCAGTCCTGCAGGGCTGTAGCTATTATATGGTCAGAACATGAGAGAATCTGGAGTTTATAAAAGACAGATTCAACCTTTCTCTGCTCAGAGAAAACCATAATTACGATGTACACTACGAAAGCCTACATTCCCCGAAGAAAAGCAGAAAGATGACACTCAAAAAAAAAAAATGTTCAAATGTTTGTAAAGCTTATGGGACTTAACTACGGGGTCATCAGTCCCTAAACTTACAAACTACTTATGAACTACTCACGAACTAGGACGGCACAAATATCCATGCCCGAGGGGGGATTCGAACCCCCGACCGTAGTAGCCGTGCAGACCGTGACTGAAGCGCCTCAGTCTTCTCGGCCACCGCGGCCGGCAAAGATGACACTACAGGAATTATTGGAAATCAATAAACATTTTGCTGATAATTCCAGTTTAGTATTAAACGATCAGATCCATTCCCCTTTACACCTAACCTTTAAGTTATAGTTTCCAACCTTCCTTTTCAACATAAATAATCCAGTCAGTTTTGATGCTTTACATATAGTTATCATAATTTTATATTAATGTTAGTAACTCTCATAAAAATGTAGCCTACTTGTAATGTACTATCCTGTGAACTAGTCGATTTTCTGTGATAACATATTTGTAAATGGTAACATTCTTGTAAATCTTTAAAACCATGTATACTACAGTCAGTTGTTACCTGATGATGGCCTGAGAAGCCGAAAGCCGGTTTGTGACGAATAAATAAATTTGTGCAGAACACCAGGAAGTTGTTCCTTTTTTATATTAAAAAGGTGGATTTAAAATATAAAGCTATACTTAAAAAAACTTTGTTTACTACAGCTGTAGGCCACTACAGCTATAATTTAATGCAGTCTTTTAGACTACTTTACGGCCGATTTCGCAACGAATATCAGTTGCATCTTCTGGTGTATTACGTAAATCCTTGTCAATTATTACATAAGTTACGTAAGGTCTGATTACATAAAAAATGACCACTTGTTTGCTGAAATTTAAAGGTTAATGGTGTCTTACAGTTTCACGGATTAGAATAGTTCCATGACAGAACCCTAAATTGATTCGCATGTTCTTTGTTGGATTATTAACAAGTAGCAGCACGCACAAAATTCTTTAAACTGGCAATCGATGTGGTCATTAGCCGACGATGCGGTATCCAGTAATCCTTGCTAACCGGAAAGCAAGTCCCGAAAGAGCAATCATGAACGTCCATTAGTTACTTTTCATATAGTATAATCCAATTCATTGAGACTCATTTTTGCGTTTTATTGAGCATCTTTAATGTAATCAGACTTTTTTGCAATATACCATAAAATGCAAAAAATCTAAGTAGGTAACTGAAATTTCATAATGCAATAAATAATTTAATCCTCCGTAATCTAAGCTACGTTGACGGGTCTTAACATTAGCACGATGTTTATCTATTTTATCCAACACAAACAAGATTACATTTGATGCATCGGATATTATTTCTCTTACTTATAAAAAGGGATGTGTGTATGGAAGTATGGAGACCTATGAATGTCCCCTATAGACTGTAAGACGACTGGAACAATTTTGATAAAAACTGTAGGAAATATTTTGATTATCCCAGCGGGTGAGTCTATCACTTGGATCGCTTTCAGACACCCCTCTACCCCCAGCCCCGTGATTCAAACATTTACAGCGAACAGATAGCTTTTTTTTTTTTTTTTTTTTTTTTTTTTTTTTTTTTTTTTTTTTTTTTTTTTTTTTTTTTTTTAATTACGACAACTCCAAGTAACGATCCAGCATCTCATATGTCCTGTCTCAGGTGGAGCCGCAGTAACTGTGCTGTTAGTTTTTTTTTTTTTTTAATTATGAACATATCGTGCAATGACAACTGCATTAATATTGATGATTAAAACAACTACGCTTTAGTGGACATACTATTAACGAGTACGCAACAGGCAGCCGTCATGGTGGCTAAGTTGTTTCGTCGTAGACTCTGACATTAATGTTTTTGGGTACATAAGGACTTGCATGCTGAATTTTTTCTCCATTATGAAGAGTAGTCTCTACTGCATCCGTCATGAAAGATAATTAGTAGAAAACTACAAGATATGCTAAAAAATATCTTTTTATGTGCAAAGGGCTTTCGTGGCCCCTTCCTTAATAATTTCACAGTAATATTTCAAACTCTTATCTGTTCCGATACTGTGCGAATTAAAACCAAAAGAAACTTCTCTCCATAGATGTTTATAGATATTGAATATAAACTCAATCTGTGCGAAGCCGGGAGGGTTGCCATTCTTTATATATAAAAAGTAATAACTGTGTGTTAGTCTCGCTTAAACTCAAAAATGGCTTGACCTATATGTATAATTTTATTTTTTTATATTTGTTTTAATACATTGTTGCTTTAAAAAGGAAAAGATTGTGGTAAATCAAAAACAATAGCTGAGAACAAAAAAATAAAGAAAACATTTAACATCCGACGCCTCTTATATATGGGATAGGGAGCTACAGCTGTCGAGAGAATAAGGGGAACACTTCTACTCTTTCGATGCAAAGGAATGTTAATACGTGAGTGAACACGAAAATAGAAGTATCGATGTTTAATCTCCTTCCTATATACAAAGAACATTGTACCACTTTGTGTTTGTTTGTCTGGAATTTATACAAATCTACTGTTTCATTTCGATCTGGATGAAATTTTGAACACTTGATCTTCAAACAACAGGAGTAACGCCATCTACTTAAATTTTCATGGTGCATGGCGAAGGGTGCTTTATTTACAAAAATCGTCACAAATAAACGGTTTATTCCTGTCGGGAAGATTTTTGCATACTTGACCATCAAAACAAAAGGGTACTTACAGACTTTGACGACGATTTATTAATTATTATAACGTTCGCTCTTGTAAGATTGATTTCGTGGGGAGGGTTTTTATAAAGCTGCAGTCAGCATATGGCACATGTGAAAGGGTTCTTTTCAGTTAACTTCGGCAGTGTGTGACTGATCGCCACGAAAGTGGACAGGTACACATGATTTTTCATAGATAGGGGAGACAGGAGATGTACTAAAGAGGCGGAATGAACAGAGCGAGGTCGAGGAAGTAGAAGGGGGGCGTGGATTAGACGGGAGGGAGGAGATAGCCAGAAAGATGGGGAAGAAAAAGGTGGACAGAGAGAGAGAGAGAGAGAGAGAGAGAGAGAGAGAGAGAGAGAGAGAGAGAGTGAGAGAGAGAGAGAGAGAGAGAGGAGATGGCCAGAAAGATGGGAAAGAAAGAGATGGACAGAGTGTGTGTGAGAGACAGTATTGAACATGGATTGCATGAGTATGGAATGAATAAATAACAAGGTAAGGCCAGGTGTGCAGATAGCCGTACCTAAACTCGCTATTACTGTTTTGCATGGATGGCGAAGCAATCAAACATGGGGCACCAATTATTGAAACGAAAGTTATTGAATGGTTATGGCAGAATACATCAAAGTGACTTATTCCCTTGTTTTGGAAAAGTAAGCTTGGATACTTGGTTGACGTATTATTCAGTCATAAAGAAGGGAAATCGACCTTGGTAGCAGCGTGACTATCGTTCTGTTACAAAAGAAATTCTGTTCACCTTTCCAAAATTAATGTGCGCGAAGAAACTGAGTTCTGCATACTTACGAACTGACTCCTCGTCAGAGCTGAGCAAAGCAGTGGAAATGATATCCCCTGCCCCTCAATGCCGCGACATGTGGGTTGAGACACGGCTGTGGTGTTTGGGGCAACGGTATTGCTTCTCACATGTAGCGTAAAGTGTCTGTGTGCGTGCAAACAAGTCTGGTTCTACTCTGAATTAACTTCACGGAAAACCTCTAAACAAATATTACTTGTTACTTAAGGGATGAGATGCCATGGTACATGCATTAAATATTCTCCTGACATTTCCCCCTCGCCTGTGGAAGACGAAAGGTCACGGGAAAGTTTAATGCATGTACCACTGCATCAGAGTGCGAGGGTTTTACGTAATGAAAACTACTGGCGTGAAAGTCTTCGGTGTATGATCAAACATTATTCATTAAATGGACGGTGGTGTGAGTCCACAGCAAAGAAAAAATAAGTTCCTTTTTTATTATTTCAGACATTTAACGGCCTGACAATACGTCTAGTGAAATTTAAAGTAAGTTATGATTCTGAATGAAGCTCCTCTATAACCTTACACTAGACGGAAGCTTCATTATTAGCATTAGAAATCTGAATTGTTGACCTACCCAATCTCACACCAGCCGATAGTACTGAATCCGACAGCACACTAGGTTCCACAAAAAATCTGTCTGCAGAAGTGGTTCTTCACGTAATAGCAATAAACCAAAACGATTCATTGATGGCTGTAAGCAAAACACGGAAATTTTTCTGCGACAACAAACAGTTAATGAGACTGTTCAACGTGGTTTAGACTATGTGTTTAGCCCCAGATCAAAGCCGGTTGAGGAGCATTAATGTCAGGAGCAAAGTGAGATGGGAAACCACCGTGTTTCTCCCGCGGGGTAACGAAATTTTACCTCCCAATAGTACTGCACTTTCGACTGAAGGTCACCACCAGGCATAGCTCTTAGTTTTGCTCAGCATTATAATTGTTTAGAATAAAGCATCTAGTCCACAAATGACGTGACAGAATGTGGACAGCGAAGTTAAACTATCTTAGCTCCTTCCTGACTTTATAGAATTTTGACGATACTTTGGCTCACCACCGGGGTGGTATGTAGAGTAACTTCATCTTTTCGGGATATTAACTATCTCTTACTTGCCGCCCTCCTCTCGCCAGTCGTAAACCGAATGGGCAACTTGGATTTGGCTTTCCATTTTTCCTAATAATGTGTCCCCTCTACCGAGCAGCCGTAAGTCGTAGCTACCTGTCTGGCGTTTGCAAATTTTTAGAGGAGAAAAACAGTTTCACACTTTACTGACTCTGAAAATCCTACACTAGCAACTTATCAGTGATTTTCGGGACATGCTGCAATTATTCAAAGCGAGCTCATACCTGAAGTTATGTCGCAACGTGAACCGCACGCAACAGTAAATATATCCACTATGAAAAGACCCCAGCCACTAGTTATAATTAACTGATTATTACTAAAAACATGCAAATCAATTGGATATATATATATATATATATATATATATATATATATATATATATATGTGTGTGTGTGTGTGTGTGTGTGTGTGTGTGTGTGTGTGTGTGTGTGTGTGTGTGTGTGTGAGTGACGTCTTAAGTCTTTCCACATGGCATAGTTATTCTTGAAGATTACGGAAAAAAATATTAGCGTTTGCCATTATAGGGCATCTGGCATCATACACTTTCATACCCTCGTTATTTAGTCAAAGAAGCTTCAGTCCTATCTCGTAAATATTTACATACGAGGGTTAGAACTTAAATAGTGACAACTATTTATTCACAACAGATACAAAATAGTTACATGTTTACACCTGTTACTGTCTTCAAAGTAGTCATTAGCATTGTGTAGAACCCTTTGCCAGCGATGTGGAAGACGTAGTATACCTTTAGAGAGCATCTTCTATTGATGGTGCGAATGGAGCGGTCTACTGCCTGTCGAATCTCTGGAACAGTTCTAAAGCGATTGCTACGAAGTGGTTCCTACACCTTCTGAATCAAATCAAAGTCACCAGGACTTAAGTCCGGGGAGTATGGTGGATGGTACAGTACTTCCCAGTACCATCGATCGAACAGCGCAGCCACAACCTTGCGCTGCACGCACCCGCGCATTGTCGTGAAAATGATGGGTCGGTTTCGCGGGTAGTGTTGCCGTTTCTGTCGCAGAGCAAGACGCAGACGCTCCAAAAATGAACAGTAATACTGTGCAGTGAATGTCTGCCGTGGAGGAACGTAATGCGTAAGGATAGCACCATGACAATCGTATACGAGATTCACCGTAACTTTCACCCTACTGCAGCTCTGAGGCAATTTGCAACATTCGTTGTACTGGCGTTTCAGTCTTGACTCCTACGATGTGGCCCATGTCGCATCCATTATTACGATATGGCGTGAGAAATCCTCATCTTCACGTTCATATTGCTCCAAGTGCGTGTGAGCAGCGTCGTATCGCATCCGTCAGTTCATGCGGAACGCACCGTGATGGAAATTTCGCATGCCTAGGCATTCCTTCAAGATAAGAAGCACAGTCGTAAGCGGTAATCCAGATACGTAGGCGAGCTCATGAATCGTCTGGCGTCGACCACTGTCCAGTCACGTGGCAACAGCACTTCTTCTTCAGAGAAGCAAAGATGACCTGCCAGATGCATGTCTGCCACAGTCTGCCGACCGTCGTTGAAGGCATTTGCCCATGGTGCCACTGTTCAGTATGAAAATGTCTATTTCCATCATACATTTTAAAGACCGTTTATGACAGTGTCCTGCTATACGATCTCTGGCACATTCAGTCTTGGTTGGTTGGTTTGATTTTTAAAGGGACTAAACGGCTATGGTTATCAGTCCCCATTCAGTCTTACCCAAATCCATTACTCCTGTTTCAAAAACATTGTGACCTAGTTTCGTCAGACCGCTCAGTTACTTACTGTTACAAGACTCTTTAAGTCTGAATTAACTTATCAAAATGCAGGCTTACAACATTCCAGATGCATATATTAGTTGTTCACCTGTATCCTTATCGTCCATAAACCGCCTCTCATTTATCCTGTCCTCCTTGGTAGTACTTACTCACCCGTAGCAATGTCATATACAACTTAAATCCCATTCCCTCCTTACGAGATATCTGACGTTTTTCATTCCGTGAGGGTCAGAAATTGCCTCATTGTTGAATTTTCTTATTGTATCCATACAATCAGCCTTGAGCTGTGCCATCCAGAGTTTTGGATGCCGGCCGCGGTGGCCGAGGGGACTGAGGCGCTTCAGTCACGGTCTGCACGGTCACTACGGTCGGGGGTTCGAATCCCCCCTCGGACATGGATATTTGTGCCGTCCTAGTTCGTAAGTAGTTCATAAGTAGTTTGTAAGTTTAGGGACTGATAACCCCGTAGTTAAGTCCCATAAGCTTTACAAACATTTGAACATTTTGAGTTTTGGATGGTCGCAACTGATGCAATACTTGAAATTTTTATTTGGCTTTTAGAGATACCATGCAGTTATTTTCTTCAGTAGATTTATATTTGGCGGATCACAACATAAAACCAATGACGGAAATCAAGATAAAAAAAGGAATATGCGTATTCTGACGCACTTTGAACGGTCAGATTCTGCGAAATATTTCATTGTCAATATCAAGAGCTATTGTCTTTCCAAGAGCACTCAAGGCACTATAATTTGCCGAAAATCTCATTGCATCATCGGGAATAGTTCTCGAAATAAAAGGGGTGTTATGTTTTACGTGATTAACGTAGACATATTCACAGAGTTCCTCTTCAATTCCAGTGGAATATACTCTAACTGATCGTTTCCTACCAGTATTATAATGTTCCAGCTGTATCTTATCCCTTTCCATGAATCACGTGTTAATTTAGTCTTTATTCATTGTGTTTCTTAACCGATTCCTTGTAGACATTTTTGTAACAATTATTGCTGGAAGATTTTGAGTAAATTTTACTTTCTTAAGAGGATCTGTACTAAAGGGCAATTACACTAAAAATGACGACTCTTATCGTATACTACTAGAAGATTATTTTGTTCATGAGATGATACACCCTTATTTCTGAAAACACGAGCCGCGGCGGAGCTACCGAGAGCATTGAGGCGCTATGCTACGATGGCGGGGGTTCGAATCCCCCCTCGGGCAACGATGTTTGTGCCGTCTTTAGTATAACGTAGTTTATAAGTAGTTTGTAAGTTCAGGAACTGACGACCCCGCAGTTAAGTCCCTTAATCTTAACAAACATTTGAACTTTTTTTTTTAATTTTTTTTTTATTTTTTATTTTTTATTTTTTATTTTTTTTATTTTTTTTTTTTTTTTGAAAACACGACTTGCCTACTACACACTAATTGTCAAAATATTGCTAACCTGCAGAAGAAACCGTGATCAGGACACTTATTGAAAATTACAATACTAAGATAGTGTTAGTTCAAGAAACGTGGTTGAAAACGGAATTGTTTACTAATTATTACTAACGAAATTCCCAATTCAAGTTGGAAAATTTATGAGTTTTATAGTATTTCGCACATTACTTGTTAAAAAAAGTGTTAAAATGTTTGTAATACTAGAAATAAAACTAATCTACTTTTGGATAGTATCTTCTTGTCCCTTGTGCAAAAACGCGTACAGCATGCTGCCACCGACATTATTAGCACGCTGCTACAAGAAATAAAAAAAGCTTTGTAAAATTCCACGCACTTTAAAGCTAAACCGAAGAGTTTCCTCAGGGCTCACTTCCTCTTTTCTGTCGAGGTATTCTTGGAAGAATTAAAAAGTTAATTTATTTTATCTGCTACGTCGTTTACTTATTCTTAGGCCTGTCGTGTGCGTAGGATTGCTATACTTTTCTCTTTACCCATTACTGCCCTTTGTAACGTACTGACGTACTTACTTGTTCCATGCCCACGGAGTCTTTTTCCTTAACTGGATTCGGCGAAACATGATAAGTAAAAGTAAATTACTCTAATATAGGTCTCTGTTTCGCTTAAAAGCCAAATTATGCAAACACTCGTCTCGAGAGACGAGTTGATGAACTCGAAGTAATACAATAGGAATAAAGAAATTAATTAAAGACTGAAATGGAGTACCCTTTACAGATTCCGTTACTTATTTCTGATTACATCTTATTTCACGTCAATCCCGCTACTTCAGATGACGTAAAGTATCAAACCTCGATCGGTATGACAATGTAGTGTAAATGTTATACATATCCTAACATATCTCCAACATTTTTCGACTGACAGAGCACTTAAGGAAACGTTCGGTGTCATATGGCTCAATATGATCCGTGGCTGAACAAACAAAGGGAGATAACTTCTTATATCTCGGGCCCACAGTGTTATAAATGTCGTATATTGACATAATGCGAAATGATAGTCCAAACACTGTAATTAATTATTTATTATATGACATCTTTCGGCATTAAATGCCATCGTCAGGTGTTTCGTATTTAGAGATTGTAAGTGCTTCAACTATTTATTAGGTGATGTTTTACATTTAATTTATGAACTGTAGCCAGTTACAGCATCTGTCAATACCTCAGATGCTACTATTCATAAATCAAATGTAAAACATCATCTAATAAATAGTCAGTTAAAGCACTTACAACCTCTAAATTCGAAACACCTGACGATGGAATTTAATGCCGAAAGATGTCGTGTGTGATATATAAATAAATAATTAATTACAGTGTTTGTAACTATCCTTTCGCATTATAAATAATGGTAGAACTAAAGCAATATCATTACTGGAGCTTTCTGTACGATGCGTCAGCTTTCCCAACACATTGCAGTTGCTTGGCTGCACGTGTGTCTCAGGATAGTCAAATAACTCCTCATCTCGGGTCTGTGCTAAATAGAGCAGAAATTATTTAGACACATTTTCTTAGAGAACAGTAACCTTGGAAACACAAAGTATAAAATTTAGTAATAGGACAGCTGCGCATCAAAGTCATGGTAAGAGAGAGAGAGGGAGAAATGTTGACGTTGCTGCTGTCACATTTTTGGATCAATTTATATCCTACTGAGCAAAGACAGACTTTAAAAGTCCTGCTACTTACCTCACAGTGAAGAGGAAATAAATCTCCTGTTGATTCATCGAGCGAACATCTATCACCAGCCGGACAGTATCTCTATATCGGATATCAGGCGTTCCGCCTGCAAAAGTTGGTATCTGGTGTAAGATTTATCCTTTCCTGGGACTGGAGGAGGAGCAGTACTATACTATCATTAGATCATGGCCCCATCTTTTATAATAACAAGATCAGTACCGCGCTGAATGCAGCTATGCATTGCCAATACTCCTAACGCTTTGTCTCCGGCACTAAGGATTAGGGTGAATCGTGCATTAAGTCCTGTTTCTTCCGTAATTCTTTTGAAGAACGCGGTTGCGGAAAGACTGTAACTGCTAGTTGACAGGAGATGTATGCAAGAGCAGATTCAGCATTAACGAACATCTAATTTTACTTTTCTCGTACAATCACACCTAAAAGCAAGATATAAAACTTTATTTTAATTTTTAATTACCTTATAGTTATTAAAACGAAATTTGTCCATGCAATAGGAGCAGCTGTGTGGGTGAAATTAATTCATGTTAGATTCAAATCTTGCTTCCTTTTCTGTCAGAAGTCTTATATTATTGATCAAATAATTAAAACTAATGTCCGACACATTTCAGAGTAGTTAAGATAAACAAACGCATACAGATACAGAAAAAAATATTTTTTTGTCAAGAATCTTCAACTGTTAAACGACTACAGTAAATAGCTTCCGAAAGTATCTAGACACTTGTTGTAGCATTGCACGAGTTCCTGTATGTCTTCTACATAGAATGTTGCCGCCTGCGCATTCAGCCATGTGGTAATATGTTCTTTCATAGCAAGGGCATTAAGTGTAAACTTACGGTCGTGCTTAATCTTTACTTCAAATGTTTATAAATGTATTGGACTCAACTGCTGGGCTGTTAGTCTGTGGCTTACAAAGTACTTAAAGTAAAGTAAATTAACCTAAGGTAAACACATGTCTGTGACATGGCGCCTATAACCACTCGGCCATTCCCGCGCGGCTAGGTAGAGATATTACCGTACACCCGTTGCCTTGACAATGGTTTGTTAAAGTAGTAGTCTTTTCTGGTTTTTATTTATGTTTTTTTTTTCCTTTTTAATAAGAAAGGAAGGATATCGGCTGTAATCACTGAAAGATATCGTGTTGCCAATTTGCTTGGAGTGATATACAGATATCATGTCAAGGGAAACGGCGATCGTAGATATCGGGTGGCAGATTTCAAACTCTGTCTTCCAGAACGCAAACAGTGTGGAGATGAATTGGGTTTGTAGACTGGTACATAACTATTATTGGAGTCAGAAATGCAGGTAGAACTTTTATTTTCTCTTTTCGTAGTTTCACTGACTGATGAGTGTTCAGTTACTTACATTAAAAATACACTTTAGAAGTCATAATGGAGAAAAACAGATATCTTAATGTGATGGTTAAAATTAAAATTGGGAACAGTCCACATCGCAAAATTGCTGCTTCTATTTAAGGACCGGTATATCATGACCATCTTCAGGTAAATATCACCATGATGGCAGGCAGTGGCGGTAGATGCATCAGGTCTCACAGACGTGAGCACTTCACGTTTTTACGGCCTGCAGTGTATACCGCCACCACTTGCTATCATAGTGGTGTTCATCTCATGGTCTTTATAGACAGAAACCGTTCAGGGGATAAAAATAGCAATTTTGCGACTTGGACTGTTTTCAATTTAAATTATATAAAAATTAAAAAAAATCATATTACTACCATTGAGATCTCCAGGTTTCTTTGAGGGTAGCTGACTGCTGGTCTGTAAAACTAGCATAGTACCGTTCTGTTTGCTAACTGGTAAATCCTGCAGTAGTCCCACTTTCCGTAACGTTGGTTGTCGCAGGATTCTGTCAGATTTGAAAGTAAAAATCAACAAAATAATTAAGATTTTAAATTTATTACGTTTAAATTTTAAATAACTAAGTGGATATCCTTTATAAAAAAAAATACATTTTCTGTGATTTCACTGCAAGTTTAAGATACATTTTGTGTTAGACTTGTTTCCTTTTCCCAAATAAATAGTGTTAATAACATCGTAAACAGGATGAAATACGCCCGCTCTTCTATCTCAAACATTCTTCCTTGACATTAATTGCCACAGAGAATCTCGTGGTCACACTCTGTTGATCAGCAAGAAACTTCCTAATTCTTTCAGACTCTCTTTCATAATTATCAAATGCTTGTAAAGCTTATGAGACTTATGTGCGGAGTCATCAGTACCTAAACTTTCAAACTACTTATGAACTACCTTATACTAAAGACGGCACAAACATCCATGCCCGATGGGGGGGGGGGGGGTATTAGAACCCCCGACCAGGAACGGCCTCGGACATCGGATCATAGCACCTCAACGCGCTCGGCCGCTCCGCCGCGGCTCATAATTATCCGTTATGCAAAATATATCTACACAGTATTTCTAAATGATACAGACAAACTTCGTGGGGTTATAGCTCGAGGAATAAAACGAGGTAGGTAACGCATGTCCGGAAACGTCACCAACGGCACTAGCGAGAGCGAAAGTTATAGGTGGTGACGCCTGCTGCACAACACCACGTAAGTCTACAAAGCACAACAAAGTACTAATGTCGTTCTCTTTCAGTTACATCCATTATACTATGTTATAGCGTACAACATCGGAGATTGTGTGGGAGGTTTTGAAAGGCAATAAACCATGGGGAAGCCCAAGTACGTCACCATCATCCATCATGGCAAGAGAGTACTGCATTCATAGGTTAAAGCGCCTGTTCATACAGCTGCTAGCTCCATCTTCTCCACCGGAAATCGTTAGTCACTCGCAAACCCCGATTATAAGAAAACCACGTATTACAGAGCTTCCCGTGGTCGACGTGCACAGAACGACGCGTTCGCCGCTCGAGGGGTAGCCTAGCGGCAGGCCCAGCACCTGTGATTTGGACTCTCGGTGGCGCCGTTGCGTGACGTTTCCGGACACGGGTTCCCTATCTCCATTTGTTCCTCGAGCCTCCTCTACTACCCGACGAAGTTTGTCGGTATTATTTATAAACACCCTTTATCTAATATATATATATATATATATATATATATATATGCGAAGGTTACTGAGCCAAAAACGAAAGCGCACTACTCATAGCTCAGGAGATTTGACGTCATGAGAGGCCAAGGCGTGATTATACCCAGATTTATGCGACAATTAGCGTAAAATGGCAGTAGTTAGAGACCTGCAAGCAAGTTTTCATGTAATTTCGGAAGTTTTTGAAGCCTTTTGTAAATGACGCCCCCCCCCCACCCCTAAATGATGAAACGAAAACAAGTCTACCGCTCACAACAGTTCCCTTTCAGATGCCGTATAACTGTCGCATTAGGCATCAACTTGTAACAAAGTTAGCATTACAGAATTTCATGTTACTGTTTATTTTTGTCTGCAAGTTTCCTTTAATTCCCTTGCATCCAAAATTAAGCAATCTGTTTTCTTAGTCCTATTTATTTATTTATTCGTGTACGAACTACATCACAATTGTAACTGGAAGAAGCCAGCACACATTTAAACTACAAAGTAAGTGCTTTTACAAAAAACAGTAGTCAAATACAGAGATGAAGCATAAAGTACAGAATTAAGTCGTTTTACAAAAAACGGTAGTCAAATATAGAGATAAAATATAAATTACAGATTTAAAACTTTAAAAACAGAGATAGACAAATACAACATATAGTACAACTGAATCATATTTTGCTCGTCCAGAAATCAGTGTAAGCTGCGGCTGTCCCAGTGTATTTCAGAGATCCTCTTGAGTGCACTCTCTAGATGCGTCCACTAAAGGACATTTTAGAAGGTGTTCCATCCTCTGTAATGCACCACACTCACACTCGTCACTGTCTGTGTAGCCCCACCTTTTCATAAGTTGTTTTGACCGCCCCACGCCCACAGGAAGTCTGTTCAGCGTGTTCCAGTGTTGCCAGTGTAGTGGGAGCCCTGGGGTAAGGCTTACTCTGTGATAAGGGCTTCAGGATGTTATTCTTGCCACAGTGATTTTATGGAAGTTACGGTTGGTTCCACTGAAAACATGAAGCTTCGTCTAGATTGTAGCCTTTTGGGCACAGGTTGGTTTTGTACAGCAGGTGACGATGGTCGTTTATTTGTTTATTCCTTTGTATCGAGCTCAAGAAAGATCTTCTAATATTTGGTGGAGCGATACCCAATAAGGAATATAAGTAGTCCACTATAGTAGGTTTCAGGCAGCCAATTATCTTCCTGCAGGAGTTGTTTAGAACCACATCTAGTTTTTTAGTGTTGTGAGATCTTTCCCAAACTGGGCATCCATATTCAACGACCGAAAAACATGTGGCTAGGGCTGTTGAACGAAGTACTTTTGCGTTGGCACCCCACTTTGCAGATGTCAGTTTGTTCAGTATGCGATTACGTGTTTGTACCTTAGCTTTTGATTTTTTCAATATGTTTCTTATATGTCAGGGTTCTGTCAAGAGTGATGCTCAAATAGGTTGGATGAGAACAATTATTCAAACGTACATCATTCCAGATGATATCGAGCAGTTTTGCTGCTTCCCTGTTTTTGAGGTGGAAGAGACAGACTTGGGTCTTACTTGGGTAATCTCTACTTATATAAAAGCGAAAGGACAGTCCTCACTCACTGATTAAACACAAAATCTCCAAAACTACTTCACCTATGGGGCCGAAATTGGGAGGGAATGTAGTTTATAGGTAGAAAACGTCAGCTAAGAATGTATTTTGTGATAGGTGCATGGCGGAGCGTACTTCTCCTACAGACTCACGAAATGTACAGTTTCACTCCGATCTTTACGAAATTTCGCACGCTTGACCTTGAAAACAACAGGAGTGTCACCGTCTACCTTACGTTTCGTACGGTGCATGGGGGAGGGTACTTTGCATCATAAAAATTGATTTCTAAATACCTCTGGCGCGCAGTAACACGAGAACGGCTCGACCGATTTTCATTTTTTTAAATTTTTATTTATTTATTTATTTCGTATTGTCATAACAAGGGTTGTGTGTAATAAGACTAGAATAGTAGAGAACATCAAAGTCCATTTCTCAAGGTGACCCTGCATAGAAATCTATAGTTTGTTCCGATATTGATCAAATTTTGCACACACTATCTTAAAAAAAAGAGGAATGTCACTTTCTGTGTAAATTTTCGTTTGGTGCATGGTGGAGGGTACTTACGAAATTTTAAGAATGCATAGTTTTACTCCAATCTTTGTGAATTTTTGCACACATGAGCTTTAAACCAAGAGGAAGATCACTAGGTACATAAACGTTTGTGTGGTACACGACAGAGGTTACCTTGTAGGAAACTTTGCCGAGAAAGGAAAAGTTGGAAACAAACAGAGAGATGGGAGAGAAAGAAGTGTCTGCAGAGAGAGAGAGAGAGAGAGAGAGAGAGAGTGTGTGTGTGGGTGGGTGGGTGGGAAGTTGGGGGAGGGGAGTAGATCCCCTCACCCCCTTCCCACACACACATCTACATCTGTATGGGACACTCTGCAAATCCCATTTAAGTGCCTGGCAGAGGGTTCATCGAACCACCTTTATACTATTTATCTCCCATTCCATTCTCGAATAGCACGTGGGAAGAAAGAACACCTGAATCTGTTAGAGTTCTGATTTCCCGTATTTTATTCTGATGATCATTTCTACCTATGTAAGTGGGAGTCAACAATATATTTTCGCATTCGGAGGACAATGTTTGCGATTTGAGTTTCGCAAGTAGCCCACACCGCAGCTATAAGCGCCGTTGTTGTAATGATTCCCATCCCAGATCCTGTATCATTTCCGTAACGCTGTCTCCCCTGTATCGTGACAATACGAAACGAGCTGCCATTCTTTGGACTCTTTCGATGTTCTCCGTTAAACCCACCTGATAAGGATCCCACACTGTTCTGCAATAATCCAAAAACGGACGGACAAGCGTAGTGTATGCAGTTTCTTTTGTAGATGTTTTGCATGTTTTAAGGGTTCTGCCAGTAAAACGCAGTCTATGGTTCGCCTTTCCCACGTTATATTGCCATGTGGACTATGCGAATGTAGGAGGATAAATAAACACTCGAGCGACGCCGGGTTTACAGTTTCTATGTAAATATAGTAAAGTAAAGCTAACGGAATCATGTAACTTATACAGGATAACACTGAAGAGACCCCAAAGAGAACAAACCACAACACAGTTGTAATGGATGTCCTTTTACTATTCCTCCAGACGCCAGCAGTATAAATTATACAAAAGTCGTAGCTCGCGTGCGGACTGTCAGTCCGCAAATTTCAAGTGTTCCGCTGCCGTTGCTCTAATCGAAATGAAGCAAAGGAGTATTGTATTGCTGCTGACTGTTGGGAAAATACCCCGATTATTCGAGTCATATGTCCACGGAGATAAAAGGGAAGACAATAATACTTTCGTGCGGACTACCAGTCCACGCTTGACCACTGTAGAGTAACCTGATCTGCGAGAACTGTCGCCGCTCCTGAGTGGACGCTGCCTACGCTGTTTTCTGCTTGTTTGGACAGCAACAACGGCGGAGTTTGCCGGGCGCGGTGTTTCTTTGTTTTCCATGTGCCGAGTGTAGCGGTGGCAGCAGTCAGAGGGTGGGGGGGGGGGTTAGGGCTGGGAAGGACTTATCTGTGCAGAAGTCTGCGCTGACAAAGGGCGGCGCAGATGGCACGGCCGGGGCGAGCAGCGGCGAGCGGCGGCTGATGAATGTCTTTCCGATACCGCGGCGGCGCTGATAGCCGCGCGCCGACTGCCGGCTCAGGGGGCGGAAATAAAGGGGCATTATCGCCACGGCCAGCGGGATCAGAATTAATGTCTCAACCCATTCATACTACGCGACGCCACCTGTAGCACGTGACACATTGGCGGTGTACCTTCATCCGATCAATTACGTTCCTCGTAGATGAATCATCAATCTTGTATTTGAATAATTTCGATAGGCTGAGGCGTAATTGTGCTGGAAAGGGGTGAAACTTGTAGAATTACTCTACGTTAATTAGTTAAGAGTTCTTGACATAACTGCCTAGTGGGCACGACACTTGGGTTCGAATCGTAGCCTTGTGGTTCTACCTTAATGACTATCATATAAAGTATTCAAAGTAGGGTTCGCCATCAGGTCATTGATTTAAATATCAGCTAAAACTGAGGTAACGCAGCGTGCTATCCGTTTCATTGTAATCTCTTATTCTACTTTCATTAATCTCACCAATTCTTCACGTCCGATTTCATATAGTTTTATCGTGTGTCCGGGATTTACATGGTAGGGCTGGCAAAAGGTTGTAAATAGAATGAGTAAATGCCAGGTTTGCTAATATGGTTGTAAATGGTGAGGATTTTCCGCCGTATGCAAGACACCTGATTTTTAATTTTTCCCAAACATATTTCAGCACATTTTCTGCTATCATCAGTGGGATGGTTTATTTTTTGTTCTGATAGTTACTCTACAATAATCTTTTCAGGTACTTCTAAAAAATTTTTGTAGTTTCATACGTTTTTAATTTTACTTAGCTTATCTGACGATATAACTATTTCAGTTTAGTAAAATTAGGCATATATATACGAGTATCACATTTTCTTATATACCTTTTACATTAGGCTACGGCCGCGGTGGCCGAGGTGACTGAGGCGCTTCAGTCACAGTCTGCACGGCCACTACGGTCGGGGGTTCGAATCCCCCCTCGGGCATCGATATTTCTGCGGTCCTTAGTATTAGTCAGTTCATAAGTAGTTTGTAAGTTTAGGGACTGATCACCCCGTAGTTAAGTCCCATAAGCTTAACAAACCTTTGAACATTAGGCTACATAAAACTCGTTAAGTAGCCTACTTATTTGTTGTTTTGTTATAAATGTGTCATCTGCAAACATAACAGAGTTCAAATTTTCTTACTTTCTAATTTTCGGTTCGAGAAAAACGCGTCATTTCTGTTTAGTACTTACGATTCTTTTCTTTCTCGTAAGTACTAAAAAAGATGACGCTCTTTTCTCGAACCGAAAATTAGAAAGGAAGAAATCTGTAAACTGTTTGTATGTTTGCAGATGACAACTTTGTACCAAAACAATAAATTAGTAGCCTACTGAACGACTTTTATGTCGTCTAATGTAAAAGGTATGTAGGAAAATGTTATACTCGTATATCTAGGCCTAATTTTACTAAATTGAAATAGTTATATCGTCAGATAAACTAAGTAAAATTAAAAATGTATGAACCTACAAAAAAAATTTAGAAGTACCTGAAAAGACTATTGTAGAGTAACTACAATATTTCAGAACAAAAAATAAACCATCCCACAGATGATAGCACAAAATGTGCTGAAACATGTTTGGGAAAAGTTAAAAATCAGGTGTCTTGCATACGGCGAAAACTCCTTACCATTTATCCAAGCAAGCACTGAAGAAAGAAGAACAGCAACATCAAAAGATGATTATGGTTGTAAATTTCATGAATAGAAACTATATCATGGCCCACAAGCAATTCTGGACCGTAATTAATTTTCAAAGGGGTAGGAATAGAAATTTGAAACTTGTTAGCAATGGAAAAGTATTTTACTTTACACTCTATAGATATTTTGACTGCCATGTTGTTACGACATGCATTGTCCCGTTCAAAAAATTTTTGTCACTACAACTTTTGTTGGATATGATGCAGTTTCTTAATATAAATGTATGTTGTCATACTTATATTACTTTAGTTTGACTCAGAAAAATTTCATTATTATAATCAGGAAAAAAGATTTATTATGATTGTTATTTTGTGCGTCCAGTTGAATACCTCGAATTTGTTTTCTTGCGTTGCATTCTCTTGAAACACTAAAAGGTCTATAAATATAGACCTATGAGGCAACAACTTTTTAGAAAGTAAAGAGATTTTCTGCCGGTCAAAGAATTCATGCAATTATTGTATGGTATTCTGGAATAGAGTTCTGCCATGCGATTAACTTAACGAGAGGTCAGGAGCGAAAACGGCAAGAAAAACAGAAGGTTCTGGAATGGCACACAGAGATAGGTCAGGGCGTAGACAAGTAATTCACCTAGAGCACAGCGAGCTCAAGGAATAAATGACTCATCCCCATCATCCATCACGTCAGTCTATTGCTGCGTCATGTGGGGTCGGCGTTATTTTGCTGCATTTTTTTCTTCCACAAATGTCTGTCCCGCGCTTATTTTCTGAGCCATCCTTTCTCCCGTAGGTCCCCTGCTATCTCCATCTCAGTTTCGGCCTTCCTATTCTCCTTGATCCTTCGATTTCCAGGTCTTCAAGTTTTCTCCCCGCGTAGTACTCCCCCTCTTCTCTGCACGTGTCCATACCAACTTAGCCTACCTTCATGGGTCTTCTTCTCTATGGCCCCTCATTTTCTCTGTTCCCCTGAGGTACTCATTCCTTATTCTGTCCTTTCGTGTCACCCTACTCATGCACCATAACATTTTCATTTCTGCCACTTGTATATTTTTCTCGTAGGCTTTTGTAATTGGCCAAGTTTCTGCACAGCATCGTAGGCCTCACCACAGACTTGTAAAGCTTTTCTTTCATTCTACAGCCATCTTGTCACACAGTACTCCGCTCAGTTTCTTCCAGTTCATCCAGCCATTATTAATCCTGTGCTGTATTTCAGCCTCCAGTCCTCCATCACTTTGCATGTTAGAGCCCAGGTATTTAAATTTCATGACCAGCGTAAGTTGTTCTTCTTCCAGGTTAATATATAGATCTCTGGCATCCTTCGTACACGTGTACTCTGTTTTCACCCTGATAATTCATATTTCCCTTTACTCTAGAGTTTTTCTCCACTGTTCAAGCTTATCTTGAAGTGCCTTCTGGGTGGATTCACAGATTACAACATCATCGGCAAACATCATGCTCCAAGGTGCCTCTTTTTGACTAGTACATCCATCAGAAGGTCCTCCTCTCAATGGAAATGCCTTCGTTGCACCTGCTCTGCTCCTGACTTGTGTCATTGCACGTTCAAAATGTTCAAATGTTTGTACAGCTTATGGGACTTAACTACGGGGTCATCAGTCCCTAAACTTACAAACTACTTATGAACTACTTACGAACTAGGACGGCACAAATATCCATGCCCGAGGGGCGATTGGAATCCCCGACCGTAGTGGACGTGCAGACCGTGACTGAAGCGCCTCAGTCCCCTCGGCCACCACGGCCGGCATTGCACTTTCATACATGTCTTCTACCACCTCGATATATTTTTCTGGCAGGCATTTACTTCTCAGACATCTCCATATCTCTTGCCTCGTCACTGTCATATGCCTCCTCAAGATCAATTAAGGCCATCTGAAGTTGAAACACGTCCACATAACGTGTTCCATTTAACTGACTCTCCATGAACAAATGTTGAGGAGCTTCAGATTTTTATTTTTTATTTTATCAAGACACTCCATTCGCAATATGCGAGGCATAATATACCAGGCATTATATATTGATTTAGTTTTATCTGTATGTAAAATTCTAAGTGTTGTACATGAGGCCCCAAATATGTATTAGTGTTTACTGTGATGTGCTCCCACTGGCCCTGGCTTCCACAGAATGAATGAAATTTTGTATGTAAGAAAGTTTAGCAAGTGCTAGACGCGCCTTGCCTGTTTTGTGTCATCGTTTCTTTCAAATGCTGGGCGTTGAATGTCTCTGGGCGAGAAATAGGTTGTCAACTGCTGAGCAGAACCCAGTCTTAGCAAAGATTCCTAATGTACTTTGCTCTTAACCTCCTTGGCTGGGATTTGGTCAGGTTACCTGCCTGACAAATGGTGACGCTCTCTGGGCTCCCCTCCACTAACCCTCCTCGGTAACGGCTAGGCGGTGGTGAAGAGAGCTATTCATTCGCTTCTTGGTTCCTGGTAGGGTAAGTACCTCTGGGTTTGGTTCTGCTGTGGCCTCGTGGCTCGACTTAGTTCAGGCTCCATAGTCGTACTTACGCCTTTTCACGAGTTTAATTCTGGGAGTGGCAGCTACACTATGTATAGTAGTGAGATTTTGCTTAATTTCGTACAGGATTGCTAATTTTATGTCGATTTTTGCTGGAATCTGATTCCGAGGCTCTGATGGTGTTTCTTTAGCACAATTCTTGCACTTTATAACTTTTAAATCATTTCTTCGCCTGTTTAAATATGTTCAGTGTTTTTCGCATTCTTATCGGAGTTGAACTGTAATATTTTCGGGGAATCTCGGTGCCTATACTGTTCGTACTTTGTCGACAAAACATGTGGACGATATCTGACAAAGCCTTCAGCTTTTCCATCATTCAGTGCACATGAGCAGTTAATAATTGTATAGCTAATTTGCTAATGTGTTTCCTAGTGAGTTTAGCGTAATAATTTTCCCCAAAAATTGTCCATTCTAACTTGTAATCTGTGTACTTGTCGGCCCACGTGTGCACTGTTAGCATGTTCCCTATCGTGGTTATTACCATAAACTAGATCTTTCAAATGTTCAAATGTTTGTATAGTTTATGGGACTTAACTACGGGGTTATCAGTCCCTAAACTTACAAACTACTTATGAACTACTTACGAACTAGGACGGCACAAATATCCATGCCCGAGGGGGAATCGAACCCCCGACCGTAGTGGCCGAGCAGACCGTGACTGGAGTGCCTTAGTCTCCTCGGCCACCGCGGCCGGCACTAGATCTTTTTCCTCTGTGTAGAAAGAGCCGTTGCATGACGTCTATCGTGTTTTTCATTTTCATGAAATAGAACTATTTCACTTCTCTGAATTTTTGTGACCGAATTGTGTATTGTGCTGTAGCAATCTGTTCAAATGTTCAAATGTTTGTTAAGCTTATGGGACTTAACTACGGGGTCATCAGTCCCTAAACTTACAAACTACTTACGAACTAGGACGGCACAAATATCCATGCCCGAGGGGGGATTCGAACCCCCGACCGTAGTGGCCGTGCAGACCGTGACTGGAGCGCCTCAGTCTCCTCGGCCACCGCGGCCTGCGTAGCAATCTGTAACCTTGCTTATCTAATAGATATTATTCCTCTGATCAGAAAGAATGGTTACACGATATATTTCGCGATCTTATTCTTTTCGAAACTGATTTTGTTAACTTTATGGTTATTTTGTGTTCCGATTTTGTAGAGTGCTGTATTGATCTAACAACTTTAACCTTCTGTAATTATCTTCTCCCTGTGCTAAATGAACGCCAGAGGGACCGTTTTTAGATATTATTAATTGAAATCTGGATTTAATGTATAGTTAGAAGTTCTAGGTAAACATTAACTTCCGTCTGTACATCGTACTTGTGTTCTTAAACCAAGTGTGTTTGTTTCTGATAGTTTATCATGAGCCTAAGCCACTATCTTGACACGTTATGGAAGCGAAGTACTATTTCATTGTGCGCGAGTGAACCTTCTATCTCCATTCTCCACATTGCTTGGCTGTCGTGTTGGTGTATTCCTGTCGGGTGCTTGGTAAGTACCTGCATGGCTTGGCGTATGAATCTGTGTGTGAATGTGTTGAAATTCCTCCGTTCCTCCCTATGAAACGTGATCGTAAATTAACCTGTACTCAACTTTGCAGGTGGACATTTTTAGGGCCATGTAATTGTTGATATTTTGAAATTTTGTATGTGGTGTTTTTTATTGTAATTTGTAAAAAATATGGTCTTCCCCCTTGTTGTTCCTCTTTCGAGCATTAAATTAATTTGTTAAACTATAATCCTTTTGTGCTAATTTAAATTCTCCCCTAATTTATTTTCGATTAATGTGGGGTAATTTGTTCATGTATCTTGTGTCTCTGCTCCCTTCTGGAGGAGAGAATATTTGCGTTTCCGTTACCAACATTTATGATTTCTGATTTAGATCCATGACTGTGGATAATTATTTAATTGTGTGCAGTTTCCTATTACACTAAATGTAGAACTGTTTGCTTAACCTATAGAAACAACGTTTTGCTTAAGGGGACTGTATACTTCCGCCGCTGTGTGAATATCGCCGTAATTAGATTTTGTGAGCAAGCAGTAGATTGTTAATTTCACAAACACGGCTAGTTATCAGTCAAAAGAACAGCGGGCGAGTTTCAAAGTTCGGCTTGTTCTTCTCTGTGCTTCTCCATCAGTTGCCTTAGCGCCAATTTTGCGTCGGCTGTTCCTCTTCCCGGCATAAATCAGAACTGTGAAAGTTGTTAATGATAAAATTATAAGGATTGTTGTTGCTCAAAATAAATCTATAATGATTGGTATTGAAATTAAAGTAGTACTGTCTCGTATTCCGAACCTGTGGTTTTATAAATAGAATATGGAATTTGCCCTGCAGTAAGAAAATAAAATTTTTCATTAAAGATTTCAATTGTTTGAACAATAGTACATCAGCTTACTACAGAAGTAGTATCAGTAGTTATCAGTCAAAAGAACAGCGGGCGAGTTTCAAAGTTCGGCTTGTTCTTCTCTGTGCTTCTCCATCAGTTGCCTTAGTGCCAATTTTGCGTCGGCTGTTCCTCTTCCCGGCATAAATCAGAACTGTGAAAGTTGTTAATGATAAAATTATAAGGATTGTTGTTGCTCAAAATAAATCTATAATGATTGGTATTGAAATTAAAGTAGTACTGTCTCGTATTCCGAACCTGTGGTTTTATAAATAGAATATGGAATTTGCCCTGCAGTAAGAAAATAAAATTTTTCATTAAAGATTTCAATTGTTTGAACAATAGTACATCAGCTTACTACAGAAGTGACTATTTCACTAAAGGATTTACACTGATTTTATGGCCCATCTGTGGGCACGGAAACATGTGCAACTGTCCTCAGAATTACTGCCAAAAAATGCTGCTGCTGCAAGGTCAAAATTAACTACAGAATTCGCAGTAGTGCAATGCGAACTTACTGCCTACACAGATACTAATTTTGTCTATCTCTATTGTATTTAAAAGAAATAATTAATTTGGTTTCGGGATGAATGACTAGCACGAAACCTGAGGTTGAAGTTTAAACTTAAGCACTTTATATTTTTTCATAAAAGGAGAACACAAACTTAAGCAACATTACACAAAAGGGGTTAGTAAAACCTGGGAACTTCTTACATAAATCGTTGCAGGAACTCATTTACTTCTACTGTGATTTTCAACAAAAGAAAAACCAGCTAGTACTTTATACAAAGTAAATGAAAAAAAAAATCGAAATTGTCTACATCACACTTATTCCGTTTTTTTGCACCCTAAAACATTATAAATTCAAATGATTCAAGTTTACACTGCAATTTACGACTACATTCCAAGGCTGCTTGCACAACACTACTCGTGCTCACCTGTATGAGGCCAGCAACCAAATTCAGTAAGCTACAAACGCGGCACAGCGCACACCAAAGATTGTCCTCGCGGAGCCAAAGACATGATTTTACAGACATTCAACGTTATTATCATTGCATACCTACATTTCACCTGTTCTTCCCACAATTCAGTTTCTAGACGTAACCTCTTCTCAATTATACTTTCCCAGATCTTCATTGTGTGGAACAACAGTTTTAGCCCTCTATAATTGCCACCGTTTTGGATATCACCTTTCCCTTTATATATAGGAACCTTTAAATTGCTTCTCCACGCATGCGACATTATTTCTCCTTTCCAGATTTTCTGCATCAAATCCCAGACAATATCAGTCCCCTGTTTACCAGACTTTCGCTTCCTCATATTGCAATTTGGTCTGCCTCTAAGCCTTCCCATTTTCCATTATCTTCATCGCATGCTCGACTTCTTCCTACTTATGACTTTTTTTAAATGTTTTTAGAGCTTATGGGACTTAATTGCGGGGTCATCAGTCCCTAAACTTACTACCTACTTATCAACTAACTACTAAAAAACAGCACCAACTACTAAAGACAGCACAAACCTCCATGCCCGAGGGGGGATTCGAACCCTCGAAGGGAAACGGCATCGCGCATCGCAGCATAGCGCCTCAATGCGCTCGGTCCCTTCGCCGCGGCTTCCTGCTTACACTTTGGGTCATTTCTTCATTTATATCTCCATCTACATACTTCTCTCGTACATTTTCCTTATTCAATAGTCTTTCAAGGTACTCCCATCACCTATTCAGGATTTTCTTAAGGTCGTGTAATACTACACCTGATTCATCCTTTATCTGCCTTATTGATGATATATCCTTGACCGCCTTATATCTTGCTTTAGTAATCTGTAGGAGTTGCCTGTCGTCCTGTCTTCTTTCCAGCTCTTCATAAGCTTCTTCCATTGTCTCAGCATTTAGATTCGACTCTTTTTGTTTATTTGTTTATTTTATTTTATTTTCTTTATTTATTTATTATTTTTTATCCTTTTTTTGTGTATTCCTGTAAAGTCCCTTTTTTTGCATCTTTCTTCACTTTTATCGCTTTCTTGACTTCCTCATTCCACCACCATGCTCATTTATTCTCTAGTGATCCCTTTCGTGCTGTTACACTCAGCACGTCTTTTTTCACTTTCGGAAGTGACTCATTTTATATTTACAAAATTATAGTTTTCATATGAAAATATAATGATCAGAGAACTTATTCATGAAATTTCAGTAGATTCCGTTGAATAGTTCTACAGCTACAGTTCATGATTCAAGCGGTCTATAGGAGCAGCTGTCAATCATTTTAGGCCAGGTTCATATGCAAACATTTAGAGAGTTAAAAAAATCGTCGTTTAGCCTGACCTATAAAAGTACCCCTAACATCTCCATCCGTGTCCAACGCATACTTACTGCAATCACTTCCGGTTTCAACTACGTATCTATACCGAATTCTGTCTTAGCATTATAATCTATTTATAAGAAAGAAGTCGTGTTAAGTACACCATTTTATAACTCAAGAATAGCTGGAACAAGTTTAAACATCACAGATTTGTTGTATTCCTCTCTGTCCGCAATATCATAATAACCGTTAAAATATCGACCAAAATTTACAAATAATTGTATTAATAATAAAAGAGAGAGAGAGATAGAGAGACCATGTGTTTCTTTGTGTGTGGTACGTATATCTAAAGTTCTGTTTAGATTTTGATAAAATTTTGCATACGTGACATTCAAGATCACTGTTTATGTAAAATTTCTTTCGATGCATGGCGGAGGGTACTTTACTTAACGACTTTAATAAATCAAAAGTTTTATTCCGACCTCAATGAAATTTTGCACACTTGACATTCAAAATGTCTAGATAGAATTTTGAATGCTCCATGTTGGAGGGTACTTTACTTGCAGATTTCGACAAAATCTGAAGTTTTATGTTGATCTTGATGAAATTTTGTACATTTGACCCTCAGAAAAAGGTCACTGCATAAAATACCTTATTGTGCATGGCACACAGCAACTTCGTTCACCGATTGAAAATTGGTAGATATATGAGGCAGTGACCATCCCTGGAACATGGTTATCTACTGTATCGGCGAGGACTGCCCGATGATAACGGCCAACTTATCACAACGAAAGTTAAAGCAAACGATTTCGTGGTCGACAACAGTTGGATTGTTCCGTATTCGTTACTTCTTTCCAAAACATTCAATACACATTGCAACACTGAGTATTGCAATTCGTTGAAGTCTATCAAATACATATGCAAATGTTTCATGATAGGCAGCGATATGGAGGTTTTTGGCATCAAAACCCTAATGAGAACGATTAAATTACTCGCTATCAAGTTGGTCGTTATGTGAAATGCAGTGAGTCGATATGGCGTATATTGTCATTCCATGTTCATGAATGTCATCCTACAGATGTACATTTGGCGATCCATCTGGAGAATGTTCAACGAGTTTATTTCACCATGTCGATTGTTGCTCAAGGTGCGGAATCAGTCCCAGCGACAACACTGACCATTTCCTTGCGATTTGCCGGAACGATCCCTTAGCACGAACGTTGCTGTGCTCGGAAATTCCATATTATTACCGTTGGAATACTCCGTCGGAAGCAAGGCGATGCGTTTCGTAGTGATCCGGATGTGAGTTCTACTGATGCTCTTGCTCGTATTTACACAGTTCCTCCGAAAGAAGAGTAATGCTTCTATTTGTGGTTGCTGCTGGTAAATGTTGTGGGACAACATCATTTGAAACACTATGGACTGTTAATGATATAGTGTGCCAAATATTTCATAAGCATGTCAAAAGATCAACCAGCTTGAAAATGATAAACAATGGGACACGACAATCTCAGATGCAATTACTTCCGCATCTGCAACGCCACTACACACTATTTCCTATAATCATTTCGACATGTTTCAGATCGTAGCCAAGTGACCTTTAGAACAAATATAAATATGTCAGAAGACATTTTACTTAGAAATTTTACCTGTTCCAGTTCTTCAGTTGAATAATATGCATAACAAGGCTTTTCTGTTGATCGAAGACATATGTTACTTCATGTGCAGCAACTTGTTAGTAAGGTTAGGAAAGCCTGCGCCAGAGAGTAGAATGAATAATACATTTAATCGAGAATTAGAACATGAACATCAATATGATCGACATGAAATATACGTCACTTGAAATTGCCCCATTTGAACACCCAACAGAAGGAAATATATGATACTTTAATGAAGGCAGTTGATGATGGAAATTGTGGCTTATATTTCCTTGATTCCCCTCATGTCATAGACTTTGGCCATTGTTTGTGGAAGGTCCGACATGGTGGGTAGCACTTCCTTATTCTGGAATAGCGACCACATTCTTAGGATGCCGTATGGCTCATTTAGCGTCGAAATTGCCGTTAAACTTTCAGACTACTGAATAACCGATATGTAACATAGCGAAACACTTGGCATTGGCGTAGGTTTTAATAGCATCTAAAATAATCATTTGGGACGAATGCACAATGGCGTACAAAGGCTCTTTGGAAGTACTTCGAACATTGAAAGACCCAGGTGAGATGTTTTGGAGGCGCAATGATTTTATTACCTGGCAATTTCCGCCAAACATAGCCAGTCATTATAAGATCGACGCCTGCCGATGATATAAATGCTTGCCTCAAATCATATCTCTGACGCTGTGTGAAGAAACTTGTGGTGACAGCAAAAGTGAGAGTTGCATTGCTCAAGATTTCTCCTAATAATTACTGTCTATTCGTATTGGCCGTGTTCCTGTCATCAAATCGATTGATTTCATTTTCTCTGAATTTGTGCAATTTCGTCTCATGGAAATACGATCTCAGCACCAAAGTGTTCCAAAACATAAGTACCAACCACAAAAACTACAAATGGTTAAGTGAACTTGCGATTTTGGCGGCTAAGGACAAAGATATGGTTGTCTTGAACTTCATGAATCAAATCATTGGTACTCTCCATTCATTCACATCTAGTGACTTGTAACAAACGAAGACGAGATTGCTAAAAATTTCCGGGCGAGCCCTTGTGAACGAAAATTGGCTTCAGTCAGTAGCTAGCCAGGGTGTGAATCGATCCCCCTTGAGAATGTCCTCCGCAGTCGGGGACGAAACGTTGGGTTTTAATAGTAAATCCACTAGACCACAGCATAAGAGCCCGGAAATTTTTAGTAATTTTTACCATTCCGGCCGTGAAAGCTTACATTTTACAAACGAAGACGGGGCTACCAACAATTCAACAGAATTTTTAAACTTCTTGGATGAGCCTGGCTTACCACCATACTGTTTACAGTTGAAGGTTGGATCATTAGTATATTGCTTCGAAATCTTAACCAACTGAAACCATGACTGGAACGCATTTGGTGATGTGATTCAGGCAATGAAAATTCAAAGGTGAGGAAGATCTCATTCCGAGGATTTTGTTGATCCCAAAAGATATATCCTTTGACTTTAAGCAAATTTAATTCTCGATTCATCTTCAATTTGCCATAACGATTAACAAATCACAAGTCAAATCCTGGAGTATTTGTATTCTTAATCTACAAAATGCTTTTTGCTAAAGGGCAATTATATGTGGCATGTTCACTTGTTGACAAACCATCAGCTTTGTTGCGGCGTAAAGTCAGCGCCACACGCCAGACGCTTGACGCTTGAGAACGATCGTGAACAAGGCGGCAGCCAATCGCAAGCAGGCGCCGTGCATCCAGGAGGGAGAAACCGAGAAGCACGCCATCTACAAGCGGCTATATCTAGGTCGACATGCGTCTGAAAGAGCCCATCTGAACTCGGCTGCGAACTAGGCAGTCACTAGGACTCAGCGCAGCTAGCATCGAGGAAGAAGACACCGTCGCGAAATGAAGGACAGATAGATGTTGAGTATTGTACAAAGTTCATTAAATAAAACTTGTATTACTAATCTGTATAGCTGTTTTAGATGTCCATGCATCCTGAACGGAGCCTTTCATGACACACATGGGGACGAGGAGGACTCAACAAACGGCGACGAGCATTAACCACATTGGGACAAGAACAACGAACCACACTGCGATGAGATGTTAAATTTCTGACATTACGCTGCGCCATTATTTTTCTTGTTACTTTATTAAACGTCCCGGCAATTCCAGCATATAATTTTCTGTGAATTTCTCTTGCAGAGTTAAACGTCAATTATTATATTTTTGCACTGTTTCTTCTCCGTGCTGTTTTTGCAATATATCAGTCCCCACTAACACAATCATACATGCCACTGCGCCGTAGCTTTCAGCGCTCGATATATGAGAAGTTATGTATGTGTTAAAGTTTCAGAGTCAACAAATCGCATCATTGCTGTCAACCGTGCAACAACTTCTGGTCGCACCTGTGCAACAAAATACGCAAATACCGCTGCAGCAGCCACCACCTCCGGTAATTCCGCCAGTATGATGAAGCACAAGAGGAATGGACGGAATAGTTGCAACAGTTTGAAACCTACGCCTCTGTGCACAAGATACAGAGTATTGTCAAACTCCACTCTTTTCTCTCATTTGTAGCCCCCCCCCCTCCATGATTCCATCTTGTGAAATCACTGATAGGAGCCGTCACGTCTTATTATGAACAGGAAATGAATGTAGTGGCCGCTGTGTATCAGTTTTTTCGGTGTAAGAAAGGTCTCACTAGAAAGTGTAAGTTATATGTTCATGTGAAGCTTTGTATTTAGATGTGATGTTATGTGACACTATTGTCTATAACCTTATTGATGTCCACCATAGAGAGCACATTCTAAAAGTGTCAGATCCAACTTTCCATCAAGTACAACAGATTTTTTAACAGTACGATTCAGGCACTGCGGCAGCAGAAAACTTTGGTTCAATTCCACTGTGTACTATACCAACACCACGCACCGGCGAGCGCCAGGTCAGATGACATACACTTCCTTCTTCCAGCATTAAGCGTAAACAAGTTGAGCGACACAGAACCTTGCCTAATAAGGAAGTGAAGTCTTGCCCAAAATATTTCTCGTGGCACAAAAGGCAGAACTGACCTTTCCGATCAGCAAAACGCTATGCATGCGGCAAGAAAGGTCATATACAAGCAGTCTGCTTACAGCAAACGAAGAGAAATTTGGCCTACCGGCCCAAAGCAGATTCACCATGGCCAGGACCAGCCCGTCCATATTGGCAAACCAGGCAATTGCTTACGGACGACGAAATTGTCGTGGGACGAATCCTCGTGCACTCGCAATACAGTTTATTTTGCTGTTGCACTGCGATTCCAGGAGTGATTAATTCCCGGTTTCTACACACAGGGTAACAAACGAGAGACAAGACGCAAGTTAATGTTACGTGCATTGTCTTTGTTTTTTCCGAATTTTGCTAGTAAACGTTTAATAAATACACGAGTAGCAGTTTACAACTGATCATCCAGTGGTCAAAGCTGGCGATACTACAATAAATTCAACTGACGAGACATTTCACTAGATTAACAACCTAAATCGTGTATACATGATGTAAAAAATAAAACTTCCAAAGCTATTATTGGAGTTAATTTGGAAGAGTCTCTAATTCACAAAGAATCTAAAGGTATTGATACTATTTATCTATGAAATGGATTACAAATCACTGCCAGAAGTGTCACAGGTCTTCTGAGTTATATTTCTCAAAATGTACTTATAGACATTGTACCTAATTTAGTTGCTGGACTAATTGTGTTTCTTACTCTTCCTGATCTGTAGCCAGTGGTGAGAGCAGCTTGTCGAAATTAAAACTATAGAAACATATCTGCGATCTACAATGACTCAAGAAAGACTTGTGGGGTTGGCAACTTTGTCAATTGAACGAGAAACTGCAGACAATTGATTTAAAGCAGATTGTCTCAGATTTTGAAAAAGCCAAGGCAAGAAAAAATTTGTGACTCTTTGTATAATAAAGCTTATAATTGTATTAATTATTGTAAAATATCAACCAAAACCGTTAAAAGACAAAATGTAAAAATGTCTGTGATGCGTCCTATTGTAATGGGGAAATATGTTTATGTAATGTATATGGTGTGATTATGTATTTGAATAAAAAAGCTGCAATTGATGTTTTGTTGCGATTTTATTAAATGGGGGCCATTAAATAATTTGCCTAGTGTGCCGAATATTTCGGACCGGCCATGTCCATGGCAACGAGTGATACTGACTATGCTGGTCCCTTATGGAACACTAAGTAGCTTATTGTGGCTGATGCTTTTAGTGGTTACCTATTTGCAGTGCCAGTGTCTTCTACGACTTGAGTAGCAGGATTAGGGCACTGTCTTCATTTTTTTGTCTGGAAGGTCCCCCTGAACTGATAGTCTCTAACAACGGCTATCAGGTCACGTCGCACGAATGTCGCTCCTCTCGTGCACGCAATGTAATTAAGCATCTCACCAGTGCACCGTTTCACCTGCAGTCAAACGGCGCTGCGGAACGATTCGTCCGGACATTTAAGCAGCTGATGTCCAAACTTCGTTCAGCGCACTCACGGGAGGCAGCTCTGCAACTGTTCCTCGCCTCTTACCGCTCGCATCCAGGAGGTGGGTCATCGCCGGCCGAACTTCTGCACGGCCGCCGTCACCACACCCTGCTTCATTTGCTCCATCCACCGCCCCGCCCGGAGCACGGCACTGCGGACCGACTTCATGGAGACGGAACCCTCGCCGCCTCCGCCTTCACTGGACATAGTTTTGGACCAGCACTCCACGCAGCATCCGATGCCGACGTTGCCACCGACGTCACGGACTACGTCATCATCTGGGCCTCTGGTCGTGGACGTGGTCCCTTCGGAGGTGCCGGCCGCGGTGGCCGAGGGGACTGAGGCGCTCCAGTCACGGTCTGCACGGCCACTACGGTCGGGGGTTCGAATCCCCCCTTGGGCATGGATATTTGTGCCGTCCTTAGTCTTAGCTAGTTGATAAGTAGTTTGTAAGTTTAGGGACTGATGACCCCTTAGTTAAGTCCCATAAGATATACAAACATTTGAACATTTGAACCTTCGGAGGTTTTCCCGGAGGACGTTCCCTCGCGAGCTCAAGCCGAATGGCGGGACCCGGCCGGTAGTCTTACGTCCTCCGCACCAACCACTATGTCCACGAGTCTGCCTCCCCGTTGTCGAGCTCCCTACACAACGGCGGTCCGGCGATTTGAGGAGAGGGAAGTTGTGGCATAAAGTGAGCGCCACACGCCAGACGCATGAGAACGATCGTGAACAAGGTGGCGGACGACCGACACCCAATCGCACGCTGGCGCCGAGCACCCTGGAGGGAGAAACCTAGAAGAGGGCCCTCTCCAAGTGGCTATATTTAGGCCGACATGCATCTGGAAGAGCCCATCTGAACTCGGCTCCGAACTAGACAGTCGCTAGTACTCAGCGCAGCTATCATCGAGGAAGAAGACGCCGCCGTGAGAAGAGGAGATAGAAGTTGAGTATTGTACAAAGTTCAGTAAATAAAACTTGTATTGCTAATCTGTATAGCTGTTTTAGATGTTCACGCATCCTGAACAGAACCTTTCATGAAACACATTGCGACAAGGACTTTCTTTGTTCCTGCGCCTGATACGAAAACGAAATATCGTATACTGGACGATCCTACAGGGAAGAGAATCTACCTGAGTGCAACCCTTGTTGAGCGGACTCTGAAAAATTGATTTTTGTATTTTTATTGACTCCTTATTTTCTTGATATATATTTTCTAAAAATATCTATAAATTAATTTTGTTATGTTAACAAAATCCTTAATTACCTTTGGCTAACAGTTATCACAATACTGATTGACTGTTTGACTTTACGAAGTTTGCTGGGTCAACCAGTCTACTTCCGCGATTTGAACATGGATTTTCCTTCAGTTCACTAACAACATTTATGGAGAAGTAGGTAGTGGGTCAGCGACTATTACGACACCTGGGAATATCGTGTTTCCACAAACTCTCTGAATATACGAGATTAACCTCGAATGGAAGAAGCTCAATATGTGATCCCAACCGGGATGGGAAAACAGGTCTCCTGCTTGATAGGCATTTCCGCTGACCCCTACATTATTGGCGTAAATCTGCTCGGAGTACTCGAGCGGGCCTTCCGCCATGAGATACAGATTTTTAACTTTTTCCTACCGACTATAACAAACTCTGGGTTTTGCAACCTTATTCCCGTAGGAGTAGGTGCCTACAAGTGCCTCCGCACGGAAGGAAAGATCATTGCCCATAATCAACGAATTATTGATAATAACTGTACGATGAAAACTAGTGTTTGTTCCTAAGATATGTCAGAAAGAATACACAACACATATGCACACAGATATATAATTAATCCTCACTTGAACAAAGTAATCCTTTAGTAGTAAATAATTTTACTACTATTATTTTCAATGATCTTAATGAAGAATACATCTTAAGAAATAATAAAATACTCAAAATCTTCTACCAATAATTTCCTTTTTAAATAAAAAGATTTAAAACGGTTAAGAAACACAATGAATCAAGACAAAATTAAGAAGAGGTTCAGGGAAACATAACATTCTTCATAAACACCATATTATTTACCACAACCAATTACCATGAATTAGCGCTTGTTGACATTGACGATAAAGTATTTAGCAGAATAGATCAAATCTGCCAAAATTGGCAAGCAAAATGACCAATGTCGGCTACTCCTGTGCGAGTTTCGCTGAGTAGAGATGTCACGCCATGAGACATGCAATTCAGCAAGTTGGGCGTACTTCATTATAATATAGCATTGTTTCCTATACAGCATACATTTCGGAGGAGCTATGACTTTTGTGTATTGACCTAAGGCATATGGCAGCTCGTAAAGCATCAGACAGGGATTAGGAGAGCTATTCTTACACCTCAAGAGCAGACTCCGTCTGCATTGTTTTCCAATTATAACACATTTCTCGAATTATTTCGCTAATGAATGCAGTTATGAAAAGTACAGTGCTACATTTAAAAAAATAAATAAAAAAATATAATAATAAAAGATAAACCCTTGGGGACTGAGTGTTTGTGTGTGTGTGTGTGTGTGTGTGTGTGTGTGTGTGGTCCTTACATTAGCTTAACCCTGCAGAGTAGTGCAATTTTCCATACCGTCAGTAGTCGCGCGCGGAGTGGTACTCCACAAGGCTTAAATAATTTTAATAGCAAGAGTCGACACAGTACTGGAGAGTATGCAATTTACTTTGTTTTACTTGAAACTTTTTACGTCAATACCTTGACACAGCTACAAATTCTGTCAAATTTAACTAAAATACTAAGTTTCATAGTACGCTAAACCCATTGCATTTCGTAAAAAATATATTGCTTATTTGTACCGCAAACAGAATAAAATGAATATACTGGTTGGTACAATACAGTCTCATTCTTCCCCTCTTGACCTTTCAGTACAAATGACATTTTTATTCTTCAAATAGAGATGATAATTTGCCTCATTTGCAACAAATGTCATAGTATGAATAAGGTCCTCTCTTTGTGTCAAGACGCAGTAACCACCTTTCTGGCTCCTTCTGTCTCTAGGTGAAAAACTACAAGAAAGTGTCTTGCTTTTAGCGGAATTCTTCTGCAGGCTTCTTCATATATACCCATATCGTGTAACAATGAGTAGAAAACGTAAATGAAATATATAACATGAAGCTAAAAGGACTATGTAACTAATGAAAGCAGCAATGACAGAAGACTCCTTGAGGAAAACTATAATTTGGGAATAATGGCTTACCAATGGCTTGCGTTGTATGCGCCTGCCCCTCGTCGTGCTAAATAATGGGTGGGTTGCGCAAAAAATGTTGCCGCTTTTTCGCAAAGCTGGTCGCAGGCGATTTTTTTTTTTTTTTTTTTTTTAAATTGGACGGTAATACTCTCCATTGACGGTTTGCCGTGGAGGAGCGTAATGCGTTAGTGTACCACCAGCACATTCGTACATGAAAATCATTTCAACATATTGGGTGTCGGACGAATTTCGACATTTGCGGCGACCCAAAATGAAGCCATTCGATGGCGTTTCAGTTTTGGTTTGTAAGAAGAAGTCCATGTGACATCCATTGTTAGAATACGTTGTAAGAAAGTCTCGCCTCCGTGCTCAGCGCTCCAAGTGTAGCTGAGCAGCGTGTTAACACATCCATTTTTGGATTTCCGCCATTTCATGCGGAACCTACTGTGATGCAGTTTTTCGCATGGCCAGGCGTTCCTTCAGTATGCGAAGCATAGTCGTAAGCTCTAATCCGGTTTCGTGGGGAGCTCAAAGATTGGCTGGCGTCGATCACTGTCGACTAACGCGTCATCAATATGCACTTTTTCTCTAATGATACTTTGGTGACCTGTACGATGCATGTCTACCACAGTTTGCCGAACTTCGTTGAAGGCTTTTACCCAACGACCCACCATTCTTTACAGCCTTTTGAAGACCTTGATGACACAGTCGAGCTATACGACCTCTGGCTTATTCAAAAAAATGTTCAAATGTTTGTATAGTTTATGGGACGTAACTACGGGGTCATCAGTCCGTAAACTTACAAACTACTTATGAACTACTTACGAACTAGGACGGCACAAATATCCATGCCCGAGGGGGATTCGAACCCCCGACCGTAGTGGCCGTGTAGACCGTGACTGGAGCGCCTCAGTCTCCTCGGCCACCGCGGCCGGCTCTGGCATATTCAATCTTGATTCAACTCCAATGTTCCTGTTTCGAAAAGTTAGTGACACCGTTATGTTAGACCTCTCGCTCACTAGTAAGAGTGTTTCACTCGATTGTGTACACTCCAGTGACATGGGACGGGTGAGTCCATTTCATGGGGGAATGTTAGGTGTGTCAACAACGTGTGCTATCAGTTACAATAGCAGATTCCATTGCATAGTGTCTCCACAGCAGGGTTAACAATATTTAAGCACCAACCGTCGTAGTTTAGCGCATCTTGTAAACGGAGATAACCTGCGCCTTTCTACCAATCATCAGGAAAATTTCACTCCTCTAGAGACCTTCCTTGAATTTAGTACAATGGTATATATGGAATGGCCATTACAGACCCTTTTATGAAGCAAAGTCATGCAGCAGGATAGGGACACTGATTTAAACTTTAAGGGAATCTGTCTATTCTGTTATCACTAGATTTTTTTACAGGAGAAACCCTGAGCTTCAGTTGAAACATGACCCAATGGATACCTTGTGAAAAACAGGAAGAAGGTCAACTAAGGTGTGAAAAAGAAGCAAACCAGAGTGAGCGATCGAAACTGGAGGTGTGCTACGTCGTGCTGTTTGCAAGAATGGTGCGGCGTGGTCCGAAAGAAAAGATGGGGCAATTCTTAATTTGTAATCCACCTTATCGATATTTGATGCTTCTTGCAGTGTGGAATCACAAGAGGACCCGGGTAATAGGAGGGGATACGGGTAGATACAAGCCGAGGGGTACAATGTTCAAAGTAGGGGGATATACGGGAAATTGCGTCGGACGAAAGACGTGCCTGAGTAGTCCATGGTGGCGTGTGAAAGCCGTGTGCCCTGGGAGGTGCATGGGGTAGCACAACTGGCACGTGACAAAGAGGCCCGGGTTCGAGTCCTGGTCTCGGCAGAAATTTTGCTACGTTCATGTTGTTTACAAAACCTACCTGCATCTGAGACAAAAGTGTCCGAATAAATTTAATCCTAAATGAGCTACACCAGACTGATTGCTCAGAAGAGCAAAAATTCGGATCAACTCTCTCCTGCAAAGTATCACAAAAGCTACAATTAACGTTTTTCTTCTTGTTTACTGTACTTAAATATTTCCTTATCAAAGTATTAGATAATTTTAGGGGACACATTACTATGACATTTAAAAGGGAATGAGCACATTTTGATCCTATTAACTTCTTGATAGAAATTAAACTGTTAATCATAACAACAAACAACCGTAATACTTGATAGGTTTTGTTAGACACGTTAGGAACCGAAATGGTGAGTAACCGTAAACTTACATATACACCGAATTAGCAGTCTTGCTGGCACTGTATTCTTCCTGTGATTACCGTAATCTATTGTACAGTGTACAACTCTGATACTGCTCTAGTTCGTTAAAATGTTACTGGAGCTGTAAAGAAATACATTTAGTAAACCACGTGGTTATGTCATTTAACTTTTTTCTTAACACACAGGAAGAAGAAACGGTTGAAGAAAATGTTTGTTCAGTTATCGTCAGTTTACACAGCGTTGCGTTCTTCCACACTACTGGCGCGCTTCCTTTTTCGTCCGATACACTGGCTTGGCGGACTGCTGCCCACACCTGTTCCCAGTCACATGGCGGAAGCCTCTGCTACCTGTCGCCACATTGATTCTTCGGTGGAAGGTGGAGACGTGCTAACACTGTGCCTCGTGCCTTATACTTGATTCGTCTGTAAAAGGATTTATGTGAAAATACGCGTGATTTGTTTCGGAAGAACGATCATACTCAGTGTTTACGTTACAGAAACTACTATAGCTATCCTAATTGGTAATAAAACATGAATAGCTTGCTCCATATCCTGTGAATGTTATGAACATTTCTGTTAAAAGTAACCTAAAATTCTCACATTTTAGTTGCCGCGCGGAAGTGGCGAGCGCTCCAAGTCGTCTTGCTGCGGAGTGCACTGCTGCTCCCCGTCGGAGGTTCTAGTCCTTACTGGGGCATGGGTGAGTACGTTGCCCTTAGCGTAAGTTACTTTAAGTAGTATTTACGTCTAGGAACTGATGACCACTGCAGTTTGGTCACATAGCTTTGCAAAACATTTACAATCTTACATTTTAGTTGTAAATTCGTCTTTCTCTGTGAATTTCATTATCAGTATTATCGGGTTCAGTGCCATCATAACTACACATCACAAAGCTTACAAAAACTATGGGCACTAAATTGTTAGCAAGGTTTACAAGGTTTTTTTGTGGTGTGGCTAAATCGCGTTACGAAAATGATTTGGTATTACGACGTTGGGCTAGAGATATATTCGAAATAGGAGACAAGAACTGAGAGGAAAATTAACAGCTAAAGACATATATAATATACGGCAGTTCAGATAGAAAATTGGTGGCCAGTAACTGTAAAATAGTTATTTTAATTGTTGAGCGCTGACAAGGAACGGAAGAACAAGCTTAAATAGACAAAACAAAGGGTCTTACCGATACCGGCACTGAAATAATAGTAACTACAGTGGAGACTTAGATGTAATTAATAATTATTTCACCAACTTTAGCTGACAATAACAGTAATTGTACATGTTGGTAAGCTTTATATGTAGTGGTGTAATAATGAAACGGAAACGCAGGTTCCAGTATAACATCACGATTAATATTATTTATTTATTTAAACCATTTAGTTGTATGTACGTATTATGAAGCATGCTCGATAAACAATGCATTTCTGCAGTTGGGTGTTAAGGAACTGGATTCTCCCATATTCCAAATAACACTGTCAGGGACATCAGAAACATCACATAGAAATGTAAATGTAGCTCTTTTCTAGGCACGCTTCATGATGCGGCTCAGTATTTGTGTGCTGATCTGACTGGATGAAGGCTGATGATAGCGTTACGACTGTGCAGTTCAGTATCAATGTTGTCGAGCAAAACTCGTTCACGCAAACGTTTAACACACATACACACACACACACACACACACACACACACACACACACACAAACAAACACACACACACATACACATACACACTCTGAACAACGGTGGACTCTAAATTCCTTTGGGGTGTAACCGCGAACTCTACAGCAGGGTGGCTTAGAGAGCACGGTCATTGCCAGGCGGGTATGAATTCTTTCCACTGAAAAAAGGATACATTCAAAGGTTAAAGAAAGCACGTCACGTCAGCTTGAGTGGTAGTTATCTTTATGTGTTTATCTGGAATTACGAACAGATCAAGTTGATGAGAGGAAAATTAATCCACAACCACACTAGATATTATTCCAAAATTTGTAGAAAGACAGTTATCTCGCCATTGTTCAAGATTACTCTGTCTGTTATTCATTTATGTTATTTTGTTTTTTAATTATTTTATTATATTTTATTTTTGCACAAAATGACCAAACAAATGTGCCACTTATTCTACGCAAGGCAAGGAGTAGTAGGGAAATAAGTCTACCTTCCCTGCAAATAATACACTGAATTGAATAGGAATGTGATATTCCAGACGCTGATATCACTCCAACCATCATAACTCTTTCAACAATACTAGGTATTGTGTGGTCTCTATGAATAATTAAATACAATTTGGTCAATAAACATAGGTAGGTGGGCATTAACAATTTCAGCAGCTGAATAAATAGGACCCATAAAGACCGTGAATTCAATACCAAATGAATTTTGCATAATTATCTATTTCTTCTAGCGCTTGAGCGTATTTTTACGATACAAACTGCATAACTTTGCGACTCACATTCATGTTGACTGCCTGCCACTTCCACAGCCTAGTAAGTCCAGGTTTAAAATCAGTCAGTCCTAACGCTGTTGCTTTCTGCATGTCCACCGCGTTATATCAACATCGGGCACAGTCATTTGATTCAGCCCTTGCCTCTTGAAACGTAGACCAAATATACTCCTCGAGTTTCTCACGTTTGGTCCTTGTTCGTAATATCTCTTATACCCTGATAGGTAGCTCATGTCCTTGACCCTTCTGAATGATACATAATGGTTTTCAGCAAGCAGCCTTTCTGTTATGCTTCAGTTACCTACTAGCAGTGGCGCAGCTAGGATTTGGTTCTTATACAATTTTATAATATAACGAATTATACTACAAAACAATTGCAAATGAAATAAAATGAGTAGTCTAGTATTAATTAAAAAGTGGAAGAGTTGCAACGTGGCGGAAATGGAGTTTACATAATCATCTCGTAAAATAATTAAGCAGCTATGTTACTAGCCAAAGAGAAATGTCTTTACAGTTTAATTATCATGAGACTATGCGTAAAAATTGAACTACAATAACAGTATTGTTTTTCATAAGATTCCAGTCGGTGGCGCCGCTGACCTGCTAACCAGCGAAACGCCGCATTTGAACAAGCGGCTCCCAACTTCAGCATGCAGTAACAATAGCGACATCACGTTGGCGACCCACTGTCATGTCCACTTGTGCTTGGCAAATAAGCCGCGGCAGAGCGCATTGCGGCGCTATACTCCGATGCGCGAGGCCGTTCCCCGTTGGGCGTTCGAATCCCCCCCTCGGGCATGGATGCCTGTGCTGTCTTTAGTATAAGGACGTTCATAAGTAGTTTGTTAGTTTACGGACTGATGACCCCGCAGTTAAGTACCATTTCAAATTTCCGGTGTGGACCTGATTAAAAAAATAAAAAATGAAAAAATAAAAAAAATTTTTTTTAATCTTTGGGAGGTGCTCTGTTTAGCTTCAGCCCCATCAGCCCGCCATCCCCCTCCCACCCCCGTGGCTGCATCACTGCCTTCTAGAACAAAGTCGTTAGCTACATCATTAATAATCACCTCGGAATGCATTTGCACCAGTTCTTGATCAAACCGCAGACGGCGTAAGCCATGTCTGTTTTTTCTTCGTATACTTCAAGTGATGAAGACGATAACTGAATAAGGTGTAAAATCCGTGTATTTCCGTCAGTTCTCAACGGGACACGATTCAAACACAAATACAAAATGTCTATCTACTGTTTATTACTAACAACACAGTCAGATTATACTACTCTACGAGTGCCAAGGCATTATTCTGCAGCGCACGTGGATTACCTGCAACTGCCGAACTGTTACTGAGTAGTCAGCATGGACAGCTAAATGGCCCTCACTGCCATCTACTGGACCAGTTATGCTTACGTCCCAAACAGAGCTCGCTACTCGCGAAACGCTTCGGATATGTACCTTGTCAGTGCAGCATATGACTTTGTAAACGCTGAAAGGTAAGAAGAGCTGCTGTCCAAACGAGAATAAAGGATTACCTGAAAATAATGTTTCGTCACCGCCGATTCAAAAATGTTCAAATGTTTGTTAAGCTTATGGAACTTAACTACGGGGTCATCAGTCCCTAAACTTACAAACTACTTACGAACTAGGACGGCACAAATATCCATGCCCGAGGGGGAATTCGAACCCCCGACCGTAGTGGCCGTGCAGACCGTTACTGGAGCGCCTCAGTCCCCTCGGCCACCGCGGCCGGCTCCGCCGATTCCCTACAGTATCTATACTGATGGTTATACGTGCCTTACACATAGATTTTTGAATAAAATAAAGTAAAATAAGCATCGCACTGCGAGTGATATGCAACGCCGCGAGGAAATGGCCACGTGCTCTAATCCGCCATGGTAGAAATTGCTCTGCTGCTACTGCCACAGATTCGAGCATCAGGTAGGTTTGTTTGTAAATCTATCGGCCCAAACTGCGCGGTCATCAGTCCGTAGCCTACAAACTACTTAAACTAAGGCAGACTCACCTAAGGACAACACACACACACACACACACACACACACACACACACACACACACACACACATGCCCCAGGGAGGACTCGAACCTCCGTCGGCAAGCAACCGCGCCCTCCGAAGCTAGGCGCCTTAGACCGCTCGGCTATTCCACCGCGGCATTGGGAATGTATGTGTGTGTGTGTGTGTGTGTGTGTGTGTGTGTGTTGTCCTCAGTGTGAGTTAGGTTAAGTAGTTTTCTAAGTCTAGTCGCCGAGTACCCTAGAAGTTGGGTGAAATAGGTTTACAAACATTTACATATTTGAATTCGAGATACGAAAGCTGAACCATCTGAAGCCCAACATATGAAGACTGAAGTATATGCCTTCCACTTAAGAAACATAAAAGGAATACTGAAGGAAGAGGATAGAAAAGCACTACGTCACGGGAAAAGTGAGGGGGCGGGAAATTATTTCGGACCATTCTCTTTTAAAGGCACACTATACGACTGACGAAAATTCTGTAACATAAACATATGTAGAAAGCTGACACGTGTCCATCATATGAAGACTGAAGTATATGCCTTCCACTTAAGAAACATAAAAGGAATACTGAAGGAAGAGGATAGAAAATCACTACGTCACGGGAAAAGTGAGGGGGCGGGAAATTATTTCGGACCATTCTCTTTTAAAGGCACACTATACGACTGACGAAAATTCTGTAACATAAACATATGTAGAAAGCTGACACGTGTTGGGTGGAGTTTCGATTCGATGCTTCTCGGCTCAACTGCTTTGGGAACATGTTTCTCTGAGAGATTATAAATCACCCGGTTTGGGACCAACTATCCACACTATATTTGTAAACATGCACTTACATAAGTCACTTTAGACCAGCCATAATTCCAATGTTATATCACAGGGACGCCAGTCATCTCCATCCATAAGAGGCAGGGAGTCGGGAGTTACATACTTTGAGAAGCAGACTGAAAACCGAAAGTACTTGATGTTCTATTATACAGCAGCCGTTAGGCACCATAAGTCTTGTAAAACCTGATGATAAACCGGCTGTGGTGAATAAATACCTAAAAAAGGGGACTGGTTGCTGTATTTCCTGATTCCTTTAATCATTACAGTCGCAGGTTTCACACTTCCAGAATGGATACTATATCTTTCATTGTAAACGGTTCTTTTATACTTTTAATTGCATGGTATTAGCGATGCAACCCATAACATTTTAAACAGAAAAGGTGATGTAAGTTACCATAACCTCATTGGCTGCGTGCTTGTTAATGTGATTCTCCCCATTCCTTAGTCTGTAGTTGATTGTATCTCCTAAGTGCAGTGACAGAATCATATATGTCCTTAATGTTTGATCGGTTATAAGACAGTATATGGTGGAAGCGCCATCGTATTGACCACAGGAGCTGGTCAATTGAGACGTGCGCGGCCGTTGTTCGGGAGACTGACTCTCGTCGCGGTTCCCGCAGACGTCGTAAACCGAGGGAACGATTGGGAGGGGGGAAGGGAGGAGGGGCCACATGATGAAGGCGCCAGCCATCGTGACACAACGGCAGACGAAGTGCCGCGACGTTCGTGTCCCGATGGTTTTCGATTGTGGCCTCCTGCTGAAAAGACGTCACAGCGCGGGCGCAGCTTAATCTTCTAGCCCGGGAAGTGCTGTGCACAGGCATTTGCAGCTGATGAAATTACGATGAGGGTAACACACAATATCCAGCTCCCTTCCCGAAAACTACCCCACGATCCCTGCATGATAGTCAGCGACACTATCCACTGACATACACAGAGTAATAATTGATAAATATTAACTATAAAAGAAAACCATCTAAAATTCAAATTACAAAATAACAATGCCACTTAAACTTACAAAATACTTAGCTTTTATTAAATGGTCATTTCGTGCTTTTCCAGTTTGTCGAGATTCTTTCCTAGTGCTCTGTAATTGGCCTTTGCCTGAAATGCGTAACGACAAGGACAATAAATAATCTATTACAACCCGGACGTTTTTCTTCCAGCGGCCTACCACCTTTTCAAAAATTAATTCTGCCGCGGTGGAGTAGTCGAGAGGTCTAAGGCGCCTCACTGCGGAGCGCGCAGTTGCTCGCCGTCGGGGCTTCGAGTCCTCTCTGGGTCATGGGTATGTGTGTTGTCCATAGTTCACCTTAGTTTAAATAGTTTTTAAGCTACGGACTGATGACCACGCTGTTTGGTCCGATAGATTTACAAACCTTTGAACATTTTTTGAAATTAATTCTTATTACATTAGCGTCATAACATTGTTTTAAGAAATTAGTATCATCTCGAATTAAACCTCTATTGCACTGTATATATTTAAATATACGTGTTTCCAAAACTCTATACTAGCTTACGTAATGTAACTGTACCATTCAAGCACAGTGTATACTTCCATATACTACTGTTCTTCTCGCGTATCACGGCAGATTACAGAAAATGAGTAGAAGTTCCCAGAACTGTTGGTATGTCTAGAAGACTAAGTCTCCCGGCGTGCATTATCTGAATTTCTTTATTCACGAGTGAAGTCTCCCAGAGCTTTACATTCGATGTGTTTCTCTAGCAAGAATCTACACAATCTATAAATGTATTATTTCCTTCGAAATAATTATTTCTCTGGTTTTTATATCAACTTTTGTGTGTGTATATTTGAATGAATAGTGTGCAGTAAAGGTAAGAGTAAACTATACCTGAAGGAAATATGGATACACAGTACAACTGAACAGAGTGAGGAACAATGAGATGCCATCCGATGCTGAAATGAAATGCATCAGATACTGGACATGAGTTGATTATTGTGAAATGGCAAGACAACAGGTGTGTCGGCCTTTCGAGCACTTTCTCTGTTACATACCCAGAAAGCCAGACTGCAAGACATGACAACATACAAAGCAAATGTCCAAATACAATACCCAAAAATTGCGAAGATCTCAAACACGTTTATGGGGAGGTATTGCCATTATTGACTCCTAGTTAGCTCTGTACGGAACGAAAATCAGGTCAAAAATATTATATGATACTAATCTTCCATTTATTGGAGATGAGTTGTGTTGTTGCTTGTAATGAGTCTGTATTGAAAAGCGTATTGAATAGCAAATCCAGATGGCTTTGTTTGATTTCAAGTTTGAAATTGCTGAATCCTTACGCTGGTTAGGAAAACCATACAAGAGACAATCGCCATGTAGGTCACCAGACAATGGCACAAAAAAGAGAAGGCAGCCAGATACAGCAAATGATGATATCAGGAAGGGCCCAGTCTATCATTGGCGTAAATATAGTGGAAAATCTGCCAGATGTAAATATAATAAATGTAAAAAAACTATAGTAATCTTTACGAAATATGACAAAAATATTTGTGAAGTTATTGGACTTAACTACGGGGCCATCAGTCCCTAATCGTACAAACTAATTATGAACTATCCTATACTAAAGACAGCGCAAACATCCATGCCCGAGGGGGGATTCGAACCGCCGACGGGGAACGGCCTGGCGCATCGCAGCATAGCGCCTCAATGAGCTCGGCCGCTCTGACACGGCTGAAATGTGACACCTATTTGTGTTTTGTACCAGTCATAAATTGTTTCTACAAGTTTCACAATGTAGAAATTGTAGAATTATGTAATTTAAAAGCAGTAATATTTTGTCCGCTGATGTATACCCAATCCTAATTTTTTTCATTTTCTTAAATCAATTCATTTTACTTTATAGTCTTCATTTGCTGATTACTATAAATTTTGAACAGTGTTCCCCAAAAATTTAGTGTTGTTGTTGTGGTCTTCAGTCCGGAGACTGATTTGATGCAGCTCTCCACAATACCCTATCCTGAGCAAGCCTCTTCATCTCCACATAAGAACGGCAACCTACATCTGTCTGAATCTGCTTACTGTATCCATCTCTTGGTCTTCCTCTGCGATTTTTACCCCACACACTTCCCTCCAATGCAAAATTCACAATTCCTTGATGTCTAAGAATGTGTCCTACCAATCTAGCCCTTCTTTTAGTCAAGGTATGCCAGAAATTTCTTTTCTCTCCAATTCTGTTCAATACCTCCTCATTAGTTACGCGATCCACCCACCTAATCTTCAGCATTCTTCTGTAGCACCATATTTCAAAAGCCTCAATCATCTTCCTGTCCGCACTGTTTATCGTCCATGTCTCACTCCCATACAAGGCAACACTCCATACAAATGCCTTCAGAAAAGACTTCCTTGGGCTTAAATCAATATTCGATGTTAACAAATTTCTCTTTTTCAAGAACGCTTTTCTACCCATTGCCATTCTGCATTTTATATCCTCTGTACTGCGACAATCATTTGTTATTTTACTGCCCAAGTAACAAAACTCATCTACCTCCTTTATTGCTTCGTTTCCCAATCTAATTCCTTCAGCATCACCTGATTTCCTCACACTGCACTCCATTACCCTAGTTTTGCTCTTGTTAATCTTCATCTTACTATGCATCTTCCAGCACACTGTCCATTCCCTTCAACTGCTCTTCCAGGTCTTTTGCTGTCTCTGAGATTATTACAATGTCGTCGGCAAAACGCAATGTTTTTAATTCTTCACCCTGAACTTTAATTCCTTCTCCGAATTTCTCCTTGCTTTCCTTTATAGCTTGCTCAATGTACAAATTGAATAACAATGGAGAAAGACTACAAACCTGTCTTACTCCCTTTCCAACCACTGCATCCCTTTCATGCCCTTCAACTCTGATAACCGCTGTCTGGTTTTTGTACAAGTTATAAATAACCTTACGTTCCCTATATTTTACTCCTGCTTGCTTCAGAACTTGAAAGAGTTTATTCCAATCAACATTGTCAAAAGCCTTCTCCAAATCTACAAAAGCTAGAAATGTAGGTTTGCCTTTTCTTAATCTATCTTCTAGGATAAGCCGTAACGTATTGCCTCCCGTGTTCCTACATTTCTCCTGAACCCAAACTGATCTTCCCCGAGGTTGGCTTCTACCACCTTTTCCATCCTTCTGTATATAATTCGTGTTAATATTTTCAACCATGACTTCTTAGACTGATGGTTCTGTAGTTTTTACACCTGTCTGCACCTGCGTTCTTTGGAATGGGGATTATAACATTTTTCTTAAAGTCTGAGGGTACTTCTCCTGTCTCATACATCTTACGCACCAGGAGAAACACGTTTGTCATGGCTGGTTCTCCCAGAGACTTCAGTAGCTCTGAGGGAATATCATCTACTCCAGGGGCCTTGTTTCGACTTAGGTCTTTGAGGGCTATTTCAAATTCTTCTCTCAATACAGTATCTCCTATTTCATCTTCATCTACATCCTCCTCCCTTCCTACAATATTGTCTCGGAGTTCATTTCCTTTGTAGAGCCCCTCTATATACTCTTTCCACCTTTCAGCTTTCCCTTCTTTGCTAAGAACTGGTTTTCCATCAGTGTCCTTGATATTCATAGATCTGTGTTTCTTATCTCCAAATGTTTCTTTTATTTTCCTGTAGGCTGTATCTATTTTCCCCTATTTATACATTCTTCTATATCCTTGCATTTGCCTTCTAGCCACTCCTGCTTAGCCATTTTGCACTTCCTGCCAATCTCATTTCTTAGTCGTCTGTACTCCATTTTGCCTGTTTGATTTACTGCATTTTTATATTTTCTCCTTTCATCGATTAAATTTAGTATCTCCTGTGATATCCAAGGATTTTTTGTAGGTCTTGCCTTCCTACCTATTTTGTCCTCTGCTATCTTCAGTATTTCATCTCTCAATTTTTCCCATTCCTCTTTTACTTTTTCATTTTCCCCTGTTTCTGTCAATTGTTGCCTAAAGCTCCCTCTGAAATTCTTAAGAACCTCACGTTCCTTCAATTTATACAGGTCCCATCTCCTTATATTCCTACCTTTTTGTAGTTTCTTTAGTTTCAGCCTACAGTTCATAACCAACAAGTTATGGTCAGAGTCTATATCTGCCCCTGGGTATGTTTTACAGTTTAAAACCTGGTTCCGGAATCTATGTCTTACCATTATAAAATCTATCTGATACCTTCCGGTGTCTCCTGGTCTCTTCCACGTATACAACCTTCTTTTGTGATTCTTGAACAAGGTGTTTGTTATACCTAAATTATGTTCTGTGAAAAATTCTACCAGGCGGCTTCCTCTTTCACTCCTTTTGCCCAGACCATATTCACCTACTATCTTCCCTTCCCTTCCTTGTCCTACTACCGAATTCCAGTCTCCCATAACAATTAAGTTTTCCTCTCCCTTAATTATCTGAATAATTTCCTTTAGCTCCTCATATATTTCTTCGATTTCCTCATCATCGGCAGAGCTAGTTTGCATATAAACCTGTACTACTGTTGTCGGTGTTGGCTTCGTATCGATCTTGACAATGATAATGCGACCACTGTGCTGGTCAAAGTAGTTTACCCGCATTCCTATTTTCTTATTCATTATCAATCCTACTCCTGCGATACCCCAATTGATTTTGTATTTATAATCCTGTACTCACCTGACCAGAAATCCTGTTCATCCTGCCACCGAACTTCACTAATCCCCACTATATCTAACTTCAACCTATGCATTTCCCTTTTTAAATTTTCTAATTTTCCTACTCGATTAAGTACCTTCTACTAATAAGTAAGTACAACATCCGTATTTGCGCAGTGTATATTTGATTATTAGTAGTGATTAGTAGTGATATTTTCCAAAATATGAGCATCTATTTTATATTCAGGGGCACCATGAAGTATAATTCCAATGTTGTTACAGGGAAATTCTTACTGTAATTATTCTTGTGCAATAGAGGGTTAAGTCCATAATATTCCAATAATGAACTAAATGAAGGGTGCTTAGCTGTGCTTACCACAAGCAATCTCACTGCAAACGCAGCCTACCATTCCCCTCTTTAGACCATTACAGGTCTCTGTTTTAGCACTGCGCCCCTACTCTCTGCTCAGTAATGCGCTATCCCTACCTCCAGCTATACAACAAAATTCGCAAAAGATGAACCCGTTTTGTTGTTGCCAACACAGCCGAATGGAAAACGTAAATACACCTGTAGAATGCAAACCAAATAAGAGAGATACCCTCTCAAGGTATAAAATGTTTTGTATTATTCACTGAAAGAGGAGATTTGTATTGACTGTTCGACATCACACCTTTTTCGTGCGGAGATTAAGAGATGACCTAAATGCCATAGAAAAATTTACTAATGTCAAAAAGAGATTTTTATTACATAGATTTCGATAATCTAAGTTACCGTCATCTGATCTCATTAAGCTAATACATTCGTCCAGCCAAGTGAGTAAATGTAGTCGTTTAACTCCCTATATCAGCTTATAGACGTCAATGGTATGTCAAATTTCAAATAATTAAATAAAATATACAAAAGCCTTATCAGATCACTTGATGGTAATAATATATAATCTCCGACATTTGCTGACAAATTCCTGTCCCCCATGTAACATATACTTAAATGGATAATATAAATCACAGGTATTCAAGAAATGGTTCTAAGGTACCTGTATTCAGTATTAGAAAACTTAAGACGTACCGCCGGGCAAGTGGCCGAGCGGTATTCGGCGCGCCAGTCACAGTCTGCACGGCCGCTATGGTCGGGGTTCGAATTCCGCATCGGGCATGGATGTTTGTGTAGACTTTAGTATAAAGTAGTTCGTAAGTAGTTTGTAAGTTTAGGGACTGATAACCCCGCAGTTAAGTCCCTTAAGATTAACAAACATTTGAACATTTTAAAAACGAATCTGTAAGAAGCATTTAAATGAAAACGAGTAGATGGAAATATGTTAGTAAGTTTATCCTTCAATTTACATTTATTCCATTGACAAACTATACCATTAATCCCTTCAAGGAAATGTTTGCAGTTGTTTACGGAAGCAATTATGTACCAAGACGTTCATCTCTACTTTCGGTTCAAATCGACAACCAGAATTTACATTTTATGGGACCAAGAAATATTGTAATCGCAGAAGGTTGTATTGGATTTGTGTAAGGACTTTCCACCGAACCTTCCGAAGCGTAGCCGAAACAAGTTTGCCAACCTGTTTCCGGCCGTGGGAATAGGGAGTGGAGGGGGAGAGAAGGAAATTACCCTATACCACAATGATGTCATTTCCTCTACACTGCAGAAGCTGCGCTCGGAAGCCCTCATACATCTTCCATATAGTACCTATCTCACCGTATGAGATTTGTATATTTCTGCAGCCCCGAAAAAAATTATTTGTGGCTATAGTTTTGCTTCGGCCGAAGAGGTTCAGATCTGTGTACAGTCACGTTTTCGTGAAAATAAATGTGAACATTTATTTTCATGGCAGCATAGACGTTGTTTGATTGAAACCTTATTTCGATTTGATTATGTCTCTAAAATTAATGAATCGATTGTTTCGGCTCACTAGCCTTTTCATTTCAGTACGGGAGTTACATGGTGATAATTGTCGTGCCTCGTCGACAGTGCTGAGACTAATTGCCAGTGATGCTACTAGTCCCAAATACAGTAACAGTTTAGGCAGCGCACAGTTTTAATAGGCAGCTCAGATTCTGGCTACTGGCAGCATCTATTTACAGGATTTCATGGGCGCCAACACAAACGAAAGTTTCTGAATAGACTGTACATTTATTAGTATGGCACAAATTCAAATATACACAGACGAATTCTTAACTTTTCTTTGAGAACCGTATACAAGTGAGCGACAGTTCTGTTTGCACTTAATTCCTCAATATAATAATACTTCTTGTCTCATCAACTACAGAACCTCTACAATGTTGCAGTACAAACCGGCTTGAAAATCAACATACAGAAGACGGAATTCATCACCAATATCAAGCAGGCTTCCTCTACAATCCCACTAGGACACAATAATATCTGTAAATTTCCTGCAGTCAAGTACTTGGGAGAACGGATTTCAGCAAAACCTTGACCATAGACGCCAGATGCACCAAGTTAGAGAGATCCTATCATTCATGTAAGAATATCTATACCTCCAAGTACCTATCCAAGATCTTAAAACTGAAGCACTACAACTCAGTATTAAGACCCTCTGCACTCTATGCCTCCGAGTGCCTCTTGATGAATCGAAAGGGTCCTCTCAGGAAACTAGAACTTAAAGAGAGGAAGATCCTAGGGGGAATATTAGGACCCATAAGAGAGGAAGACGGTATTTACAGAATAAGGCACAATAATGAACTGTATGAACACCAGGAAGACATAGTCACATGTATGTGGAAAAGGCGACTGACCTTCTACGGGCACATCAATTACCTGAATCACTCAAGGCTAACCAAGAAGATCCTCACAGTGACAAGCAGGGGAAAAGCGTCCAAAGCTAAGTGGTTCATCTCTATTAGATCAGACTTAGAGGAATTGCAGATCCCATTACAGATAACCGAACTCAATACCGTCAGGCAATTCTACATGGAGTCTTTCCACTATCTCTCACAAGCAAGAAGTGTACAGGCACCACCAGACCTAAATGGACGGATGAGAGAAAGCAGGCTCACAGCCAGAAGATGAAGGCGTACTGGGCAAAGAAGAAGCAGAAGACCCCAGCTGAGAGTTAAGACGAGCCTCGTGGTCCCTGATAGGCCGAAACTTACTAAAAAAAACTTCTTGTCCACAGACATAAGTCTTAGCACTATCACAGTGTCCAGAAAAACAGTTCAATAGTGAGATACTCTTGCACACATGCGTCTGCAATCGTAGTTGACAACATATCGTAGACTTCCCCTAATTCGTGGCGTGATGCCCATCTCAAGAGACGTAAGCCAATTCTATACCGCATTACAGTACACACTACAAAAACATCATTTTTCTTACTACACTATATTATATTATTGGCCGCACATTACCCTGGCAAATAGAGGTGGTGGAAGTCTCGCTTTCCCCAGATAGGTGAAATTTGTTTCACATCTTACATAGTAACATCCCATCAAGTACACGCTGTATTGTTAATAACAGTCGAATAAAGTGGCAAGACCCATTTGCTGTAATATCTTAGGTACTACATTTCACCGAGGCGGAAGTTTGGCCTTCAGATAGAGATGAACATCGATGCTCCGAAGATTGGACTTCCTGTGTTATTTTAAGGTGAAATAACATCAGCAGTCATTTGTGGAAAAAATGACCAACTGCAAGGTGTAGACGTGATAGGTTATCGTCAATTGTATTTACGCAGGAGAAAAAGAGTCTGTAGAACTTGTTCCATTACACAGCATAGAGGGCATCAACCTCTAGCGATTCTCGTTCTTGTAAACAACTCTATGAGGATTTTCAGTGCCTCACAATGTCACAGTGTGTTGAGTACCATTTCCAAACAAACGGAAGGGTAGTTCATGCCTAACAATATATGGAGAAACATTCTTTTCTTGTTTTATTAGCATTTTGTTGAAACACAAAATCGTTGAATTTAAGGATCCGGTCATGTATGAGTCACATTTGTGCGGAATTCTCAAAACAACTGAGTAATACTAGCATTGAACTCTACGAAGAGTTATCTCCTCTTACGTTGAACCGAAGAAACAAGTCAGTAAATTTGGAGAGGTTGAATAATCAGCCAATGAGTTCCACATAACGGTAAGTTGGAACCAACAAAAGTAAATCTCCTCAAAACGTTTATTGTATCTTCAAATAATAACACTATGCTCAGACACTTTGAATAAAACCAAGAGGCATTCTTGTATTAGGTATTATAAACGTATAAACTGAAAATCTAAGTTATATCAACATCTGGAATGTTTAAGGCTACATGTCGAAGATAGCTCCTCTCTTTCTTTATTCTGTGTACCGTTTAATGTAGCCAAACGAGAATCTCCGATCTGATGTGTTGTTAAACTCTTTCCATCACAGCGTTCCCACTGAGGATCGTCATCTTTATTTATACCTCTAGGCCCAACTATTTGTCCAATTCACTTTAAAAAATTAGACAAGATCTTAAGTAAGTTAAAACATTCTGATCGCCTTACCTCCAAGATGTTGTCAAAAGTAATCACTTTTTTCAAAGATTATCAACAACATTGTAGGACTTTCAAAAATTAATTGATCATAGGTTGGCTACCATTACTTCGAGGGAACAGTTACCACTGGGCTGTAATGCGTTGGCAAACTACATATTGTTGCTTGATATCTGAAATTACACGCAGCCAGACAATCAAAATATTATCTCAAGGTAAAGGAGGTAAAGTAATTTCAATATTTCATTAATAAAGTATTATTAAATATCTGAATTCGGAGTAAAATGTTTGAAAATTTTATGCGTGGTGAACAAAACATATCAGGCATTCCAAAATACCCTCCAAAAATGAAAACAATCAAAAATTCTTTAGAAATATATATTATATGTATAGGAATTTGAAAAAAATTATGTTCACAAATTAATAAAGTTTTGTCTTGAAATGGATAATGGAATAATCTGCGATTACATTTAATTAAAATCATACATACTCATTGATTTCCATATAAAGACTAATTGAAAATGAGCGCAGGAATCATTAACATTCTGAAAAACTTTTCATTTAATTTTTACTACCGTGAGTTTGCTGAACTAGTGATAGAAATAAAACCCTTGACTTCAAACAACGACCCACGTACACCAATAATGTACCTACTCCATTACGTCATGGGAAACAGTCCCCGAAAAGCTTCTGACTCACGATCCAAAATTAAGTATAAGTGTTGCCGTGTTCCAGATTACAGCTAGGTAGTAGCACAATCCAAGACAACACATGTCAAGTCCGTAGGCTTAGCGCATTCCTTCTTGTGAGCAGAACCAACCCGGCATATGCGGCAAAGGACAACTTTGTCATTGTTTTCCGACGGGGCTGTCTTATGTGTACATCAGAAACTAACAGAAGGAGGGAAGAACGAGATGCTTCTGGTTAGGCCTGCACAGACCCCTGTGAGAAATAGTCCCGATTATTGTTCTATGTTTGCTTTGAAATTACCGTTGAGTACACTCTAGTTGCGAATTAGCCTGTTGGTGAGTTTGGTATGCCGCGGTGGAGTAGCCGAGCGGTCTAAAGCGTCTCGCTGCGGAGCGCGCGGTTGCTCGCCGTGGTGGTTCGAGTCCTCCCTGGGGCATGGCTGTGTGTGTTTGTCCTTAGGTTAGTTTACCTTAGGTTAAGCAGTTTTTAAGTTACGTACTGATGACCACATAGTTTGGTTTCGATAGATTTACAAACATTTGAACATTTGAGTTTAGTATGCGGTATGGTGTGGCGACGCCTGTCCAATTACACTGCCAGGTTGCCGCATCTGTTGCGCGGTATGCCGACCTGCAGGCGACAAAAATATTTTCAAATGATTGTTAAGCTTATGGGACTGCGGGATCATCAGTCCCTAAACTTACAAATAAGTTATAAACTAGCTTATACTAGAGACAAACATCCATGTCCGAGGGAGGATTCGAACCCCCAACGGGAAACGGCTTCACTTGTCGGACCCGACAACATGGGAGCACAAAGCAACGCTGTTTTCTCGACACCGCGTTCTGTAGGCTTAATCGTAAGCTCATAGCAACACGAGTCGCTTGCTACCGATCATCATATGGCGTGTTCCTATTACGAATCTGATTGTCCAGCAAGAACACAGCAACGACATGCGAAAATAAATGTTACAAATCACAGAAAGGAGCCACCCACCATCTTTTATCAAACGATAATCCCATGTTATATCCAACTTATTACACCGTACAAGCAATTTAATTACTGTATTGCGGAACAGATTTTCGCTCAGACGAAAGTCTGTCAAGCCTTAGACTATGACAGTGATTTTTTGTTTATTAGTTTAAATATTTCTGACAGTGACATTAAGTTTCAACTTTGGCTATCTCATATTTGAAGTGCCAATTTGATTTTTTTTTTTTTCATTTTTCCTGTCCAGCAATTATGTAACGCAGGCGAAATAAATATTACTTTATAATATACTATAATAATAATACTATTCTGGAAATCTACGTCACGTTAACCGTGCACAATCCGTTGGCAGATTATTTCATCCTCGTCAAATTCACCGACTAAGAGGGGCTGAACTCTGCAGCTATAATTCAGATGTTTTAAGAAAATCAGTATCAAATGGCTGTAACAAAATGAACAATTTCATTCAGAATACTTTTTTGCTCTATTACAAGATTTTTTAAATTATTATTTTCATTTAGACCCAGTACAACGATGTATTCAGAAAATTGTTTGTTAATCTAGCGGACCAAACTGCGAGGTCATCAGTCCGTAGCTTACAAACTACTTAAACTAAGGTAAAGTAACCTAAGGACAACACATTTACCCATGCCCCAGGGAGGACTCGCACCTCCAACGTCGAGCAACCGCGCGCTCCGCTGCGAGGCGCCTTAGTTTGCTCGGATACTCCACCGCGGCTGTATTCAGAGATTTTAAGATTCAATGGATGATATCGTTTCGTTCAGATTTTAAGGTGTGCGGTTTCTTTGCTAAATACTTCTAATCAGTTATTCTTGTGGATAATACTAACTGTAGCTTTTTTGTGTATATTCCAAATGCGTTGCAATACCTTACAGTAATCATATTGTACGTAATCGTGTTGCTTTCCAACCTAGTTTACCTTGCACCAAACAACCATTTGTCTAGGCTTATAGTATGTGTATGCGAGTGTTCTATGTGGACTCTCCATCGGAAAAATGTCAGTTATTTATTCTTGTAGAAACGACTATCAACATTTCTACCGATAACGTGATGTAAACATTATAAGGCGAAGCATCGAAAACTTGAGGAAGTGAATTATTTGTATCATGGAGAAATTTCACTCACATATTGCAGCGGCCGAGCGCGTTCAGGCGCCATGCTGCGATGCGCGAGGCTGCTCCTCGTCGGGGGTTCGAATCCCCCCCCCCCCCTCGAGCATGGATGTTTGTGCTGTCTTTAGTATAAGCTAGTTCATAAGTAGTTTTTAAGTTTTGGGACTGGTGTCCCCGTAGTTAAGTCCCAGAAGCTCCACAAACATTTGATTTGAACATGTTGCAGGCGAAAAGTAAACCCCAGTACGCGTAGGAAACGTTACGAATTCGAAATATATAAAAAATTTAGAACGTTTCAGGGCATTGATATAAAACCATTGGTAAAGATGAATATTTGTGCTAAACCGGGACTCGAAGCCGGATTTCCCGCTTTGGGCCAGCGGTCGCCTTAACCAATTAGGCTACCCAGGCACGCTTCCCATCCTATCCAAATTCTCACCTTGTAGCACACTGCGATTGCAGTGCCCCCTGCCCATTTGGTTTCACTTTTTTCGCAACCTGTACTGGAATCCCGCAAGGGATTGAGCGTATTAATGCGTCCGCATTGAAATTGTCAATTGCCTTTTTGGGCAGATATACGTTTATTTGTATGGTTTCGGACATGTCCGAAAAGAACAGATACCGTATAAAATTCGCAAATGTTAGTTCTACACTCGGTCTTCTTCGGCATAAGTCATCGCACATTCGTAGGTCGCTAACTACAATAACCAGGACTAATTGGAATCACTACAGATCTGCTTGCCCTTTAACGCTCAAATCAAATGTTCAAATGTTTGTGAAGCTTAAGGGACTTAACTGAGGTGTTACCAGTTCCTAAACTTACAAACTCCTTATGAACTACCTTATATTAAAGAAGACACAAACATCCATGCCCGAGGGGGGAAGAGAACCCCCGACGGGTAACGGCCTCGCACATCGCAGCATAGCGCCTCAATGCGCTCGGCCACCCCGCCGCTGCCCTTTACTGCTTCATCCCTTTTAACCATAAGACAGGATAAAGAAAGCCAAAGGCACACCAAGTCAGTGAGAATCATTTGTCGTTAATCATTTCTCTCTATTCGAAAGTATAGATCAATAATAAGTAGAATAATCATGCTTACGATTCCTTGACTAACAGATTAAATGTTGTAATATTAAATTTACAATTCGAAGGCGAAAATTTGAATGATAATAGATAGTAAAGAGATGAAATATTGAAAATTTAAAGCCTGCTAATTTACAATTACAAAATAGAAAAAATCATAAATATGAATACACAAATGGTATAGGCATATACACAAGACATCAACACAATCCCTTGAACTAGCGCTGCCTGAGAATGCAACTTGCAAATTTGAATAAAAGATTTAAAATCACATGAAAAGTTGGGGGAACCAAACCACTAACAACATAAGAACTAGTACCATCACGTTCCTTTTCAATATATTAGACACAGGTGGTAATCCATAAATAATCATTAAATAAATAACTCCATGACCTCGTGCAGATGTAAAGGCGGAACCATATGCAAGAACATAGACGTTACGAAATCTTTCTACTTATTAGTAAATGGGTGCAACTTCAAATTCCTAAATGTTCTTAAATAATAAGTCAGAATAAAACCTAATACAATGTACAACATAGATTCGCGGTTTAGTCAAGACATTACCTAAACATAAACTGCAACTTAAGATCAATTCACCGAATGTCACGCGGCCGTAATGTAGGACTCGTTCCCACTCCGTAAGGTAACAGCAACAAAAGGCGGAGCGCAATTACCAGTTCCAGACGTAGCCCCAAGAAATAGAGGCGACACGCCGCCTTCAGAACTGCCAGAAAACATAAAGCACTTAAGATAGTTGCAGATATACGTTTCCCCCACAAAACACCCCGTGGATAACTCGTCATAACCGAGGGATAAATATCGGCCTAACAGGAATGATAGTCGGTATAAATGAAAACTGGGATACAACCCGTCAGCTTTCACCAATGAATTTCAAAATGTTCAAATGTTTGTATAGTTTATGGGAGTTAACTACGGGGTCATCAGTCCCTAAACTTACAAACTACTTATGAACTAGCTAACACTAAGGACGGCACAAATATCCATACCCGAGGGGAGATTCGAACCCCCGACCCTAGTGGCCGTGCAGACCGTGACTGAAGCGCCTCAGTCCCCTCGGCCACCGCGGCCGGCACCAATGAAGTCATCAACATGGCAGCAATGACCTATATAGACCTACTCGTATCCAATATGGCAACCATAACAATCACGAAAACGAGCGAAAAAATGCACGTATAAATACACGAAACAACGCAAATCCAATAAAACGACACTATTGGAACAAGCGGGGAAATGTGGGCGTTTTGTGTGGGGGAATTCTAAGCGATAAAAGGCCAAAAACGTATTGAAAAATCCAAAATACCCGGAAAAAAGGCGTCTCATAAAACAAACCACAACCTAAACACATAAAAGAGATGAAAAACGGTATCGAAAACTTTAATTAACCTATATTAAACCTGAAATGAAACTCAGGATACCAAACCATCCATCCCCCCCCCCACCAACAAACGTCAAAGTAAAGAAAAAGTCCATTATTTTACGACGTGTTTCCACCCGTCTGCCTTGAATCATGTCGTCATTAACATGTAGGAAAACTCGTATAAGTAATGAAATCTTAATACTTATGTATTGTAGATTAATAAATAACCAATGGTTTTTCTCGTAAATTACAGATTGCAACAACAACGTTCCATCGACCACAGGTCTCAGACCAAAAATTCGCGCCATTTGCACTCACTTGCGTAAAAAGTAAATAAATAAAATAAAATAAAACTCTTATAACCTTTACCTTTCAGAGTGAAGCTACGGATCCCAATTAAACACCAAATCTTAATCTATAATCTAGGTTCTGTTTGTAAACAATTGTCATTTTACTCACGCCACCTAGAAACACGTAAGCACCTCAAAACTTACCACTTCAGCAGAAAGGCCGAAGAACTGAGGAAATTTAATGACTTCCGCCATAGTTTCACCCATAGCGTCTTTCAGTCCAAAAATATTTCCTTGTCAAATCCATCCTAACAAAAACCAAATATTAACAATAACAAACGAAGAAATAAATCAGAATAAATGCACAACTAATCCACGAACAAACGCACACACTCACTTCCAAACTACAACGAAAGGCACAAAATTAGTAAGCGACACGACCAATACAAAAAAAGGAAACTAACCTAACAACGACAAATCAATGACATTCTACTACCAGAGGGTGCCACCGCATATTTAGTCACGCAACCAAAACTAACGCGCGGTGATGACGTCACACAGCACAACACGCTGACGTCACGAGTCAAAACCGACGGGCGGTATCCCCGTCTTCAGATGCGCCTGATAGTCTTTCAGCTGAACGCTGACCCTGGTACACCAAGAAATAGATTATTAGCTCAATTTATAAGATTCATTTTTCCATTTCAGTGCGCCACTCTACACCGGCACACAAGGTACAAAAGTTACGTAGCCTGCTCCCAGTCACGGCTCGTCCGAACAGGAAATGAAGAATATCTTCGGAGGCCAGTTGCATACAGCGTTGGTAACCACGCAAGCCGCACAAAAGCTCAGAGGGAAAGTCGAGTGACGAGGCGAAGGCTTCCAAAACGCAGCCAGTGCTAGCCCGCGTGTCGGCCCCATACAACTCACCAACACCTCCACACCTTCGCTTTACATTCCAGCCGCTGTCCTTAGGCCGTCGGTACACGGAGCGTGTATCTGAACGACTGTGGCCAACGAACTGAGTTCCTGACTTCACAACGTGCGAACCACTCGTTAGAGAGGCTTTTCCAACGTGTCGGGCAGTATCAAGCATAACTGCTGTTGAATCTTCCGGGTTATATGGTCGTGGTCGAAGAAACATATCTGCTCCTGACGTCTCCTCCAGAGCTGCGCTGGACATCTTCAGAGGTGCTACTGGTAGCAGTGAGTCTTGCCGACTGACGAGTCGGGCGTCGGAGAGTGGTATATATACTGTCTAAAAGGTGGAGTGGTCAAGTGTTCACTTGCGCAACAGAAATAAACCTTGTCAAAGATAGAACATAACTTTCGATAGTCGATGCTCAAAGATAAAAGCGTAACTACTTACTCTGAAGAGCCACAGTCCGTATGTCATTAAGTTTCATTGCTTCTTTCTTTCTATTAAATTTATCCCCTTGTTTGTATATTTCGATTCGGAAAACTTCACTTCATGATTTCCTGATTGGAAAAGATGTTTAGCTACAGCTGATTTCTAAATTTTACACCTAGATGCCGAGTTGCAGCATCTGATGCAGGCTTTTGAGAAAAAAGGATATTCACGGAAAGAAGTAAATAGGGTTCTGCGAGCAAGGAACAGTAAACAAACAGACAGCAACAAAACACAACGATGGAAGAACAGCGTTTCTCTTCCCTTCATTCAAACAATTACGGATCAGATAGGAAAGATTTTATGTAAACACGATATCAGACCGGTTTTTAAACCAACAAAAAAGATAAGTCAGGCATTCCGATCTGTAAAGGACAGACGCCCTCCACTAGTATCAAGTGGGGTGTACAAAATTCTGTTCAAAAAGTTCAAATGTCTGTAAATCTATCGGACCAAACTGCGTGGTCATCAGTCCGTAACTTACAAACTACTTAAACCTAGGTAAACTAACCTACGGACAAACACACACACACCCATGCCCCAGGGAGGACTCGAACCTCCACGGCGAGCAACCGCGCGCTCCGCAGCGAGGTGCTTTAGACCGCTCGGCTACTCCACCGCGGCACAAAATTCTGTGTTCTTGCGGAAAAGTGTGTATTGGTACTACAAAAAGAATTGTGAATACAAACTCAAATAACACAAAAGTCTTTGCCGACTGGCCCCCTTTTAGACAGTATTTATACCGCTCTCCGACGCCCGACTCGTCAGTCGGCAAGACTCACCGCTACCAGTAGCACCTCTGAAGATGTCCAGCGCAGCTCTGGACGAAACGTCAGGAGCAGATATGTTTCTTCGACCACGACCATATAACTTGGAAGATTCAACAGCAATTATTTCAGCCGGTCGTGAAAACCTTCACTTCATGAGTATCAAGTATGCCAGATATTCTCAACGTGCGTCTGAACTATCACCAATAAGGTGGGAGAACCAAGGTTACACCACGTGGCTATCCGCGGAGGGGGCAGCTCTTCTCGGTAGAGAGGTGAAGACGCCACATTGGCCGTCGTATTTTATGGGTTTTGTGTATATAACTCAGGTTTCACGAACGAATGACAATTCAAATTGAGAATCTTTCGGTAACTAGTCATTGAACGTACTATTCTTTGGAATAAACGACTGGAAACGTCTTATATATGGTTAAAAAATTCCGTATTAGTGATCTGCCATTTCAAGGCAAGGCGGACTAAAGATCTATCAACAAGAATTGTTCTTTATATTTTTTGTTGTAATTACATGTGAGCAACCGACATATCTACCAGTATTGTATACAACTCGTTTAATACCTTCGACGATCACATCTAAATACTTTACTGACCGTAACGTCGGTAGCATAGTAGTGGACGGTGAAATGGAAGATGTCCTTATATTCGGGTTTTCTGATTCAAAGACTTTCCTACACATTTCATAGAAGTACCCAGCATAGTATTCAATACTAAAGGTAAAGCAATCAACAATCCTAAGATTGGTTTGAACACCACAGTGCTTTACTTGGCATGGTCCTGCTTGGAAGTGGTATGCCGCTGCCTTCCTCCGACCTTCGAACTGACTTACCCAGCCTGTTATAGGGGGACCTACAGTTTAACGTGGGTTCCGAACCACGGGGCTGCTCGGTATTTTTCACATGAGCAACACAGCCAGATGTGAAAGAAGTGGAAAGTGATAGATAAAAATCCAAAGACCTGCCGGGGATCGAACACGCGAATTTGAATTTGTAATCTGGCACTTTATCACTGTCCTACGGAGCAACAAACATAAGTGCACATCCTCTGAGGAGTGAATTTGTTGGATTCATTTAAAGATCGAGACAGTTTGCACCTTACTTATAGTAAAATACGCACTTTATTGTTTCACGCATTGCATTTTACACGTTGTTAACTTTCTTCTGCTGAGTAGTAACATAGACCGTGAAAGAATGACCTTAAAGTTTTACTAAAAAGCGAGGCTGTGGCAATAATGTTTGACTCATATGAAGGCCTTTTCTAATTTTATACCGCACAGTTTGTGATGAAACTTTTATAATTTGCTGCGCTTATTGACATAACATGCAGCATTTATAACAGTCTTATGTTTATAGAAAATTTGTTGTCACTTATGTAGGCCTATATCGCAGAACATAACGAACATATGCAAAAGCCCGGATATAAGCGTTTTAATCAGGGTGAAGCAGGACTTCCACTCTTTTGATTTCGTAAGCAGTGTGATTCCAGAACCTGATGCCGCCGACAACTCTCGCTGGAGCTTTCTGTCGTCGCGTGTAGCTCGTTGAGGCACACGGCTCGTATGCACAAGTCGCTCCGTCTCCGAGCGTTCAGCCGCACGTTGGACTCGTTGATCACAGACGTTCAGACACACGCTCCGTGTGCCGACGGCTTTACTCGCTACCAAGGTCCAACTGACTGCGCCACACACTGTAGCCTGCTCGGCTGGTTGCCCATCGATCTCAAAGGTACGAATCGTTAATCGAGCCAAAGAAATTGAGAAGGAGGAGGAAGAGGGGAAGAGCAAAAGGAACGCGACCTCTAACCACGGATCAATAATATTTGAGTATTCTTTAGCGGTGTTATTCAACTTCCTACTACGAAAATTTATAATATGTACTATTTGTAATCAAAATCCCTTTGATAACAAACCTACTGACTTAGAGTAAAATCTCCACTATTCTTAACATCTCTTGCTCCATGTACGGTTCTATCCAAGTGGGATGGATCTCAGATTAAAGCCACCCCTTTGTGTCCAGGCGTTCTAAAATCTCTGTCTACAAACAATAGCTAATCAGAGGCCTCAAAAGGCATCGCTTCCTTACAAAGCCGCTCTCTGGACAGCCAACGGAAACGAGAAAATGAATCTCTCTGTCGGGTCATGCATTGGACCAGGCACACATTGTCTCATCATGTGCAATAGCTATAGCTCTGGCGAACCTTAACAATTATTCCACACTACTTTAGTTTCTGTTTACTGCATTATTCAGCTACAATACTTGTTTTCCTAACAATAAACACTGTACTTCAGATGAATAGATTGACCAAAGGGCCAATTACCCGTACACAGTAAACGCGTTACATTTATTTAAACATTCTAAATACAAATCATTGACAACAGAAAAATGCTCCGTTCAGAAAATGAAAAAGAAAACAAATAAGAAGGCTGCGGAAATAACCTCAACCATGTGAATAAATGGTTTGGTGACGAGAAGAAGGAGGCATCGTGGCCAGTGCTCGAAGATCTACCCCTGCCCGATTTGTCTTCAGCAGCCTGAATCTGACCGCTTCCATTCCTTCTTCCTACTTCCATAGTCCCAACAAGGGGGAGAACTGTTCAAACGTTTGTAAACTTACGGTACGGAACTGCTATGGTCATCAGTACCCAAAACTTAGAAACTACTTAAACCTACTTACAATAAGGGAAACACATACACACTTGTCTTTTTCTAGGTTACACGAATAGTACATATTACATCTGAAAGTCGTGACATAATGAATCTTCTGTTTGGAAATGAGCCTTATTTTCTTTTTGTAGAACGTTGATTGTGCAATGTAAAAGCACAGAGGAACATTAATTTTGTGTTAAAGGAAGACAAAAAAATAAGAGACAGCAAATATGCAGGAGAGAGAGAGAGAGAGAGAGAGAGAGAGAGAGAGAGAGAGAGAGAGAGAGAGAGACGTCGGAGTCATGGTGTGTTGCCATGCTCGGTTACTCGCGTGTCCAGACTCCCGACAGCCGACACGTAGCGAGAACGAAACCGAGTCAGGTCGCCTCGGGCGGCTCGGTCCTGCCTTAACCCTGCGATACTAACATCTGGTTTTAACGCTCCCTACTAACACCCGTCTTTCGGGGGGTTTTGAACTGTTGTAAGTAACACCCGTTAATTCGACGAGTGTGATTCCAAAACAACACTTCACCCGTGTACACCTGTTCATCAATTGTTCCTCAAAACGTCACAGTTCACTGATAATTTGAAGGTAGCCGTCATTTTGACGGATATTACTAATCTAGGGTTAACTGGGAGAGCCGTAACCGACAAAAACGTAGTGCGTTGCAGTACTCTGGTCTATGTCTCCGAAATGATTCGCCACATTCATTAAACCCTTCGACACACTTATATCCAAGATAGGGCGGATAACAAAAATAAAGTGCCGTTTATCAAGAGAAGATTTGTGACTTAAAAAAGTCTAACATGTCTAAAGCCGAATGCTGCGGGTTCGCCCGCTGGATATGAAAGAGATATCTCAAGAATGCAGAGACATACTGTGTTCTCTCAGTTTTAAATAAAATTCCAGGATCTCCACAAACTTTCGTACGATGCATAGCTAAATGAAATATGTTGTAATACTTTGCCTAAATTGATGCTGCACAGCAACTGTAACGAATAACATCAATAAAACCACACTTTCGTCGAGCGAAGATATGAAACTGTAAGATGTAGAATATTAAAATATTTTCGCTGATTTGATTTCTCGAAACAGATGGTAAGTTTCATAGCGGTTAGAAAGTTGTCTCATAGCACAAATGTCACGTCTCGTATTTGAATATTACTGTTTTTCGTGTGTTTCGTGAAAATGGATAAATATGCTCGAAAACGAGAAAAAAAGTTGCTGTATAAATGTTCTGTTAAAATATGAGCTATTTGCTGTGGTTAGTAATTTAAATAATTGCGTCCACGTTTCAAAATTGGATAAAAATGGGAAGCTGTCATTTTCTGCACAAGTGTGCTACATCACGATTACGATTACGATAGCTGTTAACAATGTCGAAAATATTTAACGTCTTTAGCACTGAATCCTAACAACACAATGTACAACTTTCGTCGGTTTGCAATAATCAGAAAGTGTAAAAATGGCCATTCCGCATTTCAAATTCTTGTATCCAATAATCATGGTTTTTCGTAGTAATCTCAGGAACCGCCCATAAAAGATGGACCTTTAATAAGCCGTATGAAGTTTGTAGGCATTTGCAACACGATGAATACTTAAAGGTTCCTTGATACATCAAATAATAATAGTGCCCACACTAGAAAATTATAATGATCTAATAGCATATGCTATCGGCGAGTAGCTCTACAGCCATTGTAAATATTCATGTTTGCAAAATTATTATTTTCCTTAAGTATGGCAGGAAAATTCAGAAAAGTACCTTTTCGAAAAAATGTCGCCCGATCACCCGCTCGCCAGCTCTAGCTCAAGTGATTACGCGCTTGCACGCTTCACTTTACCAATAGGTTAGTAATAATAGAAAACAATGAAACATATCCAAGTATTTTTCTCACTAGTATAATTATTCATTATAAAGCACCATGAATCACGTCGGTATAAAATGTTAATTACCTCCTCTAGAAATTTTCTAAGAAAAATATTTATCTCGGCTCCAGAAGTTCATAGAGCAACAATCGTTGTTTTAAAATCTCTAACAAAATGTCGGCAATGTATTTCTTTAACAGCTCTTTTCATAACATGACACAGAAATATTAATTTGAAGAAAAGAGGTCCAAAAAATGTACAAGTTGTTTACGGTCATTCTTTGATAATTATAGTCCCGGCAGAGTGGCCGAGCGGTCTAAGGCGCCTCGCTGCGGAGCGAGCGGTTGCTCGCCATCGGAGGTTCGAGTCCTCCCTGGGGCATAGGTGTGTGTGTTTCTCCTTAGGTTAGTTTACCATAGTTTAAGTAGTTTGTAAGCTACGGACAAATGACCACGCAGTTTGGTCCAATATATTTACAATCATTTTGTTAATTATAATTAACGAAATCTAAAAAATTATTTTATAACATGATCTTAAATCTTTTCACGAAGAAAACGGACCAAATACTGAAACTCTAGGTCGTTCTCCTGAGCAAGTCTAGCCAATTTTTATTAGAAATCCTCTTTCGAAAAAAAAAAATCCTTATATCTCTAAAAATAATGAATATTGTAATTTTTTCGAAAAGGTACTGTTTTGAATTATTTCGAGCCATACTTAAGAAAAATAATAAGTTTGGAAACGTGAATGTTGACGAGTTGTAAGGAATTAAATTTCTAAAATATTTTAAGAGTTTTTCCATATACAGCGAAAAGTTACGAAGCAATCAATACCTACAAACGTCCAATCCATAGATATTCTTAGGGCCTATAACTCTCTAATTTATTTTCCCAACGGGCTCTTCATAAGAAATTCGGTTTTCTGGAACGCTGCGAATTTGTTGGGAAAATTTCGCCATCTCGGCTCGAGTTTCATTAAAACTAAACTCTATTTTAAACTAAGTTTCCTGTAAGTTCATATTTGTTTCTTTTCAGGTAAAAATTTTTGGAAATGTAACATTACGCCGTCACACAATGCTTGGACGATTAGGAGGAAGTGAGAATGCTACGCCAAGTACCCTCCGCCACACACCGTGAGGTGGCATTAGGAGTATGGATATAGATGTAGAAGTTACTCATTAAAAGTCTGATAAAAAGAAACAAAACCACAGGGGAAACTTCGGATTTTCAGCTATGGTCGAGCCGAAATATGATGTTCCCTGGTACTTGCGAAAATATGCTTTGAGCACCGGCTACGGCAGCAGACCATTGGAGTTCGTCAAACGCGAACGTTGCGCTATGCACTTCAGTTAGTTCTGCCAGACAACAGCGACCGTTAGCGATACTGTCCGACAGCAAACTATCTATTTGGCAACATGGCTGCATTCCGTTTCTTCGATAGGGGTTGTCTCTCAGCCCAGTAGGTGGAGACATGGATCATCGTGTGTCGTCCCTACCGTAGTTGGTTACAAACAGTTCACAGTAAGCAGCTGATTCTCCTCCACCTAGAGAATATTAACTGGCCGTACCAAATGTCAAGTCAGATATTGGCTGGCAGCACCCTGCCCTGTGCACTTTTGCCATTTCTGTCAGACAACAGGGACCGTTAGCGATACTTTCCGACAGCGAACTATCTATTTGGCAACATGGCTGCATTCCGTTTCTTCGAAAGGGGTTGTCTCTCAGCCCAGTAGGTGGAGACATGGATCATCGTGTGTCGTCCCTACCGTAGTTGGTTACAAACAGTTCACACTAAGCAGCTGATTCTCCTCCACCTAGAGAATATTAACTGGCCATACCAGATGTCAAGTCAGATATTGGCTGGCAGCACCCTGCGCTGTGCACTTTTGCCAGTTCTGTCAGACAACAGCGACCGTTGGCAATACTGTCTGACAGCGAAATAACTATTTGGCAACATGCCTGAATTCCGTTTCTTCGATAGGGGTTGTCTCTCAGCCCAGTAGGTGGAGACATGGATCATCGTGTGTCGTCCCTACCGTAGTTGGTTACAAACAGTTCACACTAAGCAGCTGATTCTCCTCCACCTAGAGAATATTAACTGGCCATACCAGATGTCAAGTCAGATATTGGCTGGCAGCACCCTGCGCTGTGCACTTTTGCCAGTTCTGTCAGACAACAGCGACCGTTAGCAATACTGTCTGACAGCGAAATAACTATTTGGCAACATGCCTGAATTCCGTTTCTTCGAAAGGGGTTGTCTCTCATCCCAGTAGGTGGAGACGTGGATCATCGTGTTTCGGCCCTACCGTAGTTGGCTACAAACAGTTCACAGTAAGCAGCTGATTCTCCTCCACCTAGAGAATATTAACTGGCCATACCAGATGTCAAGTCAGATATTGGCTGGCAGCACCCTGCGCTGTGCACTTTTGCCAGTTCTGTCAGACAACAGCGACCGTTAGCAATACTGTCTGACAGCGAAATAACTATTTGGCAACATGCCTGAATTCCGTTTCTTCGATAGGGGTTGTCTCTCAGCCCAGTAGGTGGAGACATGGATCATCGTGTGTCGTCCCTACCGTAGTTGGTTACAAACAGTTCACACTAAGCAGCTGATTCTCCTCCACCTAGAGAATATTAACTGGCCATACCAGATGTCAAGTCAGATATTGGCTGGCAGCACCCTGCGCTGTGCACTTTTGCCAGTTCTGTCAGACAACAGCGACCGTTAGCAATACTGTCTGACAGCGAAATAACTATTTGGCAACATGCCTGAATTCCGTTTCTTCGATAGGGGTTGTCTCTCAGCCCAGTAGGTGGAGACATGGATCATCGTGTGTCGTCCCTACCGTAGTTGGTTACAAACAGTTCACACTAAGCAGCTGATTCTCCTCCACCTAGAGAATATTAACTGGCCATACCAGATGTCAAGTCAGATATTGGCTGGCAGCACCCTGCGCTGTGCACTTTTGCCAGTTCTGTCAGACAACAGCGACCGTTAGCAATACTGTCTGACAGCGAAATAACTATTTGGCAACATGCCTGAATTCCGTTTCTTCGATAGGGGTTGTCTCTCAGCCCAGTAGGTGGAGACATGGATCATCGTGTATCGTCCCTACCGTAGTTGGCTACAAACAGTTCACAGTAAGCAGCTGATTCTCCTCCACCTAGAGAATATTAACTGGCCATACCAGATGTCAAGTCAGATATTGGCTGGCAGCACCCTGCGCTGTGCACTTTTGCCAGTTCTGTCAGACAACAGCGACCGTTAGCAATACTGTCTGACAGCGAAATAACTATTTGGCAACATGCCTGAATTCCGTTTCTTCGATAGGGGTTGTCTCTCAGCCCAGTAGGTGGAGACATGGATCATCGTGTGTCGTCCCTACCGTAGTTGGTTACAAACAGTTCACACTAAGCAGCTGATTCTCCTCCACCTAGAGAATATTAACTGGCCATACCAGATGTCAAGTCAGATATTGGCTGGCAGCACCCTGCGCTGTGCACTTTTGCCAGTTCTGTCAGACAACAGCGACCGTTAGCAATACTGTCTGACAGCGAAATAACTATTTGGCAACATGCCTGAATTCCGTTTCTTCGATAGGGGTTGTCTCTCAGCCCAGTAGGTGGAGACATGGATCATCGTGTGTCGTCCCTACCGTAGTTGGTTACAAACAGTTCACACTAAGCAGCTGATTCTCCTCCACCTAGAGAATATTAACTGGCCATACCAGATGTCAAGTCAGATATTGGCTGGCAGCACCCTGCGCTGTGCACTTTTGCCAGTTCTGTCAGACAACAGCGACCGTTAGCAATACTGTCTGACAGCGAAATAACTATTTGGCAACATGCCTGAATTCCGTTTCTTCGATAGGGGTTGTCTCTCAGCCCAGTAGGTGGAGACATGGATCATCGTGTGTCGTCCCTACCGTAGTTGGCTACAAACAGTTCACAGTAAGCAGCTGATTCTCCTCCACCTAGAGAATATTAACTGGCCGTACCAAATGTCAAGTCAGATATTGGCTGGCAGCACCCAGCCCTGTGCACTTTTGCCAATTCTGTCAGACAACAGGGACCGTTAGCGATACTTTCCGACAGCGAACTATCTATTTGGCAACATGGCTGCATTCCGTTTCTTCGAAAGGGGTTGTCTCTCAGCGCAGTAAGTGGAGACGTGGATCATCGTGTTTCGGCCCTACCAGAGTTGGTTACAAACAGTTCACAGTAAGCAGCTGAAACTCGTCCACCTAGAGAATATTAACTGGCTGTACCAAATGTCAAGTCAGATATTGGCTGGCAGCACCCTGCGCTGTGCACTTTTGCCAATTCTGTCAGACAACAGCGACCGTTAGCAATACTGTCTGACAGCGAAATAACTATTTGGCAACATGCCTGAATTCCGTTTCTTCGATAGGGGTTGTCTCTCAGCCCAGTAGGTGGAGACATGGATCATCGTGTGTCGTCCCTACCGTAGTTGGTTACAAACAGTTCACACTAAGCAGCTGATTCTCCTCCACCTAGAGAATATTAACTGGCCATACCAGATGTCAAGTCAGATATTGGCTGGCAGCACCCTGCGCTGTGCACTTTTGCCAGTTCTGTCAGACAACAGAGACCGTTAGCAATACTGTCTGACAGCGAAATAACTATTTGGCAACATGCCTGAATTCCGTTTCTTCGATAGGGGTTGTCTCTCAGCCCAGTAGGTGGAGACATGGATCATCGTGTGTCGTCCCTACCGTAGTTGGCTACAAACAGTTCACAGTAAGCAGCTGATTCTCCTCCACCTAGAGAATATTAACTGGCCGTACCAAATGTCAAGTCAGATATTGGCTGGCAGCACCCAGCCCTGTGCACTTTTGCCAATTCTGTCAGACATCAGGGACCGTTAGCGATACTTTCCGACAGCGAACTATCTATTTGGCAACATGGCTGCATTCCGTTTCTTCGAAAGGGGTTGTCTCTCAGCGCAGTAAGTGGAGACGTGGATCATCGTGTTTCGGCCCTACCAGAGTTGGTTACAAACAGTTCACAGTAAGCAGCTGAAACTCGTCCACCTAGAGAATATTAACTGGCTGTACCAAATGTCAAGTCAGATATTGGCTGGCAGCACCCTGCGCTGTGCACTTTTGCCAGTTCTGTCAGACAACAGCGACCGTTAGCAATACTGTCTGACAGCGAAATAACTATTTGGCAACATGCCTGAATTCCGTTTCTTCGATAGGGGTTGTCTCTCAGCCCAGTAGGTGGAGACATGGATCATCGTGTGTCGTCCCTACCGTAGTTGGCTACAAACAGTTCACAGTAAGCAGCTGATTCTCCTCCACCTAGAGAATATTAACTGGCCGTACCAAATGTCAAGTCAGATATTGGCTGGCAGCACCCAGCCCTGTGCACTTTTGCCAATTCTGTCAGACAACAGGGACCGTTAGCGATACTTTCCGACAGCGGACTATCTATTTGGCAACATGGCTGCATTCCGTTTCTTCGAAAGGGGTTGTCTCTCAGCGCAGTAAGTGGAGACGTGGATCATCGTGTTTCGGCCCTACCAGAGTTGGTTACAAACAGTTCACAGTAAGCAGCTGAAACTCGTCCACCTAGAGAATATTAACTGGCTGTACCAAATGTCAAGTCAGATATTGGCTGGCAGCACCCTGCGCTGTGCACTTTTGCCAATTCTGTCAGACAACAGCGACCGTTAGCAATACTGTCTGACAGCGAAATAACTATTTGGCAACATGCCTGAATTCCGTTTCTTCGATAGGGGTTGTCTCTCAGCCCAGTAGGTGGAGACATGGATCATCGTGTGTCGTCCCTACCGTAGTTGGTTACAAACAGTTCACACTAAGCAGCTGATTCTCCTCCACCTAGAGAATATTAACTGGCCATACCAGATGTCAAGTCAGATATTGGCTGGCAGCACCCTGCGCTGTGCACTTTTGCCAGTTCTGTCAGACAACAGCGACCGTTAGCAATACTGTCTGACAGCGAAATAACTATTTGGCAACATGCCTGAATTCCGTTTCTTCGATAGGGGTTGTCTCTCAGCCCAGTAGGTGGAGACATGGATCATCGTGTGTCGTCCCTACCGTAGTTGGCTACAAACAGTTCACAGTAAGCAGCTGATTCTCCTCCACCTAGAGAATATTAACTGGCCGTACCAAATGTCAAGTCAGATATTGGCTGGCAGCACCCAGCCCTGTGCACTTTTGCCAATTCTGTCAGACAACAGGGACCGTTAGCGATACTTTCCGACAGCGAACTATCTATTTGGCAACATGGCTGCATTCCGTTTCTTCGAAAGGGGTTGTCTCTCAGCGCAGTAAGTGGAGACGTGGAACATCGTGTTTCGGCCCTACCAGAGTTGGTTACAAACAGTTCACAGTAAGCAGCTGAAACTCGTCCACCTAGAGAATATTAACTGGCTGTACCAAATGTCAAGTCAGATATTGGCTGGCAGCACCCTGCGCTGTGCACTTTTGCCAGTTCTGTCAGACAACAGCGACCGTTAGCAATACTGTCTGACAGCGAAATAACTATTTGGCAACATGCCTGAATTCCGTTTCTTCGATAGGGGTTGTCTCTCAGCCCAGTAGGTGGAGACATGGATCATCGTGTGTCGTCCCTACCGTAGTTGGTTACAAACAGTTCACACTAAGCAGCTGATTCTCCTCCACCTAGAGAATATTAACTGGCCATACCAGATGTCAAGTCAGATATTGGCTGGCAGCACCCTGCGCTGTGCACTTTTGCCAGTTCTGTCAGACAACAGCGACCGTTAGCAATACTGTCTGACAGCGAAATAACTATTTGGCAACATGCCTGAATTCCGTTTCTTCGATAGGGGTTGTCTCTCAGCCCAGTAGGTGGAGACATGGATCATCGTGTGTCGTCCCTACCGTAGTTGGTTACAAACAGTTCACACTAAGCAGCTGATTCTCCTCCACCTAGAGAATATTAACTGGCCGTACCAAATGTCAAGTCAGATATTGGCTGGCAGCACCCTGCCCTGTGCACTTTTGCCAATTCTGTCAGACAACAGGGACCGTTAGCGATACTTTCCGACAGCGAACTATCTATTTGGCAACATGGCTGCATTCCGTTTCTTCGAAAGGGGTTGTCTCTCAGCGCAGTAAGTGGAGACGTGGATCATCGTGTTTCGGCCCTACCAGAGTTGGTTACAAACAGTTCACAGTAAGCAGCTGAAACTCGTCCACCTAGAGAATATTAACTGGCTGTACCAAATGTCAAGTCAGATATTGGCTGGCAGCACCCTGCGCTGTGCACTTTTGCCAGTTCTGTCAGACAACAGCGACCGTTAGCAATACTGTCTGACAGCGAAATAACTATTTGGCAACATGCCTGAATTCCGTTTCTTCGATAGGGGTTGTCTCTCAGCCCAGTAGGTGGAGACATGGATCATCGTGTGTCGTCCCTACCGTAGTTGGTTACAAACAGTTCACACTAAGCAGCTGATTCTCCTCCACCTAGAGAATATTAACTGGCCATACCAGATGTCAAGTCAGATATTGGCTGGCAGCACCTTGCGCTGTGCACTTTTGCCAGTTCTGTCAGACAACAGCGACCGTTAGCAATACTGTCTGACAGCGAAATAACTATTTGGCAACATGCCTGAATTCCGTTTCTTCGAAAGGGGTTGTCTCTCATCCCAGTAGGTGGAGACGTGGATCATCGTGTTTCGGCCCTACCGTAGTTGGCTTCAAACAGTTCACAGTAAGCAGCTGATTCTCCTCCACCTAGAGAATATTTACTGGCCGTACCAGATGTCAAGTCAGATATTGGCTGGCAGCACCCTGCGCTGTGCACTTTTGCCAGTTCTGTCAGACAACAGCGACCGTTAGCAATAGTCTGACAGCGAAATATCTATTTGGCAACATGCCTGAATTCCGTTTCTTCGAAAGGGGTTGTCTCTCATCATCATCACAGGAAGCAGCTGATTCTCCTCCACCTAGAGAATATTAACTGGCCGTACCAAACGTCAAGTCAGATATTGGCTGGCGGCACCCTGAGGCGCGACACACACATTTCCGCGTGGCAGGCCGGTCGATCGATGGCCATCGGGCGCAGCCACTCGAGGCCGCGACGGCTGAGGTGCGTAATTCGGCCGAAGAGCTTGATTCGGTTACTGGCGCCGCCTTGCCTTGCCCCGCTTCCTCCCCACCCAGCCACTACGCCAGAGTGTGTCGCCACAAGCTTTCCCTGCCGCCAGACAAGCGCAGCCAAGTGCTCTCGGCTGATACGGGGTCCCACTGTCTACGTGGGCGGAGCCGCCGCACCGCCCCGCGTCACTCTTAGTTCCTGGGTATCCTCTACAGGTGATAAAGAGGCTTTACCATATCAAACCTCATGGCAGATTAAAATAGTGTGGCGGACTGTTGCTCAACAACAACAAGGAGACCACATGGGGGTATCGCATTTTACTATTTGTTTATGGTACGTGAAGTTCAGAACTAAAACAACCAACAGCCACAACAGTTCTACGTAATTGTCAAAAATTCTCGAGTAAATCGACTTCGAAGTTTTGCAAGTTCACGTCAGCACCGATAATTAAAACGAAGGTACCATCTGTCGGGGCAGATCAGGTGGTACAATTCTGGACTCACAACGGTGTTTCGAATTCTTTTCAATTTCAGTTATATAAAGCTTTGTGGCATCTCTAATTCCACGTGTTATGTCAGTTTTTGTTTATGCGTATGTAGACAATTTGAACAATTTCTCGTTACCTAAGACGATGGTTGAGTAGGTTAGCTGCTTGAAAGTCCATTAGTAACTACCGAAATGACTTTCCAAAATTAGCGTCGTAGCTCTTTACAAATTGAACAATTAAGGACTACTATGCTCAACAAATAGTGAAGCCAATACTCCAAAAATTGTAACGTATGTTTTTTGATTGAACAATTTTGTTCAATACCCTTTCATTAGTTATGCGATCTATGCACTTAATCTTCAACATTCTTCTGTAGCACCAATTTCAAAAGCCTCTATTCTCTTCCTGACCACACTGTTCATTGTCCATGTTTCACTCCCATACAAGGCAACACTCCACACAAATGCCTTCACAAAAGACTTCCTTACACTCAAGTTAATATTCGATGTTAGCAAATTTCTCATTTTCAAAAATGCTTTTTTTTTCCCATTACCATTCTGCATTTTATATCCTCTGCACTGCATTGCATGTTATTTTACTACCCAAGTAACAAAACACCTCTACCACCTTCATTGTTTCGTTACCTAATCTAATTCCTTCACCTTCGCCATGATTTTCTAAGACTACATTGCATTATCTTTGTTTTCCTCTTTTTAATGTTCATTTTATCCGCCCTCTTCAGCACAGTACCCATTCCATTCAACTGCTCTTCCGGGTCCTTTGCTGTCTCTGACAGAATTACAATGTCATTAGCAAAACGCAATGTTTTTATTTCTTCACCCTGAACGTTCTTATGAACTAAAAATTTGGGAAAGTTACCCGGAAAATTGGAAAATTCAGAAAAAAATAGAGTGAGATTTTCTATGAAATATCAAAACCATTTATCTGATTACGATAAAATGTGGCACATTCGACGATCAAAGCGAGAGGAAGGTTTGAGTGAAGTAAAAGTTTGGAAGATTTGGCCATAAAACACGAAAATTTGTGTAAATCTGATAGAGCTCTTTTTTTTTGGGTTGGAGGGGAGATATCAATATTACTCGTACGATTGCGACGAAAGTTTGAACATTTGACGTTCAAAACAAGAGTACATGTATATTAGCAATTGCAAAGCATTGCCGGGACGACTAGCAAATAATAATTATTATTAAATTATAATGATATTCGCTTTTCCTGTCCTCTTCATTTTCACACAACTGCATAAACTTGTTCCCCCAAAACATCTCTGGAACAACAGCAGCTTCTGTAATACGACTTTCACAGGTATCGATGTAAGGCTGGAGCTCACGAATATACATACTTTGAAACAGTCCAAAACGGAAGCATATGTGTTTTTTAACACGAAGCTATGTTTTTGTAAATGAATACCCTATATCATTTCTTCACCAATCTATAGCATGACAAATCACATAAACAATGGCGTTGATTTCATCGCAATACGGCAATTACATCCCGAGAAATTGCGAAGCTAAGTTTACGCTTGGAATACGTAAAACGCACGGCGAGCTCACTTCCTGAGCAGCATGTGGTTCTTACCTGTGTCTCACGACGTCCGCTAGCCGCTTGTTACGCGTATTTAAAGCGTCAACTCCGCTGAAGAAATGATATAGGGTGCCCATTTAAAAGACATTAGTTTGTGTAAAAAGCAAATATGCTTTCGTTTTAGAACGTTTCAAAATATGTACATTCATGAACCCCATACTTACATAGATAGCGGTGAAAGTCGTTTTACAATAGCTATTGTTGTTCCAGAGATATTGTGGGTGGACAAGATAGCTGGGACACCCTGCATACAGCTGACTAACATATATAATTGCCGATATTGGCAGCTGAAATTGGTGTAGAAATTATTATTACACCCTAAGTTTCCATTGTAATTAATGTTACAAGTATTTCCTGTGGTCGAAATTCGACCAATTGTGTTTGAAAACTCATGAATATGGAACAGAAAATTAATGTAACTGGAATCTGTTGAGCAGTGCAAATTTATAGGTATTATGTGAATGCTGTGAGAACTGGTGAAAGACAGGGCAAAGAGGAAACATGAAGGATCAAAAGCTTTATTTCACAATTTAGTATTTCAAAACTTCAGTAAAACATTTTTCGTAAAAATCCTTTCATCATTCGCTAAACTTCCATGTTGTCTTTGTTCACAAATATAAAATTTCAAACCAACATAGGATCGAACGCTGTTTGCTGTAACATATAGCTGACCATGTGAGAAACCTTTTTTTTTTTTTTTTTTTTTTTTTTTTTTGTAACTCCAAGCGCTAACTGAGCAAATTTTCCGTATACTAGTATCACCCCTACAAACCTTATGGAGAATTTGGAGTATCATCCTAAAATGTCTTTTTCGTTTTACTACTCTTAAAGGGTATGTACACACACAATTTTTATATTTGCAACATCTATGACAAACCACCTTTCCAATTATGTACTTTTCATTGGCCTTCTTGTATGATTACTATTAAAACTCTGTATCCTCAATTTCGCGTTAGGTTATTTATATAATGATTTAGATAGCGATGAATTTACTTTTTCGGTGCTAAAATGTTTATACCGCCCCACAGTCTCTTTTATTTAGAGTCCATCACCGTTAAATAGATGCTCAGCATTAAATTGCTGCTAGGCGCAGATCTCATTCGACAGTTTAAGTTACGACAGTGAAGCTGAACAAAATAATTATCAGTGAAGCAAATAAGCTCACAAGTTATAAGCAAATTAGCATGACACTCGTGTAGAATCACATGAGTCGATTCTTAATTGAAAGATTCACTTGATATTATTCAATCCCAGTGACATCTACAACGAATGGAACAAAGTGGTTTAAGTAAACTCTATGTAGTTTCTGTCGCAGAATCCGGATGGGCAAAACGTAAATAATAAAAACTTTTGATAGTATAAAGTTGAAATCACCTGTTCTAGAAGGGCGCATAGGATGTGTCCGGTTGTAGGACACACAGTTATCCCCCTTGGCAGTATTAACTTTTTTTCGTAAAATGCGACCTTAACAAGGTATTTTGATGACACCAATTATAATAAATACGGCGTATTTAGTCTCTTCTAACATTTGCATTCCATTACAATTTGACCTAAAAATTTCGTGGTGGCAAATATTTTAACGTCTCTAACAGCGGATCGATAAAGGGTTTGAATCACTAAACCGTCAAAATTATAAAGAAATGACAAAACGTCAACAATACACAGAGACGACAGTAAAGCGATAAATGGCAGCTGACACTGGGATCACAACTGTCACCCTGAAATTCCACAAACCACTCGAGTGCGACATGCGTTATCTGATCGCTTCGCAGTTTTTTTATTTTATTTTTTTTACAACAGAAAAAGCCTACTGGAACACAGCAACGGATAAATACAGTGTAAGCCGACCGGGATAAATGTTAAGCGGAGACGGTGACAAGGCCAGAATTCACGCTGAAAATCCTCTTTGTCCACGGGAATTTTCGAATATAATTACCTCCGCGAAATGGCTTTCGCTCGACTCCGGTAGTAATTACGTGTTCTATCAACTGAAAACATCAGCGAAGCCTTTCACTGCCAGTAATTACTGGAATTAGCCGTGGAGAGGCAGACTTAATGCCAGGGGTCTCAGATTGCAAAGGACAGCCGCTGTACGGCGACGACTGTTCTGCTTTGTCGCCGGGCCGTGTTGCCACATCAAAGGACGTCGACGGCAGACGGAAGCTTCGCTGCTTATGCCGCTCACAGACAAGTAACCACCTCCTTTCAGTTTTTTCTCCCTCTCATCCTACATTTACGACAGCAGAGTGAAAAGTTCCAGGCAATTCATAGCAATTTCCTGCTTTGTGTGTTGGTAGTCGTTGTTTACATACATAATCCAAAGAGATCACTACAAGAATTTCGTTTTACAAATTTTTTTATCACATTTATGACGATACACTTGTCATAAAATTTCATTTAGCCGTGAATTTATCTTTATTTAAACTGAAGGTAAGTGAAGCAACAATACTACGAAACAATAATTAGTACCATGAAATAAATTTAATTTTGATGTCACGCCACAGTGGCTTACTCAAGTCGTCGGTGTGAACAGTGTCGCTATGTTAGGCAATCCCGCATAACAAACAAGCAGTAGAGGGCATCCGCCTAAACCGAAAATTGCTCCTATCCCGTTTTCACGCATATTTTATCATTGTTTTTCCTATTTTCATCTATTTTATAACTTCATTTGTACTTAGTAATGATTTTAGACTTGTAGAAAATTAATTATTTTTCATATATTTTTTCAACTTTGCAAATGCAAAATAGATTGTTTAAAATGATGTTATTTTTGCAGACCAAAATTCTGGGTATGAGGTCCGCCCGATATGAAAAACACAGTTTTAACTTTTCATCCATACTTATTTTAGCAGCTCTGTGGGAACAGGTTTTTTTGCTATTTATTTATCTCTGTGAAAGGCACAATACACTGTTTTAGTGACTACCTATTTGTGAATATTAGGCCTAAAAGTCTTATTTTTTTGCTATTATATTGACTTTACATATAGTTACATATAGTTAGAAAATTGTAGCATTCTCATCTGCAACCATATAATCTGTGAAAATAGTGGCCGCGGTGGAGTAGCCGAGCCGGCCGCGGTGGCCGAGGTGACTGACGCGCTCCAGTCACGGTCAGCACGGCCACTACGGTCGGGGTTCGAATCCCCCCTCGGGCATGGATATTTGTGCCGTCTTTAGTTTCAGCTAGTTCATAAGTAGTTTGTAAGCTTAGGGACTGATGACCCCGTAGTTAAGTCCCATAAGTTGTACAAACATTTGAACATTTTGTGGAGTAGCCGAGCGGTCTAAAGCGTGTCGCTGCGGAGCGCGCGGTTGCTCGCCGTGGAGGTTCGAGTCCTCCCTGGGGCATGGGTGTGTGTGTCTTTGTCCGTAGATTAGTTTACCTAGGTTTAAGTAGTTTGTAAGCTACGGACTGATGACCGCGCGGTTTGATCCGATAGAATTACAAACATTTGAATATATATATATATATATATATATATATATATATATATATATATATATATATATATATACTTAATGGTGACGAGTTAACAGGCTGTTTTCAGCGTGCAAAGTAAATTTGGTGAGCATGGATATTTTCATCATCGGCATGTGTCTATTACTTAAATAAAGCCCCAGCCTACACACACACACACACACACACACACACATACACATACACACAGCCAAGACATACACACCTACACACAGCGGTAGAATAAACATAATTTAAATCTATCACCATTCCCATCGTATAAGAAATGAAGGGCGATTACAGGCTGTGCATAATAACAAAGCGTACACAGTCGATTTTGCTAAAGCTTCACGTAATGGCGAAAAAAAAGTCTGCTAATATTTATAGCTTCAACAGAAGTGCAGAAGGGAAAGTGTACTCCAAAACAATCCGTGAGTAGCAGACATCACTGGCTGATGATGTAAATATGTACGCTTACTAAAATTACGTTTCAAACTATAAAAACCGTGTTAAAGCGTCACATTGTTCACACAGATTATTTTCTTACAAAGGACAACGCTACTACATCCAACAATGTGAAAAAGGTACTACATGACTACGAAATAGAAAACCAAAGCAATAAACAAATTCGAGACATACGACTTTTAGGCCTAATATTGACACGTTAGTACTAAAAACATGCATTTTGATTTTATCAGCCAAAGATAAATAAAAAAATTACTGATGATGGTACCGAGGTGCTGAAAAATGTTTGTATAAAAAGTGAAAACAGTCTTTTTTTCATACTACGCTCACCTCATACCGAGATTGATTTTATTTCTTCGGTAGCTATACATTTCCAAGACGTTACTAGGAAAAATCTTATGTTCACTATCAAAAGAAAATTCTACACTTTTGCCTCTCCCAATACTGTCGTGCGGTCTGAAGAACCATGTCTCGGATTGTGACGCCCCCTGTCAGATGGATGTGAGTGTTGTCCTTAGCATTAGTTTGTTCACGTAGTTTGTAAGGACTGATGACCTCAGCAATTTGGTCCCTTAGGGTCAGAAACATTTTAACATTTTCTTCCACATTACTTCCAAGAATTTCTGGGTATATTATAACGAAAATGATAATATTGATATAGTGTGGAGGGGTTCTCTTAAAGTCTTTCAGTAAAAGGTATTTCCTTCCTATTACTTGCTGATTTCACATTCGTCTTCAGGAAGGAAACGGGAAGGAAATCTCACCTTGCGCATACGCAAGGCATCCCTGGAAGCAATAAACGCGCCTCACAGTTGTTTTTCTCACATTGAAAATTTATAAGAAGAAGACGTCATATTTTGTGTAGCTTAATGTCAACTAAAACGGCGTCGGCTGAAAATGTCCTCAAAGCGTCCTGAGATGGTTAATAATGAGGTTGTTAGTCACAGTCTATGGGATAAGCAAAACATTACGTTGTGAAGTATACATCTACATAAACACTCTGCAACTCACACTGAAGTTCAAGGCAGAGGGTTTCTCTACCGTTCCATTCCCTAACAGCGTACACCTAAATCTTTCTGTTTTCAATCTGATTTCTCTTACTTAATTGCGTCTATAAAGTCTTCCCATGTAGGTGGGCGCTAAGAAAATATGTTCGCATTCGGAAGAGAAAATTAGTGATAAATTCCTGGATTAAATCACACCGCAACGGCTAACGTACGGTATTTCTTTTAATAATTTCCACCCCAACTCGCGCATCATTTCCGTGACGGTTCACCTTCCACACAAGATTTTTATGTGCTCTTTCCAATTTAAGTTGTTCGTAATTGTTATCCCTTAGTGCAGAAAACAAACATTCCACCACAGGCATAAATACCAACCTCTATATGCTACACTCTGTAAACAAGGGACTAAAATGGACCTCCTTGAACAATTAGAGATTTTCAATCATAAACATAAATCACCACACACGATTCTAAATGAACAGACAGAATTAGCAAACACCTCATTCTTCTTCTTATTAATTGCGTCTATAACGTGTTCCCATGTAGGTGGGCGCTAAAAAAATATGTTCGCATTCGGAAGAGAAAGTTAGTGAAAAATTCCTAACGACTAAGATACGGTATTTCTTTTAATAATTTCCACCCCAACTCGCGCATCATTTCCGTGACGGGTCACCTTCCTTAGAAGATTTTTTATGTGCTCTTTCCAATTTAAGTTGTTCGTAATTGTTATCTCTTAGTGCAGAAAGCAAACATTCCACTACAGGCATAAATACCAACCTCCATATGGTACACTCTGTAAACAAGGGACTAAAATGGACCTCCTTGGGTAATTAGAGATTTTCAATCATAAAATCATAAACAAACACGATTCTAAATGAACAGACAGAATTAGCAAACACCTCATTCTTCCAGAATTTTGAAGACTTTTTAAAATTGAAGAATTATACAATTATTACACACCCACACAAACACACACACACACACACACACACACACACACACACACAAAGACACACACACAGAAAAAAATTTCTCCCTGCACTTACACTCTCTCTTTCTTCCTCTTCCACTTCACCCCAACTCTACCCCTCTCACCACCGCCTACACCACTCCTTACAAAAGTCCAAAATTATTTTTATAATTTTCGAATCAACGAAGAACATACAAAATTCAAATGTCTTATATGCCACGCTCAAACAACACATGTGTCGCATGTAAACAGATATTAAAGTAATCATAAAATCAATACTCCAAGTCTTAACGTAAATATAATTCTGAAATCATATTTCATACATATATTAAATTTGTAATACATCTTTTATTCTTATTTAATCTAAATTGGTATTATATTTATATCCTACAATAAGATAGGCTTTTGCCAGTCTTTGGTTTCACATGATAGCTCTTATTTAATCTAAATTGGTATTATATTTATATCCTACAATAAGATAGGCTTTTGCCAGTCTTTGGTTTCACATGATAGCTCTTAGCCTGTGGTATAAAGATACTCTTTGTTTTGTTTACAAGCTGAAAGACGAGGTAGTGGCTGTGCTATGGTAATGTGTGTGCAGTGTTTCTTAACTTTACCACTTGAAAGTCGTGTTAGTTGCTGTAGTGTGCTGATGGAAGGGCAGTGTTTTGAAATGCTATCCAAAAGCGGAACACACATGGACGTACTATATGTGAAACTCCTAACCGTAAGTAACATCTTGAAGACGAACTTATACTGTAATTAATCAGTGTAACATACCACAATTATTAGTGTAAACTTTTTCTCGTTTTCTGCCCTGCCACAGATAAAAATGTAAATTGCACTAAATGTATATATACCATCTGATGATGAGCTGCTACGCAGTTTGAAACCGGTCATGGTTTAATAAATCTTCAATGAGAAGAAAAAAGGCGACTGGTTGCAGTAATTTCTGAAACCTACTTATTCAATAAATTGTTGGAAGTAACTGATACAGTACTGAAATTTCCAGGCAGGTGAAACATGTGTGTCGCTCTCGGATAAGAACCCGGGACCATTTGCCTTTCTCGAGGTTGCGCGCTAAAGAGCAAAGCTCCCAGGTTCGAATCCGGATTCGGCACACTGTTTTAATCGGCCAGGCACTTTCATATAAGCGCACACTCCACTGGAAAGAGAAAATATCATTCAGATTTTCTAATTATGCATTTGATATAATTTACTCTATTCGTGGAAGCTCATATTTCTTTTAATTATACAGGTAGTTTTTGACGTTCGTTTGCTCTTACTTCTGAAATGAGTTGTTTTTCTTTCCTCTCTCTCTTTCTCTCTCTCTCTCTCTCTCTCTCTCTCTCTCTCTCTCTCTCTCTATCTAGCCCTGACCATTTGACAGCTCGAAATTTAAATGAAAATAAAGGCTTAACCTTTTATCTGACACAAATAAACGAGTTTGTAGAGGAGGAATTCTCTACAACTTTAGTAGTTATGTTATATTTTTCATCGTTTCATATATATTTGCAAAAATATCGGCGATCTGACATTGCCAATCTGTCTGTCTGGAACGTGTTCCCACATATTAGGTCACGCCGTTAAACCGTTCGGCAAAATATTTTACAGGGGTAATTGTTGGCCGCCAGATCCTCCCTCTTACAAAATACTTCCGAGAAAAAATATTTTAGTGCGACTAAAAATAGGCCGTTTGTGATGGTTATTCGAAAGCAGGAAATTAAATTGCAAATAATCCATTAACCGTTCATCTGAGACGAAAACTCAATGAACTCACTTGTACATCATAAAATTGCCAAAAACATTGTTCTCTTATGTTATTTCCATAACGCAGAGACATTTGCAAAATTAACGGCGAATTAACGCTGTCACTTGATGTTACGTAAACCAGTACAGGCAAATAAAATGAACTTTAAAATAGGACAATCTACCACGTAAGACAGGTGATGATATGTTAACGAAAAAAGATAATCAAAATATGGGAGATATATTAAAATAATGGTTTAAAGAGATTAAAGTTTAAAAAAAAAGCTAAACCAAAATATAAAATAATTTTGGCTGTTTGTTAAAATATGGTCATATAGAATATAACGTGTTGAGTGCATAGACATCACAGTAGTCGTAATCGTATCGTCCATAATTTTTATAATTTATATTTTTGTCCGAAGTGTTCGTAATAATCTTAACACTATAGGAAAATCTAACGTTGGACGTAAAACACGCCATTGCTATTTTTTGTTACGTTTTCATCGGTTTTATAGGTTCCTTTTCTACAGTCAGAAAAAATTTACTTGCTAGTTGACGATCGTCACGAGGCTCTACAGTGTTGCAGCAGAGGCAGCTACCTACTGCTGGGTTATAGCCGACATGAAAACTCGGAGGTGCACTTAATAAGTGCTGTCGATGTATTTTATAACGGGAAGTAGTGAGAGGTAATAGCGGTCATGCGAAATTCTTTGCCGACAGCTAATTTCAATAGATCAATGACTACACTGTACCAGAAGACGTGTTTCACACTCGTGAATTTAACCCCATGTAGTAACCTAGCCACAAGTGATGCTGTACGTCTCTGAAAAGACGGTGTCATCCATATCCACCACAATTAAAATAATAATTCCTTCGTTCACGGCGAATGAAGTCTACTCTATGAGCAAACCTAGACAGAAAAATCGCAGGTACGGCGCTAATAGTGGAGTATCCGAGTGGTCTAAGACGCCTTGCTGCGGAGGTTCGAGTGCTCCCTGGGGCATGTGTGTGTGTGTGTGTGTGTGTGTGTGTGTGTTTGTTTGTTTGTATTTGCCATTAGGTTAGTTTACCTAATTTTAAGTAGTTTCTAAGCTAAGGACTGATGATCATGCGGTTTGGACCGATAGATTTACAAACATTTCAACATTTTGAACAGCGCTAATAACAAACTGCATTTTATCGCTGTCACTGGTTAGCCTATCTGAAAATATCGTTACACTGGCTAGTGGGTGCACGAAGTGCCTTAATACGGACCAATCTGCAGTCCTGCTTGTTACTTAATTACACGTTAGTAATGACAAAAGCAGATTCCGATCGAAAAATAAAATCTTATGATGAAAAATAAGAGCTAATAAAGAAGGTAATACTATTATGAAAACGATATAACAAGATAACAGAACTGAAAAAAAATTCCATTAAAATAAGTATTTTAATAAAAATAACAACACAAGTAATTTTGATGTCCAGAGTGTAACATTGTTTGGGCGATAAGGAGCTCAGACAAAAAGATGATAGAAGCTTTTAAAATGTGGTGCTACAGACGAATGAGGAAGATTAGATGGGTGGATCACGTAACTAATGAGGAGGTACTCAACAGAATTGGAGAGAAACGGACTTCCTGACTAAGAGAAGAGATAAGATAGTCAATTTAGCATTATAAGGAATGGGTGGGGTAAAAATCGTATAGGGAGACCGAGGGGCGGGTATAGTTTTCAGATTCAAAAGGATGTAGGTTTCCGTTCATATTCTCAGGACAGGATAGCGTGGAGAGCTGTATCAATTCAGTCTGCGGACTGAAAACCAGAGCAACAAGAATTTTCTGTGTTTATTTTTAGTAAAATGTCCTGAGAATATCTAACCTCAGTAATTAATGTAGTAGAAAAGACACTTCGCAAACGGGTACAAAGGACTGTGTGTATTGTGCGTCGTTGACGAACATGATGTAGTAAACATTATTCTCAACATTAAATTTTCGTCTTTCATTAGGCGTACTGCGTCCTGTTACACCACAAAAATTGTGACAGGGAAACTTGTTTATATTCTTCGATTGCTCACTGTAGCTGGACAGAAAAAGGTCAGCAGCTCTGTAATAAAAAATGTTCAAATGTTTGTTAAGCTTATGGGACTTAACTACGGGGTCATCAGTCCCTAAACTTACAAACTACTTATGAACTACTTACGAACTAGGACGGCACAAATATCCATGCCCGAGGGGGGATTCGAACCCCCGACCGTAGTGGCCGTGCTGACCGTGACTGGAGCGCCTCAGTCACCTCGGCCACCGCGGCCGGCAGCTCTGTAATAGAAATGATCGCTTGTCATTCGTGACTACGGCAGACTCTGCTACGGCGAATTGGAAAGCCTACCGTCAGCGAACTACTGAATGAGTGGGACGACTGTCAGATAGCGAGGCAGCTAGTGAACATTTCATAACTACATCTAACTCTGTCACAAGAGTTAATAAGACCGCAGATGTGTCAGCGGTAAAGGAACATCGAGTGAACGCTGCATTTTCAAATGGAACACATTCGAACCATTTGCTACATCATAGCGTCAGCAAAATGTATGTATACAGATTCTCCCTTTTAGAAGTAGCAGTCACTTGGTCTGCGGGATCGACGATGTTCAGGAGGTAGTCATCCATTTACTGGTTTAATCATTATGCTCAGTCTTTGTCACAGATAGCAGTACATACTGGTAGGTGCTAGAGACAGCTAGGAGATGGAATCTGGCCGATGCACTAACCAACATCTGAGGAAGATGATGATCCACTGTGCTGACGACTTCACAACACTCTGGTCGCTGCCTGATGTCAGAGTAGTCTTCAGTGATTAATTACTGAAGGCCAATGTTCCTGTCGTCGAGTTAGCACTCTGGTGCCGATCCTGCCAGCCAGTATCCAGAGTCGGGTATCAGCACGGCGTCCGAATTCAAGGCGCATGGATCCACTAGGAGTTGCATAGACTGGAGAAGGGACCGAGTACTTCTCAATAACAGTCTTTGCTTCGACTCCCAGATAACACAGTGCGGGCACTACCTTCCAGACGGCTCACAGCAGTCAGAACACCGAGGTCGCAGCGGGACGGCGAGCGGACGCGCCTAAAGGCGACGCCACCTACTGCTCTAGCCCCTGTCAAGCTAGCGCCTTTATCCGAATTATTGTATGTTACGGAATAAACGTGTAAACTTTAATACTGTTTGTTTAGTGTCCTCTGGCCCACCTCCAACTTCCACTCCTCATCCTCACATAAAGCTGGAAACCCACCGCTCGGCCACAGCAGTTCATCTGCCTCCGTAAGCGCTCCCTATCGCATGTAGCTGCATTTCTTTCGCTTCTTCATGTAATTCTAAACATTTCTATGGGTTGAATACCGTAATTCTTATTTTTATTATTCCGACTTTGTAATTATTTCATTTCTGTGGTGTTTCAGAGACAGGACCTCAACCGTCTCTGTAATCGCCCACTATCGCGTGTAGCTGTATTTCATCGTTTCCTTATATAATTCTACGCATTTCTATGGGTTCCATGGTGTAGTTAATTTTCTTTATTTTTCGGAAACTGAATTTATTGAATTTTATCGGTTTTCGTAACCACGTGGGTCCGAGTTCCGACTTTCGGGTTTTGAAGATAGTCGCCTGAATTCACGCCACTTCTCATATAAAACCAGTACCTAGATCGATTTCTAACAGACTGCATCTTAAGAATCTACCGTGATTGTGCATAATGAATCCGATTTTTAACCACTTCACCTTTAGTGGAGTGCGTTCGTGTAACGTAGACGTGTGTCGCCGTTAGCGTGTTTGTTCGCGGTCCAGATGTAATTTAACTTGGCAATACACACGCACTATCGCAAAACAGGCACGACAGACCAGAGCCAACTTCAAAGTGTTTGTGTATATTGTGTTTTGTGCTACCTCCGACTTGCTGAATTTCGCCTACGATAGTGGCGCCTGCTTCCGCCTCGTCTCAGCATTCTGATTTTGGTGAGATTCACTGTGGCATTGCGAGTGTGAGAGAGAATGAGTGTTGCTTGTGAATCCTTCCCCCAAGTAGCGTTAAATCATGTATAATTTTGACTGGGCACCGTCCGCATTAATCCATGTAAGAGGTGCATTTTTATTGTATTAACAAATTTGGTTCCCCATTTTGCTTGTTTTCTATCTGAATAAACAAGTTTAAGTTCAACATAATCCGTAAGTTGCCTATAAATTGTAGTTTTAGAGCACCTTCCCACTTTTATTTAATATTGTTCTTCACAAGTGCTGAGAACTACCTCAGATGCAATTTTTATGTCTAAATTCCGGTGCACCATAAATGTTTTCTTAGCCACCTTTTTTAAGATAACTTGAATTGTTTTGGCTTGCTTATTAATGTCTGTGTGTAATAACGTGTGAGCTTCTATGAATATTGTAGTATTAACTTCCTGTTATTGAAGTAATTTGAAACGAGTCAGTCCTAATTTTGGTCGAGGATACAAGAATTTATAGCAGGGAGTAACCAGTAGTTCACACGGACCTCATTTACTAATTTTAGTGATAAAACAAAGCTCTTATTTCGTACAGTGGTCGACTTTTAAGGTGGTGACAGGGACTTAGCCTGGCTTGGTGTGCACCGGAAACAACCGGTATGCGCAACCTACCCGTGCCATTTTCACGTGCCTGCCTTCTCACAGCAAGTCCTGTTGATGAGGAGACGCTTCGGAAAGCGTCGCTTAACACAACATGCGTGGAAAATACCCGCCGACCGACCAATCAGAGGCCTAGGTAAGAGCACGTGATTGTGGGTCAGCCAGGGTCGTTCTCGACAGCCTGCCAGCTTCTCACCCATCCAGACGTGCTCTCCTGGTCCTCTCGTGGGCGCAAAGGCAGCAGCCTGTCTGAGGCCTCCTAGGACGCTAAGTTCCTTCATTCTGTAACCCCGTCTGTCATTACTTTTTTTCGATAATAAGGGGGGGGGGATTAAAATGAAATCTTATTTTACAACTAATTCACCTTGAAACCCACTTCCAAGTCCATTCCTCCGCAGGGTTTCTCTGCTAAATCAGAGACAATTTTGTAAGTGTCTTTTTTTTTTACCTCTGGATGGCTTGGATTCAATTTTGAACCCTGCTGGTGGTGCCGGAAATTTGAATAAATGAAATCTAACTTTTAACACTTGCTCTTATAAAATTGGTACTGTGTATATAAGATTTTATACGATGCATGGAGAAGAATAAGTTATAACATACTTAGACAGTTTTACTCCGTTCTTGATGAAATTTTGCAGACTTCAATGTGAAAAGAATAGAAATATACCGGGTGATAAAAAAGACAGGATAAATTTGAAAACTTAATAAACCATGGAATAATGTAGATATAGAGTTAAAAATTGACACACGTGCTTGGAATGACATGGGGCTTATTAGAACAAAAATAAGTATTGCTAGACGCGTGAAGGATCTCTTGCGCGCGTCGTTTGTTGATGATCGTGCGCTCAGCCGCCACTTTCGTCATGCTCGGCTCCCAGGTCCGCAGACCTCAGTCCCTGAGATTATTGGCATTAGGTTACCTGATGTCGCAAGTGTATCGTGATAGACCGACATGCTGAGAGATAGCAACCGACGCCAATGCCTCACCATAACTCCGGGCATGCTTTATAGTGCTGTTTGAAACATTACTCCTCGAGTACATCTATTGTTCAGGAAGATGGTGAGAAATTCCTGTAAAGAACATCATCTCTGTTTTGCCTTAATTTGTTATGCTAATTATTGCTGTCCTGATCAGATGAAGCGCCCTCTGTCAGACATTTTTTTAACTTTTTTTGTTTTGTTCTAATAAAAACCCCTGTCATTCCAAGCATACGTGCCAATTTTTACCTCTCTATCTACATTATTCCGTGATTTATTAAGTTTCCAAATTTATACTGACTTTTTGATCACCCGGTATAAGGACCGACCGAATATTCGGCAAGAATATTTGTTTCGGCCAGAAAATAGCCGTTTAACTACTAGGAGTCCTTCCTCGCACGTAAAAATTATGAGAATATCGTTATAAATTACAATATAAAGCAATCATATTTTATAGTGATATTCTTATGCTGTGTTACTAAAAATTCAACTTATTAAATATTGTAAGTAATGGGTTATCATATTGTTATGCTGCAAAATTTTATTAATGTATTTCCTTGAAATCGCGGGGCTTCTTTAATAACTAAGCCGGCCGAGGGGACTGAGGCGCTCCAGTCACGGTCTGCACGAACACTACGGTCGGGGGTTCGAATCCCCCCTCGGGCATGGATATTTGTGCCGTCCTTAGTCTTTGTTAGTTCATAAGTAGTTTGTAAGTTTGGGACTGATGACCCCGTAGTTAAGTCCCATAAGATATACAAACAAACAAATTTAATAACTAATACGGGTTTATGAAACATTGATCATGTGGTACACAGCTTTTCCTTTTCAGTTTGCGAAACTGGATACTGACAACAATTGTACTATTAGTCGGAACTGTGAAGCTATTTTTCGAAATACCCTCTGTAGCGGTGATTGCAGCTGACTTACCGACTGAAGCTTATGCGGGAAAAACAATATTGATATGAAGCTGAATGACGTACAGTGCAGACGAAGACGGCAAAGATTATCATTAATGCTAAACTTTAATTGCTCTTTGATGATATAATGTCTGTTGTTTATTGTCTTCTATTCTTTGTTCTATAACTGACGTGATTAAAGTGTATTAAGTGCAAGCCGTTATTTTTAATTTTATTTTAATGATACTAAGAAGCGGCTACACTTACATTCAACTAGCTTAAACCCGTGTCTCCGCTCGCGTGTCCGTTGATTATGATAGATAAGCTAGTAGTGTGCTATGAGACTGGTTTTGAAGATGAGATGGCATTCAACAATAATTATGTAATAATATCACATATCGATCACTTGATGTAATGCGCGAAACGTCAAATCGATTTTTTTAAAGAGATGTATTAAAGCCGGCTGCGGTGGCCGAGGGGACTGAGGCGCTTCAGTCACGGTCTGCACGGCCACTACGGTCGGGGGTTCGAATCCCCCCTCGGGCACGGATATTTGTGCCGTCCTTAGGATTAGCTAGTTCATAAGTATTTTGGAAGTTTAGGGACTGATGGCCCTGTAGTTAAGTCCCATAAGCTATACAAACATTTGAACATTTTTGGAAATGTATTAAAACAAATTTCTTTTTTACTGCTTTATACATTTATTCTTATATTTCCTTATCCGTATGCTTATCCTTACAGAGAAAGAGTTGAAGACATTGTAGCTCGCATAGATCAAAGATATGGTCCGTGGAATCACGTTTCGCTGCATGTAACATCCTTGCTATAGAGTCGCAAACATCATCGCTAGCCTTTAGTCCGAATTTTTTAATTATTTGACGACTTTCAACCACCATATTTCCCACCCCCTTATAGCTATCGGCATGGAACTGCTATGGTGTACAAAGGAAGTCTTCGGACAACAATTACACACAGACCATTCATTTGCATTCTGTAGTTTTCGCTGCAGAGAGAAATATTAACACGCACGTAGAATTTTATATACACCGATAACTTTCCATCCCAATATACTCCACCCTTTTATCACTATAACCCTCAAGCAACAATGCAACCAATAAAACCATTTTCAAAGAGTAAATATAATTTTCAAAGAGTAATTATTGTTCTGCATTTCGCGTTATATTCTTCAAATTACTAAATATCTATCAGATTACTATAAAACCGTGCCTTAAACCTTCCTCCGGTATCAATATGTAAGTCTCTGCGTCCTGTCGTTCGGACGTGATAAGCGTACACCGAACAGACATTCACATTAATATATATATAGATAAATAGCTATTCGATCGCCATAAAACCGTGCCTAAAGCCTTCCTCGGGTAGACATTATTAGTAACTGTACACCGAACATACATTCACATTTTGTATATAGATATGTAATCAGGAGTGCCAAAAAGGAGACATGTAAAATTGTTTTCCCGTTGCAAAAACGCAAGTGAAGAGAGCAATATAAAGATAGCGCTCCCAAGAAAACAACTGTAAAGTCTGCTTATGGAATTAAAGTAATTATTTTTGTCTGTATATTTTGTATTGCTGTAGTCATGTCCAGGCTCTATATTTCATAGTATCTACTTGGCGTTTTTATTGTATACCTAAAGAGTATCTTCCAACAAGAAGATTTGCAGGACGGTGGAATTTTTGGTGCTAACTATACAACAGAGTATTTATAATTTGAGATGAACGGCACCGGGACCTCCTCGAACTATCTAAATTAATGAGCGTAAAATGTAAACCCACATTCAAAATAATACATGTGTATATGTTTTTTCTAAAACAAAGTGTTTAAATACGCATTTACATTGGCAGTTTAAATGTTTTAAAGTCTTTGAACTATTTACTTCGTAATATAATGGTGGTGTGCCTCTTTCGCTGAAGATAGTATGTACCCTTCTTTTTCCTTTAATGACGCTCGGATATATGTTAAACTCGTAATTCGAAGACTAAATATCTAGACCTCACTGTCTCAAATACCGTTTACGTATTTTCTTACTTTTTTCAGTAAAAAATGTCACGAGGAGAAAAGAATCCAAGTTGGAAGTATTTTAATGGAAGTACCACCGATTTGTGTAAACCTGTACGCGACTTATGCTAACTACGGACTCCTGGTTAGGCTTACATACGCTCAAGAAGGCTTAGTACAGTGAGGAGATCCTGCAAAATGTGGGAAAACAAGTGATTTGTGGTGAAAACTAAATTTACCGAAATTTTACTTAATTACGTAAGTTTCGGTTTCGGCCGAAACTAGAAGAGGACCCGAATTCGGTAACAGTTTCGGTATTGGTCGCAAATTATGTTTCGGTCGGACTCTAGAAATATGACTGTCTACATAAGATATAGTGCATTCAGGAGAGTACTTTACGCCAGTCTTCCACATTGTTTGGGCAATCATTAAATTGGCTGGTTTCGAAATTTTTTCAAGTGCAGGAGAGGGAAGAGAGAGGCACCGAGAGAAGGAGATTGTCAGAAAGACGGGGTGGGTGGATGGTGGTGGTGTAGGGAGGAAGATGAAGAAAAATCGGAAGAAGCGCAGAAGTAAGAGGAAGGTGTGATGAAGGAGAAAGAGGCGGCGATACACGAGAAGGAGGTGAAGAAGCAGTAAGAGATCCTTAGAGGGCAAATAAGATATGGACAGAGAGAGAAGAGAGATGAGGAGATGGCTCGGGAGAGTAGAGAGTACCACATGGACTAAGATATTACTTGAATAAATACAAGAAAAAAGACGGTTTTTCAACTAGTAACAGCGTACTTGAATGACGTGTCATCTGTATTGTCCTTTTGTAAATACCACATGCATGCCGATGACCACCAGCTGTATCTAAGTGAAAAACCACAAACCCGAAGACAGCCATCGAGAATTTCAATGCTGACCTATGCGCACTATCAAAGTTGGCACAGAATAAAATATTAAAGCTAAATCCAAGCAAAACACAAGGGATTCTGGTAGGTCATTCTAGGCTTGTTAGAGAGAAATATCGCGAATCTCTACGATCATTACTACTAAAAGGCACAAATATTTATTTTTCGTCCTCGGCAAAAAAGTCAGTAAGTGATAAACTAAATTGAGTTGAGCGCACAGTCGCAGTGAGTAAGAAGGCATCACCATCTCTTTGCCCTACAGAAATATAAAAAGTTCTTTCGTCTCGATTTTAAAAAGAAACTTGTACAAACACTTATAATCCCAGTTAATGATTACAGTGCTGTTATCTTGCAAGGTCTTTTTTGGGAAAGCTCACTATGACTGGAACTAGTCATGAAAGCTACGTTAGGTACGTATATGTAACATATTTCTTGTTATGGTATTCAGTCCTGAGAGTGGTTTGATGCAGCTCTCCACCCTACTCTAACCTGACCAAGCCTTTTCATCTCCTCATAAGAACGGCAACCTACATCCATCTGAATCTGCTTACTATATGCGTCTCTTGGTCTCCCTCTGCGATTTTTACCCCCAAATACTTTCCTCCAATGCTAAATTTACGATACCTCGATGTCTAAGAATGTGACCTACCAAGCGATCCATTTTTAGTCAAGGTATGCCAAAAATACCTTTTTTCACCAGTTCAGTACCTCTTCATTAGTTACGCGATCTACCCACCTAATCTTCAGAATTCTTCTGTAGCACCACATTTCAAAAGCTTCTATTATCTTCCTGTACGCACTGTTTATCGTCCATGTTTCACTCCCGTACAAGGCAACACTCCACACAAATGCCTTCAGAAAAGAGCTGCTTACAATTAAATTAATATTCGATGTTAGCAAATTTATCTTTTTCAAAAATGCTTTTCTTCCCATTGCCATTCTGCATTTTGTATCCTCTGTATTGCGACCGTCATATGCTATTTTACTACCCAAGTAACGAAACTCATCTACCACCTTCATTGTTTCGTTTTCTAATCTAATTCCTTTAGCATCGCCTGATTTTCTGAGGCTGCATTACATTATCATTTTTTTTTTTTTGTTCATGTTAATGTTCATTTTGTACGCTCTCTTCAACACATTGTCCATTCCAATCAACTGCTCTTCCAGGTCCTTTGCTGTCTGCGACAGAATTACAATGTCATCAGCAAAACGCAAAGTTTCTATTTCTTCACCCTGAACTTTAATCTTTATTCCAAATTTTTCCTTGATTTGCTTCACCGCCTACTCGATGTACAAATTGAATAATATCGGAGAAAGGCTACAACCCTGTCTTACTCTCTTCACGACTAATGCTTCCCTTTCATGCCCTTCGAGTCTAATAACTGCGATCTGGCTTTTGTAAAAGTTGTAAACTTTGTTATCGGTCATATTTCACCATCTTATAAGCAGCAATCCTGGCTCCTTGCTGTCAAGCGCAGAGATTCTCATACACTCTGTTTCCTCTACTCTCTTATCAACGTACACTGTCCCTCATATCTTTCTTCGACCTTAACACTCTTTTGTGAACAACATAACAGAAATACCCATTCCTATCAGAGCAAAACCCTTTCGCTCCCTTTCCAACTCTCAGCCAATTTCTCAAAGTCCTTTCCAGTAGCAGGAACAAGACTCTCGAACAAACTCCCTCACTATACCAAAGAAGTGAATAACTATGCTAGCTTCAAACGACAGTTAATGAATTATCTACTAAGCAGTAATTACAACATTCTCTGTTCCCTAAGCTTCCTATTAAATCTCCGATTGTCATTGCTCTCGCCAGGTACAACTTTCCTAACTTCCACCCATCAGAATTCTTCAAACCTTAATCTGTTTCTGCAGATTCAAAAGTACATTTCGTATCTGCTGATATCAATGTTGTTATTTCTATTATTAGATAAGCAGCAGCAGTAGTAACTGTCTCAGTAGTACTGCTAGTATTAATCTTACACGTATTCAATATGTAAATTATTAATACCTTATTAATCGATTATCAATTACAGACATTCTTATTTTATAGATAAATCAGAAGTAAAAAGTATGTGTAAAACCCTGATGCAATGTAAGAGAGGGCCTGATGTCCCTAATGTATCAGACTAAACAAACAAATATATACTGAGAGAGGCCTAAGAGGACGAAGAGGATGGTGAGAGATACGCCTAGATATAGAGGAGGTGACTGGCAGAGAGATTAGTTGATGGAGTATACGATACATATCCAATTCCCATACATATTCAGCAATTTCGAAGCTTTCTGGGTCCGCTAGAACAGTAATATATACAGGGATGTAACAGACTGACCGCACTAAAATCAGATGATTTACTGTAAAATTTGAATTTTACAGTTGAAAGCATGTCTCACATTCAGGTGAGTCTCTGTATTCACTCGTGTTTGAGATAAGAATCTCGTAAAATTAAGGGATTCTTTTCTAAAACACTGTCTATACTGAGATACTCCAGTTGCTCGACTGAGGACTCATCACGTTCAGAAAACAGCACTAGCTTAGATGAGTGTGTGACATATTGCGTATCACCAATACCCAATGACGAATTTTGGAGTACCGCAGCGAGGGTAGGCGTCGCTGGTGAGCATTTCGTCTGCAGTCGAATTTCAGGCTACCCGTACTGTCTCCGGAAAAATAGAACCGATATATGTGAAATGATTTCACACAACTTTAATTAAAGCCACAGATGTAATTTCCAAATTTAATTATGGTCATGTATATAACGTTAATGGCAACTGACAGAAAAATAATCATATTTCCCTTTCCGCCAGTTAAATCCATGTTTTCCAAAGGTTAACGATACCGAGTAACCTTTCGAGAGATATTTAATTAATGAAAACAAAATCTTTTCAAGTGCATGCATTTTAAAAGTAGTATCGAAATAGAAAGATTATTCTTGTCAATTCCTTTGCCCTTCCCCTAGAACTCACAGCTGAATGGCCCTCCTTTGGAGGGTCTATATACAGTTACATTTCTCCAAAATTCTGTTAGGCCATCACATTTGAAAAAGTGCTATAAGAAATAGATTAAGAACAATTTACTGATGTCTAATTCTGACTGTCAGAACTATTAAATCACAATTATATAATGGATAGATTTCTCGTGTGTGTAACTGCTTCAAACGCCCGAATGCTTTAAGAACTGGTTAACGTACTAAATTATTTAACTTCAAACATGGAATCGAGAAAAAGTTTAGAGACAGTATGATATTGTCTATATACCTCGTTGGAAGTTAGTTATTGGTCTCAATATCATTTACTGAATGAATATAGGATATCCACGCGGTCTGACTCCTCATGTCACGAATTGCACGGCTGTTCCCTCGGAGGGTCGAGTGCTCCTTCAGGAACCGGTGTGTGAGTGTGTTGTCTCTAACGTGAGATAATGTAGTGATTTTGAACATAGGTTGTCGTAAATGCAGCAGCCCTTAACAGATTATTTACTGTAAATGGAAAGACGCAGCCCCACAAGTTCAAATGTTTGTATAGCTTATGGGACTTAACTACGGACTCATCAATCCCTAAACCTACAAACTACATATGACCTAGCTAACACTAAGGTCGGCACAAATATCCATGCCCGAAGGGGGATTCGAACCCCCGACCGTAGTGGCCGTGCAGAACGTGACTTGCGCGCCGCAGTCCCCTCGGCCACCGCGGACGGCAGCCCCACAAGTTGTTTTTTTTTTAATAGATGCACTTTACACACAGGCGACTCCATCTTGAATCATGTGCAGAGCGACCACGTTGATAAGATTAATAATGAAAGAAACAGATATGTTCACATGAAATATTTATTTTACTATTGCATATCGATTTCGGACACTGAGTGGTAGTCTTAAAGAAACGAAAGCCTGTCGGTCCACATAGAGTAGCAATTTGCATTTTACCATGGGAGAGTAACTATACCAGCGTCAAGGACATGCATGTGTGACGTTGCCTGTATACAGTTACACTACACATACCAAATTCACTGCCGAAATATTGGGTCCCACGCGAGCAGCAGTTTCCCGGATGATGCACCACTTTCCCTCATGTCAACCATCAGCCCGCTATAAATTTACTGATCTAGTGCTACTGTTTGCCATACGTCTGCGAGCCATCCTGCACGTCTGCTTCGTTCAGTCCTTTACCACGGATTTGTAACTACAAGGAGAGCAGGAGGTATATCTTACCGGAAGGTGGTTTTGGTCCGCAATGTCCATGTTAACTTTGATGTAGCAGGCCGTCACGTTTCAAATTGCATAGTATCTGCAAAACATACATGGCCTGCGAATATTACCTTCCTACCTCTAGTGTTTCAAGGTGATCTGTTTCGTTGTCTTGGTGTACCACTGATTTGTACAGTTCTTGCTTAATTCCCGCCTCGCGGGAGTAGCCGAGCAGTCTGGAGCGCCACGTTGCAGATCGAGCGGCCTGTCGCGTCGGGGGTTCGAATCCCTCCCCTCGGGCATGGACGTATTTTCAGTCTTTAGTAAAAGTTAGTTCATAAGTAGTATGTAAGTTAAGGGATTGATGACCCCGCAGTTCAGCCCCATAAGCTTTACAAACATGTGAACATGTGTGAGCTTAATTCCCGCAGCTTCGCACGTGTAGACTGGATGGTCTGCATTGCTTGTTTCTATTTCTAAATATAAATTTTTATAGATTTACCTTTAAAAATGCTTTCCTAATCAAGTATTTTGATATTACTTGCCACAGCATCAAAATATTCTTAGTAACACCCTTAAATGATTATCTCTTAGTTCAACCGCTTAATTGTTGAATTTCCATTATCGAAACACGTGATTTTGAAATTCCAATCAAAAATCTAAATCCCAAGTTTTGTATTTCTTCCTTCAAAATTTCCGTAATAGCAACGTAACGGTATTTTCAAAAAACCGTTCATCCCCTATTTCACCCCTTTAGCGATGAGAATATCGATAAATCGTTTATGCGTACAGTGTAAGATGAACAACGTCTAAGGATTTTAAGTTCCTATCATCTGTAAATTCACTTTTCAGCTCCGGTTTCTGTCTTTTAGAAATGGACCGAGAATGCGAAATTTCTTTCTTACATTTTGGTATCTTTCTTGGTAGTTTTACTTTTCAAACTGCAATATGCAAAATATGCACTTACGTTTCTTTATTGGTACGCTTGTTGCAAAAAAAAAAAAAAAAAAAAAAAAAAAAAAAAAAAAAAAAAAAAAAAAAAAAAAAAAAAAAAAAATTGGTGTAAAACGGGAGACCTCGTACTACAACAATACAGAGAGATCGTTTGTTTCCATTGAGTAATTTTTGCTGAAGAGCAAAATATTGACACCCACACGTAGAATTTTATATAAGTCGGTAACTTTCAACTCCCATATGTTCCACCCCCATATTGTTATCAACCCTCTACCACCGTAGTGCGCAATGGAAGACTAATACCTACTACTACATAAAAACACTTTTCGTTTGCGATATGTAGTTTTTGCTGCAGAGTTATATGTAGGCACAAACACCTCAATATTTATATACAGGGTGTCTCACCTAACGCTGCCACCTCAAATATTTTTGGAACGAAAAGATATTCAAAAACGGTTTTTACCAGCATGAACGTACGGCAGAGGCCTAAGAAACTAAATCCTATGCGAAATTTTGAAACGTTTACAAATACTATTTTCAACTCAAACTTGTGCTTTTTTAAATGGACATCCACTAATTTTTCGTATGCAATCGATAGCATAAATATCACATAAACAATGGCGTTTATTGCGTAGCTGCGACGCGAAGTTGACGCTTGAAGTAAATTAAGCGCGTAGCTAGCGCACGTCCTGAGCCTCAAGCGTGAACCTCACGCTGACGGTAATCGTGATCTGAATGACGTACTACGTCAGTGGAGTATTAATGTATGTTGTGGTATTGTATGAGAACACATCGTTGACCCATTTCATTTATGGCACTCTTAAAGGGAGGATAGTTTATTCCCTTCTTGAGCTGTACCTTCTCCGTAGTACAGTGGTAGAGTGCAGTGTTGCTAATGTGAAAAATACCGAGTAGCACTGTGGTTCGGAACCCACGTTAAACTGTAGGTCCCCCTATAACTGGCTGGGTAAGTCAGTTCAAAGGTCGGAGGAAGGCAACGGCATACCACCTCCAAACAGGACCATGCCTAGTAGAGCAGTGTGGTGTTTAAACCAATCTTCGCATTTTTAACTGCTTTACCTTTTTTTACCTTACTTGAACTGATCCACCATTGTAATGTGTCAAATAATGTGGTATCAGAATGATGCATGTCCTGCGCATAATGTTTATTGGTGCGAAATGACAACTAGAGGTACAATTAGCGGTAACAGACGTTATTTCACGCTTCTAAACCTCATACGTTCTGCAACATGTAGCTTGTAATGGATAACAACGGCGTCACAGTTTCTGACGTAATGTATCGCATGTAGTACTGTGCTCAGAGCAGGGATGGCCTGAACTGGCGCCTGTATCCTGCTGTAAACAAACCAATATCACCACGGCACACTCTATCTTCAGTGTACAGGTGTCTCCTAATCCGCTCTGCTGAACTGTTCTCAAACTGTAACGTAATACACATACGTTGCCACATTAAAACCTATTTTCGTGTGGCATGCCGACCTCCAGTGTTTTAATTTATGGCGAATGTCACAGAAATGCAACCGCAGCTGTGGCACTGTATGCTGAAAGCTACCCAGATCGGCGGTGTCGTCACGTCAAACCATTTGCAACATCTGCAAGACACTCACGGAAACAGGACGCTGGACTCTCACAAAACGTCGACGTACAACGCCAGCGACTGGCAATGGAAACGAAATTGCTCTTGTGGCTGCTGTAGCGCACAATCCTCAGGTGCGTGTACGACAGATTGCACGAAATGTAGGAATAAGCCACAGTAGTGTGTGCAGAATCTTGCATCGGTTTCATCCGTTCCATATCTTACTGCACCAAGAACTGTACGAGAATGACTTTGCAATCCGCATTGCATTCTGTCATTTTGCACTTCAGCAGTTACAAAGTAATCCAGTATTCCTAAGCAATACTTTGTTTACGGACGAGGCTTCATTTACAAATCATGGGAACGTGAATCTGCGTAACATGCATTACTGGACCGTGCAAAATCACCACTGGATTCGACAAGTTTCTCATCAACGACAGTGGCGTATCAATGTTTGGTGCGGCATCATTGCTGACTGTATTGTAGGTCCAGTGGGACATTAAACAGACAGCGATATGCATCTTTTGTTCAACACACACTACCGCTCCTCACGGAGGATCTATGATTGGAAATTCGACTATCGATGTGGTTCCAACTTGATGGATGTCCCGCACACACTGCAAAAGTTGCCAGAGACGTTCTAGATGCGACATTTCCAAATATGTGGATTGGGTGGGGAGGTACTGTGCGATGGCCAGCACGGTCCCCTGACTTGACGACATTAGACTTCTTTCTCTGGGGCGCAGTGAGAGACAGAGTGTATCAAGAACCTCAGCGACAGTAGAGGATATGCAACATCGTATTACTGCGGACTGTGTGTAATATCTGTAGAAACTCTACAATCTGTGCAACACTCCCTCGTTAAACGTCTCCAAACGTGTATTGATGCAAACGGACGGCACTTCGAACATATGTTGACGTAACATAGGTTCAATGGTCAAGATGTGGGTGTATTTTCTATGCTGGATGTGATGCAAAATAATGCAGTTTCTGTGGGTGACAGGGCACTAGTAAATGTGTTTAGAACAGTGAAACCATGTGTGTTATCTCTAATTATAGCTCTACTTGTAATTTCGTTCCAATAAACATACATTTACAATGTGAAAAACGTAACTTTGCGTTGGAAGTGTTTCTTGTTCTTTTTTGTGGATTGTTCCTACCTTCCCATTGTGTGAGCCCCTGACATAGGCAGCGTGAGGTTCACGCTTGAGTCTCACGACGGGCGCTATATGGGCGCTTAATTTATTTTAAGCGTCAACTTCGTGTCCCAATACCTCGGTATGTAATTGGCGTATTTCGATGCAATAAACGACATTGTTTATGTGATTTTTATGCTATTGATTGCATACGAAAAAATAGTGGGTGTCCATTAACAAAACAAAAGTTTGTGTTGAAAATAGTATTTGTAAACGTTTTAAAATTTCGCATAGGATTTAGTTTCTTAGTCCCCTGCCGTACGTTCATGCTGGTGAAAACCGTTTTTGAATATATTTTGTCGTTCCAGAGATAGTTGAGGTGGCAGCGTTAGGTGTGACACCCTGTATATTATGATTTATAGCTGGAAGAACGAATTAACTACGTCATAAGACTGAAATTACAAATGACCAATTACTCGTGAAATAAATAGGAAATATAGCATATAATACTTAGACACTGCAACCTCGTAAATTGGGCGTGTTAAGGGAGCGCGTGGCACCAGCCCTCAATCAGAGCTGTCCGCAGGGCGAAGACCTGGAGGGCGTCGTTTCCGACACTCGGCGGTGGCCGCGGCCACTAACAAGCCACTTGCCGTCTCCCGGGACCGCTTGAATCATCTCGAGTGCCCCCAAGCAGCGGCGGTGTTCACCCTTGTGACTGATAAATTTAACTCCGACGCCTTCGTTCGTCACCGTAGACAAGGTGGATGAAAAGATTCTGGGAAGCTGGTAATGGCATTGCTGTTAGGTTTTGCTGAGAGGTAACTGTTAAAATAGCGTCCCAACTACGTTTCGGCACCAAGCTACCGCAATCTTACGGTATCAAAAATAAATTGAGACAAGGATGTCCGTTGGCGCCAGTACTATTCTGTCGCCTTGAAATGGAAGCAGGTTTGACTTCGAAGACACACTAGTCAGCTGAACACAACACTTATATTGAAAGCAGGTTGACTGCAAACTGAAACATACAAGCAGCTCTGACTGCCTGTCGGGAAGAGTGCTCTGCTATTTATACACAGACAGAATACACCAGAAATTAGATGTATAGTTAACATGAGAAACATGTAGAAATTACAAGTGAACATAAGAATCATGTACAACATTTAGAACATTCTGGAAATGATAAATACAAAGAAATAAATTTTTGCCGGTGGACGGGATTGTACCGGCGACCGTTAGCACCGCAATAGATACGCTATTCAATGCGCCACGCCGGCAGTCGAATAACTTGCGGTCTTGCGGCAATTCAGTTTTGTCTCATAAAAGGTAAGTCATGGCAGTGGTCACACCAGAGAAAGGAGTATGATGGGAGAAGACACATCCTTGGCATATGTTCACTAGTTGTTACTCTTGGCGTCACTCTAGAGCAGGAAACTGCTGATATTCCGTACTTCTCCACAATGAACTCAAAATTGGGCTGCAGGTGTATGATGAGAAACAAAAAACAAAACAAAAAATACAGTTATATATTTTTGACGACCTTACAGCGTGCATTTTAATGAAATAAATCACTATTTGCGATCACTGTACTAGGTGTAGATGGAATACCAAAGTGCGGCGAATGAAAATTTGTGCCCGGACGGGATTAGAACCCGGGATCTCCTGCTTACTAGGCAGACGTGTAGACTTGGGTGTGGCGGAAGACGTGCAGGGAAGAGTCCTCTACAGTTGGTCTGGTCACTTTGGTATTCCATATAAAGCTACTACAATGATCCTATAAGTGATCGCATATTGCGATTTATTTCATTAGAACAAAAATATCTTGCACAACGCCGCAGAGATCTGCCTCTTTCCACTGTTTTCGACGTGCATAGGTGTTAAACAGTTGCAGTATCTTGACTCCACACTAATTAACTACAGTGACGTGACCGGAAGAATGCATAACAAATGCCAAACGCATGTTTCTTAGTCTGAACAACCTCTTCAAATTTCATCTGGTATCATAGGTTAAAACAATTCACATGTAAACGACACTAGTAAGGCCAGTATTTTTATATGGTTGTGAAAACTGGACGACATCAGCAACAACAAATGAATCAATCTTTGCGTTTGAATGGAAGGTACTTCAAATCTCCTATGGAACAGTCTACAATGAAACGTAAGATGAAGAAAGAAAGAAAACCTATACCAGCGAATTGCAAAGCCACTGACTGGACGAATATTGTGGTAAAAGAGGCTACAGTTATTTGGTGACACATTTCGAACGAACTGCTCCCCTCTTAATACGCAGGTAAACGGCCACAGATGTGATGGAAGGGTCGAGTAATAGAAGTTCTTAGTGCCATGTATAATGCTACCTGCCTGGATACGCATTTCAGATGACAATTTGGTGTTAACGCTAACAATATTACGAATTCTAAACTATAAAATTTTGTCTAAATAACTGGAATAAAAATTTAGAATTAATTGCAAATGGGAATGGTAAAGCATATAACACTTTAATTTGGGAAAATAGTTCCTACCTGAGCTCTAATTAGCTGGTGGTGCAATATTGTTGTTGGTGATACTGGGAAACTGCAAAATATGTACAATATTCTGCCGAGATGATGATTTGCATAGCAGATTGAGACACAGAAACAGCTTTTCTTAGTGTCTGTGAAGGTGCTTTGCCATAGGAGTAATTTCGAAATGTTGATAGATCTGAAGCATTGAATTAAAATTTGTGGTGCGGCATGGAGGTCCGGGTCGATTCCCGGCCGCACCACAAATTTTAATTTAATACTTCAGATCTATCAATAATGTCTTTGACATATTAGAGACGTAAATCCGTCTCACGGATTCTTTAATTGTATTAATTAATTTCGAAATGAGTTACGAAAATCTCGTATAAGTGATGGAAAATCGGACTTCGTAAAAATGACAAGAAAAAGAATGTATTTTCTGCAGTCAAGTCTGAATATCGACTAACTAAAGGATGAGTTTTGAATAATAGCGGCACTAAGAGAAACCATCCAAATAGCGCTCAAATCGCAACCTCTATCTTTTCTACGAAATTACTGAACACTTTTTTGTGGAAAGGGAAACTAACAAGAGGCTCAATTTAAATTATTTTATTCATAAATTGCAGTATTGTGAAACTCAGTTCAAAGAAATAAAATCCTTGTACATTCGGAGCGGTATCTTGATGGTGCTGCTAGGAAGAAACAACGGAACGGAATGATGAGAAAAAATTCTTTCAACTTTCTCTGGCCCACCAAAATAAAAAAGAATAAAGTAGTTGACAAGAGAGACACAGAAAATGAATATCCATATAGGTCAAAGGACTGTATCGTTAAAAGTGGAAACGACAGTTGTTTAGGATAACGCCAGAAGCCGATAAACGTGAACCGCTGTCTGCAATAGAAAACTCCTCCCTTGTGACTAACTGACGTTCGATTCAGTGTAGTTGGGACTGGGTACGGTTGTGACAATTTTCATTTGATTCCCTATATTGTTCTTACTGTGGTAGTTAGCTGCAGGAAAAATGTTTTCTATAGTGCAGTGTACATGTGTCGAATTGAAAATATTAAAATTTTGTTGCCAATTACATGGGTTATCTCATAGGAGCAAATTAGGAAAAAAAAAAAAAATCATAACCAACAACACCCGAGGGGCGGTTGTGACAGTACCTTGGGTCGGTAGTGACACAAATACTGCATCATAATAATATAAAATCAGTTTTATTGCAACTAATATGTAACATTTTAGCGACAAAATCTTCATCAGTAAAAATTTATTTTTTGTGCAACAAAAGAAATATAATCTAGGAACACTTTAATAGCTTCTAATAAATAAAGAACTCTAGCATCTATAGTTGTTAGGCCGGCCGCAGTGGCCGAGGGGACTTAGGCGTGCCAGTCACGGTCTGCACGGCCACTGCGGACGGGGGCTCGAATCCCCACCTCGAGCATGGATATTTGTGCCGTCCTTAGGATTAGCTATTTCATAAGTAGTTTGTAAGTTTAGGGACTGATGACCCCGTAGTTAAGTCCCATAAGCTATACAAACATTTGAATTATAATAGTTATTATAACAGTCATCATATTACAATCAGCAAAAGAGTTTAACGAAATGCATTAAATTATTCAACATAATAACTGTGTCGAAGTATAAAACATGTAAGTAAATATGCATAATAAAAATCAATGGGAAAAATCGTAAAAATAACGTCTTATTCAAGGAAAAACTAAACATTTGTGAATGTGTAATCACAAGAAACCAAACAACAGTAGAAATATAACGTCGATTCTTAGTTCTAAAAGTGCAAAAGTATGCTTCTTAGATCTAGTCTGACTCATCACAGTTATGACAAATATAATAACAACTACCACCTGCGCACTCCAAGTGGGACCAGAGGTCACATTAATTTTTCCTTAACATTTTATCTATTTTTCGCCAGGCCTATCTTTAGAATATGGGCCTAAGCAAACCAGACAGAAATAATCTTCTTAATCCGAGACGATGGCGGTATCTGCCTTTTCTTTGTTTCGTTTTTTCCTTTTTCTTTATTTACTCCTCTTGATTCAGTAAGACATTCTTTACCTCTTCAACCTTCAATCTTTTTTTCTTCGTAATATTCTTGCCTGACTACCTCTTTTTCAGGCGTGTCTGTATAAATGGTTGACTTTTTAGTTCTGAAACCTCTTCTTTTTCTTTGGGGAGCGCTCGAAAAAAGCCGAACAATTTCAGGCGAGAAAACAGGTGGATAGGCTGATAATGGCGAAGTTAGCTTAGCCGGCCGCGGTGGCCGAGGGGACTGGGGCGCTCCGGTCACGGTCTGCACACGGCCAGTACGGTCGGGGTTCGAATCCCCCCTCGGGCATGGATATTTGTGCCGTCCTTAGTATAAGCTAGTAAGTAGTTTGTAAGTTTAGGGACTGATGACCCCGTAGTTAAGTCCCATAAGCTATACAAACATTTGAACATTTGAATTTGAAGTTAGCTTAATAATATCTAAACTTGGGATTAAAGATTCACCCAATAAAGAATCTGAAAGTGGCTGCAATTCATCATTTCGTTCCGGACTTTTCTCTCAAGAGTCAGGTCTTTCTATTTCAGACGATGATGAAAAGCAAAACTCTTGTGTTAAAAACCGTTGTATTTCATTGTTAGCTCCAGTTTGTTTTTCCCAGTCTCAGGGTTCGGTGTGTGCATTAAGAGATGGTGCTGCACAAGTGTTCTTTTCTCTGTCAGGGTTTGCTCTGTCCGTTACGAAGGAAGGTGCAAAAGCAGTTTCTTGAAATAACATTACGACTATAGGGGTAAATGCATGCTCTGCAAAAACTAGCCTGAATGTTTGCTTGTGTGAAAGCCAGAGGCATAGCACTTTTGATACCTGGTATATCGTAGATTGTCAATGTTTTTCCAGGGTGACTCGGCATTCAACCATTACGAGCAGTATTTATAACTTTCTTGAACAGTCCGAACACATATCTTTCCAAGGGTTGAAGTTTGTGCGAGCAGTGTGGAAATGAAAGCAAAGTGATTCCATTTCCTTAACAAAAATCCAGTGTATTGATGTAGACGGAATGCTTATCAAGCAATACCAACACTTTACGCATTTGAGAAGCATTAGAGAAATTCTTAAAGGGTTCGAGAAATACGAAGACCAATTCATCTCGGATCCGTCGTGAAAGATTTGCAGTCCCAATTGAGCCTACAGGTCCGTCCCTAACAAAATGATCACGATAACTAAACTGTGGAAATATAAATAAAGGAAGCATATTATCCCCCGAGACATTTACTGCAAAAGCAACTGTGACTAATGTACCTCGCTCAAGTGAAGTAAGAGCTCCCATTTGGCGTATCCCACGTCTTGCTACTACCTTGTCAGATTTTTGGACAGTAGAGACGCCTGTTTCTTCAACATTTTATATATCCCGTGGTTCATATTTGTGTCTGTCCATAAAAGTTTGCAAATTGTCATAAAAAGCCTTTATATTTGTTTGCTCTTGAAGGTTAGTTGCTTCAGCTACGTGAACACAGAGTGTAGCATTTCTATTCATGGATGAATTAAACTATTCCTCGCCAGCCATCTCATTCTCGTGCCAAGTAGCAGGTCGCTTCATACTGTATTTCGTACTAAGTTCGAAAGCTATCTTCCGCACCTCTTTCAGAGAAATACGAAAATATATTTCTGCGCATCGTGTTATATAAATTGTCAGCAGCATGGGCGCTGACTCCGTGGGTGCTCCGGGGCTAGTGCACTCCCTCCCCCCAAGAATTTTTTGGGGGTGCTGAGCACACACATAAAATTGAGGAGGAAAATAAAATTGTTAAAAAAATCGGGTAAAATCAAAACCTACCTTATGACAAGAGGCAACGCAAAACGTGACCATAGCGAGAGACGATATTTCATTATTGAAAGAAATGATCAGTTTTGTACGCGGGTAGTAATGAGAGTCCGTGTTTTACCCACTATGCTAGCTTTATTCATACTGAAGAACGTCGGTCCTTTTGAACTTTCAGGTGTACGTATTTTTGATCATTCAATTGTGTTCTTTCAGGAATTTAGCTTGAAGAATCTGATGCTGATGCTTAAGTTAATCGTTCTTCACTTATCTTTGTCACTTCCCTTGTTATTGAAATTATAGATTCAGTTGAAATTTATAATGCTTTTCTCTGAGGCTTAAAAATACTTGGACTATATTAATACTGTCAGAGATGTCATGAATTTACCTCGAAGTGATGAAAGTTTCGATGAAGTATACAGCTCTTTGTGGTGTCGCACAAGTACAAAGTGCGCGCCACCTGCTTTCGCCGCGCGCCGCCATGCACGCACGGCGCGGCGTTCTTACGACGACAGCCACGAGCGCCCTCTGCTGCAACCCCGCTCGTGGCCACCACGGAAAGACATCGTTCACTTGGGACTGAGATAGCAACCAGTTAGGACCTTCGTAATCAGATAGGCACCAGTGAAGACTTGGCTATCAGTTAGGCACTAGGCAGGACTCTAGCTCAACTATGTATCAACATTCTGCAGTACTATGTAAAAGTTAAGTATTGTATAAATTCTGTCCAATATATATCTCGTTCTAATTTACTCTAGTGTTTCTAGTTTCTGGCTGCTCCTCTCCGTACCTGCACCAGCGTGCTATCTTTATTCCTGTGTCGGTCTCATTCCACTCGGCCACCGACACCTACGACGGAAACGAGACACAAAAGCGGCGACGAGGCTGGGACACAAAAGTGGCGACGAGGAGTGATAGACGAACCTTGGACCAGCCCGTTTGCAGCAGCAGTCGGAGCACACAGAAATTGCTCCCGCCCACCCACCCTTATTATAAGATTTTTGGGGGAACGTTTTCAGTTACGTGTTTTGTGGACTTTTTTGTTGCAGTGCGTCCTCATTTATCTTGCATTTGTGTTTTGTACTAATTTATTTGTATACGCGGCGCCTAATCGGTCAGCATGGCCACTACCCCGAACCCAAACTTAATGGAAATTATTCAGTTACAGACGGCGCAAATAACACAACTTCTCCAGGCAGTGGCGCAGTTGACGACAACTCAACTACAGCCGTCGCATCAGCAGCCAACACCTGCCGCCGCAACGCTTCCTACGTTTCGCCAGTACAACGAACGTGATGAAGAATGGAGTGACTATTTCGCGCAATTTCAAGAACTCGTCGCGGCTCATCAAATTACAGGTCAGAGAGTGAAGAATCTTTTCTTATCGACTGTAGGAACTCCCACTTTCGTGTTACTGAAAAAACTTTTTCCTGACGCATCGCCTCGTGATGTAGACTTTGAACAAATAGTAGAGGCACTAAATGCTCATTATGAGAGAAAAGTTCTCGTAGCTGCGGCACGGTACCGATTTTTCAGACTTAAAAAATTACCGCAGCAGTCACACCAAGAGTGGATTACGGAATTGAAGGGCTTAACCCGCAAATGTAAATTTACTTGCTCTTGTGGACTTTCGTATATTGACGTGATGTTGAGGGATGCCATTACGCAGAATATTCAGGACCCCAGAATTAGAGCAGCAATTCTGAAACAGTCTGACCCCTCATTAGACAGTGTACTGCAGCTTATAGATGCGCATGATACTTTTGACTTAGCAGATGTAGAAATGCAAAGCCACAGTGTTAATTCAGTGCGCCGCAACGGTCGCTTTCCTAGCCGTAGTTCTCAGTGTAGCACTAGTGATTCTTACAATAGTACAGGCCGTGCTGAACAGACAGTGAACAGTAGCCAGTGTAAAAGTGCGACACAAAGGTCGCCCCGTCGTGTTAGAAACAGTGATTTGAATAACGGGCGCCAACGCTCATTTCAGAAAAATGTACGTAAATCTTGCCCCCAGTGTGTGTCTCGCCACAAGCGTGCTCATTGCCCTAGTCGCAACGCAACCTGTTATCAATGTGGCAAATCAGGACATGTACAGTCTATGTGTATGCAAATTAAAAACTCAAAGAACGGTACCGTTAAAAACAAGGCTTCGCAGAGTGCGAGAACAGTTCATTCTGTAAATGTTATACGGGCTGTGGAATTGAACAGTGCTTTCCTTGGATCTCAATTGCAAGAAAGTAGTTCTGCGCCTATGGCAAAACTATATAGTGCACCACGTAGCAAGCGCCAACGAGCGCCTAAAGCAGTGCGAAACTTAGAAGTAGATGTTCCTGGAGTAGTAAAACAACTTAAGTCACTAAACAAAAATAAATCTTCCGGGCCAGATTGTATACCAACTAGATTCCTCTCAGAGTATGCTGATGCAATAGCTCCGTACTTAGCTATAATTTACAACCTATCACTCAGCGAAAGATCCGTACCCAAAGACTGGAAAGTTGCCCAAATTACTCCAATATTCAAGAAAGGCAATAGGAGTGATCCTCAAAATTACAGGCCTATCTCATTGACGTCGATTTGCAGTAGGATTTTGGAACATATACTTTGTTCGAATATTATGTACTACCTCGAAGAGAACGACCTATTAACCAATAGTCAGCACGGATTCAGAAAATATCGCTCTTGCGAAACACAGCTTGCCCTTTATTCACATGAAGTGTTAAGTGCCATCGACAAGGGATCTCAAATCGATTCCATATTTCTGGATTTCCGGAAGGATTTTGATACTGTACCCCACAAGCGGCTTCTAATGAAATTGCGTGCTTATGGAATATCTCCCCAATTGTGCGATTGGATTCACGATTTCCTATCAGAAAGGACACAGTTCGTTGTAATTGACGGTAAGTCATCGAGTAAAACAGAAGTGATATCTGGCGTTCCACAGGGAAGCGTTATTGGTCCCCTACTCTTCCTCGTGTTTATAAACGATTTAGGAGATAATCTGAATAGCTCCCTTAGACTGTTCGCGGATGATGCTGTCGTTTATCGGTTAGTGAAGTCAACAGAGGATCAAAAGCAACTGCAAAGCGATTTAGACTAAATTTCTACTTGGTGCGAAAATTGGCAATTGGCATTAAATAAAGAAAAGTGTGAAGTAATACACATGACCACTAAAAGAAATCCGCTGAACTTCAATTACGCGATAAATCAGTCAAACCTTAAGGTCGTAAATTCTACCAAATACCTAGGAGTTACAATTACGAACAACTTTGACTGGAGAGAACACATAGAAAATATTGTGGGGAAGGCGAACCAAAGGTTACGTTTCATTGGCAGAACGCTTAGACGATGCACCAGCTCCACCAAAGAGACTGCCTACATCACACTTGTGCGTCCTCTCTTGGAGTACTGTTGCCCCTTGTGGGACCCTCACCAGGTGGGACTGACGGAAGATATTGAGAAGGTTCAGAGAAGGGCAGCTCGTTTTGTTTTATCACGTTACGGGGGGGAAAGCGTCACGGAAATGTTGCACGAATTGGGGTGGAAATCATTAAAAGAAAGACGTTATTCATTGCGGCGTGATCTGTTTGCGAAGTTTCAATCGCCGACTTTTAGTTCTGAATGTGAAAATACTTTGCTAGCACCCACCTACTTAGGGAGACATGACCATCCCAATAAAATAAGAGAAATCAGATCGAAAATGGAACTATTTAGGTGTTCTTTCTTCCCGCGCGCTATTAGGGAATGGAACGGTAGAGAAAAGTTATGAAGGTGGTTAATGAACCCTCTGCCAGGCACTTAAATGTGATTTGCAGAGTATCTATGTAGATGTAGATAGATGTAGATGTAGAAAAGGGATCGGGACAAGCAAAATGACTATGAACAGTGCATTCCTGTAGTGAAAATAGTGCCTCTGCAACTGCTCCTTGTAATAGTGCCCAGTACTGTGTAGCTAGTGACATTAGACATCAAGTAGCTACTCAAAAGTGTAGTGCAGTAGTTAGTACATCTGGAGTAGCTTCGCATGCTTGCGCGGACGCCGATCCGGCTGTAGTGCCATCTAGTGACAGTGTTGTTAATCCGCTGCGTGCCGAGTCTGCGCCGCTTACTACACTACGCGGCCCGCGCAAGCGCAGTAAACAAACCGTAGCAGACGTTGCCCACATTCGCGCACCTGTCGAGCGCCGCAAGCAAAAACTGTTTTTGACTCTCTTCATAGAAAATAAGACGGTGCAATTTCAGCTTGATACTGGTTCCGCTGTCACATTAATAAATAAAGATACTTATGAACTTCTGGGTTCGCCAAAATTGTCGCCGTCACAGCAAGTGTTAACAGCTTATACAGGTCAAAATATTCCCGTGCTAGGAACGTGTAGCCTGCCCGCCTCTTTTCAAGGTGTAACAAAAACAGTTGCTTTTGTAGTTCTTCAGGCCAAATCGACACAGAACATTTTTGGACTAGATGCTTTTGACTTGTTTGGTTTATCAATTCAAAGAGATGTGCTTCAAATTTCGACAATAGTGCTTCAGGATAAAATCAATGCATTGTGTGAAAAATACAGTGACTTGTTTTCGCCGGAACTAGGTTTGGCAAAAGACTTCGTGGCACATGTAACTTTAAAAGACTCTGCAGTTCCAAAATTTCGTAAAGCTAGACCAGTGCCTATCGCATTGCGTGATACAGTTGCCGAAGAACTTAAACGTTGGCAAGATAGTGGGGTGATTTCTCCTGTTTCTGCGAGTCAGTGGGCCTCGCCTATAGTAATTATACCCAAGCCGACAGGAAAACATCGTCTCTGTGCGGACTTCAAATCTACAGTGAACAGTCAAACAATTGTAGACACTTATCCCCTGCCCAGACCTGACGAACTTATGGACAAATTAGGACAGTCTCACTTCTTTTCCCAGATTGATTTAGCAGAGGCATACTTACAGATTCCACTTGATGACGAGTCAAAAAAGTTTTTCGTCATTAATACTCACATGGGCCTTTCTCAATTTCAACGCCTACCCTTTGGCAGTTCTTCCACCCCCGCTATTTTTCAGCGCTTTTTGGAACAGCTGACAGTTTCTGTACCGTGCTGTTCGAACTATTTAGATGATATTGTGGTATCTGGACGTACAGTTGAAGAACATTTAGCAAACCTGGAGTGCCTCTTCAAAGTATTGACTGCAGCAGGTCTACGTTGCAATAAAGCAAAGTGTTCGTTTTTTCAAACTGAAATAGAGTACCTAGGCCATGTGATTAATGCCCAAGGAATACATCCCTTACAGTCACATCTTCGAGCAATCAAAGACTTGCCTCCTCCTAAGAATGTGCACGAATTGCAAGCAGTAATGGGAAAGCTGAACTATTATTTCAGGTTTATTCCCAATGCCTCTCAGATTGCACCTCCACTGCATCACTTACGTAGGAAGAATGTTCCTTTTGTATGGCCCAAAGATTGCCAGGTTGCCTTTGACAACTTAAAGTCTGCACTAATCAGTGATGCATGCTGGATTCCCTTTGACCCACAGAAGCCTGTAGTGCTAGCAGTTGATGCCTCGTCGTACGGTCTGGGTGCCGTTTTGTCGCATCGTATTGGATGTCACGATCGTCGTATTGCCTTTGCATCCAAGCTCCTGACGCCGACGCAACAGAATTACAGTCAGATAGAAAAGGAGGCCTTAGCAATCATTTACGGCGTCACAAAGTTTCATCATTATCTCTATGGCAGAAAATTCTATTTGTTGACAGACCACAAGCCTCTCACGTCGTTGTTCTCACCCACAAAGCCAATTCCGCCACGAACGGCACAAAAGCTTCAGAGATGGTCCTTGATATTGTCAAATTATCAGTATGAGATTTTGTACCGACCTACCACTAAACATGCCAACGCGGACACACTTTCCCGACTTCCGGTTGGCCAGGATGTATAATTTGATTCTTCAGAAATGGCATGTTGTCAGATAGACTCCAGAGAGGCTTCCGCTGTCGCAGACTTTCCTTTGAACTCTCGTCGGGTTGCACAGGAAACAGCTGCGGATGCAGACCTAAGTGTGGTAGCACGTTTTGTTCGCTCAGGGTGGCCTGCCAGAGCCAAAGACATTGATCGGCCTCTGGTTCGACGTTATTTTGCACAACGTCATGCATTATCTTTAAGTCAGGGTGTACTGTTGTTGCATACCGACAACGACCTAGCAAGAGTGATTGTTTCTCGTTCCCTGCAACGAGAAGTGTTACGCCTCCTGCATGAAGGACATTGGGGCATTGTTAGGACAAAGCAACTGGCCAGACGTCATTGTACCTGGGTTGGTATGGACGCTCAGATAGAGAGCATGACATCACAGTGTACAGTTTGTGCAGAGCATCAGGCGGCTCCTCCACAGCGTTTCTCAGACTGGCCACGCCCCAAGGGACCATGGCAACGTTTACATATTGACTTTGCCGGACCTTTCTGGAATACGCGCTGGTTAATTGTTGTAGACGCTTTCAGCAAGTTTCCTTTTGTGATTGCCATGAACTCAACGACAGCTTCTAGTACAATCAGTGCCTTAACATCAGTGTTTTGCGTCGAAGGCTTGCCTGAAACTATCGTCAGTGACAATGGACCTCAGTTTGTTAGTGCGGAATTTCAACAGTTTTGTCGTGTGAATGGTATTCAGCATATTACCACTGCACCTTTTCACCCTCAGTCCAATGGTGAAGCAGAACGTTTCGTTCGAACATTCAAATCTCACATGGAGAAGATGAAAGGTCAGCACTCCAGGCAGCTAGCTCTTCAAATTTTCCTGTCTACGTATCGGTGCATGCCACGTGTCGGCCCGTCTCCAGCCGAGCTGCTACACGGCCGCCGTCACCGCACTCTCCTTCACCTGCTGCAGCCTCCCACGCACCGAGTCGGTTCGTATGGCGCTACGCGTTTTCAGGTTTCTACGCCGGTGCTGTACAGGGTGTTTGCTGGTATGAAGAAGACATGGTTGCCAGGCACCATTCAGCGCGTGCTCGGTCGCAATATGTATGTTGTACGTTCTTCCACAGGGTCGGAGCTGCGGCGCCACGCAAACCAATTGCGCCTGCACAGGCCGCGCGATCCTGTCTCCGGTTTCTTGATTCCAGACCCGGTTCACCGCCAGGGAGCACAGCCACATCGTTCGTCCCTGGACTACGAGATCACGATGGAGGTAGACGCCCCTCCTATGCAGTCGGCCCCTTCGCCTCCGTCGCTGCCTCAGCTGACAGCGTCACCGAGAGCGACTCGGGGACCGTGTTGGCCCCCCCAGCTAGGGCTACGCACCACAGAAGAAGATGACCTGCTGAATCTGGGCGGAAGCGTGCGCCCTTCCCCAGGTTTCGGCGGGTTTCCTGGAGGATCCCAAGGCGGATGCCGGGGCGCGGACGGCGTCTCGATCCCGGCCTCAGCTACCACGCCAGTCCCACCAGTAACGCCCCCGCCCAGGCCCTCCTCCCAGTGCCGTCGCCGTGGCCCTCAGCCCTACGCCACGACGGCGCGGCGGTTTGGGGGGGAGGGGTGTGGTGTCGCACAAGTACAAAGTGCGCGCTACCTGCTTTCGCCGCACGCCGCCATGCACGCACGGCGCGGCGTTCTTACGACGACAGCCACGAGCGCCCTCTGCTACAACTCCGCTCGTGGCCAGCACTGAACGTCATCGTTCACTTGGGACTGAGTTAGGAACCAGTAAAGACTTCGGAATCCTATAGGCACCAGTGAAGACTTGGCTATCAGTTAGGCACTAGGCAGGACTCTAGCTCAACTATGTATCAACATTCTGCAGTACTATGTAAAAGTTAAGTATTGTATAAATTCTGTGCAATATATATCTCGTTCTAATTTACTCTAGTGTTTCTAGTTTCTGGCTGCTCCTCTCCGTACCTGCACCAGCGTGCTATCTTTATTCCTGTGTCGGTCTCATTCCACTCGGCCACCGACACCTACGACGGAAACGAGACACAAAAGCGGCGACGAGGCTGGGACACAAAACTCTTGCTTGTAGCTGACCAAAAAAATTTGACAAAATATAAATATAAAAATTTTATGTCGGACTTCAAAATCTCAAAATATTTCAAAGATTTCTTTAAACCTTGGTGACGGTACTCTACCAAACACATTTGTCAGAAAGAATAGCCTCGCACAAAATGTATTAGGTTAGTTTACAGTGAAAAATTATTTCATTGGTCGTGTAGAAGTTTTGGGGTGTGACTTATATCGAAATATCCACTTCGGCCAATTAGATCGCTTTATTGTAGAGTCCTAATGCAGCCATGATTTCCTTTTCTTCCTCCTCCTTCTTCCTTCTATCTTTAAAAGGCCAGAAAACTGCCTATTTAATTTTATCAAGTATTGCTCATTCAAAAATGCATGAACATGATATTCAGGAGGATTGGTTTAGAACATTTGTAAACTGTGATTTATAGCACCCACACTGATTTTCAAAAGTCGGCGCCTCTGGTCATCTGCTGTTCTTGCTCCTCAGAGAATACTTTATTATGTGTGACATATTTCGTACTGACGCTATCTTTATTCTGGCCGGCAGCGTGCCCATCGCGTTTACGAATGTACTGTAGCAAAGGCGAGCGATTAAATTTGTGCATTTGCGCGGCTCTGCGTATAGAACTACCGCTTCTCACTTCTTTATATGCGTCTTCATATTTTGTAATGCCACACTGCCATCTGTCAGTCTTCCTCAACCGCTTTCTGCGCATCTAGAAGAAATAATTAACTTGTGTCACAATGGTACCACTGAAATATGTCACAACCGTACCCAATGAAATCTGCAAAAGAAAAAAATAATCGCAATGTCAGTACAAAATTATCTATATGCAAAGTAATCACTGATATTAAACTACTAATGTTTAACGAGAAGAATCTCTCAATACTCTATCAGTACCCATATAGTAACAATCGTTAAAAGAAATCGAATTGTGAAACTTACTTTTGATTGTTGAAAAGTAATGTAGACCCCTGCTAGCGTCTTGTCGCGTGACAGCTGACACTATACTGTGAAACAAAAGCAGACAGGTACGCCTCTTTTGTCTCCCTCCCACTCTCCACGTTATTCGTTATTGTTTGGCTAATATGGCGACTGTCACAAACGTCTCGAGTCTACACTATATTTTTGGTTTTGGAATCTGCTCCTTTCCTATTTCTTTATATATTGTTCAGTTTTTTCAGTATCTTTTTCTTTTGTGTTGCAATGTGATGTTGCATGTATTTTAATTGTATAGTGTTTTGCTTTTTATGTTTTACTTTCCGCTTCTTTCGTGTGTCTTTTTCAGATGTGATTCTACTATAGGTCTTAACGGCCCAACAGTGTAATACATCTACATCTACGTAGTTACTCTGCAAGTCACATTGAAGTGCATGGCAGAGGGTTCATCGAACCACTTTTATGCTATTATGATTATCATGTCTTCCTATGAAGGTGGGTGCTAACAATATATGTTCGCATTCTGAAGAGAAAGTTGTTGACAGAAGTACCGCAAATAGATCTCGCCGCAACAAATAACGCCTATATTTTATGATTTCCACTCCAACCTGTGCATCATTTCGTGACACTCTCTCCCCTATATCGCGATAATACAAAACAAGCTGACCTTCTCTGAGTTTTCTGTAAAACGTGCATCAGTTTCACCTAGTGTAGATATCACAAAGCGCAGCAATAATGCAAAATACGACGAACAAGTGTAGTGTACGCAGTTTCTTTGTAGAAGTGTTGCATCTTCTAAGTGTTAGGCCGATGAAACGTAGCCTTTTGTTCGCCTTCCCTATAACATTTTCTGTATGTTCTTTTCAAATTAATTTGTTTGTAATTGTTATTATCTAAGTATTTAGTTGAATTGACGGCCTGCAGATTATACATTTATCGTATAAATGAAGTTCAACGGATTTCATTTAGTGATCATATGGAAGAGTTCACATTTATGATTATTAAGGGCAAATTTCCAATTTTTGCACCATTCTGATAACCTACCTAAAGAATTTTGCATCTTCTGGTGACTTTACTAACCGATAAATGACAGCATCATTTGCGAACAGTCTAAGACAGCTACTCAGATTGTCTCGTAGAGCAGTAGAGACTCTATAAAACTTCTCTCGGGAAAGCCATATATCACTTGTGTTCTACTCCATGATTTGCGGTCAATTACAACGTACTGTGTCCTTTCTGACAGGAAATCAGGAATAAAATCGACAACTGTGGCGATATTCGATAAGAAAGCAAATTGATTAGAATATGCTAGTGAGGATAGAAGCCTTCCGGAAATTTAGAAATACGAGATCTATTTGACATCCCTTATCGATAGCACTCATCACTTCGTAAGGAGCTTGTTGTGTTTCACAAGAAGGGTACTTTCTGAATCCGATGATGTTGATGATGATGATGACTAAAGTTACCTAATCTGCTCGTTATGCTCGCAGGTTCAAGGAGTGTATCGCAGGCAGTTTTGCGATACGTATTCATACTTTACACGTTGTTGTACACGAGCGAAAATAAACACCAACACAAATAGGAGAATACGAAGAGTGAATCGGAAGACTGGCGCTTTTTATTGTTAGCTTCTATTAATTGATACATTAACGCAGTATATCATTCTCCGCTGTGGCCAAACGCTCTAAGGCGCCTTGCTACGGAGCGCGCAGTGGCTCCCAGTCGAAACTTCGTGTGGTCCCTCGGTAATGAGCGTTTGTGTTGTCCTTAGGTTATTTTAAGCTACTTTAAGTGGTTTGTAAGCCTAAGAACTTATGACGAAAGTAGTCAAGACCCACAGATTTACAAATATATGATTTGAGTTTACTATTCAATGTGTATTCGAAAGGTACTTATATTTGTGATGTCCCGCAGTTGTATAGCTTGTTTCAGGAGTAATACTGATTATTTTATGAGGTGGTAGTATAGACCAACTACAGTATAAAAAGCTATATAACATGCATCCAAATATTATTGATTATACAGATGCAGCTGTTAGTAGGTAACCCAAACAAACTTATAGTAAAGGCAAATGAGGACCCTAAAAGTTGATTTTCAAAAATTCCGCTACAAACTACAATTCACATTTCTCTTGTTAACAACATGTGTAGATCTTCGGAGGTAGATGTTCTAATGTCTGTAAACCTCTTGTACCAAAAGGATATGGGCATCAGTCCCTAGACTTAAAAACTCCTTAAAGTAACTTACACTAAGGACAACACACACTCACACACACACACACACACACACACACACACACACACACACACACGTACACGCATGCCCAGTGGAGGCCTCGAAACGGCATGAGGGCTTAGAACAGGCATGTGTGTGCGTATGATCATATAATTATACACATCAATTTGTTTTCACGGTGATATAGTTTACGTTACGTAATATCTCTGTTGGCATGAGCTTGGGGTGTCGAACATTATTCTTTGCCTTTAAGGAATTCAATAAAGGTTTCTAACTATGTTAAACATGTGGATCTTATTTCGATAAAGAATAAAGTAGTTGCTTTGGCGAATGAATAACAGTAGTAAATATATATTTGTGCTATAAAGTACTATAAAAGTACTCTTCGACATTGCCATCTCGATTTAGCAGCCTCACTGTGTTGCAAAAAGTGCCTTCCTTCGTTTCCCCCTTGCACCGTTTGGCATATAGCCGTCTCACTCTCGCACATGCTGCAGGCCTTGCAGTGGTGGGGGAAGTAGTGCGCCCGTCAAAACGGCTCGTGCCCGAAGTGCGGTAGCATCTTTTCAGAGGAACTGGAGGAAAATGCACCTAAAACCTATCTTTTTATGTTAGTTTTTTATTTCTGTTTAAACAAACACGGATGTACTTGTCGGAATGAGACTCTATAGCTATTACATAAAATTATTTGTAAAATGGCTTATTTATGATACTAGTTCATTTAAGAAACGTATATATTTTAGTAGAATCCTACTGTATATATGACGAGTGTGCATGTACAATACTAATAGAATCAAATTTGGGTCACAAAATTACTACGTTTTACTGCGATTCGTGGTTTGGATAGTTTCTAAAGCTCCGCGTAGCGATTCTACCGAACAAACATTAATTGATACCTAAAAAGTAAATGGTTTGCTTGTTTCACCGTTCTTTGGCCACATTACAGAGTTTTGCTTCCTCTGTTACTTCGTTTACTTTGGATCCGACCGCGGGACAGTCCAGCGCAGAGCAGTGCTGTGCGGTCTCACTCTTTCCGCAGCTATCTCTCTCGCTCCGTTGCCGAAACTAGCGACATGCGGTCGCGGCCGGGACGGTGAACTGCCGGGTGAAAATGTTGGCCTTTCCTGCCTTAGATAATGTGGCCATTCTGCGTGGCTTTCTCAGCTCCACTTAGCGTTCTTTTACGAGGGCTGCACTGTTCATAATCCGAACCCTCAAATCGTCTCTTATGTTCACATTTTCAACCATTGCATCCGTGAAAAATGAATAGTGGTAAATTTTATATCTCCTCGAGATGCGTGATGTAAAGGCTGTGGACCAAGGATGTGAACAGGGGTCTGCAACTAAAAAAAAAATGATTAGTCCACATGAACTATTTATTAGATGAAACTAATACTTAGCTTTGATGTGCTTGTGTTGGTAAAAATTAGTCTTAGGTATACACAGTTCTGCTATGTAATACTACGGCAATAGGTGGCAATAGTACTGTAGAATGCTAACTCGCCGGCCGCGGTGGCCGCGGGGACTGAGGCGCTCCAGTCACAGTCTGCACGGCCACTACGGTCGGGGGTTCGAATGTTTGTTAAGCTTATGGGACTTAACTAAGGGGTCATCAGTCCCTAATCTTACAAACTACTTATCAACTAGCTTATCCTAAGGACGGCACAAATATCCATGCCCGAGGGGGGATTCGAACCCCCGACCGTAGTGGCCGTGCAGACCGTGACTGGAGCGCCTCAGTCCCCTCGGCCACCGTGGCCGGCTCGGGGGTTCGAATCCCCCCTCGGGCATGGATATTTGTGTCGTCCTTAGTATAAGGTAGTTCGTAAGTAGTTTGTAAGTTTAGGGACTGATGACCCCATAAGCTTAACAAACATTTGAACTGCTAACTCTGCTCTGTAGATCTTCCTGGAACTGTCGAACTCATAGATGTGCTTCATACTGCTTGGAACCACTATACTATCTTGTCGTTGCTATGGTGCTCCGGCATATATAGCAGAGCCCCTTTTTTCTTATTGGTTGGCGTACGAAGCAGGCAAAGAGATACCGCGAATGCGGGTGTCCCGGGCAGCCAAAGTATTGCACCGTATACTGGCGCGGAGACTTGCGTGGGTCACAGAGGTTGTGGCGAACAGCGACGCTACAACAATAAGTTTTGATGGAGCCCCGTCATAATGGAAGGTTATACACATTCCTGTAGTCAAAGGAATCTCTTCCAATAACGCTAGAAGCTCATTTTCACGAATATGTAGCTAACGGGTAGCGAAAGACGATGTGATAACACGACAGGTCCAATATACTGATCGTGCGCCAAACCACACTACACATTTACAGAAAAGCTTTCTTTAGAATGTGTCTCTGTAATGGCATCTGCGTGCTCTTCGGACGACGGATGTCAATTACGAGTGTTACTGATGCCGTCATGACTGAAAGTGGCTTGTCAGTGTAAAGTGTCAATGTCAAGTACCGAACGACCAAATTTCAATCGTCCATCATCAAGGTGTTGAATGAGCTGTAGATGATTCACATGGAATCGTACATATGTGATACCCACCATATACTTCTACGTGTACTTATTGGACTACATTCTAACGACTGAGCAATGTCTTCTACTTCAGCCACAGTCTCTTCATTTACGGTCGGGCAGAAAAAGTTTCATTAACGGTCGGCCTGGGTCTGAGAGACCCAAATATATAAAACACTTTTAACAAGGGAAGAAATGTATATTTCTATAAAATGACAATTTTTTATTTTGTTCAGATAGTACTAAATGATACAGTGACATTATTTTATCTGTCTGAATTGTACAAGAATTATAATCAAATAAAACTGAAAACCATACAACTTTGTAGTATGAAACGTTAGTAAACTGTATATACAAGAAAATTTCATTTCAATATGAATATAAATAAGTATAATAGGATAACTAAGAAGCAAAAATGCTGAATTCTCATTACATAAATGTGGAAATAGTGAACATATGAATATGAAACTTCCTGGCAGATTAAAATTGTGTGCCGGAACAGGGACTCAAACCTGGGACCTTTGCCTTTCGCGGGCAAGCGCTCTACCGACTAGCTGCCAAACATGCAAGACTAGCACTCCTGGAAGAAAGGATATAGTGGAGACATGGCTGTGGCTAAGCCACCATATCCTTTCTTCCAGGAGTGCTAGTCTTGCAAGTTTGGCAGGAGAGCTTCTGTGAAGTTTGGAAAGTAGGAGGCGAGGTACTGGCGGAAGTAAAGTTGTGAGGCGGCATCGTTAGTTGTGTCGGGATAGTTCAGTCGGTAGAGCGCTTTCCCGCGATAGGCGAAGGTCCCAGGTTCGAGTGCCGGTTCCGGCACAAAATTTTAATCTGCCAGGAAGTTTCATATCAGCGCACACTCCGCTGCAGAGTGTACGTTTCATTTTGGAAACATATGAATAGTACGTGAGATACAGGCCTCAAAAACCGTGTTTTCAAAACTGAATAAGAATGATGTATTGTACCTGTATCAACAACAGTAGGTGAATCGATGCTGGCAGAAGGCTGAACACCTTCTTCTTCATCACTACTTATTTCACTATTGCTGTCATGGTCACTGTTTATTTTAAAGTCTAGGTCCGCATGAGAATCATCTACTTCACTGTCATAGTCATATAAAATTACACTGTATGAAACACTTTCTCTTGTCATTTTATACTGTAAAGTATTGACAATGATATCCTGGTGTTAGGACATCACAAACAGTCCGCAAAGTAACTGGTAACTCAAGGATACAAAAAATATAAGCTGGATCGCACTAGCAGAAATTAGTAACGTAGACGGTCGTGCTGGGTCTGACAGACCAGTGCGCTTTTTGAAGAACAACCAAGCAGTGACTAAAGAAAGAAAAACCTCATTAAAGCAGCCAACGCTTTCTCTTTGGTGTTTCAGGAAGTTAGCGGACCACTCGAGTCAAATCAGCAATTATCAAAATACAAAATCAGTGAAACAAAAACTAGTGGGTCTTACAGACCCAGCCCGATCGTTCTAGGGTTAAGTCCCTTCTAACTGGTGGCCACTGTACTAGTTGAAAGGTATATATTTAAATAAGACCAAATTACATTACATTTAATTATGTTCGGAAACGTTTGTATGTGAATGGCCCTTTTATTTTGATGCAGATGCGATAGTGCCTATCTAGACTGGTACAGCACTGTGAATATAAAAACTGAACTGAATGTCAGTGTGTTTAAATAATCTCATTGGATGACAAGTCCGGTTCAAACTCAAAGTAAGATTCGGTAATTCCACAAACATAATGCAGACAAATATTCAACACGACTGTGATACCGAGAATAAATGTGATTATGCGTGGAGCGACAGATTATTTCGACTGATAGCAGAAGAATAACATGTAAGGACATAGCACAGTGGATACGCAAAAGTTGACAATTATAGATACCTTAATAATTTAAAGATCGAAGTTTAGATAATAAAAGTAATACAGACTTCTGTTGTCGTCGCAGTGCGTGGCAGGCATAGAAAGGCTTTCCGGGAGACCGACCGATCGAGGTCTCGATTCGTCTTACAAACAGGTTTGCGGCACTATCTGTGCCAGATAGTGTCCCCGAGTCAATGGTTTCTTTTGACCTGAGGTCACCAAATAGCAAGAAAGATCTGGGCAGGCGCAGGGGGTAGGAATGCTTGTAGATGGGAACAACAACTGTAGGTGGATAATGGAGTCCCTCGGGGATATGGCTGCTAAGGAGGGGAAGTGGTAGAATTGTGGAAGTCAGGATCTTCAAACATTTGTTTCCTTTTGCGCAATTCATACATCACGTTTGTCTTTCATGCTGTTCAGCTAACACTTACGAATATGGCATTTGAGGTTCACGAAACACGTTTCATACCTTCAATATTCCTAATGATGTGCTGCGGCCCAGAATCGGAACAAGACCCCTTTCACTCATTCGCAATTTACGACGAGCTAACGATAAAACTTCACCACTGTTCCACTCAAAGTGGCAGGTTGAAATTAATGTTGGTCACGGGATCGAAGCGAGACCTCTTGCACAGGCAATGTTCTACAAACAGATCTGTTCCAGCGCGTCTGAGAGACCCACTTAAAACTTCTGTCGGCTCCACTTTCCTCCTGGAGCTCTAAGCTCCTCTGAGTGCCTGCAGAAAGTTTAAGACTAGAAGCTCGCACAGGAGCCATGGAATAGGGTAAGGACGACTCTACCTCCAGTTCCAGCGTGGCTAAGCTTGTTAACTTCAGTATCAGTAACGGTATAACATGTGAATGTGCTGGAGGTGCGACTCAGCCACCGACATTATATACGCCAACTACTCGAATGCAGATTAACATCGCACGCCCAGCGGCGCCTGCACCTGAGTGGTCTGAGGATGAAGTTTTAAATAGGCATATAAATACATGGAACCTATACTGAATTACTTATTTAATTAAAATTTTTATTAAAGTTCCGGGAAATGAGTGTAAGACGGTGGTCAGTAATGGCCTCGAGAGGAGATAACGTGCTGTTGCGGCAAGTCGGAATTCTTTGTGAAAGAATTCATATGGAATTTTGCTGAATTATTATAACTACAAACGCTTTTTTCTTCATTTATCATATACAATTATTACAGTTTTCTTTTAATGAATATTTGCTCTTTTTTATGCGGGCTTCGACAATCATGCATCTTACCATTGAAATTAGAATAAGGTAGATTTCTTGTTCTGTGATTAAAGGAACTCAGATTCAAAGCCAACCCATTATGAATTAATAGATTCCCGCGATAAATGAGATGCAGTAAAACTTTTTATTGTGAATATAGTTCTTTGGAAAATAACTATAACTTTAACCTTGCGGCGGGCGCGTGGCGGCATACAGTGCCGCCAATTTTGTTTTCCTTCAATAATTACGCCAGCGCGCCGAGCGCACAACATTGGTGCTAGATATGCTTCAATTGTTTAGTCACGCGCCAAACTGCACTACTGCGCCGCCATGACACACATCATAACAGCTGTGACTCACCTGTAAAGTGGACGACTGCACCGAGACGGTACTGCGTACCGCACGCGCCCAGTAATGTAAGTACATGTAGCCGTACCACTGTCCAATGTTTTGATGATTAGAAGCTTTGTTTTACAACTCCGTGGGTGAATGATGATTCAGTTATTAACATTGCCTTGGGATTAGAATTATTTTATTGTCCCCCAGGTCTGCAGAAAGGAAAGGACTAACACCAGAAGAAATCGAAACCGTTATAGACAAGCCTGTTGTAAATTTGGACTGCAATGCAACAAAGGTGGAGTCGATACTGTGGATTATATGTGTACGCAAAGGACCGCAAGAAGATGGCCCTTAGCATTGTTGTTTCGCTATCTGGATATTACTGGGATAAATTCCCAGGTCTTGTTTTTTGCAAACAATCCAGAGAAAAGATTCAGATGAAGAACCTACCTAAGAAAGCTGGCCTTGGCACTGATGGACTGCCGTTTGAAAGAAAGGGCTCACCTGTCTACTCTACCAAGAGATATTCAAGAATATCTGTCAACTCATCAATCAATTCCTGCCAATCACGATGAGACTGTAAGAACGTATGGGAGGTGCCATCTTTATGGTGGTAAAAAAAATGAAAAAAAACACTATTGCCGCTTGCAATAGCAACAAAATATTCGTTTGCAAGCAATATTGCCACAATGTTGTCACGTGTAATGATTGCAGAGCTTCTCTGGAGGAAGAGAGTGTGTGATTCTTGATATGTATTTACTGACTGCTTTATTCATTATTATTATTTCAAAGTTTTAAAAATATTACACTTTTTTGTAAAACTTGCTTTAACGATGGTAACCAATCGAATCATATCTGTGGTTATAATTTATTTAGAATTTGTTATTAAAGTAGGGCTTAGGAAATATCCTGGAAACTTATGTCAGATATTCTGTAACAATTTTAATTTTCCCATGCATTTTGTATATACGTATATAGATTACATTAAAAGTTGCTGTTAAGAATGATCTTATAAAAATAATTAATTAATTCCACCAAAATATTTAAAAAAGACTACTTTTTGTGTATTTAAATGTAGGCGCCACTGAGTGCCGCACGCGCCCGCTGACGCAACAATCTGAAGCGCGCCTGCCGCAGGGTTAAAATTTGTATCACTATTAAAGTTTTATTTATTTACATAGCAGAGGACAAAGCTACTGCTCATTCTTTTCCTTTTTGTGACTTAATCGAACAGTGTGTTCACGTGTGCAGTTTTGGCACAGTAGAGACCTATCTTGCCACTAGTTCAAAACAATTTGTTTAGTTGTATGGCAACCTATTGTTTGCAGATTCTTTTATTTCCTGATTGTTTCTTTATGGAATCGTTGTACTCGGTTTGTTTAGATCTACTCAGTTGCGCAGGGCGGACGTTCACAAAGAGGAAAACAATAAGGATTTAACTGCTACCGCATGACACTGGATCTTTCATTACCTGAGCTAGGCGGATATCACTTTTAAGAACACTACACTCGTACTCAGAGAATTTTCGTTCTTTCATAGTGAAATTTTACGGACGTTTTACTGTAATAAATTACAATAAAATGCGGGTGGAAATATTTGTAGATTACATTCTGTTATATTCTATCTGTTGAACAAGGAAACAAATTATTTGTAATTGCGTACCTTCTCACTCACACCTGTGGTCTGTCTTAATGAACAGTTGTAACACACACACACACACCGTTATGCCCCAGCCGGCCGCGGTGGCTGAGCGGTCTGCGGCGTGACAGTCACGGTCTGCACGGACTAGGCGGTCGCGGGTTCAAATCCCCCCTCGGGCATGGATGATTGTGTCGTCTTTAGTATAACCTAGTTCATACGAAGGTTTTAAGTTTAGGGACTGATGACCCCGTCAGTTAAGTCCCATAGACTCTACAAACATTTCGTTATGTCTCACTTCAAGAAACTGCCATTTCCCTCGCTATAGACTGTAACACTCACACAAAAATATTTCTAAAATGTTGGAAATCTGATTTATTGGGTATAATTACAGCAACCTGATTTCCAAGTTGTTTTATAGCAGTTAGTACAGGTTTAATTGGTTGGATTGCAATTTCAATGTGCAAAATTAAACTTTATAGCCCAGAAATGTGATAATTGGAACTGTATTTCTTAGATACATTTCATAGTTTAGAGTATAAAAAAGACGGTATATAGTAAAAAGGTACGTCAGAAAAAATTGTGTGTAAATCACACGAAAATTCAAGAAAACATTGTCAGATGATTAAGCTACTGTACATGACAGTAACATTTAAAGAAACAATTTTCATTGAAAAAAATCCTCTGGGGAACACACACACACACACACACACACACACACACACACACACACACACGTACCATAATATTAATCAGACTACTCCTCACACAATGACTGCAGTATTTTGATGTGTATGTGATCAACGTATCTCACGTTCCACGGCAAGTAAACAAGTTTTTGGTGTTTATCTGGTTCAGTCTGCTTCGTACTGGTGTTTGAATTCATTCGTGAGCTGGTCAGGTACGCTTACTTGCTGTGGAGGAACGCGGTGCATTCAAAATTTTGGATGCAGTTGAATAGAGGGATTGTTGGTACCTAAATATCACCGCGGTGGAGTATCCGAACGGTCTAAAGCGTCTCGCTACGGAGAACGCGGTTGCTCGCCGTGGAGGTTCCAGTCCTCCCTTGGGCATGGGTCTGTGTGTTGTACTTAGGTTAGTTTAGTTTAAGTAGTTTGTAAGCTACGGACTGATGACCACGCAGTTTGGTCCGATAGAATTACAAACATTTGAACATTTTGAACCTAAATATTTCCACCGCTCAGTACGAGATGTACACTATGTACACTATTGTGATGCCACCTACTGCCAGGTACACCATACAAGTGACCTCAGTAGTCATTAGACATCGTGAGAGAGTAGAATGGGACGCTTCGTGGAATCATGGACTTCGTACGTGGTCAGGTGCTTAGGTGTCACATGTGTCAAAAGTATGTGCTTGAGATATCCACACTCCTAAACATCCCTGTCTCTGATGTGATAGTGAAGTGGAAGCATGACACGTACAGCACGAAAGCGTACATGCCAACATCGTCTGTTAACTCACGCTGACCGCCGACAGTTGTATCGTAAAGAGCAGGCAGGTATCTGGAGAAATCACACAGAAATTCCAAACTCATTAGGATGTACTCAAAGTATTATGAGAGTTAGGTGGGAGGTGAATAATACTTGGATTTCATAGTCGAGCGGCTGCCCTTAAGGCACACATCACACAGGTCAATACCTAACGGCGCTTCGCTTGGTGTAAGGAATGTAAACATTGGACGACAGAAGAGTGAAAAGACGTTGTGAGGAGTGACGAATCACGGTACACAATCACCCCGTTTACATGGACTTCCAAAACCGTATTTCATAAAGCGATTTTCCAAATCTGCTTTTTGTTGCTTATGTAAACATTCCAAAATCGATTCTGGAAATCCACTTCTATAAAGCGGTTTTCCAGTTCCATAATCGATTTTCGCGCCCATGTAAACGCAACCGTTTTTAAAGCGTTGGCTCTTCAAATTGTTTTTTCTTGTTATGATTTTTCGGCATATATAGAGAGATTGACATTATCTACCTGAAGTAAAAGTATAAATATTAGAATGAGCATGAGTCTGTGTACTTAAGTAAGGAAAAATAACTATTGTGCTGACTAAATCAGGAACTGAATCAGCTGTTTTTCAGCCGCCATATTAAGTGGGGAAGGAAATTCGATTCAGGCTGTGACATGCAAACACGACGGCGAAACACGGTTTACGAAAAGGTTTTTCGTCTTCCGAAAAATGTGTTACATGTAAACGTAGTGAATGCGGCGATCCGATGGCCGAGTGTGGGTACGGCGACTGTGGGATGAATGTCATCTGCTACCATGTGTGGTGCCAACATTAAAATTCGGAGCCGCTGGTGTAATCGTGTGACAGTGATTTTCATGGAGGCGACTTGCAGCACTTCTTGTTTTGTGTGTTACTATCCCAGCACATACCTTCATTGAATTTGTAAGCGCCGGCCACGGTGGCCGCGGGGATTGAGGCGCTCCAGTCACGGTCTGCACGGCCACTACGGTCGGGGGTTCGAATCCCCCCTCGGGCAGGGATATTTGTGCCGTCCTTAGTATAAGGTAGTTCGTAAGTTTAGGGACTGATGACCCCGTAGTTAAGTCCCATAAGCTTAACAACAATTTGAACATTTTGAATTTGTAATCACCCTCTGGCTTTTCACGTTTGAAGAGTAATTCGGAGACTGCGATTGCATCTTTCAAGACGATCGCGCACCTGTTCATAATGTACGTCCTGTGGTGGAGTGTTACACGACAATAACGTACCCCTAATTGACTGGCCTGCACAGATTCCTGACTTGAATCCTACAGAACATATTTGGGATGTTTTGGAACGCCGACTTCGTGCCAGGTCTCACCGAGCCACATCGTTACCTCTCCTCAGTGCAGTAATCTAACAACAATGGGCCGCCATTCCCCAAGAAACTTTACAGCACCTGATTAAACATTTGCTTGCGATTGTGGAAGCTGTTTTCAAGGTTAGGGGTGGGCCAACACAATATTGATTTCCAATATTACCGATGGCACGCGGCAAGAATTTTGAAGTCACTTCCAGCCAGGTGCCGGATACTTTTGACCACATGGAGTAGAGTCTGGATACATTCCGTCCACTGCCGTTGCGCACCTGATTCATGTGCCGTTCATACCAATGAGTGGTATTGCGGAATGCCTGACATCCAGGATGTTTGTTCAAATGTTTGTAAATCTATCTGACTCAACTGCGTGATCATTAAACTAAGGTAAACTAACCTAAGGACAACACAAACACCCTCTCGATGGGGGACTCGAACCCCCGACGGCGATCGGCCGAGCCACCGCAGCTCGGCATCCCAGTGGGCACGGCTAATCCGCCGCGGCCACATCTAGGATGAAGAGTACCAATTAAAAAACCAAATGTTTGTAAATCTAAGGAACTTAACTACGTTAGTCATCAGACCCAAGGCTTAAAAACTACTTACACTAACTTAAAAAGTAATTTATGGTAAAAACAACACAAACACCCATGCCCCACCGGCAACCAGGTGCGTGCACCAAGTCGGCGCCTTAGTGCGCAAGGCTATATGGAAGCGGCAGAGAACCAATTTCACAGTCTAAATTATACAGACCCGACAGTACCAATGATTTTTTTTATACGCCACGAGAGCAATGGTCCAAGTGACTGGCAAGATACATGTCTGAATACGGTATAGGACGAGATTGAATTGTATTGCTTAAATTGATTAAAACATATTTTCTACAAAGGGGAACGTGTGTAACGTCTTAAAAATCAATAATAACTACTAAATTATGCTACGTTTGTCTTAACTGGGTTTTCTAAGAACCACTGGAATAGTTATTCAAGATTCTCTTGATTTCAGCGACCTTTAAATGAAGAGTTTCATTTAGTAATAAACCCGCTCGGTTAGCAATGCGGTCTAACGCACTGCTTTCCGAGACGGGGAGGCGTACCAGTCCCGGTTCGAATCCGCCCAGCGGATTAACTAAGGGGGCTCGGAGTGCCGGCCAGCCTGGATGTGGTTTTTAGGCGGTTTTCCACATCCTCCTAGGTGATTACCGGGCTGGTCCCCAGGTCCCGCCTCAGTTACACGAGTCGCAAACATTTCATAACTCTTACACTTTCACACATTTAACACTATACATAGACATTTGGGGTACACAATTCCTCCTGAGAGAGGGAGGCAGGGGGGGGGGGGCGGCAGGAAGGGCATCCGGCCACCCAGTCAATATTAACACGCCAAATCCAGGATAACAAAGCTGACCCTCCATGTGCGGGGAAAGGGATGAAGAGAGAGAAAGAAAGAAAGACAGAAAGTTTAATTTTGTAATAAGAACAAAAAATGGCTATTACGCAATAGAAGAATCGACCTCTCTTATGTCGGTTTTGTATTCAATTCACAATTTCAGTGAAATAAGTATGTTCTGAAAACAAGAACGTTATTTGGAATGCAATACCTCCATTATTTAAAGTGCCAGATCAGCCACCACAGTTGTAGCTGCAGGAAAACTGTCAGAAACGTAGCAATAAGACACGGAAAGCATAAAAAGACAATAAAATAGTTTCCCAATAAAGTAGAAACCGATTTATAATTGTTGCAATATTTGGAACACAAACGGCAAGAATATTCAAGACATTCGTTTGGTAATCAAAAGTAATTGCACACAAAACAATATATCATATATGGAATAAGACTGAAAGCTCCAAAATATTGGTTAATGGTAAATTTTCTGCTTGAATTGTACCTGCAGTTTCACAAAGACACACACCTAACTTTGTAGTGGCACAATATAGTCATACTGCATTTTCCTATGTCAGCCCTGTTTTGAAGTTATAAATAAAAATGGAAGAAAAACGTTTTATTTAAAATGCATACATGTTTGTTGTTTATGTAAGTATTGATATTTTTATAACATGATTCCTAAAATGTTTTGTTTCTGTATGTTTCATGTACGATTGAGGCGTTGCAATCAACAAGGGCAGCGTCGTCGCCGACGCAGCCAACATCAAAGGAGACGGCCAGTATTAGAATTTAACCGACAGCTACGGGGCTAATAATGCTGCTGCGCCTTCTTTATTGCCGCGCTTCAATCGTTCCAAAGAAGAAAAGAAAATAATATTAAATTATAATTAGTCTTGTTTGACATTCAGTCCAAGCTAGTTGTACATGTTCACGTTTCTTGTTAAAGTGATGCTGTATTAACATGAAGGAGAATAAATATTTGTTAACTTTGAAAGATTTATTTACGATCAAGAATATTTTATAGCAAGAGAAATTTGATTCTTGTGAATAATCTCGACTTATTTCAGAAAACAATTTAATTCTGATTGAATCACTACTGATTAGCTTAGAATGTGACATTATATTGGTATTTAGTGTGAATGTGGAAAACCAGTGTTTAGAAGGCAGTGGATTATTAATATTTTTTCTGTACCAATTAGTACTCAGCCACACGAGTTGCGGACGCAACTATAAGATCTGAAGATGATCCAAGTGATCGAAACATGTTATGAAACAATTATATTGCAACTGTTGACGGAAATAAACACATTTAAAATAACATAGTGCAGTTGCGGACACTCTCTAATCAACCATGTCGACTATAATGCCTGTGTTTAACTTTGTTGAAATTTTAGTAACGGCTACAGACTATTTTTCATACCCCGCCTGCACAAGAACCTTATTTATTTTTGATGATTTATTTAAAATAATTATTCCCACAAATTTTAATTTATGTTGTTGTGCGGGACACTTCGAAGTCTACAGAATTTTCACGGTTAGCTTATGACAGTTGGTGTTGCTAGGGAACTGTAAATAACTAATCAACAACGTCTTAGCAACTGATAAAACTATTTCTAGTGTGAGAATAATTTCATGATTAGAGATTAAAGAAGAACAGGAATAACAATATTGGCCGCTTAACATAAAATACCGAGTACACTATTTTTTTTTTTTTTTTTTAATTCTGACGAAATAATAAAACGACGAGTATACTCGGGCTTATCATTTCCGAGAGGCACACAATTTAAAAGGCCGAATTTACTCGTTGTATTTAGTGTTTTGGCAATTCCTTGATATTGTTGGTAGATGTCGCTGTGGACTGTTTCTCCGAAATTCATATTTCTGCCAAGAGATGTGTCTGATTTAGGCACACTAGCAGTCAGTGCTACAACGTGTTCTTGCGGTTTTTCTGTTACTTTCTCACGATTTATGAAAATAGAGAGTTAAGATGAGTTTCATATTGAATTTAGTGGGTCTGAGAGTTCTGAAGATAGCTATGAAGATTGTTCTGAAGAAGAAAGTGATGATTCAGTTACTTCTGATTGTGACATTGCGAGTGCCAGAGTGTGGTGCGAGATAGATCCGTCAAGGCCACTGCCACCTGCTCCGCCACATTTTCCATTTACGAGTAAACCTGAAATCGCTTTTGAACCCTGTATTTAAGATGTCTTGCATTATTTCAAACCGTTTATTGATGAAGGATTCATGCAAATTTTGATTACCGAGACCAACAAATATGCAACACAACAACAATTGATCAAATGTACATACATGTTGCTGTAATATTGTTACAAAGCATTGTGAAAAATTTTTCGGACAATGCAACCTATAACGCAGAAAGTCATCCACAACCCAAACTGAATAAAGTATGACCTATTGTGAGCTACCTGTCAGCTAAATTTAGAAACAGCTGTGTTCCATAAAGAGATGTCACCAGAGATGAAAGCCTGCTGCTGCATAAAGGGCGTCTGGGATGGATCCAATATTTGCCGCTCAAAAGAGCTAGGTTTGGCATAAAAACATTCATGTTATGTGAGTCAGTGAGTGGATATGTTTGGTCCCTAATTGTTTACGTTGGCAAGGGCACTAAATTTGATGAGGATTACAAGGATCTGTCAATGTCATCACAAATTGTAATGACACTAATGCAACCTTTGCTAAATATGGGATACTGCTTGACTCTAGATAATTATTATAGTTCTCCCCAGCTTACTTACCTTCTGATAACAAAGAGAACAGATATGTATGGCACCGTGCGTCCAACAAGAAAAGAAATGCCGCCTGCTTTCCGGACCAAGAGACTAAAAAAGGGGAGATTGCAGCATTACAGCGTGGTAAACTAACTGTACTGAAATGGAACGATAAGAGACACGTTTGCATGCTGTCCACTATCCACAATGCAGAAATTCAAACACGGAAAGTAAGAAATAAACATGTTCTCAAACCAGTGACTGTATTTGCTTATGATGACACAATGGGAGGTGTGCATAACGTTGATAAGCACATCGCAAACAATCCATTGCCACGAAAGAGGGGTAAGAAGTATTACAAGAAGATATTTTTTCACCTCTTGGAATTCGCAGAATGGAATGCGTTTGTCCTCTATAAAAATATGGAGGAAAGCACACTGCTCTTGACTTTCGCGTGGCTGTCGCTGAATAGCTCATTGCCAAACATCAGGGGGAGGAATGTTCACTAGAGCAGCTGGACATCAGCAAAAGCAACCCCAGCGCGACTTGTTGGACGTTATTTCCCATCTGCGATTCCACCGACCGAGAAGAAGCAGAATCCAACACGAATATGTAGGATGTGCAGTAGTGTGCGTGATGCCAGTGGTATGAAGGCACGGAGGGAATCAAGATATATGTGTAAAGACTGTGGTGAGCTTTGTGTATTGATCCTTGCTTCAGGGTATTTCACGCAGCCACAAACATATAAACGATGGCTCCAAATTTTCATAGTTAGTGTTTCTGTTCACTGTTCGTGCTTTGATGCCCAGAATACACTTTTTTAATGTAATTTTAAGAATAAAATAAAGGGTTAAACATTTCACGAGTATACTCGCGATTTTAAACTATGGGATATTTGGAGATGTAAAAGTCCATTGTTACGCACTTAAAAAATAATGTTATTGTAACTGTCATTATTGTACTTCACTGAATATGTCATTCTAGCAATAAAAAATAGATAAAAAAAGAACCATCATGTTGTAAATAATACATCTGTTAAGAGGTTAAACATCGCAGTTATCCTGTCGCCGTTCTACAACAACTTTAGGTGTATATGAGAGAAAATGCTCCGACCGCTTCGGCGGTCCAGTGCAGTACATGTGGCAAAACAAACACGGGATGATGAAACAGCTCGCATGCCGACTGGCGTTAGCGCAGAAAAAATAAAAAGAAAGTAGTCATTTGGAGTGGTGAAATTTCGACGGACGGGAGGCACAGGCTGTATTCTGTGTTTGTACGGCAACAGAGTACATACACGGGCTGGCGCTCCCCTGCATTCAGCAGTGTTTGCCGGCCGATGGAGCCGTCAAAGCACCCGAATTTGCTGCGATCAGCCGTGCTGTGCTCGGCGTTCGGCAGAGGACCCCACGCGGCGGTGGAGCATCGAATGACAGCGGCCCCGCTTCAAAGGGACAGCAAACAGGCCCTGCGCGGTGCACAGCGAACGTCGATCAGAAGGGCAACGGACAGTTTTATCCTATCTCACGCACTTTCCTTTCGCGTGCACTCGATCTCTGGACATACGTCGATACATCTATCGTGTGAAATGCTGCATATTCAGCTTTCCACCATCTTTCAGGACAGAATATTCTGATAGATTATGTCACAAACACACACAGCCCATCGTTACCGTCAGCCAACTACCACCGCCGCTAAAACCACTGTCAGTTGATATCCCTTAAGCCGTCCTCACACGGGACGTGTTGTCCCAACGTGGCGCAGCCAGACGTGCTGTCTACCTAGAAAAGCTACAGCACGCTCTGAAACGACCCGCTACATCCCACGGAACACAACGTGCTGCTCATCGTGATTTGCGACCGCAGTGCTCTCCAGCGCCCGTTGCGGGCTGGTGCGTAAATCATTCTCTTTACAAAGAGGAATGTGCGTAAAATTACAAGGTATCTGTTAGGGAACGCCGGAAAAAACTGAATACTGTAGCTTTGTTATGCTTGTACTTAGCATGCAATACTCTTCCAGAAATTGTAATTTTTTTCTTCAAGAAATACAGAGACGGTGCATTAACTGAAAGCGTTTGACGATGATAACAAAATGTACGACTAAATAAATTTTGGCAAAAAATCATAAAAAAACTGTAAACGGTAAAATCCATCTGCACCAACTCCACTTTCTTGCTCTCTTATATTGCTATTTTTAACGATGTACACATTATGCATATTCAAATGTTTACTTTGGCATTCCTTCGAAGATAATAAGTTCTGCCCGATACAGTCTACTTCTTCATACACGCGGGACAACGGCTCAGTTCGACAACGTTCGTTGTGATAATGTTTGCTTTCAGTATTGTACGTAAACACTGTTGCTCCTTTGCTTCATCTGCTTCCATAACCACACCCTCTCTGCACTGTGAAACTGAACAGTTCCAGCACTGTACTGAACTGCAACAGAATTGAAACACCATGGCGAAACCCGAATGACGTGGGGCACTGTCTAGAAATATATTGGTACCTGTGCCCTTGCACGAAATGCTCAACAAGTTCTCTCGTGGGCAGAGTCGTTCATGTTTGTAGTAAATAACATCGAATACTGGCTATTATAATTGCATTAAATTAACAAATAATTTACATAAACCGTAATTCAGCCAAAATGTTAAAAAAATACCTCCGAGAGTGTAGATGCGAACCTCTTATTTACATCTCTTTTCCTCCATATCTCGTAAGGGTAACCACTACGTTAATCCGTCGTCTTAAAAAGGAATAACAACGAATATCGGATATTACACTTAAATTAATAAGGAAGAACCAGAAATATTAAAGAAACAAAAAAAGGAAAAAATAAAAATTTCTTGGAAGTATGAGGTCGCGAATCCGCCTTACTATCAACATCTGCTCCCCAGCTTATTGCGTTACCAACTACGCTACTTTTCCTCTGGAAACAGAGCTCTGTAAACTATGCACCTAAAACACGTTGTAATATCTTATTTATCTATGAAAAAGTGTCATAAAGACGCTCCTTTGATAGAATGGCATTGAAACGTAGTATAGGAATGATATTCTTTCACGGTATCCAAATTATAACACTGACTAACGTTAAGTGCGATATCCTTTAAAGCTACGAATATATAGTTTCCAAACGAAAGAAGGCACGAAATACGGAGTTACGTTTGCAATGTGGCGGATCAAAAGTTCTGCTTGCCACCTGAAAACCAGGTCGCTTTTCACTGGCCAGGTTCCACTCCACGAAGCCAAAATCTAACATGCTGGACCCTTCATTCCACGCTACGCAGGGCAGTGGAACGTGGAATTCCACGCTGCAACGGCACCTCGTCCTCCTCCACGTGCGTTTCCACGTCCCGTGAGAGGACGGCATTACAGAATACAAGTAACTGGTCCCGAGAGACTTTTCTATACAGAATGAAGCGAAATTGACGAACTCGGGCTTCGCAGCTCAATTCGTTACACGACACCAATAAAAAAAATCGTACTGACGTGTTTAACGGCCCACTTTTGATTTGTAGTTTTATAAGTTTTTGCAAACATTTTGGACCAAAATAATAATCTAAAAAATAAAAAAATAATTAATAACAGTGTCTGAAACCCTTATAGGGAAAAAAAAATTAGATACTGCCGGGTTCCAAACAACCGACCTTCAGCGTCACAGTCCAACACATTGACCACTACGCTACAGCTAACAGTTAGGAAATGCGATCTTTAATCTCATACTATTGATGGCCTTGTTAACTGATGCTACTATGGCATTTTGAGACACTAGGTTATCATTTATCGTACGACGAACGACGCCTTTTTGTTAATTCTTCAGTGCGCCATTGCTTTTAAATGACAGTTCTGGGTGAGGAATGTCCCGTGACGTCTGCGAACGGCTGGTTTTCGTTAATTAAATGGAAAGTGTCAAAACTCCGTTATTTTTGTAAATATCTCTCAAACGATACGAGATATGAAAAAAACATAAGGGAACAAATTTGTAGAAAATTTTCTCCTCTACAAATTCGTTTATTCAATTCTCGCGTCAGATAAACGGTTTATTTGCAACTAGAATTACATCACAAACGGCCTTTTTTGGTATTACTAATGTATTTCTTGTCCGAAATATTTCAAAAAGCGAGGTTCTGGTCTCTGGTAGCCAATAATGATGTCTGTAAAATTTTGTGCCGATTGGCTGAACGGTTCGACCTAAAAAGTGGGAACTCGTTACAGCCAGACAGACATCGTCAAATCGCTGTTATTTTTCCAAATATCTCTGCAATGATGCAAGGTATGAAAAAAACTTAATAAAGCGAAGTTGAATAGAATCTTCCCCTCTACCAATTAGGTTCTCTACAATTACGTTACACAATTTTCGTGTCAGATGAACGGTTCGTTTGTAATTACAAATGGCTTTTTTTTGGGTCTAACTAATGTATTGTTTGTCCGAAAAATTTGAAAAAGGGAGGTCTCTGGCGGCCTACAATTATGTGTGAAAAATTTGGTGCTGATCGGTTGAACGGTTCGTCTTAAAAACAGGAAACACGTTACCGACAGCCAGACGGACGGACAGACATACATCCCAAAATCGCCGTTATTTTTGCAAATATATCTGAAACGATACGAGATATGAAAAAAAAGTGAGAGAGAGAGAAAGAGCAGAGTTGTAGAGAATTTTCTCCTCTACAAATTTGGCTATTCAATTTTCGTGTCAGATGAACGGTTAAACCGTTATTTTCATTTAAATTTCGAACTGTCAAAAGACGATCGCAAAGAACCACTTTTAGTGTTACTACCGTAACCTAAAGTGGGCCAAAAGTCTGGTACAAAATTTCGCCCTGCACATATTTCCGGCAGTAAATGGTCGCAGAAAACTTGTGAGTTTCACACATCAGTGTGTTTCAGTATTGCACCAACAAACTTGTACGGAATATAGCAGGCGTCTTGAGAAACATAATAACCGTTGAAACCCATGCCCGGAAACGCAATCTAATGCGCGCTACAGAGCGTGGAAGATGGAGTGCATGTATAGTGCATGTATATACTTTAGAAGTTTTTGCTGTAATTGTGTAATTCTGAAACAGACTAACGTATTCGACACACACCCATCTCTCTTTCATGTCCATTTACCGCCGGAAATATGCGCAGAACGACATTTTGTCAGGGGCATTTTCTTTTATTGCTGACATCTCAGGAATCGCGTTCGAGTGCGCGAATTTCGCTTCACTCTGTTTATTACGCTGTTCAGTGACACACAGCACAGCAGGTTATCCCATTATCCACCAATTTTGATCTGTAACCTTGGAGTTGTGGTACATTCTATCCAAGCGTCACACACAAGCGGCGATAGTTGCTTTATCCGTACAATAAAATAGGTGAACCTCTCCTTATCTTAAAGTTTGAAACGCGTATTGTGAAATTTGTGGACTGTTGAAACCAGAATCACTGAAATTTATGTACGTTTGACTGAGTTTTATTATCTCTGATCTGTGCAATAGCAAACTTTTCAGGATGTGGTTTCTCTTTCTCAAAGAATTTAGACTATAGACTGCTGAAGCACAATTTCTATGTTCGAATCGAACCTTACAACTCCTCACAGCCACTGCACACAGCAGATGCCACTACTGAACTCTACCAACTTTACCCTTCAACTGATCTCTACCAACATTACCGTACGACTGATACTACTGCAGAGTAGCCTATAGTCTAACATTCTTTGAAAAAGACACACAACATCCTATCTCACAGATCAGATATAAAAAAACAAATTCCAATAATTCATGTTTCATCAAAATTTCACAATACGTGTTTCAAGTTGATTGAAAATTGCTGTCATTATCATTTTCATTCTTGCACGGGAGTAACGGATAATTATGCTCGTTTGTTTGTGTTTGAGGTAAAACGCATCCTGCATTACTTGGTACAAATATTTTCAAATGTTTGTAAATATATGGAACCAAACTACTGTGGTCACTAGTCCCTAGGCTTACAAAGTACATAAACTAACCGAAGGACAACACACGCATTGCCGACGGAAGACTCGAAACTCTGGCAGGAGCAGCCTCGCAGTCCCTGTCGTGGTGCCTAGAACTACTCGGTATTCCAGCACGGCAATCATCATTCGCTGGTTTCTACTTCAGAAATATTCTTTTTCTTTAATTTTGACAACTACGGAATATTCGATATTCGTCAATGCAAGTTGATGATCGTGGGTCTGGTGAATGAGTACGGGATGCTTTAAGAGCACAGAAATGTGAATTTAGTGATAATGAATATACTATGAATCCAGATTTAGCACATTCAGATTACGGAAGTTGTAATTGTTACGATTATATGAGTTTGGTCAAAGAAACTGGCAGGGTTTGTAACAATGGTTTTCGTGTCTATGATATTTTTTTCTATTATTATTGTTTCAGTCTATTAATATGCATTTAGTCAAAGATTCCAATTTTCTTTTGCTTTAAGCTAGAATAAATAAACTAACAATAAACTTCCAGTACAGTATATGTTTGTTCGCCAACAATTAATCTAGTTTTCCATTAATGTCAAAATTTACTTTTAACATCATTCAGTTGTGAGTCTCGGATGTAACATTTTGCTATATCCAACACTAATACCAAAGAAACAAATTGTACGAAGAATGAAGAATGAATCAACGTGTCGTAACCTCCACATTCATTGCAAGATGGTGTTTGATGGAAGTCTGTCTTGTGGAACTTTTGATTCATTGCTGATTAGTCAGTTATGGCAAAATACCAGTGACCTGTTACGTGCGACGTTAGTTTATCATTGTGTACAATCCTCCAAACGATATTCCTTTGCGTTAATGGGTGTTTAGCTTCTATAAGATTCCTGTGATTGGTAACCGTCAGCATTTCATACAGTTTCTTGTTAGTCAAGTTTCTGATGTTGTCGACGCAGTGCCGAATGTAACTCATTTCCATGTAATATTGTCTCACGTGTCGGTAAACAAGTGGAATGCTGTTGATGTTGATCGGAGCATCAAGGCTTTATGGTTTCCACCACGTGGTGAGGCACTTGATTATACTCGTATCCTGGTTATGGACTTCCTTTCTGATGCGGTTGGCCAGTAGGTTTGCGCATTTCTTTGGGGCATTGATAAGTTGACAGAGTAAGGTTACAGTATCACACGGAACCTTAAATATGTGCCCTCTGAGAAGAAACCAGCAGAGCGCTTGTTGTATGCTTATCGCTAGATGGGCGGATATTGGAAGTATTTGCGATAGGTAGTTATTCGGGCTTGTGATTGAAATCTGTTTGGTTCTGACAATCTGTACCAGGTTCAGGTCGTGATCTGATTGAAGTATCAACGTGGCACGTAGCTTATTTAGCATGTCGGACCCGTTTCTCGTAAGAAACCTGTCCGGAAGCCTCGAATGACACACCGAGTGTTTTGTGAAGCGGATTTTGCGTGCACCAATGAACGTTGGATATGTCTCCAATTCCACGACCAATCTATAGGGCAATTCAAACAACTTACGGGTATGCTGCCGGGTGACGTCGTCGACAACCGCCGTAAGTTGTTTGAACATTCCTTACGCCGGGAAAAGTTAAAGTCTCATATAGGGCAATTGTTTTACCTTTATTCAATTTTGCTCCGGAAACGGAAGTGAATGCTGCTAAATAATTTCCGACAGTGGCAAGTTGTCCTAACGAAGACACAGCTATGCATACGCAATACATTACACAACGTGAGGGCCTATGTGAATTCGGTGCCATTTCGTACCAAGATGTTCAGTAAGGGTTCAACCACCATGGCGTATAGCACCTCAGGAAGTGGATATCCTTGACGAATGGACAGCTCCGTTATCACCTCTTTAGTAAAACGGCCATTAAGAAGGATCTTGGAGGAAACATTGGAGGTAATTTTTCTCATTAAGACTATAAATTTACATCCAAAGCCTAATTTCGCAATTCTCTGGAGGAGGAAGATGTGATACATCCGATCATACGCTTTTTGAAAATCTAGAAATATGAGGGCGCCTGGGCGTTGCTGTTGACGTGCGCGTAGATTATGTCCCTCAAATCGCAGGCCGCCGAGATTGCACTTCGTCCCCGGACTGCACTATATTGATGACGACATACAATTTTATTCATGACAGTTTGCAACCTCTGTTTGATTGATCTTGTGACAATTTTGAAATAAGCGTTCAAAAGGGTGATGGGCCGCATGTTTTCCAGTTTATGGCTGTTACCTTTTTTCGGCTGGGGTATTATAATTCCTTCCTTAAGTGCCTGGGGTATATCTCCCATCAGCCAGATGTCATTTGCCATTTCTTCAAGTGTCGGTCCGAGGATATGCCAGCAGCGTTGATAGAACTCGATGCCGATTCCGGCGGGTCTAGGTGATTTCCCTTTCTTTGCTCCGTAGACCACAAACTTTATTTCGTCCAGCGTAAATGCCTCTTCCAGGTTAGCGTTGTCCTTCTGGGACAGAGACAGCTCAGTGAGGCAAAGTAGATGTCAAGGTAGGCTTTATCCACTGGTTGCTTCTTGTAAAAGTTACTGTAGTACACGTAGATATGAGCAAGAATATCAATCATCTGAGATTTGCGTCGTTTTGCTATCCTCAGAATGTGATACAGCAAAGCACGTTCTTCGGAGGCTACATCCTTGGGGTGGGACATTGTAATTAGTCCTTTTATCCGACGACGTTGTATATCGGTTATTTTCGCTTTGTAGCGTTTGATCCGGGTACAAATGTCAGTTGTTATCATACCAGCATGGTTCTATAATTCTCTCAACACCTATAATAATAATCTGTCATTCCTTTCTGCCAGAAACTCTTTTGCCGGACATAGTTCATGCTTGCCCGTCGCAGTTTGGGCTTCGCGTATTGGATCCACCATTGTAGGGTATTAGTTTAAGGAATCCGGCGGCGTTGAAGCTGTTGCTACACCATTGCTACCTCGTCTTCAAGTTGTGCATCTTGTAAAAGGCTAGCGTTCAGCTTCCAGTACCCTTCCCTCGGTAGATTTGTTGGCGCTGTAGGTTAAAGTAGCACTGATGTGAAGCATGGTCTGATATGTTGCCTGGATCTATGTCACAATTCATAGTGTGTCTACGAAGTGCGTCAGACACATAAATTCTGTCAATCCGTCTGGCAGACTGGTGCGTTACAAACATGTACGCTATACGCTCCCCTTGGATGACCTCCCATATACCATAGATACGTATACTTTCAATTAAGTTTTGCAGCTCAATATACCTGTCTGTGTTTGGTGTCTTGTCCTTGTCGTTCAGAACACAATTGAAGCCCCACCGAAAATAAGTTGGCCGGCCGCGGTGGCCGAGGGGACTGAGGCACTCTAGTCACGGTCTGCACGGCCACTGCGGTCGGGGGTTCGAATCCCCCCTCGGGCATGGATATTTGTGCCGTCCTTAGTATTAGCTAGTTCGTAAGTAGTTTGTAAGTTTAGGGACTGATGATCTCGTAGTTAAGTCCCATAAGCTCTACAAACTTTGAACTTTTGAAAATAAGTTGCTCAGGAACAGAGTTTAGAAGCAGTGGTACGTCGTTTCGAAAAGTCAGAGCGTTCTTTTCTGCGACTACTACATGAGGGAGCATAGACGTTAACAATCTGCACACCATTCACAAGAAGAGAAATTCCTCGACCACTAGCAAGCCGGTGCACGTGTGTAAAATTTATGCCCTCACGCAATAAAATGGCGGTTCCTACGGAGTCCTCTTTGTTAATATTGTCGATAGTAACATAGCGAGGCACATCTAGTTTAGTGAGAAACTTTTGCAGCAAGTCAATGTCAACGCTGGTACCGTATAAGAAATCAATCAAGGATCGTATTTTAACTACAGTTCCTTTCATAGTAATGTTAAGCGTGGTAACATTGTAGGTTTGTATATTGGCCATGTTCGTTAGCGTAATGAGTAAAAAATCATATAGGAAATTTTTATGAAATCATACAAATGGATGATATCTTCTAAACAAAACACTTACAGAAATTGGTTAAAAATATTTCTCATTTAGGAAAGGCTCGGGCGGGTGACCTTGTGTGGAAGTGTCTGTGGGGGAGACGTTGTCGTCATGACGAACGTCATCCTTGGTGGCAATATCGATTCTCATCTCATTTTGAGAAGTATCCATTGTTTCGTCTTCGATACTTGACTCCATTTCCGTGAAATCTGTCCAGGTATTTGAGGAAGGCTAGTTGGGAATAGTTGCCGAGTGTTCGGGAGGGTGGGTATTGTTCATGGGGGTCATCCTGTTGGGGTTGGTGTTCCTTAGGCTCCTCAAGAGCCAAGTTTGCAAAAAGCTATTTCGCAATTCAAAAGGCGTGTTGGCGGACACACGTTTGATGTCCATTCTGTGACTGACGGGTGTTTTCTGACAAAGTGCGTCACCTATTTGCTTGGCCTTTTCACGTATAACAGATGCGTTCTCCTTTGCACCTTGGCGCGCAATCCTGCTCTTTTTGGTTTTCTTTGGAGATGAGCCTCCTGGAGGACGGTTTTCATCGCGTACAAGGACACTCAGCTGAGGGGCATCGTCTATCGCCGAAAGGGTTGGATGTAAGTCCGACAGCTGTTTGTTTCTGGAACCGGTGCCGGCACGTTGTGGGATGATGAGGGCTTCTGTGTCAATATCGAACCGGCGTACACAGTTGCGACGGATGGTGCCTCTGCTAGCGTCGGTTGAAGAGCCTGTTGCTCAGTAGCTAAAACTGGTGGCACAGTCTCTACAGGTGTAGGCGACATCAGTTCTGCGGTTTCGGTTGCGTCCACGAGTGTATGTCGACTGTACGTCACAGCTAGTTCCGGCTACGGCCGGCCGTGGTGGCCGGGGGACTGCGGTGCGTCAGTCACGGTCTGCACGGCCACTATTGTCGGGGGTTCGAATCCCCCCTCGGGCATGGATATTTGTGCCGTCCTTATTGTTCGCTAGTTGATAAGTAGTTTGTAAGTTTAGGGACTGATGACCCCGTAGTTAAGTCCTATAAGCTATACAAACATTTGAACATTTTGCTTTGATCCGGCTACGGGGGCCGCGAAGGCAACTGCACCACTCGCTTCTGCACGCATTCTGACCGAACATGTTCGGTCATGCCTCAAGCACCGCACGTTTTCGGCTGGTCGTCATACATGACGATAGCACAGTAGCCGCATGCGTTAATATAGGACGGAATGTGTCGTCGGAACTCCCACTTTTAATTGCCGCACCCCGTTTAATACAGGGAACTTATGGGCAGCAGACCATCTGCCACATTACTCAAAACGCTGCCGTATGTTGCTGTCACTTCATTGATTTCGTCGCTAGTGATTTCGAAGGGTAGTTCAAAAATCCAAACACTTCTAATGCCAAATCCAGCATGGCTCACATAACATTACCAACATTTCCATCACGCTGGTTGAACTTTAGCATACCGTTAAACGACTGAACAATCTTCTCACAAAGTTCGGCACTAACCATTTCACAAAGACTACTGAGTTCACTATCGACTGTGTCTTCAAGACGTAGCTTCACTGCTGTCTCTGAGCAGTCCTCTATTTCAAAAGATTTCGGTCGGGCAAAGTTGCGGTCAAACGTAAATTTCAAGGTATTTCTACTTCGTTTTTTCATCACGCAATCAATGCATTATCAAAGCAGACAATAAACGCAGCAAAGCGCTAAGGCTCACGGGGAACACTGACGGCGCAGCGAACAGCAAGGCGCAACCTTCCTCCTCGCCTTCTGCCGTCCCCATTGGGGACACAGTGATCACCGCACCTGCTAGGACTACCTAAGCACGCCTCCTGTCAGGTACAAATTTCCATCTTCACCCTGTCCACAGTACTCCAATTCGTAGTTTTGAAACTAATTGCCGTAAGAATAAGGACAACAAACTTGCCCACCGCTGCCCACTAACGAAAGGATCAATGCCCATCACCGGCATATTATGTATATACATGTGTCGTCTGTTCCGAAAGAACAGACGTCATTTCTGATCCTGACGGGAGGCGTGCTTAGGTAGTCTTTGCAGGAGCGATGATCACCATGTCCCAGTGGTGTAGCGGTCGGTTCACTGTTCACAAAACTTGAGACCCGGGTTCGAATACAGCTGGGTAAACATTTTCAGCTTTGCCCATTCACAGTTGATGTCTTATAGTCTGTGAATATGAAAGAATAACAACTGCGGAATCAGAAGTCACGTCTGTTCTTTCGGAACAGACGCCTCATCAATATATTATGAGATTAGGTTAACCCCTAAAACAATAAAGCACAAGTGGTGGAACAGTACCTGTGACCAAGCAACAGAATCGATAACCTAATAACACAGCTGGTTCCCACTTTTCTATCAGAGTCCTTGATATAGGTGCTTATTTGCCTATTGTGCTTTGATGAGAGCATTTTAAGCTTGTATTCATTTTGTTAGTCAAAAGAAGATTTGTTAGTATTTATTTTTTATTAATTATCGTTACTGTTTTCGAGTTGAAAACTCTCTTATATACCTATCTATGGAAAATATTGCATATTCATTGGTGTATGGAAGTAGAAGTAATGCTAATAGATCTTTAACATTTACTTGCACTGTTATGTTTCTAGTATCATGCTCTTTCACTTGGATGTGTTTACCTATGTATGTATGTGGCACTTTTTACTAGAACACCTCTCTTAATTCTCTTGACTTCCTTTCATTAATAAATGATAATTCGTATCAAGCAATTTTCTTTACTCATCTCTGTGACTGCTTAGAATCATTGACATGTAGGAACGACTGTGCACAATAAAATATATTGTTCTCCACCTTCAACTTTAGAAACATGCATATACTTCATAATTTCTGCAACCTCGGCTGACTAAGTATTAATGAAAATAATTTAACTTACTTGGAAACGAACTCCCTAGGAAATCTTGAAGGGGTTTAGAGAGTAATGTGTGATGATGGATTCATCATTAAAAAGTTTAATAAATGTTACATTTCAATACAACAATCGTGAAAACAACACAAAGTGAGGAACAATACACAGCAGAGACTCTTTCTAGTAGTACAGACGGTTTCAGAAATGGGCGAAACGAAGTGCAGGAACTCATAAACCAGCAAACTTACGGTTCCCGATTGTTATTTTTATTACGAACTGGGACTCATAACTTGGCATTACATTATATCAGGGTGACGTGAAGTTCAGTAGAAACCTCTTTTCCATGAAGGAGGAGGACAAACCAGAGAAGAAAGTCATAACGATAATTATTTTGGGACTTAGGTATTTGTGCGTTGAACTCCTGAAGTTGTGTTTTATGCCCACGTCATTTACTTGTATCAACGTTAATAGTATCATACAGTAACAGGGCCTATAATTAAACTAAATTAACATATTGAATCAACAATTACCAGTAGTGCAAAGAACTATTCTGGGTATAGTTATGACTGAACTTCTTAAACCGGTACAGAGAGTTCAATTCGGCAACAGTAATGCATGAATTCGTCATTTAAATCACTGTAAGATGTTTACAATGTAATAGGTGACAGCTCTTATATAATGTATTCTAAATCACTAACGGCGTCAAAAATAAAATGTGAACATTTTATTACATTAACTTCCTCATATATTCTCTCTAATATCATTAAATCAAAAAGACTTACGCTCTTTGATCATCATACCTGTGTATTCGTTTACTTATTACCTTTACCTTACGTCATCTCCAGACCTCTCTGGAAGTTCCTTTCGTGACACCACAGGACAAAGGTTTATTCTGCGTACTGCAAGGTGCTTTACCTAAGCATTAATTAAGTTTCAAGTGAAAGGCCCCTTGCAGAAGAAAAGGAGACGTACAGCGCCTTACACTGCGGCGTGTGTTTGGCGGCTCACCGAATAAAACAGTTCCACTTACTCGGAAGCAAGCTAAGTTGGTGTTTCTGCGCCACCAAATGCCCAGGGCTTTGCTGCGCGGTTGCTTCCTCGCGTAATTGAGTACACCCCAGGCAACGCGGCGGGACGTGCAATCTCCAAACTTCTCCTTTGATGCTCGTGATTCCGCACCTACGAACATTTCTCCAGACTTTCGCAGATGAAGCCTTGTGAATTGCAGAAATGTAATTAGAAGTTCTATCTTTTTCTGACATAGACGGGGAAACTTGGAATGCCTCCATCTCAGGAACCTTTCACGGGATTATAGTTTGTAACCATTATCTTGGCTTCACTATGCTCAGCATATTGTTTTATGTCTTCTGCTTATCATACTGACATATCTGCGAGATGGCTTCTCTGAGGATAACATTTTATTTTCCTACCTCGTATTTCGTATTGCTTTCTCATTGTAAAAATATAACTCTTTCCACACTGTAATGCCATTGCGGTCTTTGATGGGCATTTTTCGAAATAATATTTAATTTTAGCAATTTAAATCAATAAATAGTGGAATGCAAAAGCCCGGGATAATAAATTATAATATCTGGATCTTGAAACAGTATGATGCTCTACTTGTTTCAGAAAGTATTATTCTCCTAAAAGAGGTTCGTGTGTCTGCCGAATATTAAGAATAACTTTGTTACTGTAAGGATGAATTTTATATTTGTTTCCCAAACTAGTCATCTGCACAGATCTTTCTCAAAACATAAGGATCGCTATCTTAACATAAAGGCCAAACATTCCTTTTCATCATCCTGTTTGGACTATAATCATACCATTACAACTAGTGGCAGCACACAAAATTGCCTTCAAATACCAGCCCGACGAACTGACTTCACGTAACTGGTTCTTCTCTGTGATGGTTTTTATAACAATATCAAAGTTGAGCAGACAGTTTTTTTTTATTTTTGGTACCAAATAAATAATTACTGCATCACATTGTTACAGGATTTCATTTCACATTAAATGAGATGACAACATAAGTGTCTGTCATTTAAAGTTAATATTGCAAATGAAAATTTGATTAGAGGTGCATTAAATGTTAATTCCAAACAGTATTTAAAGTGATCAAAATATCCACGGGTGTACTGCCGGTCTATAGTGTCCAACGGGCACAATATTTCGGCGATCATACATGTCGCCATCATCAGGTGAACTGACGGACTGAGCTCCTGGAAACGCGCCGACACGGAGATCCGCACGCTACGGCTGCTCGAAGGGAACTGGGTTCTAGCCCGGTAGCGGGCCATTTAAAACTCTAGTACATAGGGCGCGCACTATCTCCGACGCAGAGAGTCTACCCCAGGAATTGGAACACCTGAGAACTGTATTTCGTAAAAATGGGTACTCAGAGTGGCAGATTCAGCGGGCTCTCCGCCCAACCACTACAACACAACCTGTGGAAACGGATGAAAACGCAAGGGAGGATGTAGGCACTGCGTTCGTTCCATATACCGGCGCAATCTCAGGGAAGCTCGCACGCATTTTGATAAAACACCAGGTTGGAACTGTTTTTTGTCCGCCGAATAAAATTCGTGCACTGGTGGGGAGCGCTAAAGATGATCTCGGTTTGAGGAAGGCGGGCGTGTACCAGATTCCGTGTCAGTGTGGAAAGTCATATATTGGACAGACGATGCGTACCGTCGAGGATCGATGCGTTGAGCACCAGATTCTGGTACAGACGTCGAGATACTGGGACTGCGTCGTTAGAGAGGCCATTGAAATTCGCACAAATGACGACCTCATAAATCGTGACTCTGGCTATAATTTTAGCAAAGCTTGGGAACCAGCGATTGGGTTAATTAAGAGTAAATCTAGCAAACGTAACGAAGTGACGACCACGGCGGACAGAGCCCTCACACCGACGTCTTCTCAGACGCCGGCGCAATCGGTTCCACTGCGCGGCCGCGGCGCGGGGCGCGGACCGCGGAGGGGTCGCTCCGCGGGCCAAGGGTATTTAAATGGCCCGCTATCGGGCTAGAACCCAGTTCCCTTCGAGCAGCCGTAGCGTGCGGATCTCCGTGTCGGCGCGTTTCCAGGAGCTCAGTCCGTCAGTTCACCTGATGATGGCGACATGTATGATCGCCGAAATATTGTGCCCGTTGTACACTATAGACCGGCAGTACACCCGTGGATATTTTGATCATCAAATACGCCGGGAGAAACTGAAGAATCACAGTATTTAAAGTGGATATCGTGGTGTCTGTTTTCATTACAAATCAAGTACTATTTACAGAATTACGAAATGATGTCAACAAAATTTGAGGTGATTTCATAAATAGGCCTCATTAAACGAAGCAATGAATAAATAGATCTAATTTTCTAGGAGGAAATTACGGATTTACATTCTGGTGAGAATTGATAAACTTTACTTTCAATTTTTTTCCGTTGTGACAGTTACTAAGAAACACATAAATCAGAATTAATACATTTATATTTATTTTTTGTAGTTTCTTAACTCGTGACAAGCACACGTAAATATAATGTAATCATGTGTCACAATCGTTATATATATTGGTAATTCCAACGTTGAGACATATAAATGTTTAAACTGCAATATCGAATGCTTCATTGCATCATTCACATGTTTTACCATGTTAGTTATAATCATAGTTAAGTTTGTATTTCTCAGTACTATTTGCTACAGAAAAGCCGTTAGGTTTTGGTGCGCCTGTGCCAAGGACAAACGTTTTCCCTCTCTTTTGAAAAAGTACGGTTTGTAATTGTCAGGTAGACAAAGAATCTTATGGTGGAAAATAGCTCAGAAATTTTATTCGAGTTTTGTACCGAGAACTCATAAGAGGCTTACGCATTGGTCACTAGTATTTTCAGCATTATCTTGATTAATAGGGTGCTTGGTTCAGTGATATCCATTCGCCTCTTAACAACCACTAGCATCCGCACCTCGTACCAACGTCATGAACACAGTGGAGTCAAAAGTAGTGGGATACCTCCCAGTATCGAGTCCGACCTCATTTCGTTCGAGGAAGAACAGCAATCCGAAGTGGCATGATGCCCTTCACGAAAAATGAGCCATATTTTCATAATTTCCACAATTTCTAACCTTTACCAGTGAATGATTTTGTACACGAACTGACCACTCGATTAGTTTCCATAAATATAAGATTGCATTCATGTTGGGTAATGTGGTTGGAATTGACCATAATGGTCTACGAGTACAAACCAGCTGGGAACAGTTGTGACCCTGTTACAAGAGGCGAAACTGCTAGGGTGATCGGTTCCAAGACTTAAAAACATAACTTGAAGTTACTTATATTAACGACAACCCACACACGCACATCCACACATGCTGGAGGAAGGACTAGAACCTCCGGCAGGAGCGGCCTGACAAGCAGTGCATTAATAGCTGAAAGTGGTCTCCAAGTACACGAACATAACCATTTCATCTCAGTGTATTAAGATTCCATATCATTCTGCAACTAACGTGACAGGTGCCTGTTCGGTGTACAACATAAACGCTGTTTAGGTCACTACTAAAACGTCTGTCTGAGAAACACTTTTATTTTATGGCGAACCGTTGGTGCAATCCAGCTGTTCGCGACAGTTGCATTCAAGTAATGGCACTGATAAGTGTGTTTAATTTCCAAAACAGATGGCAGTACGAAGGGTACGCTGGTGAAACATTTTTAACTCCTTTGCAGGAAACTGAACGATGACGATCGCGTGTTAATGTTTATGAGATGAAAAGTTTTGGAATAAACGTAACAATTTTTTTTAATTAATTTGCGGCGAATGTAGATTTTTCTCAGACAGTCATTGTTAGGGTATTTTCACAACACAATCTTCTTTTCTCATGATATGTCTTTTGCCTTCTAATGTTACAACTTACTTTTCTTGGATCATGATGGTTGTGTGACAACAAAAAATCCGAAGTGATATGTTTTATTCCTATTCTTCTAAAAATGACAATCAATGTTTCAAAAGAAAATATGTTACAGTTTATAAGATTTTGTTTATGTTTATGGAAGTTCAATTAAAAATACAGAAAATCGAAGAGGAACTTACTTGTGTCAGTGCGATTATTTCCACCTGCTCACGTAATTTTTTTGTCTGAGAATACCAGGTTTTCAGCACTGTTTTTCAAAAAATGTATTACTTGCAGCTTGAACAGTATCTCAGCAGTGTCGTAGCTCCAACATCTTCATCAGTTTTTATTCAAGTAATCAAATGAAATTTAATGAGGAAAATATGTTATCAGATGATTAGTTCATATACAGAAAAATGATATCTTATAACAGGCACTAAATGTTAGGGCCAACAGTAATACAAGTAATTTCTACAGCAAACATTCAAATGAAATTTAATAACTAAAATTTATCTGGTGATCAGGTAATACACAGTTTATATTTTTGTATAAAAGTCAGTAATCATCAGGACCAATACACTTCCAGGAAATTACTTTCAATTTCATTTGTTTGACTTTCGAATGCTTATAAATCCCTTTTTCTGCTTTCAGTCAGGTGTAGTTACAGATATACAATACGAACATCTACAATAATTGAAACGAACTTCACCAGAATATACTGTAGGACAATTTTATTGTATAGATGTACCAGCAACTTACTTTACAGTTTCAGTCTGTCAGTCAATGTTCATTCCTACACTCACTGATATGCAACAACCCAGTGAAAGGAATTTTCATTTAACATCACCACAATATTTCTGCAGACAACTTTTACACGCCGCCGAGTTCGGTGACGTGTCTACGATTCGGGTCCTTGAATGATATTTTCACTCTGTAGCGGAGTTTACGCTGACATGAAACTTAAAACCAGATTAAAACAGTTTGTCTGTGCATTTCATTCCATTCCATGATGGAGATGGCGGCGGCTGGTGCAGCAACAGTGTTGAATAATTAAATAATTCTCAGTCTCTGTTGCAGTATTCTTTAATACTCCAATTACGCGTTTCGCGCTGTTAGCGCATTTTCAGACTGCAAACAGACAAATGTTTTATTACACTCCGTGTACCTGGCGGGCAGCGAATCTAATGGGGCTAAGGTGTGTAAATTTTGAAAAGTCAGACTTACTTGGGTGGAGATGGAGCCACAGAACTATCTAAAGCTGTAGTGGAGGTAGCTTGTAGCTTAACAATTTATGTTGTGTCATTGGGCCCCTGCAAAGAGATAAACGTACAAAGTACGTAACGGCTTTTTGAAGTGGAATAACTAAGGACTAAAGGGATACAGTATGTAAATTATAGAATGCTTTTTATATGTTAAAACTCATCACAGCAGCAGAGGAGTCGCTGTCGCGGCAGGTCCACGTTTACAACAATACTACCAGTTGTAAACGTGAACCTACCGCGACAGCGATTCCTCTGCTGCTGTGGTGAGTTTTGTCACATAAAAAACAAGTATTTCCTTACTGTACCCGTTTAGTCCCTAGTTATTCCACTTCAAATAGCCCTTGCATATCTTGTAGGTTTACCTCTTTGCAGGGGCCCAATGACAACACAAATTGTTAAGCTACAAGCTACCTCCACCATAGCTTTAGATTCGCTGCCCGCCAGGTACACGGACTGTAATAAAACATTTTTCTGTTTCCAGTCTGATGATGCACTAACAGCGCGAAACGCGTAATTGGATTAATAAAGAATACTGCAACAGAGACTGAGAATTATTTTGTTAGTCTGTGGTTTGGTGGGGTATGCGCCAATCTCCATTTTACCATCATGTCCTCGAAATCGGGACGCATCCGAGCACCGCACAGTTTCGCAGTCGTCTGGAGCCCAACAGATAAGGACACGAGCCCTGCAGACGATGTCTTGCTGGTAGCAGAAAGTGCTCGAGTTGGTCACCTGCTAACATTGGTGGGGAGCCAGCCCGCACATCCGCGCCTTCTGCATTTGCGCCCCGTGTATCAGCCGCTGAGTAGAACGTTTCTGTGTGGACCGCCTTAGCGCATGCAGACAGATTGATAATGCTGTCAGCTACACTGCTGGTATATCCTAGGGATGCTTTAACCTTTTCTGCCTGACGGGACTTATAAGTCCCAGCCCATTTACAGCGTCATAAAACAATCTGGAAAATCATATCTGACTTGTGTTCCTGACGGGATGTTAGGGTCCCTCTGGTGTATCATATGAAACTCTCGCTCGCCGAGATTGTTCAGTTATCAGTGCTCACAGACAGCAGTAAACAAAAGACTATTTTACGTCTGTGTGCAGGACATCGTCAGGAGAGTTTTGCTGACATAAAAAACGCTGTTGTGTGTTCTCACGTTGGTAATTTGATTTTGTATTGTTTTAGCTAATGGAAACTGATATTAGTAAAAGAATAGAGCTGCTCTTATTTATGTAGCGTTTAAAACTGTGCCTGGATATTCTTAATATTGACAATGTGTCAAACGCATTTTGTGCATGTTATTTTTGTAGTCGTCTTTGTTGCTAGTGTCAGTAATAAATGGTTGTAGTTTTGTTTTCTGTTATTTACGACTTGCTTCAGGGATCACTTCAGTTTGCTTTCTTTCCCCATTCAGATAAATTTCTAAAATGGCATTTCGATATAAAAGTTTTGTTATCTGTTTGTTGCTGGTAAATCATTATGTCAACAGAGATAAGTATTGCATAATGTCTCCCAATTGCATTATGTCCTCTTGGACTTTTAAGTCCCAGTTTTTAATTTTTGCTTCAAATAAGGAAAACAAAAATGTCTGAATACACCAATGTGGTTTAATTCACTTTTGTAGTAAAATATCCAAATATGAAGTTATATGCTGGAATATTTGATAGCTTGGAGAGGAAAGGGTTAAGCCACCGCCAGTGCAGTTTGTTGGAACAGTCCTACCCAACGTCTGGAGGGCCGTTCCTGCAAACTACGAGAAAACAAAGGAGAAGAATGACCATCGACATCCTGTATACGGCCACTAAACAGCACGAACTCACCTCAGATACTGCAATAGTTTCCTTGCCAGTCTTCTGGCACTGGAGGGAGCATCACATGCAATTCATTATTACACTAACCATAGGAAAACTTGGCTCCTGGCGCAAATCTACCATAATTGTTGGGAAGTTCCTCAACCGCTTAAGAGATGGCGTCCCTCGCTGCAAGAAAAACCTGCATATATGGGGGATCCTTCCACACACCTAAACGAATCAAAAGCTGAACAAGACCAAAACCACCTACTTACATGTCCCCTCCTGCACGACACGAGCATAATAAAAGATGTTTGTGCAGGAAACGACAAGGCCTTCGCAGCTGCTGTATTGGGAAATCATTAATTACAAACTCCGCCCACATTTATTTCTGCGGGTATTTCAAGTACTCTTGCTAATCGTTGACAACTCCAGGGAAATGCCGCTGCTCACGGCCATTGCGTTTACGTCCGCGTGGATTGCGTTATGAGTGCTGAGAGATAACAGCCGAAATTTGCAATTTTTTTATTCTCCTTTATTATGGCTTTTGGCTGCAGTGACCATGCCGCCATCATTTATTACAGTGGCAACATTAGAACACAAATGAAATTCTTACAGTATATATCACAATATTGAGAGCTATGTAACATCATACTGCCTTACAATAAAATTAGAAAAATCACATTTAAAGGAATGAAAATAATACATATTTAGCAGTACTACTGACCGAAGTAATAGAACGGAAGTGCAAATAGCACAAAACAAAATGAGTTGCAAGGACATAACTGAGGTCAAAATATAAATACAAAATTACTCATCCAGTAGCAAGCTTTGCATGTTTAAGGTAAACATACAACGTGAATAGTAAGGGGCTTAATATCGCACCTTGCGGGAGGCCACGGGAAACGATTCGGGGGCAATGTAACACATTGTCCTGGTCACGGATATATACAGTGCGGCAACAAAGTAACCTGTATACAATTCTTAACATCCTCACCGGGAGGTGGAAAAGTTGCAATTTACTTATAAATTCATGTATCAAAATATTGTCATAAGCCCTAGAAAAGTCAAGGAAAAGAGCCGTTAAATACCCATTTGCCATGAACGTTTTTTCGATATCCATAGAAAGAGATGTTATGTTATCGTAATTGCTCTTCCCCTTGCGAAAACCGTGTTGTGTCCGTGGGAACCGTTCGTGATACTCGACCCAACATTCTATAACCGGAGCTTGAAGAACCAATCTCTGAGCGCTCAAATCGGCAGGAACATACCCCTCTCCCAACATCTCATTGAAAATATACAAAAGAATACGTTTTGAATCATCAGACAAATTGCGTATCATGGAGTAATGGCTCTGGTCATACCCGGCGACGTGTCGGTCGAGGACGACAGCGCACTGTTGAGTTCAGCGAGAGAGAACGATGAGGTGAAATCATCTTCAAAATGTTCAACGGCGACATTTGTCGTGGGACCAAAATTTGCTATTTATCAGCGCACTCGTGACACTTCAGACTTCGGAATGTTGAGATCCTCGGCGATTTTCAAAGTGGAATGACAATTGCTTCTTACTTCTACGACCGTTGCGCGTGCAGATTTTTTAAAATTTCCGTCGCGCGCCGACCGCGGTGGCCGCGGGGACTGAGGCGCTTCAATCACGGTCTGCACGGCCACTACGGTCGGGGGTTTCGAATTCCTCCTCGGGCATGGATATTTGTGCCGTCGTAGTTCGTAAGTAGTTCATAAGTAGTTTGTAAGTTTAGGGACTGATGACCCCGTAGTTAAGTCTCATAGACTATACAAACATTTGAACATTTTTTTCCCATCGCGTGGCCATAATTACGTAGGAGAACTTTCACATAAACAACAGGAGTACAAACGACAGCTGTGTCAGTGCATCGCCGTTTTAGTTGTATACCTCGTATACGTTATACTGCCGCCGTATGTATCGGTGAATTTCGGTATTCAAGAGCTTTAGTCATCTCATTGCAGTCTAACAAGGTATATGCACCGGTGACTATTGCCAAGAGTAGTCGCAACAACAGTAAATGCCTAAGTGCATCATCTGTTGGGGAATGTTTCTAATGTTATTCATGTTTCGTGCAGATCAAAATTGTGATAGAACACAAAATTCGTAATATGAATGGCTGGACAGCAATGTCGTTAAGACAGCTTAACTAAGGGCTCACTAATTTCTTATACCAACACAAATTTCAACTGTACATTGCAGGAATGCTATTTAAAACATAACACACTCACCTACATTCCTATATTCCGGATCTCATCACAAAACTACACAAAACTAGTCATTAGCTACTGCAATTGCCACTCCTGTCACACACAAACCTTACAAATTTAGGAGTTACTTCCTACTCCCCCACGCTCTCCAAACCCATCCTCTCCAAAGACGCTAGGATTAGCTGTCGAATCACCAAATTCTGGAAAGTCCGCCTCCCTAGTCCAGTGGACATGGCGGTAGTTTGGCACCGGCCTGGGTTCGATTTCCCGTCGGGTTAGAAATTATCTCCATTCGGGGACTGGGTGTCTTGTCGCCCTGATAATCATTTCATCATCATCGACGCGCAAGTCTCCCTAGTGGCGTCACCTAAAGACTTGCACCAGGCGGGTCGAACACGATCCCAGCTGGGGTATAACAGCCAAAAACGCCACACGAAATCATCCGAGTCTGGAAGCTTTTACAAAATTTTCGAAACGATATAGTCACGGGATGACGATATTGTCAGTAATGTTCTGCGCTTTCGAGTAAATCAACGAGTGATTGGTTGGGTACTTGATGTGGTGATTTAAGTAATTGAATTCGTCTACTAATGGAATGAAGACGATGCAATTTTCCTGTATAAACGTTACAACTTTTGAGCTCAGTTTTTAAAATTGTCAGTTGTCATCACATATCCACGCATGTCAGCGTTGCATCTTTCCCCTGCATGAATTTCTGTGAGCAAATTGAAAGAACAAAAGACATTGGACGCTAACAACCAGTTGTTTGTAACAATTATTACGATTTATTATTATTCCAGTACTTATCTCCGATAACTTCCTGTTCCCGGCAGTAGCGATTGTTTGAAATGTGATGTATATAGCTTTTGGTGACATAATAATATCCACAGAGCTTGTTACGGAATTTACTGCCTTCACGAATAATAATATTTAGATGATTTTTAATTGTGGAACGATTACAAAATTTCCTCCTAAGTTTTTCCTGTCTCGTTTACAAGGACTTTCTTTTCAACAGAAAAGCTGATTCGATAATCCTTTCGCCCACATTCATTCTGGCACTCTATTCCATGTATTGTGACTATTGACAAAAATTGTCCTGATTGGGAGATGTTTTTTAAAACATAAATGAAATTCATTCCTTGATCAGTCATTCTGATGTACATATATAATCTGATTAAAATACGCTTCACACTTCTGCCAAAATTAAATTAAATTTTCTGAATGACTTCAGACGTCATAGCACTCACTGTAACTTGCCCTTTCGATATACAGTGGGGTCAAAAAGCTGTTGGGATACGACAAAGAGGTGATTTTGTACATAAATGATATCCAATTTCATTATTGGTTAAACATACAATAGATATCATCAAAACGTAAACACTGAAATACAAAATATTGCGGGCAATTCTTAAGCCTAAACTTAACATTCTCTGAAAATGATTTCCCTTGCATCCTGACAGAATGAAAAGTTTAGACAGAGAAATTTAAGACATGCGCTGCCCATGAGTCATCAAATAAATCTATGAAGAAATTTGACAATCTAAGCTTTTGTATCCATTTTGATGCGAATCGCACGTATATCTAGAAGGGTGAAGTGAAATTTTGTTGTTGTCTCATGTATGAGGTTGTCTCATGTATGGCGGGTGTGACATGCTGGCTAGGCATATCGCAGTACGTCTTTGGTCGTTGAGCGCCAAACTGTTCACATCCATACCGTACAATGACACTTTCACCATACAGAGAAAGCTTATGCACAGTGAATGGAGGTGAAGATCTCCACACTCGGCAATTCTGTGTGTTCCCCTCACCCGCCAGAGAAAATTGATCTTCGTCTAAAGTGGATATGGAAGTCAACACGTTGTGCGCCGTAGTTCAATCTGCTGTACGATATGGCTCTTGTACAGATGGTTCGAACCACCTACCGTACAGCGGACCACGAGATTTTCAACTGTCATGACGCAGCACTTCTTGACGATCAGTAATTGCGCTCAGCGTTGTCTGCCACAGTAACAGCGATTTCGTCAACAACGTGTAGTTCAAAGCTGGTCTTTCTGTTCCCCAAAGCAACATCCAGTTCTCCAGTTCACTCGAACTACATCATCATTCTTTGCACGACAGGTGGACGAAACCTTTCAGCCGGCAATATTCGCGAAGCGCGGATGCACCATTACTGTTGTTTGATAGTACAGCTTCTCTTTCCTTGTTTTGTCCAAACTCATGTTGGCACGTCAACAAGTGCACTCCGACTTGTCTGTTGTTTGAGACTATGAATCACTATGACAGTTCACGACTCCTGATGGTGTAATATTTGTGGCCTACAGACATCATATTAAGATTTTTTTGAATCGCTTCCATACAACAGGTTAGAACCAGTAAGAGATGGTACAGGTAGCAAAACAGGTGCTACCAGTAGGTTCGGTTCTCGTGGGAAGGAATGCAGAAAATATCCCCTAGTTGCCTTTCCCTCTCACGGTGTTTAGCTGTTGTAAAAGGCTGTCGCTTGCCAAAACGCGGTCTTATTTTTATTAATATTCAATAAACTAATTGTAGAATACAGGTAAAGTTCTGAGTAGCGAACCATTCAGTGTTAAACTATGTCATAATAAAATCAAAATTTATAAAAATCTATTGTAAATGAAAACAAAATACTAACAAAATGATAGAAGACATGCGTCGGCTATGTTTCGGCGCCAGCCAAAGAAAGAGAATCTGACGCTATTTTACTTGACATCCGGTGTTCAGAGGGAGAAGTTCAGATTCTTCGATTGTGTACGGTCATAGTAGATTAATGCTGTATTTAATAGTTATTAACTTTAATGCAGAGAGAAGAAACAATACAGTTCATTATGTGCAGTTTGCTGATTTTCTGCGGTTATAACTAATAAATTAGCTGGCATCCTATTCTCTTTAGCTCGTCATCTAATAGAAAACTACACAAAACAGTTCACAGCCAATAGCAAATTTAAATGTTTGTATAGCTTATGGGACTTAACTACGGGGTCATCAGTCCCTAAACTTACAAACTACTTATGAATTAACTAACACTAAGGACGGCACAAATATCCATGCCCGAGGGGGAATTCGTGCAGACCGTGAACGGAGCGCCTCAGTCCCCTCGGCCACCGCGGCCGGCAGCCAATAGCAGCCTCAAGAGGCTGCGTGCTGTTTTCTGCTCTGGGACAATTACGGTAGAAGACGACAGTTTAGTGAAATAACTTTTAGCACTTCTGCATAATACTCAGAGCGGTAGCTGTAACTAGGCGCCTCAGGTGTTGCGTATGTATTCTTGTTACAACCAAGAACGGGTTCACGGTGTGCATAGTAATATGGAGGAGGTTCAGTTATAAGAAAATTAAGAAGAGAAATGGCAGGGATGTTCGCCGTTGGTGGAAGTAAAGAGAATCAGCAGCTTTTGCTCTCGTAATTCTAAAAACGAGTCAAAGTTCAACCGCAACCCTACCTAAATCATCTTTTACTTTTCTTGTACCCACCGTAATGGCCACAGTTGCAACTGGACGATGGCGCTGTGACGCATGGAAATCTCGCACCCCATAGTCTGCATATGATCACTACCAAGATTCGTACTCATAGAGTAGTTACTTTCTGTGTTATGACATGATGAATAAGGAAAGTTTAATTAGAACCTCCAGTATATCGATGAAGAGCTTTTTGCGATTCTTTTTAATATCAAAATAAATTCTGTTTATAAACACAACGCAGTAATGATATTAAACCTTTTTTTCCGCCCTCTGAAAACAGAAGTTATAAATGTAATTATCAAAGTTATTAGCTACAATGTAATAGAAAAATAATTATTTTGTTCATTACTGCCCTGATCGATGCAACGTCATAAACGTAAGTAACACTAGTCAGCCAATTTTATTTGGCAGATGTATCCGCAACAAAGTTTGAAATATAATATCGTGTTTTATACCGTCAGTCACAATGAAAGAGATAATAAAAACAGCGGCATGTTTAACATGTGGAAACAATGAACGATGCAGCTAATTAAATTCTGCCGCTGCAAATATCGCTAAAACTTATATAGGTAAAGCGATACGACTATCTCTTCAAACGAACTATTTTTTTATTCTTTCATTCTTCTACACGCGTTGTGTCATAATGCCAATAACGTCAATTACATGTATGATACACTAATAATCCATATACAAGAATAAGTATGTGCAAATAAGTAATTTATGACCGTACAGTTAAATAGAAAACAATGAGAATTTTACGTCCCACCAATGAAATCACAGGTGAAAGTGTTGTCCGATTGCTGGCGAAGGGGAGAGGAGGGGATGAGACGGGGCAAGGAAATTGTTCTATCCTCTCAAAGTATACTTCCCTAAATTCGCATTATTCGATATACAACCTAGGAATACCTAAATCCGCATGAAAAGACTAAAGCACAGATTCTAGCTACAGAAATGGATTTCTTTGAAGGTATGTTTCTTGCTTGTACGAGTGTTCAAATTCAAATGTTTGTAGAGTCTATGGGACTTAACTACGCGGTCATCAGTCCCTAAACTTACAAACTACTTATGAACTACTTACAACTAAGGACGGCACAAATATCCATGCCCGAGGGAGGATTCGAAGCCCCGACCGTAGTGGCCGTGCAGACCGTGACTGGAGCGCCTCAGTCCCCTCGGCCACCGCGGCCGGCTGTACGAGGGTCACTACAAAATAAATGCAAACTTTATTTTTTTTATACAGTTTTCATTCTGCATGTTTGAAGGTTTTACAGTGTGTAGATACATCCTTCCCGCTTGTTTTCAAACTTAGTTCAACCTGTTTCCGTGAGTGGCGCCATCACAGATGACATTAGTCAGAAGCAACGTGCTGTCATTGAATTGGTGTGCTGTGGAAACGAGACAGAGGGAAAAATCCACAGGAGGTGTATGGAGATGCTTCTGTCGATCGCAGTACAGTTATTCGGTGGGCAAGCAGGTTACGTGGTGAAAGCGGGCACAACAATATTGTGAATCGTCCTCGTAGCGGCAGGCCTCGTACTGCACACACTCCAGACAATGTGCAGAGAGTTGACGCGTCCCAGTGAACGAATTGTCACGCTACGTTTTTATAGCGGAAGAAAGTGTTTGAAGAATACTGAAAGTGTTGGCGTTAAAAAAGGTTTGTGCCAGGTTGGTTCCTAGTATGTTGACAGTGGCTCAGAAAGAAACACGAAAAACCGTATGTAGGGAACTTTTGGAACAGTACGGGAGTGATGAAGATGAATTTCTTGTAAGAATTGTGACAGATGATGAAACATGGCTCCAGAGACGAAATCAATGGAGTGGCATCGAGCAAATTCACTCAAGGAAAAAAAAATTCAAAACCACACCTTCTGCTGGAAAAGGCATGGCCACGGTGTTTTCCGATTCCGAAGGACTCTTGCTTGTGCACATCATGCCACGTGGAACCATCATAAATTCTTATGCATATGTGACGACACAAAAGAAACTTCAACCTCGATTGAGTCGTGTTAGGTAACATCAGCAAAAGAAGGATGTTTTGCTGTTGCACGACAATGCACGGTTACATGTCTGACAAAAAACCATGGTCGAGATCAGAAAACAAGGATGGAGAACACTGAAACACCCGCCTTACAGTCCTGACCTGGCTTCATGTGACTATCATGTCTGTGGGAAACTGAATGGCTCTCTCCGTGGAACAAGGTTTGAAGATGATTACTCCCTTGTGCACGCTACCAAACAGTGGCTCCAACGTGTTGGTCCGGAATTTTAACGTGCGGGTTTACAGGCGCTGGTTCCAAGATGGCGTAAGACAATTGAGAGGGATGGGTATTTTGTGGAAACGGATGTATCTACACAATGTAAAACTTTCAAACATGTAGAATAAAAACTGTATATAAAAAGGTGTGTATTGCTTTTGAAGTATAACAAGTGTTCCCTAAAGTGAAATACGTCCAGAAGCAGAATTATCATCTCTCAGCCAACGAAATATGTGGCATTAATGACGTCGTAGCTCGATACGATTCTTAAAATTGGTGACTGTGATATCCATGACACCTTATATTTCGTTTCCATCTGCATCTGTTGTGTACGTAACGGTAAAGTGAAAAATTAGGATAAAGTAAGTTTGTAAAAGTAATAGCGTCGACGTCATTAAGCGTCTTGATCTGTTTTTCAGAACTGTGTAGACTGGACAGGAATGTATCTGCGAGGATGTCTGCAAAAACATTTCTGATCCGGTCTTCCATGTCTTCACGGTCTAACGGTCTTGCTGACAAACTGTATCTTTCAAATGTTCTCGTAGAAAGAAATCTGACAACATCGAATCAGGTGTCCTAATGCGAAAATAAGTAGGGAAACCTCTGCCGATCCACCGACCAAGGTCTAATACTGGCTGTGCTTCAATAGCGCAATGCGCTGGCAACAGTCGGGCATCTCGTTAAACACCCTGAAGTACTATCTGTAGTTGCTAAGTAAATTCGTCCCTAAACGTGGCGTAGATAAAATACGGACCAATATGTGTATTCCCCATGATGCCACACCTTACATTATCCGAACAGTTGATAGTCAACTTGCCGTAACCAGTGGGGATTATTTGTATAGACATGCCGGTTAACGCTACCATGGTTTGAGAATGTAGACTCGTCAGAAAATAGAACCTCGATAAAGAAACAGGAGGTCGTTTGCATTTATTGAACTATTCATTCAAAAAAATATTAATTGGTTACGGAAATCCTCGCCATAAAGTTATGTATGCAGAATTACGTATGAAAGACGATGTGTTATTACCGGACGCTCGTGCGGTGGTTTTCGTATACAGACGATGCTACAGCTGTTTCATTAATTTCTCCCGTAACTCTTTTGCATCGCTTCCTTTCAGCAGTCTGTAAACTGCCATCAGAATTAAGGCGTACACAACCTTTTAAAACAGCGCCAGATAACAAACATTCACTGGAAACATACAAGGAGACCACAGCCTCAATATTTTTCCTACCTTCAGTATAAATAATGATCACTTCAACTTTTTCTTCTGTGATGGCATCATTTATCGCCCACCAGCAAATCTGTTGTCAAATTACAGGTACGTGTGTAGGCAATAGTCAATGCGCTAGCAATGTAACGTTAAGAGATGCTTTCTGTTCCACGTCTGCACGATACATGAGTTCCAAAGTAAACTGGCTGTTATTTGTATTAAACTATACGGCCACAGAGGATCATATAGGCAAAAGGACAAGGCCTAACAGAAATTCATGGATAACATTGGATGTGCAGAAATTAATTAATGAAACTAAAAAATATAAAAAAGGAGAAAATCAAACAGATAAAACAGAGTAGCGACAGAGGAGAAATCCAAGACTGTAGAACATTGTATAACTAGAGGGAAGATAGATACCATCAACAGAGAAATAAAAGACGCATTGGGAGACAAGAAAATCATCTGTATGGATAACAAGAAAGATAAAATCTAATATTAAGAAAAGAAGGGAAAGTTGAAAGGTGGAAAGAATATATAGAAAGCCTGTACAAAGGAAATAAACTTGAAGGCAGTATTATGGAAATGGAAGATGAAGTATAGGAAGATGAGAGATGAATTTGACAGAGCACTAAAGGATTTGAGTAGAAACAAGGACCCTGAAGTAGGTATTCCATGTGAAATACCGATATCATTAGGAAAACCAGTCTTGAATCGTTCAACCTGGTATGCTAGATCTATAAGACAGGGGAAATATCCCCAGACTTCATGAAGAGTAATTTCAATTCTTAGGAAAGTAAGTTCAGACAAATGTATCAGATGAGTTTAATAAGTCATTGGTCAAAATACTAACACGAATCATTACAGGCGATTGGAAAAAACTAGTGGAATCCTGCACGGGGAAGATCAGTTTGTAGAAACACGGGAGGCAATACATCCGAAACATAACGACTTATCTTAGAACATAGTAAGAAGTAACTCTTAGAACATTAGGAAATTGAAACATAAGTTTTTAGCATTTGTCGATCTAGAGAAAGCTTTTAAATTTTGTACAGAAACCACAGAGCAGTGATAAGAGTAGAAGGGCATGACATGGAAGTATTGGTTAGGAAAGGAGTAAGTTAGGGTTGTAGCGTTTGACCAATGTTGTTACATTTGGATATCGACCACGCTGTGTAGAAATACAAGGAGAAATTTGCAGAGGGAATTAAAGATCAGCCACAGGATATGGGGCTGCGGAGCGGTCGAGCGCATTGAGGCGATGTGCTACGATGCGCGAGACCATCCTCCGTCGTGGTTTCGAATCCCTCCTCGGGCATGGATGTTTGTGCCGTCTTTAGTATAAGCTACTTCATAAGTATTTTGTAAGTTTAGGAACTGATGACCACGCGGTTAAGTCCCTCAAGCTTAACAAACATTTGATCTTTTGAATTTTGGACAGGAAGTAAAAACTTGGCGGTTTTGTCGATGACATAGTAATTCTGTCAAAAGCAGCAAAGGGCCTGGAAGAGCAATTCAACGGAATGGTCAGTGTTTTGGAAGGAGGGTATAAGATGAACATTATGTGAGTAAACCGAAGGCATTGGAATTTACTGTCGAAAAGTCAGGAGATACTGTGTGCTGAGACCTCGTCGCCTTTTGTTGAGTACTCGTCCCGGTGTAGTTATCAGGAAAGGAACTGGTGCAGGAAACGATGGCCAACTAAAATATTGCTACAGAGATTAGTATTACAATTTTTATTGACTGAAAATTACAATGATACTGAACTGCTTCTTCTCTCTTCTCGCGGTGTCTTCCATGTGATGCTATCTGCGCTGAGACCTAGTGACTGCTTGGTTCGTAGTTCATTTCGGACCTAGTAACTGCCTTAGTTCTGACTAGTAACTGACGGGCCGTCCAGACGTATGTCGGCCTAGATATAGCCGCTTATAGAGGGCGCTCATCTTCGGTTACTCCCTCCAGAATGCGCGGCGCAAGCTTGCGATTGGCTTTCCGTCGATCGCTGCCTTCTCCACGATCGTTCTCTTCGTCTGATCTGCGGCGCTGACTTTACGCCACAACACTGAACGAATTATATTAAGTAATAAAACAAAGTAGCAGAATAATGAAGATATAAAGTGAGAGTGGCTTGAGGAAGAAAAGCGTTTCTGAAGAAGCTAAATTTGTTGGCATGCAATATTAGTTTAAATGTAGGAAGACATTTCTAGTATTGTATGGAAGTGAAACATGGATGATAAAGAGTTAATACAAATGATGACAGAAGCTTTTGAAATGTGGTGCTACAGGCGAGTGATGAAGATTAGATGGATATATCACGAGTCAAATAAGAGTGCTGCTCAACAGGATAGGGGAGAAAAGAAGTTTCTGGCAAATCCTGACTACGAAAGGGGTAGGTTGGAAAGGACACATTCTGAGACATCAAGGAATCGTCAACTTAATATAAGAAGAAAGTGTGTGGGGTAAAATCCATAGTGGGAGACCAAAGGACGAATACAGTAAGTAGATCCAAATGGACGTAGGTTGCCGTTCTTATTGTCAGATGCATAGGCTTGCACAGGACAGGGTGACGTGGAGAACTGCATCCGACCAATCTGCGGACAGAAGACCACAACAACAACGTATACGTCGATATTTTGGGTGGATGTTTAGTGCTATGGAGTATTTTCTATGGCTATTTGTTGTGTTTTAATTAGCTCATTTGCACATAGCTCTATTCGCCGACTTCGCCCGTTTTGATGTCATATTTGCATGGTTTTGAAAAATCTGGACGCTTATTATTGGAGACAACAGCCGATATCATGAACGGAAGGTGACTCTGTCAAAAGACCGCAGCGGTAAGGAGTTATCTGTTTGCTACCACAGATTCAGATATTTCAAACTGAAAATACCAAGAGACCTGAAAAGGGGAACAGTCTAGTTTTCTCCTACTTATATCAATACCAAACGAAGAAAACAAGGGGCAACTCGACAAACCTGTGAACGATTATAGTTACAGTCAACATATAGGGGGGGGGGTTGACATGAAGTTACCAACATGACGCAAACGTCCACGAACTTATATGCCCCAAAACATCAGCAAAGGTATGCTTACGAAAACGTTTTGTTCTCCAATTATGTCATTTACACGCAGCAGCTGGTTTAGAAACTTGGTTCCATAGTGATGATATCAATAACAAAGAAGCAGAAAGGGGTGATTTTGAACTCGAGCGTGTTTGACCTAGTATTACGACACAGTTTGCCTCATTAAAGTGATTACTGTTCACTATTTACAATATCCAATAATAAAAGGTGGAGGGCATGTGACATGAAAATTATTTTTGGAGACGTTGCTTAATCGGATCTACAGGTTCTTTCATTTGCAATTCTACTAATCCTTTTAATCGTAGGGTAAAGTTTAATGTAAGCAAATTCAACACGTTAAGAGTCGCAGAAATTTATTTTCGTCGTTACACATATGTTTGAGCTAGCCAACGTAAATAATAATATGTTTTTCAAATTAATTAAAAGTTGAAACGTGGAAATAAGTACCAGTAAGCAAACGAACACTGTTTTCGTGGCTTGAGCTTCATCAGTTACCGATACAAAGTGCAGTACAGAAGAAATTAGTAGAATCGCGAAAGGGGCCTTTTCACATAATTCTCCTCTTTGTTGTTAAAAACATATAAACGAAATGGAAATGTAGATCACAAGATGGTATAAAAAGTAACATTGAAACCGGTCACCTGTGATGCTTGATGTGGTTAACACAAGATTAAAACTTGGATTCTGATGTAGTTTACGATCCATACATTCATTCTTTCGTGGAAAGTATAAAAGGAAGGCTCGCACTTCCCCCCTGATTATTTCAGGCTATATAAATGTAAACAGAAAACATACAGATTAATGTGACCAAATCTGTCGTGGCACTCACGCCATTGAAATGCTTATCCAAGACCAGAAAATCATTTGAAGTTGTCTCTGACATTATCATTTACGTAAGCACTCTAGTATTTAGTATCGAAAATAGTTGTGCTTCTACACGACTGCAATTAAGAACAAGAATCGTAAACAAAAGTTTGTTACTGTCTGTTGATGAATTTATAGTCCATGAGAAACCACTGCAAGTGGCAACTTAATTTGCGTGAAAAAGTATTCAAATGTTCAAATGTATGTACAGTCTATGGGACTTATCTACGGGGTCATCAGTCCCTAAACTTACAAACTACTGATGAACTACCTACGAACTAGGACGGCACAAATATCCATGCCCGAGGGGGGATTCGAACCCCCGACCGCAGTGGCCGTGAAGACCGTGACTGGAGCGCCTTAGTCCCCTCGGCCACCGCGGCCGGCTGAAAAAGTATTTGAACTCGTTAATGATGACAGCAGGCTCAGCCAACTGGCTTAAAACCAACGCACAGTCTGTCTGTAGTGCCATCTCGCCTGATTACACCTCCATGTGTTCAATAATGAATTCAAGTAAGATAAAGGGATTACACTGTTAACAGTTTTATGACAAGAACGATCCAAAGAACTGCCTTCTTTTCACGGATTCCCAGTTTGGTTAGTTCAGTTCAGTTTCATAAATCCTTTCCTGTTCTCTCTATTCCAACAGAAAGAGATGATCCTTACTTGAAACTGAGTTCATCTACATAAAAATAGCTACATTTACTTTTATTTATTTATTTATTTATTTATTTTTTTATGGGGAACATAACCTTGACTAAATATTTCATTATGGATGTCCTGTCCGCCTACTACAGAGGTAACACGAAGGCGTTGCGGGTTGCCCGACAGCTAGGCGTTCAATCCAAAGGCCAACACGAGTGCGCAGGCGGCGCTAGCATCACGCCGAGAGTGCGCTATAAAAGGGGACCTACTCCCGTCCGCCGTACAAGTGATCACGGAGTTAGGGCAGGCAGATATCTTTCCGCGTGCCGTCTAGCCACGGCAGTCTGACGCCAGCCAAGGAACCTGTCTCGCCTCCGACCTCACCGCCACCGCAGCTCAGCCGCCCAGCCTGGCAGCCAAGGAAACCATCGGGTTCCGTAGCACCGCCGTCGATTGTGGGGACGGACGAACTGTAGATCGCCACAGTGACGTCCGAGATTGAGGAAACGGAATTGTTAAAGTATTGAACGGCAAACCATTGGACCTTTAATTTTGTGTAGTTTGTTCTGGTGTATCATCATGAAGCCAGAGGGGTACTGACCTTGGAGGAATACACGAGTGACATTCTTACAGCAGATGTGCCTATCTTGTGCGACAACCACCGTAGGTATTTCTGTTTCTCAGTGTTACTGTGTGAAAGATGCCTGAGCAGGTTGATGTGATTTCCCAAATTATGTACACCCTACATAATATGCAGCAGGCCTTCGTGGCCTTGACTGAGAGGGTGACTGCTCTGGCCGTGACTCCGACAGACGTCTCCAACCGGATCTCCCGCATCGACAGCATGGTAAATAACGCCCGTCCAGCGGCCCCGGCGTTCCCACCTATCGACCGACAGCTGGAGCCACGGGCCAACTACGTCGTACGACAGGGACAACACTTCTTGGTCCACGGAATCGCCAGTAGCGAGCAGCAGCGCGCATTCTTGCCGCGTACGCCAGTCCAGAGATCTACCAGCTGGTGCAATGTCTCATTCCGCAGACGGAACCCGATGCCCTCCCATATTATCAGGTGAGATGTAGCCTTTCTGATTATTTTGACTCGCAAATTCACGTCGCGGCTGATGGCCTAAAGTTATGCAACTGTCAAAAACTGGCTGGGCTTAGGGAGTGGATCGTCAGTTTACAAGGCCCCTATAGGGACTGTCGTTTTGTGTGTCTCAACTCGACTTTACAAAGATCCTATGCAGGTAATATAGTGTTGGGCTTGATCCTTGTGCATTCACCAGATGATGCTCTGATGCTCTACGTGCACACCTGTTGAAATTGAAGGACCCCTCCTTGGACTCATGTTTGCCGATCATCTGCGCATTTGAACAGTCCGTACGGTCAGCTGCTGCAATGCACGGTCAGTCTCGGGTTTTGCACTAAAGCCCATGCGCCGGACCCCAACCTCGCATGACCAGGCTCGCATATGATATACTGGGCCCAGCTCCCAAGCGCCGCTACTAGCAGCTCTCCTCCTGTAGCCAGGAGTGTCGTTTTCGGCGGGCTAAATGTTCCGCTTGCGGTAAAACGGGTCACAAAGCCGACGTCTGTCAGGCATCCAAAATTGCGGTAGAATATGCTCAGATTGAGCACCTAGATAGTGACACACCACCTGGCGACGATGCTTTTGCAGAGGTTGCTTATGAGAAGGCAGTTCCCCCCCCCCCCCCTCCCAACACCAAGTGTCCTTATCTCACAGTATTAACTGCAGGGGTGCCCCTCCGATTGCAGATAGATACACGACCATCGGCTACCATCAATGATTGGCGCTCGTACCAACAGGTAGGCACCCCACCCTCTCAGGCCGATTGATTTCCAGATCTTTCGTACAGCATTGATGTACGTTTCGAGGGTCAGTTCACAGCACCGGTTCAGTTCGGCACCCGCTCCATTCAGGCCAATATCTTGGTGGTTAACACGCCGGGGGCAGCTAATCTATTGGGTATTGACCTTTTCGGAGCACTAGGTTTGGAGATCCATTACTCGGCCCCCACCGTCCATTCTCTTGGTGTGTTCAGCCTCCTGGATGACTTTTTTAACCGTTTTGGCTTGGTGTTTTCTCCGTCTGACACAGGCATCAATAATTTTGAAGATCACTCTGCTTCCTTCAGCGATCCCCAAATTCTTCAAGGCACGAAATGTCCCTATTGCTCTTCGGGAAAGCTGCATCTCGTACTCCAGAGTTTACAAGGGCGTTCTTAAATCAGTCTCTAATAGTCTGTAGGCCACGCCTATAACTCTGATCGAGAAAACCAATGGTCATCTGCGAGTCTGTGGCGATGTTTCTAATACCATCAATGCCCCAAAGCAACACCTGAATCCAGTATTACATAAAGAAACTGACAGATTCCGTTGTTACCTTTCTCATCAAAGTACTTGCATTAAGCTGACTGTATGTAGCAGATGAGGCTGTAAAACTCTTGCTGCATTGTGTAAAATGATGTTTGGTTTGCTTAGAGCGGATTGTGCTAACTGAATGACCGTGAAAAAATTTTAAGTTAACTTTTCTGACTAAAGACTGTTTAAATCGATCGGATTTAGTTTAATTCCGAAGATTTCCTTGCAGGAATTACTATAAAGTCACATTCTTGAAAGTTACAGATAATGATATCTAGAAGTTTCTAGTAAACTACAGATACAAGACCATCAATGGCTCCAAGCATCAGGTTCCATAATCAAGATTACTGCTGGAAAAATAGAAACACTTCATGAATTATTTAAAGGTGGGTCATTTTAAATAAGTAAAAGATTTCTTCTGAACTGATTATATTTTCATCATATTTCACAAAGAAAATGATCTCACACACACAATTGGTAGTGAAGAAATCCCTGATTTGCGCCTGCCCTCATCGAACGATAAAACTTGAAAGACTAAGTTCTGAGCAGCTCGTAAAATATATATGAACATAAAAAATATATGAATTAGCTGCCAGAGAAAGCGGTGGTCAGCGACAAGCGTCGTCGATATATTGTTTACCGAATAAAAATTTGAATGTAATACTACGTAGTTTCTTTGTCTCTTCATTGATTGACAGATTCAACACTAAATGTCTAGTCCTAATGCGTGACTTCGTGAATGACAATATCAATTCTCTGCAACAAGTCAGGTGTAGAAGTCATGGACAGTCTTTCTGACTACTGCAAATTTTTGGACTCCAGGGATTCGCCTTCGCCTCCCTCGGGCATGGATGTTTGTCTCGTCTTTAGTATTAGTTCATAAGTAGTTTGTAAGTTTCGGGACTGATGACCCCGCAGTTAAGTACCATAAGCTTTACAAACATTTGATCCGCCTTCGGAGTGAAGTGGCAGCAATTGTGGGGGTGGGGTAGGGGGAGGGGGAGTGTGGGATGTAACAGCAGCCATCCAGCGGACGCGGGAGCAATACTAGAACAGCCATATTGATCCACAGTAGAATTTATTTACAGGACAAAAGCAAATCAATGATGACACATTCCTTGTAATTTGGCTCACTTGCAGACGCCATTTTAAAAGGTCCTGCAGATAAGCTATCTGTCGGGAGAGACAGAAATGTAATACGTGCACACAGGAAACTTCAAATAATTAATACGTATCCTTTCAAATTTGCTGCATCGTTTCTAGCTGAAACAATAATGCTTTTCTCCAGGCGACCCTCGTACATAAGAATGGACATCGTACACGCCAGCTCTAACATGGTGACCATCACAAAACGTTTTATTGTCACCTCTACATTCTTAGCTGTATATGTCTGTGTTACAGGCTATAGCTCTGTGATTTTGTGCGTACGTCTGAGACGTTTTAGCAACTAATATGAAGTAATCTGACGACATTAAGTGAACAAAGAATGTCTGAAGAAGAACGGATTTAAGGGAAGAGTAGAAGAAAGTGCCGTGTCTTGTGCTATTTGGAAAAAAAAAAGACTTGGTTACAGTCAGGACGGGTAGTACGAGTAACACGGGATTTCTTGCCATCTGCGACAGATCATGCAAGGGTAAGCTGCCTGTTCGTTCTGCACACCTCGATAGCTCGGTGTCATTTCATAACATAGGTTAATCATAATGGTTGTAAATCTGGGCCAGCGTCAGCGTACGTGCAACTTCCGGTACCGACATTTGAGTGTCTTACGAAAGCTGGCTGATCAGTGATGGTTAAAGTGTAGGATTTCTTTACACTTTTACGTTAGTTCTGTTTCCCTGCTTGTCAACTTTGGTTGAGCTGCTAGTTAGGTTTACTATAGTAGAGGAGTTAGTCAAATTATTAGTTTGTATGGGTGCTGAGGTAAATTTCGATACGTTGTTAAGTGCGCGTAAGAAAATTTATTTTCTCCTCTGCTATGTTTCCATCTAAGGTTGTGGACCAGGACATGACATTTTACAGTAGAACAAGCTGTATGCCAAAGCTTCGCAGCGAGAATTGCGGAACGATCGGCACATACCGTCGGTGTTCACGGTTCAATATTTCGGTTAATAAATGGAATCCTTGTAGTGTCGTTTAGTCCCCTCAAAATAACAGCAAAAACCTTGTGGCATCAAAGTTCATTTCTCATGGCTAACAAGTCTAATATATATAAAACCTGACGCAAGGACATTCGATTTCAAACAAAATAGCTTCTCAGCCAAGACTATTTTACTATGACTCATGATGGTTAAACAGCTTCACCTGCATTTAATGTGTCATCCGTGCACGTACGCTATACAGTAAGTACAGGTCAGATAATGTTTTACCAAAACTGCCAATCGAAAGAGGCACACTACTGTCATTAAGTTCTCAATACAGAAAACGAAATAAAGAATACAAATGTCATAGCGAAATATATTTCAATCTCTGACGTAATTCGCCGGAAATACTACTGTCACTGACTCTGAATAAAACAAACTAGGAGCTCTATTCAGTGTTTGATGTATAACGAAATTAAATGAACCATCTATTTGTTCATTGATTTAGTAATCACTACTCCTTTGCAGAGTAGACATCTAAAACTTTGAATACATTTTCTTGTCCTGATCCGACTTTAATGAAATCAATTCCAAATTTTTACCCAGGATACGTTCACCTTAGGCTACCGATGAATACTCCATGAAAATCCGTCTAGTAATTTTACAGGTTGGCGTATTCAGTCACAATGGATGTAAATAATATTCATCTTTGAGTCGATACGGCATTTTATGTTCGTGCCTATGTTGTTTTTCGATAAACTGTGACTGAGGATGACGCGCTGAGGCATGAAAAACTTTTCTTCTTGTTCCCATTCCTGGTCACTAAAGTGTAAATAACTAAACCGCATAAGCACCTGTTTTTATATAAACGACTAAGTAAGTGGCACAAAGAGAGAAATAAACTAGTATATCTACTTAATATCGTATAGGACCCCGCGATCACCCAGAAGTGCCGCAGTTCGACGTGATATGTACTAGCCATAATATCTGAAATATTGTTGGAGGAAACTGACACCATGCAACCTGAAGGGCTTTTGATAAATCCGCAAGAGTGCGACAAGGCTGGAAATATTTCCTGCACAACACATTGCTAGGCATCCCAGAATTGCTAAATAATGGCGATGACTAGTGAGATCGATGGCAAGCGGAGCTATTTAAACTCCGACGAGTATACCTGGAGCAACTGTGGAAATTCTGGAGGTATGGGGTGTCGCACTGTCGTGCTGGACTTGCCCAAGTCCGTCGGAAAGCTACTGCGCAATGGACACGAATGGATGCGTACGCACGTGTCAGCTGTCAGAATTGTATCTCGACATATCAGAGGTACCACATCAACTGCCCACGCCTCCAGCATTACAGTGCCTCCACCAGCTTGAACAGTCCCCAGCCGATACGTAGGGTCTTTGGATTCGTTAGGTTGCCTCCACATCTCCAGACGTCCAACCGTTCAATGCAATTGCAAGCGACGCTCGTAAGACCAGGGAAGATGATTCCAGTCATTAAAAGTCTAATGTCGGTGTCGACAGGCCCATGCGAAGCGTAAAACACTGAACCGTGCTGTCAGCAACGGTACACGTGTGGACCTTCGGCTCCGAAATCCCATATCGATGAATCTACATCTACATAAATATTCTGCAAGTCACATGAAAGTTCATGGCAGACGATTCATTGAACTGCTTTCACAATATTTCTCTACAGTTCCATTCTATAATTGCTATCGGGAAAAAGGAACATCCATAATCTTTATGTTTTCGACCTGATTTCTATTTTATTATGATGATCATGTCTCTCTATGTAGGTGGGAGCAAACAAAATATTTTCGCATTCGAAACAGAATGTCTGTGAAAGAAATTACGTACATTGATCTTCCCGCAACGAATAACGGCTTTCTTTTAATTATTTCCACCCCAACTCATGCATCATTTCCGCCATACTCTCTCACCCATATAGGGATAATACAAAACGAACTGCCCTTGTCGAAAATTTCTCTAAATCGTCCGTCAGTCCCACCTGGCGTGTATCCGAGAATACGCAGCAATGCTCCGAAATAGGACGCACAAGTGTAGTGTAGGCAGTTTCTTTAATAGAAGCATCTTCTAAGTGTTTTGCCAATGAAACGTACCCTTTGGTTCGTCTTCGCTATAACATTTTGTGTTGGTTTTTTTCCATGTAAGTTGTTAATAATTGTTATTCCTAGTTATTTAATGGTCTGTAGATTAGACTGATTTATCGTATAAATGAAGTATACCGGCTTTCTTTTTGTGCTCATATGGACCACACTTTTCATTATTAAGGGTGCATTGCCAAATTTTGCACTATACATCTATCTTACATATCTTGAACGGTTCGCACTCTGATACTTGTTGATGCCCAGCATTGAAATCCACAGCAGTTTGCGGAAGGGTTGCACTTGTGTCACGTTTAAAGTTTCTCTTCAGTCGTTTGCTCCCGTTCTTGCAGTATCTTCCTCCGGCCACAGCGACGTCGGGTATTTGATGTTTTACGGGATTCCCGGTGCTCACGTAAAATGGTCGTATGGGAAAACCCCTCGTAATCGCTACCTTGGAGATGGTGTGTCCCATCTCTCGTTCGCCGACTGTAACACAACGTTAAAGCTCACTCAAATCGCGATAACCTGCCATTGTTGCAGCAGACGCCACATCATTGACAACTACAACACCATCCTTCGAGTGTTTACGTAACTCTGTATATGCAATCTCATACCTCTTTCTTTGGCTCTTCATTGTAGCTTTATCCAATATGGTGACTTGTACCTAACTTCCTAAATGTTTGTTCGCCACGCATTTCGAGCAAACTCCATTACAAATAGAATGAGAGCAATTGCCCTGTACCACCACAACTACGGGTTGGAGGTAGTAGTTGGTTACGGAGAAATTCCTTTGGTTGTGGATAGAGACAAATTTATTAAGATCACGCAGTTTACTGTAAAATGTCAGATGTCTATTAGTAAATAATATGTTTTATTTATCCTTCCCTAATGCGGAAAGGTAGGAAAAGGATATATGGACTGGGAAATTTGAAGGAGCCTCAGGTTCTTTGGAGTTCCAGAGGGAGCTCTACAAGACAATTGACTGAAACGGGGGTATGTAACACAGTAGAAGACGAATGTGTTGCTTGGTTTGAGAGCTGAGACGGTGAAGTCAGCAAAGGAAAGAATATGTAGAAAGAGAACTCGTGAAGGAAGACATTAAATATCAGACAAGATACTGAATTTATCTGACAACAGGATAAAACATAAAAATGCAGTAAATGAAGCAGGTATATTGGAATACAGGCGAGTAAAAATTGAGATGACGGAGAGTGCAAAATGGCTAACCATGAGTGGCTAGAGGACAAATGAAAATCTGTTGAAGAATGTATAACTACGGGAAAAATAGATACCACCCACAGGAAAATAAAAGTCATTTGCAGAGAAGAAAAGCATCTGTATATCAAGAACTCAGAGAATCGGTTATGAGCAAAGAACAGTAAGCTGAAAGGTGGAAGGGATTTATAGAGGTGCCTTACCAAGGAAATGTACTTCGAGACAGTATTAAAGAAAGGGCAAAGGAAGTAGATGAAGATAAAAGATACTATACTGAGAGATGAATTTGACAGCTGAAAGATCGAAGTCGAAACATGTCCCCTGAAGTATACGATATTCCTTCAGAGGTAAATAAGTCTCAGCTATAATAAAATTATTCCACCTGAACTGCAATATTTACGAGAAAGCTGAAATAACCTCAGACATCCTATTAATCACAATTTAAAAGAAGGTAGCTGCAGACAAGTGTCAAAATTACAGAACCATTAGTTTAATACGTTATGGTTGCAAACTTATTTACGTGTAAATGGAAAAAGCTAGTAGAAGACGACTATGGAGAAAATTTGGATTTAGGAAAAATATACGAATACGTGACGCAATACACACATTACGCCATATATTTTAGGATATGTTAAAGAGTGACGTAGGTAAAATTGGTCAAAAATGAAAAACAAAACCATGCTCCTATATAATACAAATACTGTCTCCAATGTTCACACATTAATTCGAACTACAAATGATAAAAAAGCTATGTTGTTTCAATCACAATGCAGCGCCAGGCCCACTTTTCTAGACGACACTGTCCTAGGTTGCCATTTTTATTACTTCCTGCTGTCATAAAAGCATCGGGAGAGTATAGAAGGCTATGGACCCGTTTATGACGTGTTATCATTGCCATAAAGCCAACATTCCAGTTTTTAGTTCATCCACATCTGTTAAAGAAATGTACCCATGGTGGAACGCAAAGTTCACCAATCTCATTCGGAAGAGATACCCCAAAATAACATTTCGCCCATCTATTGTTGTTAAAATTGCCACATATAATGCATATCTAATGTTTAATAATGGTAACACTGGAAGAATAAGGGCCCTTACTGGTCTAGGATTTGTTACTGGTTGATTCACCTAGAAGGTATTGAAGAAGATAGATAATGAGCGAGTTGCAAGATCTGAAATGTCTGTGAAGGATATAGCCAAAAGGGCATGCCAGAAAAATCAGTCACAAAGGAAACATGTCGAAAAAGAGCAAGATGACCAAATGTATGGTTATGGTCAACATTAAGGTACTATTTTATGGTGTAACACTTCATAAAATCTTTTATGTGCATTTTCCGTAACTTTTATTTTTCGGTGTATAAGGAACATATTTCCTGGACCACTGGAGATAGATAAGTGAAATTTTCTGCATACTTTTTTTCATAGAATAACACAACTTCCTGTGGTTCTAATTTGTTCTAAGTATATTTCAGTCAAAATGATTAACATTTTTGTGAAATTGAAATTGCTTCGTTTCATACACATAATTTTTAAAATTAAATTGTAAGAGCTCTAAAAGTGATATTAAAAAACTGTTCCAAATGTTTGCTTATCTGATTACTACGAATTACCTACCACAATGTGCAAGTTGTAAATAAAGCATTTTTTGAGAAAATGTTCCTTGTGTGATAGCATGTGTTGCAAAAATTTCCAACAATGCCATGATAAAATTTTTTAGAAAAAAATATTTTAAAAGATTCCACATTGTAGCCCATAACATAATTACCTGAACTGCAAAATTTAGTTCCATTATCTTTCAAACACCGAAAATTGTGTTAGATCATGTAATCACGTCCATTTTCTCCCACGTCTCCCCCGGAAGGCCTCTCCAAGTCGGGTGCTTTGCGAGCACCGGCGGGCACTGAGAGAAGCACTGTTGCTCAGCTGCAGTGGTCGGTGTTGTGGGGCACAGAGCTGTCATGGCATTGTTAGGAGAGGAACGTGTTGTCGAAGTGCTTAGCTACGCGACAGTCGTGTAACTTGTGACTTATTAAAACGGATAATAATAATGCCATTTTTTGCTCCTTCTATTGGACTAATTTTCAAAATTCTTTGTTGATATTTGGCATCGCTTTGAAGCCACCAATTTTCTCATATTAGGCGCAATAGTTTTGGCAGTTGCAATTCGAAATACAGCTTGCAACGTTGCATTAAACTTGACCTTCTTTTCATTTTGTTAATATTTATAACTGAAAACATTTGTTCACAAAATACCGTTGTTTAGAACATCGCAATGCATTTTAGGACAAGGGCATGAATACTCGCTAATTTTTGTTGATCAACGCCTTTATAAAAAGGAAATGAAATCACTATTGTAATGGTAGTAGCGGTCTGTAACAATTGAATATTTATGTATTTTTATCAGTTCAATTTGGAGTCATGATGGGGCGTTCTCTAGTTGCACCGAAACAGGCCACATAACAACTTTTGAGTACAAGTTTAGTTATTTTATTTCTTGAAATCTATCTTAAAAATTTATGCAATTAATGTAACTCTTTCCTGTAATCCCTGATGTGGACATAAGTACTTAATTTAAAGGATTTTGAAAGGGAAAATTTTCCAACTTTTATTCTTGAAGCTGACTTTTAGGAAACAGAACCTAAAATTTGGAATTTCCAATACGGTCACACATAGTACCTATTAATTATTATTTTTTAATTTAAGTCATGTAAATTTCCCGTGAACATAGACAAGAGCAATGGAAAGTAGTCGAAGCTCTGGCGATGCTCAAGGGATTAAATTAGGTAACGAGACATTAAAGTTGGTAGAGTACTTTCGTTACTTGGAGAATATTTAACTTACGACGGTCGGAGTACAGATGATATAAAATGCAGAGTGCTAAAGTCACGAAAAGCGTTCATTAAAATTGGAAATTTCATGACATCAAATATTAATTTAAGCATCAGGGAATAAACAAATTTTTCCCTTTGTAAGTAAAATTACAATCGTTTTTGAGAATTTATAAAGGAATGCACTATATAGTAAGGTACTTTTTAATCACTGAAAAATGCTGCAAAGCTTAGCTAATAGTTGCCTCCTTTTTTAAAAGAAAAAAATTAAACTTTTATTTTCTGGTCAGAGTGTAGCATTCACAAAATCTTCAGAGAAACATTTGCAAATGTACATTCAAAGTTATGTAAGAAAAGTAAGGAAGGAAGGTAGGTAGGTACTGATCATCTTGAAGAAAATGAGGGCAACGTACATGAATAATTAATTAATTCGGACTGGTCATGATATTCTGAACGGAACCACGCCGACATTCAAATGGAGTGATATAAGGAAGGCACAAAATTCTAAATTTAGAATTTCCAAACAATGATTTGATCCAGATTCCTCCAGCTCTCTACCCATCATTTACCTATGCAATGGCCCATCTCGAGCGGGTTAATAAAAGTTAATTAAACAAGTGGGGAGAAAGCTGTCTACTCATGTGAAAATTTCTAGCTTGGTGTAAGACATTGAACATTACAATACCTACAATTAGTTACAACGTGCAAGGTTTAGAAGTTACTAAGACTCTATACTTAGATTGTATATGACGGTTTCTGTGTGATTTACCAAATAAAACGATGGTGCCCATGAAAACGGAAAGCCCAATCTTTTTCGTCCCCAATTCGAGGTTGCTCCAACTATCTAATAACTTCATGGTCCACAGTATTTTACAGCATACTCTACCTTTCTGTTCAAAATTTTATTTTCTGAAATAAATTGTCCATCAAGGTTAAACATAAACGGTAGAGCATACACATTTGTGTAGCTCACTATTAAATACATCAGTAACGCTCCACTGTTAAGCAACTACCTCACTAAAATTATCTGAAACACAATATGTGTATTTCATAACTGCTCCAATTTTTGAAATACATTCGACAGCGAAATTTAAATTGTGTGCTAGGCTGGTCTAGGACCCGGATTTACTGCTACACGTGAGCAGTCTTTATAGTAGGTTCCGCTATCCAGGCACACATCCCGTCTTAACCAAATTCCCAACTTCCGTACCCTATTACTGTATATCTCCTGACCGTTTCCTTCTTATTTTCTGTTGCAACTGCATTATAGCAATAGATCGGAGAATTCTTTGCGTCACAACTGAAGTAATCCTCTGTCCATCGCCAAATTATACAGGATGAATCACCTAACACTTGCAGCGCAAATATTGCGTAAACGTAAATTGCGATTGATGTGCGGTTTTCACAGAATGGATTGGTAGTCAGGAGCTCGTATTTTTAACCAACAAACAGATTGTAATATTACATAGAAAGTGTATTGTTTATGGAAACATACAGTTTTTTCAATGGAACAATGGTTGTTTCTATCATGCACTGGAATTTGTAACAGCAGCCGTGTACAAGGAATTTTGAACGACATTTTTATCACGTTTAATTTGGCAGATACAGCCATTCAGTTTTGGGGGTTGCAATGGCATAGCTCACTAGCCGAGTGGCTAGCCCCTGGGGCACGGCACACTGTCTCATGACCACCAGCTAGTCAGTTCCGATATCGCAGCCTCTGCCCCCAAAACTTTGAATGGTTGTAGCTGCCAAACTAAGCGTGATAAAAATGTCATTCAAAATTCTTTGTACCCAGCTGGTGTCAAAAATTCCAGTACATGATAAAAACAACCATCGTCCCATTTCAAAAATTGTATGTTTGCATTAAAAATACACTTTCTAGGTATTTTTACAATTTGTTTATTGGATAACAATAGGAGTCCTTGACCACCAATCTATTCTGTGAAAACCGAACATCCACCGCACTTTCCGTTTCCGCAATACTTGCTGTGCAAGTGTTAGGTGATTCACCCTGTATAGTATTATACAGTATCACTGGTAAAGGCTCAGTCAGAGCAACAGGTATGAGCGACTCCATTGCGACGGGGCGGGTACGACGGCCGATCAGTTCCAGTCATAACATGAGGAAGGAAGTGCACTGCTTGTGTAGACCGTAGTTTTGCCATGTGTAGAAGGTAAATTACAATGACTGATTGCAGCCAGATTGTTACTTGGAATCAGGATGGACTCTCACTAAGGGAAGCTTGCTGACGTCTCGGAGTCGAAAAAATGTTCAAATGTTTGTATAGCTTATGGGACTTAACTACGGGGTCATCAGTCCCTAAACTTACAAACTACTTATGAACTAACTAATACTAATGACGGCACAAACATCCATGCCCGAGGGGGGATTCGAACCCCCGACCGTAGTGACCGTGCAGACCGTGACTGGAGCGCCTCAGTCCCCTCGGCCGCCGCGGCCGGCTCTCGGAGTCGATCCAAGTGATGTTAATCGGATATGAGGAGGAACAGAGATACAGAAACTGTATTTTAATATTTAAAAAAAATCACTATGCCATCCCAAATTAGTAGCAGAATATGGTTACGACTTTGCTATCCCGGCTAGCCGTCCAGAGGCTACCAAAGCAGCTATTTACTCCTTCTTAGAGATTTCAGATCGGAGTAACAATGACACATGCGCGATCATAATGAATAGTGAGTCCCGTGCAGCCACACTATGTCGTTTTAGACTCAAACTGTAAATAAGAGGCAGCACTACATCCAACTTCAAAAAATGTTCAAATGTTTGTTCAGCTTATGGGACTTACCTGCGGGGTCGCCAGTCCCTAAACTTACAAACTACTTATAAACTAAATTATACTAAAGACAACACAAACATCCATGCCCGAGGGAGAATTAGAACCTCCGACCGGGAACGGTGTCGCGCATCGGAGCATAGTGCTTCAATGTACTTAGACACTCCGCCGCGGCGACATCCAACTTCACTCCCGATCTTCACTCCTGACATCCATGGTGAGATAAGGCTTTGACATCTAGACAACATGCAGCACTGTGTACGTGTACTCAGCAGCATGGTGAATGGCCTAATCAGAATTGTCATCAAGTTCTTTTCACAGATGAGACTCGCATCTGCCTTCAGCCAGACAATCATCGGAGAAATTTTAGAAGAAACGTACTCAGCCTGAACGTCAACGAGTGCAGCTAGGTGGTGGTTACCTGATCTTTTGAGGTGGCATCATGTGGAGGCATCGTACGCCACTGGTGATCGAAGAAGGCAAACAAATGTCTGAAAGTTACGAGGATTGCATCACTCGATGTACCGTTCAAACATATCGGCAGAGTTTCCGTGTGGGATTGTAGACAAATGATCATCATTCAACGGAGCACGTAAATAGATCGAGTCATGAGAAAACATCTTTCTGGGCCTAATTAATCGCACAGTTATAATCAGATTGAAGACTTCAAGCTGCGCAACTGCTTATGATGTGAACTAGCTGTTTGACAACCCAAGGAACTGTGCTCTTCATGAAATACACATTAAACGTTGGTGTTCAGGAGATGCATCACTTTTTAATGTGTGTCTTATAACTTATTTCTCTGTACACATTCATCACATCAAACGATTTCAACCCCTTTCTGATAATTCCTTCTTTTTTGTCTGCGACTATATACAGCACTGCTATATGTAGCACTGCAATAGGATGAGCGTACTCTCTTAAGCGTTGACACAGTTTTCTTTAAATCGAAATGTTGTAACATTTCGATCGTTGTGGGTGTTGAAATAAATTCAACGACAAAGTTGAAAATTTGTGCTGGACCAGAATTCGAACCCGGATTTCCCACTTCGGACCAGCGGTCGCCTTAACCAATTAGGCTATCCAGGCATGCTTTCCTTACAACCCAAATTCTCAGCTTCTAGCCCCCTGCCCATTGATTCCTATTTCTCGGAGTCTATGCTGGATTACCGCAAGGGAACGAGCGTTTGAATGCGTCCGCATTGAATATTTACAATTACTGATATGGTGTCCGTTCTTTTCTGACATGTCCGAAACAATAATTGAAAACTATTTTGTCACGTTAACTTATCTGCTTCCAGTATGCTAACTATTACAGACAGTGGCCTCCGCTGCAGACGTTATGTGATGTGCCGCGCTCCCCCCTGTGCTGGTTGGGCGCTCCGCTTCATCCCGGCAGGCGCAGGCCGGGGCGCGGCAGCTCATCACTTTGCATTCCGCGCTGACCTCGGCCCGCCGCTATTTCAGTCATAACGCCGCAGCCGCCGCCGCCGCTGCTCCTTTGACCCGCGCCAGACGCCGCGGGCGCCCGTCTCGCAGCGTTCGTTAATCGACCGCTCGTTGGAAGCGGCCCACTAACGTGTCCGTGCCGCAGGCAGCGATTCCACTTTGACATATCATTACGACGAACTTCACTGACGCGCTACACGCCGAACTTACCGCAGGTTAGACTTTGTTTTATTCGTGTCAAAAGCTTGTTACAAGTTAATTACGAGAAAGCTTACCAGCAATAGAATAAACAAGTGCACAAATGAGAGGTTTTTTAGGTTTTTAATTTTTCTTTATTATGGCTTTTGGGTGTACTGACCATACAGCCAGCATTTATTACAAAATGTTCAAATTTTTGTAGTGCTTATGGGACTTAACTACGAGGTCATCACTCACTAAACTTACAAACATGAACTAGCTAATATTAAGGACGGCACAAACATCCATGCCCGAGGGGGATTCGAACCCCCGACCCTAGTGGCCGTGCAGACTGTGACTGGCGTGCCGCAGAGCGCTCGGCCACCCAGCATTTATTACACTGGCAACGTTAGAAAATAATTGAAATTCTTGCAATGTATATCACAATATTAAAAGTTATCTAACATCATTTTGCCTTACAATAAAACTACAAAAATCACATTTATAAGATATGATATAAAACAATACATATTTAACAGTCCTATTGACAGACGTAATCCCAGGTGATCAAAAAGTCAGTATAAATTTGAAAACTTAATAAATGACGGAATAATATAGATAGAGAGGTAAAAATTTACACACATACTTGGAATGACATGGGCTTTTATTAGAGCAAAAAAATTGAAAAAATGTCCGCTAGATGGCGCTTCATCTGATCAGAAAAGCAATGATTAGCATAACAAATTAAGACAAAGCAAAGATGATGTTCTTTACAGGAAATGCTCAATATGTTCACCATCATTCCTCAACAATAGCTGTAGTCGAGTAAAAATGTTGGGAACAGCACTGTAAAGCATGTCCGGAGTTATGGTGAGGCACTATCAGTTCCGATCGGAAGATTCACTTGAATGCCAGTCTTGTTTAAAGAACTGTATTACAGCACCGGTGCATACACTGTTACCGAAACATTAAACACCAGATTAATCGAGGGTAAAACCTATGACCTACAAGGATTTTAGTAATCAGAGCTTGTCATCTGCTGCGACTCTCATTAATGTATTTACTCCGTCATTTTTTTTTTATTTTTTTTTTATTTTTTTTTAGTTCTAATAAACCCCATGTCATTCCAAGCATGTGTGTCAATTTTTATCTCTCTATCTACATTATTCCGTGATTTAGTAAGTTTTCAAATTTATACTGACTATTTGACCACCCAGTATAACGGAAATGCAAACAGCACAAAACAAAATTAGAGTTACAAAGACATAATTAAGGTTAAAATGTAAAATACAAAATTACTCCTACGGTTTCAAAGCTGTGTATGTTTAAAAGAAACTTGGCAGCTACACCTGCTTTTAGATTAGAACTGGTTGCCGGTGACTAAAATGAGAGTTGCATGCGTGTTGGTGCTGGCGAGAGGCCAAACGGTGGATGAGTATGAGAGCTCAATGCTCTTCGCCCTTCTGCTTGTGCAGCAGCTTCACGCCTGATGTCAAGGAACATGGAAGGACCCTCCCGTTAGGGTGTGGATATAGCTACTTTTATCACATCCGGGTGTCCCATGGTAACGGCATAACAGCCGGCTAATCCTTCCATTCCCAAGGCATCAGCATTTGAAATACCAACCCAGGTTAGATTAATTACACAGACTAAATGACACCAATGGACATCACTTCACGGTTGTTGTAATGAGAACTTTCTCTTTAGGGAATAAGAGCAGGGTATTGTTCCAATCCACAACACTCAATCCAGGATGCAACGAAAGAACACATATTTACACTTTCATTTATAACTTTTGCCATCTCACGGAAAAGAAAGACAAAATGGTTCAACAAAATGTTCAAATGTTTGTACAGCTTAAGGGACTTAACTACGGGGTCATCAGTCCCTAAACTTACAAACTACTTATGAACTACTTAAGAACTAGGACGGCACAAATATCCATGCCCGAAGGGGGATTCGAACCCCCGACCGTAGTGGTCGTGCAGACTGTGACTGTAGCGCCTCAGTCTCCTCGGCCACCGCGGCCGGCATGGTTCAACACTTCTCCAAAATATCTATATCCGTACATTGACAAATACATCTAAAATTACTTGCTAACATTCAGAGACAGCAGAGGATCGTCACAACGTGAAACTGACGGAGAATATAGGGAAAGTTCAGAGAATGGCTGCTTGTTTTGTTTCGTCGTGATATAGGTGAGACAGTGGCACATATATATACAAGAGCTGCGGTAGAAATCATTAAAATAAAGGCGTTATTCGTTGCGGTGAGATTTATCTGCAAAGTTCTTTCCCCAACTTTCTCTTCCGAATGCGGACATACTTCTTAACACCCACCTACATAAGGAGAGGACATTATCATCATATTAAATAAGACAAATGAGATCCAAAACGGAAAGATTTAGGTGTTCCTTTTTATAGCGCGCTGTTGGTTGTATGAGCCGTAGAGAAATGTCATAAAAGCAGTTCTATAAACAGTCTACCATGCACTTAAATGTGATTTAGAGTATTTAGGTAGATATAGGTAGAAATTTGAATGGAAATGACAGTATCTTGAAAGGACGGTATAAGATGAACATCAGAAAAGGCTATTCGAAGGTAATCATACGATGTTGAAGGAATCGGATATGGTAACGGGGCAACAAAAATAGTCAAGTGTTGCTATGTCGGTAGCAAAATGACTTCTGATTTTCTAAGTGAAGAAGATATAAAAATCATGTTGACTATTGCAACAAAATCAACTAATAAAAAGAGAAACTTGTTATTTAAATGTTTGGAATTTCATTCTGATAACATATATCTGGCGCATAGCATTGTACTCAACTAAAATGCAGGCGATAAAGAGTTCAGACCAAATGTTGACAGAATCTTTTGAAATTTGACGATAGAAGCGAATGCTGAGGATTATATGGGTAGATCGCGTAACTAACGAATAGGGATCGATTCGCGGGACATATTTTGAGACATTAAGGTATAAATTCAGCACTGAAGTGTGTGCGGGTAAAACTCACAGACGTAGTCCAAGAGACGAATACAGTGAGAGTAGGTTCAAAACGTTGTAGGTTGCCGTCCTCATTCAAAGAAGAAGAGGTTTATATAGGATAGGACAGCGCATAGATCTGAATCAAATCGGTCTTTTGACTGAATACCAAGGAAAACTTTGAAGGAATCATTTTGCAAACGATTCAACCCAAGACAGGCTATTTTTATCGTTACGTCAATGAAACGCTAATCACCAGGCTCCATGTACATTAAAATCTGGGCGAATTCTTATGAAACCGTAATAGCATTGACGATCACACAAAGCTTGTAATGGAAGTAAAGGTAGGTGGTGCAGGCCTTTTCATGACGTCCTTATTCGCCGAAAACGCACAGTGTTTACCTGAAACGTACACAAGTGAATCGTTATATGCACTCTCTCAGCCACCACCATACGTCACAAAAGCGTGACATTAGAAACACCCTCGGCCAACACAGTAAGTGGTCTTAGACACTTGCAACTAGTACTAAACCACCTCTTCCGCGAAAAGTGTATTTGCCTTTTTTAATACTTGAATGACTAAAAGTATAAAATGTATATAATCTTCGTAATAATTGAGAGATGGTAAAATAGTGCAATAACGGAACACGCAAATTGCCATTACTTGGAAGCGTTCCTGTTAGTTTTGGAAAGAAAAGGACTTAGACAGAAGGACATGAATTAGGGAAATGATTGGCCGAGGGCTTAGACACGGGAATCGCCAGCTTCTGGTAGGATGCCCAAATACGGGGAACGAGTGGAAGAGGTTGCAACTTATGTAGACAATCCAGCACCACTCTTTATTTAGGGCTATGTGAGCCACCGGAGGCGGTCATGTTAGGGTGCTCGTCGAAAATGTTAGCGAAAGGAAGTGTGGAAAATCAGGAATAAGCTTGATACGTTTTTCCTGTGTAACAAATATGACAGTGGAAATGTTCCAATTGTTCAAATGTTTGTATAGCTTATGGGACTTAACTACGGGGTCATCAGTCCCTAAACTTACAAATTACTTACGAACTACCTTATACAAAGGACGGCACAAATATTCATGCCCGAGGGGGGATTCGAGCCCCCGACCGTAGTGGCCGCGCAGACCGTGACTGGAGCGCCTCAGTCCCCTCGGCCACCGCGGCCGGCATGACAGTGGAATAGAGTACGATTACGCTTCACTGAACGTTTTAATCGTGTCCTCCTTACCACAAGCTGAATAGAAACAACCACCAAATAATCACCATCACAGCCTCATCCACTATTTCTGTGGAAGCTACTAGGAGAAAACTTTGTATGCTCATGATTAGTGGCTTTCAGAATAAATTCCGAGATATGACGGATTTTTACATATACCACTGCTTACTCAAGTGAACAGCTGCTTTGTCAGAAGCAGAGAATTGGGTACGCCATTCTAACGCAAGGAGAGTGTTGGCACAGACTAGTGTAATATCAGCCAACACCTGAAGACACACATCTAATCAGTGCTCAGGCCTCCTGCATATCTACAAGTTATGTCACGGAGAGAGGGTCCATGGCCCATAACAGACTGCACAACACGTTCTTTAGCTCAAGATAAAATCGGTACCAAATTATGTTCGAAACAAACTTGTCAGTACGAGGACGAAAACCTTGCAGGGTGGCATTATAAAAGAAGCAATAGAAATAAAAATATCTATAAACGCCATCAATAAAGACGGTGACTTTCAGGATAGCACGTCCTGGGATGCGGCCATCGAAAATGTGAAGCGGGCACGACCGACGTGAGACGAAAACTAATATTCGGCGAGGAGGCGAGCACCAATGACGTCACAGACAGCGCCGTCCTAGGACGAAGAGCCGCGGCGACTCGCTAGTCACTTACGATTTAACTCTGGCCGATTAGACCTCAGTTGCAAGCTCGTAGTATTTTAACCATGATCGGAACCTGAGAAGATTTTATGGATAGAAGTACAGTCCGAATGATACTTTGCATTCATAAGCTCACCAAGTAAAACTTTCCTCAACTCACTGCGCATGCACAGATGGTGCGTTTAGCTTTTTTACCCGATGGTGCAGCGATCAGTTCACATCCTCAACAGCAAGCACATTGCCTCCACGTTAGCGATTAGTGACACATTAATGTTTCAAATGGTCATTATGCAAAGAAATGGGAAAATCTAGGGCAGGACTGAGTGACAAAAAATGGAAAATCGTGTTGTGTCGTGCTCAAAACCATTCGGATCGAGAAGATGCTGGATTTGTTCGTGCTTCGCGGTGGTTAGTTCAACGTACCAACTAGCAGTTTGCATGAACAACGTCAAATTTGTGTTCGTTAAAGGAACTTGACAGAGAGGGACAGCAGACGCGTTTCACAGAGATTCAAAATGTTCAAATGTTTGTATTGCTTATGAGACTTAACTAAGGGGTCATCAGTCCCTAAACTTACAAACTACTTATTAACTAACTAATACTAAGGACGGCACAAATATCCATGCCCGAGAGGGGATTCGAACCCCCGACCGTAGTGGCCGTGCAGACCGTGACTGGAGCGTCTCAGTCCCCTCGGCCACAGCGGCCGGCTTCACGGAGATTGAATGAAAGTCGCTTAGAAACCCGTCAGAAATTTCTACATGAAGTGAATGGAGGGCAGTCGCAAGGAGTTAGCGAGATGACGTTCAGACGAAAAGTTCATGCGGTGATTGTGAATTTCAGTCCATCGCCTTCCAAGAGGATATTCGTGGCCCATGCACAAAAAAGCTGTGGTTTGTTTCCAGTGAGGAAGTTATTAAATGCGGGCGGCATCTGACAGGCGGAACGTAATATGTCTGGTAAATAAAGTTTTCTCCTTTTATTCGCCAGTTGTTAATTCTCCTCAATCTCTCAAATGTTGGATTCGCTGTTTTGTTGTTCCCATCCGTACGTTATCTGAGCTTCAGTGTGATTGCCCTCACACTGTCGTAACATTAACGCCTCAGTGCAACTTGTTGTCAGGTGCATTAGACTGAAAAGGTCTTGTGAAACTTGCTAGGCTCGTGGAAAACGAAACTGGTCGTCTACTCACTTTCCTTAGCTAAATATATAATTATATGTTTAGGTCAAGACAGCCTGAGTTGCTTGTTTGGTTGCGGTGGAGATAGGGACAGGAGAGTTGGAAAGAGAGTTTGTACACCTCTCGACTCCCACAGCTTACCACAGAATGTGGTGGTCAAGATTACAATCTTTCGCTACTACGATTCCATCCTGGAAGTGATATTGTGGAAGTTATCTGTTCTTTTCACAGCTTGACTATGAGATTCAAAAAGTTTTACAGCAACATCGACTGCTGAACTGGACACAGACCAAGTGTGCCAATTAATTTAGACAATTATTATTTATAACTAGAGGACCCGTGCGAATACTTCGCGCCGCTCGAGAAATGACAAAAAAGAAAAAAAATAAGTTTGGGTGAAAATGGAAGTAAAGTTGAATGTTCACGCCTAACTTTCCTCAGAATCAATCAATGCAAGTGTTTAAAAGTGCAAATTAAAAAGCCTTTTCCGCTGAGTGTGGTTGGGTCAAAATGAACTGCGTACCTTAAATAGAACCGAAGCTATCGTAAAAGAAACCGATTAAAATATTCAGTGCAAGGATGGATGGATACCACGTTTGAATAAAAATAAAGAATGGCGAGACTTAACTCTGATACTTGATGACAAATCTGCGAATGAATAACTTTCGTTTAAAGTAAAAAGGAAGGAAATCGGCCGGATAGTTTGGTCTGACCGACTGACTTTAGTCTTCGTAAATTCTTTTAATTTATAATATTATCCAATATTTTCTTTTGCTGAAATGTCTGCACATCTTGAAACACCCACATACCACCTTCCACAATCAGAACTATCTCGCTTGACACATCTCTGAGATCGAAATATAATAAAAAAAACTAATACTTCTCAAATACCCTCGCGCCGATAAAAAAAAAGCCTAAGGATGAGAAACAGGACGAGTAATTTTTTGTGAAGAAACAGGAGCTTCCAACCACTATAGGGGTGCTACAATTAACGACACACCTTAATAAATGTGCATTATCTTGGAACAGTCAGCCGTTACTGAACTTCTGATCACCTGCTAGCTGCTGCGTAAACACACCGGCATCTACATATACATCACTCTCTGCAGTGTACTTCTACTCGAAAAATTTTCCAATATGGCACATAATGGTCGAGATAAGACACGGTGCAGCTCCCTAGAGGTGTCCATTTATGTCGCCAGTAGGAGGATCCGCTCACTGGCAGCCTAAAATCTGTAGATCGTGTGAACGGCGCGACCTAAAGCGTTACAGACAGAAAACAGACACGACTACAGTATCAAATACCCGTTATTTCTGCGAATATATTAAAACTTGTGTGAGATATGAGAAACGAGAGCAACTTTATAGACAGTATGCTGCTGTACAAATCCATATATTCAATTTTAATATCCCTCTGTCGCCAAAGTGCATGGATGTACACACATGAAGATGTATTACGTAGCCTTATCGGCATGAGCGAAAACCTGCAGCAGCTGACAGTACGAGTACCAATAGTTATCCCACACACGAAGCAACGGTCCTTGAGCAAGTCATTGACAGACAACTCACACGTTCCATAAGATTTCTGCAAATGTTCAAATGTTTGTAAAGGTTATGGGGCTTAACTGCAGGGTCATCATTCCCTATACTTACAAACTACTTACGAACTAAATTATACTAAAGACAACACAAGCATCCATGCCCGAGGGAGGATTCGAACTTGAGACGCAGAGGCCGCACAATCCGCAACGTATCGCTCCAGACCGTTCAGCTACTCCAGAGCACGGCAAGACTTCTGCAACGGCCAGACCCTGTGTATTCACTGTCTGCGTTTATCTGCAGGTTCTTAACTCCAACGTCTGATGCAGGTCTCATGTAACGACCAACATCAGTCTTGCTACATTTCATCAGTAAAGCTCCGACTGCGTGAAATTTTTCGAACCATGACGTTTGGTATAGTGACGTTCACGCAATTTACATGAAGCAAGCCTCAGATGGTGGCGAGAAGGTGTGGTGTTTCCCACGTCGCTGGACGCTGCCCGTTATGAGGAACACCGACCACACCTTCAAGAATCGGTATCCGACATTGTCACGGGGCAGTTGCAACTTTCCACCACACCACAGTTTCCAAAATGGCAGATCAAGATATCAGATCGGATCATTCGATAAATAAAACATTATTGACGCGATCATATACGACGGTTGGAATTTAAATACTGGCAACTATTTATTCATAGCCCATACAAATATGTTTTATGTTTGTACCAGTTGCCAGAGCCTGTTCTGTTGATGGTGCGAATAGAGAGTTCTACTGCCTGTCGAATCTCTAGAACAGTTCTGTAGTGAATCCCCTAAGTGCTTCCTTCATCTTCGGAATGAAGTCAAAGTCACAAGGACTGACGTCCAGGGAGTATGTTACATTACTTCCCAGTCCCATCGACCGAACAGAGTAGCCACAGCTTGCGCTGTATGCGCCCGCGATTTGTCGTACAAAATTATGGATGCGTTGCGCAGAAAGTGTTGCCGCTTCCTTCGCAAAGCTAGTCGCAGGTGATGCTCCAAATACGAAAATTAATACTGTGTACTGTCGGTCTGCCCTGGAGGAACGTAATCCGTTACGGGTAACACCATTACAGTCGTACATGAGAATCACCATAACTTTCACCATGCTGCAAGCTCTGACTCACTTTCGACTTTCTTGGCGAATCATAATGACATCTTTTGTTAGATTGCTGTCTCAGTTTTGGCTCGAACGATGTGGCCCATGTCTCATCCAGTGTTAAGATAGGCGTAGGAAAGCCTCTCCTTTGCGCTCAGCACTCGAAGTGCGGCTGAGCAGCCTTTTAACGCATCCATTTCCTCATTTCCGTAAGTTCGTGCTGAATCCATCATGATACAATTTTTCCCATGCCCAGGCGTTCCTTCAGGAGGCAAAGAACAGTGGTATGCGCTAAACCGGTTTCATGTGCGAACTCACGAATCGTCTGGCATCAATCACTGTCCAATAACGCGGTAACAGTATGCACTTCTTCTTCAGAGACGCTAGGATGACTTGCCCGATGCATGTCTGTCAAGTTTTTGGCTTTTACCCAACGAGCTACTGTTCTGTACGGCAATGCAAATTCTCCGCACGTCTCTTGAAGACCATGTGACACTCTCGTACTGTACGAAGTCCGACACATTGAATCCTGAGCCAACCCCGTCGTTCCTGTTTCGAAAACATAGTGACACCGTTACGTTAGAGCGCTCGCTCACAAGTGACTGTGTTTCGATTGTGTGCACGCCGGTGACGTGGAACGGGCGAGTCCATTTGTTCGGAGGTAAGGTGGGTACGTCAAAAAAGTGTCCTGTCAGCGACAATACTATCAGTGTTGCAAATATTTAAGTTCCAATCCTCGTATTAAGAGGAACATGTCGCACTAATTAGCAGCATATGTATGCAGATCTCTGAAAAGTGAACGGATCGTTCTGTTTTATAATAACGGCCGCAGGAATACCGCGAATGACTATGTGATTAGTCAAATCATCAATCTCAAATACGGCTGTGTTTGTTACCAATATAACACGTATTAGGAGCAGTTATAGCAGCTATACGACCAGATATCAAGGTAGGAACAGTTGAAAACCACGATACAAATTCCTAAATCATGACGGAACCTGCAATCTGTTTGATTGTAGAAGCAGGAATGCCGTATCGTACGATTGTTTTTGGGTTTTTTGATAATTAAATTCTGTTGTTTGTAGGCATAAATGTAAACGATGATTCATCGACCGTACTACATACTTTAACTATCAAGTGTTCAGATTTGTGATCGTGGCGCTACTTCTTCCACAGTTCTGCACTGACTTCCTTTATTAAAGGTTAAGCAACATCAGTCCTTCAAAGTATATTAAAGTACAGTTTTTTTATCGAAGTCATTTGTGGGTCGAAGAAGTCATCATGGAAAACGTGTACTCTGGAGTTCAGCAAGGATCCGTCCTTGGTCTATTACTCTTTTCACTGCATATCAATGATATTTCTTCACTGATTCACTTCTGCAACTACCATCTATATGCCGACGATATCCAAATGTACATAAGTGCCTACCCTACGAACATCGATGATGCAGTAGCTGATATGAATGCAGATCTTTGCTCTGTTTCGTGAAGGGCAAAACGCCTAGGTCTCAAGTTAATAAATCCCAGGTCATTCTCACATCGCATCCAAAACTAATCAGCCAGTATTTTCGTCAAACAGTCCCTGAAATACACCTCAATGGTACACAATTACCATATCAAAACACAGGGAAAGACCTTGGAATAATTTTGGATGAACACCTAAACTGGGAAGAAAAAACAGTTGTAGCTTGCAGGAAATCGCTCTTATCCCTATATGCAATCCAAAAATTTAGAAAAATGTTTTCAACCCAAGTTAAGTAAAAATGAGTCAAAACACTTGTCTTTCCCAATTTTTACTACTGTGATGTAGTTCAACGCAGCACAAATAGTGAAAATTCGAGACGCCTCAAGCTAGTGAAGAATGATTGCATTAGGTACGTCTGTAATATATGGTTGTACGACAATGTCAGTCTTTCATATACCCAACTAGGTTGGATGCCCGCACATAAGTGGCACGATTTTCAGACCCGGTGCTTACTTCATTGATTTCTCAGCCACCAGTGCCCCCAATACTAATCTTCTCACATTAAACATCTATCATCATTGCACAACCGCAATATCAGATCGGATATGTCTATTATTTTGGCTGTTCTTCACACTACACTAAATATTTCTCCGTGTCATACTCCGTCTCAGCCATACGACTATGGGATACATTGCCACGTGATCTACGACTTACTCTAAACCATTCGACATTCTTCCTGTAACCAATTTACCTCTTCTATATTGCTTTCACCACTTTCTATCGTCTTGGGCCTGCCTCTGTTTGATGTGAATAACTCACAAGTTGTAAGAACATAACGAGGCAATTCCTAAACGATAACAAGACTGATGTTCATAATATAAAATATACTTATTGTCCTCTGAAAAGTCATTATTATTATTATTATTGTCAATATTATTATTATTGATTCTTATAAATTACCTATGTGTAATTGTTACAAATACTTTCTAGTAATAATTGTATTTTTACTGTAATACTTGCATTATACATTGTCTGTCTGTAATGTTCACTTTGAGTAAGTCTTGCCAGGTAAAATAAATGCATAAATAAATAAATATTAACCGTGAGAGTATTCAGCTGTTTTGTCGCTTTTGCCAGTTAAGTTTTACGACGTCTGGTCATAATCGTTCTTGATGCTCGTCGGTTATTTTCAGATAACTTTGGGAATTATGTTTTATCTTCTTTTGTTTACGATGTCATAACGCGGATACTGACGCTACTGAAACGTGAGACAGTGCAACCGTTTTCCTCACAGATGTTCCTACCAACACAACACTATCGAGTTGGCCTCTTTGGTTTTCTGAGACCTCTGGCACTTCACTAACCATTTTTGTTATCCTTCGTAGAGGACAAAACGCAGAATGTTCTGCCTGTAACGGGAAAGATAACGTAAATGAATTGTTCACTGCAGACGTGTCACAATGCGCAGTGTCGCCAAGTTGCAACAAGACGTACAGTATTACACGTCATGGTTAAATGGGAGCTTCAAATGTTCAAATGTTTGTATAGCTTATGGGACTTAACTACAGGGTCACCAGTCCCTAAACTTACAAACTACTTATGAACTAGCTACTACTAAGGACGGCACAAATATCCATGCCCGAGGGGATATTCGAACTCCCGACTTTAGTTGCCTTGCAGACCGTGACTCAAGCGCCGCAGTTCCCTCGGCCACCGGGGCCGGCTAAATGAGAGCATGTCCCCTATTCGTGTTTCACATGGTCACCATTCGTGCGAAGAAAGGCTTCGGCAGTCTGCTAATCCAAGACTGAAAACGTTGAAATATTTTAGCGGTCTTCTAAATACACTGACAACCATCAACGATTTGTTCCCAGAGTAAATCGACACTACATCAAAGCTACAATATATCAAAGTATACACACAAAAACATCTAATAGAATCAAGCTTATAGACCAAGCACATTCTAACCGTGAAAATTTGTTGTTGCGAAACTCTGCATGAATTTTCAACCAAATTTTTATTGCGCATTGGCTATCTGACAATGTACCCTTGGCTCCTGCATGGAAGGATCTAACATCAAGTCACGTAGAATTTAAGATAGGCCTAGGTGACACTACTTAAACAAACTTACATCACATATCCTGTAAGAAAAACACATGTATGTCTATATAACACTAGTAACGTCAGAACGGATACCAAAATAATGTCACTAGCTACTGAAAGTAAACACAGTGAAAGTTTACCTAATTTATTTAGGTAAAAAAAATATGTCTTTCTCACAATAAAAAAATTAACTACAGAATTACAAATTAGTTTGCATAGAAGCTGTTACAGTGGGAGGAAAAGAAATTAAGGTATAAAACGGTATATAAACTATATTGAGAATTATAAAAAGAACTTTCCATAATGAAATGTGCAATCGGCAAAATGGCTGGAACACAACGACTAACTCGACCAGAAACTGACAAAAGTTACAAATACATTCGACGCTGTCTCACTGTATGACCATTGTATTTCCTTTTACTGTTGGTAGTGTTGTATGCCTAAGTGCTTTGCACACATTACCGTTTGTTGAGATGACTGCAAGCTGGGTCGTTGTCACTGAAACGAACCTACCTTTTCTGTCAGGATCAATTTCTTTCCTTCGAAATAACTCCCATGTCTCAATGAAGTTGAGAATACCTAACACTTTCTTGTCTCGCTACTAGCGTGGTACGCTGATTACACAAATCAACCCACCGTGCTGCTAATACAATTCACCCGCAGGCGTTAACTATACCACTCTGTGCTTATTACAAACATACAAGAAACGTCTGCCGAACACGGCGGATATCGCACTATCTGATAACTCTTAAATAACAGATAATATCCGTTTGCGACAGAGCTGCTCTCTCCAGTAAAGTACTGAAAAAGGGTCTTATCTCTCACTTCTCCGTACACATTCTAATATGCGCAAAATGCACCCACAGCGTGCTCACATCGCCAACACATTCTGTCGCTCACTAGAAAAGCGCCGGAATAACGAAAATTCTCCGTGCCACCGAATATATCCTTACCTGTCTTTTCCCCACTTCTCGCCCCAGCTCGCGCCACGTCAGCGGATGATGATGATGGTGATGATTGGTGTTTTAGGGCGCTCAACAGCGAGGTCATCAGCGCCCGACGTCAGCGGAGACTCCGCCTACCAGACGTGCTTTCTTATGAGAGTAGGCTCGCCCACGAACCGGCCAATCACGGACCAGCTACTACAGCGTTTAGGTTCGGTCACGCTTATGAGATTGTCTCGCGATGCGCAGGGACTTTCGCTTGCGGACAGCGTCATGTTGCACCATAGTTTGCAACCAGATGAAATACATTTGCCAAGCACTGTCTGAAGTGACCTCCTAAATGACAAATTGTGACCTAAAATATTCCCTGTATGTATTTGTCAGAACTGTTAATTGCATCACCCTCGAGAAATGTTGATTATCGCACTTGCGATCGAATGCTATACTTCGGCTAACAACTACTATGAAACAAATTAATAAATGAACTAAGCCGTCAAGACATTAGTTGCAAGCAATAAACACTGTTTCAAAGTTCCGAATATGCAGGAAATATTTCTCAGTGACCTGACACTTTACGACATCATGTTATGCACATACTACTGACGATTAGTTATACACGTTTCTAAATAGCCACCGGCGTGGACAACTTACTCATATATTAACTGTAGGAAACATGAGCCTGAAACACACTAATAGTCTTGTAAAATTGGCATCACTGTAATTGTCCACACGTTCTACTTTGGAAATCACTGGCTTCCGTACCTATAATTGTTAGCTTTGTGTTTTCGTTCGATTGTAAAATAATTGATGTAGCTCCATACTAATGTGGAGATTGGGACAACGGCTGGATTAAGTGGCAACCAATTTTAGCACCTCATTAGTGCCATCTTCAGACCATCACGACATCCAGTTGCTGCTCTGTATGTGGATGGTGCACATGTGCCCATATGGGAGCTGTGCATCCTGTTAAATTCAACCGTTGTTGTTGTTGTGGTCCTCTGTACGGAGACTGGTTTGATGCAGCTCTACACGCTACTCAATCCTTAGCAAGCCTCTTCATTTCCTCATAATAACAGCAACCTACATCTATATGAAATTTCTTACTGTATACTGTGTATATACCGAGAAAAATATTTAAAAAAAAATTCCTTAAAATTACTATGCACTGCTATCAACAAATCGCTCGTAGCTGGCCAGCTACATATTGCTTCCATGATGAAACGTATGCAGTAAATATCATTATTGTGCCACTGATCTCATAAAGTAACTCATGATGCAATGGTAGTATGTGATCGAGTATTTTTGCCTGGCAAAGTAGGCATACCCTAAGTAAACAAACGCACTCGTTACGAGTAAGTCAATGCAGCTACTGAAGTGATTCAGTAGCAGTCTGTGACTCACAATTTCTGGGACGTGCTTCTTGCATATGTAACACTATGTACACAAGCAGCTACAAAAGAATTTGTGGTAAAATTTGGATCAGTTTGAGAAATAATGGAAAAAAAAAATTGATATGATGCTGATTAGCTACATTACGCATTAACGGCTTAAGACAAATCTGCAGTGTAGATTCATGAATGTGGGATGAAACAAAGGTGCAATCCTCGAATAAAAGGGTAACTAAATGATTGTTAATTCTTATAGCACATACCTAGTTGGTACAGTAATAAAAGTGCAAAAAAAAAAAAAAAAAAAAAAAAAAAAAAAAAAAAAAAAAAAAAAAAAACAATACTGGTACAGGAGTGTCCCTTGGTGGCGGCGCATATAACTGTTGGAAACTATTTTGGCGGCGACTTTGTCAATAACTCATAATGCAAATGATTTGGGAGCTTCCTCTTTTTAACTATTTTTGGCCAAAGAGCTCAGTAATATTACCCGTTACTTAATAGCGGCTGTACTGACTAGTCCGAGGAGCTCTTTAGGCGAAAGACAATAATTCCGGGCCTGCGGCAGCTTACGTCTCTTCCTATTCAAGTGTGCTCTACAAAGACCAATACGTCAAGCACTAGAAACACTTAAAACTATCGTTTACTTTCTTGTTTGCACAGATTTGTTCCGGTTTGCTCGTACATCACAAACAGTTTTAGCTGTAATCTGCCTAATTGACTTATTGATGAACTATGAATTTACCCAAACATTTAAACATAAGAACTCATTAATACCACTTAATCTAAGCATTGAAAAGCGTAGGTATTTGGCAGGTCACCTGTCACTCATAGACACACATAGATCTATTTGCAGTGACGTATACAGGATGATCATAATTAAACTTTCAAAACGCTGTAAAAATAACACCACCGGTCAGAATGATGTCAAATTGCCACGGAATACTATCGGAGATGAGGGAAAACGAATCGCAGAATAAGAATAGATAGTGTGAACATCGATAAAGAGATAGCGTTGTAAGGATAATCTATATTAATAAAAATGAATTGCCGCATGTATGAATGCGCATCACTTGAGAATGGCTTCAACGATTTGGCTGAGCTTTGTATAAGAGAAACTTTTTGTAAAATCTACCGAAAAATATCAGTATTTGATAAAAACTGAAAGTACGCTTCCAGCTCGAATCATTTTTCAGATTCCGCAACAATCATCTTATTCATTTGCTACTCGCCTAGCGACCAAATACGCTGTAACGGAGCAAACATATATGCCAAGGAGGTTAGATTAAAGGGACATGGGGTTTTCTATGCTGATAACAGGCATTGCTTACAGCCAGGGAGCAATTAGAAAAACTCAAAGTACGTTTTCAGACGGGTACAGTCGCGTATTAAAAAAAATCTTCAAATGTTTGTATAGTCTATGGGACTTACCTAAGGGGTTATCAGTCCCTAAACTTACAAACTACTTATGAACTACTTACGAACTAGGACGGCACAAATATCCATGCCCGAGGGGGGATTCGAACCCCCGACCGTAGTGACCGTGCAGACCGTGACTGAAGCGCCTTAGTCCCCTCGGCCACCGCGCCCGGCCGCGTATTAAAAATGAACCTTAATCATTATAATACAAAATCCTTCCTAAAGCTAGTGACAAGCCTATGCACACAAGTTTAAAGCAGCCAGACAGATTTAACATGAAACGTTGTTTCTTTAGAAGCCTCTACGTATTATCACAGTCTAACTTACGCAGTAGTGATACTCACTGCTGTTAAAGTTGTTAACAACTGACAGCTGCAACGGCAAAGCGCTCATAGTAATTTAATAGTGGTCGACCACAAATAACAAATGAATCCTACATCAATGCCTAAGGTATACGTGCACTAATATGTTTGGGTGTACAGGTGTGATGCATTTAATTGTGTAAGCCTATCTACCACGGCAAGGTCGTAACACATAGGATGGAAATTCGGTTTTAGTTATTTGGAGGCAAAAAAAAAAAAAAAAAAAAAAAAAAAAAAAAAAAAAAAAAAAAAAAAAAAAACTCATAAAAAGCATCAATCCAAATCGGACTCTTAATTTCCGGGTGATTGGCGCAAAACATGTTCAACGTGCTGTCCACCGTTTTCTGCAACAATTAGTGAATCGGCATGTGTCGAAGTGTTTTCTGGGTCAGGTTCAGAATGTGTTGCGCAATGCGTACCTATGTTCGCAATCGGAACTCTGAACCCAATATCTTGTAGGTAGCCTTACAACACAAAATCGTACGAATTAAAATCAGGTGTTAGAGACGGTCAGGCTGTAGAGAAATGGCTGCTGATAATCGTTAGATTTCCGAAATGGCACATTAGCAGCTGCTTAACTGCGCCATCTAGCATAAAAATGATCCCATCCACACACTGGAGATCTGGAATGACGTGGTTTCGCTTACCAGTGACGGTGCAGGTAAGAGAACCAGAAGCACATGTCTCTTCCTAAACATATGGCCCTATGATAAATGATGCTGTAAACCCGCACCATACAGTGACGTTTTCAGGATGAAGTAGTACTGGTTGATTTGCGTGCGGCTTTTCTGCTGCCCACATTCGAGAAATCTGTGTGATGACATATGCTATCAGATGGAAAGGGGATTCGTCTGTCCAAAAAATTTTCCGCGGTCATTAATCGTCCACTTCCCTATGACCAAGATATTCAAAAGCAAAGGTCTCTCCTGCTGGAAGCAATTCCTGCACTCCTGGGTAATTTTGAACTCATACCAAAGAAGGACGTTTCGTATGATTTTTACGAACCGAGAAAATAGGTTTGTTTCGGCAGTTCTTCGATCATTACACGTTTGCAAACCACACTCCACTCTTGCATTGCTGTGGACTCTTCATCCAATGACGTCGAATCAATTCGTTGCCTCCCTCTACCAGGTTGCACAACAAAGGAGCACGTCTTTTCGAATTTCCGAATCATTTTCCCCAAACCCATGGCAACCAATTGACCAACGCCTGTTTTCATACCCCGCAGTGCCCGGAACTTCTACAGAGCGACGTGTGCTCAGTCATCAATCTTGTAAAGCAGCTCTACTAGCATAGCGCGATCATTGAGACAGTCATGGCGAACGTCTCGTAATCGAAATGTGGAAAAGCCTTGTACCCGGCATGTTTATACCAACTTCATTGGCTCTTACGTATGTTAGGTGCTTTCATTTTACGTATTCTGAGATTACAGCGCCATATATATTGATCAATTTTCACATTACTTATTCTGCATTACGTTTTCTTCATCCTCTCGTAAAATTCCGTTGCAATTTAACGTCATTCTGACCAGTGGTGTTTTTCTGCAGCGTTTTGAAAGTTTAATTATAATCACACTGTACACTGGGAGTCAGGCTTCCCACTCCTTTTGCCGAAATTCGAGGCCAAACCAATAACGTGACAACGAATTATGGACAGTAGTAGTCAAGAACGACCGATATGACAAACCCGGATTGGACCGCTGTAGCTGCTCTTGAAAATGACGGCAAAGCAGAAATTCGTATAGCGCACATAATAAATATAAATAACAATGATGAAAATGTAACCTGGATGGCTGTGATGTTCAACGACGAAAGGACCATAACTGTATGCTCTTATTTAATCATGCACTTCCGCCAAAATCATAGTTAAAACATTGACTTAAATTATTGTAATCATAATTATTATAGACCGATGCACGGGTTCATTTCCTGGTCTACGTAAAAAAATTTTAATTGTGTTCTTCAGGCGACATTCATTATCACTCATAAAATTGAGGCATTATCTGTCTCAGGAATGTGTACGTACTGATATAAAATATTGCAGTTGTTCTATGTAAGAGAAAAACAAATTATCTATACTAAAACAAAGAATACGTTAATAAAAGGAAAAGTACTGTTCGTCTTTATTGTCACTGACTATTCCTTTTAGTGTGTTGCTGTTTTCAAATTCATTCACTTAAGCATGCAAATAGAATTTGGTGCATCAATGAGATAATAATGTCGAAAAGTGTGTCAGTACTATCGGTGTAAATAGATTACTCTTATCTAAATTATGACGAAGGTTCACAACCTCTCTGCAGTTATTTTGCGTTTGGTAAGTTCCTAAGAATAGTAATTCCAACATTGTTATAAATCAAAGCTGAAAATGATGTACATTCGTCTTCTAAACATGTACCAGGTGGTTACACAGTTTTTATAGGTTAGGTGACCTTCTTATGCAACTGTAAATTAGCCCACTTGAGATAAGATGCGTTTCGTATTATTTTAAAGCAACTTCAGTGATCAACTGTACGGGATTTTTATTTTATTATTATTTACGTAATTTGTTTAGTTTTTACTAAATTCGATCGATAACAGTTCTCATGCAATGGGATTATTTAATTCTGAATAAAAAGAACTATTAAAATTACTCAAATATATTGTTCTTGTCCTCTTCATGTATGCTTTGTAGCACACTGCTACTTGTTGTCACTATTGACATGTACACTATTGTGTATGTATGTGTGTGTGTGTGTGTGTGTGTGTGTGTGTGTGTGTGTGTGTGTGTTAATGTAACACAGTGTACGTGTGTTATCATCCCCTCTTCGGTATGTGGCGACAACTATGCGTACTTCTAGTCATCTCTTCGTAATTACATCTTACAATTAATAAATGGTATCTACCAAGTAAGGAAATACCGCTTATTTACGTTACGTAATTCAGTTCCTGCCAGTGGATCGAAAAACATTTGTCTTTCATTAGAAAAAACAATTGGTTCCACCTGCTTTGTCCGGGGGACCGTTAAAAAAAGTTATTCAGCTACGAGATACGAAATAAAGGTTTAATTTGGACGAATTCAATTACACAAAAGACCTGTTCCGAGTCTACATCGACAAGATAAAGTTCGACTAGCATGTGGAGGTGTGTATGAGATAGCCTCCCGTGGGCGATCAGTAATATATTGTGTGGTTCCAGTTCACGCTATCGACTGGTAAAATTGGGACGAAGTTTTGCAAAACAATGCGATCGTTCAGAATCCAATTAAACCTACAGTCTGCCCAGTGCGCACTTGCTTACAGAGAAGCTGCGTAGGTTTCGCAGGACTACCAACCAATGCGTTTGCTTCTCCAGCAACCTAATGGAGCCACACCAGTACACGAAATTTTCTGCATAATTGTGATGTTAAATAGCTAAACGATTGGAAAGTGTCCCTATTGTCAAGTCTATTTGATTAACTTTCATAGAGAGAAGAACGGAAAGATGATTCTCAGGATACAAAGAAACACAAGGTTGGAGGAGAGATCAACATCATTTATATCGTCAGGCGTAACGTCATAATTAGACAAGATCACCTCGTTACAACGCGGAAAATATGAACAGCACAATCAAAGACTGAAAATAAATTTTTAAATTTTAATACCAGATCTTTTAATTGTTTATTGCCTGGTTATTTCATTTCGAGCTTTGTCCGTTACATTAAGCCAACGGTAATTGAAAACAAAATTTGTTATGAGTGGATGTATTGAATGTGAATAATGCAGATATCAGTAAATGTCGTAACTACTTCCGAGTTTTGCATTTGGGCCATGTTTACGTCACCAACACTTAAAACCTTTCTTAGGGGGAATATATTTTAATGTGATGGGGTAAAATATATTTTAAAATTCTTAAAAATCTAAGTCTTATTGCTGTTATAGTCTTTTACAAGATTCCGTAAATGATGTAAAATTTTTAGTTCAAAATAGCTGAAAAATGATAGTGTTAGTAGTTAACTAGCCGATAAGCCATCGTTTCCCAGGTATTTACTACGTTCAGTTAGTCCCTCTTCTCTTTTTCTCCGTACCTCCTCCACTCCCATGTTCACACTCTCCTCCCCTTCCCCCGTCTGACCTTTCACTCCTCCTTTCTCGTCTATTTTCGCTCTCGCAATCTATTTCCTCCTCTTCCTCCGATGAAATGTGACTAAAATCAATCCCAGTTGGGATCCCCCTTTGCCCCACTATCAGCTTGTCTGATAATTGGCTGAATAGAACCGCGACTCTTCTTGGGCGGGATCTCAAACAGCCCGCTCCACTCCTCGGAATGGAGAATGAATAGAATAAGTTTAAGTTTTAAGTCACTATGTTTGTTAACATTGTCAACAGTTGATGACCGTGATGTGCCATTGAATATAAACACGGACAAATCAAGTCAGTCTAGATCGCCAATGTTATTACATGATTCCTGGTTTCGACTCAGAACGACGTATCTTTTGATTATTTATGTGATTAAAATGCATTTTGCCCACAAATTAATTAAGAGTCGAAATTAGTTATGAAATAAGAAAATTATTCATCTTGACTGAAGATTTATACTTTGCCATAGAAGCAACCAAGATCCATTGTTATCGGTGAAACAATGTGGTTTGTTCAAGCGTACTTGCCGTCATGTATCATGCGATAGCTTGCGGAATATAAAAGGATACAGAATCGTGACAACTTTCAGGGTTATCGGTCAAACGATAAGACGTCTTTTGAAAGGCGTCCCCCCCTCCCACACACACACCTTGCGCCGTACTAAATTTTATGTAGACAGTTGCCTTTCCCTTGTTTTGAAGGTCACATTTACAAATTTTCGTCAAGGTCGGTATAAAACTATAGATTAACATGAGAAACAAACTGAAAAACAAAAGTGAACTTGAAGTAATTTATCCATTTCAGCAACTGTTCAGGTCATAAATTAATAAAATTCAGCAACCAGTTGCTTGTGATTATTTATTTTTGACGACCGGTTTCGGGCGTTTGATTGCCCTTTTTCTGGTCTCTACACAGACAACCAAGTGCATTAGTATACAGTAAACGCTATAAAACGTACAAAAGTCGGTTACAGAAATTTGAAGCAGTTTCGAACCAAATAGACTGTAATAAAAGATATGTTCATATAATGGGATAAAATTAACACTTACATGTTATTATTGTTGCTTAATGAATGTACATTCTATTAGGAGAATCAACACTAAGTGCAGAGATTATGCAATGAATAACAATCAGCTGCTAACAGCTGTTCAGTATTGTCACGTGCAAAACTGCAGATACTCCGAAATTCGAAGCCTGGTCGTTAATAGAGGATAACATTTTACACTTAGAACCCTTTGATTGCTAACACAAGCGTACACTCTGTACAGCCTTCCTCCTACTTATTTATAAACAGAAAGAATTTTCTGGAACTTACAATACCGGGTGATCAAAAGGTTAATATAAATTTGAAAACTTAATAAATCACGGAATAATGAAGATAGAGAGGTAAAAATTGACACGCATGCTTGGAATGACATGGGGTTTTATTAGAACAAAAAAGGTTCAAAGCATTTCCAATAGATGGCGCTTTATCTGATCAGAAAATCAATAATAAGCATACCAAATGAAGACAAAGCAAAGATGTTGTTCTTTACCAGAATATTCGATATGTTCACCATCATTCCTCAACAATAACTGTAGTCTACAAATAATGTTGTGAACAGCACTCTAAAGCATGTCAGCAGTTATGGTGAGGCATTGGCGTCGGATGTCGGTCGATCACGATACACTTGCGACTTCAGGTAACCCCAAAGCCAATAATCGAACGGACTGAGGTCTGCGGACCTGGGAAGCCAGGCATGACGAAAGTGGCGGCTGAGGAGAAAATGTTCAAATGTTTGTAGAACTTATGGGACTTAACTACGGGGTCATCAGTCCCTAAGCTTACAAACTACTTATGAACTACCTAAGACTAAGGACGGCACAAATATCCATGCACGAGGGGGGATTCGAACCCCCGACCGTAGTGGCCGTACAGTCCGTGACTGGAGCGCCTCAGTCCCATCGGCCACCGCGGCCGGCGGCTGAGGAGAGAGTCATCACCAAACAAGGCCCGCAAGAGATCATTTACGCTTGTAGCAATATGAAGAGGAGCGCCATCCTGCATTTTGGTTCTAATAAAACCCCACGTCATTCCAAGCATCTACATTATTCCGTGATTTATTTAATTTTCAAATTTATACTGACTTTTTGATCACCAGGTACATGAAACATAAGAAACATGTAGAACATTCTAGAAACAGTAAATATAAAAAACTAATTTTTCTTCCAGGGGCGAGATTTGAACTGGAGACCGCAAGGACAGGGTCTCAGACGCTAACCACAGCACCAAGTGTTGCGTCTGAAGACTCACCGCATTACAGCACTTGCTGCGTGAACAATTTGGTCTAAAATTATTTGAGACTATTTGCTTTGAACGATTTTTGTTAGTGAGCTGAATTGTGTAATAACTCACTGCTGTGCTTATTAATTGATGTCCTGTAGCTATTTCATGCATTCTGAAAACCTGCCAGTAGATGTGAATAGCTCAGTTAATTAACAATTTTCCCAAATATCTTCACATATTATGATTTCCTTTGTTTCCATCTAATGAGTTGGTAGAAATCATTGGTTTTTATTAAGTTAATACGAAGATCAAGTCTGATTCAGGCAACAGCTTCCATTTTGTTTCTAAATAAAGTGATAATTATTAACGGTGCATGAAACACAGTTCATAAGATGTCTCTAGGTTATGGTCATAAAATATCAGACTGTGCCTTGTAAAAAAAGACAATATTATAAAAAATGGGAACTAAATGGATAATCAATAAATATTATTACTTTTCTCATATAAGGACTTCAGAGAACGAAGGTGGACTGTTGCGACTCAGAAAACGACGAAAATTCCATTCTAAAAACCGTTTTACGATACGTCAGCAAAGATCACAAAACACATTTATCTTTTAACACAAGCATTTTTCAGATGAGAGAACTGTTAATTAGTATGAAATTCTTTGAATTTTCATGAACTACTGAATATAATGAACACAAATATTTTCTATGGGAATCAATTCTGCCTACCTATTCCAAATCCAAAGATCATGGAAACCGCCGCGTGGGTTTAGTTGAGTGGTCTGGAGCGCCACGTTGCGGATAGCACGGCCTCCCACTTCGGAGGTTATAATCCTCCCTCGGGTATGGATGTTTGTATTCTGTTCAGTATAAGTTAGTTTCTAAGTTTAGAGGAAGGTTACCAGACGTCCTGCTTTACACGGATATGTCCTCTTTTTTGGACACTAAAAAGGTCTGGCCGGTTTTGTAGGAAAATGGGAAAAGGTCCTCTTTTTGCGTTATGCGACTGTGTCAACTTGAAAATACATAAATACAACTCTCTGAAGTGTCACAATCACTACATCTAGATAATTTAACCGTTCTTCAAACAATGAGATTTTTCCTAGAATTCTCTCTTCTCTATACGACAGCTGCACAGAGGTAAATCTACTTTAGAACAATTGAAATAACTGGCGTGGCAACTGTCGCGGAATAGGAGCTGCGAGAGATAGCCAATTAAGAACACAGGTGTGCAACAATGCAAGAATCAAAGAATTTCACGTTAGAACGATTATTTACAACTGCTTAACTCTCAGTTGTCTCTTGGTGCTGTGAAGGGAAGCAGTGATAACGTTTCATCGAAATCATGGCAAAACGCAAATGTGTCTACGAAAACGATTTCTTGACTTCAGGCCCGGAAGAAACATCTCCGGGCCAGAACGTCTTATCTGCACACCTGGTACATTCTATTCAATTGCCAACAAAGGTATGGTTTATTATCTTGCAACAGTTTGTGCATGAACACCAATTATGAGAGTGGAAATTCGGTAAAAATCGTTCAGTGTTTATGCCCTCAATCATTTATAATACAGCGTGTAATTATTATTTTGCAGCGGGGGTTGAACCTAGAAGCTCACCAAAACACGGGTAAACACAAAACGGGAGTTCAAACTGTCGCATCTTCCTCCAAAGTTGATGACTTTTTTGCAAAAAAGGATTCTAAACGTAGTGATCTGGTACGTGCAGCTGAAGGCGCCGTAACTTTTTACACGGTCAAGCGTCACCAAAGATTGTAATCAATGGACTGTACAGAAGAATTACAGAACGTGTTATTCAGAGACTCAAATGTAGGTAAAGAAAGTCATGTGCTCGCACTAAAACAGAAGCAGTCGTTAATTCAGTATTGTGCCCTCACTCTGTTAATGTGTCTATTGACGTTTTAAAGGGTATTTCATGTTTTGGTGTTGCAACAGACGGCAGTAACAAAGGTTCTACGAAACTTATTAATTCTCATTTAGTACTATGACATAAAATCTGAAGACATTCAAACATAGGTGATGGAATTTAAAAGTATTCCAAATCAAAAAGCTGGAAGGATTTCATCTTACATTTGCGATACTCTTAGAAGTACAGGTATTGATAGCAAATGTATTGCTTTCTCTGGAGACAATACCAATACCATTTTCGGCGGAATCAGTGGCATTGGGAAGAGGTCGGTAAATAACGTTTTCACCCACATGAAAAACAAATGATAGCGTAGCAGGAGTAGGCTGCCCTGCTCACGTTTTACATAGCTGTATTCAACATGGTATTGATGCCGGACTCACTTTAGATGTTGATTCCACAATATTAAAAATATTTAATTGTTTTTCTGTTTACCCAGTACACACTAAAAGTCTTAAGGACTTTTGTGAATTTGTAGACATACAATATAGGCAACTACTGGGTCATTCTAAGACTAGGCGGCTGTCTCTTTTCCCTTGTGTTACAAGAGTAATTGAAATGTATACTGCACTGAAATTATATTTCATGTCTCAGGATGAAATTCCAACTTTGATTAAAGTGTTTTTCCAAGATGAGCTAAGTGAACCACGATTATGGCTTATTCATTCTCTTATGTCATTGTTTCAACATAATGTTTTAGCTCTAGACAAGAATAAAATTCACTTATAGAAATGATACATATTCTTGAGTGTGTATTGAATGTTCTTCAAGAAAGACAGTTACAGAGTTTCACTTCTTTGAAAAGAAAGGAAATTTTGAGAAAAAAGAGGAATGAAGGTTGTGATTTTAAATGCGATATGCTAGATGACGCATGTGTATGATGTAACATTTAAATGTCTTAAAAATGGTTGGTTCAGTATCAAGAGTTTTTTGTGTTAAGGTTGATGGGTTTGATGGATGTTCCATTGGGAAGATGTTGAAGAAACAATTCTGTATCGAAATGATAAGCTTAATATTAAAATTGATGACATACAGTCCTTTGACCAGTTCTGTAATTTTCAGAAGTTTTTGACAAATCAGACTACTGTCAATGGAGGAGATCAGTTGTCAAATGAAACCGGGTGTAAATATTTCCAAGAGACAAAGAATATTGCTTGTTTTCAGAGCTGCTTAATACGGCAGAATTTTTCTTTGCTATACCCAGTCACAATGCCAGTATGGAAAGGATTGTTTCACTAGTAAAAAGTTGGTGGACCAAAGACAGAAACAGACTCAGTGTTGAGTCTATTAAGGGAATTATAAGTCTGAAGTATAATTATAAATATTTCTTTTGTGTATAGTCTTAAGATTATTTGTTCTAAGACAATAAATTACCTTCAGAAATTGGGTCATCAAATAAAATATGAGAGTACTGCAGGGTATAATGATACACATGAAAAAGACTAGTTTACTCACTATGATTCTGTTACTGTTTGTATTAAAATCTGTCTCATATTATTGTAACGTTGTATGATTTAATATACTGATATGAAATGCTTAAGCAGCAAATCGTACAGTGCCGCACACATAGTACAATTTGAACCTCTCCCCTTTATCTGTAGGCTTTCTCAAGTGGTGTGCACCCAAAAATAAAACGCTCAATGTATGTCGTGTTGGGGCTCGGCAGAATGTGTGTTGTCTGCGTACCACACTTACGAGTTTAAGATCGAGTTTCGTTGCACATAAATTAAAACCTTGTTCACAACTTCATAAAAATGAGGTCAGATGCCAAAGTTACCATTGCTATTTCACCATGCGCCTGTATAGTACCAAAGAAACAGAACTACAAAAAGAGTGCTTGGATATAAATGGATTTGAAGCTTTTGTCCTAAAAACTGAGTAGTTTCTAATAACATTTTACGATATTTTGTACAGTAAATAGAAAGTTTATTTCATTCATTGCTTTTTTCCCCTGGCTATTACATATTCCATTCACACATTACAGGATAATCATGTATATAGTCATGTCGGTCTGGTCCTAAATGGGCACATGGCTATTTCAAGGAACAGTTGGATAATTTTTACAGCTATTTTATTGTTGACGATTTTGCAATTAAGAATACTATGGTTTCCATAAATGATGCATAGAAAAAAAATTAAAAAAGGTGAAAGCAGAGGTGATCAGCAAGGTGTCAAATAATTCTGGAAAACTCTCATTCAGGAGGGTAGTGGTTGAAATCCACGTCCGGCTATCTGGATTTAGGTTTTCTGTAATTTCCCTAAATCACTCCAGGAAAATGCCAGAATATTTCCTTTGAAAGGGCACGGCCAAATTTCTTCCTCATCCTTAACCAAAAAGGGACTGATGACCGTAGTAGTTTGGTACCTTCAAAACCTCTAAACCCCTCCCCTGAAAACAACCAACCTACGAAGTGTGAAAAAATCTTCAGCACTTAAAACGAAAATTAAAAGTGGTGAAATTATGAAATGTTAGCACATCACTGCTATGTAGTAATCTAATTAGTTCTACAGGTGTCAATATTTAATGCTTCTTAATTTGTAAGACGATAAACAAATACCGTAATATCCATTATATGTGGTACAAACAAGATTCTTATAACACAGGACAGCCACCAGTACAATACGATTTTATCACAGCCTCAAACTTAATTTTTTTGTAATTCTCATTCTGTATATTTGAAGACTGTATGAAAACAGTATACCACATCATTTGAAAATGAACGTAGAGATCGTTGAAACTGGCTATGGAAAAAAAGGCAACAACGGCTATGGTAATTGACCTCATTTGTATGAAACCTTTAAAAATTATTTACCATTTATATTTATGAACCGTAAAAAATATCTTTTTTCGTGTCTGTTAGGCCTACAGCACTAGGCCTATATATTTCCAATTACATTAAGTAATTAAAACTCCAAATGCAGCTTTAGCCGACAGTTTCATTTTATTATTATGGGCACCTATTTCGCTTTGAGTGGCATAATCAAGTAATTCTGATAATATGAAAATTTCCGACACATCAAAAAATCACAAACACCAACAAGATTCCAACTGCAAATATTACGAAAATTATAAATTAAATGCATGTATCCGATACGGAATCGTTGATTTATCTGTAAAGGAACTGTCAAACGGTAATTACGAAAATCTATATAAAACTAATATATAACTAATATTGCTCCAGTAAAAATGTAGGAGTATAAAATAAACAGCTTGACAGTATCAAAACCACCGATATGTATGGTTGTCAAGACCATAAGGCGTATGTAACTACATGTATTGATAAATGTAACTTATAGTTAGGTATAAAATTCGATGTATTATACAGAAAACAATCACATTTTCACAGATAACCTGATGATAACATTCAAGCTGAAATAGATGCGTATAGATAGAAATTGCCTTATAATGCAGCATTTGGAGTTTTAATTACAAAATGTCATATAAAATGTCGTTTCACAAATTGAAACTATTTATTTGCAACGCAAACAGCGTCATAATGAGGCAACAAAATAAATTTGAAAATAATTGGCAATATTTCTTAATTTTAGGATCACATAGGATTGGATGTGGACAATTGGAATTATAATAACAAAGCAAGTCTGCTTTAATTAACATCGATTTATGTCTTTGTATGACTAAGGCACATGAATTAATGAAAATTACCCATGTAATTCCGTCTGTAAAAATTAAGAACCCAGTATCAGAACAGCAAAGAACTGCTCACTTGAAACTTTATTCGATCTAAATGTATCTTTAAGACCTTGGAGGATACCTCAAATCTAGATGGAAGACTGTTTGGAAAAACTATGACAAGTTTCGTAGTCTGTGCAGCTCTCAACTGCAAAGTAAAACGAATGCAAGATGCACCAAATAAAACGCAACACTAGGTGTGTATTGTATCATACAAAGTGTGAATTGCTCAGAGGCCGGATAGCGCAAACACAAAGTGTGGAAAGTTACTTAAAAGTATAGCAAACGCACCGTGCCCAGTGCTGCGTCTGAAGCTCCGCAGAACCGCCTCGACAGCAGTCTACTTCAGAATTTCGTACCTCCCTCCTCCACAAAAATCCTCTTGGAGGGCCGTACTCCAGCCAGAATTTTACTACAGTTACCAGCGCATTCTGTCGACACAAAATTAAGCTTTCTTCCATAGCCAGTCAGCCATAGGTTTAGCTCCAATTTATTAAACTAAATATAAATGACGAAAATGTCGCACGTGACTGGAAAGTCACAAAATATTTTCATGAGACGTCATTGTAGATGTAAAAATTATAATCTACCTTCATGTCAGTTAGGTAAATGTCGAATAACCTATACCACCATTGAAAATTTTTGTATGACTCTAGAAAAGCCTGGTAAGCCTACACGAGGGTGATCTATTGTATTGATTTCCTCTTACCTCGACTACCTGAAGGATGATCACTACCTATCAAGAATTCTCCAAATATGTCCCAAATAGCATCGTGGATGTATATGAATTTCACTACAATGTGTTATATGTGGTGGCGTGTGCACTCTGCAATGTCATGCAAGAGTGTTACGTGAAAAGTTTGGCTGATCACTTCAACCCCATGGTACAATGTTCGTTTCCCAGTGGTGATCTGTTTGTAGGAACCTTGCTCCCTCTTGATACAGTTCTTATTCTTTGGAACTTGGTGGATTTATTGGGTCTGTTCTGTCCAGTACGTTTACCAGGCATCAGCATCATTAAACATTTGGTGCTCTGTCTGCGCTTTCGACATACACATGCAAGCTCGCAATCGATCTCTACTATTTATACTCGAAACTTCCACATTTTTGCAAGTAGAATGCTTTAAAAATCGCTTTAAAACTTTGTACGATCTGTTTTATCCACTGAAGTATTATACATATCCATACAACAGTGATCTGATTATAATAAAACTTTCGTGAATTATTGTATGCATATTGAGAAAGGCTTCTGAATTTTTACACCTATTCCCTATCCACCTCTCTAGTGCTGGAACAGAAAAGACATGAGCGCGTCAAATTCTTTTGAGTACCTACACCATATTCAGCTTCGTGATGTTCTGTGTTTTAGGTTGAAAGACGTCAAACAGTCGTTCTTTTCAGTCTTTCATTATCAAATCAATATGGAGTATGTGGCAGAGCCGGGGATGTTATGTGAACTGACATCATAATCTATAATCATAAAACCCAGTGGCCCTCGTTAATCATCATCTGGTATTGCAGATTTAGTTTGCTGGTCATCATAATAACCCTCATCATCATTTGAGAATGATTACTCCTTTCACCGTTCAGTTTGGAGCATAGTCCCCCTAATAAAATACCTCCATGATCCCCTAGTCAATGCTATCTTTGATGCGTCGTCTCTAGTTAGACCTGTTACTTCAAAATCATTCTTGATTGAATCCAAGAACTTTACCATTGTCTTCCACGATTCCTCTTGCCCTCTACTGCCAAACCATGTCTTAGGCAATCTTGCTTTTCCCATGCGCTTAACATGACACCACTAACTCAACCTTTTCGCTCTGCTTCATCTATGGTGTTCATTCCCAGTTTTTCCTTTATTTCCTCACTATGGAGACCATTATGCCATTGTTCTCATCTATTAATACATGCAATCAAAAATGATCAAAAGTTTGTAAATCTATGGGACTTAATTGCTTGGTTATTAGTCCCTAGCTTATAAACACGTAAACTAAGTTAAAATAAACTAAGAACAACACAAACACCCATGCCTGAGGAAGACGGTGAACAGCCGCACGCACCGCAGAACAGTGTGTTAACGTATACGGCTATTCAGCTGCGGCAGCAGCTATCATCCCTTCTACTTTCATATATAGGGTGTTTCACTAAGTGTGTTTGCCTCTGTAACTTATAAAATAATAGGTGACGGCAAATTTTAATGCGGTTGGTCAAAACAATAAATGTTACACTTTCTGCGGAGCTAGGAACATAGTTTATTGTATCATTTTCCAAAGAGTTACAGCACAACGATATAAGAGCAATAGTGTTTTTCTATCGTGCATTGAAATCGTTGAAACCAGCTGCGTCCAAATCAATTAAACTGCATTCCTATCACTGTTAGTTTGGGAGCTACAACCCTTCAAAGTTTCAGGGGCAGATACCACACGCTGTACATAATACATGGCTGTGTGGTGGGTGATGGATGTTATGGCGGTGGGAAGTTGATTAACATGAGATGTTCAAATGTGTGTGCATGTCCCTCAATGCATAATGCAATGCGCCATCGAAAGGATCTGCAGACGAGATGTAACATCGCCGGTGTGACGGAGCGATATGCGTCCTCGATGCGCCGTTTTAGATCACTTGGGGATGTGGGCTCAGTGACTTAAACACGATCCTTTAGGTATCCACACAAAAACAAAACTACTGGTTAAATCGGGCGACCTTGCTACGTGATGAATCGTGACAATGTAACTGACTTCCGAGACTCTGGTAGCAGTCTCTCGCTTCCCACAGCCAGGGTATAAGCGCGATGGTACGGAGGGATGCGTACCAAGCCCGTAAATTCCAAGACACGTGACTGGATGCCAAAATAAATGCGTCATATTATTGCTAAGACAAGGCGATTGGTTTCGAGTTGGATCTATATTGCTGTAAGAACTTTTATTCTTGCCAGACTGGCGCTGACAGAGTGTGTTGTTACCGAGTCCAGGAACACCGTGGGAGCAGTTTAAATGGCCCTGAATGCACAAAAGCTGACATAGGTGTCCAGACTTGGAAATATTTGTTAATTTTAATAAGCAACAACTGAAGTTATATATTTTGGATTTTGCGAGTACATGTTTTAGCCGCAGAAGGCGGCAGAAGCCAAAGGTGTCGTCGAAACAAGTCTGATGATGGCAGTAACCCAGAAACGTACACGGCACGGTCGTCGCCCTGAGACCATCTACCAGTGGTATGCAGAGCCTTGGAGCTAGGTGTACGCAAGTGGGACACGCCGGACAATACTTCAGCAGAAAAGCAGTAATTAAAGGCGCTGCACTGGGCAGTGGGCGTTCGGCGACATAGAATGCTATGACGAGAACATCTCAACGACAAATGTCACCGCTGCGACGTAACAGGGCAGCGCGCCACCGACAGCAGGCGTCGAAGTGAGGACATTCATCCGGCGTGGCTCTCGAATACAGCCACTCCATTCAACTCCTCTGATGTCATCATGTGGACTGGGCCGGAGGGGGATCCCACAGCGAGCACCGCCAGACTCCACGACGCCGGTAAGCAGCGAGACGTCATCAAGCTACATCTGAGCTGAGTCTGTGCCGTCAGGGCGTACAGCAAAGCAGCGCGTGTCTCCATCGGCAGCGTCGTGCGACATGGTGGGGTGAGGACCGCCGTCAGCTCGACTCAGCGGAATCCGAGTACGTCCGCAGGCTTGCCTTGTGCCTCAGCTGGCACTTCTGCATGCCACTCGCAACGTCTGCCCCAGTCGCTGGCAGAGGAGCCAGAAACCACGAGACACTAATACAGAAAATTTAACATGAAAGGGTTGAGTAGTTGATTCACACATTTGACCTTGGTCGATTCCCAGGCCAGCAAAAATTTTCTAGTATCTCAGGATAGGCCATCTTAAAATATTTTACCTTAACTGAATAATACGATACCATCACTTGGCGGAACATCATCAAAAGAATGCAGTCTCTTTTGTTCCATTGTAGTGGCCATGTCCGAATTATGCAGCAACATTCAAATAACTGTAAAATGGAAGGCACCGACAGTGCGGTATGTCCTCACAATATAGGAGATGACCATGATCTAGTGACAGATGCCCAATATGGAACATCCCAAAGAAAGACCGTAATAAATCCGTGGTTTCCTTTAATTCCATTAATTTCTTTGGCGAAATGAGGTTGTACCAGTCTGTGTTGCAAACACCGAGAAGTTGATGTTACTGATCGAACATCAGGTATGGATACTGACCTCATCCGGTTACCCATAAATGTGGCTAGCCTTTCAGTGAGTTCATTCCACAGACCATTCTGAAATGGTGGCCACAAAAGCAATGGGGTGTGTCCATGCAACAAAGAAAATGATCATGACTCAGCGAAGTATACTTGCTGTGGGGCAGCCTCGTGGATCACTTCCTCAAATACACTGTCTTCTTGATCACTCATAATTTCCTTGCCGCAGTCAGAGTGTACCATTCTGAGTTGAAAATATGGAGAACTTGAAGACATCATATGGTCGAAAGTCACCTTCCAACAGCTAATATGGGCCGCTTTTCAGTATATTCATTCCTCGGGGCCACAACATGACCTGAGATCCAGAGACGGACGACTGAGCGCCCAGGTTGTTCAAAGGAATAAAATGAATCTTGCACAATCAGGTCGAAGGAATTGTAAGGCAAAGTTAAATTGTAGAAGAACTTATAAACTGGTCAAAGAGTTGAGGAAAGACTCACCAGTGGGCGGATGGTCATGCTAAAAAGCGGAAGAGATGACTACTAAAGTCCATAGTGAAAAAACTGCAGACAGTTGGCAAGGGTCAAAGTTCATTATATCCTGTATGAACTAAAGCAAAGCCGTGACCTATATCGATCGAGCCATCAGTATAAATCATGGATGGCCAACTTTGCTATACCCTAGATCTTCCATTCAGTGATAAAACCCTGTGTGATCTACCACTTAAATATATCTTCAGACTTTAAATGAAAGAGTATATTCCAATGTACAGTTATACAGTATTTTTATTTCATTAATTAGATACAACTTGAAATTTTAAATTAAACGGCATATTACAGTAGTAGTGGGTTAATTTTATTAAGAGGAAACATTTAATTGAGAATTTTTGTTTCTGCCACTAATACACTTCTTGAAATTTTAAATGAAACAATAATGCCGCGAGAGACGACGAGCACCGACTGCCGGCGTGGCGCAGGGGGTAGCGTCACGGGCTGCGGTGCAGAAGGTCGCCGGTTCAATCCCACCCACCGGCAAAAATTTATTTCTTTGTAATTTACAATTCCAGAAGGTTCTACATCTTTCTTATGTTCACTTGTAAATTCTACTTGTTTCTTATGTTAACTGTTCTTCTAATTTCTGGTAAATTCTATCTGTGTATAAATAACAGAGCACTCTGCCCGAGAGGCAGTCAGTGCTGCGTGTATGTTGAGTTCGTAATAAACGTGCTTTCAGTATTAAGTGCTGTGCTTAGTTGCCTTCGAAGTCAAGCCTACTTCCACTGCAACGCGACAATATAGTTCAGTCTAAAGGCCGGCCGCGGTGGCCGAGGGGACTGAGGCGCTTCAGTCACGGACTGCACGGCCACTACGGTCGGGGTTCGAATCCCCCCTCAGTTATGGATATTTGTGCCGTATTTAGTATTAGTTAGTTCGTAAGTAGTTTAGGGACTGATGACCCCGCAGTTAAGTCCCATAAGCTATACAAACATTTGAACTTTTGATTCAGTATAAATTTATGCAGCACTCTTATTTTGTTAAGAGGAAAATCATTAAGTAGAATACTATTATCTCTACCATTACACATTTCTTGAAAATTTAAATGAAACAGTATAGCTTAGTTTGCAGTTATGTAGTATTTTTATTTTGTTAAGAGGAAAAAATTTAATTTAAAATTATTCTTAGTAACTACTTCTTCATATTAGTGTGTGCACTGTGTCTGAGCATCTTCTGTCAGGTTAGCAAAGTCATGTTTGCAGTTGGAAATTGCCAACCTTAAAGAAACCAATGCGTGTCTGTCAAACAAGAACGCTGTTTACTTTTTGTTTGTTTTAAGTAGCATAATGCTAATTCACAAAAATATGTTGAACCAAAACACAAATGCAGCGGTTCAACACATTTCTTCAAACAAGGCTATTTCTCGTTGGAAACCAATTACCAGAAATCCAGACCAAAGTATGGCCTTCGCACCTTCGCAGCGCTGAGAAATAATTTCATTTTGTAATATCATGGAGTCCATTTGAAATTTTTCTCCAAATTTATTATCTGTTTCATAGATGTCACTATGATCAATGGAGTTGTTAAATGGGTAACTGATGAATCCCACCAAGTTATCAATTTTATTTATTTATTTTTTTCAAATCTCTGAAACGAATTTCACAGTCACGTAGCACCGCTTTAATTTCTGTCGTGTACTTGTCAAGAACGAAATAGTAGGTAGGATGTTTTCCATGTGATCTATGATGTCTAGAAATTGTTTATTTTTTTCCCATTGTCAATTATCGTTGCCACTGTTTGACTTTGAACTGCTGCCATTTGTGCTACTGTTTTACTCTTGCCTTTTAGTTCCAGACTTAAACTGCCGAGATCGACTAGACTAATAGCCGCGATCGACCAATCAATTGCGATGTGCCGGTTGGCCAGCACTGATATAGATCGATACAACATGCCAAAAATGCAGATGAGTTAGTGCTGGTAGGCTTGACAATGGTGTGAGTCCTTCTGACCTTCACACAGGTCCGTGGGGATGTGTCACAGATGTGTACGTGAGCATGCCCAAAGGATAGAAACCACAGATTTGACAAATAAAAACCCTTCAGCCGTTATTTTTTGGACTTTTTATTACGAGTTTTGAGAAGACATTATTCTCTTCTTCATACCCTTATAAGATCCGTGCAATAATGCAAAACTATCCATCCATTATAATACTGCATTACACGCTCTCACACCATGATGTTGCCGACAACAGTTGTTGGCTACATAAAAAGTTAAAAAATAATGGCTGAAGGCTTTTCATTTCTCAAATTAATACTTCGCAAGATGAATACACAGAGAAATCAGAGAGGAGGAACCTGACGATGACTCTATCATAGCCCCATAAATGGTGTATGTGGAAGAAAGCATGCAAAAACGAAGCCCGTACACAAAATCTGATACTATGTCTCTCTGCTCCATATATGGCAGGAAGTGGACTCTGTTACTCTGTCTTGATGGTACGGTAAGAGGGGGTCAGCCACTTAATCAGCCGGCAATTTCCGAACAAGAGCCCAGAGATGAGAAAGAGGCCACTGATGGCCTAGCCATTAGTTGCATCAACTCTCCCCTCTAATGTGACCACAGCCAAGAAAAGTGCGCAACTAGAGCTGCGCTCCATTTCGCAAAGAGCAAAGACAAATTTCATGAGGAGAGTAGTAGGGTGGGGAGGGGAGGGGTAGCGAGGAGAAGGGTGGTAGGTGAAGGAGGAGTGGGGAGAAGTAGCAGGCCTCGTGAGCAAATGAAGGAAGACGACGCCGAGCCTTGCGGCGAGTGTTTTTCCCACTCGGCGGTGGAGGAGGGGAAGGGTGGGGGGTGCGATTAAAGTTTCTCTGTGCTGGAGAGGGGCGGCTAATTGGCGGCGGCTGCTGCCTAATGGCAGCCCAGACTCGGCCTCTGCCACCTACTCTGCTCTGCTCTGTCCCGGCTGTTCTCGTCTGTCGCGCCGTGTCGCTTCACAGCTCAGCCGCTCCGGACTGTAGGGGACCACCCCACCATTGGCTGAGTCGCACGGCTAATTACGTGCACTGGCAATCACCCGCTGTCAACGCCGCCTCGGCAACACGTTAATCTGCCAGCTGTCGGCTCGTGGGATTCATTAAAGGTCGCGCCGCGCTGCACACACACACACACACACACACACACACACACTGTGCGAGGACCGAGCCGCACCACTCAATTGACATCGCTGAATCGGCGTACAGCACTCTGCTGTTCCAGAGCGGAGTTCCAATTTACAAATGTTTTTGGTTCTGGTCCTCATTAACTTCAAACGAATGATTAACCTCTAGCATCCCCGAGTATTCTATAGTGTGTTTTAGACCACCCGTCCATGTCATATAAATTCTTTGGTGTATTACGAAATGTAAAATGCAGTACGTCATAGTAGTAAGTATACTACGCAGGATCGAATGATGGCATTTTCATATTCCGATTTCCACCGAAAGTAGGCTATTCACAGCGCGTTTTTCTTACTGATTTCTATTCTATACAAAAAAAATAAAAATAAATAAATAAATAAATAAATAAATAAAAAATAATAAAAAATAAAATAAAAAAAACAATTTTTACAATAATAATAATAATAATAATTCTAATTCGTTATTCTCCACTTGCTACACACTTTCTAAATGTAGGAGTATCCTGAGAAGTCACACGAATAGATGAAGCACAGTACTAGCAGACACATGAACGAAGTTGTTCCTACTGTAAGGACCTGTAAAATAAGTGGCCTACGATTTGATCTGATTCAGTTCTCTCCATAATCAATGGACTGGGGACTACAGCTGAGATAACTGTGAAGATTTAAAGAAAGTACCAGCAGTCGTGTTTAGATTTTTTAATTAACCAACCGGCTTCGGTGCTATATGCGGTCCGTCTCTACGCCCCTAACCAAAAAGACAAGTACAGCACTATTAAATAATAAATGTATAATAATTTCGAAATATAAAAAAGTATCGTCAAGTAACAAATATGCTGTATAAAAAATTATTTTCAAACAGTAATCATGTTACAAGATCACTATGTAAACAGTAAAAAAGTTACTTACATCATAAAAGTGTAAAATCCATATATACGAGGCATGTCCATAAAGTACGTTCCGTTTGCTTATATAAAACAGACGTGTACAAATACAGAAAACATATTTATTCTACAAAAATCTACAACTGTTGAACTACTTTTCTACAGAGCTTCCGAAATTTTCTAGGCACTTGTCATAGCGTGGCACAAGTTTTTGTATGCCGCCTTCATAGGAAGTTGCAGCCTGTGTATTCAACCATGTGGTAACATTCAGCTCGTCATCATCGTTGAAGTGTTGACCACCACTTAATAATGTCCAATGGTTATTTCTTCTTTGTCAGGTGTTATTAAAGTACTTGTATCTGACATAATTCATTATTTTATTATCAGTCAACATTCAGATATAGTGAATTACTTGTAACATCAGCAAAAACCAACTACCTTGCATATTCGTAACTACAGAACGGCGAAGGATCCAAGACCAATCCCTGTTGGATCCCATCATAGAAACCTAATCATTTTGAGGAAACAGTTGATATTTGTAAGATTTGTTAAGTAAGAATGAAACAGGTGCTTCACAGTCCCAATCACGCCACAACACTTGAGCTCATCTAGAAGAACTCTACGATTTACACTATTAAAAGTTTTGCGTAACCCTTTTTTGTTTGTTTACATGCACTTTATAAAATGTTCAAATATTTGTTAATCTCATAGGACTTAACTGCGAGGTCATCAGTCCCTAAACTTATACCGAAAACAGGAAAAACATCAACGCCTGAGGAACGATTCGAACCCCCGACGGGGAACGGCTTCGCGTATCGAAGCATAGCGCCTCAATGCGCTCGGCCACTCCGCTGCGGCTGCTCTTTATCACTGGATGGCGTGAGTCTACCAGATTACAGTGTTTTAGACGCAATCAATAGAAAATGTGTTAAAAGCAAACCACGGGGAATCCTCCAGCAAGGTACCAACAGTTTTCTTTTTTTTTTTTATTTCTTTTTTTTTTTTTTTTTTCCTTCTTCTTTGTCATTTCGTGGGATCTGCGGGCGGTAATGTTTCTTGGTGAATGACGCAACTAGTTACGATATCAGCTGACAATGGGAATTGAAATAACACGTTAGGGACTATTGACTGGTGATTTATTTTCACTTGGGCCTGACTTCCTTTCTGGTGTACATTGAACCTTATGTGCCCAACAATACGATATATACAAAGAAAAAAAAATTGATACCAAGATATATGTATAATTTTGGCATCAAGCCACAGTGGCGTGCGCAGGTCGCTAGGACAGATAGTGGCGTTATGGTAGGCAAACCTGCATAACAAACAATCAGTAACGAATCTTTATCTATATCGTAAATTATTGTTTTCCAGTTTCAATTGATATTATGATCGGGATATTTCATATCCTGATCTATTTTGTAACGTTACTAACTTCTATTTTTACTTTTTATGGGATACTTTCTATTCAGACACATGAGTCTCAGAACATTGGAGACAAGTAATAATCGATGTAAGGAATCTATATGTTATATAGAAAAATAGTTTTATATAAAAACAATTGTAAATACACGAAGAAAAAACAGTAATTGAATGAAAATCACTTCCACTTATATGTATACATCTGTACTCAAAACAAATGAACATTTCAAATCTTCAGTGAATATGCACAAGAATAAAAACGTATTGACAATATAAATATGATTTATCTAAATTTCGACGTCCTTCCCAATTTCGTCAAAAAGCCCAGGCACAGGTTACGTCTGTAAAAAATCTTCGATATGTCCCTAGGAAATTGGTTCTATAAGATAACTTGCCTTTTAGAACGAAAAATATCCAAATGCTGGAGTAACGAAGAAGAATTTTTGAAGAGCTCGATAAAATCAGTTGACACGTTCACTCACGGGCGAACCAGTATCAATGACAAAAAACTGTCTACTGAGGGCCTGGCCAGAGTGCTTTTTTAACCTGCAAGCCAGACACAACCTATAAGCCTTGGTCACGTAAGGGTATGGTGACGCGACAGAGGCTTGAGTTGTCCGGGAGGCAAGGCGGCCCTCACGCCCCAGTGGCATGAGCCGTCACGAACGTGTTAAATGGTTCGGTGAGATAAAAACTTGTACCCAACCGGTGTTGGAATTTGGGTCTTTTTTTTTTTTTTTTTTTTTTTTTTTTTTTTTTTTTTTTTTTATACACTACGCCACTAGGACAAGTGCTGACCACAGCAATGTACAGCTTATCCACGCATAAATGATGTAATGCCGCTGCCCATTCCTGCTCGTTACTCGAGGCATGTTTCCTGTTCACGGAGGAGTTTAGGCCTGGTGTGCCCCAAACTGCATTAAGTACCATTGGCAACATCACCTTCGTTATGTATATATAATTATAAAAAACAATGCACAAAAGAAAGTGGGGGATCAGGTGCGATACCATATAAAGTATACACATGGTTATGTATTTATTATAATTTTAATATGTGCGTACTATAGTACGATTTTTTGCTACCTCAACTCTCTACTTGATATTTACACGGTGTATACTTACAGCGAGGTACCATGTAGCGATCATAATAGTGAAGAAATTCTCGTTGCCCTCTAATATGGTATGTGATCACCTCGGGCGGCCAGTACAGTTGTACATCTGCGTGGCGTCGACAGTGTGAGATTATCAGTCGACTATTCAGGTTATTTGGCCTTTCTTCCGTGAGTGCAACATCCGGCTCTGTAACCGTAACGGGAGGTGCTGGTCTGGCTGCAGTGCGTCTGCCTGGTGCGTCTCAGACATGCTCAATCGGGTTTAAGATTGGTGAACAAGCTGGCCACTACATTCGCTCAATTCCTCAGATTCAAGATTGTTGTCTATCATTGTAGCTCTGTGGAGACGAGCGTTATCGTCCACCAGAAAGAACCATCTCCTGTTGCACCAGCGTAAGTCACAACAACAGTTCGAAGGACCTCGTCTTTTTACCTCTAAGTAAAGTGCCATTCTGAACCACGTACAGGGCCATACGTTTGCCTATATTGGTTCCTGCCTACACCATTCGTCAATCACCATGAACATGAGTCCTGTTTCGTGCACATTCACATGATGTCTCCAGTCGAGGGAACGATTGTCCTGCTGAACACAAAATCTTGATTCATCTGTGAAGAGAACCCAGCTCCATTCCCTACGACACCAATCCTGATGTTCTTCTGCCCAGTTTTTGCTGTCTAAACGGTGTCGTGGTTTTAATGGGCCACGCACCATACGCGTCCGTGCATAGAGGCCACATTTCCAGAATAGATTCCGGACTGATTGTGTTGATATTGCGAGTCCTGTTGCTACATTGAGGGTGTGTTGCACCTGAGGTTCCTTCAGCCTCCTGACTCGACGGGCTGTTCACCAGAGATAACCTGTCTACAATCTTGGCTTTGCCTTCTTTTAACGGTTCTTCTTCTTTGAAATCGCGTCCAGCTCTTGTAAATTACACTTTGGGACATACAAACAGCTGCAGCCACATCCCACTGTGTCTGTTTCCAACCTTCCCATGACACTCCGTAGCTTCAGTAAGTCATGTTCTTGTTGCATTGCCGGCCGCGGTGGCCGAGGGGATTGAGGCGCTTCAGTCACGGTCTGCACGGCCACTACGGTCGGGGGTTCGAATCCCCCCTCAGGCATGGATAATTGCGCCGTCCTTAGTTGTAGGTAGTTCATAAGTAGTTTGTAAGTTTAGGGACTGATGACCCCGTGCATTTCTTGTTGCATTATACTACTTGCTCACTACAGTATCTTAACCCAACTACTTGCGTACAATAATTCGTTTGGTGGAGTAAATCCAAGTCAACACCAACGCCTCCTGCAGCAACTTTCTGTTATTACCGTTATATCGGTAGCCGTAATGTTGTTGACTCCACCCCGTAAAGCCAATAGAAGACGCTGAGGATAATACTTCAGAACCTAGATATCTTTGTTGATCCCCTAATAACAAAACATTGTAGGAAAGCACATGAAAGGACCCGCTGTAACGCAGAAATAAAGTTGCGTAATATACCAGAAGAGCAACAGGTTTGCAGTGCGGAAATGGCCGCTCGGTCTTAGGCATCATGTCAGGTACTGAGTGGCCGCTAGTGCAGGTGGTACGAGTCTTCCTTCGGACATTGTTGTCTGTGCTGTCAGAATAGTTTAAGTAAAAAATACTAGGAACAAAATTACCTCACCAATTTCTTCCCTTAGGTTTACCAACATTTGACTTATCGAACAACATGTTCATGAATAGAGGGCAGATGATCTGTTCGTATGTAAGGAAATCCAATGCGATGCTTTATTGATTGCAGATTGACTGATTTTGATGGGATTCATTTTAGTAAAGCAAAGATAATGGATAGAGATACGTATGCCAATTTATCAACAGCTGACGTTGCACTTTACAGTCATGTCTCCACATTAAGAGAAAGAGCAGTTCGCACTAACTCTGAAGTTTTTGCCTTTGTCAGCTAGCTATTACAAGTAATGTAATATGGATATGAAAATCGAAAGTGTATCAACAAATTTGAAGTGAAATAAAACTTTCAAAGACAAATAGTATGAAACGTATATGTCAATACGTAGTCGACAGAAATTAGTGGTGTTCCAAATAATAATAACAACGCACAACAACAGACGGAAGTCAGATTGACTCCGCATTGGTAGATAATTATCGGTTGCACATTGTTGTACTTCCGTTAACCGCAACGTACTCTCAGTACCTTCAAACTAATCTTTCCCCAGACTACACATGCAGTGTCGAGACCACACATCTGTTTCCTTGTCAAATATTTGTTTCTGAATTTAGTGAAGCGCATTACGGAGTCAGCTTGACGATACATCTCTGTTAGTATGAAACAAAATTGGTAAGCTTCTTTCTCTAAATTATGTACTGGGAAAAGGTTTTATTTATATAAACGCAACTAGAGTTCCCTATACCTACCAATCTTACTGTTAAGATGAAGGTTCTTGGTAAAGAAGAGGAGCAAACAGTATCCGATGGAGAGAAGTTGGCAACTAGAAAATATTGCTGTAATGCCCTAAAAAACTGAAGAGAAAAACCATCACATTATGCAGAAGTTGTAATGGTCCAGACTGTGGGCAGCGGTCATCAATTGCGTGTAACAATATTATATAAAGTAGCATAACTTTATGTTGTATAAAGAGTCACATTTTACATTATCTGATCTTATAGTAAAAAACATTGTTTATTACTTTTTAGTATATGAATAAGTCAATAATTTAAGTAACTCTTTGAAAACAGTGTAATTTTGTAACTTACCTAAGACGTTTTTTTTATTTTATGAATTCTTTAGTGATAATAATAATTCTGATTCATTAAACGTGTTGATTTCCATGGTAATCGTTCAGAACCCCCTAAATTAAACATTAAATAAATAAAACGAAAAGTTGCTATAGGAAGAAGTAAATGATAAAGGGAATATATGGAGTCAGTCTGACTCCATGTCTGTGAACACTCCAGATGTATTGAGCAGCATTGACCGTTAATGTTGTTTATAAATAAAACATTATCGGCCAATGCAGCTCAATACATATGGTGTGGTCATCATTGTGTAGTCGTTGAGACCATCCTGGAAATGGAATCAGACCTCCATGTCAGTGGTTATGTAACACAAATTCACGTCTATGGTTACGGGATGATGATAATAACAATAAATTAAATAAAATAAAAATTAATTGATTTCTATTTATATGCAAGTGTCATATCTAACGATCTTGTACACAATGAATAGGCGCGCCAAAATAGCGCAGCATAATGGTGTAGCATCAAAAAAAATTTTCATTCGCAATAATAAAGTGTAGATGGGGTGACAGTTTTTTTTTCATTTTTTCAATTTTTTATCGTCCGACTACATGTAACATATAAGAGAAGTTTCACTGTGTAGTAGTTCTATTAACAAAAAAAAAAAAAAAAAAAAAAAAAAAAAAAAAAAAAAAAAAAAAAAATGTCACTAATTTTTCTAGATGACATTATAACTGTAAGACCGCTCTCTGTGTATAGTGGTGAAACTACAACTGGTGTTAATATGCTAATTGGCGAAACGAGCGAGTTGGGAAGGGCTATCTATTAACGGACCAGTGTTACCTCAGCGACAACATCGGGTACGCCGGAGATACGCTGGCTTTGTGCGCTACGCCCGGCGTAATTACTAAATCAATAGCGATGGGACAGCAGGTAAACACGCCGTCAAACTCCCCCGCCCGCCCCATATGGACTTCCTGCCGGCGTGTACGCGACTCACAAAGCGAAATGCGAGCCCGTCTTCTGTTACTGCGGCACACTTGATGCAGTGAATCCGTCTGGCTGCAGCGCACTGACCCCTCCAGTATATGAAACACGTAGCTTTGTCAATTATTTACTAGTTGTCAGCAACAGGTGTCACGGGAGTTAATGGTATCACACATTTGTCTAAATTATTGTAAAAAGATATAAAATAGCCAAGATCGCTTATCATCAGTTTTTATTAATGACGACCGGTTTCACTGATCTATGTCAGCATCATCAGGTCAAATAAAATATTTTACAAGGCTATAATCTGTTAAAAGGAGAAACGGATATTTAAAACATGCAAGTCATTATAATAAAACGAGAAGATACGTCAAATAAATCCATAAGAGCAAGATCGGGCATATTTAGAGATGAGACATACCTTGTAACGTCAAATAGTTGTTATATAAAACTATTTACAGTGCATAAGTGCACTAAGTCATTATAATAAAACGTAACTAACACAGTGAGTGACAAAAGCAAACTGATACATGATACAAGTCAAGGGTAAAAAATATGGCGCCAGATGGCAGCACACACCAATGGAATGTTGAGACACAATGAAGTTAAAAACGTGTTGTACAGATTATAAAAATAATTTAGAAGTCGTTTTAAAAATAGACTAATATATACATTGATGGCGTAATTAAGTTTGTGCATACCACAAAAATATCTGTATAAACTGACAGTCATTTATAAACGAAAAACTAACACAGTTAAAATGTAGCGGTCATGCAATATTGCTTTGTGCATACCATAGGAATATCTGTATAAAACGACTGTCGATTAAAAAGTATACAACAGTGGCCACAATGCAGTGGTGATGCAATATTAGTTAATGCATATCACAAAACACTTATATAAAACCACAGTCAAGTGTAAAAGAATATACAACAATGTCTACAATGTATAAGTCATAAAATATTGGATAGTACATGAAACACAAACATCTGTATAAAAGGCAGTCATAAAAGAATACATGATAGTAGACACAGTGCAGCAGTTACGAATTATAGATATGGCTGCAACAACACAATAGGTCAGCCAACACAGCACAAGGTTGTAAAGAATATACAACAGTAATTATAGTGTAGCAGTCGTACTATACTGGCTGTGCATAAAACAAAAATATCTGTGTACAATAACCATCAATATAGTGGTCAACAAAACGGTTTGTGCATACCATAAAAAGATCAAAATAAAACAACAATCAATTATAGAAGTATAGAATAGTAGTCACAATGCACCAGTAATACAATATTGGTTTGTATATATCACAAAATATCTGTATAAAGCTCCAGTCAACTATAAAAGAATATAAAACAGTGTCTACAATGTATCAGTCATACAATACTGGATAGTACATAAAATACAAATATCTGTATAAAAAGACAGTCAATTACAAAAGAATACATGACAGTAGCCACATGCAGCAGTCAAAAATACAAATATCTGTATAAAAAGTCAGTCAATTATAAAAGAATATATGACAGTAGCCACAATGCAGCAATCACGAAACATAGACACGGCTGCAACGCCACAATAGGACAACCAACACAGCACAAGGTTTTAGTTATGGATGAGACCAAATGCTTATAAAGGGGGAAACATCTGAAGGTTTAGATAGGAGAATGCTCCAGGTCTAGGTTTTGGACATGATGTTTAATGTTAAGGTTGAAGATTTTTTCCTTTCTTTACAATAGATCATCAAAGATGGTAAAAAATTTTTTTTGACAAAACTCAAGCTGGTCATTGAGTATTTTATCTGGGGCTTTCTTGTTGCTACTATAAATATGTATATTTTCAAGTAAGTCTAGTTTTCTCCCTTTTACTGTTTTGTGTAATATTTTCATGTTATGCTCAATATTATTAACATTATGCTTTGTATCTTTTAAATGTGTGCCAAAAGCCGTTTTGTTTTGAGAGTATGTATGTTCTCGGAATCTCGTGGTGAAGGATCGTCCTGTTTGTCCTATATAAAAACATTCACAATCACTCCGGATTTGCTATAATCATTCTTTTGCTGTTTCAAGTTGTGACGTAACCTTAATTTAAGGGTGTTTGAAGTTTTGAAGGCTAGCTTAACATTGGCTTTCCGAAACTTGTGTTCTATTTTGTCTGACAGGTTGCCTTTGTAGGACATCTGTACACTCCGGATTTGCTATAATCATTCTTTTGCTGTTTCAAGTTGTGACGTAACCTTAATTTAAGGGTGTTTGAAGTTTTGAAGGCTAGCTTAACATTGGCTTTCCGAAACTTGTGTTCTATTTTGTCTGACAGGTTGCCTTTGTAGGACATTGATACATATTTAACCTTTTCATTATTGGTTCCTTTTTTTATTTTTTACATTTTTTTGTGTAGATGATAAGCGATCTTGGCTATTTTATATCTTTTTACAATAATATAAATAGATCGCCTCCTATAACGTAAACCAACTCAATTTGTCTAAATCTCGTAAATATCTTATTTACACATGAAGACACCAGTGACGAACTAACGGGAAGCACAGGCCCGGGCCTCTCATCTTAGAGGACCTCCACAGACCTCCAAAACACGTACATGGCCTCTCGTTCTTGTCGGCCCCTCCAAATGTCAAATGTCGAAAGCTACTGTTTTTTAGAATGTCTAATGCCTGTCGTCCTGGGGGGGGGGAGGGGCAACAAATCTCAAAGTTACTTTTCTTATAGTAATAAATGTATTTAGAAACGGACGGGGGGGGGGGGGTCGCCTCATTAGGTTTTGCCGCCGCCCCAGGCCTCCGACAGCCTTGTATTTCAACAATAGAACCCAAAATAACATTTTTCACGTATTATCCTCAGGTGTAGGGGATGGTGAAACTAATATGAACCGCTTGAAAGGGGTCACTATATTTGATAATCTACATCTAGCTAGATACTCTGCAAATCACATTTAAGTGTCTGGCAGAGGGTTCATTAACAACTTTCAGAACTTTTCTCTACCGTTCCATTCTCTAATAGCGCGCGGGAAGAAAGAACACTTAAATCGTTCCGCTTTCGATCTGATTTCTCTTGTTTTATTGGGATGGTCATGTCTCCCTAAGTAGGTGGGTGCAAGCAAAATATTTTCACATTCACAAGTAAAAGTCGATGATTGAAACTTCGCAAACAGATCACGCCGCAATCAATAACGTCTTTCTTTTAATGATTGCCACATTTCCGTGACGCCCCCCCCCCATAATGTGATAGAACAAAACGAGCTGCCCTTCTCTGAACCTTCTCAATATCTTCCTGGTGAGGGTACCACAAGGGGCAACTGTACTCCAGGAGAGGACGCACAAGTGTGATGTAGGCAGTCTCTTTGGTTGAGCTGGTGCATCTTCGAAGCGTACTGCCAATGAAACGTAACCTTTGGTTCGCCTTCCCCACAATATTTTCTACGTGTTCTCTCCAGTCAAAGTTGTTCGTAATTGTAACTCCCAGGTATTTAGCGTCAATTGCCAATTTTCGAACCTTGTAGAAATTTTGTCTAAATCGCTTTGCTGTTGCTTTTGATCCTCTGTTGACTTCACTAAACGATAAACAACAGCATCAACCGCGAACAGTCTATGGAAGCTATTCAGATTGTCTCCGTTTATAAACACAAGGAAGAGTAAGGGACCTATAACGCTTCTCTGGGAAACGCTAACTGAACTTTTTTTATCTGTCATTTGTAATGTAACTCTTTGGACTTTGGATGTATGATCTCTCGTGGCACAAGGCCCCGTTGCGGTAGTAGTGGCTGCGAGATCTTAGCAGCCGCTTGCTAGTTGCCGAGCAGTGTGGCTGAACACGGAACTGTTAGTTCCACTGTGTCTGGAATTTGCTGTGTAATGAGGATTGAAAGAGACTTATGAACATTTTTAAATGGACGGACCCGATATTCAATTGTATTTATAATTTACTTGTAAAGATTCTGTACATGTATGTACTGCAGGTCTTGCGTAGTAAGAATTCTGAATCACTCTGCTATCATAATTTCACTCGTGTAGTTTTGCAATCCCAGCCCTTGAACTGATAGCATGCTTTCAAGTGATAAACTATAATGCTCAGTTTGCAAAAATAAATAAAAATAACGAAAATAATTACAATTAATATACGAGTCAGAAATTCTTTTGGTGACGGGATCTTGTGATTGTTGTGTGACGTAATGTTGTATTTCAAATTTAAGTCCATTTTTTCTATGAGTACATATTGTGTTACCTCTTCCCACAGCAGTTAGATTTAAATATTTTCCCACTGTTTAAATTATCTTTGCCAAACTGCCACATAAGCTTTGAACAGTTGTTTTCTCAGCTTTTATGCGAATAGTGCTTTATTTGATCATTTCAGAATTATATTAACAAAAAAGCCACATTAAAAAAATTATGAAAACAATGTTGGTTAACGAATGCATTTTGTAGCGATCATGTACAGGGCATTTTGGAAGTGTTTCACACCTGTATCCCGTTGCCCAGGATTTTCATTTTTCATTCAACTATACCAGTTTTACCCAGATACAAACCACTTTTACCCTAACATAGACGCGATGTATATTTGTTTGTAAGTAGCTGACCCTTCATTGCCCTTGAGACCAGCTGAAACCCTTCGACGAGCAGATTAATAATATGTTTGTTGTTTCCAATAGAATGTTATATCTTCTTGCAGCGCAAATTTCTTCACTTGATGTTAGAGCTGTATATTATTTGCTCAGTCTGTAATCCAAAAGTTCGCACAACGAACATGTTCAAATGTTGGTAAAGCTGTGGGACCAAACTGCAGTGGACGTCCGCGCGCGAACACATGCACACGCCCAACAATGCCCGAGGGAGGTCTGGAACCTCCAAGGGAGAGCAGCTGTGGAGTGTCTAGCAATGAGCCTCAGAGCGCACGGCAATTGTTTGCGGCTTCCCTTAACAGGTCAGTTATGTTCACTCCTGGCAATTTTGCTGTCCAAAGGAGATACTCGATGTCTTCCCGAGGATGTAAAACCACGTCTGAACCTTTCTCGCGTGCGTGGGCGCAATACCATTTTGTAATATTGCAGAGGATAGTGAGACATTCGGTCATGGTTATCCGACCGGTGAGGGTAATGATAGAAACAGATGAATACCACGAGATAGATATTCCGCTAATATCGGCACATCTCCCACTCTTGGCAATTGGAGGCAGGCAGCAGTATCGCAAGTTTATTTTGAAGTTTTAGATACATGAACCCTGTTTTTTGTGGGAAGCTGTGTCAACTATGATTAATCGAACCATCTAGTGTCAAAGTTTTATGCTCGTTCCAGCACTCCTTCGGTGATTTGCGTTGGATTCCGTTATCAACGGTTTAGCATTTTATTATTATTATTTATTTATTTGTGAACTGTGTTACTCAAATGAATGTTGAGTTCTCGAATCACTTCTGCCGTGGCAATTTTAGTTGTCCGGCCACAACTGTTCCAATAGTCGTCGGACGTTGTCAGTTAACTTTGTGTTTCCCCCACAATTCCTCTTCAGAAATGATGTCTAACCTGTCTACTGTGTCATTACTGAGGATTCTGTCGCTAGTGAAACATTAAGAGGCTCAGCTGGTTTTGTCACTGAAGTTGCAACTACGTGTGCAACATCACGTTGGTCACTTTGGCAATCTACGAGATCAAGCGTCACACCCATCATTTGTGTCGGCCATTGCAGAACAAATCGTATAATATACTACAAGCCAATATCAAAGGCCTCATACGTCAATTGCGCGCTGTTGTCGCGTCTCAGTGTTAAAACATTTGTAGTGGTACCGACTTCCAACCATCTGCAGTGTACTGTCTAGTATTCGTGTTACTTTATCCACCTCTTGTACCTTGATACGTAGGATATCCGACTGTTTCACTGGCTGGATGATTCTCGATATCGGTGACTCAAGAATTTCCCACGATTTCTTTAGTCAGATCGGGAAAATGTTTCGTGGGAAAATTTACTGAATGTTGTGGAAATCGATGACACGAAAAGAGAGCTAATGTTGCTAGTAACGTGCTACATGCCCGATCATATGGCAATACCTCGCGGCAGTTAGAAGATAAACTAAAAACTCAACGCTATGATATGAATTAAGGATGACCATATGTCAGCTATTAAAGTACCGATTGATGTTACAAGTAATTATGCTTACCAGCCCGGTGATACACCGAAAAGAGACTAGTCTGATACTGTGAAAACCACTATTGTGAGACGGCCCATAAGCTCTACAAACATTTGAACACTATTGTGACACTGAAAGGCAAGGAACAACGGTTAGGAGTTCCGAATTCTAGGCCATATTTTATCAGTCCAGAAATAATATAACGGAGTAGCCTCAGACTCATAAATACTCAGACCTTCGACAGATGCTGCCCTATTTCTTACCGGTATTGTTCGGCGCCCCAGCCACCTGTTGCTGTATTCGGAGTGCATCGAAACGCTACTGCCTGCAGGCAACTTCCGTAGACATATACCAATTATTTCACTCAACCTCCTGAGCCATGTCGTGCATTTGCCAAAACTCCCTTAGATCAATTGAAATTTGTCTGAGCACACACTATTCACCGGCAACTGGAGTTCTAAAATTAAACTGTTTGCCACCAGCCTGGTGTATCCCCACATGGACTGCGTCTGGTACTGGCAATGGACCTGTCTGGCAAAAGCAGAATTGTGCGCCTTGCCGTGTCCACCGCCACCACCGGCCATCATGGTTCCAGTCATCTGAAAATAGTCTACATTGATTGAAACCACTCATGAAATCAAACTAATAATTCTGCGATCTGGGCTTTTTTTTTTTTTTTTTTTTTTTTTTTTTTTTTTTTTTTTTTTTTTTTTTTTTTAACTATCTGGATACCTGGCGTCGCCCGGGTACTTGCGTATTCCAGTCTTAAGTTAGTTAGTCTCTCCTTTCCTTTTCCCTCTCCGTCCACATTCTCTTTCCTTCTATCTCTGTGCATCTCTTCCCTCCCCCTTCCACCCCCCCTCTCTCTCTCTTTCTCATCTGTCTCCTCTCAGTTCCCTCTCTCCGTTCATCTCATCTTATCCGTCTCTCATTCTCCTCGTCTTCCCTCTCTCTGTCCGTCCCCTACCACTTCTTACTCTCCGTCTCCTCCTGCACCGACTTCTCTCGCTCATATACAGGGCGGACGGAAATTCCCGTTACAGACTTCTAGAACTTGTACAGGGTAGTGAGTAGATAACATTTTGAATGTCCCGAAACGTATCGTTTCCGTTCAATTCAGATGCGTCACTAATTAACGTCTGCTTAGGGACAGAGAAGCCTCTCAGATTTCCACAGGAACAGGGCTGGAGAGAGTGTACGCTTTGGAGGTACAATGTGTGTCACGACGTTGGTGGTCGCGACTTCGAGCCGCTGTTATAATACATCAGTACGTTGCGACTGGTGCCATGGATGTTGGGTTCTTGTTGTTGTAGACTAATGTAAACCATAAGGTGTAAATTGTAATGAAAATGCGTAAGTAACAATAAGAAGATTAAGCATTCTTTTCAAATTGATTGCAACAACTGTACTGGGTCACGCCTAATTACTTTACTCAAGTAGAGTATATGAGATAATCATCTGAATTGAAATCGTTGTGGAACGGAAACGATTCATTTCCGGACATGGGATCCTATTCAAAATGTTGTGTACTCACTATCCTCTTCAAGTCCTAGAAGTTTCTAACGGGAATTTCTGAACACCCTGTATATGAAAACATACATATATGCTCCAAGTTTCATGGTGCCTGGTGAAATGGTTTCAAAGTCGCAAGGTACTCTCCGCCGTGCTAAATTAGCTGGCTTGCAGATTATAAAAATTTTCTTCATGAAAACATACTTTCTTGTGCTGACTTTCATGGTCACCAGTCAAACAAGTTTGATGTTCGTTGTAACGTTCCCTCCATCATGCAACTACAGAGGCTTACGAAAGGCCGGCCGCGGTGGCCGAGGGGACTAAGGCGCTCCAGTCACGGTCTGCACGGCCACTATCTCGGGTATGGATATTTGTGCCGTCCTAGTTCGTAAGTAGTTCATAAGTAGTTTGTCAGTTTAGGGACTGATGACCCCGTAGTTAAGTCCCATAGACTATACAAACATTTGAGCTTACGAAAGTTGCCCGTGTATTAATTCGAAGATAAGCTATCTTCATTCCACATTTCATTCAATTCCATCCATCCGTTTCAGCGTGAAGGAGTGGAAAACATATTAACTCATTGTAAGGTACCCTCCGCCACGCACCGTAGGGTAGCTTACGAAAGGTAGCCCATGTATTAATCAGGGTATAAGCAACCTCTGTACTAAATTTCATTCCTATCCGTCCAGTCATTTCAGCGTGAAGTCGTAAGAAACGAATTAACGTATTGTAACTGTCTTGCAATATACGAAGTTAATTTTAACATGCCTATAACCTTCGTGCGAGAGCAAGCAATAAGTAGACAAAGTTTTATCGCAATTGGATGTGCGGCATGGGCGTGCAGAACATACGAACGAAAGGACAAACAAACAAAACTTACTTTGTATATATTAGATATGGCCTAAAGTATGTGTCGTACGCTGATATAAATTTGATGGCACATATTGATACTATATGCAAAATATGTTGCGAAGATAGTCATCAGTAATCAAGTAAAAGATCACTAGGTCATGCTTAATGCGACAGCTTTACGACATCTACAGCGAAACTGTTGTGATCGGTAGACTTCTTTTCGTTTCATCATTTTGTGTTTGTGTGGGGGGAGGAGGGCAGTTACAAAACGCTTCATAAACGTCCGAAATTACATGCAAACTTTGTTGCAGGTCCCTAACTACTCCCATTTTCCAATGATTGACGCATAAATCTGGGTATTCTAACGCGGTGGCCTCTCATTATGTATGTCGCCATATCTCCTGAGCTATGTGCCATGTTCTTTTGTTTTTGAGTCAGGAATCTTAGTGGGCGTACGGTGAACACAAAAGTTTCATTGCAATCGAATGAATGGTTTATGAACATATAGAGGACATACGGACATACAGACGAACATATATAAGATCGCTGTTCTCCATTATGCCTTCTAGAATTAGGATTGGATACGCCTGTAGCTTGCTGCATTAAACAAGCTCTAATGCTGCTGCTGTCGGTGCAATCAGCAATGTGTGATGTCATTTGGGTGTGTCGTCAAATGGTCGCCTAGGACCGCTAAGAAGAAAGTGTTGCATTAGCCGTTCCCTTAAGAAACACGGAACCCCAAATTTTAATACAACCAGTTGGAACCGACATCGTCGGTGAATACTCGACAGCACATGACGAAAGCACATGCCGCAGCATTCAGCATTGTACAGTCCCGTACAATCCCGGTTCTAGTATGCAGTTTTAAAATACCAGGAAGCTTCATATCAGTGTACACTCTGCTGCAGAGTGAAAGTATCGTTCTCGAAATTAGACTTTCGTTTATGGGGCTCTTTAAACATAAATGTGTATGATATAGTGGATACTCTAGCAGAACTTCTCGCTAGCAGGTACCGACGCCGTAGCCCACATTCAACCCCACTATTATGATGTTGAGTGTACAATATAGGACACCTTCCAACGTACTGGCAAATGGACTGACATGAGTGGGGGACTATTAGAACACTTGTAGTACGTGAATTTATGGAAGTACTGTCCGTAGAGTCGCGCATGTAGTATAAATAATGGTTTTGTTTGGAAAAATAAAGGACTGGCCGGCAGAGGAGGCGGTGAGGGTTTGAAGCAGCTGACCGACGAACAGGTGGAGGTAGCGTGTTGAACCGAGCGGCCGATGGGCGGTTTTGTGCAAATCGGCAGGAATCTGGGAAAGGCCCATCCTCTGTACTCAAAACCAACGAAGGCTGTTAGCCGGACGTTTCTTAAGTGTATGTCAAAAGGACTTCTGTAAGTTCCACACACCAGTAATCTATATCTATAAATGTGAATGTCTGTTCGGTGTACGTTTATCACGTCCGAACCACAAGCTAAAAATTTGTACAGTTACTAATGTCTACCCGACGAACGCTTTAGGCACGGCTTCATTGGGATCGGATAGCTATTTACATATATTAATGTGAAAGTCTGTTCGGTGTACGCTTATCACGTCCGAACGCAAGACGCAGAGACTTAAATATTTGTACAGTTACTAATTCATACCTGAGGAATGTTTTAGGCGCGGTTTAATGGCGATCTGATAGATATTTAGTAATTTGAAGAATATCACGCGAAATGCGGAATAACAATAAGGTTTTGAAACTTATGTTTACTCTTTGAAAATGGTTTTATTGGTTGCATTGTTGCTTGAGGATTGGCAATGATAAAAGGGTGGAGTATATTGGGATGGAAAGTTATCGGTGTATATATAAATCTACGTGTGTGTGTGTTGATATTTCGGTCTGCAGCGAAAACTACAGGAAGCAAACGAATGGTCTGTGTGTAATTGTTGTCCGAAGTCTCCCGTTTTACACTATAGCAGTTCCACGCCGATAGCTGTAGGGGATGGAAGATATGGTGGTTGAAATTCGTCAAATTATTTTCAAAAAATTCAGACTGAATGCCAGCGATAACGTTTGCGACTTTATAGCAAGGAGGTTACATACAGCGAAATGTGATACCACAGACCATATCTTTGGTCTATGCGTGCTACAATGTATTCAGCTCTTTCTCTGTAAGGATAAACATCGGAATAAGTAAATATAAGAATAAATAAATAAAGCAGTAAAAAAGAAATTTCTTAATACATCTCTTTAAAAAAGAGCGAGGAGGTTACATACAGCGAAATGTGATGCCACAGACCATATCTTTGGTCTATGCGTGCTACAAAGTATTCAGCTCATTCTCTGTAAATATAAACATAGGACTAAGTAAATATAAGAATAAATAAATAAATAAAGCGGTAAAAAAGAAATTTCTTTTAATACATCTCTTTAAAAAAGTCGATTTGACGTTTCGCGCATTATCTACCATAATCAACCAACACGCGAGCGGAGCCGCGGGTTTAAGCTAGTTCAGAATAAAATAAAATAATATAAAAATTAGTTACCCTCAATATTTAAGAAATCTGTGATGTTGGAATATTTACGCAAATCTCATGATTCTAAAAATAATGTCACTACCTCAATAATTACTTATGTTTATGACTACTATATCAAAATATATAAAATATATAACCTACCTTTGAATGAGTAATACAACTTCACTCTAGTTTACCTAATACCTTATTGTCTCAAGCCATCATCCTGAAAGCGTCACATGAGTATATATATTTTAATGACTGACTGATTTCAACTAATATGAATTAATAATGGAAATATAAACACATCATAATATTTTCACAGTAATACTGAAAATGCAAGCAGCGTGTTTATCTCTCGTAGATTTAATGTAGTTTGTCGATTTATTTTACAATTTGCCAGTTATGTGTATAAATATTGTGGTGCTTGATCGGTCAAGCTCATGGAAGCAGGTTAGTACATTCATTCTTTTCAGACTGTATGTAAAACTAATTAATAGTCCTCAAGAGAAAGAACACTACATTTAATAATGTTATATTAGTGAGGAAGTAGTTTCAGATGGTCAGTTTTAAAGAGACATCTAATGGTAAGATGTATACGGTTTCGGATGGGACGGCGATCGACCAATGAGGAAGAGGCCAAGGGACATAACTGGTGTGGAGTGTGTGTGTGTGTGTGTGTGTGAGAGAGAGAGAGAGAGAGAGAGAGAGAGAGAGAGAGAGAGAGAGAGAGTTGGGCGAAGGGGAGCTCGTAAAGCAGGACTCCACGTCTAGTCTTGGCAGGAGGAGGATCCTCCTCGATGATAGGAGTGATTCGATCGTGAAAAGTGCCGAGATCTGCGCAGCGAACGATCACTCCTTAGGATTCTAAATTTGGCGGAAACGAGTGCCTGTTTATGGTTTTACACAGGAAATTGCGAGTCAGAAATGGTGATGAGAAACTTAAAATATTTTGTTTGTATAATAAAAGATGTTTACTGTAAGGAGTACAACATTTAGAACAACGTACTCATATGCCACAGTCGCTATTTTACTTTTAATTGTTAGTCCTTATTATGTACTTAAACATCAACAAAAAAAATTATAATAAAACAATCAAATTGAGTTTCTAAATTTCCATTCCTTCACAAAAATAAACTTAAATAATGACTCTGCCGAAATAATTACAAAACATCCATAATCCATGGGTTAAGATTGTCACATACTTCACCTCGCTGCGGAGCGCGCGGCTGCTCGCCGTGGAGGTTCGAGTCCTCCCTGGGGCATGGGTGTGTGTGTTTGTCCATAGGTTAGTTTACCTAGTGTTTAAGTAGTTTGTAAGCTACGGACTGATGACCACGCAGTTTGGTCCGATAGATTTACAGACATTTGAATTTTTGTCACATATTTCCTGAAGAAACAGGCCTGCCCTGAACCACCGTTAGTGTTTGTTAAAATTGTACATCTGTTTGTTCTCTTGAATGGGGAGTAATTTCAACCTTGTAAAATGGTTTCTCCAATTTTGTGGTATTAGAAATAAACGTTTGGTAAATTTTGTATAGGTTTCACTGATTAAGGTTTCCCATTTACCTGTCTGGCAATGTGCAAACAACATCGTCAAACTGACTTATCATGGAGCACAACTGTCTTATGTTCAACTCTAGGCAATTTTGTATCCTGTTCTGCAGTTTAAAGGAGACTTTGGCATGTGAGTACATTGTTTAAATATCTCTATCTTAACATGTGTTGAACTGTTAAAAATTCATATTAGGTGCTCGCGAAATATATCGAGTTTCTATGTTTTTTTTATTTTTATTTTTTTTTTATTCTTTTTTTTTTTTTTTTTTTTTTAAAGTTATGATTACTTAGTAGCGGGAAGGGAAAATACTACCAATTTCGTATCGCAGACAATGCAAAATTTTAACCATTTTATTGAATTTATGCTTAATATTTTATCTGACCACTTCTATTAAGGAACCAATTTCACTGAATAAACCTGATTCAACTAACTCTCTGAGTTTGACTAAACCATTAGCAAATGTTGAAATAAAACCCTTTTTATTAATGACTCAGTAATGTTATGTAATTTTTCTTATTTGTTTCGCAAATTACTAGGGCATGAAAGCAGACATGTACGCTTCGATACTAAGATAACATCGAGCCAAACTTCCAAATTAGAACCGTACGTAGCCCAACACGTAGGTTCTTACATCGTAATGTCACACTTGCTTTAGTCTTAGCTGTACTACATTCTCTGAAGGAAACAGCGAAAAGTCGCAAATAGGAGACATCAATCATCTTTACCGTCATTATTCTGTTCAACACGACGTACACCACTTCGCTAAGTAATAATCGTACTTGTTTTCATATTTATTCATGAATTTGTGTAATCTGCAACCCGCTCCATCCCACTAACGATAAAATGAGACATGTTCAAAGTATTTCTCGTTTATTTTCACAGCCGGCCGCGGTGGCCGAGGGGACTGAGGCACTTCAGTCACGGTCTGCACGGCCACTACGGTCGGGGGTTCGAATCCCCCCTCGGGCATGGATATTTGTGCCGTCCTAGTTCGTAAGTAGTTTGTAAGTTTAGGGACTGAAGACCCCGTAGTTAAGTCCATACGCTTTACAAACATAATTATTATTAATTATTTTCACATGAAGTGCCACGTCATAAAGTATGAGTCATATCCTCGGAATTGTGTTGTTGTAGTCTTCAGGGGCCGGTCACTGGTTTGCTGCAGCTTTTCACCCTACTGGTCTACCCCATCGTATGCAAGCCCCTCATCTGTCAATAAGAACGGCGATCCACATCCATTGGAATCTAGTTACTGTATTTGTCCCTGGGTCTCCCACTGCGATTTTTACTCCACACAGTTCCCTCCAGTGCAAAGCTGACGATACCATGATATCTCAGAAAGTGTCCCACCAATCGATCTCTTCTCTCAGTAAATTTTTGGCAGAAACTTCTTTTCTCCCCAGTTCTGTTTAGCACCTCCTCATTAGTTACGCGAGCTATCCGACTAATCTTCAGCATTCTTCTATAACACCATATTTCAAAACCATCTATCATTTTTTTTCTCTGACTCATTATCATCCAATTTCCATTCCCGTACAATGCTACACTCAAGACAAATTTTTCAGAACGGTCTTTTATAATAATTCTTTATTGTAACAAATTTCGCTTTTCATAAATGCTTTTCTTCCCGTAGCCATTCTGCATTTTATATCTTGTTTACATCGGCCAACAGAAGTTATTTTGCTACACAAATCACAAAAACTCATTCACTATATTTATTGCCTCATTACGCAATAATTACTTCAGCATCGCCTGATTTTCTAACAATGAATTTCATTACCTCTTGATGTTCATTTTATAGCCTCGAGACACGATCCACTCCGTTCAATTGCTCTTCCAGGACCTTTGCTGACTCATAAAATCACAATGTTGTCGGCAAACGACAAAGTTTTCTTTTATCTACCTCAACTTTAATTCCTTCTCCAAATTTCTACTTGTATTTCAACACAGCTTACTCAGTGTATAGAATGAACAACATTTGGGAAAGGCTACAACCGTGTTTTATTCCCTTCCCAGTTACTGCGTACCTTTGAGGACCTTCGACTATTATAATTGGTGCCTGGTTTTTGTACAAGTTGTATACAACTTTTAGTTATGTATATTTTACTACGCTACCTTCAGAATTTTACAGTGAAAGCCCCAGTCAAAATTAACTAAATCTTTCTCTAGATATAGAAAAAATAAAACTTTCGGTTTGCCGTCCCCTAGCCTATCATCCAGAATTTGTGAGAGCTCCGTGAAACTCTTCTTGTTGAATCGTATCTCCTATGTCATTTTCATGTACTTCCTCTTCCATTTCTACAATACTCCCTTAATTTTCCTTGTAGAGGCGTTCTATATATTTTCACCTTTCCCTTCTTTGCTTAATACTAGCTTTCCATCTGAGCTCTTGATATTCACCCAGTTGCTTTTCTTGTCTCCGAAAGTTACTTACATTTTCCCGCAGCTATATAGTCATTTTCAGACTTGTTTTGGATCTCTAGCCACTGCTGCTTAGCCAGTCTGCACTTCCCGCAAACCTCATGTTTAGGCGCCTGCACTTCCTTTTGCTGCCTTCACTTGATGCATTTTTATATTTTCTCCTTTCATCATATAAGTTTAGTGTATCCTGAATTACCGAGGATTTCTATTAGGCCATTTCCTCCTGCCCACATGATCTTGTGCAGGCTTCACGACTGTATCTCTCGTACCTATCCATTCCTCTTCTAATGTATTACATTTCTCCATTTCGGTAAACCTTACTTAATGCTCCTTCTGAAAGTCTCGGCAACATCTAGTTAATTTAGTTTATCCAGGACCCATCTCCTTTCGTTTCTACCTTTTTGCAGTATTTTAAGTAGTAATCTACACTTCACCAACTATACGATAATGTCAGATTCCATTTCTGCCTCTTGTGAATATTTATGTATGTTATCCGATGATGATTTTCGGAAGGGCAATGTTCGTAAAATGTTCAGAAGTGATTGAAGTACTAGTTTAATCAGGGAAAGAAATTATAGAAACTGTGGAGTACCTAGCGCAAAATGCAAATATGATCGGCCTTAAGGATTTATCTGGGTAAACCTGAGCTAATTGAGGTATTCAGAGAAGCTCCAAATGAAATCCCATTAAAAGTAAATATTGGGAACTTTGATAATTGTCAGTACCTGGATACACGGTTCAACAAACAAAATAAATTAAAACAGGAAATGAAACAAGGCATTGTGAATGGGTCTAAACTATTTCAGTCTGAGGCAGAATATTTTATCAATGAATACAAAACGTGATGTATACAATGCTGAGACCGTAACAGTGTTATTGTATGGAACACAAACCTGAAGCACGGCAAGGAAAGACGAAGAGAATTTATTGTTGATTGCAAGAAAAAACCATGAGAAAGATCTTTTGGCTAGTTGGTAAAGAGCACTCATGGACACGGAGGAAAAGCCAAGAACTATATGACCTGATGCGGCAAACAAATATTGTACAACAAATGAAAGTGCGAAGAATAAGATGGAAGGTTAGAGTGCTGCACCATACACCTCACTGGTATTAGCGAAACATATAGTAAGACCTAATGGTACCTGCCTAATTGGAAGAAGCAGAAAGTGATGGGAGTATGTGCTAAGGAATACCTTTGTCAATTATAAATCGTTGACAACTGGATCCAAACAGTACAAGATCGCTATCCATGGAGGAATATTATGAGGTCGGAAAAAGATAGACATGAGTCATGACGCACACCATCTACATATACGTACTCCGCAATTCATCAAGGAAATCATAGCATGGAATAACGGTGAATAGGTTTTGTTAGCTTTGCTGACATGTAAAATCAAAATCAGTTATAGATCTTTATCTTATATCGAACATAAAGGATACTTGAGATATCCTGGCTTATGTTTACACTACTTATTTTGAGAGTAGTTATTACTGATTTCGACCAATGCGTGAAGCACGTCTTTACAAAGATGTAAAGTTTACTTTAGTAGTTTTCCAATACAATGTTATTTCAATACAGAGAATTCCTTCGAGAGGCGGAGTTTGCTCTAATGTTATGGAAACATTTCTGTTAACGGCTACATTCGTACCACGAGAAAGTCAAATTCAGTTGCAGTCGTGCGCACCAGTAACTGAAGTTTCCTGAGTGCGGCGTTTACAAATTAAATGAAGCTCGCGGGCTGGAGAGCTATATGCAAAATATAGACGCCTCTGCTCCGCAGACCGTGCGTCTTGTATCGACGTCACAGGAAGACGTGGGAGGGAGCAGCTGCCGTCTGTGGCGCTTCAGAAAACTGTCTTATCAAGGGATGGGGGGAAGGGGGGAAAGGGGGGGGGGGAACGGCAGGCGCCTGGCGGAAACACGGCAGGGGAGGGCTGGCCTGCGGAAGGACGCTTTTGGTGCCAACCGAGGAAAGGGCGGATGGCGTCCTATTTTAAGGCAACAGCCCGGAATGTTACATTATTCACTTTGAAATGAACCAATTCTTGGTGAATTTCCTTGCATCGTAGAACCGATACCACACCCATTTCGTGCATTTTATCGTACCAACAAATTTTCGTTCAGGATTCTCATAATAGTACAGTTTCGAAACACATTACTTTAAAGAAAATCTTCCCACTTCATTTTTACGTGGTGTGGTACAGCAACCGTGTGCAGATGAATTCTTTAATAACAGAACGGCTTGATTGGATATAAACGGGTTGTTGTTGTTGTGGTCTGCCGGCCGCGGTGGCCGAGGGGACTGAGGCGCTTCAGTCACGGTCTGCTCGGCCACTACGGTCGGGGGTTCGAATCCTCCCTCGGGCATGGATATTTGTGCCGTCCTTAGTTGTAGCTAGTTCATAAGTAGTTTGTAAGTTTAGGGACTGATGACCCCGTAGTTAAGTCCCTTAAGCTTAACAAACATTTGAACATTTTGTTGTGGTCTTCAGTCCGATGCAGCTTCAGTCCGATGCAGCTCTCTACAATACCCTATCCTGAGCAAGCCTCTTCATCTCCACATAAGAACGGCAACCTACATCTGTCTTAATCTGCTTACTGTATCCATCTCTAGGTCTTCCTCTGCGGTTTTTACACACTTTACACACTTCCCTCCAACGCTAAATTCACAATTCCTTGATATCTAAGAATGTGTCCTACCAATCTATCCGTTCTTTTAGTCAAGGTATGCCAGAAATTTCTTTTCTCCCCAATTCTATTCAGTACCTCCTCATTAGTTACGCGATCCACCCACCTAATCATCAGCATTCATCTGTAGCACCATATTTCAAAAGCCTCAATCATCTTCCTGTCCGCACTGTTTATCGTCCATGTGTCACTCCCATACAAGGCAACACCATACAAATTCCTTCAAAAAGGACTTCCTTAGGCTTAAATAAATATTCGATGTTAACAAATTTCTCTTTTTTCAAGAACGCTTTTCTACCCATTGCTATTCTGCATTTTATATCCTTTGTACTGCGACCATCATTTGTTATTTTACTGCCCAAGTAACAAAACTCATCTACCTCCTTTATTGCTTCGTTACCCAATCTAATTCCTTCAGCATCACCTGATTTTCTTACACTGCACTCCATTACCCTAGTTTTGCTCTTGTTAATGTTCATCTTATATGCACCTTTCAGCACACTGTCCATTCCGTTCAATTGCTCTTCCAGGTTCTTTGCTGTATCTGAAAGAAGAAACGGGTATGAAATTAATATAAACAAATGTCTGGCTTCTCGCTCGCAGATCCCATTGTAAACCTCACTGACATAAAGTTTGATTCTAGGTAAATGGCTCTGTTGAATAAAGAGTTAAAATACCAATTTAACCCACATCTTAGGGACAGACAGCTCGTAAGTGTTGCTGCTGACTTGAAAATTGCCTTAGACAAAACCAACGGTAGTAAGGGCGAGAAACTCCAGCTTACTTGTAAGGCAAGCGAAATTATTAACAAAGCTAAGCGAAATTCCTCGCCAGGCCAGAAACATTAGATTTTAAAAACAATAACTAACAAAATGCAGCAAGAGAATGCCATTCTTGTACGCGCAGATAAGGGTAATACGGGGCGTCCTTCTTTATAAGAGAGACTACATTGACAAAATTATGGCCTTCTTTAATGAAAACGATTTCTTCAATAATTCACTCGACAATTTGTCATCCTAGAAGCTATAAGCTAAGCTTTTTCAGATCAGCTATAACACTTATTTTAGAGCTCCCCGTTTCTGATGAATCAATAAATAATGAGCTTAATTTCCCAGAAAATGATTACAGCCTATCTGTGGTCCACCAGCTGTATAGGGAGCGTATGAGGCTTACAGAAGAGCAGAAATTAGCTGACGAATAAACAATAACTGCGTTCCAATTCCTAGGACCTTTCACCTATGATATAGCCAAATTGTTCCGTAATACCAACGTACAAATTGTCTTTTCTCGTGGAACAAATATACAACAAATATTACCACACAACGAGCAACCTGTCAGACACACGCAGCTTCAGGCGTTTATATAAGCTTAAATGTGTAGACTGTCCAGCTGAGTATGTGGGACAGACAGGGAGGGCATTCAAAACACGTTTCAGTGAACATTTGTTAACAAAAAAGGGGTAAATAAAGAAATACTCTCCTTCTGTCCAGCATTTAAAGTCTTCTGGCCATCAAACTCCCACCCTAGATAATTTAGAAATTTTGCATTTTGCCCAAAAAGGACGGACGTTAAACACCCTATAAGAATTTGAGATTTCTAAGCGGATTTATTTTAAACACCCGAAACTTCTTAACGATCAGTTGACCTCAAAAGGCCAAACCTTTTGTAACACTTTTATGGAAATTTTTAAGTAATATTCTGTTATATAACTGGGCACACTTACAAACTGAATTCATGTGATATTGGTATTTTATGTAAATGGTGTCCATATTTTAAATTAACAAGTTATTTGACCGACCCAGCACCTACAGTGTTGTGGACACTCAGCTTTATTGGTGGTTACTCGCAGCACAAATGTGAACTCTGCCTCTGGCAGTACTTGTACCTCTACCGACGCAAGTCGTATTAATATGTTGACGACCTAAGGTGCAGGGAAACCATACAAGGTAAATCTTGCAATATCCATTCAGTTAAACAATGTATCAATCTGTTTTCAACGTTCAGTGTTACCGGATATTAATGGTTTACATATTGTCTCTGTAAGATGCCGTATGACCGTAGTTTAATCTAAACACCCTCCACCAAAGAGTATATGAAACATTAGTACCGTGCATTGCCATAATTTCTTAAAACAGTTTCAGATTGGCTTGTAGCTAAAAATTTACGAATAATGTCATGTAAATATCTGTAATAATAAGTTCTGTATCAATATTTTCTTCTTTGTCAGATATATGAAGATGCCCTAACCGGGCGAAACGCGTCAATGCAATCAAGACGTTCTGTTATTCTAGAATACATTACTTTAACGTCATGTGAACATTATACAATAATTAAAATCCAAACTTCGCTGTTGCTCCAAAATTTTACTGTGTATTAAGCAATTTTCAACAACACTTGTAAAAAGACAATTTTCTTCACTTTTAGCGCTATTTTTTCAGTCCAGTGTTACATCTACTCACATAAAAATTTTCGACTTCACATTTTGACTGTTTGTAGATTTTCACAAAGCATATAACTGCACCAGTAACAGAGGAAATGTGGAGGACAATGGCAGGATACGGGATACCTGACAGCTAACAGCTGACAGGTAACTAGAATGTGTGTGATGAAATGAAAGTGTAGAGTGAAAGTACAGGGCGAGGTCTCAGAAGCATTTGAAGTAAAAACGGGAGTTTAATTTTGCCCTCAACGACACCCTGAGGAGAGGAAAGGTGAAAGTGCAGAAGTCACCATAGGAAAAAAGATAAATATCCTGGTTGCTGCGGATGATATTGTGGTGATAGGAAAGAACAAGAAAGACCTGTAGAAAATGGGGACTGCAATAACGGAAGAAGCTAAGAAAGTAGGTCTAAGTATAAATGAAAGTAAAACAAAGTTAATGATAGTAGGGTAAAGAGCTAATTTAGGACCATCCTTCTAAAAATCGGAAAACTACTGATGACAGACACGTTCAGTACCTCGGTGTCAACATCTCCGACAAACCTTATAGAGGAAGAGATAGTAAAAAGAATTCAAGCTGTGGGAATATGTGTAGGAGCTATGCACAACATAATAAGATCAAAGCTGCTGTCTAGGCAGGCACTCGCGGAGGGGACTTCGTCCAGATTATACATTTCCAACGACAGCACATTTTCAGTTGTACGTGTAACCGGCTTCTCATTAGAAGCAACGTATTTTGACTTTTCTGTGCGGTTTCCCTTCTGCGTCAAAGTTCACTCGCCATTTGCCAACTTTTCTTATATTAAATATCTATATTCCCCCTGCCTCTTAAAGTGTGGACATATGCCGAGAATTGGCCAAAACACCGTAATGCGGGCTGTAATGGATGGAGAAGCTGAAGGAGAGAGGCCACTGGAACGGCTGAGAATGAGATGGAAGAATAATACCATGGGAGACCTGCAGTTACCGGGTCTAGCGGATGAAGATGCGAAAGACAGGAAAGTGTGAAAGGCTAAACTGAGTGAGGTCAAGGACTGGCTGCGGTTCGTGTGACCAGCGAAAGTAAGTATTAAACTTTCACATACTTCAGTTAATCTGTGTGTAGAAAACCTTTTCACTTATTAACGTTTATAATAAAGGCAATCAATATAACTTTGTCCAATAAGGTAAATGAATATATAAAAAAAGAATTCCATGCATATCTTTATATCACTGTAATAAATACTAACGATCTTTCCCGGCTTTGTGCGTCTGACGCTAATTACTGTGGTCAGGTGACTTCTGGTGGACAGACGGAAATTTTCCTATTACTATACGAAAGTTCACGACTACGTTTAGTGACTTGTGGAAATGGCAGCATTAGGAATATCAAGTCTCAGTTTGCGTAATGCCAATCTTCTGTCCCTGCAGTGCTGCCGCTTGGAGCGCTAGCGTGGCTTCCGTGACTTCGTATTAGACTGAACACTGGTAGTGCCGTTATGGAGGGCTCTTTCTCCAATAGAGGCGCTACTGTCGTTCCAGGTGTCAGACGTAATCTTTTCGTATACCTTAAACTGTGATATTATTATGTAAATATATGTTGAAACACACTAAGGATTTTATAAGCATGATAATCATTTTATCTACTACATAGCAACCAATAGATGCAGTTTCTGAAATCTGGAAAAGTCTAGAAGTAAATAGCTTTTCCAAACAGTGATTATTGTTCCAAATTTAGCATTATATTCTTCAAATAAATAACTATCTTGATCTGATCGCTGTTCAGTTTCACAGGGTCACCCGATGGGCTAACATAAAGATTCCATTAGTCTACAAGGAACTTATACCCATCAGTTGTTATAGATATAGAAGAAGAGCTGGAAGAAGGTTAGGGGGAGAGACTTTTTCTTGAACGTTTCAATGGCGATGAAGGTGACAATGGACACTATGGCATGTAACTTGCTGGTCTTTATCCTATGGCATGTCGCTTGCTGTTCTTTATACTGCAGTGCTCTACAATGGAATAAAATTTGATTTATAATGTCCTAGGTAATTCAGAATCACGATACAACGAGCACGTTTGTTCTATTTCAAGCCTCTTACATATTCTATTTGGAATACATATGAAGTATCTATAAGAATTTACATTCTTACTGTCGTTTCAGTTGCGTATTACTTACATGGAGTGTAACATGACGCCTGAGCTGAGCTGTTGGGCCACTGCATCAGTAATGTGGTTGGTCTTGTCCTTCGTGTCTAGCCCACACAGATTTTTTTATATTATTGGTGAAAGGTTTCTTTTACCAAAGGAAAAATCTCACGTCATTTAACGCTAGGGAAAATAGGAAAATAATTAAATGAGCTATCTGCCCGTTTCATACATATGAATAGCAAGGCTCTGACGTTAAACAATATTAATTGATGTTTTGCGCGTCCCAATAATTCTCCTAGGTACGCTTAATTTCTAACTCTTTAAATAAACAGATGTATCAAGTACATCTTGTTCCGTTTGTATCTCATTTCTTTCTTTCTTTTTCATTTACCGATTCTTATCTTTCTTTTAGTATCATTTAAAATAGGATTCTGTGACACGTATGTAATTAATCCTTTAATTTTACTCATTTGCATCTGATATCGTGTGCATTGCGGCGAATATCGGATTCTGCCGCTCCGATGGTACGTGTGGTACTCGTTAGCACGTACTGGCAATTAAAGGGCGTGTGTCATGAGGACCTCATTATTCAGTGCCGAGTAGCTTCAATTCGTCGATATCTGCGTAACGGGTTTCTCTGCAGGGAACCGCCCTCTTTAGTAGCTAACCTCCTTTCCTCGTTTTCACACTGCATGCGTAGAGGGCATTTTTATAGATGTTGCCTTGAAATGCTGGCATCCGCACCAAATGTGATCATTGTGAAAAGTAAGGTCATTATGACTACAATAAGCTTTTTTCCCAATGGCAAGAGGCTTGGTAAATCACATTAAAAAGGTACGCCGAAAGGAAAAACTTACTATTGCAACAACATAATTGTGACTGGGTAACACTGAAATATTATTGTACGAACAGCGGACTCTTTCGTTCCTGTGAAATAAATTCCACCATCAACGTGGATCAAGAAATGTAATTCATTCTGTTGGAATAAAGACCTTTTGCTATAAAAATAGATTTCTCATTGAAGTTTTTCATTAAAAGCCTTACTCTCAGCCTAGCATTGTAAGTTGCCTTTATTTAAGATATTATGTGTTGATAACTTTGGAGCTGAACAGGTAAGTCTGTCAAAGGTTTTATCGACTGCTAAGATTGACATGCTAGATGACTGTAATCCGTATAGCTAATCACCCGCAAGCTAATCATCGGGGTATCTTCATCATGCAATGTGAAATGGGAAGAGATCATTCAGCTGTGGATGCTTGTTAGTACGATTCATTGATCTGTTCCACTCTGATGGGCTACTACCAAAGCAATGGAGGATACAAACTGGTAATAACACTACAATGTACAAAATGCTATACACAATACCTAGGCACTTATAACTGATAGTCGAAGAGTTTGACAAACAAAAGTTTCCTGAAGGCGTTATATGAGAGAGGGTATCGTAATTGTAACAAGGAAATCGTAGGATGGAATAAAGATGAATTGAATGAAATAAATCGCAATTTGCGATGTTATGGCTTCACTGTATTAGGTTTAGGTGAAATACCAAACTGTGGCGAATGAAAATTTGTGTCCGGCCGGGATACTAACCCGGGATCTCCAGCTTACTAGGCAGACGCAGGAGATCCCGGGTTCGTATCCCGTCCAGGCACAAATTTTCATTCGCCACAGTTTCGGGTATTTCGAGCATATTTCAGGTGATCCTACGTAGGAAAATAAGCCGAAAAGTCCTCCAGATGTGTCCGATTTTCAATAGTTACAGAACAGGAAGAGGTTACAAAACACACACATCCGTGAATGAATAAGAGGAATGATTATGGTGCGACAATTGACTGATTCACTCTTCAAGAAGTGTAACTGATGCCAAGATAGTGTTTTGTGTGGAACACAACACACCGTCCAATGCCTTGACACTGATTCATCTGTCCCACTAATATTCTGTTCAACACAGTACCTGCACAGCATTTCGGTGAGTACTCTATGCACTTGTCTTAATATTCACTCATGAATGTTAATGTACTTCAATCTGCTCAAGTTCTTTCACAATAGAAAATGAGGTATACATTTGTAGGTTTTTTTAAATTTATTTTCACATGTAGAGTAACCTCACAAACTATGTGACGTTCCTCCGGTATCACCTTATACACACTAAAAACATAATTTCTCTTCGTGTGGTACATTATTCTAGTCTCAGGAACAAACGGAAATAACCGAATAAATTTTTTGATATTTTACACGATGTTTCGAAGGGCGTAAATAAATCAGATATGACGGTGTTCGATTGCAAACCGTAAGGTGGATGACGATTTGGTAAGTTACCTGAGTTCCTAAATGGTCAATTAGTTTTGTTGATTAATTCCTGCTGAACCAAACGGTCATCTGAAGAAAATCGTAACTTGAACCAAGAGTAGAAGATCACAATTAATTCAAAATTAATCACAATTAATTCACCTATTTCTTTGGTTCGCCATCCATTCAGCAGGACTTGTGCTGTCCATATAATCTCTATATTAATTCTCATTGTACATCATTTAATATAAGTTTAAGGGAATTACATGTATCCACTCTATATCATCTCCATTTTCACAAATGGTCCATAACATTAAATGTAATGTAATCTCGTTACCTTGTGCTCATTACTGATCCACAATAGATGTTCTTACTATAACCAAATGGACAGGAAAATCTGGTATTCTTGTTTCTTATTGAATTTTAAAACACATTGGCAAACTATGATCACTTATAATTAGTGTGGTTTTCAGAGACTTTGAAAATTAGAAAAAAATAGTATAGGATTGATTATCCTTTTCCACTCACAATGGCTATAATGTCAATTTGCCATAAACTCGATGTTAGATAGATACATTTAAAATATAACGTCCTGATTCTCCTTTAATCTTCAAATATTGTCAAAATTTACTTCCGTCAGTGTAGTACATTAGCAACCAACCTTATGTTTCCATTAATACATAATCACCTAAAGGCAAATACGACATATATTGTATGTGAAGTAAGCCCACATGAATAAAAGTGCATGACAGAATTTATGTATGAGCTTTAGCTTATTTCAATTTGGTATATGTTCTCTACCTAAGTCTTCACTACACATCTTAGTATATCATCTCAGCAATTCCTCATCAGTGCTCATTATAGAATCATAGTTTTCTCCAGTAACATCATACAAAAACAATTATATCCACTTCACTTTAACGAACATAATTTTTCTCATCTCGAATCATTGTATGCAGCTTCATAAACAACCTTTATGCCAATAATCACTTTTCTCATCTTGAATCATTATATACAGCTTCATAAAGAACATTTACGCAAATAATCATGAATCATACGAAAATGATCACTTATTGCTCATAAACGATTTTGCAAAGAAACTATCAGTTATTCCATATCATGAGGCTCTACTCATATAAAGGAACTTGCATTAACCTTCAGTGCTATCCCTAATTTGCTTTGGCACCACTCCTTGTCGATGGATTGCACTGCATAACAATTTGAAATTTTTGCTAGTTAGAGATTTCTCTTAATGTGCTGCTCTGTTTTTGTACTAGGAATATATCATTGATGGTATTACTATTATTATTACTGTTAATTGGCAAGTGTAGGCAAGCACATCTTACTTTAAATCCTTAATTAGTACAGTCATTTGTCAATATCCCTGAAGTGTGCTGTAAAACCTCCTTTCAGCGACTTCATAAATATCATTTGGTCAGTTCGCCTTTCGCTTTATATTTCTGGCTTGATTTATTCTTTGTGTATCTATTAATGCTGTTCACCAGCATTGTAAGATTACCCTCTCTTACTGTCAACGTTACGCTACTGAGGTCTCTTGAATTTCGTTGAATTTCGGTTTCAAGTTGTTGTACTACTCCTTGTAACTGATTAATTTCTGCTGTGACTCTCTGATTATCCTTTTGCCTCTGCATTTCTATCTCCGGCTTTATATTGATTGTCCACCCATTCTGTCTTGTAACTAGTCATCTGATGACACTATCACATTCTTGTTGAATTTCGGCTGCCTCCTTAACCCTGTTGGTCATGATGTCTTTCAACCTCTTCGATCTTCTATTCTGTTTTACTTCCTTCTACTCTACTTCTGTCTGTTCTATTATCTCTAATTTCAACTTTCCCCTAACGTGTTACAGTTGAGTCATGTCCTACTGAAATTTAGCAACAGCTCCTCTCTCAAGGTCTCTATTCATCTCTTTCCAGAAATCCTGTAATCCTTTCCTTAAATAGTCTGTATATTTTGAGCTAATTCATTGTTTCCGTGTGAGATCTTCTCTATCGTTGCTCTTGTCCCTTCGTTAGTTCCAATTAGTTCTTTGTTTTCTTGTGAGGTATATATAATTATTTTATTGGGAAAGCTTTTCCATGCAGTTTTCAATACGATTTCTGGTTTGCTTATTTTCTTAGTTTCCACATAGCTTCTAATATTAATTGTAATTGTTTCCAATATATTCCTGGTTATCTCTCATTAGTCCTACTGGTGTCTCAGGATAACCAGTTGAATGACCTAACGGGCTGTCGCCAGGTAGCCTCCACCTGCCTCTATTCTGAGTCATCCCTTTTCTTCTGCAGTCCTTCCTTCTTTTTAGATACTTCCCCCTACCCCTTTGTTCTGGCGCAGAAGATGTATTTGACTATCCATAATATGTTGTCAAAATATTAAAGAATAACTCAGTAACTCCAATATTCTCCCACACATTAGTACTCCTTGAAAGCTTAGCAATACCAAACAATGGGATAGAAATTAATTATATTAGACAAAAAATCTGAAAATTTTAATATGTAAAGTATTAATCTTATAAACCTGTAGAGTAAAATAATTGCCGGCCGTGGTGGCCGAGGGGACTGAGGCGCTTCAGTCACGGTCTGCACGGCCACTACGGTCGGGGGTTCGAATCCCCCCCCCTCGGGCATGGATATTTGTGCCGTCCTAGTCCATAAGTAGTAGACTTACAAACATTTGAACATTTAGTAAAATAATTACTGCATTTGCATGCTCATTACTTGTGATAGCCACTTTCTAGCTGCGCGAAAAATGCATAATGATTACGGGAGTTGTTTCAGCTGGATTTTAGGTTACTCAGCAACAATAACAATGAAAAATGGGTTTAGCATTAGTTAAAGTCATTGAAGTTTACCGTTTATGAATGATGTATTTTTATTAGTCACTAATATCAGGCATTCACCATCTTCGTGTTCCACTGCTGATTTCCGGATTCTCGACACAGGTCAATGTTTGGAAAATATCGTCCAACAATTTGTACACAGTAATCCTAACGGTAATACAATGTGGCCGGCACGGTAGACGCAGATCCATAGTAATTGCACAATGTAGCATACTTCGGTAAACCACTCTGTCACTTATCTGGGTATATTACGCTAACAGAATAAGCTGAGGGTAAACTCGCGGAGATGTAGACGCACACTCAGCCTGTAGAAACTGGGGATGGCCTTCACGACACAGCATCACAACAATAACCACTCCTTACTTACTGTCACCAGAGGTCACTATCCATCTTCACCTATCATCGATCAGTGAGAGTTTAAGGTTATTCGTTAAGCAAAGTGGACACTGACCGATTACAATCGGAACTCAAGAAGTTAAAACTCTCAAGAAGACGTTATTCGAAGACAATGGAGAATGTTAGATTTTAATAAGGAAATCACAGTGAATAAAATAATTGTAACTTTTCAGCCCACTAAAGATAATCTTTCGGTTTGGTTTCATCATTTTTTGTAGTTTGTGATTTGTTGTTGCGGTCAGTTAAGCTCTGCAGTTTGGCTGTCATAGAATGTTACAAATGTGAAGGAAAACGACTTTTTGTACCTTTGGTGGATGTGGAAGTGGTTGAAATACGAGAGACGTGCTTTACAATGAGGATACAGAAAGAATAATATGAAGGATGATTTGGGGTCAACGTCTCATCGACGAAGTGATGACTAGAGACGGAGCACAAGATCGTCTTTGGTCTGGGGGGAAAAAGGAATGAACCGTGTCCTTTCCAAGGGATCTTCCCTGCTTTGGCCTGGAGTGATTTAGGGAAATGATGGAAAACGTACATCTGGATGCCCGGAGGTGGTTTTTAAACCACGTCCTTGCTAACTACTGCGCCACCTGGCTCAATGCTGCAGAAAGATAGAAAATATGTTATCCATATAGCTAAGAAATCAAATGTTCAAATGTTTTTTAAGCTTATGGGACTTAACTACGGGGTCATCAGTCCCTAAACTTACAAACTACTTATGAACTACTTACGAACTAGGACGGCACAAATATCCATGCCCGAGGGGGGATTCGAACCTCCGACCGTAGTGGCCGTGCTGACCGTGACTGGAGCGCCTCAGTCCCCTCGGTCACCGCGGCCGGCCATATATAACTAAGAGACGATTTTATCAGTCAGATGCTGCAAGTCATTGATAAACTGTTTAATATGAAAAAGCCAGGCACAAATTGCACATAAATGTGAAACATTGCCGCGGCGGAGCGGCCGAACGCACTGAGGCGCTATGCTACAATGCACGAGGCCGTTCCCCGTCGGGGGTTCGAATCCCCCTTAGGGCATGGATATTCGTGCCGTCTTTAGTATAAGCATAAGTTGTATGTAAGTTTAGCGACTGATGACCCCGTAGTTAACTCCCATAAGCTCTCCACAATCAGTTGCAGAGAAATAGCACCAATCCTCAGATGATCACTCATATAAATAGGAGTCAGTTTTATGGAGTTGACATCTGAGGATGGCTGTTAATTCTTCTGAAGCTAGTAACGAATAAAATAAATATGAAAAACGCTACATCGCCTCAAAGAAATGTGCAAGTGAAACATCTGTGAAAGATATCAAAATAGTATTGTAAACATAACATTTCTAGTCTCCAAACACGTTTGAGGAAAGGGAAAATTGTATTTATCACGAGCCTAGCACGCATGTTTCTTGCAGTGAACATGCTGGTGTTGTTCCGCACGAAATATACGGGACTGCGTCAGTGACTACAAGATGGAATTTCCCGCAGTGTGCCCCGGTGTGGGATGCGGGCCTTGTCCCTCCCTCTCCCTCTACCCCTTCCGGCAACACTCAGCCATTCACGACGCGTCCGCTACACGGGCCATGTTTCAAGCATGATCAACATTTCAGTAGGCGGCCCGTCACTTGGGACTTCGCCCTAACATCCCTAACATGCGGTCCATCCGATCTGCCGCGCTGTTTCACGGTTTACAATGTATGTATGTTACGTAGCAGACTCCCTCTCCCTCTGTCTTTGCGGTGTGTGTGTGTGTGTGTCTACTTCTAATTAATTTAGTCAGCTCTGTCAGTGGACAGGAAAAACAGTGTTTCTGTGTAAACTCAGCCTGCCGCGGTGGCCGAGAAGATTGAGGCGCTCCAGGCACGGTCTGCACGGCCACTACGGTCGGGGGTTCGAATCCCCCCTCGGGCATGGATATTTGTGCCGTCTTTAGTATAAGGTAGTTGATAAGTAGTTTGTAAGTTTAGGGACTGATGACCCCGTAGTTAAGTCCCATAAGCTTAATAAACATTTGAACATTTTTGTAAACTCAAACTGTCACTTTGTTTATTCATGCCGCTGTGCATTTGCACTCTATAAACGGAGTGTCTTCTGTAGCGACAATACACTAAATACTTTTATCGGACAGTAAGATTCTGAGAATTACAGTTGTAGCATTGCACCAATTTCATTGTATTTAACAATCTTTTCTGTTTTAAATGTAATTTAAATGTAATTGTCTCCTATAATACCTGATATACTTCATACCATAAAAAGATTTTTCGTGAATGTACATGACATACGACACAACGAACTTACGAGATATTGTTGTTACTGTCTGCAAAAAAACAGAGCTCATTATAACCCACATTCTGATGATACATAGCATTTTCCTAATGCGAATTTTTGACAACAATCTCTCCATGAATCCAGGTTTAATAGTGTAGGAAATTGTTTGATATACAGATAATGTTAGGCCTATATTCACAGCTTTTCTGCTACTAGATCGTACACCTGGCAAATATGCAAGTAATTGTTGTTTCTGTAAGGACACAAATATAGAAACTTGAAAGATTAAGCACATGATACTGGGTCAGTGATACTGTAGCAAATCAAGTGCATCAATTATTCTAAAAAGCGGCAAACCCACTTGTGATAAGTAAGTAGCTAGATACAGGATGAGTGAAACGGACTGTGATAATCTAAAAACCTTCAAAGAATAATTTTAAATTCTTACCGTATTTTAATAGCCCCTTAAGCAATATTAAAGGCAACAAGACTAAACGAATGGGGCAAGACGTCTTCAGATATGGTTTGTTGTTACAGACTCCTTCTTTGTCTGTGAATGGTTGTCTTTACAGCAATTTCACTGTGAGATCTGAGGATTATAACAAGATGCTAACTTACAACCTAATTTCTTTTATAAAATGCATAGGATCTACTGTCTATTGCACGTGTGATGTAATTGTAAAAAAACGTTGTAAAATTTTGTATATTACACTCGACCTGTATGAAACTGAATATCCACATATTGGAAGTCATTAACAAATAACGTAAGTAAAATTACGGCACTAAAACTGTTTGGCGGCTGGCTCCAAATGGTAACTGTCTCGCGGAAGTCAGTAAGCCTTTGTCTTCTTTGAGGAGTTTTGAGATTATTTTTTTCAAAAGAGAAATAGATTTACAGTAGTGCCGTGTGTCTACAGCATAGAGCTTATTTAAATGGGCAATAGCTTTCAGTTGAAAACATTGATAAGTGTACTTTCATTGTATGAAAAAAAAGATGTTATTAGCGTGTTATTCTCATAGGAGAACGATATAATGAGAAAGGTAGAAATATTTATGCTTTTTTCTAGGATGTAGAAAATTTCAGTGAAACAAGCTGATGGATATACTATGTTGAAGCCAGCTGCCGCCACTGACTCATCATTCAGAGCGCTAAGTAGCATAATGTACTCTATGTGCAATTTCATTACCAGTCAATTTCTTCATTTTCGTTAGTGCTTCTGTTTTTTAAGACATTTATTCTCGCGTATTTGTCAGATTTCGTTTGTGCTGAAAGCTACGTATTTTAAGTAGTAACTGTATTTTTCTTACTTGGAACTTCTTTATTTCGTGTGTTTCGCTTTTAAAAAGCTTTTATTCTTGCGTATTTAATAATAGTGTGCTCCATAGATTTTCTCGTTTATTCTGAAAACAGCCATAGACAGTTTCGTTGTTTTTGACATTATAGTTACCACTGACCACAGCTCAGTCAGCTGCCGTCGCCTTCAATAAAGAACAAGACTAGTTACAAGTTGATTACTTCCCTTCTCTTCGCAGTTAATTATATCGATAGGATATGTATAATCTGTGACTTCTGTGTGCGAGCGCAGGAGGAGTTAGCCGCAGTTCGCGAACAGCTGAGTGTGCTACGGTCAGCCGTCTTCAGGCTGATGCCTCGGGCTGCAGCGGCGGTGGGGAGTCTGGTGCGTCGCGTGGAACACCTCAGTTGTTTCATGTTTCGCCCTCAGCCCATCCTGTCAAGGTACCTTCAGGTGTACCATTCGTAGTCGATCTGCCCCCTCCTCGAGGGGAATGGCGAGCTGAAAGGCTTTCGAGACGCTCGAGGAGGAAGGACAATGTCGAGGCTGGCCGTCTGGCCACGCCCGTTCGTCCTGTAAGTGGACATGTGGCCACTCCTTCAGCAGGGCCCTAGAAAGTTAGTTGTCGGTAGCTCTAATGCTAGGCGCGTGATGGAGCCCCTTAGGCAGACAGCGTCGAGATCCGAAAAGAAATGCAACGTTCATTTGGTATGTCTGCCGGCGGACCTTATCTGAGATGTGGAGGCGGCCTTCCGGTTGCTATCGAACGTACTGGATGCGGTCGACTGCCAGTTGTTTCTCACGTCGGCACCAATGACACTTGTCGCTTGGATTCTGAGGACATCCTTAGTTCCTACGGGTGGCTGGCGGAATTGTTGAAGACTTCTGTCCTCGCAAGCGTGGTGCAAGCAGAGCTGTCGATTTGGAGCATTGTTCCCAGGGTTGATTGAGATCCTTTGGTTTGGAGCCGAGTGGAGTGTCTGAACCAGAGGCTTCGCAGACTTTGTGACAGTCATGGCTGTAAATTATCTGCGTTATCGGGTGGGGAATCGTAGGTCGCCACTAGATAGATCAAGGATAAAACAACCACTCTCAATGATGAAGAAAATAGCCAAGCGCCTCAACCCCTCCCCCACTACAAACAGGGATACAGACTCCTGGTGTCTTCGCTGCCAGCAGTTGCAACACTAGGAGACGCGACCGCGCGCAGAGCGACTCTCGCAGGCGCCCCGGAGACCTCAGCGGCAGCGTGGCGCATAAGCAGAGCACCGGCCCGCCGCTGTCTGCGCCAGGCGACCTGTGAACAGCGGCATGCCACAGCTACTGCCAGTTCCCTCATGTCCATCCCGACAATAGCAATTTACAATGCAAAAAGCTATGCGAAGACGTACGTTTTCACCAAAAAGAGGGAAGATTGCAACCTACATCACATAAAAAAAATTTCGTGAACACACCAATCGTTGACGCCCTTTTCCAACAAAGGAGTGAAATAATATAAACACCAATAAAGTCCACTCAAACCTCAAAACGACACAAGAAATCTCACATTCAGCAACAGTGGCCAAAACGTCGGTAGATTTTATAAAAACGCCGTCGTGGTCTCATATCCAGAAGAATTTTATTGACTGTGATAACGGCCGCGACAGCCTACGCTTGTTCTAGAAAGAAATTCCCACATGAGAACAAACTCCCAAGACTAACTAGTATTGCCGGTCGTGGTGGCCGAGGAGACTCAGGCGCTTCAGTCACGGTCTGCACGGCCACTACTGTCGGGGGTTCGAATCCCCCCTCGGGCAGGGACATTTGTGCCGTCCTTAGTATAAGGTAGTTGATAAGTAGTTTGTAAGTTTAGGGACTGATGACCCCGTAGTTAAGTCCCATAAGCTTAACAAACATTTGAACATTTTTTTGAACTAACTAGTATTCCATGTATGATAAAATGTATGAACTATGGTGCCTAGAAATCGATCTACATTGGGTCCCGACTGATATGGATACATCCCAAATGTTGTCGACGACTTGTACATCCTCTATTCGCTTCACACTACAATGGTTCTACTGTACAAAATGTACAGCACCATAGATCATTAGAGAACATTGTTACCTATGCAAATCGGTCCTAATGTAAATTAACATATTGTTGTTGTTGTAGCCTTCAGTTCGCAGACTGGTTTGATGCAGCTCTTTCCACGCTACCCTATCCTGTAGACGGTTCTTCATCTCAAAATAAGAACGGCAACCTACATTAATATATGGTATCCCAAATACAAGGACATACAGTATAGGAGAGCCCTTAAGGCTGATAAACTCAAGCTGTTTACAACAAATACATTTTTAAAGCATTACCGCATTCATTAGTGAGTGAGACAACAAAGTTTCTCACATTAGTCATTTAGTAACACTTCCACAATTAAATTTTAATTACCAGATAAAACAGCATTTTACTAATTTCGTAACTTACAACCGATGCTACATTTCCCCCAATTTTTAAATTATTTTGTGGTTGTTTTGCAAAGTATTCAATGAAATGTTACCGAAGATGGACAAAAGTAAGTGCTGTGATGAATAACTGATTTCTCTGTACTTATGATTGAACCACTGTTTCTGCCTTTGTATAAATTCTAAATGACCTGACGAAGTATTCAATTTCTTATCAGAAACGAAAACCCACGCCTGCATCCAGAGCTAACTGAGAAATGTTTTCCTTCCTCATCGAGACACAGTCATCACTAAGATCATCATAAACGATTGGGCATAAAGAGAGGTAAAATATAGGAGTTATCACAAATATTAGTCGACAACTCTCAAATTGAAAATAATTTAGTTTTTTATTTTATTTTATTTCTTATTTTACTTTTTTTATTTCTTATTTAACTTTTTTTTATTTATTTATTTATTTTTTTTTTTTTTTTTTTTTTTTTTTAGGCGGGAAATCTATTAAAAATATCATTTTCCTGTTCAGAAATTACAAAAGCCTTACATTCACTAACTAGTAACGAAGTGTCACGATGTACTGGGCCACAGATATGTAGTCAGCAGCTAATGGGATTGTTAACGAAGTCAGTGGTTAGTTATCTAATTTTCGATAAGAGCGAGATGTTTGAATCTGAAAAGTAATCCAACTTCTTTTAGCTATACTGGGAGTCGAACTTCGCAACCACCGCTTTCTTTTCTGTCTTCGAATAGAAGTAATGGGATGTGGTTTTCGTTGTCTAGGTATACCAGCACCTATCGTCATTTTCGGCAGCAAATATACGTTATAAAGGAAAATTAAATTTCACTTGGAATCTGGTGCGCACTTCCTAGAGTATTGGGTCCCGACCTATATTATGCCATAGGTCACTTTCCTGCGAGGGGGAAACATACGGTTCAAGGAAAAGGAAACTGTATAACTCTGAAAACTAGATTTAATCACGTAGTTTAACATGTTCGTTAAATTCAAAAGTAATTTTATATATTAAGAAGAATTATGAAAATTGAAGTCAGTAGGCCAGGCCGTTTTATTCGGCCGATTTCTTTCATTTTTGTATTATACGAAAGGTGTTCATCCACAAATTTGGACTCTTACTAGTAGCAGTCATTCACCCAGTCCGTCAGTGTCTCTTGTAGAAATCAGTTCGAACTTTGTTAGCGTGCACTTCTTTGTGTGTGGCTGTACTTCGCAAAAATGCAGTATTCAGAATAAAAAGTCTGCACATTGGTGGAGTCTCTATCAGAATCATTGAGAAATACGAGGGGTGTTCCAATGAAAAGGTACGAAACTTCTTAACAACCAAACCCCGTGAAATTTGAATATGCCGCTTTCGCATAACGTAGTGCGATACCGAGGTACGCGTCACCACCCCCTAAAACGTCAAGGCTTTGCCCTCAATAGGCAAGGTGATTCTCACCATCGCTTTCGTCGTCCGAGGTCCGACACTCATCGAACTCCTCTAGCACGGAAAACCATTTACAGTCGCTGGTAATGTGAAATACCGCGTAGCCTACGTAAGCCCTGATAATGCGCATCCACACGTCTCCAGGGTCACAAAAAATTAACACCCCTCGCACTTACCTATGTACTAGAGCACTTAACTGAAAAATGAAGATAATTTTTGTATACTCATTATTGTGCCACTATAGCCGCGCGGAAGTTGCCCTTTGGTCTGGAGCGCCACGTTACAGATCGCACTGCCTCCCGCGTCGGAGGTTCGAGTCCTCCCTCGGGCATGGGTGTGTGTGTGTGACTTGCCTTAGCCTTATTTAGCTTTGTGGTATGTAAGTCTAGGGACTGATGACCACAGTAGTTGGGTTGCATAGAATTACAAATATTTGATTTTGATTTGTACCACTGTAGGCCTATTACAAATCTCATTCATCAGAAGCTTTTCCATTTTCTAGCATATCTAGACACTAATAACGTTATGATTATAATATACGCTTAAAACTGGATTCCTCTGCAATATTTCAACTGCTACATCTCTAGTACAAATGCACAAAATGTAAAGACAGCATCTCACCATTTGCAAAATACAAATATTCATAAACAAACTTCGTAAGCTGCAAATAACAGTTTCCATTCAGATAAACAAAAGGTGTAATATAATCACTTAATCACAATATTTGGAAATATGAATCAAAAATTGTAATTACTGTTTCTTATTCATAAACTGAGAATGTGAAACAAAGAAAAAAAGTTGCTACAGGAAGATATAGAATATGTAATTTCTAAATAAGCAGGTCACTTATTCTATAAAAACGAAAACGAAGAATAAGGTAGTTTACACGTAACCACAACAATTTCAAGCTTGTAATTCCTTGAGAATAACAGCGAAACGTACCTGATGTCTGAGCTTTTCAATTTGGTGATATTATCCCAGTCCTCTCTCAAGACGGGTTGTACTTCTAAACGTCTATTTTTGGGGGGGGGATGGGAGAGGGAGGGAAGTATTTTATTTGTTAACGAACAAATCTACTAAAATAGCACCCCCGTATAGCTCTCTTTAGCTTAGGTCCGATGAGAAAGCAGATCAATCCATACGTTCAGAATCTCCACTTCCCAGTGTGGCCGATGTGTCAGCGGTCCTTTGAGTGTGGGTGATCTACCGCACCCCTAAACAGATGGGCGTTATTCAGAATAACCGGTCACCAATACTGCCATGCTGTAAAAGTGCTTTGCAGTGTTCGGCCAGCGCTTAATTGCTGTTCACGCCGTAACACATAGATCATTCAAGAATACACTAACAGGTGGCGATAATCATTAGCTACAGTCATGCGGAGTTCGTCGGATAGTTCCGACATGCATCAATGTTTTTACACGTAATATTTCATTGTTGCTGACTCAACATACTCAGCCGGCACAGTGGCCGAGCGGTCTGCGGCGCGCCAGTCACAGTCTGCACGGCCACTACGGTCGGGGGTTCGAATCCCCCCTCAGCCATGGATGTTTGTGTCGTCTTTAGTGTAAGGTATTTCATAAGTAGTTTGTAAGTTTAGGAACTGATGACCCCGCAGTTAAGTCCCTTAAGCTTAACAAACATCAACAAACTCAGTGATGGTGTGGTTAATGTAAAATATATTTAATAGACTTCCAAGCACACAACGAGAGAAATTTAATAGCCGCGAAATAACTCTGTCATTGACACGAGAACAGGAAATAGTTCTGAGCTCTGCAGCACGGTGCCTAAAAGTAAGATTAGGTGTGATTTTGGTCACTAGGGGCACATATCGTCCTAGTTAGTTAGATAGTCCTCCGGTATGTTTCTGCTGTGAAACGGCATCTAATGCGCAGATATGGTCAAAGATGGATAGGTCGAGGCGGAGGTGTTACTTTGCCTCCAAGATCACCTTATCTAATTCCTTTGGATTTTTGTGTCTTGGGTAACTTCAAAAGCGAAGTGTACAGCAAACCCACTAAGACGGTTGAAGAACTGGAGCGGAGAGTTGCATACGCTTGTCGAGAATTTCGAAATGTTCCAGGAGTTTTCGAAAGAATTCGAAATTCAATACAGAGAATCGCAGTATTGCATCCAGATGCAAGGAACACACTTCGAACATCTTTAACAAAAAACACATACGTCAAATCTGAACGAAATGCGATGTAAAACCTAATAGGTAAAGTCTGAATTTCAAATTAATGTGTAATAAGTAGGACGATGTTAAAAATGTCAGTGGCGGCTTGGAACCATACATTCGTAATTATATCGCAAGAGGCTCGTTTGCGGGTCAATGCTTACTGCGAATTATTTGCATATATTATCGTGTAATTACAACCGTTTATGTATACGCTATCCTTTTTAACTATATAATTTTCTTACTACGATAATGACCACTTGTTTCTCTCTATTAAGACGTCATTCACAGTAATATGGGAAGTGTTATACGGAAACGACACATTCCATTGTTTTAATGTGATCCAGTGCTATCCTTAGAACTGCTACCTGCCGCTCCTTGTGATCTATGTCAAAGGCCCCTGGTCAGTGTACGTATCCACGTAGGCTAACGGCGACGAGCGTGTCTTACAAGACGCCAGCGACCCTTGCTGCGCCGTGGGAGACTTTAACCGCCGCCTCTTGGTTGACGCGACGGCTCCACTGAAGTAAACAGCTCAGCTCGCAATGCAAACTCTGCGTCGCAGGCGCCTTTGACATGCAGAGAAAGCGGAGCCTTCTCGGTAAGAACCAACCGCCGACGGCAGAGAGCGTTCAGGTTCGGTAGCTCTCCGAGTAAAGTGTGACTGTGAGTGTATAGGGAACACGTTTGCGAATTTGTTCCAGGAGACTGCAAGACTCACTAATTACAAAAGACACACCTCGTTTTAGGATCTTCCAGGGAAAGCTTTCAGTTCATACTAGTGGCATGTGACCCTTGGTACGAAACGCCGCAGACCGCGGTGGCCGAGGGGACTGAGGCGCTCCAGTCACGGTCTGCACGGCCACTACGGTAGGGGTTCGAATCCCCCCTCGGGCATGGATATTTGTGCCGTCTTTAGTGTAAGGTAGTAAATAAGTAGTTTGTAAGTTTAGGGACTGATGACCCCGTAGTTAAGTCCCATAAGCTTAACAAACATTTGAACATTTTTTTTTTACAAAACGCCTAAATATATTCGTTTTCAGAAAAAAAAAATTACATCCTGAAAGACTAGGATAGGAAATTTTACTTCACAGAATTTGTTCAACAATATTTCCTGAAGAAATAATTTCTTAATCTCGGATTAGTATCTATCCTGAAACTTCCTGACAGATTAAAATTGGGTGTCGGAACCGCGACTCGAATCGGGAAATTTTGCCTTTCGCAGGCAAGCGCTCTACCGACTGAGATTTAGCCGAGATTTGGCCGAGGGGACTGAGGCGCTCCAGTCACGGTCTGCACGACCACTACGGTCGGGGGTTCGAATCCCCCCTCGGGCATGGATATTTGTGCCGTCCTTAGGATTCACTAGTTCATAAATAGTTTGTAAGTTTAGGGAATGACCCCGTAGTTAAGTCCCATACGCTCTACAAACATTTGAACATTTGACTGAGATTTTCTGGCGTGCTTAACGATCCGTCAACATAACTTTGTTTCCACATAACTTTACTTCTCTCAATACATCGCTTCTTACTTTCTTCCATCATCATCATCAGGGCTAAAGGTGACATCATGTAGCAGTAACTGGACACGTGTTCGTAGAGTAACATGTCGTCGTGCATAGCCTTGTAGAAAACTGGCGTCTAGGGTGTCGTGAGAAATGGCATGGTTGCTGATCGCAGCATTTTAATTACGTAGGTAAAAATCGCCAGAGTGTCTTGCTTGATTGCAGTCATTGCAATGATACTCCCCGTGGCTGCATTGAACCAAATTTAGGCCATAATGTTCAAAGTAATGACGACTGATTTCGTTCCAAAGCACTATTTCATGCCATTCTTGTACTCACTGACGTACTTCTATACACCATTGCCGTCTATCTTGCCCCTGTAAATCACTCATAGGTAGGCGGATGTGCACGCGAACCATAGCGTAATATATAGCGACTGACTGTCACTTCTGACACTGTGTGATGTATTACACTGACGAGCAGATGGACGCAGCTCTGTCGTGCAGTGTCATTCGGATGAGGTGTCGCTCCTCGCGGTGGTTGGGTTGGGGATAGGGTGGTCTGGGCAAACTCACCCATAGCGCCGCCTTCTACGACCTTCCACGAACCATTCTGCGCACACTCGTTGCACCTCCGAAACACTTTGTTCCCCAGCAAGCTCCGAGGTATGCATCTCATTATCTCGTGTGAATAATGCCCCCTCTTTTAACATCACTGATTTGACTGTACGTTTCTAGCCTACGCCTGCGAGGGACCCTGCACGTCTGCTCAAGGCCCTCTGATCCATTTAAATGTTTGTATACCTGTTGAACCAAACTGCTTTGGTCATCAGTCCCTAGACTTACAAACTACTTAAACTTACAATACGAAGAACACACAAACACACACACACACACACACACACACACACACACACACACACACACACACACATACACACATGCTCGAGGGAGGACTCGACCCTCCGACAGGAACGACCTCCGTGTCAATGACATAACGCCTTAGGCCATTACCTACGGTTTTTAGTGAAAATGACAATCGCAGCCATACTTTATCAGTAGGCAGTGTCGAGTCCCGATGTCGGTCTTGACATTGAATCCACTTCTGCAGATCATACTAATATTGTCGCGTTGCAATGGAAGCAGGCTTGACTTCGAAGGCAACTGAACCCAGCACTTATACTGAAATCACGTTTGTTACGAATTCAACATACACGCAGAATTTACCAGAAATTATAAGAACAGTTAACATAAGAAACAAGAATTTACAAGTGAACATAAGAAAGATGTAGAACATACTGGAATTGTTAATTACAAAGAAAAAAAAATTTACCGGGGGGCGGATTGAACCGGCGACCTTCAGCACCGCAGTCCGTGACGCTGTCCCGCTGCCACGCCGGCAGTCGGTGGAGATGGTCTCTCGTGGCATTATTTATGTTGAGTGTCTATGAAGTTCCTGTCTTCGGTCTTTCATGGTACTCTGTTTGCCTGAACGTAAGTGACCGAGCGAGTTTGCGCAGTGGTTACACACTGTACTCGCATTCGGGAGGAAGGTGATTCAAATACACCTCCAGCCAGATTTAGGTTTTCCGTGATATTCCTAAATCGATTTAGGAAGATGCGGGGATGGTTTTTTTCAAACGGCACGGCCGATTTCCTTCCCAACCTTAGAAAAATAAATAAATAAATAAAATAAAAATAAAAATACGCGCGTTAGTCCCGTCTCTAATGACCAAATTGTCGACGGGACGTAAAACCCTAAGCTTCCTTCCTTTTCCTTTTCCTTTTCCTTTAGACTTGAGTGTATCTGTATAAGGTGTATTCGTCAATTCAGTAGTATGAAATGAATTCATTGACACATGTGTAGGTGTTACATAGTCAACAATTAAAAGTCACATACATTATTAAGGTTTGATTCCATTCTATGGAATAATGTGCTCCATGGCCACAAAAGAAGGAAGCCGTGAAGAATTTTTGCAATTATTGTCGCAGATCGATTTCAGTTACTTAGTAACCATCTTCAGGTGCAGTAATTCACAAGAGATGTTACATGAATTATGGCATACCACATATATGGGACGTAGTCCATGCGACGATATTGCAGAATAATCATTTTCTGTGTCACATGTACATTACACAATTTACAGTTTAATTTAACAATTTAATTAAAATAGTTTAACGTACACCTGACGCAGAAAATGATCATCCTGCAATATCTGGGAATGGAATACGTCCGAGAAATGTTAATGCCATAAGTCGTGTAACATCTCTGGTGAATTTCTGCATCTGCACGTAAGTTGGTTATTAACTAAATGAAACCGATTTGCGACAATAAATGCATAAGATTTTTGCGATCAATGCTGCTTCATTTAATATTTGTAACATGATACAAATACTGGTTATCGTCAACTAGAAACAAATATTTTATGAGATAGGCCGATAGAATTATAAGTTGTAATATATATATTTGTAAGTTGTATTATATATATATATTAATAGCTTATGGGACTTAACTACGGAGTCATCATTTCCTAAACTTACAAACTACTTATGAACTAACTAATACAAAGGACGGCATAAATATCCATGCCCGAGGGGGGATTCGAACCCCCGACCGTAGTGGCCATGCAGACCATGACTGGAGCGCCTCAGTCCCCTCGGCCACTGCGGCCGGCTCTCGTGTTGTTCCTCCTGTTTGTAAAGATTCATTTACTGCCTAAAACTTTCGTTGTGAAATTCAAGTTATGAAATTTTTGTACTGCGACCATTAGTACGCTGCTCATATTTACAAATGCTGAAGGTATCGGTGTGGTATGACTACACAGCATTCTAAAAATAAACGCTCCTGCAGCTTGCAGAAAACACTGCGGACGACGGTCAGCTACAACAGGCCGAAACGCACACGACTCTGATGTGCATACCGCGTGCGGACAGAGGTGCAACCTGTCTCGGATCTTCTCGAGCGTTTTCGGAAGTTTCCGATACAGCGGCACATTTCTTTTAGTATTAGCTGTATCCGGTCACATATTGCCACGAGAGTCCACGAACACCGGCTGTCGGCGTGGCGCAGGCGATAGCATCACGGATTGCGGTGCAGATGGTCGACGGTTCAATCCCGCCCACCGGCAAAAATTTTATTTCTTTGTAATTAACAATTCCAGAAGGTTCTACATCTTTCTTATGTTCACTTGTAAATTCTACTTGTTTCTTATGTTAACGGTTCTTCTAATTTCTGGTAAATTTTGTCTGTGTATAAATAGCAGAGCACTCTACCTTAGAGGTCATTCCGGCTTGGGCCGTCGTGGAGGGCGGTTGTGCTTACGCTGTGCTCCGTCGCTGCTCACGTCAAGGCAAGTTTACTGTTTATTCTGACAGCGGAATCTTGTATCTTCGTGTTACTGGGTGATATATTCTCTACTAACGTCTTCGTCTGGTGCTTGTGGCTGGGATTTGGTCGTTTTGTTTATAATATGAATTTGTTTTGAATATGGCTACGATTTTAAGGAGATATACTTTGAAGTTTACTTTTGATCGTGGAATTGTGAAACCTGCTGCATATGAAGTTCATAGATTCCTTATTGAACAAGTTAAGATTCCATTAGACGAACTTTACGGAATTAATCTGTCTCAGCTAGCGCCTGTATTTTTTGTAAAACTTTTGAATGTTGATCTGTGTCTGCGTATTGTAGAAGAAAGTGGAGGGACGATGAAATTTTTGCGTTCTGATGGTAGTGTGATTGATGTAGAAGTTTCCTTTGGCGGTATGGGTTTGCGCACTGTGCGCGTATTTGAACTACCATTTGAAATTCCTAGCGAGCACGTACGCGATGTTCTGAGTGCCTACGGCCGTGTTCTGTCTGTTCATGAGGAAAAGTGGGGGAACAACTTTCCGTGCCCCGTACTGAATGGCGTGCGTCAAGTAAAAATTGATTTGATGAAGCACATACCGTCCGTTATCAGTGTGTCAGGCTATCGTGCACTTGTGATATACGACGGACAGCCCAGGACGTGCGCCATTTGTAATTCGACGGAGCACTACCGGGCGGAGTGCTCGCGCCGTCGGGTGGCTCAGCTGCCTCCCGGCGACGCGGTGACGCGCGCGCCTGGCGTTGTAAACATGCCCCTGTCGTATGCGGCGGCTGCCGCTGCGGTGCCGGCGCCGCCTCCCGTGACAACAAGTGTCGTGCAGGACTCGGCCACCGAAGACGCTACACAGGCCGTGCTTCAAGTTAACTCCACCGACTCTACCCGGAGCGAGGCTGAATTACCACAGGTGCAACAGGAAGAACACGTCACCCCCGCGGATGCGACTGTTTCTCACCAGGCTGTGGTTGACCAACAACCGTCACAGCAAGTAAACGAAACCGCTATGGAAACGGCTTCCAGTCCTTTGACGACCCATGACGTTGTACAAAACATGGAAGTTGAACACATTGTATACGTACCCTGTAGTTCTCCTCCGAAGAAAAACGAAAAGAAAAGGATTGCACACCCGGAAGCGGAAACTGAAGCTCCCAAAACTCGGGAGAAACTTAAGGAAATCAAGAAGAAACACAAGAAGAGGAGAAATGACGGAACAGACGAAAATAAGGAATTGTCCGATAGTTCTGCGTATAGTCAGGACAAAGAAGATAACAGTAAAGCTGGTTCTCACAGACCGCGTGCTCGACGAAAAAGTGTAGACATCGCAACAGCCACCGATTTTGGTCAACGGGTACGGATGTCTGAGAACCCGGAGAAAGGTGACTCGACGGCTACAATGGACTGGGTGACTGAAATGGAACAAGAGAATAAACGTCCGGCGTCAACTACTAGTGTTAATCTTCCTGTGTTCTCTGGGAACACAAATGCAGAAGGACTCCAAGAACTTCACCTAGAATCATTGCGATAAGTCGCAATCGATGGCAGTTCTGTGTTCATTGTTACTTGATGAATCTGAAGTTTGACATCATACTCGTGTTTATGACTAGCCTTTGTGGTCCTTGACTATGGCACACCGATTGCAGACAACGACACAAACGTATAATATATTGACCCTCAATATCAACAGGATCTCGAATCCATTAAAATTATCGGCCTTGAAAGATTATTTATACCAATCTGACACTGACATTGCACTGTTGCAAGAAGTACTCGTCCATGAATTTCAATTTCCAGGCTATATCGAAATTGTAAATGTGGCGTTAGAGAATGAGTGTGGAACGGCAATTTTAGTTAAAAATGGAATACCTGTAGAAACTCTGTGTCTCTTAGAATCCGGCAGGGGAATATCTTGTAAAATTTTTGAAACAACGGTAGTAAATATCTACGCACCCTCTGGCAACAATGCCAGAACTGCTAGAGCTAGCTTTTTCATGACCGAACTCGTTCACCTACTAAAAGATAATCCAGAAAATCTAATTATTGCAGGAGATTGGAACTGTGTCTTGAACCCCAAGGATCAAACCCCAAACTTTAATTTCTCCAAAGAACTGAATGATTGTGTCCGTGATTTACGTCTAAACGATGCTTGGGAAGTGCTATACCCAACAATGGTAAAATTTACGCACGTTACCAATGTCTCTGCTAGTAGAATTGACAGACTGTATGTTTCTGACAGCCTAAGGCAGTGTATAACTTCCATCGACGCGATACCTGCTAGTTTTTCTGATCACAGTGGGGTACGTTGCAGCATCAATCTCGTCCGGCAAAAAACGTTCTGGGGACGGGGTTTATGGAAACTGAATGTGAGTGTTCTTAACGACACAGAACTAGATGAATGTGTACGACTGACTTGGGTAGCGTGCCTCAGGGCACGACCAAGATACGGTTCAGCAATTGAATGGTGGACGAAACATGCTAAAAAGAAACTACGAATGACGTTGATTCAGTATGCGAAAGAAAAGGCCACATATTTTAAGGACACTATAGAATTTTATTATACCTGTCTCAGAGAACTTTATGATCGTCCTGTTTTATCTGACGAGCACTTCATGCAAATAAAGAAAATCAAGGCAATTTTAACACAACTGAAAAGGAAACAACTCGATGGTTTGAAGGTAAGGTCTAGGTCGCAGTCAACTATAGCAGAGGAAACTGCTTCTCTGTACCACATCATCAGACAAACAAAAAACAGAAGGTAGACTTTTTTGGAGAAGCTGCGAGCTGCAAACGGTGATGTCCTATCTGAACAACGAGCAATAATGGATGAAATTCACCGATTTTTTCAGGACCTATACACAGCTACTGATTTCAATGAGGCATCTGCAGCAACATTGCTGGACAGTACAGACGCTATTGTCACATCTGATGACAATAGCGGCTTACGAACAACCTTTTCTAGCGACGAACAGCTGGACATCATAAAAACTTCTCCACTGAATAAGACTCCTGGTCCTGATGGAATACCAGTGGAATTTTATAAAAAGTATTGGAATATGATTGGCGTCGCTTTTACTGACGTTGTAAACGAAGTTCTTACTGGTGCCGTCTTACCGCCCGAATTTAAAGAAGGCGTTATGGTGGTGGTTCCCAAAGGGCAGGGGATGAAATACGTGCACAAACTGCGGCCGCTGTGTCTACTGAACACTGACTATAAACTCGCTGCTCGTGCATTGAAAGCCCGCTTGACAGTTGTTCTAAAAAGAGTCATTGGAAGCGATCAGACGGCTTTACCTCATAGGAGTATAGTGAAAACCGTCAGTGAATATCGTGACATTATTTCCATCTTTTCGGCGACTAAAGTTAAGGGATCTTTGTTTTTTATTGACTTTGCCAATGCGTTTGATAGGGTTGACCACCGTTACCTTTTTAAAACGATGACAACTATGGGATTTGGCAACTCATTCTTACAATCATTAAAACATATGATCACGGGAATGACAGCGAAAATTCTTGTAAATGGACAACGTACGAAAAACATTGATATTCTCAGGGGATTTCCGCAAGGCAGTCCGCTCTCAATGCTACTGTACATCATATCAATAGAACCTCTTGTCCGAAAAATAAATAATGACCTTGAAGGAATAACAATAATGTCTGTCAAGAAAGTAACCAATGTGTATGCTGATGATTTAGGAGTCATTGTCCGGAGTAGTGAAGACGTTCAACATCTAAGCGACGCGATTCAGATGTATTCCAGTGCCACTGGCGCGGTCGTCAATAAAACGAAAAGTTCGCTGCTCAGTTTAAATGGCTTTGAAGGAAATGATTTAGACTGGATTACTACTACAGACCACCATAAGACCCTTGGCGTCATATTTTATAACTGTCCACTCCGGATGACTTCTGCCAACTGGAAAGAAATGCTAGCAAAAATCAGAGGTTTAACAAGGGAACATAGAAACAGGAATCTAAATTTGGTTCAGAGGGTTCAATTAATCAACTGCATTATCCTGTCTAAAGCATTATATTTAGGTCAAATACTGCCTGTCCCATTAGGTATAGCAAAAAACATTACAAGAGCCGTGTGTCAAGTGATTTGGCAGGGATGCATATTCAGATTTGCAGCTTACACAGTGACCTTACCATATGGTGATGGTGGCCTCGGTCTTACAGATATTCGGCAGAAAACGATGAATTTATTTATCAAGAGGACACAAGATATTCTCCGTAACAACCCTGAGAGTATTACGGCTCTACTCTTCAAAATGACAGAGCCAAAGAGTTTAGCTGCCCCCGTCAATGTGGCCCCCATTAATTACAAGCTGAACCATGTCAGGGAGTACTTCACTGAGGTTAGTTACAAGAAGAACAGTCAGACAACAGGAGAACATAGTAATAGGCCATGTCATCATGACAAACCACGGACGAGTGCTGTTAGAAACAGAATGGAGAAGAAATATCCTACAAAAGACTGGTGCTCTGTCTGGAGGAATATTAGCAACAAACTTTTAACATCGGAGGTACGTTCCACGTGGTATCAGGTTGTCAATGCAACTATAGCAACGAACGAGAGACTGAGTGTTATAGGCAAGGCTAATTCCAGTTTATGCACCACCTGTGGGCATGTAGATACGTTACTCCACAGATTTACCTGCTCGGGCTACAGTGACCTATGGACAAAAGTGAAGCAGCAGGTGGCGTTCCTCCAAAGAAATGACGGCCGATTCATCACCACAGAAGAATTACTGATACCGGATAAGACATACTTCCCACGACAAAAAAACAATACAATAATGTGGATATTCGGACATTTTGTGCACTTCGTAATTCATCGAAATTGCCAGAACGACGCTGAGGATTATAGTAGCTATATGGCAATGCAATATTACAAACTATTAAAGAATAGAAATTTCAAGAAGGATTTCGGTAACATGCTGCAAATAGTGTTCCGAAAGGAAGGTATAGGATAAAATATGTTACGCTAGAGAAATACAACCAGTTGAACTCCATGAGATAAATAATGTTTTACCAATAACAAAATGGAACAGAAGAATCAATATACCATTTTTTGTTATTATTATTTCTATTATTATCATTATTTTACTCCGTACTGACAACTCCTTAGTTCAACTAACATGAAGAACAATCACTAGCTCTAGAAGATTCACTAATGCAGACGTAAGAAGAAGTCTCGTTTTCTGTTTTTATTTGAGGAAGCATTGTTTTCCAGTCCTCACAGAGGTGGTACAGTTAATTTACTTATGGCGTAGAAGTTCAACGCATATGAAAGAAGAAGTCATAAGTTTCTGTTTGATTTTCAATTCCAATCAGCAGAGAGGCAAGAAAAAAAAAAAAAAAAAAAAAAAAAAAAAAAAAAAAAAAGAGGCAGTCAGTGCTGCGTGTATGTTGACTTCGTAATATACGTGCTTTCAGTATAAGTGCTGTGTTTAGTTGCCTTCGAAGTCAAGCCTGTTTCCATTTCAACGCGACAATATTGCAGTGGGTCGAAGCAGCTGAAATGGGTAATCAAGAACATATAAATCGTTCATTTGATATGCGTGGTGATTTCATGATGCTTTGGCACCATCAAACCTTCCTTTATCCCTGTCCCATTCTCTATGCCCCCTCCTTGTTGCCCTCTATTTATCCACATCCTCCTTCCTCTTCTCTCTGTCTATCTCCCCCTCACCCCTTCGTCATATTTTTATGCATCTCCATTTCATCCCTCTCGCTGTTAATCTCCTACACCCGGCCCCTACATTAATTCCTTCCACTTCCTCTACCAAACCTACAACTCTCTCTAACTAGCCTCGTTTAATGTTCAGAATCTTACATCTACGAAAATTTTTCTCCGAATGCTTTGAAATTTTTTAATATATCAATAATTACAATGAAGAAAGGATTTAAAAACTATCAAGAACTTATATGAATACATATTAAGGAAATAAGTGTATAATTATATACCATCCGCTTCAAATGAAATGTTTGTAAGGCTTATGGGACTTAACTGCGGGGTCATCAGTTGATAAACTTACAAATTACTTACGTACTAACTTATACTAAAGATAGCACAAACATCCATGCCCGAGGAAAGATTCGAATCTCTGACGCGGGAGGCCTCGCGATCCGCAACGTGGCGCTCCAGACCGCTTGGCTACTCCCGCGTGGCTACCCTCTACTATTAGAATAAACAGTAATAAATCAGTCAAGAACTTCTGAGACTAACGATTTTGAACTAACGATCATTTGTGTTTCTATATACATAGATGATTGTAGTGCGGCACTTTTCTGTATGCACGAGTCGCTTGGGTACAATCGTGGTATCAGCGATTATTTCTTTATGGTTTGGAAGGCATTCTCAGGTCCTACGACAGTCTGCACAAGAAGTAGTAGTATAACATTACATCGTTGCAAGCAATTCTGAGTGAACTGCGATGATAGAAGGCAAGATGAACATTCTGAATATCTATTATACAGACTCTAAAACAATGACAGCTGTGAATTTTTGTAGAGTGGTTACTGAATACTGACATGATGCAGTCTGCCTCTCTAGTGCTTCGCACACATGCTCTATGTGATTCGAATTCAGACAGCGAACATTTCAAACAATGCGTGCAAGATCCTCGGTTTCTAAGGAAACATCAAAGACACGTTCTCTAAGTGGTCGAACATGATCGTCCATCAAAACTATGTCCTCCCCTCCCCAAAAACCCTTTACATAAATGCACTTGAAGTTCCAAGATCTCGTCAAGATTCCTGACAACGTGTAAACCTTGGCGATTCATCTCTACAACTACAGAACAGCACGCATCATTAACGATCGATAACGGTCTCGTTCCGCAATATTTGGGACCCAAAATCATGACGGGCAATGATCCTTTCTTCAGTGCGGAGGCACTCCTAGGCCCTTACTCTTACGGAAATCATTTGAAATAACGACGAGTTTGAGTAATAGTTGGCAGGGTAAAGTTGAGAATTTGTACCTGACGGGAGGCGTGCTTTCTGTGTCCCCAGTGTCTGACATGTCAGAAAGAACAGACTCCACACACATATATATTCCGAATTAGTTAATGGTTCCATTCACAATAAATTAAGAATTAATTTTAACAGCTAGTCATGGAAAACGAAACTTTTCACAGAATCTTGAATTTATCGAAATGACTTACAAAATAGGAACTAGTTTTCTTAATTAAAAGGTACAGAGTATAAGACACAATTTTTTATGTTTAGTTGAGTCTCTACGCGAAGAACCGTGGATGGAGTATACATACTTACTAGCCTTAACGCGACCTGCAAGAAGAGTGGTTTAACATAATTTGAATAACATTAGACCCCGACTCGACTGTGAGAGGAGAAAACTATTTCAGAAGAGGTGCAGTAGAGTGGCTGAAAGCAGTGAATGGAAATCAATTAGTAGGAGTTCCTTACGCGGACGCAGCAATACAATACCCTCTCTTTATGCGCTGAGCATTGGCGTCCGTCGTTGTCTGTAACCGCCGCTGCATTGTGAGGGAAGAGGCGGCGTCTGTGAAATCAGACAAGCGACCCCAGAAAATAGCGAAGTACGTGGACTGTCGTTCTGGGATTCCGAACACGAAAACTTCCTAGAATAGCTTTGCAATCACAGCCGATTCCAATGTCAGGCGATCCCGTTCACTAGTCATACTGAATTAACAAGTTTGTTTTTCAAGAGCGACCGAGCACTTATGGAAGAGCGAACTTCAGTCCAGCATATCAAGCACGAATAAGACACCCCTCTAAATGGCGAATCGATCGAGTTCTTTTGTACCCCGCATGATGGCACAGCCAAAATCGAAGACAAGCTTTGCAGATTTTAGTCTCTCGCCTGCAGACCGTTTCAGAGTACTGAAACCAGTCGCAAACTCCCAAGACATGAACAAGAGTTAGAGTGAGTGTGTAACGTCACGTCTTCCTGGGCAGCGAGGAAGGAGACGCGTCCACTACCATAATGCTCGCATTTACTGAAAACATCACATTTTCAAGTTCCCCGCTAAGCAGTAACCTATCGACTACGAACATTGCCGTTCTCTTGTCCAGCCGACTTCGCGGGTCAATCGACTTGATGTTACTACACACACACTGCAGAAACATTCATATCTGATGTCGAGAGGAGTTCCAATGAAAACGTACGAAACGTCTTAATAACCAAACAGATTGAAATATGGATATGCCGTTTCAGGATAACGTAGTACGACATCTACAGACGCCAATTTCGTGTTGTCACATCCCACAAAAATTTCGAGACTGTGACCTCAGCAGGCAAAGTGATTCTCGCGGTCTCTTACGAGATCCGGAGACCGATACTCATCCAACTCCTCGGAGCTTAAGCAATTCCAACAGGAGCAATCGGCCTGGGCTGCTCACGGAAGAAGTGACAACGCGCGTATGACCTCCATCAGCTTCGTCCACTCAAGAAAAAAAAAAAAAAAAAAAAAAAAAAAAAAAAAAAAAAAAAAAAAAAAAAAAAAAATAATAATAATAATAATAATAATAATAATAAAATTTAAAAAAAATAAAAAATCAATCTCAAAGAGAAGTGCTTCACCTCGGACGACGAACTGAAGGACACAGTGAGGTTTTGCCTCTTGTCACAGCCATAGGAATTCTGGGAATCTTTCGGCTCGTTAAACAATGGGACAATTATGCTCAGGCCTCTGGTGGTTACTTTTGAATAAAGACTTCGGTTACACCCACAGTGTTGTGTAGTACCTTCTCATTTGAAAAGCAGGGCTAATGGAGGTGTAGCTTCTGAATTTGCTGCAACCTTTATACTGTACACCTTCACTGAACGAAGAATTGTAAGCAGTCGTAATGTAATAATCAGCATTTTGTCCACGTTAAAAAAATGAATTAAATAAAATACAAAAAATAATAAAAAGGTGTAGATTGCTTGAGATGGATGGCAGTCCTTCCACTCCTTTAAATGCTGTCTGGTTTTTGTACATATTGAATATAGCTTTTAGTGCCCTATACTTTACCCCGACTACCTGCAGAATTTGAAGCAGTGTATTCTTGTCAGTATTGGCTAAGGGTTTCTCCGAATCTGTGAAAGGTTAAAAAGGCTTGCTTATCCTTAACACAATTTCTAAGATAGCTCGTAATATAAGCATTGCCCCCGGTGTGTCTATTGTTCTCCTACATCCAAACTGACCTTCCCGGAGGTCTTATTCTATCCGTCCGCTCAGTGCCTATTGCCCTGTCGTCACTGAAGCAACTGTTGCAAGTTCGACCGATAACGATGATGAATCCGGGATTGTGAGTGATCTCCATCCTTAAGTCTCTCTAGATCGACTACTTCCATCTTGAGTCTATGTTTCGCTGTGATTCACATATTTCTGTCAACATAATCCAATAGTGACACTGAAATGTTGATTTGAAGATTATTCCGAGCGACCGCTTTCAGTCCAGTTCTCAAATATTGAAATCTGCTTATACTGTACTCCTGCCAGTCTGCGAGGTACATCTACCGGCCACGAAACGGTATCAACTCCAACTGGTGCAGAATTGCATGAAGTGCGAGCTGTGGAATTTCTAAAAGGATTGATTGGAATGCTGGATAGGGGGCAGGACCGCTGGGGTAACGGTCGCAGCGTGTTCTGGAGTACTACCTGTTAGCGATGCGAGCCCGTAATTACTTAGGAGGGGAAGTACTTGACCAAAGTGCTATCTGGATTGGCGCAAATACCGAAGTTAAACCTCGTAGTATCGTAACAGGTGCAGAGTTGCAGGCGATGGTGTGTACTTTTTTTTTTTTTTTTTTTTTTTTTTTTTTTTTTTTTTTTTTTCTGGCAACGTAGCTCTCCGGGGTTGCAAGTGCTTCTCTTAGTCAGTTAGGCAGTGATTTACTGTCACGAATTTGACACCTAAATGCGCCTTGTAGCTGTCTGTAAGGTTGTTGCAGTGTCTATTGCCATTTTCGTATTGTTGTATGGCCCTTTGTGCGTTTAAGCAATTCAGCGGTTTCATCTGCCTTGTGACCGTTCAAGCGGCCGTAGCAACTCCTGTCGGTTTGAGTTCGGACACCTGTTAGGGACTGTATTGTTCTTTATTGATTAATTCTGTTATATTTTGGTATTTCCTTCCATTGGGTGTCTAGAAACTCCTGTGTAATCCCACTAGCTCGCCTATTGTTCTCAGCGGCCTTGCTGCATGACATTACGGACTGCTGAGGCTGCACGCACAAACGCAAGGAAGAAACGTAAGGAAGAAAAGCTTTCGACCGATATTCCCTTTCCCATCTATAATCACCCATGTTTCAGTACAACTGCTGTGTTTTGGTGTATTGTTATTGGTTACTTTAATCTTATGCTGTGCTGGAAGAGGGTCCGTTGCGTAGTTGTGTTGTTACAGACGTTAAGAGCCTCAACTTTGAGGTTTCGTGATTTTATCTCATTGTTCTTGCTAAGAACATCAAGGTTATATTTTGAGTGTATTATAATCTCTAATGCTGTAATTTTAAATTCAACTTGCTAATGCAAGTGGACTGTCTCATAGATTTACCTATGTATTCCTTGCTTGCTATGAAGTGTATACCTGCATGATACCTTTGGTAGCAGCTGTTGTTATGCAGTCATACAACGTGTGCACAGGAGAAGCTGCTTGTAATATCATAGTTTGCCAACAGCTCAGTGGAAAGAGTATATAAGTCTAGTAACGGTTCATACCTTCTTGTTAAAATTTTCTGAAGCCTTATAATAATTCAGTCGGGTATGCTCTGAAGTTTAGATATCGTCTTTTTAAAAAAATACTTCGGAAATTCGAGTAACTGATTATTAATGAGGCTATTTATTTTGAAGAAATTTGCTGGTGTACAACATTTCTGTGAAACATTCCCGTCAGTGGAAAAAACGTGTGTGCCGGCCGCGGTGGCCGAGGGGACTGAGGCGCTCCAGTCACGGTCTGCACGGCCGCTACGGTCGGGGGTTCGAATCCCCCCCTCTCGGGCATGGATATTTGTGCCGTCCTTAGTGTTAGCTAGTTCATAAGTAGTTTGTAAGCTTAGGGACTGATGACCCCGTAGTTAAGTCCCATAAGCTATACAAACATTTGATCATCATTTTCTTGATTTGCAGCTCTTCTTCCGTGTTTGCAGTAAAAATTACTGGGTATGAGGTCCGCCTGATATGCAAAACACTGTTTTTATTTGACACCCAAACTAGTTTCAGCACCTCTGTGCCATCATCAGTGGGATTTATGTTTATTTCATGCTGTGAAAAACAAATTACATTCAGTTTACTATTGTACTAGTAAATTTAGGCCTAAAAAAGTCGTCAGTCTAATTTTGGGTTTTTACCTTAATTTACATTTCGTGGTCATGTGGGACCCTTTTTATATACTTATTAAGTGGTAGCGTTGTCATCTGCAACCAAATTCTCTTTATTAACAAATTTGTTAGGTTTTTAAATCGTTACTTATGGTGCAAAACCTAACAAATTTGTTAATAAAGAGAATTTGGTTGCAGATGACAACGCTACCACTTAATAAGTATATAAAAAGGGTCCCACATGACCACGAAATGTAAATTAAGGTAAAAACCCAAAATTAGACTGACGACTTTTTTAGGCCTAAATTTACTAGTACAATAGTAAACTGAATGTAATTTGTTTTTCACAGCATGAAATAAACATAAATCCCACTGATGATGGCACAGAGGTGCTGAAACTAGTTTGGGTGTCAAATAAAAACAGTGTTTTGCATATCAGGCGGACCTCATACCCAGTAAACATTTGATCATTTTTTTTTTTTTTTTTTTTTTTTTTTTTTTTTTTGAAAAAACGTGTGACCCTCTGTCGGCGTTCATTGTATACATTCAAAATTATCTATTGGTCTTATCTGCTATTATTTTCACAGACTACAGAAAAATTGTAATAATAGCAAACAAGCATCGTCCACGCATATAGCCGGCCGCGGTGGCCGAGGTGACTGAGGCGCTCCAGTCACGGTCAGCACGGCCACTACGGTCGGGGGTTCGAATCCCCCCTCGGGCATGGATATTTGTGCCGTCCTAGTTCGTAAGTAGTTCATAAGTAGTTTGTAAGTTTAGGGACTGATGACCCCGTAGTTAAGTCCCATAAGCTTAACAAACATTTGAACATTTGATCCACGCATATAAATTTATTTTCTAGTCACCAATACCTACGACTGAATATTCATAGTTGTTTCATTTCCTAACTCTAGAAATTGTTCATTACCTTCCAGTCATATAAGACCTGGCATCCAGATTGACTGACAAAGTAATACTTTTTACACCTGAAATTGAAAACACAATTTCCTGAGCATAATCACAGAATGTATGACATTAACGGTGAATGGGTAAAGTTGAAAATGTGTACCCAGTCGATATCGAAACTGGGTTCTCCTGCTTTTTAGGCAGTTGCACTGATCCCTACACCAGTGCCGCGGTGGATTAGCCGATCGGTCTAAAGCACCTCGCTTCGGAGCGCGCGGTTGCTCGCCGTGGAGGTTCGAGTCCTCCCTGGGGCATGGGTGTGTGTGTTTGTCCTGTCTATTATTGCTCAAACTCGTAGAGGCTTGCGTATCCGTGTGAAGCTGAGGGCTATACCGAAGGTAGATAACCTATCGCCGAAAAGGCCTCAGCTGATGGATCTGACTAAGTGTGTTCCACAACGTCCCGTCTTCCTTATCCTCTCCCAGTCCTTTCCCAATTTCTTTCCCAACCCAAAGTGTGTTGCGATCCGTGTCGAGGGGTGCGTGGCACATCTACATCTACATACATACTCCGCAATTCACCGTAAGGTGCGTAGCGGAGGATACACTGTAGCATTACTAGGCATTTCCTTTCCTAATTCCACTCCCAAATTGAACGAGGAAAAAAAGAATGGCTATATTCCTGCGTACGAGCCCTAATTTTTCTTATCTTGTCTTTGTGATCTTTACGCGAAATGTAAGTAGGCGGCATCTAGATCGTACTACACTCAGCTTCAATTACCGGCCCTCTAAATTTACTTAACAGAAATTCACGAAAAGAACGTCTTTCTTCCAGCGATCCCCAATTGAGTTGCCGGAGCATTTCCGTGATACTCGCGCATTGGTCGAACCTACCGGTAACAAATCTAGCTGCTCGTCTCTGAACCACCTCTATGTCTTCCTTCAAACCGATCTGCTGCGGGTCCCAAACACTTGAGCAATACTCAAGACGTGGTCGTACAAGCGTTTTATACGCGGTCTCTTTTACAGGTGAAGTACATCTTCCCAAAATTCTCCCAATAAACCGAAGTCGGCTGTCCGCCTTACTCACAACTGTCCTTACATGCTCGATCCATTTCATATCGCTCTGCAATGTAACGCCTAGATATTTGAACGACGCGACAGCATCAAGAAGCTCACTACTAATGCTGTATTCGAAAATTATGCGATTTTTTTTCCTACTCATGCGCATCACCTTACATTTTTCTACATTGAGAGCTAGCTGCCATTCTTCGCACAAACTAGAAATTTTGTCTAAGTCATCCTGTATCCTATTACAGTCAGTTACAGACGACAACCTCCCATACACCACAGCATCATCAGCAAATAGCCGCAAATTACAACTTACTCTCTACATCAGATCATTTATATAGATAGAAAATAATAGCGGTCCTATCACACTCGCCTGGGGCACGCCTGACGATACACTCGTCTCTGATGAACACTCGCCGTCGAGAACAACGTACTGTGTTCTATTGCTTAGGAAGTCTTCCATCCAGTCACAAATCTGTGAACCTATTCCATACATGTGTGGATGTGTCTCGAACGGAGCCTCAGGGATACCGGGCGACCTCCCTGAGTAAGTAGCCTTGCACCGCGCGGGGTTATCGTGGTGTGCACCATATAAATCCACAAATCTCGTGGGACTAAGATGAACACAGAGAAATAAAGTATTTTAAAAGAATCTGAGGGGCAATCTGAGACCTCAGATACACAGACATCGGGATCAGGATCGATGGAGTGCACTCCTACTTCTGAATCAGGGTCTAGACCTGAGCAAGAAGTGGGAACTGTAACAGAGAAGTTGGACCAGATTAGGATTAAGGCCTTGGCTGGGGCTCTGAGGAGGAAACTTCTCAAGGAACGGAAGCAAAAAGAAGGAAAAGAATTGCTTCCTAAGCATAAGTGGAGGGAATCAAAAGGGCTTGAGCCCAAGACTCCCAAACAGAAACTGCCTCATATCAAAGGGGATACACAGACCCCCTCGACGTCAAATAAAGGTGGCAAGAGGGTTAGGGAGGAATCTAAGACTCCCTCCTCTCTGCACAAGCGTGATCCTAAAAGGCTGAGGCAGGAAATAGGGAAATAGACCTATAGTACTGCAGTCTCGGTCTTTAGAATGGCGGTTGTCCAAGAAAGATACCCACTGGTGAGCATCACCTCGCAGCAGGAGGAGCTCGTGCAGATGGCCCTCTTTCAAGAGATTTGGGGGGGACGCTGGTCCAGAACCCAAATTCAGTTGGGTCTATCTAGATCACGGTGGCCTCATTTTTGTGTGTGAGGGTGAGCACTCAGCAGAATGGCTTAAGGACAAGGTGCCCGTGATATCCCCGTGGGAGGAAGCGAAGCAGCTGGTCAAGACAGCAACCGAACTCCTGAAGACCGCTAAGGTTTTAATATGGGTACCAAATATCTGTTCTAGAAAATAAGGGTCCAGAACCCAAAAGTCTTGACAGAAGATTGGAGGGTAATTAAATGAAAGGTCGTTCCATAAGGACGAACGCTGGTGGTGGAGGTCGAAGAGAAGTCCCTGAAGGCAAAGCGAGAGCAAGACCTGAAACTGTTTTTAGGGTTCTCGCAGGTGGCCGTCAGGGTAATCAAAGACCTTGAAGGCAATAATGGCAGCAAGATGGGGACTGGAAGTGCTGCAGATAAACCTGCACCACAGTAAAGGGGCCACTGCTGCCCTGAGCCGTCGCCTAGGGAGACATGAGGTGGAAGTGGCCCTGATACAGGAACCCTATTTATACAATGGGGGTGTATCGGGCCTCGGTGGTACTGGAGGTAAGCTGATTTATGCTAGAAATCTAAAAAAAACTCCAGAACATGCATTTATGTTAGAAATGGAATACCTTTCATATCAATGATGCATTTTTGTTCCAGGGACCTGGTGACCATCAGGATGCAGCAACGTGAGGAAGGTATCACGAGGGAAATTGTTTTGGCCTCAGCATACCTTCCTTACGAAGACAGCTCTCCTCCTTCTTTGGAAGTGGGGAGAATGACGGAAGCCTGCCATCGGCAAGGTGACGAACTGTTGGTGGGATGTGATGCCAATGCCCACAATCTATCGTGGGGCAGCAAGGACACCAACAGTAGAGGTGAGCACCTTCTTGAATTTCTCCTATCTAACAACTTGGGTGATGAACCTACATTCAGGAATAGTAGAAGGGAAGAAGTAATTGACATAACTTTTGGTTCCATGATGATGGGAAGTTACGTCAAACAGTGGCATGTGGTCCTGGAGCCATCCTCATCAGATCACATGTATATTAAATTAAAGGTTGAAATGGGAACCAGACAGACCATGGCCTATGGGAATCCCAGGAAAACGGACTGGGAGACATATAGGAGAGACCTTTACTTCAGCCTATCGGAAATTAAAACTTCGATAAGGAATCCAGCAGAGTTTGAGGAAGTAGCAGAGGCCGTAACCTCTGCTATAGTGACCTCATACCAGGACAACTGCTCAATCACCAAGAAGTGCACAAATAGGAGTGTGCCTTGGTGGAATAATAACCTGGTAATGAAAAGGAAACAGGTACGAAGACTTTTTAACCTTGCGAGGGGCAAAGGACAATGGGCAAAATATCGTGAGGCCCTTGCCAATTACAAGCTTGCCATCAGACGGACAAAGGAGGCATCCTGGAAGGTATTCTGTGAGGAAGTGGAGGGCACGGCTGCTCAAGCGAGTCTTCATAAAATCCCCACTAGGATACCAACTAATCCAGGAGGAACATTGAGGAAGGAGGATGGGGAGTATACAAAGACAGCTCATGAAACGCTGGAACTGCTCCTCAAGACTCACTTTCCTCAATATACTCTGGGGGATACCTCAGACCAGAATGTGATTCCTGAGAGGCAACGGTTCTCAGGTATTCGCAAAGAGGACTGGGATTTGGCCAAGGAGTGTGTCGATTTCAGTGAGGTCCGATGGGCGGTGGGAACATTTCAACCGCTCAAGTCACCTGGCCCCGATGGAATCTTTTCAGCTCTCCTGCAACAAGCGGGAGAGAATCTTATTAGATTCCTATGCAGTTCAGTGTTAGCCTAGCAGCAGGAATCATTCCCAATGCTTGGACGGCAATGAAGGTTGTCTTCATTCCAAAATCAGGGAGAACTGATCATACCAAGGCCAAGGATATGAGACCAATCAGCCTGTCCTCCTTCATTCTTAAGATATTGGAAAAGCTGGTTAATGTGCATGTTGGAGAAAGGAGGTTAAGTAGGGCTCATCTACATTCAAACCAACATGCATATCAGCCAGGTAAATCATGAGAGACAGCTCTCCACCAACTCATTGGGAAGGAAATTGCCCTCTGTATCTTTCTGGACATCGAGGGGGCTTTTAGCAACACGACCTTCGATTCCATGGTTTGGGCAGCAGAGGTGCATGACCTAGGGACCAAGGGACCACTTTATGTAGGTGGACTAGGGCCATGCTCAGTGGAAGAAAGATAGAGGCTACCATGATGAATAAAAAAAATGGTAATCAACACCACTAGGGTTTGCCCGCAAGGTTCCCCTTTATTGCGGAATCTAGTGGTGAATGATCTCATTGGACAATTAAACTCTAGGCACCACTTTTGCCAAGGATACGCAGATGATCTTGTCATAGTTGGCAAATTTGCTGACACAGTGAAGAATATGGCACAAGGTGCATTGGACATTGTGAAAGACTGCTGCAGAAAACAGGATCTGGTGGTTAGTCCTAAGAAGACTGTTGTTGCACCATTCACAAAGAAGCATATCCAACATTCAAGTTGGAATCTAAAGCTTTTCAATGAAGCGCTACCTGTGAAGGGGACAGTGAAATATTACCCTAGATGAGAAACTGACATGGACCCATCACATTAGGAATATTTGCTCCAAGGCAAAAGGTACTCTTGTAAGTACCAGGAGAGCTTGTGGCAAAAATTGGGGCCTGAGCCCCAAGGGTATGCACTGGATATACACCTCGGTGATTAGACCCAGGATCACCTATGGGGCGGTCGTGGGAGGGAAGAAGGTAGAACAGCAGAACAGCAGGTTTCTGCTAAGGAGCTTGGTAAGGTGCAGAGATTAGCCTGCTTAGCCATAATAGACGGAATTAGCAGCACACCAACTGCTGGAATGGAAACCATGCTGGATATTTCCCCATTAAACCTTTGGGTCAAGATGGAGACAGTGGCTGGTGCATATAGAATCAAAACTGTCAACAACTGGAACTCTTTGGGTTATTCAGAATCACACACTAAAATAGTGAGTGAGGTAAATATAGGAAAGGTTGGGGAAATGCCAGCCGACTATATTATAACCCCTTACTGCTTCAACAAGCCTTTCAATATAACAATTGGAATTAGGGAGCAGTGGGAGAAAATAGTTTGACACAGTACTGGGATATTGTCTGGTTCACTGACGGGTCAAAATCAGACCAAGGCGTTGGGGCCGGAGTATACGTGGTGTAACCGAGACTGGAGGGTGTCATCTCTCTCTAGGGAAACTGGCCTCAGTATTCCAGGCCGAAATCACTGCCATCAGGGCATGTGTGGAGGAGAATTTGCTTAGGCGCTACAAAGATCGTAGCATCTATATCTATTCAGACAGCCAGGCAGCCCTGATATCAGTGGCAGCTCCTGCAACAAGGTCTAAAATTGTTGCAGAATGTCACAGGGTTCTGGTGGAGCTAAGGGAAAGCAATAGAGTAAACCTATTATGGATCCCTGGCCACTCGGGGATCAGTGGCAACGAACATGCCGACAGATTAGCCAGGATGGGGGCAGAGACTCCATTTATTGGACCGGAACCTGTCTTGACAATCACCAAGGCAATTGTCAAATTGGAGCTACGTAACTGGCTCTGAAGACAGCACGTAGAATATTGGACCAAAGTCTACCAACAAAAACATGGCAAGGTAATGATGCAAAAGCCATGTTTTAAAAGAAGCTCTGCGATCCTGGGCCTGAACAGGAGAGAGATTAGACCCATGGTTGGATTGCTGAGAGGCCATAGGAATTTCAAAAAACACCTGCTTATAATGGGAATAACAGAAGAGGACGCTGATGAAACTGCATCACATCTAATCTTCGAATGCATTGCATTGGAGAGTAAAAGGCACAGAACATTTGGGACAACCAGACCCGAAGAAATTGTGTCTAATAAAGAACTGGTAAAGGGACTCCTTGCAATGTTCAAGGGCATTGGTTGGCTTTACTAGATATACAGGGGGCGATACGGCACAATAAACTTAGTTTCGTTGCGGGCAGTGGCGGGTTGGACCAAGACTGTTTTGGCTTCCCTGAAAAAATCAAATCAAATCAAAGGATCTAGGAGTGCCTCCGGACCGAAGAAAGGATCATTGTCCGTCATCCGCACACTGTATACGTTTTTAATGTCCAATGTGCTTGCCCCTCAGTTCCTAAATGTTCAAATTTTGTAAACCTATTGGACGAAACTGCTATGGTCATCAGTCACCACTTCACTAATGATGACTTAGACACCATGCTCGGGGGAGGACTCGAACTTCTGACGGAAATTGCCGTCCATTCCGTAACACATCGTCTTAGACCATGCGGGCAATCCCGAAACTCCTTCATTCCTAGTAATAAAGAAAAGGTAATGGGCTCAATGAACGTACAGCGTCACGATTACAAAATAAAATCGTCTTAACTGCTGAACGGTTTCCGTTAATACGTTCAAACTGTATGGTTGGTGGTGGAGTATGGACGGAATTAGAATGTGCAACCTTCATGATATTGTCAGTCATTTGCAAGTGAAAATGTCACGGTAGCATATAGTGTTTGTAAAGGCCTAATATGCGAGCAACCACAGCCCATCTGCGGTTAGAAGGAATTTTTGTTTTGGCGGAGTTCAAACTGAAGACCACCGGTCTATGTGTTCTAACAATCAAGATTTCGATTCGCAAATTTTATAGCACGGGTAGTGTGGGTGATGACCGTGCTGGCAACGTCGGTTGTTCACAGAGTGTGAAAACACCTGAAGATATCTAGAAGACGCATACTGTGTTTCAAACCAGCTCCAGGTAATCAGCTTCAGGACAGGTTGGATCCTGTCGAGAGACACTGCGACAAATTACTGTTAAAAGCTGCACATCCTCCTCGTCAGCCATTAAGCCCCAAGGGAATGGTACAACATCGAGCGAGGTGGCGCAGTGGTAACGCACTGGACTCGCATTCGGGAGGACGGTGGTTCAAACCCACCTCGCCGGCCGCGGTGGCCGAGGGGACTGAGGCGCGCCAGTCACGGTCTGCACGGCCACTACGGTTGGGGGTTCGAATCCCCCCTTGATCATGGATGTTTGTGCCGTCCTTAGTGTTAGCTAGTTCATACGTAGTTTGTAAGTTTAGGGACTGATAACTACGGGGTCATAAGTCCCATAAGCTATACAAACATTAGAACATTTTCAAACCCACCTCCGGCCATCCAGATTTAGGTTTTCCGTGATTTCCCTAATTCACTCCAGGCAAATGCTGGATGGTTCCTTTGAAAGGGCGCGGCCGATTTCCTTCCCTATCCTTAACGAAAAATCCGGCTTCACGTTGGCAGTAATAATAATAATAATAATCATTATTATTATATTAATATTTTACTATGTCCATGTACACTTTGTTTTCCAACTGTATTAATTCGTAAACGGTTAATCAGAGAAGTACAGTATTTTTTATAACCTGATAGTGTACGAAAATGACTCTGTGTTAACTCTAATGTCGAACAGCCGAAGCAAACGCGAAAGAGAAGCTGTCCGAAACAAAAGTACATGGTTGACAAAAAATCAGCAGCTGTGACATTTTCACGAGCACTTTTGTGAAGAAGGGGTTGCATTAAAATAAATTCAGTATTAATTATGCATAATGTTTATTTAGCCTTTCCGGCGACTACGAAAGGGCAACTACTGTGAATTGTGGGTGATTTGATGACGTCCCTTGCCTTCGTTCCATGATGAGAACAGTGCAGTATCAGGGATATTCTGTAAAGAGACCCTGACTCTGGAATACCTGTGAACAGGAGCTCGTTAAACTGCGGATATAGTCAGGGTGATGAGAGACCGCAACAGTCGGTCGACCTGGATGTGTACTATATTAACAGTGTACTGGGGAAGGTGTGGAAAGGCGTGATAGCAAGAGACAGTGGGAGGTAATTACATGGCAGTGACCTTTCCTTTGGCCCGGCGTTAGCTGTGTGTGACACTTGCCATTTCGCCGTTTAAACTGTCATACCTCCTACACCAATCTCAACTGATAGACAGCAGAGAGAGTATAGAATATATTAGCTGGTTGTTATGCAAATTACTCACAAATTCTGCAGTCTGTATACATTGTGATTCCGTGATAATATTGGAAACGTTTGGGGAAGATTTATCGCTTTAAGATGTCCGAAAAAGTCTTATGATAAAATGAATGAGTTGTTACATTTTAAGCTTCATTTTTAGAAAAAAAAAAACCTCAAATTTTATAGTTAACCCTCCAGCAGGCGCGTCAACTTTCATGACGCCGCTAGTCGCGATGTATCTCCTGGATACATGCGATGATTTTTGTGCTTGTGCCTTTGTTTACAGGTTCTTTTTTTATTTTGTTTTAAATTGCAGTTATCTTTATTGGCAAATACATATATGAACATTAGGCTCATTACAGTTTCAAATTAACATAAATATTTAACATATTGTAATGGAGAAGTACATGAAATTCTTTTACAAAGTGATTTCATTATAGATACAAAAATTGTTGATCTAATCAGAGCATGTCTCTGTTTATAGATTGCTCTCTACAGAAAGACATTGTTCACAAATTCTTTTTGCATGCTTTTGCAAACAAAGATGTGTACTGCATTTTTCACGAGCACACTTTCTGAGACAAGTCTTTTTTGTCTCCCTGTAATATGACTGGCAATTTTTTTTTCTTATTTCTTTAGTGCAAAGATAGTTCAGCGTTTTCTTACCGTTTTCCTTGAGGTTTGTACTTTACCAGCATCAACTTTATATCATCTGGTAGAGTCATAAAAAGAGCTCTTCTTTTGAGATGATCTTGCAGTAGAGTCAGAGCCAAAGTTTTGTGGTAGTCGCCCCTATCTGAGTATTTATTCTTGTTGCCCAAGAAAATTACTCTTGCGTTGATGCCTGCTATGTTTATTATTATTACAAGTGTAAGCATTTTAGTTGTATTTTTTACTCACAAAATTAGTAATGTTCATCACTTTCTTGCATTTCATTATTTTCCTCTTCATTAAATTCATGATCTTGATTCGAGTATATCTTCCGTTTCCGAATCAGTTTCTACAAGAACTTCAGTTGATACCTCATCGTCGAAAAGAAGGCGATGTACGTCTTCCAAATCCTTGGGATTTTCTAAATGATATCGTTTACTTATTTTGAAAGAGAGTGCATGTAGCTACAACGAAACGTTGCTTCATATAGAAGGCAAGAACGCAATTGCCAACTTGAGTAATCTACAAACAACGCTACGGCTGCTGTTATTAGCGGCGACAATGCGTTACGCGAGTAGGCGCGCTGTATCTGACAGATACAGGAAATACAAGTGCTCCCGTCTGAGTCATTTATGATCTTGTCAGTATCGGGATAAGGATGAAACTTCTGTGAAGCAATAGCAAAGGTATGACACGAGATGTCGTGGGCCAGCAAGCCGTTATGACTGTTCATTGCGGTGATATTAGAGAAAAAGTAGGTCATGTATCTCACAGTTACATACGCGACTATCGAAGGGTTAATCATTTCAATTTCACCACGAGTCTTAATATATTTAAAAAATTATATAGGTTCATACACCTGTAAGTATTCTGTGCAAAATTAATCGAAGAATCTCTTATGAAAAACGTGTACCTATAGCAATAAATGCACACAATAGCAAGTGAAAAAAAATATTTTGTGAAGTTTATTAACGTTCACTGGCTTGAGTGTGAATCCTGAATCCTTCATGTTTATGCTGACAAAAAATGTATGAATAGACTTGTCAATGTATAGACAGTGAACATTAAAATGTCCTCCTCCATCTCGGCCAGATTGACGTCCTACCCATCCTTAACCGAGAGCACTATTTGCGTCAAGTTGTCGCTACTAAACAGACAAGTAACACTGTGCCAAATATCTCGATAAATCAACGTACGTTGTACGTTTCCATTAGGATAATGCGGCTGAAATTTGTATTAAAAGGCCTTTGCAGCAGACAATTTATCAGTGCCGTTATTAATAGCACAACTCCTCTAGTAGCAATTTTCCTAGGCTTTATAAGTTAACTGGAATGGGCAGTGTTCTGAAAGGACATTAAAGGGAGAAAAATAATTGTATCAGAATATAGCCCTATTACGTAACTAAAACGTAGAATACCGGTTGTAAGAATACTTTTTACTTTTCTGATGAACAGAAATTTCATAACAACGAATACAAGGGTTAGGTAGTCTTTCCTGAAGGCACAAACATAGCATACACAACAGAAAATTCTATTCAAAAACACGCAACAAAACTGACAAAATACTAAGGATATATAAAAAAGCTGGAGTATACCAACTAAATGTAATACTTGTGATGGGAGATAAACTGGACAAACAAGCAGAACGATTTCAAGTACAAGGAAGACATTAGGGCGTGAATGGTTTGGTGAACAGCTATGAGATCACAAACCAAAATAGAGAAAAAAATACATTAATATTATTAGAATAAACAACAGAAAGCAGCTTCTAACTACAACAAATTATCACATCCAAAAACGCAGAAAAGAAAATCCTGTTAAATGTACAATTGCTACTTAACCAACAGCATATTATATTAAATGGCTTTAAGGATTGCAATTTCAAACAAGCCAGGTATTGAAAAATTAATGTTTCATGAAACAGTCAAAATAGCTTAAAAGAATCTTAAAATACTTGGTAAGTTAGCAACAATTTAAAATCAGCAAAAATTCTTATAATTATCTTAAAGGACCAGACTCAAGTGTAAGTTTTACAATTACAAAATGCAAGTAATGAATAGGTTCTTAAAAGGCCAGATTGCTTCTTTCGAACGACAGGAAACGCTACAGAATATTCACAATAGTTAAAAGGAAACAGTTATCATTAACGTAAGGTGGCAATGTGCTTATAAGTTAACAACAGTTTTTAATTTCCTCACAGGGCCACCTTCTAGTTTAGTTTTACATATTCAAAATACCAGTAATGAATAGATTCATAAAAGGCCCCGATCTATTTCAGAAAGGAACGGCAAGACACTACAGAAAAATCGATACAATGCCTTTTAAAATTTTAGTCAGCTAAAGTGCGTGAAATCTCATATTGGTAACAAACTTAGGTACACAGTAAAAAACATAGAATAACATAAAACATAATTTTTTTAACTTTCTCCGTAACACAGCGGTTAAGCACTAACCCTGATTACGTACCTCAATAATACAATATTTAAAGCAAGACAGGCAAGAAACCGCTGGAAGAAAAAAGCAGCAACAAACAAGTAACAGACCTTCAGAGCATAACATATATGGGATGGTAACCAGATAACTGTAATTACAAGTCTGGAGACAAAGGTCTGACTGCAGTCAGCTGAAACCACGCACGAAATAGCAAAAAAAAATAAAATAAAATAAAAAATAAAAAATAACAACAGATGTTTGTGAAGCTTACGCCGGCCCTGGTTACGGCTAAGAACACATCAAAATACACGACTGTAAACCCAAACAACGAAGACAATTAAGACTAGACTGCTAAAATATGCCCGCTTGCAGGGCACTTTTGGACAACGGGAGGAAAGTTACACTGCCACAGTTTTAGCCCAATGTACAGGGCCGTTGGCTGGCACGCCAGTGGCTACTAAGCAGAAGACACACTGGTTCCACATCGTACATCAACAACAAAACGAAACCGCAGGAATGAAACGATGGGGCAGCAAATGTTACGTCTCACAGCAACAGCAACTCCCACAACAACCCTGACAAGGAACCACCGGAAGTAGCTCGGGACAGGAAGGTGTCTTGAAAGATATGAAAACAAGGCAATTTATAAAAGGCTCTGCGACGGTGAAGATGCTGCTATTGCTGGACAAGTAGGACGGTCTACTCGACAACGGTTCACGCCCCAGGGCCCCAGCGCGACGTTCCGAAGAAACCACAGGTCACTCTCTTCTCTGCGCGTCCATAATATTATGACCAGACATGGCCATAGGTATAATCTGGGATACGACAGCTACGAAACTGTCACTGCCGGCGGATATAGGCGTTTCCACAACACAGTCGCCTCATAGGACCTGCAACATGAGGTGGATTGCAGACACTTCATAATACCTTCCTGTACGATTCGGTAGACTCCGAAATACGACGGCTATGAATTTGCCATTGCCGGCCGCCACGGGTGATGGCATAAACACCATAAGCTAACAGACCCTACAGCGGGAGGCGGCCCATGGCCACTTCTAACACATGACTGCACTGGCAATGACTCACTCCGCAACACAGAGTGAGTAGTGTCCTTATCGGCGCGCACGTGTGAAGAATCGTGCTTTTGACACTGTACCTCAAAAAACGACTTTCAATCAAATTGCGTGGTTATGGTATATCGCCCCAAATTTTCGATTGGATAGGGGATTTCCTGTCAGAGAGAACACAGTTCGTAGTAATCGATGGTAAGGCATCGATTAAAACAGAAGTGATATCGGGCGTTCCACAGGGTAGTGTTATTGGTACTCTGCTGTTCCTGATTTACATAAACGATTTAGGGGAAAATCTAAGTAGCTCTCTTAGGTTGTTTGTAGATGACGCCGTCATTTACCGTCGAGTAAAATCATCTGAAGATAAAAACCATCTGCAGAACGATCTGAATAAGATATCACTGTGGTGTAAAAATTGGCAATTGACTCTAAATAACGAGAAGCGTGACGTCGTCCACATGGTTACGCAAAGAAATCCGTTAAACTTTGTTTACAAGATAAATCAATCAAAATTGAAGGCCGTAAAAAAGGTTACTCCACAAAATACCTAGGAATTACTATTACTTCATACTTAAATAGAACACGTAGATAATATCGTGGGAAAGGCGAACCAGATACTGCGTTTTATTGGCAGAACTCTTAAAACATGCAACAGAACTACAAAAGAAACTGCATACACTACGCTTGTCCGTCCATTTTTGGAGTATTGCTGCCCAGTGTGGGATCCTTATCAGGTGGGTTTCACAGAGGACATCGAAAGAGTCCAAAGAGGGGCAGCTCGTTTCGTATTGTCACGATACAGGGGAGACAGCCTTACGGAAATGATACAGGATCTGGGATAGGAATCATTACAACAACGGCGCTTATGGCTACTTACGAAACTACAATCGCCAACATTCTCCTCCGAATGCGAAAATATATTGTTGACTCCCACTTACATAGGTAGAAATGATCATCAGAATCAAATACGAGAAATCGGGGCTCGAACGGAGTCATTCAGGTGTTCTTTCTTTCCGCGCTATTCGAGAATGGAATCGGAGATAAAGAGTATAATGGTGGTTCGATGAACCCTCTAGCAGGCACTTAAATGTGGTTTGCAAAGTATCCCATGTAGACGTAGATAACAAAAAGGATGGCCTTGGTCGTAGCAGGCGAAACCACAAGCGATGAAACTTTACATGCGCGAACTGTAATCATAGAAGGCGCTGTTAAATGGATTATCATAAGAAGCTCTTAGTGGCATGATTATCAAGGAATGCAAATTCAATAAAAGTCACAAGGTAGATGTGGTAACAGGATGAGGTAAAACAAGGAAGAAGAGATATTTTTAAAAGTAAGTTTCATCAACAAAACAAAGAAGGCAGACTACTCAACGACAGCAACAGAACGACTTTGAACAAGAAGAATGCGCTCGATCAGAACCATGAGCCGCCACGGCTCAGTGGAACAATGGTACATGCAGAAATTCATTGTTTGCTTTTTGAAGGACTACGTTCCACCAACTGAATAATGTCTCCTGCGTCAGGCACATTCTGTTCAGTTACCAATTCATACGCAGTGTGACTACTGGGCACTACACCAGTGTCACTCCGTGTATTGAACACGCTAGTAAACACTTTTGGATCTAGTAGTCTGCGGTTTTGCCGCGGCGGAATAGCCGTGCTCACTGAGGCGCCGTTCGTTGTGGAGGTCCGTGTCCCCCGTCCCTCGAGCATGTGTGTGTGTGTGTGTGTGTGTGTGTGTGTGTGTGTGTGTGTGTGTTGCCCTTAGGTTAGTTTAACTTAGTTTAAGTAGTTTGTAAGCGTAGGGACTAATAACCAAGCAGTTAAGGCCCATAGATTTACAAACATTTGAAATTTATTTATTTATTTATTTTATGTCTGCGGTTTTGAAACCGTATTGCATATTTTCTATAAGAAGCAGCAACGTTTCCATTACAAAATCCATAGCAGCGGTGGAGTGGCCGAGAGCAATAAGGCGCTATGCTTCGATGTGCGAGGCCGTTTCCTGTCGGGGGCTCCAATCCCCCATCGGGCATGGATGTTTGTGCTGTCTTTAGTGTAAGTTAGTTCGTCAGTAGTTTGTAAGTTTATAGGGACTGATTACGCAGCAGTTAAGTCCCATAAGCTTAACAAACAACAACAAAATCCATATACAATTACTATGTCGCATGCTCAGTATGAGTAAAAGCTCGCGGAATATTTACGTACTACTGTACAATAGACTTAGACATCAAACATCTAAAACATGACTTCACAACTGCAAGATCAACACACTAATGTTACCACTCGATAAATACGACTGCAGCAACGCATAGAAACCGGTGTACTAAAACGAGAATACATTGAACTCAGCTGTACACCTCCACTCATAAAAATTTAACATATGTGTTATTCAATTTCTTATCGAAGTTCGTGTATACTACAACATACCTGAGGTACTTATTATTCCTCATGAAACATTATAATTGACATTTATTGCTCACAAAATATAGAACACTACTAAATTGTCCACCTTGGCACTTGTGAAAGTCTGTAGACATCAAGCTTACCACTAAATAACGTTCGAATAAACACCGTATTACTTTTTACCGGACTATGATGGTCATCAAAATCGGATATCACAAAATTCCGTACGGGATTAGTGGTCTTTGAGCACTTGTATCCGTGGTCTGATTGTAGTTCTACTTTGGAAGGGACAGGCGCATTTTCAACGCAATCCATTTTGTGATGTTACGGTGTACTCGTAATACTGCTGAGTTTACGAGTAATTTTCGTACCACGGTTAACACAAAGCCATTCAGGATACTGTGGCCATAAATGAGCGTGGTAGTATATAATTATCGGTAAAAGTGTGCTGTAATTTATGATTAAATGTTCAGATATTTGTATATCTATGGGACATAACTACTGTGGACATCAGTCCCTACGCTTACAAACTACTTAAACTAATTTATGCTATGGACAACAAATACACCCATGCCCAAGAACCTCCGACCGCGAGCTGCGGCGCGCTCTGCAGCTACGCGCCTTAGGATGAAGAAAACATAGGAGTGGCGAGTCAAGCGTCCAGCGGTGAGTCAGGCTGCGCTACTTCTAGAAATGCACGCAGTTCAATGAGGCAGAACATAGCGGAGCGGTCTCTGGTCGGGAATTCAGCCACGATTTCTTTGCAGTCCTGCTCCAGGCGAGACGCATTGCTCCGTACGGCTTTAGACTGTACCCTTACTTCCCGCATTACATTTATTTAAAACAGGGCACTATTACTTAATAGTAAATTCATAGTTATGCAGTATGGCTGTATCAATCATTTCATCAAGAATCTCATATTTGTTAGGGAAACCGCCGATAAATGAAATTGTAACGAATAGAATTGCTGAGGCCTAGCGTTGTGTTTCCAGCTTTAGGTCAGGATGAGGCGTGGAACTTGGTGGAGCGCCAAGGGACGCTAGTGAAACAGAATTATAGTTGACACATTTTATTCCGTAACATACATAAGTTTGATGAAGGCACTAGCTCGACAGCAGATAGAGCAGTACGTGGCGTCGCCTTCGAGCTGCGACCTTGGTTTTTCATATGATGGTAGTGCCCGTGCAGCTCTGCGATGCAAAGACTGTTATTGTGAAGTGCTCTATCCCTTCACCAGGCTATGCAGCGGACAGTGGAACCACGCAGTGACCCCTCTGAGGTCAGATGTCGTGCTGGTTCCCGACTCGGGACACCGGCTGGACGGAAATGCACCAGAGTGCTAACTTGACGACAGGAACATTGGCCTTTAGTAACCAACCACTGAAGACTGCGCTGGCCTCAGGCAGCCACCATAGAGGTGTGAAGTCGTCAGCACAGCAGATCACCATCTCCCCGGATGATGTTTAGTGTGAAGTATGGCCTCGACCAGACTCCATCTCTTAGCTGCCTCTAGCAGCTACCCGTATGTACTGCTATCTGTGACAAAGACTGAGCACAACGATTAGGCCAGTGAACTGACGACCACATCATGGGCATCGTCGATTCAGAAGACCAAGTGACTGCTACTTCTAAATGTGGGAGTATTTATACATAAAATTGGCTGAAGCTATGACATAACCGCGTTGGAGTAGCCGAGCTGTCTAAAGCGTCTCGCTGCGGAGCGCGCGGATGCTCGCCGTGGAGGTTCGAGTCCTCCCTGGGGCATGGGTGTGTCTGTTGTTCGTAGGTTAGTTTAGTTTAAGTAGTTTGTAAGTTACGGACTGATGACCACGCAGTTTGGTCCGATAGATTTACAAACATTTGAACATTTTTTAGCTATGACATATGAAACGGTCTGAATGTGTTCCCTTGGAAAATGCAGTGTTCGCCCGATGTGTCTTTACCGCTGACGCATCCGCGGTCTTATTCGCTCTTGTGACAGAGTTACGTGTAGTTATGAAATGTTTACTAGCTGCGTCTCTGTCTGGCAGCCATTTCACTCACACACAGTTCGCTGACGGTAGGCTTTCCAACTTGCCAACGCAGCGGCTGCCTTCATCACGCAAGGCGGGTGAGCATTTTCTGCATCTGGCTGCTGACCTTATCTTAACACATTTCCCTGTCACAATGTTTGCGACGTAACAGAATGAAATTGCAGTCATAATAATTTTACCTTTGTACGACTATTTGTTAATTACCTCTATTACTAAAAATAATATTACATAATAGTTGTTTTGCAATTGGAACGGTCTGCCTTGAGCAAAACAATGTATTTCTTCTTTTTATTACTGATATATGTTTCATTGCATCTGCAGTATCTTCAGTGGTCTATTTGCTTCTTAATATTACATGAGCAGATATTCCTGTATTTGTAATTTTTATATTTTATTTTTTTATTGGGTCCCGAGTAAAACAAAAAAAAAAAAAAAAAAACAAAAAAAAACCAGGAATTCCTGGGTATGTAATACGAAGAAATAAATGAAGGCCCACTGAAGATGCTGCAACTGTAATGAAACAAGTATGGAAAATAAAAATAAGAAATAAAGTGTTTTGCTCAGGACAGACCGATGCAATTAAGAACTTTTGTTGAAGCAAACACAGACCAAAGTAGTTTGAACCTGAATATGGGAGGTTACCTGGTTGTTTTCACTTTCCTTATTCTGATAATACGGTGCAGAATACATAACTTCAAGGAATGACCAGCTTCTCTTCAGCTTCAATTGGCAGCTTTACAAAGTTAACGAAACTCGATTGGGCATGTGGTGCAAGAACTAAAATGTGTTGTAATTCATTCTTATATATTGAAAAAACCGTCAGGACTAAAAGGTGATATTCGGCGAATTGTGTACATTCTTGACTTACAGGGTGGACAGCATAATTCATCATTCCTAAAACCGACAGCACTTTAAGTGCGCTACTCTGATACAACACTTCATCTTCGCTGTTCGACGACATTTCCCCTGACTCAAACAGCGATACTCACCGCTCCACTATACGCATGTGCAGGGCCGCTACCATCGTCTTTCAAAAAACGCGCAGCTTAACACGCCGCTTGATTCTAGACTCACCGCTCAACTACGTTTTCACCCTCAGAATGCTCGGCCAGTCCACCGCGGCTTTAGGTCTTCATAAAAACAATCATGTCATTAGGCCGGCTCGAACATATTCCTGCATTGCACACCTCCGAACCTCCACCGGTCTGCTGCGTCGATCGATTATAATCGCATAGAACGCTTGGGACCTATTTAGAATAGCAGGAAAAACATAGCGGTCATCCAACGCACTTTCGTTGCTATATGGATGTAGTCATCGCTGAGTGACTGTAACTGAATATATAATACTGGGCAATGCTTACTCACATCCTCCTTGTCCGAAATGTTGCCGAGCGTTGAGTTATTTCTTATGCAAGATGATCGGCAGGGCCCTCTGGTTGGCAGCATCGTTGGTTTCTCTAATGTTACAAGTGGTTTGTCACAAAGAGGATGGACGTGGGTTGTCACGTGGTTTCAGGTGATGGTGCAGGACTGCGAGCTCTCTAGAATGTTTACCGTTGGCGAGAGTGCGTGGGGCGCAACGTAGACTAGTCTGACGTTTTCATTGTGGCTGCAGAACCGTCAGACCGTTGTTGTAGCGGAAAAGTTGGTCATTGTGGTTCCTGACGACGGAATCGCGAAGGGGACGTGCGTCCATTGGGCACTTATTGGTCCCTGAGAACTAACGTAAAGGATGTTGCTTCTGTGGTGGTGTCGATATCGTTTCTTGAGCGACCGTTCCGAGGATAGGCACTTGGAGCCAGGGGCGCTGTTGTTTGTGTCTATCTGTCAGGTGATGGAAAAGGTCATTTACGTAGAGGCTGTGGAGCGAATTGCTGTTCATTTAAGCGCGGTCATTCACATTTTTAGCGAGCATCTGTACATTAATTGCACCGCAGGCTGTTCCCTTTATCCGTAATCCTCATTATCGTCTACCGCTGGAAACCCAGTAATTGACAAATATTGTTGTTTATTAATTTATTTTGAAGCTTTGGTCCATTTAGCATAATCAATGGCGAATATAGAATATATTTTCTGGAGGGAGATGCAAGATTAATGCAAATACAAGTTATTTTCAGTAGAAGCCATGACTTTATGAATTCTGCTGCTTATTTCGGAAAATAACTTCCTCTGAAGCCTCTTTTACGTTGCTGAGATCAAGCGTTCTTATTGTTGACATTAAATCATAAAAATACACCAATTAAAAAAGAAGAAATACTGGCATGAAATTCACACCACTAACACCCCACTCCCGTTACTAATACCGGGAAGTATGACTGCCTATCATGGTGATGCCTTCACGCATCATTCATTAAAATAACTCATATACCATACTTTTTTTTCTTCTAGGGGAAGGCCCCTCCGCCCCCCCCCCCCCCCTCCCGCTTAAATTCGCTACTGCACATGGTGTAAGCCGTTAAGTTGCATCTGTCCGTGCTAATAGATTTTAATGCTTTTTGATCAATCAAATCAAAAAAGGGATTAGCGTACCTTCAGAGTACGAAATATCCTTCTAAGAACAAGAGTTTTCCTAATGTGTATTTATGTCATAAAGTTGATTTGTTAATTTGGACCCGGTAGGTTTGTTCATTTGTGAGCTCCGGAAAGGGAATTCATTGAGAGGAAAGGCCTTACTGAAGTTGGCTGTTTACATACCCTTCGGCCACGTTGAAGATCAACTGAGAAGTTCTGATGAGTGGGGCCACCCACTTTTGCTGCAGTTTGACACTATTTCACGATTAATCATGCGCTGGTTTCTTTCAGTGTGACTGTATGTTTGAGCTATACAGGAAAATCTGTAATCAGCTTTCTTAAATGTGTAAATCTGATGCTGCATGCGACGTCTTTATCTGAATAATGTTGCTGCTCAAGGCTTACCTTCGACATATGTAATTTACTCAGAGAAGTTTGAAAAGCTAGTTTGCGTTTGTAGGGCAGACTTCATACTTAAATAGTTCTGTTTGAACAAAAAAATAGATGATAATATTTGTACAGAAATTTTTCTGAAATCCTACTGTTGAAACAACTATAATAATCTTTTCTTTTGTGAAGTCCTGATAGATTCTACCACCAATTGATTTGTTTAAAGTTAACTTGTAATTACCGGTGGCAGTTGCTCACGTTTAGGGAATATTTTACTGTATTAAAAAATTGATTATTCTTAGTAATAGAAAAAGAATTTTTATTCATTTGATGCCTACAATTCTTCCCCTAAAAAGCTTTTCCTTAGCACAGTTTAATAGAGGCCATTATTAAGCTCTAAGGTGGTGCATCAGGGAAAGGTGTGTAGAAGTATGTATAACTTCCTGGACAATTAAAACTGTTTGCTAGATCGATTATCCAACTCGATAACTTTCCCTTTCTTAATAAAGTGTTGTGCCAACTGAGGTACGCATGTACTACTCATGACTCGTCCTTACATCTTCGACATTCACTCACCTACCTTCCTCATATCTTCCTCAGGGGTATAGTGCCAAATTCTACCCAAATCGCGCATTAAATTATGAGAATGTGGAAGTGGTTGAGACCACGCTCATACCTTAGCAAACGATCTTGCCGAGAACCCGAAAAAAGTCTGGTCGTATGTATAATCTGTAAGCGAATCAAAAGTCGCTATCCAGTCATTCGCTGATCATTCTGTGATGGTGATAGTAAAATAAAGGCCAAAGTTTAAAATTTACCATTTAAGAAATCTTTCATGCAGGAGGATCATAAGAACAACCCTTCACTTGATGCTCACACTAACTCCCAAATAGAGGTCATAGTAACAGTCACAGCTGGTGTAGAGATGCAGCAGACAAGTCGGCAGGTCCGGATGGCTACCTACGCTGTTTTACAAAGAGTACTCATTGGCATTGGTCTCTTACTTAGCTTGCATTTATCGCGAATCATTGATCCAATGTAAAGTTCTAAGCGACTGGGAAAAGGCACAGGTAACTCCCATGTTTAAGAAAGCCCAGAGAACGACCGCACGAAATTACAGACCTGTATTATTCATATAATTTTCCTGTACAATTATTGAACATAATCTAAGTGATAATATAGTAAATTTCCTTTAGACGGCATAGCTTTTGCATATGCTTCAGCACTGCCTTAGAAAGAATCAACTGTGCAAAACCCAGCTTGCCCTTTCCTCTTATGACATCTTGCATAGTATGAATGAAGGGCAACAGGCAGACTCCGTATTTCTGGATTTTCGAAAGGCCTTTGACACGATACCGCACAACAGATTGTTAACGAAGGTGCAAGCTTATGGAACAGGTACGGCTTCATTCGTATTTTGACATGCGGGGGAAGATAAGAAACATTTCGTAAAAGACACTATCCAATGAAGGAATGTAAAGGTGACATTACAATAGTTGTAAATAATCTCCAAATCCTCCCAGCTGTCCATAAGCAGAAGTAAACTACACGCCGTGGTTTCCCTCGCCAATACTCTGATTGTGCAATACTAATTTATTAAGATGAATATTTTCAGTGTAAAACACCTACTGTGATCGCGTAAAAGTTCAAAATACTTGCCCACTTGCTCTCCTGCTGGCTCTGTCATGCTACAATTAGCTCCAAGCCATTGGGGGTGAACTGGCATATCCAATGCAGCACGACCGTTGGCAGTCATAACTACAGATACAACGAATCCCCACCACCTACCTCTCCAAATATATTAAAATAAACGAATCTGACAAAAAAACTAAAGAATTACTTAAACAACCTGAGGAAGACAGACCAACAGCTAAAAAACCTCCAGCAGTGCAGGGTCTCGTGGCGATATGAACAAATGAAATCATCTCGGGCCGCGTCAAGTGGTTGGAATCCCACGAGCTTTCGGCCAACCTCTCCTTGGCCATTGGTTGTTACGCACTGTGGAAAAATGCCGGTCAGAACACGAGAGGTGGCAACGTCTTCGCTACCCGGGAAAATCAGCACTGGCAGATCATTCCACAGAAAATGACACCGCAATCGGTTCGATCAAACATCTGTCATTGGTAAAACGAAAGGATATTGGGTAGTGTTATAAAGGAAGCCACTGAAATTTAAATATCGGAAAATACCATAGATAAGGACGTCGGTTTGCCACTCACATAGCATGGTGCCCAGTCATAGACGTTTCTATTTTATGTTGTTAGTAATAGTAATGATTTAAATTATAAATAACACACAGAAAATATCGTGGAGAAAGCGAATCAAAGGCTGCGTTTAAGTCATTGGGAATAGAGATTGATGGTATATGTTCTTGTAGTCATGTTTTAGTCCATGAACCACAAGCAAGGTATGAGTGGCCAAGTAATAGGTCCTGACAGTCGGGATACCTGTTACTTTGGAATACGTTTAGGCATCTCGGAATTATTCGGAGAGGTGGCCACTTTCGTGCACAGACGGCAAAGTCTACCAAATCAACCGGTTAGTCCTACCACCGTTTGTCATAACACCCAATGGGCAAGTAAGGCCAACAACCTGCTTCTCAGATACTTCTATATGTTGCTGGCAACAGTCAGATCAAAATGCCTCAGACCTTTGGAGGTGACGGACTCCCACCTCCAATTAACAGACCAAAGGCTCCTAAGATAGGACTTGGAAAACTATCAGGAATGAGATGGAGAGCTATTAATATAAAAATGTTCAAATGTTTGTAAATCTATCGGACCAAACTGCGTGGTCATCAGCGCGTAGCTTACAAACTACGTAATCCCAGGTAAACTAACCTAAGAACAACACACACCCATGCCCCAGGGAATACTCGAACCTCAAAGACGAGCAAGCGCGCTCTCCGCAGCGAGATGCTTTAGACCGCTCGGCTACTCCACCGCGGCGCTATTAATATCAGTGGAGTCTACATTGGGAAGAAGGTAGAGCTGCCAGAGGCTGCACGTGATATGGGGCTAAATGTTTCAGCTGTTAGTGACGTTAGATAAGGGGAGAGATAGAGGATACCTATCAGAAGCAAGAAGAGCACAGTGGAGTGTAGGGATTTACACCACTAAAGCAACCGAACTCAGCATAATTCCAATAAGGTATGTAAATGAAACACTAATGTGGATAGACTCGGCCATCTTCAATAATAAAATCAGGATTTTGTCAGTGTATTCGCCTTGTGAAGGGACAGATTACGATTATACGGTGCACTTAGTAATGTAGTTGTTAAAGGACATGGCCGGTGTTTTGCTCATTCAATGCCAGTATAGGAAATCGAACAAAACAGTATAAAAAGGTTATGGGTACGTTGGGAGAGGACACGGAAGTCAACAGGTACGGAAAAAAGCTATTGGATTTCTGTGACGGTATGGAGTTAGTTATCGCAAACTCCTTTTTTAAGCATAAGAACATTCACCGCTATATTTGGAAAGGCAGGGGAACCACATCTATCATTGTCTATATAATAACAGATCAGGAATTCAGGAAGGCAGTAAAGGACACATGTATTTTCAGAAGGTCCTTCAATGATACTGATCATTATTTAATCTGCAGTGACATTGATTTTTTAAGGCCAAAAGTTCAGAAAGACAGGTCCATAAGAAGGATTAGAGTGAAGAAGCTCCAGGAAAAGGAAATTAGGCTCGCCGCATCAGCGCTTTGAGGCGCCATGCTCCGATGCGCGAGGTCGTTCCCCGTCAGGGGTTCGAATACTCCCTCGGTCATGGATGTTTGTGTTGTCTTTAGTAGAAGTTAGATTATAAGTAGTTTGTAAGTTAGGGACTTCAGATAAAAGTATGATTTCTTCTTCAGCTTCTTCTTCTTGTGCGAGCGTCAATAGCTTCCGCTTTGATGCGTTGTCAAATGTTACGTTTACGTTCCAGGGAGCCAAGCATTTTGACAAATTTAGAAGAACATGTTAGATGTTACTCACCAAAATTTCAAACTTCGTAGTGAAAATGAGATAATTGTAGGATTGTGAAAGTGTTGCCGTATAATTTCGTTGCCCAGTATCTATAGACACCACGCATCAGTGTTTTTATGGTCCAGAGGCTGTCTGGATGAGTGGTGCTCAGAACGCTTTCGTACATATTGGATTTTCTCTCCCAGTCTCATTGTAAGTTATGGTCACATAGAAATGCAAATCAAAGTTACCTGTGTCAATCTTCTGTGGTTTTTATTTATATTATTTTTTTCAAATTGATTTTAGTTGGAATTTTTGTTCCAGTTGTTCATCACAAAAAAAAAAGACTACTGTACATGGGATCCACAAAAGTGGTTTACTATAAGATAATGTTCTGTATTCAAAGCTGTCAAATGTGCTTGAGTATCATGTAGTTCTTGTATTTGCCATTTAATGAATTGGTTCTTTTCCAATAGTTAGTCATGATTATTACGCATAAGATTGGAAGGGTTTTAAAAGTCACTAATGCTTGCACCACGAGGAGTTAACAACTATCTACAAAACTAAATATTAAGTGAATTCTATTAGCTGTCGTTTGTAATTGTTACTGGCTGCTGGCAATCGTGGTAGGAAGATATTTTATACATAATAATGACTTAAATGCCACGTAACAGGAAGTGTTATAAGTATCTGTAGATACTTGGATCTGATCAGATTACGTCATCATATAGCTGGATGGAGTGATTTTATGCGTCACGCCTTCTGGACCAAGTTTACCTTGCGGCCTCGTGGTATGTGATGTGCCGAGAGGCAGCAAAACCGTTTGCTTTGATTTCTTGTCAAATAGTGTTTAGCCAAGTTTTTCAGTGATATTTTACGTTTGCTTGAATATGCTGTTTCGGTAAGTTAGCTTATTACACACATATCCTTATTACCAGCCTGTTTCTATGTGATCTAATGTCCGAGATCATTCTTATTTTCAACTGACATGTATGTCAAGTTTTCCTGCAACGTTGTCAGCCGTTACTGGGTTGGTTTTATGGTAACTCATACTACATTTAAGTTTTGCATTTAATTCATATTAACTGACTGTAGCCTGTAAGACATTAATTTAGTTACCCATTGTCTACAATGTTTCTGGTACCCAGGGATTTGAAAAGAATCACCTCTTTCACATGTGAACAATTCTTTTTTTTTTTCTTTTTTTTCTTGAGGGTTCCCTGCGATTGCGGAAATTTGATTCGATTATTCAAGTTAATTGGTCATTGTCCTACCAAAAGTGTAATTGGCTATTGAAAAAAAAATGTTTTTCATCTCATATATATATATATATATATATATATATATATATAGAATTTCGATCAGATTTGATAATTAGTGACAACTAACTAAATAATATGTACGTTATTTACCAGCGTGTATAAATATCTTGTAAAATAAAATTTGTTACTATGTGTTTTCGTAAAGGGTCAATCCTTTCACTTCTTCAGTTCCAGTGCCGTGCATCCACATTTCAGATTTCTAAATTTAGTATAACAAATTATTTGATAACTGAAAAATATATTCCCTTTCTGTTTGTATTATTATTCGAAAACACTCCTCTGTGTTTGAAACTTAATTAAATAATAAAGGATATCTGCAATCTCAGTTTCGGGTGTTAAGCCCATCGGCTAGTATTACTAACAGAGTGTCTGTTTCACATAATCCCGTTTCAGCAGGCGCCTACAGTGAGAGTAACACAAATCCCAAAATACTGCCGCAAGCTATGGCCACTTCAGAACAATCTGATTATTTGAGCGTACTATATACGGCGTTATATGGAATCTGCTGCGAATGAGTCACGTCAGTAGCAGAACAATATGCAACAGTGGATTACTTCTGCCTATGAAATCAGTCTACGAGCCTGAGTGGTTATTAATAACCCGTCATGTGGAATTTTGCTCGGGGAAATGTGAAGAGAGCTAGTTGAAAACGTTATTTGTCTGCTGGCTGCTCGGCGATGTTTACACATTACTGCGTGCGTAACAGTCTGCTATTATATCATGTTTCACATTTAAATACACTGCCTGACAAACAAACAAAACAAAACAAAAACCAAAATTTTAAAAAATGCACAAACAGATGGATTGGTGTAATACGATACCATTTCGGTATACATGCATACCAGAGCTGAGAAATTAAATGAGTAGACTTACGCGAGTCTGTAATCTCTAGAACGCCCACGACATTGCATTTTGTCCTTTTGTAGTAAACTTGGTACCATTCAACTGTCTTAAGTCAGGCAGTGATCCAAGACGTTTACGTCCAATATGTCACCCGCAATGCCTCCAACTAGGAGATGTTTCGGTCTCGGAAATTATGTTTGGGATGAGGCTTGATATGTTAGTAGTACGTCAAAGGAGTGCACTCACCGAACTTTTAAAGAACACTATACAATATTCCGAGTAAAAGCTCTCAAAGGTTATATATATCTTCTGTACTATTCTTGAAAAGTGTAAAATGTATGGAGAAATAACTCATGTCGTAGTGTGTCTGAATGTGAAGTGCATACTCAGTTTTCGATCCTCCCTGTTAGAAAGTTTACTATTTGTTTTAAAAATTATAACAGTTCTCAAATAAATTGAGTGATATAAAATATTATCAATTACATCCGTAAGAATTTCAATAATGAGACTAGAGGACCCGTGCGAATACTTCGCACCGTTAGTGGAATGCCAAAAATGTCGGGGGAAAATGGAAGTAAAGTTGAATGTTAACACATAGCTTTCTTCAGAATAAGTCAATGCAAGTGTTTAAAAGCGCAAATGAAAGAGCCTGATCCGCTGAGTCTTGTTACGTCAAAAAGAACTGCGTGCCTTAATTAGAACCGAAAGTATAGTAAAACAAACAGATTAAAATATTCAATGTAAAGACAGAAGGATTCCGCGTTTGAATAAAAATAAAGGATGGAGAGACTTAATACTGATACTTGATGAAAAATCTGCGAAAATGAAGGAAATAGGTCGCATAGAATGGCCTGACTGACTTTAGTTTACATTAAAGGCATCCCCATAATAAATATACAAAAGGAAATCGCGTTTGAGTATAGAAAACGGAAGGCGAGTATTATGTAAATTCTGATGCTTGATGGCAAATCTGACGATGAATACCTTTCGTTTGAAACAAAAATGAAGGAAATTGGCCGGATAGTTTGGTCTGGCCGACTGATTTTAGTTTAAGTAGATATTTTTAATACATAAAGATGACGGTTGTACCTAATTAAATTTTTGTTACAATTTTTTTTCTAAACGTCGATGTAGTGCAGATGCATTTTACAATGTACGTAGATTAAATTGTTAAATGCTATTGCCATCATCATTATTAGTATTTACAAAATGAGGCTATACTGTAAGCTGTGGAAAGGTTATAAACATTCGTTGTAATTTCAACGGACTCCTTCCTTTATGGAAAAGCAGAGTATAGCTGTTGCCCTATTGCTTGTATACAACCTGGCAGACGGCCAGGAAGTCTCAAATAAATAAATAACAAAAACGTAGCGTAGAACCTGCATCGTCGGCATCACAGACGAACAGGCTAACACCTCAGATAGCCGCCCATGCTGTTGCTTAACGTTATCTGACAAGTCTGTTACTTGTATATGTGCTGCGCTTAAAGTTAATCGCCCTTTTTCTTGAAATTTATAGTACACGTTAATACAACTATGAGGGGAGACCCTCTCCTGCGAAATCCCATCCCGAACTGAATTTTTCGTTAGACAGTCCATCCGCCAAGTAAGCGCATTTAACAATGGCCGCCACATCTGCTGACTGTCATATACGGTGGTCTTGCCGTGCAGGCATATGGGCTTCAGATGTCTCAGTCGTCCTATATTGGAATAATGCGTTCGTTCACGTCGTGGAAGTTCGGGCCGAACAAGAAGCGCTGCCCCGAGGGAAGACCGTCTAACGATCGCCAAGCAGTGCAGAATTCCGGTGACCTAGGCACCCTAATATATGTTTCACACACTACAATATCCCTTGGTTTCCCGCATAGCATGTCGCCGACTTCAATCTGCTGGATGGGGGTCCTACTGTTCGTTATGTGGGTTGCCATTGACAACACCTAAGCCGCTGTTTGTAGTGGTGCAGTGCCCGGGAAGCATGGACGAAGGACGAATGGCGTCGCATCATGTTCAATGAAGAGTCCCGCCTCTCTATAACATCCGACCACCATAATTTTACGATTTGATGGTGACATGAGCAGAGGGAACATCCTGTCAGTATTGTGCAGGGACACATTGGCGCAGTCCCCATTATTATGGTGTGGAGAGACACGGGAATATGCAATCAAGTCTAGCCGTGCTTCGGAAGACGTTGCCCGCACAGCAAAAGCTCACAGGCACCCTGCGACCACATGTCCTACCCTTAACAGCACAGCAGTCTGGGACAGTGTTCCAGCAAGATGCCTGCAGATGGCCAACCGTGTTTCGATAGATAGCATAGAAACCATAGACGGTCGGAGAATGACAATCAATAAAACTCTTGAATCGCGACACAAGCTGAGAGGATACGGTAATAGCTACTGCAATTCCATTGAATACGGCACGTGTATCCAGATGGGAGGCGTCTGTCGTCCCACTGGGTTGGCGTCCGTCATTGATGAGAAAGGGACAATATCCATAAACAGGGGATCAATCCATTGGGATGAGATGGCTGTCACAAGAAACTTGGCATCTCAAGCGACACGGAAACGGCCTTGTCCCGCGACGTTTATTTCTTCTTCTTCTTCTTCTCCTTCTCTCTGGCAAGACGGGGAGGGTTGGGCTGATATTGACGAAGAGCGGGCGACTTTGGTAGTCACAGACTGTGAGACCAGCTGACGACATAAAGAAAACCTTCGACGATAGGAACGCCAGGACGAGGGTCCCTGACAGAGGATACCTTCAAATGTTCAAATGTTTGTAGAGCTTATGGGAATTAACTACGGGATAATCAGTCCCTAGGCTTACCAAGGAATTGTGAATTTAGCGTTGGAGGGAAGTGTGTGGGGTAAAAATCGCAGAGGGAGACCAAGAGACGCGTATAGTAAGCAGATTCAAGTGGATGTGGGTTGTCGTTCTTATGAGGAGATGAAAAGGCTTGCTCAGGATAGAGTAGGGTGGAGAGCTGCATCAAACCAGTCTCTGGACTGAAGACCACAACAACAACAGGCTTACAAACTACTTATGACGTCACAAACTAAGGTAAACTAACCTAAGGACAACATACACATCCATGCCCGAGGGGGGATTCGAACCTCCGATCGTAGTGGCCGTGCAGAACGTGACTGACGCGCCGCAGACTGCTCGGCCACCGCGGCCGACGAGGACACCTTCATCTATATCTACATACATACTCTACAATCCACCCAAAGGTGCGTTGTGGAGGGTATTCTGTATCAATACTAGTTACTTGCCTTCCTGTTCCAATCCCACGTACAACGACGGAAAATCGAATACTTGGAGGCATCCGTTGGAGCCCTAATATCTCTGATCTTATCCTTGTGGTCTTTACGCAGAATGTAGGTAAGCATATGAATCGTTCTACAGGCCGCCTCAAATTCCAGCCCTTTGTATGTCCCAACAGTACTTTTCGAAAAGAACGTCGCCTTTCCTCCAACGAATCGTAGTTGCGTCCCCGAAGCATTTCAGTAACACTAGCGCATTGATCGAATCTACCAGCAAAAAACCTCTGAACTGTCTCTACGTCCTCCTTTATGTTGATCTATTTGGATGCCAAACACTTAAACAATACTCAAGGTGAGGTCGTACATGCAGTTTATATGCAGTCTCCTTTACAGACGAATCACACCTTCTCAAAATTCTCCTAATAAAGCGGAGTCGACCATTTGTCTTTCCTACGATTGTCCTTACATGCTGGTTCCATTTCATATCGCTGTGCAGCGTTGCGAATAGATATTTAATTGATGAGACTCTCTCAAGCAACACACTACTAATGGTGTATTCGAATATTACAGGATTGTTTCTCCTACTCGTCTGCATCACCTTACATTTTTCTATATTTGTTGCTAGTTTTTAAACCTCACACCATCTAAAAATTTTTCCAAGTCATCCTGCATCCTACTACAGTCATTCAATGACGAAACCCTCTTGTACCCCACAGCATCACCAGAAAACTACCACAGATCACTTCACCGGTGAGTGGCAAGAGGAGGGGAGCACTTCTGCTGCGAAGGAGGATACAGAGGAAGGGGCGTAGTTGCTGTAGGAGGGGAAGAGTAGGGGGCAAATGGGATGAGGAGGAGGGGAGAGGGATACATCATATAAAAAAAATTGATATCACAGGCACAGGATGAAGACGCTGGAATTTTCGATGGGTCTCATGGTAGGTTAGGCGATCGAGAGACTTTTGATTTTATTCTGTTTATTGCTCAACGGGCAATCCGGTCAGTGAGTAGAATGGTGTTTGCTGACGACGTACGCAGGGGGATGGAACACAATGGCTCTCCTCATGGAGTGGGCGTCCGCATTCATCACATGGAGGGACTAATGTAAAGTGTGAAGTGCCCAAACCGCATACACTGAAAACGTCTCAATGGAAGTGGAATGTACAGTTTCAATCACATCGATAAACCATTACGTTAACTTCATCTAAGAGACTGTCCCTCTCGAAGGCCAAGATAAGGGTCTCTCTGAATGCGGCAAACAAGATGGAAACCTCGCCGTTCCAGACTGGCCCGCTCATCAGTTGAAAGGAGAGTATCGCGATGAAAAATATCTCCCTGAACCATATTTAAGGACTGGTGAGAGGTTATAGACAATCGAATGTCACCAAGATGGTCTCAGGGGAACAGTGATGCAGACTGTCGGCAGAAACAATTTTGGTAAGCAGGGAACCAGAGCGATCTTACTCATCGAGCCCATCATATCTATCCTGTATATTTTGACGAAAAACATCGCTTGGGGAGTGAGGGGAAGGTCCTCTTGTCAGAGGTAGCTGCATTGAATGAGCTATTCCTGGCTTCAGAGAAGGCCGTAGAATAACCTTTTTGTAGCTTCTCGCATTTCATGTCCGAAACGTCCACTCTGACACCACCCAGTCCGATTAGGAACTCTTCCCTCGAGTGCCACCAAGATACAGTAAAGGCAACTGGCAAAATGGTCATTGCCACACCCCAGGAGGATGGGCATCTGCTCTTTGGCTGGCAAGAGTAGGTAACAGGTCAGGTAACATTAGAGGGCCCAGCCTAAAGGTACATAACAGCTTCCATCGTCCCGCACCTGCCCCCCTCCCCACCAACACAGACTGGCTAAACGTCCTGGTGACCTGGAGGGAGTAGCGGCCTACGGCGAAGAGCGAACGGGTGAACGGCCCCCCGGGGGAGGGGGGAAGGGATGGGTTCCGTGCCTCCAAATGGCTCGCAGTCTAACTGAAATCTAGTAATGGAGGTTCAGCACTGAGGAGTACCAAACTGGCTGAAAGTGTGGGGAAACAGCAAGGCGACCATAACTACTAATATCAACAGAACCGTGCCAACAGCCAGGTCGTCGGGGGAGGAGTGAAGAGGAGCGTTAGCGAGGAGTAGTTAGGATGTGAAGGAGGGGAACTGGAAGAGGTGATGCAGCCTGGGAAATAGGAGGATAGGCTGCAATTGCTAGGAAACATGTGCGCACTGGCCACGTACAAACGAAAAAGTTGTGCGCCCTCTGTGGGGCCGGGGGGGAGGGGAGCGTTCGTACGACGAACAATCACTGATTTATGCATCATGTACTACTTCATATTAATATTTTTGTTAAGAATTTTTTTCCTTATCTGAGATTTTTGGTGGTCGGTGGGAGAATTAACAACAATAGTTAATGTGCATAACTTTTCTTATGATTTTAAAAGCAGTATTTATTTGGTTACGAACAGACATTTGACTAATCCACTGCCAGGTAAAAATTGAATGTTACAAAACAGACATTTTATATTTTTAATCTGAATTATATATATACGAGGTGTACGGGGTTCAGCCAAGACTGGAGGGCGTCATCTCTCTAGGGAAACTGGCCTCAGTATTCCAGGCCGAAATCACTGCCATCAGGGCGTGTGTGGAGGAGAATTTGCGTAGGTGCTACAAAGATCATAGCATCTATATCTATTCAGACAGCCAGGCAGCCCTAATATCATTGGCAGCTCTGCAATAAGGTCTAAAATTGTTACAGAATGTCACAGGGTTCTGGTGGAGCTAGGGAAAAGCAATAGAGTAAACCTATTGTGGGTCCCTGGCCACTCGGGGATCAGTGGCAACGAACATGCCAACAGATTAGCCAGGATGGAGGCAGAGACTCCATTTATTGGACCGGAACCTGTCCTGACAATCACCAAGGCAATTATCAAATTGGAGCTACGTAACTGGCTCAGAAGACAGCACGTAGAATATTGGACCAAAGTCCATCAACAAAAACATGGCAAGGTAATGATGCCAAAGCCATGTTTTAAAAGAAGCTCTGCAATCCTGGGTCTAAACAGGAGAGAGATTAGACTCATGGTTGGATTGCTGACAGGCCTTGGGAATTTCAAAAAACACCTACATACAATGGGAATAACAGAAGAGGACCCTAAATGTAGGATCTGTGATGACGGTGATGAAACTGCATCACATCTAATCTTCGAATGCATTGCATTGGAGACTAAAAGGAACAGAACATTTGGGACAACCAGACCCGAAGAAATTGTGTCTAATAAAGAACTGTAAAGGGACTCCTTGCACTGGTTGGCTTTACAAGATATACGGGGAGCGATACCGCACAATAAAATTAGTTTCGGTGCGGGCAGCGGCGGGTTGGACGAAGACTGTTTTGGCTTCCCTAAAAAAAAATCAAATCAATATATATATATATATATATATATATATATATATATATATATATATATATATATATATATATATATATATATATATCTGAGGGACGAAACTGTTAAGGTCATCGGTACCTAGATTTCAACACACCTTGAACAAACTTTTGTTAAGAAACGCTAACACACACACACACAGACACACACAAGTAATCCCGAAGGAGAACTCTTAACATACAGGCAATCCGTGACATAGGGTCTAAGGCTACACGAACATCCTCACGTGACAAAATAGAATTTGATGTATAATTTACCCGGTTAACGGACGTATAAAGTAAAGTATTACTTTTGTATGGTAAGAAATAGATTTAGATTTATGTTTGCACGTGGGCGTCTTTGGTGCCTACAATCTCGTACATGTTGATTTCAAGCGATTTATTTATTTTTATTTTTGCACATGGGCGTCTTTAGCGTCACCCCTTCCTATCAGCTTGGTGGCATAAGTATTAAACTGCCAATGTTCGTGAAGAGGATAGTTTATCTTTATGAGGTATAAGCGACTGTGGTTACTGTTTCGACTTTGACAAGTAAGCAGCAGCCGTTAGGATTTGCAAGGAAAGCTACCTGAAGAGACTGTACTATCCTCCACCATAACATGGGAATGAATTTTGAAATCGTTTCGCCAAACCCCGAGTGATTTGTCAGACGCTAGCACACCTTAGTTCAATATACAGAAATCATAGCTGACCCTGTATCCATCTTGTAGAGATGCGTCATGAGGTATTTCCAATATTGACAGAACCTGAGATGAAACCTCTGGTTGGCGACATTAAGACTGTGATATTTAACTAGGGCCGCACGGCCTTTTACTTTAGTACGTTTCTCCAATTCTTTCGGAAAGGTGCAGCAGCAGTATTACTCTATTTATTATTCCAAGACGTTATGAATACGGCTGTGAGTTCAGTTAAATCCTTTTTGAACAACTGCTTCACACCACAGTTCACAGATTTATGCTTACAAATTACGTGCAATGTGCAACATCAAGCCCCACGAACGACAGACATTGCAGATGTAGCGTGGCTTGTATGCCTGAATGATTCAGCTAGCCGTACGGTGGGTGCAATCACAGCGGGGCCGTATCGGAGGAGGCGCCAGAGAAACATGTGATTTCTGAAGCGTGGAGGCAGCCATTTACCACTTGCACAGGAAACGAGCGGGATTCACTGGGCTGGCCTTACAACGCGAACAAATGTGGTTTTGCTTTGCAGCAACTGCGAACGGTTGAAAGCAAGAGGAAACTACAGTCGCTACTTTCCCGTGGCAATGAAGCTCTATCGTCTGAATACATGATGATGATGACGTCTTTTTGTGTAAAATATTCCGGAGGTAAAATACACGGGTCAAAACAATTCGACAATTCAGTTGAGATATCTAGGTTCTGGAGCACTGTCATCGGCAGAATCATCTAAAATGGTTATACGGAGTGGAGACAACATTACGGCAGCCGAGATAGTGGTAGTAACAGAAATTTGTTGCAGGGGGGTTGGTGTTGACTTTTGTTTACCCTCCCGAACGAATTAGACAAGCAGTTGGATTCAAATAGTGTTGTGAACGGGTAACGTAATGCAATGCATCAACAATGTGTTACCCGAAGCTATGGCATGGAGATCCATAGGATGGTTAGAAGCAGGACAGACACAGAGGGAGGTGGCTGCAGCTATTGGAGTGTCCGGAAGTGTAATTTCCAAGACCTGGACGCGATTTCAGCTAACAGTAACGTTAAAAGAAGGCAAGGCCAAGGTCGTCCGCACGTATCATCAGCAAGGGTTGACCGTTATCTACCGCTAATTGCCTGTAGACACAAAGGCTGAATGCAGCTCGACTGCAACGACCCTAAAGACATGAATAGGACGCACAATAGCTACAAAAACAGTCCGAAATCGCCTTCGGAAATGTGACCTCTACGTACGGAGGCCTATGGTGTCTATATATTCATGCAAGACCTGTAGGTATCTAAGAAACACGTTACGTCTGTTTCGTACGACTTTGTATAGAAGCAATCTGCAACGGACAAATAATTACACATACTCAAATCGAATGCACAGTACTGTGTTTATTACAATCCAGGCGATACTACTGAAATACGTACTGGAGAATTTGCCATTGGTTTTTGTTCTTTTTGTGTCGCTAATGGATTTTTCAAACATGTATCTCTGTATGAAATGGCACTTGCTCGTTTACATTCATATATTCAGGTAGTTGGCGAGTTCAGTAAATTCATTAACAGAGATAATAAATTAGGTTCATAAATACATATTGGCTACGGAGGTATACTTCATGTCTGAAGTCGCAACATAGGTTGAACTCTTACATAAGACACCGAAATAAGATATCACATCGCATTATCACAAGCACCGGCACTGTTTTGTAACTAATTTCTCAACGACGTTTACATTGTTGTTGTATATGCAGTGTGTTCCACATAACCGTTTCACCTGAAATATCTTTGCACCGGAAACAGTTATTAACGAACTACTTTCGCTGGCAAGAGCTTACGTCAGGGGCTTATGAAAGCAAGTATTATGGGAGATACTAAATTATAAACAAATATTATGTTCAACACCAACTTCAGTTTTTTTTAAATGGACATCCTATATGGTATCTAATGCAATCAATAGCATGACAACACATTAATAACATGACAATACGTTAATTACATCCCGAGACATAGGGAAACAAGGTTGAGGTTTGAAAAAAAAAAAAAAAAAAAAAAAAAAGCTACGCGCTATTAGCGCACGTCCCGAGTTTCAAGCGTGACCCTCACGGTACCCATGATCACGCGCTGTCTTCGAGTTTATTTTTAATATTTTTCATTTTAAGCGTCAAATGCGCTTTCCAATATAACGGGATTTAATTGACGTATCATGATACTACGAATGCCATAATTTTAATGATTTATCAAGCTACTGGTTGTATAAAAATTATATGGGGTGTCGATTAGAAAATTTGATTTGAAAGTAATATTTGTTCTGGTGTATAATGTCTCACATAAGCTCCTTCCGTACGTTCATTTCTGTTATAGTCGTTCTTCAGTATGCATGGCTGTTCGAGAGATTTTTCCGGTGAAAAGCTGAAGTGGGACACGCTGCATATATATACATATTATATACTCCCACGTCAAGTATTAAAAATATTCCAGGAAATTATTATCCCTTTTAGGAAGACTTATCTGTGGCCATCGTCCCACAAGGTTTTTGTTCAAATGTTTGTAAATCTACGGGACTCAACTACGCTGTTCGTCAGTCCCTAGGCGTACAAAGTAATTAAACTAACTTAAAGTAACTTATGCTAAGGACAACACAAACACCCATGCCCAAGGGACGGCTCGAAAAGTCGACAGCGAATAGCTGCGCGCTCCGCAGCAAGGCGCCTTAGTACGCTCGGCAACTCTACCACGGCACAAGTTTTTTCTTGTACTCTTGATGTATTTCCTCTCCTTTTCCTCGTATATTTGCATTTACTTGCACCTACTGTTACTCAAACGTCAGTTTCCTTAGACGTTACGCACACTGCTTTCCTAACGTTCGCTCTCGACCCCTCCTTCCTAACAACTCCATCCTCTCATTTCGTTTTACCGCCTTACACACCTTTCTAAAACTTCGCCATGTGCGTTCCTCCTGCATAACGCACCCTACCAGTTGTATCATTCTCGACATTAATCACCCTAAACTTCCCCAATTATCACCTCTATCATATATCCCTATTTTCACTGTTTGCATTTCTTGACCTTTCGTAAGCCTAAATCTGCTTTCTCCTATTTCTCTTGCTTCCGCCATTTTGTCCCTAATTAGTGCCTGTCGCCTCTCAACATACACACACACACACACACACACACACACACACACACACACACACACATTCTCCCTCATCTCATTCCAACTGCCTTCCTCTCTTCTCTCCTTTAGGCTTTCATCTTCTTTATTCTTCACTACCCACACAATGTCTCTCTCCATATCTCTCCCTCATTCACTCACTTAACCATTCAGCTTCAAGTAGCACTTAAACATAAGTACGAGGTGAAAATTCCATGTTTATGTTGGCAAAAATGTCTACGTCTATTGTATCGTTTCTAAGAGATGAATATATTTTGCTAGAGCACGTTCGAGGTACTTGCTTTGATTAATACTAGACATTCGTCACATCTGTAGTAAATCTCAGCCGCGCGGGAGTAGCCGAGCGGCCTGGAGTGCCACGTTACGGATCGCGCGGCCTCCCGCGTCGGGGGTTCGAATCCTCCCTCGGGTATGGATGTGTGTGTTGTCCTTAGGTTATTTTAACTTAGTTTAAGTAGTTTGTAAGCTACGGACTAATAACCACGCAGTTGAGTCCGATAGATTTACAAACATTTGAACATTTGCGTAAATCTCAAAGCACATATATTTAGACTAGCTGCAAGTACCCGGCTTGTAGACAGTAACCTTCATCTTGTTTTCAAGGTCATGTGTACAAAATTTCATCAAGATTGGGGCAACACTGTGGATTTTCAAATCAAATGTATGTATAGCTTAAGGAACTTAACTACGGGGTCATCAGTCCCTAAACCTACAAACTACTTATGAACTAACTAAGACTAAGGACGTCACAAATATCCATGGCCTAGGGGGGATTCGAACCCCCGACCGCAGTGGCCGTGCAGACCGTGACTGGAGCGCCTCAGTCTCTGTGGATTTTGGCGAAATCCATAAGTACCCTCCACAATGCACTGAACGAAATTTTATGTAGACAGTGCTCTTCCTCTTGTTTTGAAGGTCAATTGTTCAAAATTTCATCAAGATCAGTGTGAAGATATAGATTTATACAGACACATTGAAAGCGCACTTTGACTTTTTCTCAAGTTTTCTGGTTGGTTTTCCAGAAAATGGAACGAAACCTGTATAAGAACCTTCCCCATGTAATGTTGTGTACGTGTACCAAAATTTCATGTTATTTGGTTGTCTGGATCTTGAGTTATAAGAGAACAGACAGACAGACTACAAATGTGTCTTATAAGTATAGAGATATGATTTTGACTTTGGAACATATCAGATTTCAGAATAGAAAAGAAACTCCAGAAATAGATTAATGTAATCATCAACGAGTCTTAAATGGAAGACAGTGGTTACGGACAAGAGGAGACAGAAATAATGGAAGAGACACAGAGAGTAGACAGTAAAGTTGGTAGAGAAAGAAATGCATAAAAAGAACCGAAAACGAGAGTAAACAGCAGGAATGAACAAGAGAGATTATTGGAGAATTCGCATTAGCTTGGGGAGTAGAAATCACAATATTGGCAAAAAAGAAATAATTTGCCCACTTTCCTCGATACCCTACATACATATGCTGAAGTCTCCCAGTGTGCGCGTCACAATCTCAAACAAACGATTTCGAAGGGCATGGGTAGAGAGATAGCGCAAGTGGTTGAAGGATAAGACAGCGAATTGTGGGAGACGAGGGAAAAGGCATTTTAGAAAAACAATATCAGTGGTGCAGAGAGACAGTGAAAGTAGCAGAGGAGGAGGCAGTGGTAGGAAAGAGCAATAAGAAGTTGCACATACAATGTGCATCATGCACGCAGAAACACGCAGGGACAAATGACAAAGTGCGAAAAGGAGGAAGTGGCCGAAACATCATGAGAATGTGCCATTGCGAGAACAGGGAGACGCTGGGAAGAGAGATGTATAGACAGTGGTAGTGAGAAGCGGATGTTGAATGTGAAGAGTGTGGTGTCGCACAAGTCCAAAGTGCGCGCCACCTACTTTCGCCGCGCGCCGCCATGCACGCACGGCGCGGCGTTCTTACGACGTCAGCCACGAGCGCCCTCTGCTACAACTCCGCTCGTGACCACCAGTGAACGACATCGTTCACTTGGGACTGAGATAGGAACCAGAGATAGGAACACTTCGGAATCAGATAGGCACCAGTGAAGACTTGGCTATCGGATAGGCACTAGGCAGGCCTCTAGCTGAACTATGTATCAGCATTCTGCAGTACTGAGCTATGTAAAAGTTAAGTATTGTATAAATTCGGTGCAATATATATCTCGTTCTAATTTACTCTAGTGTTTCTAGTTTCTGCTGTCCCACTGGCTGCTCCCCTCCGTACCTGCACAAGCGTGCTACCTTTATTCCTGTGTCGGTCTTCCTACTCGGCCACCGACACCTACGACGGAAACGACACAAAAGCGGCGACGAGGCTGGGACACAAAAAAGAGGGACTGCGTAATAGAAATGCAGTGTATTCTGTCACTACAGTTTGTGGATATGCATGTTAAGATTAATGCTGGGTGAACTGCTGCACCTGTAAATAGGAGGATATCCATATTTTTTGTGCTCTTACTACTAGGGTGAGTCAATAAAAAAGACGCAAACTGAGGTAGCCACGCCAGTACTTTATGCTGTGTAGGGGTATTTCTCTAACACTACGACACATCCGTCTTGCGGGTTGCAGCAGTTTAAGGCACCAAATAAAGTTACAGCTCAAGAGCGTCACATGTAAGATGCCAACGCTGCCACAAAAATTTCAAGCTCCAGGCTTTTAAAGCCTTCTCGAACGATGGAACGAGTGTTTAAATTTACAGGGGGAGTCAGCTGAAAAGTAAAGCAATTTTCAGGCTTGTAAACGCAGTACTGGCGTGTCTGCTCCAGATTTATTTACTGACTCACCCTCGTAGAATAAAGATATGCAGGTAATTTATACATCTTACGCATGATGTCTTATAAAATAGACCACAGTAATTTTTACACTTTTAGTTATACTGACTCCTGTTTATCTCAGTTGGATTTATTTTATTTGATGCATTTTACCATTATGTTTTAACACCTTTTTATCCATGAAGATGGTCTATGACCGAAACTGGTAGATGTATAAGGTTTTTAATAAACAGCTGATGGTTTTTTAAAAAAAATGCATTTTATGAAATATATTACGGCTGTTGACACTCGCCTCACCAAACTATTCTTATAAAATTATTTACAGTGAGATGTAGGAGATATCCCTCCGAAAAGTCACCAGGTGCATTAAGCACATGTTTGTAGTTTTTCCTGTAATGTGTACATGCAGCTGTCCCCGAGAAATATTGCTCATTACGTTTCATGCGATGTTCGGTTTCAAAGGAAACCGTCAGTTTTATTGAAATAAAATTCTTTTCACCGTGAAAGACAACATTTCCATTCCTAGACCGGTTCCACATTATTCCACTGCGATAATACTTTCAGCGATACCTGTTAACATTAACAGTAAAACCAGAATAATAACGAATGGTTGTAATATACAAACTGCTAAGGAATATAGGTTGCGATCTGGGAAACGGACGTATAGTATATACCAAACAAATTACTAGCCGTAATTACCTAGGTCGAATTGTTGATCATCAAACTTTCACTTGCAGTACTACCTACAGAATCCCTGGGGTAAGGACATTAGAATTAATTTTCTGCTCGCAAGCCAAACCGAAGTGACGGTGCTTGACGTAATGGATTCCTAACTAGTGAAGTGGGATTACGGCCCCAGTAGTCACTCATCCCGCATTAACTGCCCGTGGTTTCCATAAATTACCTCTGAGTATTGTCAGCTGGGTAACGATCGATTGCAGCCTCAATCCTCGCTGCAGATTAATCCCTACAGTGGACCGTGGAGTAAATATCCGACATTAAGCATTATCGTTTCTGAAGGCAATAAAATGTTCGCTTTATAATTGATTGTTTCGATTTAATGTACGGGAAAGTCGTTATATAAGACAACCAAATTCAATGTTAGTATTACTTTCGTCCATCAGTTTAGAAATTCTCATTCACGTCCCATCTAAAAGTACATTCCGCTTTGTATGAGTACACGGCACGTTCCCTTTAGCCATGCTTCTGTAGATGTATACCACATGCTGCTAAGATGTACTGAATTTTCATGAGATGGCTTCCATTTTATGCAAAGAAAATGGCTCCTCTTATTGCATCGGATGTAATTACCACTGGGCTAGGAACATTGGAGCTCCATGAAATAGAGAATCCACTTTAACGGAAAATGCTCTTTTTTATAATCTTTGCTTTCCCGTGTTGTTGCAACATTTATCTCGTTTATCCAATAGAAATATTCGAGTAATACAAGTTCTCATATGACTCAGCCCCTAGGCTTTCACATCGGCATCTTCAGTTACCGCTTATTTAGTGATGTTGCTGCTATTAGACTGTTACTAGTGTCTAGCATTTTCAAATATTCATGTTCAGATTATTGTGGCAAGTGTGAATGTTTGGCAGTATTAGCCATTTTGTGTCGGCGAAACGACAGAAATTTCATCAAGTAGGCGTCAGTTGAAGATTTTGGAAGCCTAAATTAAAGGCAGTTGGTAGTAGATCAAAACCAGGCCAGACAACTCAATCAAATGTTCAAATGTTTCTTAAGCATAAACTACTTACGAACTACCTTATACTAAAGACGACACACACATCCATGACCGAGGGGGGATTCGAAACCCCGACGGGGAACGGCCTCGTGCATCGGAGCATAGCTCCTCAATGCGCTTGGCCACTCCGCCACGGCCCACGAGAACTTCGAAGATTATTTGCCAGAAAACAGTCGATCGAGCTGTAAAATCGAAAAAAAGCGTGAAAGCTTTCACGAATTCTGTCTCTTCCAACATTGCTGATAATAGCAGCGTAACACGCGACAGAATCGGAACAAAACTGAGTAGCCGGCCGCGGTGGCCGAGGAGACTGAGGCGCTCCAGTCACGGTCTGCACGGCCACTACGGTCGGGGGTTCGAATCCCACTTCGGGCATGGATATTTGTGCCGTCATTAGTATAAGGTAGTTCATAACTAGTTTGTAAGTTTAGGGACTGATGACCCCGCAGTTAAGTCCCATAAGCTTAACAAACATTTGATTTGAAAACTGAGTATCGTATCTCTGATGACCCATATACCGAGGAAATATGGATTAGGGATAGATAAAATGAATACTTCAGTCAGCTCCACTGGAGTAACTAGCTGACACAACTAGGTGTTAAGTAGTAATCACTTTCATTTCTTCAAACTGGAATAACACTGCAAAATTAGAGTACTCGATAAATCTGTAGATAAAGTACCAAAATAACATGGTAAACCAAATCATTTTCTGTAGTTTACCGCGATATGTAATAATTTATTGAAGCAGCAATAACATCTCCAGAAGAAAAATTAATGAACTTAATGCTTCAGAACGATGTGTGTAGTCCAGCCGTCATCCACAAGCAAATCTGAAGACGATGTGTGCGAACAACAACATCATATCCCCAGACTAACTCAAGCGCAAGTAAAGGAAAATCACATTCCTCCTTTGGTTCCAAACTCCAACTAGAAGAAGCGTTTCAAACTATTAAACACGAAAAACAATTAAACATCGGTCAATATTGTGGGTGACAGAATTCATACATATTGAGATTTCGTAGCTACATCTAATATCCTGCGGTTTAGCGAGGCAGATTGACAGGACGTATTTGGCTATGAGAATGGACAGACGGGTTGAAATTGAAAGTTTCTTACAGCTGTGATATCCTGTTTGTAAATAACGGTCTTAAGTGGAAATAAGTAACGTTTTCAATAAATGTGACAAGATAGTAAACTAAAATGGAAATAGCATATGGAAAGCATAGGCAGTCTGAAAATTAAAATTATTTTGAGAAAAAATAAGTAGAATTTGGTAATGTAAGTTAAACAATAAACTGATGAGTGGATAACTATATTTCCAAACCGTACATCAGGGCTAGAACCGCATTGTTGTGTTCTCGCACACGAAAATAAATAATTTAAAGATGGACATAAAAGCTTCCAGTATGTTATTGACGAATTCCTATTCCTTTACATCTGCAGTATATGAGAGGCCTACATCAATAATGGCTATGTACATACACACATAATGGAAAGTCCATGTTGGAATTAATAATACAGTAAGGACACTTTACAACTCACCGGAAAGACGTGGTGACGAGCTGCGACAGGCACATAAAGAAAAAAAAAACCACACATACAACACTTTCAGCTATCGGTCATGGCGTTCTTCACAAAATAGAACACTCACGCAATCACACAGGCACACAACACAGTCATACAACCATCATCTCCGGCCGCCGCTCTTATTAGGTTGAAGTTTCTTAAAAAAGAAAGAAAGAAAAGAAAATGCGGAAGTGCAATTCGGTTAGCAAGTGTTGGAAGTGCGGCGGCCGAAGGTGATGGTTGTATGACTGTGTTGTGTGCCTTTGTGATTGCGTGAGTGTTCTATTTTCTGAAGAAGGCCATAGCCGATAGCTGAAACTGTTGTATGTGTGTGTGTGTTTTGTATGTGCCTGTCTTTGCGGTGAGTTGTAAACTGTCCTTACTGTATATATATATAATTGGTTAGTGCTGAATTTCGAACCTATTGGTAGTTATGATTATCCTTCTACAATTTTTATGTAACAAAACAAACCCATTTACAGCAACCATCAAATTATTCATTATTAACTAAACTGAAGTCCACATGCATTTAAGAAACATGCTATGTCCTCTTCGTATCATGTCCATGTCCCACGTAAAATGTAAGATACCCTACAGGTTCTACAACAGAACTGACGACAATATTTAAAACTTTTACACCTGTGTTTGTACAAGTTAGGCATAATTGAAATAATAGTGATAGAACACAGAGCAGTAGAGAAGATTACCTTAAATTTCTTAAAAAGAAAGAAAGAAAAGAAAATGCAGAAGTGCAATTCGATTAGCAAGTCGGATAGCTTGGATTAGGTGAAGGCTGTACATATTGTTGTGTAAATAGACGTCCAGATGGTCGGTTTTGGAACTTTTCCAATAATCACTGCTTTTTCCATAACGCTAAAAGTTGTTTTATGAACACTGGAAGATGGCTGTCTTAAGCGCATTGATGGAAGAGGGCGTAAAAGAGTAAGAGATGAAGCCAACTGGAGAGCAAATAAAACAATTAAACCACCAGGAGCTTGTCACTTCGTTTTCAATCCTTCACGGCATATTTTCATCAAAAAGTAAAAATCTAGAACTATATTACTAAATTAGACAACGGACTGTGACCTATATAAAGGAGTGTATAAATGTGGGAAGTCGTATTCTGATATGAACAAAATACCAATGATTCCTGAAGTTAGAATCAAGAAAGAGAAATTGAAAGGTGTAGATACCTTACTTACAAAGCATTTCGGAAAAGAATGGGAACAGGATAGTCTGTTATTTTACTATAAAGACTTAATAATTGGAGATGGAAATAACTATATAGTTGGAATAGAAGTAAATTTTTGGACGACTTGTGAGCAGTAACTTAAACATATACGGAACCAACTGTTTAAAATATGTAAAATGAACTTCCATAACATCAGTTATTAACCAATATGTAATTGTTACCTAACAGGTAGTTTTGATTCGAGTTCTTAAATATATTCTATTTTTAAATTGTAACCCTCTGGAAGGAACAACTTCAAATAAAATATGCAGTTTCTTTGTTTGCTGTTTAGTAGAATTCTGTAACAAAACTGAAGAAGTCCAGCTTTTCAAGAAACAGAACTGGCTATGTCCAGTAATTCAGTAACAGAACTTGCTATGTGGAGGAGTATTTCACCATATCTTGACCATAAATCATTTATATTAATCAGACTACCATTTTTAAATTCACTTCGTCCTATTTTATTTGCTCATACAAGGAATAAAACCATGAAGCAGCAATGTACAAATAAATATTGCATTTTTTCTCAGAATTGCTTTTCTTTACACAGGCAGTTCTTATTCTCGCTCCATTATATTATTTTAAATCGTCGATTTTTCTCTTCCAATTTAACACCGAGGCCAGTAGTATTTGTACCATCTTCACGCCATTCACAATATATCCGTAGAGAAAACGCGTGCTTACGAATCACAAGTAAATACGATAATGAAATGCAGCTAAACGACATACAGAATTGAAATTAGTCAATAGCACCTCCACGAGAACAGCAGGCTGAACGACGTAATCAATGATTGATAATTCGACAGTGAGACAGAAGTTGATACATGACAATGACGAAATCGCATTATTTAAAATGTTGAAATATTTGTAAAGCTATGAGGTCACCGGTCCATAGACTTAAAAACTAAGTAAACCATCTTACGCTCGCGACAAAACACCCAACCACGCCCGAGGGAGGACTCGAACCTCCGATGCGAGCGGTCGCGCAGCCCACTATATGGTGCCTCAGACTGCTCGCACAGTCCCGCACAGCTAGCATTATTTAATTTAAAACTCATACACATAATACATTTGGGCGTAAATAAAATACGTAAAATAAACTGATTACAGATAACTGCTCGCACATTGATAAATATTAATATTAATGTTTCGTAAAATTTCCTCCACTCCCATGAACCACAGACATTGCCGAGGTGGGGTGGCTTGCGTGCCTCAACGATACAGATAGCCGTACCCTAGGTGCAACCACAGCGGAGGGGTATCTGTGGAGAGGCCAGACAAACGTGTGGTTCCTGAAGAGGGGCAGCAGCCTTTTCAGTAGTTACAGGGGCAACAGTCTGGATGATTGATTGAGCTGGCCTTGTAACATCAGCTAATGTGGCTTTGCCACACAGCTACTGCGAACGGCTGAAAGCAAGGGGAAACTACAGCCGTTATTTTTCCCGAGGACATGCAGCTCTACTGTATGAACATATGATGATGGCATCCTCTCGGGTAAAATATTCCGGAGGTAAAATAGTCCCCCATTCGGATCTCCGGGCGGGGACTACTCAGGAGGATGTGATCATCAGGAAAGACAATACTGGCATTCTACGGGTCGGAGCGTGGAATGTTAGATCCCTTAATCGAGTAGGAAAATTAGAAAATTTAAAAAGGGAAATGGATAGGTTGAAGTTAGATATAGTGGGGATTAGTGAAGTTCGGTGGCAGGATGAACAGGATTTCTGGTCAGGTGAGTACAGGATTATAAATACAAAATCAGTCGGGGGTATCACAGGAGTAGGATTGATAATGAATAAGAAAATAGGAATGCGGGTAAACTACTACGACCAGCACAGCGATCGCATTATCATTGTCACGATAGATACGAAGACAACACCGACAATAGTAGTACAGGTTTATATGCCAACTAGCTCTGCCGATGATGAGGAGATCGAAGAAATATATGAGGAGCTACAGGAAATTATTCAGACAATTAAGGGAGAGGAAAACTTAGATGTTATGGGAGAGTGGAATTCGGTAGTAGGACAAGGAAGGGAATGGAAGATAGTATGTGCATATGGTCTGGGCAAAAGGAATGAAAGAGGAATCCGCCTGGTAGAATTTTGCACGGAACATAATTTAGTTATAACAAACACCCGATTTAAGAATCACGAAAGAAGGTTGTATATGTGGAAGAGACCAGGAGACACAGGAAGATACCAGATAGATTTTATAATGGTAAGACATAGATTTTGGAACCAGGTTTTAAACTGTAAGACCAGGGGCAGATATAGACTCTGACCATAACTTGTTGGTTATGAACTGTAGGCTGAAACTGAAGAAACTACAGAAAGGTAGGAAAATAAGGAGATGGGACCTAGATAAATTGAAGGAACCTGAAGTTCTTAAGAATTTCAGAGGGAACTTCAGGCAACAATTGACAGAAACAGGGGAAAATAAAACAGTTGAGGAGGAATGGGTAAAATTGAGAGATGAAATAGTGAAGGCAGCAGAGGACAAAATAGGTAGGAAGGCAAGACCTACAAAGAATCCTTGGATATCACAGGAGATACTAAATTTAATCGATGAAAGGAGAAAGTATAAAAATGCAGTAAATGAAACAGGCAAAATGGAGTACAGACGACTAACAAATGAGATTGACAGGAAGTGCAAAATGGCTAAGCAGGAATGGCTAGAAGGCAAATGCAAGGATGTACAAGAATGTATAAATAGGGGAAAAATAGATACAGCCTACCGGAAAATAAAAGAAACATTTGGCGATAAGAAAAACAGCTCTATGAATATCAAGGACACTGATGGAAAACCAGTTCTCAGCAAAGAAGGGAAAGCTGAAAGGTGAAAGAGTATATAGAGGGGCTCTACAAAGGAAATGAACTTCGAGACACTATTGTAGGAAGGGAAGAGGATGTAGATGATGATGAAATAGGAGATACTATACTGAGAGATGAATTTGACAGAGCACTGAAAGATCTAAGTCGAAACAAGGCCCCTGGAGTAGATGATATCCCGTCAGAGCTACTGAAGTCTCTGGAAGAACCAGCCATGACAAAATTGTTTCACATTGTGTGTAAGATGTATGAGACAGGTGAAGTACCCTCAGACTTTAAGAAAAATGTTATAATCCCCATTCCAAAGAAAGCGAGTGCAGACAGGTGTGAAAACTACAGAACTATCAGTTTAATAAGTCATGGTTGCAAAATATTAACACGAATTATATACAGAAGGATGGGAAAGCTGGTAGAAGCCGACCTCGGGGAAGATCAGTTTGGGTTCAGGAGAAATGTAGGAACACGGGAGGCAATACTCACTTTACGACTTATCCTAGAAGATAGATTAAGAAAAGGCAAACCAACATTTCTAGCTTTTTAGATTTGGAGAAGGCTTTTGACAATGTTGATTGGAATAAACTCTTTCAAGTTCTGAATCAAGCAGGAGTAAAATATAGGGAGCGTAAGGTTATTTACAACTTGTACAAAAACCAGACAGCGGTTGTCAGAGTTGAAGGGCATGAAAGGGATGCAGTGGTTGGAAAGGGAGTAAGACAGGGTTGTAGCCTTTCCCCAATGTTGTTCAATTTGTACATTGAGCAAGCTATAAAGAAAAGCAAAAAGAAATTTGGAGAAGGAATTAAAGTTCAGGGTGAAGAATTAAAAACATTGCGTTTTGCCGACGACATAGTAATTCTGTCAGATACAGCAAAGGACCTGGAAGAGAAATTGAACGGAATGGATAGGGTGCTAAAAGGTGCATATAAGATGAACATTAACAAGAGTAAAACTAGGGTAATGGAGTGCAGTGTAAGAAAATCAGGTGATGCTGAAGGAATTAGATTAGGTAACGAAACAATAAAGGAGGTAGATGAGTTTTGTTACTTGGGCAGTAAAATAACAAATGATGGTCGCAGTACAGATGATATAAAATGCAGAATGGCAATGGGTAGAAAGGCGTTTTTGAAAAAGAGAAATTTGTTAACATCGAATATTGATTTAAGGCTAAGGAAGTCCTTTCTGAAGGCATTTGTATGGAGTGTTGCCTTGTATGGGAGTGAAACATGGACGATAAGCAGTGTGGACAGAAAGAGGATAGAGGCTTTTGAAATGTGGTGCTACAGAAGAATGCTGAAGATTAGGTGGGTGGATCGCGTAACTAATGAGGAGGTACTGAACCGAATTGAGGAGAAAAGAAATTTATGGCATACCTTGACTAAAAGAAGGGATAGATTGGTAGGACACATTCTTAGACATCAAGGAATTGTGAATTTAGCGTTGGAGGGAAGTGTGTGGGGTAAAAATCGCAGAGGGAGACCAAGAGACGCGTATAGTAAGCAGATTCAAGTGGATGTGGGTTGTCGTTCTTATGAGGAGATGAAAAGGCTTGCTCAGGATAGAGTAGGGTGGAGAGCTGCATCAAACCAGTCTCTGGACTGAAGACAACAACAACAACAAAATTTCCTATCTCTCAAAACTATGGGAGATAAAAATAAAGCAATTCAGACAGACATTGCGGTATTCTATTAAATTGTTTTTGTTGTTGGGTTTTTTAAAGGGGGCTAAACGGCTAGGTTATCAGTCCCCTATTGTATTAAATATTTCAGGATGAATGTATTACTTACATTTGTGTCTTTTAGTCGAACAACTGTTGATTAATACGGGTGGGGTAACTTGGACGAAATAATTTAGATGTTAGAGACAGGGATGCAATGAGAATGGTGTGTGTGTGTGCGTGGATGCGTGTGCACGTGCAGAATTTTATAAAATGTGCTACTAAGAATAATGAAAATAATATTATACCTGTTACAAATCAAGAAAAATCTTCACACTTAAGAGTGTGAGGCAACATTTTCGGTGTAATGTTCTTACATCACAAGCTCAAATGGCTTACAAACGCATACACACGAGAGAGAGAGAGAGAGAGAGAGAGAGAGAGAGAGAGAGAAATAAACGGACGAATAAATATCAAAATAGCTGCGAGATGTGAGATATCTCAACGATAAAACGGCAAACTGATTGCTACAATTCCATTAACTGGATTTAGTTTAGAAGCCTACCTTTTCGCAGCATAATCGAGAAACAACACGCGTAGTGTTTCTCGTGTTTCTCACTCTACGGCAATGTCGTTCAGTATTTACTCTCACAAACCGGTGGAGTAGCAGAATGGGTGGATGTAATCATAGTATAGATTGCTTTTGCGTGATCTTCTTTGGAAAACTCTGAGCAACAAATTAACTAGTGTCATGCTATTTGTAGTTTTAAGTTCAATTGTTACGCTTCATTAGTTCTCATCTCATTGATTGTTTGTTGCTCACAACCAATATCGAAACAAGCAGCGACAACTGTATAAAAGCAAAAGTTTTCTGACTATGACACAGCATTATACCCTGATGTAACTGTCACTGAACGAAACTGACGTTTTGATCATAATTACCTGTTTTACAGAACGACATCAGTCTATAGTAGTTAGAACACTCCTGATTAAGTCTGGCACGAATGAACAAAAGAGCTAATGGAGAGTAGCTGTACTATAGGGCTGCTCAGGATCATTAAAACTGGCGAAGGCAGCGAAGAAAACATATGTGCTCCTTGCGATGTACCCATTCCTGACAGTTCTAAACTATCGTAACTCAACCATAAACGACGGCAAAGCATACGTTTTTCGAACAAGACTCTACAAAATCACGAGGAAGAGTGTGTAACAGTAATCAGTTGTAATTTCGTTGGTGCTTTAGTTTTTATTTGCATTTGAGCTGTGAATAATAGCTACTTTCAGTGCAAAAATACAAGCAAACAAACAGAATCTATATTCATTTATATTAAAACGTAGTGTAGCAGAACGACAAATACCAGAGAATGCACCCTTTGTTTGAGATACTTGAACCGAAACAGTTGGTACTATTGCATGTCAGCATATAACGCTGCCGTTATATGACAAACGTAAACTGAGGCTGTTGTTTACAAATTAGCACCGCAGCCACAGGTTACGTCACAGTTCCGGAACGCCGATTACATTACGAAAGCCAAACAAAGAAATTTATTTAAAATTACCTGTCACTGTATGATGCAGAGAGCGATCTATATTATCAATAACAAACAAAATAAAAAAAAAAAAAAACTGAAACCTCCCAGAGGGAAGTCGTCCTGGCAGTTCTCTAACAAAATTTACTTCCAACGTATTTTATAGCTGAAAACTCATTTAGAAACGTGTCAAAGATTCCATTAAATAAATCGTTCACACATAGATGCGGAAGTGATCTACCAAGATACGTGATAGACGTTTGCCATTTTAATTTTGAGGGATACCAGATCAATAGAATTATTATACAAAACAACAGCCAATTCCGCTAATTCTGTTTTCATTTAGATAACAGGTTTTGACAGGTTACACTCGCATCATTGGATTTGTGTCTAACAACCGCCGCACCACATACGAAACTTGAAAATGAAAAGCTACCACTATCATTGAACGTAATTATACAGATAATTGGTTTTGACTATAACCACATCTTATTGTGGCAATCTGTGAGAAACATATCATTTGTATAATGACATGCTAATGATAGCGTTGCCAAAAGATTATAATCATTATGAATTTGTAATTTATGCTGTCAGATTGTCTTGAGATATCTTATGCATTTCTAAAGAAGACGGGTTAATATTAGTCGAAACCTTGGTCAAGATTATTGCATTACAGTCGTTGAATCTGATAGGATGATTATTAAGCCGGCCGCGGTGGCCGAGCGCTCTGCGGCGCGCCAGTCACAGTCCGCACGGCCGCCACTGTCGGGGGTTCGTATCCCCCATCGGGCATGGATGTTTGTGTCGTCTTTAGAATAAGATAGTTCATAAGTAGTTTGTAAGTTTAGGGACTGATGACCCCGCAGTTAAGTTCCTTAAGCTTAACAAACATTTGAACATTTTTTGATTTGATGATTATTAATTTGATATCCTGTAATCATTGCTGAGGATGATTTATGTTTAAAATATTGAACTTTTTTTTATTACGTTTCCAATGTGATGTGAAATACGAATCGGATCATGGAGAAAACTGGTTTTGTAATATTCTGCTCTCTAAATAATCTGATTGTTGTTTTGTACGATATAATAATGTAACGTCTTTCGCAAAACAGCTATAGTTCCTGATATAGTCTTGTAATCCGAAAACCGGTTAACGAAATACAAATAAACAAATGAGAATTACCCACGTTGTTGCAAATATATTACTGTTTCACGACAGCCGAAATGGTTTATGCCATTCTTAACTCATGCCTATAAAGAACCTATGTTAGTTATTTTGTTTTGTATAGACGATTTTATGAGTTTGAAATTTATGTGTTTCAGGCAACAATATGTGCATTATGTCGATAGATATTTCATATACCATCTGTTAGATACGGAAACGATTATTTTATTTTATATTTCCGTTATCGTATTTTCGTTAAGATTTAATATTTATCTTAGAGGGTATAGATGCTATACGTTTATAAAGCTGATATATCGGAAATAATTTCAATCGTTTGTTATGTGATAATGTTCTTCTGCTTACTCAGATGCCATGTGTAAATACTTCAAGGGTTTTGTTATCTTTGGATAACAGCATATAGGTGCACTATTATAACTCCATACATAACAAAATCCGTAAAGTATTCACACATAGCATCTCAGAGACACATTATCACATAACAAACGATTGTAATTTATTCCAATATAACAACTTTCTAAACATATGGCATCTACACCATTTAAGATAAATATTAAATGTTATCAAAATACGAAAACGGACATATCAAATAAGGTAAATGATTTCGTAACTAACAGATGCACTATGAAATATCTGTCGACTTAATGTAAGTATTGTTGCTTCAATGACATAAATTTCAACCTCTTACATCGTATATATAAAACAAAATAACTAACATAGGTTCTTTGAGAATGACATAAGCCGACAGGCCGTCGTGAAACAATAAAATATTTGCAGCAACTTGGGTAATTCTCATTTATTAAAATGTCTCATGGTAACATATTTCGACCAGCTGGCCCTACAGTGAGACAAAATATATAAATTAACTTGCGCAACACACACAAAACTGTGATCTTAATACAGTATGATGATATTCCACCAAGAACCGACGGAAGAATTGGTGAAATGATAGAATTATTAATGTAGAAGTCAGTTGCACTACTTTTCTTTGTATAAATGCTGCTAAAAATCGTAATGCAATTTCTGCTCGTATCACTGATAAAACATATTGTTGCGTTCTAATCGTAGAACGTTGTGCAGTCGTTCACCAAAATGCTGTAATTATTAAAATTGGAAGAACCAGCTTTGGCCGCATTAAAATATTTATTTTTTTATATACAATACAGATCGATCTCGGTCACTGTCCGACCATCCTCAGTGCTGCATAAAAGTCAAAAGAACACAAAATCAGCTTCTAGAAGTCATACAAAAATTGAAAAACGTAATTGACAACATTCGGACGTATAGGCTATCACAATATGAAGAGAAGAAATACAACAAAGTGTCATATGTAGAAACCAAGCCCTGTGGGCCCACAAAAACTTGCATTTTGCATATTAACATGAAGTTGGCAGTACATAAGTAGAATGTCAAACGTAAACTGATTTATTTGCTAACAAAGCTATCTGCGTGTGTGCGGATAGCACCCAGCGCCCTCTATACAACATTTAAGTTACAATAAGTCTTACTTTTTAGACGACATAATATAAAATTTAACCTGAGATGCAGGATGTGGTCAGCCAGGAAATGAAGTTTTAATTTTTTTTTATACATGGTAGCGTGTAAAACAAAGTCTAACAATCAATCTACATTAAAATTTGAAAGATATACAGTTTATAGTGTTGCCCTCCACAATATTTATAGGTATGACACTGTGTATTTCTTCTCTTCATATTGTGATAGCCTATAAGTCGGAATATTGTCAATTACGTTTTTCAATTTTTGTATGACTTCTAGAAGCTGATTTTCTGTTCTTTTGACTTTTTTGCGGCACTGAGGATGGTCAGACAATGAGCGAAATCGATCTATATTGTATATAAAATACAAAGATTTCAATGCGGCCAAAGCATTATAAATGTGAATGCTATGCACCAGATTCCGGATGGAGTCGCCTACATGTAATGCTATAATTAGTATAAGCGTTATTTTAAGGATCATAATAACAGCTTTTAAACCATAGATGTTAATAATACAGTTTCTTAAGATCATCACGACACAATTTAAAAATAATAATTCGTTTAAAAGAGCATTACTATGTGTAAAACTAAACGTATTGTTGTACGTAGGAAGCCTCATTTGCTGTACTCGTGCTAAATGTTGAATTGTTTACCATCTGTTTGGTGCTAAAAACAATGCAGCCTAGGACGGTAGCAACATTAAAAAGCTACCGATAGTAACGTTACGATCTAATAGACTACACAGAATTGCCTTATTAATGATAGAATCACAACTCGTTCACCAGAAAATAGTAAATACTACTTTGTCTAAACATATGTCTCGGTCTTCTGTAACAGACTGTACGGCCTAGAGGGGAAAAATGACAACGAAATTTCAGCTACAGAGAGAGGGAAGTACGTATTTACTCACGCGATATCTGGAGTGCCTCGGTGTGGTAACAGCAAGCGCGGATGACACTCGGCAGACGCGGGTAGGAGGAACAGCTGTGTCAAAGTAAACAACAGCACTGCGCGCGTCGTCGGTGGGATCGGAGGAATTCGCGGCCGCGGAGAGCGGAAGAGTCGAGCCGACCGGCGTATGCGAGAGACGCGTACGCGTGCGTGGCAGCGTGCGTGCAGGGCGCGCTGTGTTGGCGACGCGGCGGGCGTCGGCTCCCGCGGTCGACTGGGGGGCGTCGCCGCGCGGCGTCGGAGGCGGCGGCGGCGGCGGCGGAGGCGGAGGCGCGGACGCCGGGCGCGCCGGCCGCGTGGTGGGGGCGGCGGCGACGGCAGCGCGGACACCACAACAATGGCAGCTGGCTGCTGTCCGGGCTGCCTGCGCCGGTGACACTGTATCTCCACCAAAGTGACAAACCAGCATGATAGTTTCACTGTGCAACGGAGTGCACGCTGATTTGAATATTCCTGGCATGTTAAAACTGTCATATATATATTAATGTGAATGTCTGTTTGGTGTACGCTTATCACGCCCGAACGGCAAGACGCAGAGACTTAAATATTTGTACAGTTACACCGCACTTCGCGGATGATGCTGTCGTTTATCGGTTAGTGAAGTCAACAGAGGATCAAAAGCAACTGCAAGGCGATTTAGACAAAATTTCTGCATGGTGCAAAAATTGGCAATTGACACTAAATAATGAAAAGTGTGAAGTAATACACATGACCACTAAAAGAAATCCGCTGAACTTCATCGGCAGAACGCTTCGAAGATGCACCAGCTCCGCCAAAGAGACTGCCTACATCACACTTGTGCGTCCTCTCCTGGAGTACTGTTGCCCCTTGTGGGACCCTCACCAGGTGGGACTGACGGAAGACAAAGAGAAGGTTCAGAGAAGGGCAGCTCGTTTTGTTTTATCACGTTACGGGGGGGAAAGCGTCACGAAAATGTTGCACGAATTGGGGTGGAAATCATTAAAAGAAAGACGTTATTCATTGCGGCGTGATCTGTTTGCGAAGTTTCAATCACCGACTTTTACTTCTGAATGTGAAAATATTTTGCTACCACCCACCAACTTAGGGAGACATGACCATCACAATAAAATAAGATAAATCAGATCGAAAACGGAACGATTTAAGTGTTCTTTCTTCCGGCGCGCTATTAGAGAATGGAACGGTAGAGAAAAGTTATGAAAGTGGATAATGAACCCTCTGCCAGCACTTGAATGTGATTTGCAGAGTATCTATGTAGATGTACATGTAGATGAATTTATACCTGAAGAAGGTTTTAGGCACGGTTTTATAGCGATCACAAATTTAGTAATTTGAAGAATATAACGCGAAATGCGGAACAATAATTACTCTTTGAAAATCATAGTTACTCTTTGAAACTGGTTTTATTGGTAGCATTGTTACATGAGGGTTGATAATAATAAAAGGGTGAAGTATATTGGGATAGAAAGTTATCGATGTATGTAAAATTTTATGTGTGTGTGTGTGTGTGTGTGAGAGTGTTAATATTTCGCTTTGCAGCGAAAACTACAGATCGCAAACGAATGGTCTCTGTGTAATTGTTGTCCGAAGTCTCATGTTGTACACCATAGCAGTTCTATGCCGACAGCTGTAAGCGGGTGGAAGATATGGTGGTTGAAAGTTGTCAAATTATAAAAAAAAATTTCGGACTGAAGGCCAGCGATGACGTTTCCGACTCTATAGCAAGGAGGTTACATGCAGCGAAACGTGATGCCACAGGCCATATCGCCGCGGCGGAATAGCCGCGCGTACTGGAGCGCCGAGTTGCGGTGCGCGCGGCCGTCAGCCGTCGGGGGTTCGATACCCCCTCGGGCCATGGATGTTTGTGACGTCTTTAGTATAAGGTAGTTCATAAGTAGTTTGTACGTTTAGGGACTGATGACCCCGTAGTTAAGTCTCTTAAGCTTTACAAACAACAACAACAACAACAGGCTACATCTTTGGTCTATGCGTGATACAATGTCTTCAGCTCTTTCTCTGTAAGGATAACCATACGAATAAGAAAATATAAGAATAAATAACTAAAGCAGTAATAAAGAAATTTCCTTTACTACATCTCATTACTAAATCGATTTGACGTTTTGCGCATTATCTATCATAATCAACCAACACGCGAGCGGAGAGACGGGTTTAAGCTGCCTGTTGTATCGGAATTCGAACCTGGGTGTTGTAAATTACTTGGAAAAGGTATCTGCGGACTAAGCTTCTCTGACACGTCTCACGGCCATACTCTCAGAGGTCTTTTCATTTTATGTTTCTGTTTTCCAAATATTAAAAGAAAATTCTATTTATTACTGACAGTTTTACCCCACCAGATGTTGTAGTGCAACAAACAGTTTAAGATTACACTGCGCCCGTACCCGCACTGAAATGTGGGGATTCGCCTGAAATTAGTTTAACACACTTAATACCGCCCCAATTCTTGTCCATGTCCGCAGAATGCAGGCAATTTTAGCTATCTTCAAAAATGCATCGTCAGTTATGAATATACTAACAGAATCAAGCACTGAACTCCAGCTATCAATATTCAAAGAATTTGTCTTAGTGTTGTGTTGACAGGTATTACTGGAGCAGCGTCACGTTCACTCCATTCAGAAATTTCTTATGTGAAAGGAACAGCAGCATTATACGAAATCACATTATCAATTCAACAGAAAATGCTATAAGTACTTTCTCCAATGAAGTATTAAATGCTCTGAATAACCGGACATCACCCGTTGGGATCTTTTGTAATCTCTCCAAGGTTTTTGATTGTGTAAATCATGGAATTCTTCTAAATAAACTAAAGTACTGTGGTATGAATGGGACAGTGTACAAATGGTTTAAATCATACCTAACATGAAGAGTGCAGAAAGTTGACGTAAGTAATTCTCATAATATGCAAAAAAACAGCTGATTCCTGAAACTGGGGATCAAAAATGGGGTGCCACAATGTTCGGTCTTGGGCCCTTTGCTGTTCTTAATATATATTAATGACTTGCCATTCTATATCCATGAAGATGCAGAGTTGGTTCTTTTTGCTGATGATACAAGTATAGTTATCACACCTGACAGACATGAACTAACTGAAAAAATTGAAAACGACGTCTTTCTGAAAATCATTAAGTGGTTCTCAGCAAATGGACTATCGTTAAATTTTGATAAACAGTACGTACAGTTCCGTACAGTAAATGGAATGACACAATAAATATAGACTTCGATCAGAAATCTGTAGCAAAGGTAGAATATTCATAATTTTTACGTTTGTGCATTGGTGAGGGGTTGAACTGAAAACAACACATTAAAGATCTGCTGAAACGTTTGAGTTCAGCTACTTATACTATTAGGGTAATTGCGAATTTTGGTGATATACATCTCAGTAAATTAGCTTACTATACCTATTTTCATACTCTGCTTTCGTGTGGCATCATTTTCTGGGGTAATTCATCATTGAGTAAATAAATATTCACTGCACAAAAGCGTGTAATCAGAATAATTACGGGAACCCATCCAAGATCATCCTGCAGACACTTCTTTAAAGAGTTAGGGATCTTCACAGTAGCTTCTCAGTATATATACTTATGAAATTTGTTATTGCCAATCCCACCGAATTCAAAAGCAATAGCAGTCTACATAACTACAACACTAGGAGAAAGAATGATGTTTACCATTCAAGGTTAAAACTAGCTTTGGCACAGAAATGGGTGAATTATGCTGTCACAAAAGTCTTTGGTCACCTACCAAACAGCATCAAAATCGTGACAGATAGCCAACTAGCATTTAAAAATAAATTAAAAGAATTTCTGAATGGAAACTCCTTCTACAATATAGTTGAACGTTTAGATATAAATTAGTAAATCTGAAATAAAAAAAATTAAAAATGGTATCATGTAATATCTAGTACAAAGTAATAATTTGTAAAGACACGTTTCATTAACCTGACACGTTCCACATCATTACGAACTGTCGTATTCATGATCTATGGAACAAATACTAATCTAATCTAATCTGTAGGAAAAAAAAAAAGGAAAAGGGAGAAGACATAAAAAGTACGCATTTTGTACTCTGATACATTTCGTTTATCTGTTTTACGCTAAACGCTGTAAATAAGCGTTATTGTAGAATTTACCAAAACACCTACCTTCAAAGACACCTGTATCGCCCAAATGATCACCTTCACTATCAATAACACCAACACCAATATGAAGCAAATCGGCGATTTCTTCATCGGGTAATCCACGGCGCGCCATTCATTCGCACAGAATACCAATAACGTGTTCTATACGCAGGCGAAAACCGCGAGTCATAACATACGAAATACCGCGAAAGCAAGACGAACATTCACGACACCTAGACATGCAACTACTAACAGTATAAACATTGTACATCGATATTTAGAGACGCGAAAATTACTCACATCGCTTTGAAATCTATAAATTACGCTGACCCGTAGAAACTATACGCTTGGGGCTAGAATCTACGGGCTTGGAGCTGAGAGTGTTACGATAACGGTAAACAGATACTGTATGCTGTGCGCTCGTCTGCGCAGGTACTCGACAGCAGGGGATTGCAACGTAGTGGAGTATACTTGCTATGGCTGGAGAGGAAGCTCTACCTGTCATATTCAAATGTTTGTAAATCTATCAGACTCAAATGCGTTGTTATTAGTCCGTAGCTTACAAAGTACTTGAGCTAAGGTAAACTAACCTAAGGACAACACACACACCTATTACCGGGGGGGGGGGGGGGAGGGAGACTCGAACCACCGACGGCAAAACGGCGAACGGCCGCGTGCACCACAGCATGGCACCCCAGTACGTACGTACCTGTCATGGAATAAACAAATAGTGAAGTGTAATCCACTGGGTGATCAAAAAGTTAGTATAAATTTGAAAACTTAATAAATCACGGAATAATGTAGAGAGAGAGGTAAAAAATAACATACATGTAAAGAATGACATAGAGTTTTATTAGAACCAACAAAAAAAGTTCACAAAATATCCGACAAATGGCGCTTCATCTAATCAGAAAAGCAACAATTAGCATAACAAATTAAGACAAAGCAAAGATGATGTTCTTTACAGGCAATGCTCAATATATTCACCATCATTCCTCAACAATAGCTGCAGTCGAGGAATAATGTTGTGAACAGTACTTTAAAGCACGACCGGAGTTATGGTGAGGCATTGGCGTCAGATTTTGTCTTCCAGCATCCCTAGAGATGTCGGTCGATCACGATACACTTGCGACTTCAGGTAACCCCAAAGCCAATAATCGCACGGAATTAGGTCCGGGGACCTGGGAGGCCAAGCATGACGAAAGTGGCGGGCTGAGCACACGATCATCACCAAACGAGGCGCGCAGGAGATCTTTCACGCGCTCAGCAATTTTTTTCTTTTGTTCTAATTAAAACCCGTCGTTCCAAGCATGTGCGTAAATTTTTACCTATCTATATTATTCCGTTATTTATTAAGTTTTCAAATTTATACTGACTTTTTGATAACCTGGTATATGGAGAAACTCTTGTCTTCTTTTAATAAAAACACTTGGATATTACTTAAGCTTCTTTGATGTGAAACCATTGAGTAAAGATGTATTCTGAATGCGGCTTAGCACTTTATGTATTATATTGCACAGTGTGTCCGCAAAGTCTCTCAAAAGTGGCTATCTCCACTTGTCTCGCGTTGCGAGGAGTGTAAGGTTGTCAGCACAGACAAAGCACACCTTCTCGTGTTCCATGGACCTGCAGTGGTAGAGGGGTGGGGGTAGTGTTGCGTGTGTGCTACAGCTGTTACTGGCGTTATTGTCTTGTATACGCTGAGTGTAGTGAGAATTCTTACTGTTGCAGAGAGAGCCTCTTTAGTGGAAGCGGTTTTCAGGGCAGGAGGAAACTTTACGGAGAATGTGAGACGACAATTTAGATGGTGTTTTCCTACGTCCAGGTAGACTGTGCGTGTTTTATTTTAATTACAATGTTGATTCCCATCTCGCAACCGGTAGCAGAGAAACCCGGTTGCTAGTTTATGCAACGACATGAATCTGCTGCCACCCTTACGACCCCGCAAGCCGAGACACGCGTAGCTCGTCGCTACGGAGAGATTTTGCGCACACACTGTACAATGATGTACTAAATGGCAATACACTTATTTTTTAACTTAAACTACGGTTTCAAGTACATCATTACTTATGAGAGATTAATCATTAGATTTCTCGAATGAAACTTTCACTCTGCAGCGGAGTGTGCGCAGATATGAAACTTCCTGGCAGATTAAAATTGTGTGCCGGAACCGGGACTCGAACTTGGGACCTTTGCGTTTCGCGGGCAAGCACACTACCGACTGTGCTATCCCGACACGACTCACGATGCCGCCTCACAACTTTACTTCCGCCAGTACCTCGCCTCCTACTTTCCAAACTTCACAGAAGCACTCCTGCGAACCATGCAAGGCTAGCACTCCTGGAAGAAAGGATATGGTGGAGACATAGCTTAGCCACAGCCTAAGGGATGTTTCCAGAATGAAACTTTCACTCTGCAGCGAAGTGTGCGCTGATATGAAACTTGCTGGCAGGTTCGAGTCCCGGTTCCGGCACACAATTGTAATCTACCAGGATGTTTCATTAGATTTCTCCTTCTGCTGCAACCTGTCCGATGTGCCTTATCCTCAAACAGTGCAAAGAACTGGCTGAGAGAAGAGAGAGTCCTTATGTTGAAGAGGACAGAGTACTAAGAGTATCGTTATATAAATACGCTCATACGAAAATTGTGGTACAAATTACTAATTTATTCGTACAAGAAGGCCAATGAAAGTTGCATAATTCGAAAGATTGTTTGTCGTAAATTTCACGAATATAAATATTATGTGTGCATTTAACCATTAAAAGTGGTAAAAGGAAGTAGAAATTTTCATATCTACATCTTGGATTCTACATTCTCCAACAATCAGCTCACTGATTGGCTATTCGCCTCGACCAAAGACGTTGTAATGCAGCGCATCTGCAGTATTAAAATAACGTATTAAAATAAGTGAATATCGAAACATGGAGTGCTCCCAACGCACTTTTTTGTGTCGTTCAAATGCTTCATTTTCGCAGTGATTAAGAGTGGGTAAAGGAAATGGATGTTTTCATATGAATGCCGATATAAAGGATGATGCGCCGGGAGAAGCATCTAGTGGTGTTCGGGTGGGACTACGAAGTCGAGAATGCCGAAATAAATGATGATGCACCGGGAAAGGCATGTAGTGGTGCACGGGTGGAACTGCGAAGACGACATGTTGTCAGCTCTGGAATTCTGAATATCGCAGTATCGAAATAACATTATATCTTGGCGTTGTATAAATATACGATCACCGAAATGGTAGTTCCATTTCTAATATTAGGTTAATGAAAGTTATATAATTCTAAAATGGCATGAGAAGTATATACTTCAGTTTTTATTTGTTGTTATTGTTTAAGGCATTTTTCTTAACACGTAAAAGAAACCGTTTCATACCTCCCAGTGCCGGTTAAATTTTACTAAATATCCGAGCGGCCTCCTATGATAATGTTGGCAACATATGCTGAATAGTGAGAATCCTGTGAGTCTTCATTTTAGCCAATCGCTTGACAACGCTGATGTTTTCTCATGGAATCTTCGCTTTATGAGGGCAATTATTTTTACTGAGCGGACGAGGGTACATACAAGAACCTGTCAACCATAAATCAGGAACAGCATTATTTGTTTACTTCATGGTCTGTACGATACACTAATCGAGTCATTCTGTGTGGTTCGAACAAATGTGCAAAGATTTTCTATCGTGTTGTTGATGTTGCCAATATAATCACGCAAGGCCGCCGATATGTTACGTAAAATTTTACCCCCAGTAACCATTGTAAACGCAATTGGTCGATTTTCAACCACAGGTAATACTAGTTTCATTAATAAGATATCATATTTGATCTTCGTAGCAGACCGCTTTCAGGGAGAATTCTATGAGTCCCAATCTTTCGCACACGGCCTGAGAGGAGACACTTCAATGTTTTAGCTATATATTGTTCAACTTGACTAAATATAAGACGAAATTATACTGTGAATTCAAAGATTCTAAATAAAAAATGCGACCTCCCTTATCATGTAGATGGCAGGTAAACGTACGAGGGTAAGTCATGGGATAAATCGCAAACGTGTGTGCCGTATACCATTTGACCTTTCGCGTGCAGATTTCGCCAGAAAAAGGCAGAATATGTACCCTTGTCCTACGACATCTCGCAGGCACTCAGTCCGACGCTGTTTAGTGCACGATGGTACATGTGTTGTACGAGTGTACACGAGAAGAACAACGTGCCGTTGTGCGTTTATTGTGGGCCAAACGACTGTCCACAGAAGAATTGCATCGTGCAATGCGTCCCGCTATAGTGAGAAATGTTTCTCACGGAAAGCTGTGTTTAATTGGATCGAGAAGTTTAACCGTGAAAGGAAAAGCATAAGAGATGGGGAGCGTCCTGATGGTCCTGCGGAGGTGTCAACTGCAGCGTGTGGGTCGACACATCCGCAAAGACTGACGTATGGCGATTGATGATATAGCGCGTGCTGTGGGCTGTTCGCATGAAATGTCGTGCATGGCCGGCCGCGGTGGCCGAGGGGACTGAGGCGCTTCAGTCACGGTCTGCACGGCCACTACGGTCGGGGGTTCGAATCCCCCCTCGGGCATGGATATTTGTGTCGTCCTTAGTATAAGGTAGTTGATAAGTAGTTTGTAAGTTTAGGGACTGATGACCCCGTAGTTAAGTCCCATAAGCTTAACATACATTTGATTTCGTGCATGAGCAGTTGTAGTTTCGTAAAGTTTGAGCACGGTGGGTGCCCCGCCAGTTGACTGAGCAACACAAACTGAACAGAATGGGTCTGTCCATGCAGCATCTCACTCGGTACGCAGAGGAATGAGACGACTAACTGGCACGAATTGTTACGGAAGAGGCGTGTCGGGTTCACCACTTTAAAACCGAATCCAAACGATCGTCTGTGGAATGGAAACATATCGCCTCCCCAACAAGGAAAAATTGAAGACGATTACATCGGCCCACAAGGTTTTTCTCACTGTGTTTTGTGACATGAAGAGATGCAGAAATTCCAGCCTCATGGTGGAACTGTGAATGTGGTACTGAACCAGTTTGCGTAAACTCAGACAGGCCATTCAAAGCAAACGACCCGGACTCCTGTCAAAGTATGTGATTCTTCTGGATGACAATGTCCGCCCTCACACAGCAAGACCAACGGAGGAGCTGTTACGAACATTTCATTGGGAACGCTTGGAAAAGCCACCGTAGTTCCCTGACTTAGCCCCCAGTGATTTCCATCTGTTTGGGCCCCAAAAAATTCATTTGTGTGGCCGATATTTTGATATAGATGATGCCGTAATCTTTGACGTTACACGTTGGACGCGACAGAAACCAAAGTACGTCTTTGCTGCTGGCTTTCAAAGACTTGTAAAGAGATAAGTGCCGGAATGTACAGGGTGAATATGTGGCAAACTGAAATAAATGTCAGAAAGTTACTTTCATTATTTTTGCCTCAATTCAGATGTTCAACTTATTTCTTGGCTCTCTCTCGTAAATGAGAATAAAATAAGGAAATAAATAAGTACCTCATCTTATACCTTCCAAACTTCAAAGAAATTCTCCAGCTTCTTGCAATATTAGCACTTATGATAGAAAGCATATTTTTGAAATATGGTTTTGCCATAGCCTAGCGGAAGTTTCTAGTATTTTCACTCTGCAGTGGAGTGTGCGCTGATATCAAAAGCAGCGTTGGAGTAGCCGAGCTGTCTAAAGCGTCTCGCTGCGGAGCGCGCGGTTGCTCGCCGTGGAGGTTCGAGTCCTCCCTGAGGCATGGGTGTGTGTGTTTGTCCTTAGGTTAGTTTACCTAGGTTTAAGTACCTTGTAAGCTACGGACTGATGACCACGCAGTTTGGTCAGATAGATTTACAAACATTTGAACATTTGATATCAAAATTACTAGCAGATACAAACTGTGTCCTGGACAGAGATTCTAATCCGGAATGCGTGCCATGGTAGCTTATCGGCAGCTAACTTGGCCGCAGCAGGCAAAGGTCCAAAGTTCGATTTCTGGTCCGTCACACTCTTTTCTTCTCCCATATCTTCATATCAGTAAATGATTCAGTATCAAGATATATTTTATAGTCTTAGTACCGCCTACGTTAATTAGTATATGGCGAAATACTGAATTACATTTTGTGCAAATGTCGGGGAACAGAAGAGCCGGGTTCGAATTAGGGCTTTCGAATTAGGGCCGTTAAAAAGCCGATACATCGATATTTTAAAAAATATCAACATCGGCCATCGATACATTGCAAAAATGTATCTACACATCTGACTATATAAATATCGGCTTCACTTTCTAGAAATATACTTCCAATTTAAGAGCTACACAGGGTGTTACAAAAAGGTACGGCCAAACTTTCAGGAAACATTCCTCACACACAAAGAAAGAAAATATGTTATGTGGACATGTGTCCGGAAACACTTAATTTCCATGTTAGAACTCTTTTTATTACTTCTCTTCAAATGACATTAATCATGGTATGGAAACACACAGCAACAGAACGTACCAGCGTTACTTCAGACACTTTGTTACAGGAGATGTTCAAAACGTCCTCCGTTAGCGAGGATACATGCATCCACCCTCCGTCGCATGGAATCCTTGATGCGCTGATGCAGCCCTGGAGAATGGCGTATTGTATCACAGCCGTTCACAATACGAGCACGAAGAGTCTCTACGTTTGGGACCGGGCTTGCGTAGACAAGAGCTTTCAATTTCCCCCATAAATGAAAGTCAAGAGGATTGAGGTCAGGAGAGCGTGGAGGCCATGGAATTGGTGCGCCTCTACCAACCCATCGGTCACCAAATCTGTTGTTGAGAAGTGTACGAACACGTCGACTGAAATGTGCAGGAGCTCCATCGTACATGAACCACATGTTGTGTCGTAATTGTAAAGGCACATGTTCTAGCAGCAAAGGTAGAGTATCCCGTATGAAATCATGATAACGTGTTCCAGTGAGCGTAGGTGGAAGAACAGGAGGCCCAATCAAGACATCACCAACAATTTCTGCCCAAACGTTCACAGAAACTCTGTGTTGATGACCTGATTGTAAAATTGCGTGCGGATTCTCGTCAACCAACACATGATGACTGTGAAAATTTACAGTTTAATCACGTTGGAATCAAGCCTCAACAGTAAATACTAAAATGAGCACTAACATGGAAATTAAGCGTCTCCGGACACATGTCCAAATAACATATTTTCTTTCTTGGTGTTGGAGGAATGTTTGGCCGTACCTTTTTGTAACACCCTATATAATGAAGTATTGATTTATTATTAGAAGTTCTTTACATTAGCAAGCTTGCCGCCTAGCTATTCGCCCTTCAACAAGAATTGAAGGAGAAAGAAAACATTCAGTGTAAAAATCTGTAAATTAATACTGGGATTCCTTGCTGATGAAAAGCTTGTATTACAATACTTTTCGTTCTACTGTTTTGTTGTTAATTAACAACTATGTACATATTACACTGTCGTGAAATATTTCATTCCAGTTGACATACCACAACTTATTTTCTTAATTTGTCATTGGCTACATGTCGAAGTAAACCTTTTTCACGTAGGAAAATTCAAAATATTTTACATAGTGCAGTCGTTATAAGAAGAAGGTGTTAGTCACTGAAACCCCATTATTAACTATTTTCTCAGAATATAATTTTATAACGGACCTCGCAAATCACTTATTTGCATATTCTTGCGTAATATGTTAGTTCACTATGAACAAAGACGAGCGTTAGTTGAAATTTTCATCTAATAAATATGGTTACTTTGCATGTAGTTAAATGACTTTAGTTATAACATTTTCAGTCAGCTGTACCAATAACCCTAGTCAAAGTAATTACAATAGCGCAACAGATGCATAACTCACACAACAACGCAGATGTTGCATTTCTATAAAGTGTTAAGGACTTGATCGACGAAGGTATTGGACAGGCCTCCTAAAGCCACGTTATTGTATCAAAATCACTTTCGCGTGGAAGCATTCCAGTACCAAATGCTACACTAATTGTATTTTCAGGTACTTATATCGGCATGTCAACGTCGTAATCTAACTTTCGCCAAGCATACTCCAATATAGGCTTATGGTGAAGAAAACTGATTATAAATTACGTACAATTCGATGATGAAATGAGGATCATGTATCTCATCTAATTTGCTGAAATTCCATCAAAGTCCTGCATCAGCAATTTCAGAATTAATATAAGCCCTATCAAGTGCGTATCATATGGGTATTTCGGACTATTACAATAACATTAAGCACCAACATTTAGCTGTGTTGATTGTAAATATAATGCTACGCGGACGACATTTTATTAAACACCATTTGGTATTTATATCTTGTTCCTTTGTATATCTCTAATGAAATGTTATTTGTGCTAGTAGGTAACGTTTAGAAAAAAAAGCCATGGATCATTGCTATATGATCACATATTATTCTAAACATGGTGTTGTGTGTTTCGAATCCTACGAAGTGAAATGTGTCCTTTGTATGTGGGTGATAACATAATATTTTGAAAAATCGGTGTATGTCTGTTCCCATCATTATCATTTAGGTTGCTTTTGAGACGTATAACTATAGAAAACGCTTCAGTTTTAGTAGTTTTTATATCAGAGATTAACCACTGTCACTCGGATCTCGAGCCACCGTTACACTTCCGGCTGATTGGAAACTGTCGACGAAGTGTCACACGATATGACAACTTCACAGATGATTTTGGTTTGGTTTGTCGTCTCTGTACACTATTGTCCTGTGCTTCCTGGTGACACAGGACACTCTATTATTCTTATGTGTGCTGTGATGTTTATAGTAGTCCATCCCCAAATGAGAACCTACGTTAACGCGATATTTCTGATTTTTTTATTCGTAGAATACTTCAGAGGCGTTGCATTCGTATGAGCTGAGGGCGATCATGTTGGTTCAGAAAATTACGTGTCCCTTACGTCTTTTTGACAATTCTTTAGCAATATCTTCAAGCATACACAATATTCACTCGTGGTGTACGAACGCCGTACCGTTTTAGTGAGCAGTCACGGGACAATATGCCTCACATCAAAATTTATTGCACTCAGTTCTCAGGCGTATGAGGCACATGAAAGTCACAACATCTATGAGGCTCTTGTGATGTTGCATTCATTCATTGTTTTGCTACTAACGCGTGAGATGTTGCTGAATTGTTTCAATTATGCATTATGAGTGTTGTTTTCGGTAGTTATACGCATTTCTTTGCTGTCTGTTAGATATAAGATTACAAGGACAGGATCTCAGACACGGTTAGTCAATTCCTTTCAACTTTGAGATGTCCCTTGTTTATGAACAAAAAGGATCGACTATAAGATATATAAGCTTGTGGTAGAGTTCCCGACTATGACTCGAAAGGTCGCGGTTCTATGCTATTTCAGTCGTGAGATTTTCATGTGTATTAGCAGATAAAAGAAATAGTTCCGAACGTTAAGGGAGACTAAAACTTGATTGTGGTGGGGGACTGGAACTCGGTAGTAGGAAAGGGAGGAGAAAGAAATGTAGTAGGTGAATATGGACTGGGAAAAAGGAATGAAAGAGGAGATCGCTTGGTAGAATTTTGCGCAGAGCACAATTTAATGATCGCCAACACTTGTTTCAATCATCATGAAAGAAGGCTGTATACGTGAAAGAGACCAGGAGACACTGGAAGGTACGAGATTGACTTTATAATGGTAAGGAATTGATTTAGAAACCAGGTTCTAAACTGTAAGACATATCCATGGGCAGATGCAGACTCTGACCATAACTTATTGGTTATGACCTTTAGATTAAATCTTAAGAGACTGCAGAAAGGTAGAAAGGTTAGGAGATGGAACCTGGAAAAATTGAAGGAACCAGATGTGGTTGAGAGTTTCAGGGGGAGCATTAGGCAAGGATTGGCTGAAATGGGGGAAAGTAATACAGTAGAAAAAGAATAGGTAGCTCTGAGAGATAGGGTAGTGAAGGCATCAGAGGATCACGTAGGCAGAAGGACAAGGCCTAATAAAAATCCGTGGGTAACTTAGAATATACTGAACTTAATTGATGAGAGGAGAAAATATAAAAATTCAGCAAGTGAAACAGGAAAAAGGGAGTACAAACGTCTGAAAAATGAGACTGACAGGAAGTGCACACTGGCTAAGCAGGACTGGCTAGTGGACAAATGCAGAACCGTAGAAGAATGCATAACTGGGGGAAAAATAGATACCGCCTACAGGAAAATAAAAGAGATATTTGGAGACAAGAAAAGCAGCTGTATGAATATCAAGAACTCAGATGGAAAACCAGTACTAAGCAAAGAGGAGAAAGCTGAACTATGGAAGAAATATAAAGAGGGAATATAAAAAGGAAATAAACTTGAAGGCAGTGTTCTAGAAATGGAAGACAAAATGGAGGAAGATGAGATAGGAGGTATGATACTGCGAGAAGAATTTGACAGAGCGCTGAAGGACTTGAGTCGAAACAAGGCTCCTGGAGTAGAAGATACTCCGTCTGAACTGCTGACATCGTTAGGAGAGCCAGTCGTGAAAGAAATGTTCTACCTCGTATGCAAGATTTATGAGACATGGGAAATACCCTCCGATTTCAAGACGAATATCGTAATTACAATTACAAAGAAAGCAAGTGCAGAACTGTGTAAAAAATACAGAACTACCAATTTAAGAAGTCATGGTTGCAAAATACTAACACGAATTATTTACAGACGAATGGAAAAACTTGTGGAATCTGAACTCGGGAAAAATCATTTTGGATTTAGGAGAAATGTAGGAACAAGCGAGGCAATACTCACATTACGACTTATCTTGAAGATAGGCTAAGGAAGAACAAAACTATGTTTTCGGCGTTTGTAGATTTGGAGAAAGCTTTTGACATGTCGACTGGAACATACTCTTTCGAATTATGAAGGTAACAGGGATAAAATATAGGGAGCGAAGAGATATTCAACCTATACTAAAACCAGAAAGAGAGTCGAAGGTCAAGAAAGGGACGCCGAAGTTGGGAAGGTAGTAATACAAGGTTGTAGCCTTTCCCCAATGTTGTTCCATCTGTACATTGAGCAGATGTTCAGATGTTTGTTAAGCTTATGGGACTTAACTACGGGGTCATCAGTCCCTAAACTTACAAACTACTTATGAACTACTTACGAACTAGGACGGCACAAATATCCATGCCCGAGGGGGGATTCGAACCCCCGACCGTAGTGGCCGTGCTGACCGTGACTGGAGCGCCTCAGTCACCTCGGCCACCGCGGCCGGCTACATTGAGCAAACAGCGAAGGAACGGAAGGGGAAATTTGGAGAAGGAATTAAAGTGCAGGGAGAAGAAATAAAAACTCTGCGGTTTGTCGATGACATAGTAACTTTGTCAGAGATTGCATAGGATCTAGAAGAGAAATTCAATGGAATGGACAGTGACTTGAAAGGAAGATATAAGATGGACATTAACAAGAGTAAAACGAAAGTAATGGGATGTGATGTCAGAAAATCAGGCCATGCTGAAGGAATTAGACTATATAGTAGTAGACGTGTTTTGTTATTTAGGTAGCAAGATAACTTCTGATGACCGAAGTAAAGAAGTTATAAAATCCAGAATGGCTATGGGAAGAAAAACATTTCTAAAGAAGCGAAACTTGTTAACATCCAATATTAATTTAAATATTAGGATGTCCTCTTTGAAAGCATTTGTCCTGAGTGTAGCATTGTATAGGAGTGAAACGTGGACGATAAGGAATTCAGACAAAAAGATGATAGAAGCGTTTGAAATGTGGTGCTACAGACGAATCATGAAGATGGGTATATCACGTGACTAATGAGGAGGTGCTTAACCGAATTGGGGAGGAAAGTAGCTTCTGGCATATCCTGACTAAGAGAAGGGATAGATTGGTAGGACACATTCTGAGTCATCAAGGAATTGTCAACTTAGCATTAGAAGAAAAAAATCGTAGAGGAAGACCGAGGGACGAATACAGTAAGCAGATTCTAAAGGATGTAGGTTGCCGAACGTATACTCAGATGAAGAGACTTGCACAGGACAGGGTAGCGTGCAGACCTGCGTCAAACCAGTCTCCGGACTGAAGACCACAGCAACAGAATTATTATTTATTACCATATTATGGATTGTAAAAATACATTTTTGCTAGCTAATCATTAGCAAACATAATAATAAACCGAAAGCCAGCATTGTAGATCGAATTGGACATGTTATATGTCATAGAGAGTTTTCCTGCTTTTTCTCAATTTGAAACTGAATGAACATGTCCAGTTTTGAAAATAGATGCCTCAATTTTATTCAATGACTGCGGACTGTCTAGCTTCGATACTACTGTAGTCGACATTCATTCGATGTAAACAGACTAGACGTTTCCACGGGAAAGTGCTACATAGGATTGATCGCATATAAAGACTGGAGAATTGATGTTCATCGGTGCACTGTTCATACCTATACTTCAACGTGGAATTCCTAACATATGTTTGATGACTCATATAGTAGAGAAGTGGAGGCTGATCTACAGGTCACACGGCTTTATTCTCCTTCTACTATAGGTTAAACACAAAACTAAGTACAAATTTTGAAGTTTTTGTGTCTACTTGATCTAACAACTTTGATGATCTCTGAACCGGTGACAAGCACCGATTTTCGACTGTCAGTATTTCGTAAACTATAAGATGTAAAATAGTATAATTTGGGAATTTATCTAGTTATAGTAGGTTTCCTGGTCACTTCTAATTTAGGCTTCTAGCGTTATCCACAACGATGGTACTCGGTGTCCGAAACCGTCGTGAATGGCTTCAAGAAGAGGATGGTAGGGTTGTGCTCTCAACTTGGTGGGCCACGTGCCCCCAGATCAGGTGTAGGTGTTAATACAAAAGTTCTCCCCCCCCCCCATATATATATATATATATATATATATATATATATATATATATATATTGGAAACAGTTTCCTTTCATCAACGAAAAAATTCCTACGAAATTTGAGCTGTAAAATATCTCAAGAGCCATGAGTATTTGTTGATTTTCGATACTGTGCGACACATTTTTTTAACTATAATCGCTTTGATTTCCGTATTTTGACATTAGGTAGAAAGGACGAATCGAAGAAAACGTGCCCAGTAAGTATGGGGTCTAAAATATAAACGTTAAGACCAAACACCACTTGTTGATCTTAGATGACGAGCAACACATCTCTTCAAATAGTAAGTCCGGAAATAATTAACCCCTTAAAGCCGAATTTCGCATATTCGCATCATACCTTTGTGGCCCTTGTACGAGGAAGAATATGTGTTTTCGAGTGCTAGTGGCGATTGAAGCAAATTCTACAGGAACGGAACCAGTGTATGTGAGATGTTTTGCCGTCTGCTGAGTGTTGACGGTACTTGTACGACGACCTTCGTCTTCCATGTGCGTGTTATAAATAAATACCCGCGGTTGTGGTCATCATTTCGTGAAATAGAGATAAATAAAAAGGTATGTTTGATTTTGAAAATTGTATGTATTGGGTGTTGAAATACAGATTTATTTATGATAAAGGAGATGCTGCTGACAATGAACACGAAATTACTGATTGTGTAAAATATGTATCATCAGGCTCTACGCACATTTATGGACTCATGCAATAATTGCCTACAATGGAAAAAGTACGATATTTCCATTCATCTTTGGCGCTAACAAGCTTCATTGCCAGATTATGTTTGTGATTGACGTTTTCGTCGTTTTATTCGTAACAATGATGAATGATTCATGTGGTCAGTATGTTTCAATACGATTTTGTTTGATTACACTTGACTACTGACGTGCTGCGGAAGTTCTAAATGGATTTTTCTTGTATTTGTGAAGCTTAACCCCTTAAAGCCCGAATTAATTATTACGTGGCACAGAAAATCAAAAATCGTATTTTGTTACCAGTAAACATATGCTAGGAATTATATAATGTCAAATATATGATGATGATTACTGATTTCGTGTTATTAGGTACGTCGAGTATTTGCGACAACGGGCATTTGAGAAAGTAAGCAAAATACTTGTTTTAGTACAAGAATTCAATTAACACTTTAATAGTCTGACATTAGATTAGTACAAATTGAACTTCTATAACTAAAAGTCGAAAATATATTGTTGCGTTCAATTTGATTATACATATTGCATGTTGTCCTATTCATGAAATTCGCGGGAACAGTTTTTTCTTTTGTTCAAACAGAGATTTACATTAAATTTGCCACACATTAACACTGTCTGCTCTGTACGGTTTGGTTTTTTACATCTTTGCCTTGTTCCTGTAACTGAGGCCAGTTGCGGGCAGTGCTATCCGGAAAAGAAGTTGCTGTACCCCGATGCTTTTTACGCTGCAGTTCAGTCTGTATACTGGTTGATGGCCTATCTCTCTTTTACTTCGTTGCATGTTTTCCCTGTTTGCAGAGTGCCTCTCCTATTCTAGACTTGAATTTCAGCAGGTCATTTTCTACAAACTAAAGACGACACAAACATCCATGCCCGAGGGGAGATTCGAACCCCCGACGGGCAACTGCCTCGCGCAACGCAGCACAACACCTCAATGCGCTTGGCCACTCCGCAGCAGCTGGATTTATGTCACTCTACAACTTTTTTATAGACATTATTTGCGCGAAATCAAGCAAGGTTATCTTAATCACACGCATTCGTTTTAAACATAAACACAAATCTATGAAAACATTTATTTCGTTTAAAAAAAATTCAATAAAAATTCACTCGATGAAGAGTTGTCACCCTATTACTCCTCAAATGCCGGTTGTCGAAAATTTGACGTGTACCTAATTATACTATATATTTCTTATATTTGACATTATAAATGGTATAACAAACGAATACTGAGCACAAAAGGTCATTTATTATTATTATTATTTTCTTGCAATAAAAATTAATTCAGACCCTAAGGAGTTAATGTTCAGTACGTATGACCTTCGAAATGCATACCTTAAGTGCCCTGGGCACTTGTTCGGAGGTATATTCCACAATATCGAAGCTACACAAGTGCTTATAGCTCTAAAACTAGGAATTTTAGGATCTGCGTTTACTGGACATAATTGTTGTTGCACTGGTCATACAAACTGCTTCCTAAAAACTTACTGAAAGCAAAGAAAACAGACACACACACACACACGGATATATATATATATATATATATATATATATAAGTTTTGCCGTTGGCGGATGGTGTGCTAGCGTGGTCCGCGCAGTCCACTTTTCGGAAGAGGATTGTGACAAAAAATAATTGGAGGAGAGCTGCATAAATCACTACAGAACTGAATGTCTCACTATGGAACGACGTCGACACCAAAAAAGACACCAACGTAGTTCCCTACACAGATACTTGCAGGGCGGGTTGGAACGCCAAAAGTACAGATGAACGTATCAGGGAAGCGTGGTGCTGAAGTCATAAGGCTGTGGAGCAATGAAGCAGTTCTGAAGTCGGATGAGTCTTGTTTCTGACTGATTCCAACTTCTAGTCCAGTTTACATTCAAGGAATAAGAGATGTCTGGCGTTAATGAAGTTTTTGACAGCCGTGATGCGGTTTCCGTGGGCGCCGTTGCAACCCTGTAGGCTCGCATTACTTCCAAGCATTATGTGATCATTCAGGATGATCTCGTCGGTACCATGATAAAATGTTTCTTCCCCAGTGGCACTGCTGTGTTCCAACACGTTGTGGCTCCTGTTTACAAAGCTCGCAACATACAGGTCTGGGTTTTTGAACGTGGAAATGACGTGTCGCATCTCCGCTGTCTTCACCAGAGGTCAATAGTATTTTGCCTTGGTGGTCTAATTTGAATAGGAAGCTGCGTAATCACTACCCATCATCATTTCCTGAAACTGCCACCATTTTTTACAAAGACTGGAAGCAGATTCCCTTAAAAACCATACATACCTATATTCATTCTCCATGAGACGCCTGGAATCAGTCTTCAATGCCAACTGATTTCATAAAACATATTAAGTATGATAATGTAATCTGTTTAGTTGTTCCGATAACATTGGCAACACTCTGTATATGATACAGTTACAACAATTAATAGTAAAAATATACCTCACAGAATTACAAACATTAAATACTATGAAGACTACTGCGAAATACAGGTTGACACTTTGAGGAAAGAAGTTTTCTATTGCCAGTAAGATGGCTGAAGGACACATGGAAAAAATACTTTTTTTTTATCTTTTTGAAAAATTTCGTTTTCATTAATAATTACACCTTCCATCTTCGCATTTGCGGGATTCCAATATCTATGCTGCCGACTTGAACGCAATGGATCATGCTCCGGGACGACACTGCAACTACTCGTTCGTTTGACAAAACGTCAGTTTCAGATATACCGTGTCGGGCTTCAGGATCCGAACGTTGTCCAAACGTCAACGAAAAAATAAAATAAAAAAAAATTCCTTATATTGACTTTCTAACTATTATTCAAATTTAAGAGTCAGGTTGTTGAGCAGAGAGAAGAAACGTTCGATTTGACTATCACGTTTTTATGAAACCGTTACTTCAGATAAAATATTTCAAAGTTCTCTAGTGATCTGTCAAAATTAAAATTCCGTAGCTATGTATGTTGTTGTCAACAAAGATATTATAAGTCTCTCTCATTCATAATCGATCTATATAAAGAGTCGATTATCTTAAACTCTGTAAATTCCCAAGTATCTTCTTCTCTTGTCGGGTGGTTAACTTTCACTAATATAATATACGTTCTCTCGAATATATATATATATATATATATATATATATATATATATATATATATATATATATATATATATTGCAAATAATGTCACTCTGAATATGTCTTGCAAATTTTTGTAAAATGTTGAAAGAATAATCTTCAAAGTTCAAGACATTATAACATATTTTTGCTCTAACAATATACAGGTCAACACTCAGCAAGAGCTAAAGACAGACTATTTTTTGATTCTTTTCAATTTTACAAATCATTTCGGCTAATAATGTCAATAAAAACATATATTTTCGACGTCAACGGCAGAGACCAGCAACTTCCTGCCTCGTGGCCGTCGACCCGCGACTTGAAGTGACCTATTGTTTACTCGAGCTCGGCGTGAAGATGTTGCTCTCGTAGGTTGAATCGCCGTCACAGCACATGAAACACACATAACTTTCTTACAAATCACATAACATGAAGTGTTAACATTTGAAATCAGTAATCACCCTTCGAAACTGAGCTAAAATAAGGTAGTAGCGGAGAATATAACCCGTTCCACTGCATTCAGCGTAATGATTTTCTCAGTGGCTCTTGTCCGCAACTCGCCTGTGTCACTAAAAGGAAAGAAGGGAAGTTTGATATAGCACAGAGCACTGCGTTGACTCTGGACTGAATTACATTACAGGGCTCTTACTGTGGACGTTGATAATTTTCATGTAGTGTTATTAAGTTAATCTGATATGGCTCAGTGTCTGTAATATTCTTCAAACAACATACTGAGCTTATGTTAAGTGACCAGTGGTACATTTTATGAATTTGTCTGAAGTGAAATTATTACCATATTTTATGAATTTGTCTGGAGTGAAATTATTACCGTTATTGTAATTTTGTGTTGTGTTCAGTAAATCTGAAATGAAATAATTTTACTTCCTGATTTTACAATTTGTTTATAGCTTATCAGCCCTTAGAGGTAAGACATTTTTTTAATATATTGCTACAGTAGGGACTTTTATATTGTAAAGTAATTTCCTTTGGGAATTTTTATTTACATTCGTTACTGCTGTTGCTCCCCCTAATAAAACCACATAAACGCTAACTCTCGTGGCTGGAGGCGTCTTAAATACCGCACTCTTAAAATTACCCGACATTTCAGTATCAGGAGAGCTATCTGAGAAATATGTTGGAAGTTTTTTTTTTCTGATTACCGGTTTCAGTGAGCAAGTTATCATCTTCAGATCAGTATAGAAAACATTTTTTTTTTTCAAACATCATCAAAAGAATAACGTATTTTTACAGGAACTGCTGCAACAGGTTCAAAATCATTACAACATACCTGGTACAACGTTGTAAAATACATAACTCAAAAAGATTGCGTGCAAACAGTGCACAAAGTTATTCAAAATGTAACTGCTGCGCATCCGGTCTCTGGTTTACTGCTTGAGATGTAGTGAGTGTTCAAATGTGAAATGTTTGTAAAAGCTAAGGGACTTAACTACGTTAGTCATCAATCCCTAGACTTACAAACTACTTAAACTAACTTAAAGTAACTTATGCTATGAAAAACACAAACACCCAAGCCTGAGGAAGGACTCGAATCCCAGACGGTAAGCAACCATGCGCTCCGCAGCAAGGTGCCTTAGAACGCTCGGCCACTCCACCACGGCGTGTATTGAGTGACTGACGATCTCCATACAATTGGTGATTTTGTATTCCTTTCCGTGTTTGACCACAAATGTATCTCCTGTGAAAAAATTGATCTGAAGATGATGCATTGCTCATTGAAACCGGTATTCAGTATATAAAGAACTTTTAAATAAATTGCGATCTAATTTCTCACTTCTTCTTCGGAGTATTCATCAGACTGTACTCATTAGTAACTTCAGAGTACATTTTTAATAAAGGAGGACGTCACATCTTAAATTCAGCTTAATATGACAAGTATATAACTTATTACAAAATAATAGACAGCAGAATGAGGCAATGAAGAAAGCTTAGGGTTTAACGTGCAGTCGATAACTTGGTTATTAAAGACGTAATGGAAAAGAAAATCAAGGACCTGTTAGCTGAAACTCAGTTTAACTTTGAGAATATAAAAGGCAGGAGAGAGGCATTTCTGACGTTGTGCAACAAAATCAAGAGTTAAGAATCATGACGACACGTTCGCTGGTTTAGTAGACTTATAAAATGTTTCAGGTGAAGTAAAATGTTAAACAGTTTAGAATTTCCGAGAAAAGGGTGTGAGATATAAGGAAAGACAATTAAAATTTACTGTGCACAAGAAACATGAGACCAACAACATAGTGCTAAATGGGAAAAGATGTAAGCTACATATGTAGCTTGCAGCCTCTATTTTTCAATACATCGGAGAAGCAGTAATGGAAATAAAATGAGGTTCACATGAAGGGTTAAAATTCTGAGTTAAATAATATCAATGATAAGAACGCCGCAGTAAAGAAAAAGTGGAAAACATTAGAAAGACGAATCAGCAGGAAAAAAGAATATTTGCAGAAGTTAACAGGAGATGATACACATTTTACATGTGGAATCCCTAAAGGGAATAAATTGGCAAACAGGGGGCCTGGAAGAAGAGGAAGTTGGGGATAGTGAAATACATAGCTGAAGATGTTGCCACAGGACAGTTAGTTGTAGCAAACCACGTCAAATTAATTAGCAGAGTAATCATTTAAAACAAATTGACGGCAATAGTCACAGTTGGCTAGCAGCACCTGAGCAACTTATATTCCCCACTGTCTTTTTTCGTAACTAGATAATTTTGGAACGAAACACCGGAAAACATTCCGTGGCTTGCGATAATTGATATTCCAACATCAGTGACCTCTCTAGCTGTGTTTAGACGATGTTTTATAATAATTTATTCCACGTTTCGCACGATTTCATCAACTTATACAGTGACAATTATTGAAGTGTATGAAATACAATCGCCGTAAGTTTTAAACGATTTTTCTTAGGACGTCCAAACGGTACGGCCACGGCGCATGACAGGAATTAGTATGTGCGTGTACACATGCCAGATTGTTCTCGGTCGTTTGCACGTGATAATGTCAGGGTACCGCGTGTCTGAGTGCATCATGCTTGTGAAGGCCTACTCTAACAGCCCAACTGTGGTTCGAAGGAAGTTTGTGACTGAGATAAAGCTGAAGGCAAACGCTCCAAGTGTGGTAACAACTAATAATTTTATTCGCAAATTTGAGAGAACGGATAGTGTTCGTGATAACAAAATGGGGAATATCAGACATACAAAAAGGGTGAATACCCGTGAAAACAGACGTGACAAGCGCTCTGATTGAATCAGGAAATCGATCAGACGAACTGCATAACAAGTGGGACTCAATCGGGAGGTGCGAAAAAGTGTTGTTGAAGGTCTGCATCTCTTCCCAGACAAAATTCAAAACCGTCAGCTTTTAAGCCTCAGAAAAATATGTCAGCGGTTGTATTTCGCCAACACCATTGTCCACAGAATTGACGAATAAGATTTTGATATTAATATGGCTTGGTTTAGCGAGGAATCCCACTTTCATTTGGCTGACACGGTCAACAAGCAGAATTGGCGCATTTCGGCGATGGCGAGTCCGCATTTCGCTATCGGGAAATCTTTTCACCGTAAACAGTTAATTGTGCAGTGTGCAATGTCCAGTCATAGAATAATCGGTGTCAAATTCCTTGTTAGCACGGTGAAAAGCGAACGGCACAAAAAGGAGATGATTTTCATCCCTAAAAGACCCTGATTTCGAGAAGATGTGCTTCATGGAGCTCGACCCCAATGAAGCATGAGAGTTCTTTATATCCTGGAGGAACAATCTGGGGTACCCAGATCTGAACGTATCCCTTTTGTGGGGCTGTAGTAAGATGTGCAGCATTAATACCAAAACCATTTCCGAGTTAAAAACAAACATTCAGGAGAACACCCACTGCATCTATGTGCTGACACTTCAGCGGGTCATGCAGAATTTCGCTTTTCATCTGCGCCACATTATCGGCAGGAAAGACAAATATCGGGACTGTTGACCATTGTAGTTTTGTCCCCCTTAAACATCCAACCAACCAAAGGCACATATAAGGAATATATCATAACCTAAATCCGAATATCCGCAGTGACGATTACAAGTTGATTCAAGTGTGCGTACGCCATAGTTTGTAACTAAAATACGTTTTGTTTCATGTAGCTCAATAATTGTCACTCTGTAGGTTGAGACGCGCTAGCAGTGGAGTCGCCGAGCACTCTAAGGCGCCTTGCTGAGGAGCGCGAGGTTGCTCGCTGTCGGAGGTTCGAGTCCCCCTCAGGAATGGATGTGTCTGTTGTACTTAGCACAAGTTAATTTAAGTTAGTTTGTAAGCCTAGGGACTGATAACAGCAGCGATGTCAGGTCAATATGGGTAATCCAATAAATTTCGAGCACGAAGCCGCGTGAATTCACTTTCTTCCTCGTCTTGTAGCTGACGTATTTGCATACTAGGTTTCACGTTGAATGCTCTTCGTATTTGTTGCTCGGTATATCCGTTTGCTTTGAAAATGTTCTTCAGGTGAGTGAATTCCTCCTGCAATTTCTCACTATCGGATATACGATGTGCCCTGTTCACCAAAGTCTTGAGAACGCCTACTTTCTGTGAAGGGTAGTGGCAGCTACTGGCTTGTAAATACCAATTTGTATGTGTAGGTTTGAGGTACAGAGCATTCCCTAATGTACCATCACTCTTACGTTGAACGATGATACCATCCATGCTAGCATTAAATTTACAATGGAAATAGAATAGATGGTCTAGAAATCGATGCAATTCATCTTTCTGTTGAGGCGATACTATAAAAGTGGCATCCACGTACCTCCAAAAAACTGTGGTTTTGAAACTTGCCGAGTCCAGTGCCTTTTCCTCTAAGTCTTCCATAAATAAATTAGACACCAGAGGGGAGACGGGGCTTCCCATGTTAACTCTGTCAATCTGCTCGTAAAATTCACTGTTATACTGAAAATAAGATGATTGCAGTACATGTTCAGATAAGGCAGTAATGTTTTGCTCAAAATGTCGGCTAATAAGAGATAAAGAATCAATGTATCTTGGTATATAGTGATACCACGTAGAAACTCACCAGTACGTCCGTACTATTCAGCCTGAGGTTGCTAAGTCTCTGAATAAAATCCATAGAATTACGAATATGGGGACAGCACTATCCCACCAATGGTTTCAACAGCGAAGCTATTAGGTGAACTCTGAGATGGCCAGAGATAAGGTTAACTACGTGAAAGGTGACTCTGACGGTAGCATCGGTCCGACACGGTTGTAGAAGTTTCCGCATTTGATTTGCGCTGTGGCATCGAGGAGTGGAACCACAGCTAGACTTAAAATTTTGTGGCTCCGCCATTTGCCACCGTATTGATTTATTTCGTTTAGATTCACCTCTGTGTGCAGTCGATATAACTGTTTTGGATGTGAGTTGACGTTGTGTGGGCTGACCCATAATTTGTATATTTGTGCTTAGTAGAGATTTGGTAAATTTGTGTAAGTGTGAAGGAAACTTCGTACTTTATAATTGATCACCTGATGTATTGCTAATCATTGAAATATTTCAGCCGCTCACAAAACTTGTGCACTAGCTCATTAGTGACGATAAGTCTTCCAATATGGGGACATACTGTGCAATTGAAGCTCGTGAATTAAACACCGGAGTTAGATATTACGAAGTCCTAGCCGATTCAGGAAGTGTGACTGTGATCGTACCTATTTAAGATTTGAAGTTGTACCCCTTCCCCTTCAGATGGCGGAGGTGGTTGTTTGACTTCAGGTTATGTAGATGTCCCCCTTGAAGGTATGGGAGAACATTTTTGGTGCGATGAGTAGTTTTGTAAGTTACTTTATTGTAATCCAAGACGTAGCTAAATTCTGATGAATTTCCTCATTATAGGATTCCTGGATGATCAATTGTTTGCTGAAAGTAATGCCAAATATGTTAAGCATATATTTCGTAAATAATTCTGTTTGTATAACAAAGAGTTTTTTCAGAGAGAATCGTGGCCTCGCCGGGTGTGGTGCTATTATCATGGCACTATTAAATGTCAGGATACATGTAAACGATAAAAATTACAGAACATCAGGAGTTTTGTACATGTGTGAACCCATGAAACTGCAACAGCGTATTACGGGTTACGTTTGCAGAAATATACTGAAGGTAGAAAATCATGCTCATACCAATTCTATGAAGAAACAGGCAATCGGAAACCTGGAAAAGAAAGTTTATTAAAACAAAACATAGCAACTCTTGTTTTTACTGGACTTGTTGGAGACCATTAGTAATAACACGGAGTTTAAAGAACAAAATAAATGAAAATGAAAATGTATCCAATCCATGTCAGTGGCTGATGTAACAACCAGTCTCCAGGATAAGATAGATTACATTGCCTCTGTAGTGGAACTTTATTATTAGATATTAACAACGCGTTTCGCCTGTATCAGGCATCATCAGATAATGTAATGTAATATAAGCTGTATCACACTGATACCAATAAACTCAGAGATGCTGCAAAAGACAAATCGGGGGGAGAAATAAAGAATCGTTTTAGGTGTCAATTTTTACCCAATTATACATATTTTTGACGACATTACAGTGTTCACTGAATGATATAAAAATCGCAATTTGCGATCGGTTATGGCTTCACTGTACTAGGTTTAGATGGAATACCATACTGTGGCCGGGCACAAATTTTCATACGCCACAGTTTGGTATTCCATCTAAACCTAGTACAGTGAAGCCATAACCGGTCGCAAATTGCGATTTATTTAATTTTTATCCAATTATGTCTTGTCATGAATAAAATGAGAAAGAAACATTAAACTTAAATTGTAATAAATAAATCCACAACCAAGACACGAAATGATAGTATTGATTTATTGACCGCGAGTCCTCATCTGGGGCTGTTTGGCCACCAATTGCAAGCCTTTTTATGGCCGGGTCGAATGTCGAGGTTTATGAAATGGTGATGACCACTGCACAGGACCCAATTCCCTGCCAAAAACGAAACGCGAGATACTTACATCGCATGATTAATGCAACTCTGTACGTATGATGGTGAATTTGTAAGTACTTAGATTCTGATATAATGTCTTAAATTACATGTATTTTTAAATGAAGGCCCTCGCCGAAATGCACTAACTGAAAAATCAATCAATCAATCAATCAATGGGGGGGGGGGGGGGAATGCGAATGTGTTTATAGAGGAGTAACTTGACAGTGCCCGAAATAAGGTAGGAATTTGGAGATAAACTCGTTAGCAGCTTCATGTTTGACTAAGGAGGGGAGGCCAGCGTCTTGTAAGGCAACTTTTAACTGAAACCATAGTTTGTACTAACGAAACCCGATTATGCCTGCACACTACGATGATCAGATTGAAGTCTGGAGAAAGGAAAAGGAGATTAAGAATTTTACGCCCGTTGACAACGTGGTCATTAAGACATGGAGCTCATGCTGGGAATCTTTGGGTAAGGATGGGAAAGGAAATATGTCGTGACTTTCAGAGAAGCTATCCCGGAAGTTGCCTGGAGTGATTTATGGGAATCACGTAAAACCTAAATCTGGATGAACCACCGTCCAGAAGGCAAGTGCAGTGTGCTAACCACTATTCCACGACTCTCGGTAGGTGTTTGGAGACATTTTCGCGAGGAACGTTTGAAGCATTGCCTTATGCATGGCTATACTGGTTCTATAAACAGTATCATGTTCAAATGTTTGAATGTTTGGAAACATAACGGACTAAATTTCCTAGACTTACAAACTTACCTATTCAATACTAACATTTATGACTCATCTATTACTTCAAAATCATTTTTTACTGAATCTAAGTACCGGGTGTTCAAAAAGTCAGTATAAATTGGAAAACTTAATCAATCACGGAATAATGTGAATAGAGAGGTAACAATTGACACACATGCTTGGAATGATATGGGGTTTTATCAGAAAAAAAAGTATTGCTAGACGCGTGTAAGATCTCTTGCGCGCATCGTTTGGTGATGATCGTGTTCTCAGCCGCCACTTTCGTCATGCTTGGCCTGCCAGGTCCCCAGACCTCAGTCCATGCGATTATTGGCTTTAGGGTTACCTGAAGTCTCAGTGTATCGTGATCGACCGACATCTCTAGGGATGCTGAAAGACAACATCCGACGCCAATGCCTCACCATAACTCCTAACATGCTCTACAGTGCTGTTCACAGCATTATTTCACGAGTACAGCTATTGTTGAGGAATGATGATGAACATATTGAGAATTTCCTGTAAAGAACATCATCTTTGCTTGGTCTTAATTTGTTATGCTACTTATTGGTTTTCTGATCTTTTTTTAACTTTGAACTATTTTTTCCATTAAATTCCCATTTCATTCCAAGCATGTGTGTCAATTCTTGCCTCTCTATCTACATTATTCCGTGATTAAATGAGTTTTCAAATTTATACTGACTTTTTGATCACTCGGTACTTAAACTAATTTACACTCAGGATAACACACATAGCCATGCCCGATGGAGGAACCGAAACTGCGGCGGGAACACCGCGATCCGTAAATACGCCGCAGACCGCACGGCCATTCCCGCGTTGCCTGGTATCATTGTGTGGAGTGGTATTACTTTCAGTTCCTTTACCCCCGTAGTATACACTGCTGGTCCACTAACCAATATCAGTAACATATCTGAATTTTTGGAGTCTACTTTCGACATACACCATCGCCGTTTGCCGATAGTCACAATGCAACAGGATAAAATGATACCTCACATGGAACATAGTGATGAACACATCGTCGCACTGTTGCCTTCGCATCCTTTTTCTCTATCTTTTCCCTGTCGCAAACGTCTAGTCGACGATTACGATACAATTTGTCTGACAACACCAATTTGGAAATATGTGGAAGCAACATGAACTGCCATACCCTAGCAATAAATACATATCCTCTTCGATACATAGCCGAGGACTATAGCAGCGGTTATAGTCAGCAATACTGAGTTCATCATGTTCCTCATTTCAGATGGAGCTGTATGTCCAGTCAAGTAGTCTGAACATTGTGTCATCTCTCAATTAAATCTGTCTTTGACATCTCCAGTTCTTTTAAATGCTTCCTTTTGGATGGCCAGTCGTGAAGTTACGTTTCAGACCGTTATATTAAGAGCTTCGATTCGGATCCTACTAGCGTCAGAGGTTCGTAACATTTGCCGACGAAAGGGGAGGTTGACCAAGTACTATGCATGACAAGTAATATACCAAACGATACCGAGCAGGGAATAAAGAGTTAGGAAGTATTACTTTTCAGCACTCTCTCGTATCATGGTTACTTCAGAGCTACTGGGGCGACCAAGTTCGTTGCGTCAGCGAGCACAACTCATTTCCCCTCATTCTCGCGATTTCCCGCCCGCTCTTGCTTGCCATCCAGTTCGCTAGTGTTCAGTGTGTGGGCTGGTCCCGCCAATCGCCGCTGGTCTCATGTACTCTGCGTAACCGTATGTCTTCTTAAGCGAGTTAGCCGCTTGCTTGTTAATGGACAACGTGCAGCGCTATTGTGGCAGGCGTTGCCCATTCTAGAGCAGTTCAGAGACCTGACTGCTGTCCCATCCATTAGTGGATAATCTGCTTGTGGTGCTTTAGTGAGTACGACCGACGTTGGCGATGAGACGTATATGTTGCCTTGTAAAGCTTGGACACTATGACGCTGATGTGTCAACTAACGGTACCTCACAACAGACATTCGAAGACTGCCTCAGAGTTCGAGTGTAGTAGTTAACACTTTCCAACTTAAAATGAAACCTACGCTGCTACAAATACCAAATATATTACAAACTGGCAGAGTATTCGTCAATAATGGTAGGGGCTTCCTGGCTAAATCCCATACATCCCGTTCGCTTGTGCAGGACGTCTTCAGAAGGAAGCATAGATCGTTAACTACACCCATCTACATTTATACTTCTCAAGCCTTGTTTGCATGTTGGAATACCAATTCGATTTTTTAGTATGCCCCCCTTCTTAGCAGCAGCGTACCGAAAGTCTCTATAGAAATGAAAATTTTCTAATGATTGCAGAAAAGCACAGATAAATCCCATTTTCATGAAAGGTTGTCGAGGAGAGGCGAAAAACTCAAAGCCTATAAATCTGATGCGAGTGTTTTGGAATTTCAAAACATATGTTCGTGTATTACGACATTTCCTGAGAAATGGGTTCCGATAATTATTATTACGTGAAACGCACAGGGAAGTAAATACAGGTTCCCGGGTGGATACCGTGTTTCTGACTTTCTCAAGACGCTCTATACAGTCCGCAAAGGCTCGTAATGAACAAAGCAAGAGCGTTAGGACCATCAGACGAACTGTCTGATTGGATTAAGGAGTTGTACAGTACCGCGCAGCACTGATGGTTGCGACCTCCAAAATGTCCAGCAACAAAACTCCTTGGGCGTCCCACAAAACGGTGAGTAGCACATTACCCGCAGACGGAGTGCTTTTGAGCTTCTTTCGGACAGGTCATGACGTACATTCCCACTCCATGGATGCGGCCTTCGATTCGGGCGTGTAACGTTGGACCCTCGTTTCATCCCCCGTCACAATCCGAAACAGAAAGTCATTGCCATATTCATTGATGACTTATGCCCAATGGTGCATCAGTGTCTTGCACGTGCTCGTTCACCTGCTTTGTCGTCTTTCGCCCACAGCCGGTCAACACTTCTTCCGTAATCTACGCTCTGATTTTTTCCGGGTTGCGTTTTTGAAGCTTATAAAGCGGCTTGACAAAATAATTGGAAATTATGTGGAAAAATAAAAATGTCTTATCTTAAATGTCTCTTTCTATTTTCTTTCATACACACCTCTGCCCACAGTCGACGGGCGAAACGTATTTTCCAACTCCCCTTCGTAAATATATTAGCAGGTAAATTACTAGAGACAGTTACTTCCATAACATATTTGACGTAAGATAAGGAGGGATTTGAAACGGAACTACCATAATATACAATTAACCGTGCTTAAAGCACAGTGGTGTACTAAGCATGTCGGATACACAGAGCGGCAAAACAAAATGAGCCCTCTTGTCTGCTTTGAAATTGGTGTATTTCTAGCTTACTTGCGCGAAAAAGTGATGTATATTAATGAAATGCCGTAGAAATATTTCAGTACTTATAGTTACGCTCAAGTAATTGTAATACACATTTGAATACTGCAAAAGAAATTGTGGAAACTTACGTAGATAGTACAGTTATTAACGCCAATAATAGTAGCAAAAGCAGCTTACCTGACTCCTAGGACGGATGGTTGCTCCGTCTGTGCTGGAAAAAGACAGACATTTTCGAAGGCATTACTGGTAATTAATTGTATTTGCTCGTTATTTATTTATTTATTTATTTATTTTTATTTATTTATTTTTTTTTTTTTTTTTTTTTTTTTTTTTTTTTTTTTTTTTTTTTTTTTTTTTTTTTTCAAATGCAACTTGAATGCTTGTGTCACAGGCAGCAGGAAAGAATGAGTGCATAACTGGGTCCATAACGACAAATTTTATTCTCATTGTCCCCGATATATTTACCCGTGATGAACGCCTTGCTGTTCAAACCTCGCAGTAAATTGAAGCCATAACCCGTCCCAAATTTACGGATGAAAGTTTTGGATCATCTAAAAAAACCGATGCGACACGTGCTCGTAATGTCAGAAATTTTAGTGAATTGGTGATTTGGTACATAGTGCTACAGAGTTTCTCTGGCTATTCACGTCATTAAGGCACTCCAGCCACGAAACGTCTCCGGTTTCTGCCTTTAGAGTGAGCACTGATGGATAGCTTACATTCATTCAAAGATATTTGTGTGTGCAGCCCCCAGAATGCTTTGATGTGCGGCGTAAGCTGCTTTCCGCAAACTTCCAGTCCGCAAAGAAGCTTACGCAACAAACCTCTCTGAATAAGGAACGCTAATGACGGGCTTTTTTTTTTTTTTTTTTTTAAGTGTAAGAAACACTGATGTCCGCTACAAGAGATAAAAGGAACTGAACAGTCAAGGATCAGGGTCATTACGCCTTGTGTAGTTGTTAATATATGTTCTTTTCAATAAGAAAAAGAATCCTCTTTTATTGTGTCGAATAATTGAAGAACGTCCAAATTATCATCCAGTAGGTTGCATTGTCACAACTTCTCTATCTCTGTTAGGATTAATATGTACTTCGGTATTTGTAAAAATATTATAAACGTGTCGGAGTCGTCTTCAGCATAATTTTGAATGAACACCATAGCCAATAAAATTACTTTCCATGTCTACGGCGTGTAGCAAATGCCAAACTGTACAGTGGGACGGGGTACTATCGATGATAAAATTAGCATTCAGATCCATAGCACTAGTTTAATAAAAGTTATAACTATACAAAATTCCCAAAAAAGAAAAAAAAATGAACTAAGTTACAGTTTACTGTTAAGTAGCTGTTTACATGACGTTATCTTCTCTTCAATTAAATAAAATAATATAAAGGTCTTTGTACGAGTGGATCAGAAGAACTAAGTTTTAACTGTTACTATTAATTCAGAGCCACCGTAAATGACATCGATCTTTTTAAACTCTCACATCGAAGTTCACTATCTGCTAACTTGAAATTTTGTACCAGCAGTTAACTTACTTGAGCTTGCCACATCTGAAGATAAGTCATGTTAAATTCCATAAACCATTCAATTCTCTTCTTGACGGAGTTCTATACTTCCAATAAATCAAAATCATATTCCTCCAATAATAATACAAACATTAAATAAACTTTATAATAAACTCAAAATGACTTCCAAATAACATATTGACTTTTATTGCCGTTTGATACAACAATGTGACAGATAAAGCAATGCTTCTATAAAACGTTAGGTCGTAACGGCAGCCAATAATTAATTAACATTTTTTCCTTGTAAACGAGCGACGCGCGGCAACAGAGAAGACGCAGCCAGTTCCGTAGCCGTCGCCGTTTGTCGATTGTGACCAGATACAACAATGTTGGCTGCGGCGGCGACGAGGCTGCCTTTGTTCATTGCGGCACCTCGATCGTACATAAAACAAAAAGAAAAGAAAGTAAACACATTTGAAGTACCACATCATGGCATATACAAATTCACAATATTTACATACAACAATTAAAGTTTTTTTTATTTTTATTTTTATTTTTTTTTTTTTTTTATTTTTTATTTTTTTTTTTTTATTCGCATCCTGTAAAACAGAGCTGATGTAGGAAATTAGGGCTCATCAATGTTTATCCCACTACACTCCTCACGTACAAACACTGTTTTCGAGGATTTATGTACTGTAGTATTAATGCTTTTAGTTCAATATTTAATTCAATATTTACTGCTCTTATTAGCAGCGTTAATCCAAACAAAAACATTTTCGTTTTGTTTTTACTCATACGATAAAAGTTCTGTTTACTCACAAAGATAATAAATATTAGACTTTATTTTATTTTTCTTTCTAATTTAGGAGATTTATTTCCCTCAGCAACGTGTTGTCACATATCATGACTATCTACTTTCATTTAAGTGACGTTGTCTACCTTAATTGGTACAAGTTACAAGAGGCAAGCATTAGTTTAACTTCATAAATTATTTTTGGCTTTTATTAATTTATAATTGTATCAGTTCTAGCAAATAATGGAAGTAACGTCCTCTGCTTTCAGTTACAATAGAATTAGCTGATGACTTAATAACTAACACATTCACCCACAGGATTTGTCATCTTAAATTACACTCCATTACTGCTAAAAGTATTGATGTGTTTTATACTCTTTATACGTTTCTTAAGGACTATGCACGGAAGAATGTTGCTTAGCGGACAACTCCACACCATCATTTACCATTCTACACTCATAATGAGAAATGAGGTACTACAAATAAATCCCTAACAGTAGAAAATGCGTAAGTATGCACCAATATGAGGCGTTCTCCAAGCGCCTCTATAATCATAATCCAAAACATCTTATTTTTTCTCTACAAGTGTCCCTCAGTAAAACAAAAAAAGTATACGATGTGATACCTTAACTATCCCGGAGTATAAAATGTATAAAATAACTATTTATTTATTCAAAAATGTACAAAATTATCTACGTCGCGGATATCTTTTCTTTTACCGCAGCTTGTTAGTATTGCATCCTCTCAGCTGTTCCTATTTTAGTACCTAAAGAACTGAACTAAAATCTAAAACTATAAGCTTTGTACAATCTTAAATGAATGATGTATATTAACGATGAGTAGATGATGCTGCCTTTTTATCGTTTACTTTAATCTACTACGAGTATATTGCTTATCACATTTCGGAAAACTATATGTATTTAATGTATAATGCTTCAAATGCTCAATTCTCAGATGACTTTCATAGATAACATTATTGAAAAATTATTCCACTGCGAGAGAAAATTCTCCTTTGTATCGTATACAAGAACATATCAAACAGAACTCCAAATACAACTTCACTGGATACCTGAATAAAATTATTTCTCCTCTCTCTTAATATTAATTGTAGTTGGAATAACTTCTCAGAAATCAGTAATCATCACTCCCCAACCACATGGCTCTCTGTGCTATTAAATCGACATGTAGGATCGTCTTAGTATATTTAATTATCCTACAGGAGGGTTAGGAACAATTTGACATCATCAACACTGTATAATCCGTTGATTATACCAGTGGATAGTTCTTTCAGTAATAAAGCCGTCTTGTGTGGTATTTTGTTTAAGGCGTAGTTTAAGTGCCAATCGAAATACTGTCTACAGCTTTCCCATCGTTCTGAATAGTAAAGGGGATCCAATAACTTCAACGTTAAACTATACTGTTCCCCACGCGACCAATACCTTCCTTTAGATTGTTTGACAAAATCACTCCAGTTATTAAATTCATTTTGATGCAGAACCACTCATTCATTAGCTTCTGCCTCTCAATACACCATAACAAACTGGATTTTCCTGTCATCATTCCATCTAGCCGGGAAAGAATTCTGAAACGCTTTTACGAAAATTACTGGGTGAAAGTCACTTCCAAGTTTAAACGTACGGAATTTATTAACGTTATTTGAATTACATGAATTACTGATCTCTTCTAGCCATTCTACAGGAGGTAACATTTGATTGGATTTTGCCTGCGAGGATAGTATTGCACTACAGTGCGAATATCATCTATGGTGGAGGTCTGTGCATGATTATCAATGTCACTATTGTTTATGGAATATTCCGTCAGTACTTGGTGGAACAGAGACATGTTAAAAACTTAAATTCTTAGTATTTTTGTTCCACAATATTATTTATTTATTTATTATTTTATTAGCAGCTTTCGGCTTCTTAGGCCATCGTCAGGTAACTTCTTACTATCGGATAGTCCACACGTAACATTGAGGTTACATATACAGAGATGGTTTTTCAAAGATATGTGAACTGCAAATTTTTTATATCTCTGAATCGATACTACATAACAAATGTACTCCTACAAAACAAATGGATTTTAAATGAACATATCTTGGGCTACAATGGTATTAAAATATTAAAACTATGAAATTGTATAAGAAAGAATTGTCAGCAGGTGATGGTAGAAACAAAATATGGGTTTGTTATGAATAAGTATTAATACCACAGAACGTGCATAATAATGATAATAATAATAAGAAGGACACAAATGGGGTTCGAATGGGTACATATTACATCACTTAAGAGTACAAATATTATAAATACCCAGGTGAGCGATGGATGATTGTACCAGCAATTTCTCCGAACTTCGGGGACGCTAGACGACCTGAGTAAATTTGTTCTTTAGATGTTGAACGATTTAGAATTATCCTGCGCGTAGAATGGACCCATGGTTTAGAGCACCAAGAGCGCCATTCTACGGACTGGGCGTTCTTTCGCACCGGAGTTTCGCGTCCTCGCTCGGGCATGGGTATGTGCTGTCCTTAGTGTAAGATAGTTTAAGTGGTTTATAAGTGTAGGACACTGATGACTATAGCAGTTTGGTCCCATAGGTTTACAAACATTTGAGAATGCAAGAAAAAATGTTTTGTTCGGTTCAATAATTGCTAAAGGTGTTAATGGTAGGACTACATTTAACTGTAAAGGTGGTAGTCATGATCTATGATAGATATTGTACTTGTAAGATTTCTGTGGTAGAAATTTTTACGATAGAGCATTTATGTGGTACAGTAAGTAAATCGTTGGTTAAGTGTACCAGTAATCGGCACTGTCCGAGCAATGGGCATTTCAATTTCACATTTAAAATACGCATTTAATTGCTAAATAGTTCCGTCATATAAAAATAATTAATTATGTCCCATTGGCGATAAATAGAACGATTGAGTGTCGGTCACTGGCACGACAGGTGCATTATATAAATATGTAATTATTTTAAATTGAGCTGATTTCCGTTAAAAGGACCTGGGAATACCTATACGAAACAATAATTTACATCATATACAGTGGAAATAATTGGATTTACAAATGATATTTATTGTGAATTCCCTTAAAATGCGTAAAATTGGTACACTTACCCTAGCGATGTTATTCTGTTCAAATACCATTCAGTACCATTGTTTATGGATGCAGTTAATATCTGGTCGTTAATGAAGTGTTTTATCGTACTAGGAGGTTGGAGTTGAGGTATTGCCAACAATCACTAAAGACCCATTTAGTCCTGAGATTTTACGAACAATGCAGTACATTTATATGTCAGGAAATTTTCATTCGTTCTTCATTTGGGTATCAAGAGTTTTTCTTCCTTACGATTCGTAGTTCGCCTATTGGTGTAAAATAGAGAAAAGAAGAAAGAAACACCCTCCAACAGGAGGGGCCTTCCAATCCATGACAACCCCAGACTGTGCGGGTATTCTCATGCGGTCCTATTGGTGTGAGTATACGACCTTATGACGAATGCGTTTTTCAAGTTTGAAGCAATGTCAAGTTCCCGAAATAAATAACTGGTATCCGTTGTGAAATTGTAACGTCATTTTATAGTCTCCCTAATCCCAGATATCCAAGTCACGTATATTATCGACCCATTTAATTCAATAGAGCCTGACCAAGATGAGATGTCGTGTGGGTTGGGCAGTTACTTCGAATGAAGACTACAGATCAATACAATTCACAGAAGTTTACGCTATGATCCAGTTGCGAACTAATGCTGCCCCTCTGGTACCAATGCAGAGTTTTCAATACCGTCAACATTGTGGTATTATCAGTCGGGAAGATATACTGTAGTACTCTGTTTCTCCAACCCACTTCTTCTTCTCGATAACTAATCAAACCACTATCACATATTGACGTGAAAGCAGAATTGGACTTAATAAGTAAGACCTAACTGTCTAAAGCATTGTTGCTGCCCAATACAGATAAATGTTCAAATGTTTGTAAATCTATCGGACCAAATTGCGTGGTCATCAGTCCGTAGCTTACAAACTTCTTAAACCTAGGTAAAGTAACCTAAGGACAACACACACACCCATGCCCCAGGGAGGACTCGAACCTCCGCAGCAAGACGCTTTAGACCACTCGGCTACTTTATCGCGGCGCCCAATACAGCCATATGGTGAAATACATCCCTTTCAAAACAAACGCCCGCGTAAGGAATTATTTGCTGACGGTTTATCTGGTTGGTACCAAATAAGCGTGCTGCTTCTTAGTAGGACTTTAGAAAGAATTCCTGTGAAAGTAGTAGCATCTCCTCCGTTACTCAGGTTATGAAATACGACTTAGTGGCTATAGTACAACGTATCCACGACATACATAACCTCTCGATCGAAGCTCGTCTTCCACCTCTATGGCGTTCGACGAGGTGCCACACTGCAGACTGCTAAGGAAGATACGAGCTTATGGAATAGGTTCACAGATTTGTGACTGGCTGGAAGAATTCCTAAGTAATAGAACGCAGTAAGTTGTTCTCGACGGCGAGTTTTCATCAGAGACGAGTGTATCGTCAGGCGTGTCCCAGGGGAGTGTGATAGGACCGCTATTAATTTTCTATCTATATAAATGATCTTATGGACAGAGTAAGTTGTAATTTGCGGCTGTTTGCTGATGATGCTGTGGTGTATGGGAGGGTGTCGTCTTTAACTGACTGTAATAGCATACAGGATTACTTAGACAAAATTTCTAGTTGATGCGAAGAATGGCAGCTAGCTATCCAATGTAAAAAAATGTAAGGTGATGCGTATGTGTAGGAAAAACAATCCCACAATGTTCGAATACAGAATTAGTAGTGAGCTTCTTGATGCTGTCGCGTCGTTCAAATATCTAGGAGTAACAATGCAGAGCGATATGAAATGGAACGAACATGTAAGGACAGTTGTGAGTAAGGCGGACAGCTGACTTCGGTTTATTTGAAGAATTTTGGGAAGATGTTCTTCACCTGTAAAGGAGACCGCGTATAAAACGCTTGTACGACCACGTCTTGAGTATTGCTCAAGTGTTTGGGACCCGCAGCAGATCAGTTTAAAGGAAGACGTAGAGGCAGTTCAGAGGCGAGCAGCTAGGTTTGTTACTAGTAGGTTCTACCAATGCGCGAGTGTCACGGAAATGCTCCGGCAACTCAATTGGGGATCGCTGGAGGAAAGACGACGTTCTTATCGTGAAATTCTGTTGATGAAATTTAGAGGGCAGGAATTTAAAGCTGAATGTAGTACGATCTTGCTACCGCCTACTTACATTTCGCATAGAGATCACAAAGAAAAGATAAGAGAAATTAGGGCTCGTACGGAGACACATAGGCATTCTTTTTTTCCTCGTTCTATTTGGGAGTGGAATAGGAAAGGAAATGCCTAGTAGTGGTACAGTGTACCCTCCGCCACGCACCTTGCGGTGTATTGCGGAGTATGTATGTAGATGTAGATATGAACCATCGTCCGAATTTGCTTCACCGATAACACATGTAATTACGTAAAATGTCTGACAAGCAAACATTTATTGTTAAAGGGAATATCAGAGAAGAAGTTGCTTTTAGCGAAGATTTGCTCCCTTCGTCACTTTCAGAACTGAACACGACTCTCGAAATCATTTCTATGCATTTCTCGGTGTATGTAAAATTATGAATTTCATGACTTGTTGTGATGCGACGTACACGATTTATTAATGCAAAGTTCTATTCAGCTGTCTTTTATTTTTTAGACTCAATACGACAAAAAGCTGAACAATAACTGCGGCGCCCTCATCCGTACAATCTCTATGACAATTCGTTGCATTGGCCTAAAACTTACCGTGTTTACGAATCATCAAAATAATAGATAAAGTGTTACGAGGATTGAGCAGGAACATGAAATTTCATCCACAATGATAAAGAAGAATTTATGCCATAGCTTTTAATTAATGATTGATGTTCGCAACTTGTCGTTAAAAATCCTATAGTTGTTTGCTATATTGGCCCGTACTAAACATCAGAAATTGCTGGTATTAATATCATGTTAACTTGCATTGTTCACAGACGATTAGCGTTCTCATCTTTTCATCTTTGGCTCACATTGCAGATAGATATACAAACGTGCAACTTGAGACAGATGACTGAATCACCAATGTGCGTTTTCCATTTGTTTTCGTTTGACAGCTGTCAATTCCAATTTGTGAACGTCTTTCATTACCAACGGTACGAGCGTGAGTGCTGTTTTCTACTCCACCCATCATCTTGTTTTCACAGTTCACAAACAGTGACACTGAAGATTGAAATAGTGTTGTTTCCTTCACTATTCCGGCAATGAAGACACCAACACATTTGTAGATGAGAAACTGTTAACGAGTACCTACACATTAAATTTGGTAAAACTGTAATTTCTAAATTTGTAAAAACGAAGAATAAATAGACCCACTGAAGATATTATAACTGTAGGGAAACATTTGTGGGTACCAAAAACAAAAACCAGGCTTGCTCAAAGCAATCGTAATAGAGAAGAAACAAAATATTTGAAGTATATCGTGAACTCGGTCCGTGGCATGTCGCAATGGAAAGATGCAAATTGAGTATTTGTTCTGACGATTTGACGAGACCTAAGCTCTATCATTAAAGTGACAAGATGTTGAAGACGTTTAATTTTTAATTAGAAGTCACAATTTTTAGTGTGTTCCAAAAGTTTATTTTAAGACTTTACAGTAAAGTATGAAGATGGCCTTATAAGCTGAAAAGCGGTTCACGAATTAAAATAAACTTGTGAAACGTTTCATTTTCATCATGAAAAGCCAGTGTTGCACCGTACTTCTCTCTCTCTCTCTCTCTTTTTTTTTTTTTTGTTTTTTTTTTTGTTTTTTTTTTTTGAGTTTTCAACGTGCTGAGAGGAGTACGTGAGGAGTGAACCAATTATGAACAGTATAAACTGCTAAGATCAGTCGTAGGAAAAAGAATTAGCAATCGAGGCTTTGGTGTTGTGCAGTAGGTCTCTAGATGAGATAGCCGTCACGCCAAAGCGACGATATTGGAGGAAGTTCTTGATAAACGAAAGTGTATTACGCGAATAGTCCTAGGTATCGGAATTGGAGAGGCATTTTTTTTTTCGAAGAATCCAAATTATGCCTTCAACACCCCTATGGTCGAATTGGTTTGGAAACACCATGGTAATAAACTGTTGACGTTATGCTGTATGCATTGTCATACTGGTCCTGCACTTGGTATAACAGTTTCCGGTGGTGTCGGGTACCCTATCGCACACCACCCTTGTACACACTGCAGGTACATTAAAGAGCCAGTGTCAAGCATCAAACGTTGCAGTCTTTTGTTCTCTTATTTCCTTTTTATTATTTTTCTTTCGGACTGCTGCCTCCCCTTTAACCCGTCCTATCACGCACCATAAGAAAGGCAACAAAACAGATCCTTCAGCAAATAATAAGGCTTTCATCGCCATACTGTAAAGGAAGTTGTTCTGGTATAGAAAAAAAGTAGAAAGGAATTTCTTTCTAGTCTTCGTAGCTTATCGACGGCCACATTGCAGCTTGATAAAGCGCAATGTTGAAAATATCTACGGCGCCTTCCAGATTGCATTCCTGAATGTTCGCCCGATCTCTCCTCTATTAAAATCTTCTCTTCGATAATTGTGTAACGACTGGTCCAGCCGCGCGGGAATAGCCGCGTGGTCTGGAGCGCCACGTTTCTGATCGCGCGGCCTCCTGCGTCGGTCGTTCGAGTTCTCCCTCGGGCATATGTGTGTGTGTGTGTGTGTGTGTGTGTGTGTGTGTGTGTGTGTGTGTGTGTTTGTGTGTTTTGATACTCAGGTTGGTTTAAGTAGTTTGCAAGTCTAGGGACTGATGGCCGCAGTAGTTCGGTCCGATATAATTACTATTTTGAACGACTCGTCCACGAACACCGTTCGGTGATACACCAGCTCAACTTCAGCAATCTGTGGAAGCAGCATTGGTTGCTACACCCCAGCAACACATCTAGAACCTCTCTGATTTAATAGGAAAGCGTGTAACAGTGGCTATAGACAGTTATGGTGGCTACATTAAATACTGCTTCCATCATTTTCCTCATTTCACAGGATTTGTGTTTTCAATCATATGACCTACGGGCAATATTTTATCTTCCAAATTTAAATTTGGCTGTGGTATTCCGATTCTTCATCGTGTAGTATTTTGCATGATCAGTAGTGAGCATTAAGTACAAGTGCCATACATTTGACAGTGGCTTATAGAGATGTGTAACACGTATTTTCCAGTTATGCACCGTCATAGAACATAACCACAGCCATCACGGATAACTTAATTAAGCACTCTGAAGTCATGCAGTTTACCCATCCTGTGCTCTACACAAAATCTCAGTATTGGTATAATGCCTGACTCCAGCCCATTAATGTGATACGCTTTCCTATACGCCGTGATGACAGGTTCGCTTCGTCTCCCACACGGAAGCTATCCTCAATGCAGCTTATGATTAGTATGCGTAGCCACAGATGATGCAGTGGAGTCGAAATTAGTATCCGTGTGAAGGCATATCGTTTACTCAAGATTTATCATCTTAAAGCAATTTGTTTCATTGGAGTCATTCGAAGATCTAATTTTCGCTCTCCGATACAGCGACTGCAGACGATATGATAGTGTTTGATGTGTCTGACTACTGCAGGAACACACACTCCGTAATTATATTTTTTGTTTTCATATTACCACTTACAATAATTAACAGTATTTCGAACTTTTTACTTTAAAAGATCACGGTTTACTTGCCGCGTCAATTGGGATGAAAATCCCGAGCTTTCGACGATAACCACCATCGTCCATGCCAGGGGTAAGACAGACTGTCGTGAACTGGTGAGTCCCCAATTTTTATACCTAGAGGACAGCTTGTGATTGGCTGAATTGCGTCATACTGAAAACGGTGCGTACCGTGGTAGCACCTTTCAAGTACACAGTCTTTCCTTACGCGCTCTTTTCAATGTGATATGCCTCCGGGATGCTGTAGGTTCAGAAGGTGGACCGTGAGGAGAAATGATGTGGACAAGGTATGTTACTAAAATAATTGAGTAGTCCACGCATATTTTATTGCAAATGAAATGCTTAACTTTGTTGTGCTTGTATGGTACAACGTTCTTGCTAGCTAATACACAGTTCTGCAATGTATCACGAAGAATCCTAGCAATAGAATGCTGTTTCAGCTTGTACTAAGATTGTCTGGTCACTCTCGTAGATGGAACTCCTCGATCGAACTGTAGAAGTGCCTTTGAACTGCCCCTGTTTTGCTGTGGAGCGCCGGCATATGTAGGTGAGGCCCCTTCCTCCTACTGGCTGACGCGCGGAGCAAGCAACGAGGTACAGAGACTGCGGGCACCCCTGGCGGCCGAAGTGCTACACAGAGACTTATCGCCCGTCTGGCCGACGCGCGGAGCAAGCAACGAGGTACAGAGACTGCGGGCACCCCTGGCGGCCGAAGTGCTACACAGAGACTTATCGCCCGTCTTGTATTGGTGCGGCCACTTGCATGGACCACCGGCGATGTGGCGAACATCGACGTCACAGCACAATATTACTTGTAGCGCCATCCTTTCTCACAAGTGCTAAACTGAAATACTTTACTGAAATCACCCTTAGAACACTGTGAAGACTAATTATTTTTTCTAAAGTGTAAATTATAACGAAACTAGCTTAAACCCGCAGCTCCGCTCGCGTGTTGGTTGATTATGATAGATAATGCGCGAAACGTCAACTCGATTTTTTTAAAGAGATGTATTAAAAGAAATTTGTTTTTTACTGCTTTATTTATTTATTCTTATATTTCCTTATTCGTATGCTTATCGTTACAGAGAAAAAGCTGAAGACATTGTAGCACTCATAGACAAAAGATTGTGGCATCACGTTTCGTTGTATGTAACCTCCTTGCTACAGAGTCGCAAACGTCATCGCTGGCCTTCAGTCAGAATTTTTTTTATAATTTGACGACTTTCAACCACCATCTCTTCCACCCCCTTATAACTATCGGCATGGAACTGCTAGGGTGTACAACGGGAGACTTCGGACAACAATTACACACAGATCATTCGTTTGAGTTCTGTAGTTTTCGCTGCAGAGCGAATTATTAACACACACACACGTAGAATTTGATATAAAACGATAACTTTCCATCCCAATATATTCCACCCTTTTATCATTATCAACCCTCAAGCAACAATGCAATCAATAAAACCATTTTCAAAGAGTAAACATAATTTACAAAGAGTAGTTATAGTTCTACATTTCGCGTTATCAATAGAACCATTTTCAAAGAGTAAACGTAATTTACAAAGAGTAGTTATTGTTCTACATTTCGCGTTATATTCTTCTAATTAATAATTATCTGTCAGATCGCTATAAAAACGTGTCTAAAACCTTCCTCAGGTATAAATTACTGTACAAATATTTAAGTCTCTGCGTATTGTCGTTCTGACGTGATAAGCGTACACCGAACAGACATTCACATTAATATTAATAGATAAATAGCTATCCGATCGCCATAAAACTGTGCCTAAAGCCTTCCTGGGTAGACATTAGTAACTGTACAAATTTTTAGCTCTTTATGTCTTGTGGTTCCTACGTGATAAACGCACACCGAACATACATTCACATTTATAGATATAGATTAATGAAGGAAGAGCCATGGATTCGCCACTCTCACCACCTATAGCTAACTTACTCATGTAGGATTCTGAATAATGAGCGTTGCACAGTGCTCCTCTTCTACACGAATGCTGACGTCATATTTGTAATATGGTCACATGGCAAAGAGGCGCTGCAGCTGTTCGTTCATCATCTGAATGGTATCGGGATATAAGAGGTTACTATTCTTAGCGGTGTTGCTCACACGGAAATCAGATTGGCGTCTTGGGTATTCTGTGTATAGGAAAGCGATGCATACTTATTTGTATCTCAACTTGCATAATTTTCCCTGTCCAACACAGAAGAGAACTATGTCGAACACCTTTGAACACAGAGAAATGTTTATTTCGAGTAAGGACCGTTTTGGCTCTGAAATTAACCACCTGAAGACGGTCTTCATAATAAATATATATTATGTAGTGATAATATATGTACGCTGCCGAAGAAACCTAGAAACAACGTAGTTCAAATAAATGAATTGTACTAATACATTATCCGGCGTCCATTCTGTGGTGGGAAAACTGTTAACACCGCTTGGGGGGGGGGGGGATCGCTTGTGACTCGTTAATCTCGTCCTGAGAGGACCGGGAATTAATAACATTCCTTGCCACTGGTCAAAATTATTTAGGTCTAGACAGTAAGAACTGTTGCCAGTCGCTACGTAGAGAATCAGCGTCACTTGAAGGGGAAGTGCTTGTAAAACTCAACGGAAGTGGAGCGCAGGTTGTCAAATAAATATAAGTTGATGAATAACGCAAAGAACCACATATGCTTTGAAACATATTTCATTTCAAATCCAATACCGGTTTTGTGCTGCTTTGTCCATTTTCAGATGGCTTCATTTTCTTTATATATTTACTTCTATAAAATATAGAAGATTGGCAAGGTAACTCCAAACCGGTAATGGCTTTGAAATGAAACATTTTTCAAAGCATGTGTATCTAGTTGCGTTATTCACTAACTATTATTAATGGTCGCGGAGTTCACAAGATCCAGTATGAATAACATAACGTTAAACATAAGACTGTTTTAACATAAAAAACTTGCAAACGCTTCAAACTATTGTGACTCTGTCATGAGGGAAAAGTTTGAAAGCCAGTTATAAAAAAACAACATCAATGTAAACGCCGAATATGGAGTTAGCGATGCATGGAAACTCGCATTGGACGAGAGGAAATAACAGCGGGTGGCGTCTCGAACGTCTCACAGTTTGCGACATGTTGCGAGAAATAGCGCTGAAAGCAACTCTGGATAAGCCACAGAAGCTATCTCATTACGCGCCATCATCAACGTACTACTATTATCTCAGTACATAATTAATATGACTATCGAAATACATACACTGTGTTTACTATTCGTTGAGTATAGTGTTACATCGTTATACTTATGTTGTTTGAGTCAGCTATGCTTGTTCAAATATTGTGTACCACTTTACGATCTTATTTACTTGTTTATTAATTTCGTTATTATTAATTACTTTCTAGTTCATGCACAGGGAACTAAAATTCAGTCATGTAAAACATGGAATGCACACTTCAGAAAGGGAAGTAGTGATAGGTGATGGAAAAGCTTGTTTTTGATGGGCAGAAAATATATAGTTCTGTACTCGATTGTAACTATACGCGTCCTGCGTAACGAGTGATTACTGTGATCACGTATTGCGGAATAACACAATAAAATGTGCTTTCAGGATCAGACTCAGATCCCTATTCTGATGCCGAAAAAATGACTACATGGTGCCAAGCTCGAAACGTAACCTCGTTTGGCTCCTCGCACAGAACAAAGCTTGCCGGAGCCAGGATAAATTTACTATTTACAGCAAATTTAGGAACAAACATGAAAGAGTAAACTGAACGGTACAAATTGCCGCTATGAGGTCGGCATGCATATTCTGCAACAGTTTGTGGACGGTGAAAAGCAAATATAGACACAAGACAAACATAGCCCCGTCGAATGGCAAGCGTATTACGACACGCAACACGCTGCTTTTCACTTAACTTCATTTATCTCTTTTGCTGGATAACTTTGAGTTCCTAACGCTCCATTTCATGTGAAACTGAAACCTAAGCTGAAGGACACTGCATATAGCAGGATAGGCTGGTTGCATATAGATTACACAAGTAGACAGTACGATAATAACCTTTCAAATCGTAGACACCCCTGCGAGAGTAACTTGGTAGGGGTTTCCACTGGTAGGATAAGTAGATAACTCTATTCAGCATCTAGACATTCTTGTAAGTTGTTACCATACTACTCGATCGCGAACAGGTATGTTCTAATTTATGTAGCAAGATTGATAGCGGTCGCTGAGAAAACCATTACCAGTGGTTTCAGAAGGGTCAGGCTAACTTTTACGAGAGTTGTAGAAACACTAATTTTAACCATATACTGGCTGTAAAAGGTATAAGCTGCTGAAATTATACAGACGGTACATTGCGGTGTGCTTGACCAAAAGCCTAATGAAATGTTGTTGGAACATGTTATTTATTATTGTATACCTAAAAATCAATATTTGCAGAATTGATGGTAGATGTACTACTGTTTACATTGTCAGCTAACGATACACGAGGGAGCTGAAATACAACAATTTCTACTGTCCAACTAAAACATTTTTTCAAAGCATAAGAGAATTTGTGTTTGTGGATAGTTATCTTTTGCAAAGCCATGTTGCTCTGAATTCTTGCTGTTTTAAAGATCCTTGTGAAATTTACTTTGAGATAGTGTTTCAGGTCCCAAAATATTCCAACAATATAGTACTTTCAATTTTATTACCTTCAAGTTTCACAACCAAAATTAATGTTCTTATTACAAATCTCAATCCAGGCCAGTTTACACCTCTGCAGTACAACTCTTAAAACAGACTTATACCAACTCATAACAACTAGAAACTTCCATACTAGTAACAGTTTAGAACTAGAACTGAACAGCACAAAATAGAACTCGACAGAACTACTTGCACTGCCTGTGCACCAGCTTATATATGCTGCGACAAGTGACAGTTTACGTCATGTGATCACTTAGAACACTGAATTTATGATTATATCCATTATTTATTTAAATAAAAATTAATTGTTTAATACAATATAGAATTACAATAGTATTCTGATTCAGTATATTGTTAAAGTTTTAGCATTTTATGTTAGCAACAAAAATATTACTATACATTTTCTTTTATGATGAATACTAAGTTTATCACAAAGATAAAACAATTTCATTTAATTTACAAAGTTGATATAATGTAAGTACATTATTTTACATTTAATAATAATTCAGTGTCATTAACATAGAATATGAATTTAGATAATTTACATTTTTAACTGGCATATCTTTGCTTGAAGATCTTTGTCCCATATTTCAAGTAAACAACATGGCACTCTCAGCTGTGAACTGTCACAATACGTGAATGTTAATATGATTTGATGTTATAAACACAGAAATAGATCATGATGTATAGCTTTAAATGTAGATTTTGAGGTAAGTTTAAGAAAAAGTTACATAAATAATATGCTTAGCTAATTTTGAGGCCAAAAAGGAATCATCAAATTCGTCATGTATATATCATTGAGATGTTAGATATTTAACAGTTGTGTCTGATGTGACGAATATATATATCATATACACGACTAAGGGTAAAGCATTTCGTGATCGCTCCCTTGCATCGTCACAGAACCCTGCATCCGCATGACGTTTCCGCGCTGCCAGCACATGCCTGGTGTGTGCGACAACACACTTCGCTAAGCGAAATGTAAACACTGGATGTGTAGAGCGACACCACCCGGTGGTTAGGTGCTACTGAAACAAGCGATGTAAACATTGGATTGTCAAGAACATGTAATAAAATTTTTCGTATCTAATGAAATACGAACAACGAGAGGTCGTGGTAGTAAAGAAAAGCTAATATCAAAGAAAATTTCTTTCCCTTACTAAGAAATCAACTTATTGTCAAGTACTTCGTTGTGCACTACTTACAATAAGCTATGTCCTCCTTTTACCCACACAACCGAAGAGAAAATTCTAATTATTTTTCTTTTCTACAACAGTACCGTCACGAAAATCAAAAACGTTACTTGGTTTTCTCTTATTCCAATACTGAGATAAGTGTTCAAAATTCCCACCATTCTTCATGACGACGAACGCAGTTTCATCACAAGTCTTCCACGCCCATAAACATTCGCCTTTATGGTATTGGCACATCAAAGAAAACAACAGCGGAAGTTCATATGCGTTATTTTCATTCTGAGCATAAGTTCCTACATATAGTCCTAAAAGCAAAAATCCAGTGGCCAAAATCGAGACTGTTAGCTGGCCATCGACGTGGACGAAAAAATCCAATACATCACCATGAAAATCGTCTATTCAAAAATCTTCTTGCTCTGTGACTAACGTGGGGTGGAGCACCGCCATGGAGGAACCACCTGTTATAGTGTATAGTTAACGGAATATTTTCTCAAAAAGATGCTTGCAATTTTGCCTCTAGAGAGGTTCACTGATTGACACCAGTTAATCGTGCAGCTAAATACATAAGCCCAATTATGCACTCATTCATTAGAAAGGTTCCTGAATATGTGTTGCTACCACTTGGCGAGGATTGTGTACACTTCACGTGTCCGTATTATGGAAATACCGTCACTAGTGATAAACGCTTCATCTACGACGATTATTTTATTTACAACATCATTGTCACTAAAAGCACTCTGAGATTTAAAGTCGTGGAGGTAAATCTTGCTCTTCCGTCGCTAGTACGCGTTAACTGTGGTAATGCCGCAGAAGTTCAAAGTTGGATGAACGACGACAGATCACAATACACCCACCTTTCGAGCGATCGAGCGCTGCATCTACTACTCTCAGTAGCACCTACCTTGATTCCCGGTAACCTATGTACGTTCGTCACATTGCGAACATCAGCCTTCTGCACGCGATAGTAAAAACCTATTATCTCTTAATCTAATTAAAGTAGTATGTACGTGTTCGTACCACCCTCATTAACCACAGACATTGCCGAGGTGGTGTGTGGTGTGGCATGCGTGCCTCAACGATACAGAAGGCTGTACCGTAGGAGCAACCATAGAGGAGAGGTATCTGTGGGAAGGACAAACAAACTTGTGGTTACTGAAGAGGGGCAGCAGCTTTTTAGTAGTTGCACAGTAAGAATCTGGCTGTTTGACTGAGCTGGCTTTCTAATATTAGCTAACGCGACTCCGACCTACCGTTACTTGCACAGTAAGAATCTGGCTGTTTGACTGAGCTGGCTTTCTAATATTAGCTAACGCGACTCCGACATACCGTTACTGCGAACGGCTGAAAGAAAGGGGGAACTACAGTTGTTATTGTTTCCGAGTACATGCTGCTCTCCTGCATGAATTTTTGATAATGGTATCCTCTCGGGTAAAATATTTCGGAGGTAAAGTAGTCCCTCATTCGGATCTACGGGCGAGCATTACTCAGGAAATTGTTGTAATCAGGAAAGACAATACCTTTAATCGTGTAGGGAGGTTACAAAATTTAGAAAGGGAAATGAATAGCTTGATGTTACATATCGTGGGGATTAGTGAAGAGCGGTGGAATGAGGACCAGTATTTCTGGTGAGGTGAGTCACGATTATTAATATAGAATTAGTTGGGGGTATTAAGGAGTAGGTCTAATTGTGAATAAGAAAATTAGGCATGCGGCTAAATTACTATGAGCAGTGCAGTTATCACATTATCTTGATCAAGATATATACGAATCTAACTTCGACCACAGTAGTACAAGTTTATATGTCAACTAACACTGCCGATGATGAAGAGATTAAAGGAAATTATTAGACAGTTAAGGGAGAGGAAAACTGAATTGCGATGGGGTACTGGAATTCACTAGTAGGAAGAGGAAGAGAAGGAAAAATAGTAGGTTAACATGGAATGAAAGAGGAATCTACCTGGTAGAACTTTTAATCATAACAACCATCAAGTATAAGAATCACGAAAGAAGGTTGTATACGTGGACGAGACCAGGACACACCGCAAGATACCAGATAGATTTAATAATGGTGAGACAGAGATTTCGGAACCAGGTTTTAAATTGTAAGACATATCCAGGGGCAGATTTACACTCTGATATCTTATTGGTTATGAACTGTAGACCGAAAATGAGGATACTGCAGAAGGGCAGGAAACTAAGATCACAGTTTCTGCTACTTCGTTCCAAACCTACTACAGTTCGCCTACTTCACACTGTAACTATAACGTAACATTCACTATGTACGGAGTGGTAGGAACACTTCACTACTACCGCCTGCAAGTTAATTTAATTCCTAGCCACTAAGTTTTAGACTTTCACAACAATCTTATATTCAGATTCTGTTGTAATATTGAGCTAACTCAAGCATCATGCATCAGGCTTACAGTAGTTCTAAAGCACTATTCAGTAAATAACGATATTTATAGATTTACAGTGCATGCCACATTCACATGGCTGGACAATGTAGTAGACTGCAACTTGTTGAAGTTTGGCACTAGTGAGTGCCTGTTTCCATTAAGATGAGACGGTAGAGCACAGCTGATGTACGAAGTTTTGGACGGTACCTTACCGTTATACGTTTTGCTACGCTCAACACAAATGATAGATCAAATATTTAATCTATCTGACTTACAGAGAGAGAGACCAAATCGATTGTGCGCAGTTAATGGAGCATCTGTGTCATAGACGGCTACACTACTAAAGGTTTCTCTGCCGACTGTATTATCAGTAATGACAGCGTACACAAATCAAGTAAAACATCATTGGCCAAGAAGAATTTTGGGCGGAACGCCAAGTTAATTGACAACAACCGACGAGTACTAATAACGATCGTGGTCAGACGATATCAAACTACCATGACAAAACCTACGGCAAAACACACTTGAACAAACTGTTGCGATCGAAACAGTATGACTGAAGATTAACAATCATGTAAAATATGCAAGTGCTAAATCTTTAATAATGAAAACCATCGTAAAGATGCTGAGGAGTAGGTTCCACGATCATAGAAACATCGACATATGATGATTGGAAGAATTTGGTATATCAATGAAAATATTGAATAATAACACCATCAGCTGTGTTTTCATATTGTTATTTACTGGAAACCAGTTTCGACGAACCACGCCATTATCATCAGTACCTTAAAATAAGGTAAACTGTATTTTGCTGCATTAAAACACAACAAAATTACTGATATCGCACAATCATAGAACATAACCGTAAGGAGGATCAACAGGGATCGATTCGATGAATCATTGTTTACATTGCTTCTTGCAGAGAACCAGGTTTATATACAGAAAACAAAAAAGAAGCTTTCCATGCAGAAAGCCTGCTTCTTACAGTCAAGCATGTGGAAAGTCCTTCATGATTTGCGAATTGGGAATCTATATAAAGGTAATCAATTGCTTCTATCATCACTCTGAATGCTCGGATAATTGTGACTGAATATCTCTCCAACCTCCATAACAAACTAAAAAAAAAAAAGAAGTTCAAATATTTGTACATCGATGGAACGTAACTGCTATGGTTTCAGTCCCTAGGCCTACAAACTACTCAACTTAAGCCTAAGGACAACACACAATATTGTGTTGATATCATTTTCTCCACCCGCTTCTTATTCTATAATTGCGAAGCAAGTGTCATTTGGAATATTTGGATGCGTGTATATATTGCCAAACATTAGTAAACTATATTTCTGCCACTGGCTATGATGAGCTACATTAACAGCGTTGATTAGTTACAACACCTCTTCTGCTTGTAAAAGTCACAAAATGTATATCGAAAGTAAGAAACAAAAATTGAAATAAAATTAAAACAAAATAGTACAGCGGAAGTTGGTAGTTATTTCGGTAATATGCAGGGATGCCATCATAACGAACACGCAATTACTCATGGAAATTAGGATAGAAAGCGTAATCGAGAAAACAGCAAAAACATAACACAAAAAACTGAAACAATTAAACGCGCTGCTGTGTAAATATTGGCATGCCGCGACACGCTTGCACATGACCTAATTAAATGGAACCTGACTCCTTTCGTCCGTCATTAACAGCTCACTAACTCGTGTATCTTGCTTCAATATACAACTACTGACTAGAAGACCTGTCAATGTTCCCGTTCTTGGCGTTGAAATCTTCCAAACTAAGGGAGAAAGTTACCACAACATTTCATTATAGTAGTGTAAACAGTAACTTTATGTTAACCGTTTAATGCAGCCTTCTCCTTTCCTAGCATTTTTCCCATTACCTGGGGGTCTGCTCTTCTGCTACGTGTCCTCCACAGAGCTCTCTTGTGGACGTCTTCAGGGCTGAGATCCGCATTGCACAAGTCCTCCTTGATGTTGTTCATCCACCTCTTGAGCGGTCTACCACGGGGTCGAATTGGACTGCTGTTTTAGCCACAGAATCCCCCTGTTTCCTCATCACTTGGCCGTACCAACGAAGACGATCCACTCTTGCGGACCAAGTTATTAGTTGCATGATCGTAGCGATTCAATCCAAGGGACTATCGCAGCAATTTCATTATTGTGTGGAGAACCTGACCCTGGTTCGGCATTCTATACCGTAGAGTGCTACTGGACGCACTACTGATTTATAATATTTTTCCCTTCAAATTTACAGGCATCCTTTTGTCTTAGAGAACACCAGTAACCTGTCTCCATTTCATCCATGCTGCATTTACAGTCATCCGTGTGTCCAGGGTGGAATCATTCGAATATGGCCGGCCGCGGTGGCCGAGGGGATTGAGGCGCTTCAGTCACGGTCTTCACGGCCACCACGGTCGGGAGTTCGAATCCCCCCTCGGGCATGGATATTTGTGCCGTCCTAGTTCGTAAGTAGTTCATAAGTAGTTTGTAAGTTTAGGGACTGATGACCCCGTAGTTAAGTCCCATAAGCTTTACAAACATTTACTTACATTCGAATATGTTGTCATGGATCCAAGGTATTTGAACTCGGTGGTTTGTTCAAATCCTGGCGTCGACGCTGATGCTTCCGCAGATTTGAGGGCCGCTTTCCAAATAGGTTGTCTTCTGGAGAGTCATTCCAAGCTTGGGTTAGATCATCAAGTTCCTTACGGGTTTTCTGTGTCAGTACCATGTCGTCGGCATAGAGAAGAGTCCAGGGATGAGGGGTCTGTATATCGCCTGTTACTGTGTCCATGCAAAGGATTAACAGTAGTGGGGAGTGGGCTGAACCCTGATAAACACCAACGGTGATTTTGAAAGATGGAGAGACTGCAGCAGGACACCGCACTACACTAGTTACAACTCGACAGAGAAGCTGGATCCAGTTCACGTACATTTCTGGTAGTCTATGGTGTAGTAGGGCTCACCAAGTCAGGTTATGTGCAACTTTACCGAAGTCTAAAAATGCATAGTGTGCAGTCCTTATCTTCTCTGATTGCTTCTCCAGCATTAAACGTGCAGCTTGGATGGCATTTGTAATGCCATAGGTTAAGAGATACAGAGACTATCACTCTGAGCCTTTTGCCCAGCACCCGTTAAAATATCTTCATGGTGTGACAAAAAAGGCGTATCGGTCTATAGTTGTTATACTCTGTGACAGCTTCTTTTCCTTTCCAAATAGGCACGATTGTGCTAGTGGTCCATCCTTGTGGAAGCTTACTGGTGGAAACAATTTTGTTGAACAGGGAAACGAGAAATTCTGCTCCCTGATCTCCCAGTAATTTCCATATTTCTCATACCTCTGAACCGGTTGCCTTCCCATTCTTCTTCTACTGTTATCTTTGGTACTGGTCCATAAGGGGGTTGAGGACTTAATATTGGTGGATGTGGGAATTCCTCATTACAGATGCTGGCATAGTAGCTGGACCATCTATGAAGGATGGATGTGCTCTGAGGATATTGGTTTCAGTTCATTTGACATTCATGACGTGTCCAATGTCTTGTGATGCTCGAATGCTCAATAGTGGGACTTCACAAGACGATATATATTTGTTGCACCTCCCGGTTTGTCAAGTAGGTCATATAGATCTCGCCTATTTTTAGCAACTTCCACTGCTTTCTTGGCATCTTTTTTCAGTGATCAGTACTGGTCTAGGTTTGCATCACTTCATGTGCGCCTGAAGTCTTATAGGCCATCTTATTCTCTTTAACCAATAGTTATATGCAGAATGATACTTCACTCTGCAGCGGAGTGTGCGCTGATATGAAACTTCCTGGCAGATTAAAATTGTGTGCCGGAACCGGGACTCGAACCTGGGACCTTTGCCTTTCGCGGGCAAGCGCACTACTGGCAGAAGTAAAGTTGTGAGGTGGCATCGTGAGTCGTGTCGGGATAGCACAGTCGGTAGTGCGCTTGCCCGCGAAAGGCAAAGGTCCCAGGTTCGAGTCCCGGTTCCGGCACACAATTTTAATCTGCCAGGAAGTTTCATATCAGCGCACACTCCGCTGCAGAGTGAAGTTTCATTCTGGAAACATCCCTTAGGCTGTGGCTAAGCCATGTCTCCACCATATCCTTTCTTCCAGGAGTGCTAGTCTTGCGTGTTTGCAGGAGAGCTTCTGTGAAGTTTGGAAAGTAGGAGGCGAGGTACTGGCAGAAGTAAAGTTGTGAGGCGGCATCGTGAGTCGTGTCGGGATAGCACAGTCGGTAGTGCGCTTGCCCGCGAAAGGCAAAGGTCCCAGGTTCGAGTCCCGGTTCCGGCACACAATTTTAATCTGCCAGGAAGTTTAATAGTTGTATGTTTTCGTCCCACCACCATGTCTCCTTGTTAATATATTTACAACCTGGCTTCGTTTTCCCAAGATCTTCTCAGCAGCTAGGTGTATTTGTTGCACTGCTTCATTCCACATTTCTTCCGCTTTTGATGTATTTTCATCTCATTCTTAAGAGTTTTTAATTTCCACCATTTGATACTTTTTGGTCCCAGTCATAGGGACCTTGTTTCGTTGTCCCTTTTTGCTCTAAGATCTAGCACAAGCAAACGGCGTTGAGGCGCTACGCTGTTAAATGGAACCACTTTAGTGTCAATCACCATTTTCAAATCTCGACGTCGTGCCATCCAGTACGTCGGGGTTGCATGTCCGCCACTGGTGTAGGTCACTAGGTGAGTAGGTGTTCGTTACAACTAGGTCATGTTCCTCTGAAAAGAGCAGAATGCGGCATCCGTCATCACACATTGAACAATATCCATGTTCCCCGTGGAAGCGCTCATATCTAAATCTGCCAGAATGGCCATTCAGATCTTGAAGGATGCACACTTCCGGCGGAATTGACCGTAGATGGGTATCAAGGCAATTCCGAAATTCTTCCTTTTCAGCATCTGTGCAGCCTGTTTGTGGAGGATAGCAGGTGATGACGTACGCAGTTATGTGATCCGATTCGATCTTGATGGACATCAGGCGATCTCTCGCTCTGGTTACTTTCGTAATAGTGTTACGAAACCGATGAACAATCACAACTGCCACTCCATTTCTCGTACTTGTGCCGTGATACATAAAGTTGTAGCCATCACCAATTTTCTTTGCACTTTACTGTCTCCATTTTGTCTCCTGGATACAAGCTATGTCAACCTTCGTGTTCTTCAGACATTCAGCTAACTCTCGGTGACCACCGGTCAACGTGCAAATGTTGATTGTGACAAATGGTAGTAGGATTAATTTCTTTAGCCTGCTCCGTCCTTGAGTAGGTAACCCTCGCCCATTTATCACGTCACTTGGGTGAATGTGAAGCGCGTCGCCTCAGAGGAACTCCCTAGCATAATCCATATTCCGTTGAGACGCAGCCATAGACGAGACGATGGAGAAATGCAACCGACGTGTCCCTTCGTCTGTCGTCGAGTGCAGTGTCAACAAGTTACCAAGTGTCAATCAGGGCGCTCCTAACCTGGGGAACAGACGCCTTTTGCGGCTTTCCCTAACCTGGAGAACAGACACTGCATGCTACATTTCAGTGACATTTCCTCCAGGCAGCACCGCCTAGAAGGAGCTCCTCCGCGCGAAGCCCTTGACATCTTTACTGAGTTTTGTGATTTTTACTGCCGCTCAGCACTAGGTGTTGAGTCGCTGGCTGTACGGTGTACTTCATCCCATAGCAGGTAACCCTGGCCAGACAGGAAGTAGACGTGTAAGTTGGAAATGAAAGACCCCTAGCCCTCGAAACCTAACAGCGTCAGGATCGGAAAAGAAGAAGAGTTGGCCGGGGGTGACCAGATGGGAAAGATAAAAGTGAGGAGCCTGGCATAAATAAGTGGCCGCAGTGCCAGGACTCAGCTCGGGACCCCATGGTCGCCAGCCACCTACTCACTAAGTGTGAGTCCCTGGGGGTAATCGTTTGATGCAGTATATAAATAAATACTATTTTATTCGACAATATTGTGTAGGAGTGTTACTGATATTATATACCACATATATAGTGGTTAAGCCACAGTCACAAGAAATAGAAAAATCTTTTATTCACGTAACGTAACTAATTTCGATTTACCTTTATCATCATTATCAAACCTATAGAATATTAAAAATTTCAAGAAACTAAGCATAAACTGAGATTATCATGTGAATAAATTATGAAAAAAATGTAGTTAGTTCAGCAACTGGAGCCAGGTCATCTAGAGAAGTCAAAGTGGCCCACAACTCTCAGCTATATTCACAGCATTAGCATACAGTAGCAGAGCAAGCTGGATTGGTGAAATTGATGGTAATGTATTGCTGTGCTGCCTTAATCGTATAATATAACTTGCAAACACAAGACTTTCGGAACCTATACTATTACAGGACAAATTCAAATGAATCTATTACGCAGTACGAGTATGTACTGTGTTCTAAACACAAGTTATCAGGAAGTGGATATATTCCCATTTTGAGCTGTCAATGAAAGATCCCAATGGCCGCAAATAGCATGATACCGTATGCTGTGTATATAGTAGACAGTTGGGGGCTACTTTGACTCCTCTACAAGGCCCGGCTGCAGTTTTTGAAAGAACTACATTTTTTTTTCATAATTTATTCACAGCATAATCTCAGTTTATGCCTAGTTTCTTGCAATTTGTGATATTCTTACGTCTGATAATGATGACAAATATAATCGACATTATTTACGTTATGTCAATGAAAGATTTTTTCTATTCTATGCCTTAACGACTATATATGAGGTATATAATAAAATAAATAAATACATCGCCATATTATCGCATTTGGATATATATGAAGAGATATATCTGGCTAAAATTTCTTTCTAGAGGTCTTTCTGTAGCTACCAACTTCAACTGTAAGTGCAACCTGCAACAGTAGTTTTCGAAGTAATACACAATTCCTGTTAAAGACAAGGCACAAGTAACTAATTCCGAACTAGAGAAAAATATAGTGTTCTTTTGCGTAAAAATAGAGTTCATTTTTAAGAAAGGTCCATTTTCGTCAAAACACTACGTTATTAGTTATTCCATCATGGAAATGTGATTCTCAGACATCTGAAAAACATCTGAAACCAAATCTATGTTTTCTTCTTTATCCTCACAATGTCATTTAAGCGAGAAAACCTTTCGATGAAAGAACTCATGGAAAGTGCGGTGTCTTTATTTGGAAGTAAACACGGTCCTGATTCGACTTGACGTAACTGAGGCTCTTTTTCATCCAGTAATATTTTGAAAAAAATTAATCAGAGGAAATTACTAAGTAAAATATACAGTTAATAATGCCATTTCCTAAGTGATGTAAATAAAGCAGGCCGGCCGCGGTGGCCGAGGGGACTGCGGCGCTTCAGTCACGGTCTGCACGGCCACTACGGTCGGGGGTTCGAATCCCCCCTCGGGCATGGATATTTGTGCCGCCATTAGTTGTAGCTAGTTCATAAGTAGTTTGTAAGTTTAGGGACTGATGGCCCCGTAGTTAACTCCCATAATCTCTACAAACATTTGAACATTTGAAATAAAGCAGGCGGCGCTTGGATAAACCTCCGCTGATGATCAACAGAATAAAAAAGAGTTGAATCACGATCGTTATAGCGTCCTCGGCCAAATTTCGACAACACGATATCTGTACGAAAACTCGAAAAACGTAAATATTCAGTACATTTAATTGAAAGCTGTGCAGATGGCTATCATACAATCCGCAAAATATATGCAAATTGTTACCTCAAAACCGGACACCTTGTACAAAGAGTTATTATCTGCGGTATCGAAAGTCTCTGACGGCTCCCAGTTCTCACGTCCTGCTGCTAGGAGCCCACAGTACTAACAAAGGGAAACTTCGCAACGCACCCCCCTCAGATTCAGTGGTCAGATGGCACAGTGAAAAGCCCATAGAACACACATGAAGCACGAAAACAGAAAACCGTTGTACGAAACTGTGAAAAAAGCAAACTAGAAATTGTTAAGGGCTTAACTTCTGCCTCTGCACTATAGAGCTGGGAATCAAACAGTGGCGGGCGTCGTTGTCCTGTGCTGCTGCTGATGAAATACGCTGCGGTAGGCTTGTGTTCAAATCTCCTTCTTTCCATATACTTCAGTCATTAGCAGCCCTGTTCTGCTGTAACCTTGGCATACTAAACATTAGTTTCTGAATATGAGTCTATATATTGGCATCGCAAGTAAATGTGTTGAATAGTCAGTGCAAGAGAATTGCTTCACGTCTCACAAAAATAAAAACAAGAAATAAACAGGTGTGAACTAGGTTTCTCCTAGCTTTCACACATAATTAATTTTGCTTTCCGACATTCAGATTTTTTGGACATATGCACAATTTGATGGTGTGCTAAATTTCAAAAACGTAATACAGTAACTGTTTTGACAGAGTACAATGAAAACGTGTTATTGTGCTACTGTCGCGTTCATCTCTTATAGTTATGTTACACACTACTATGTTTTCATCATTTCTATGAGCGTGATCACATTGCCATTCATGCGAACACCTAAATGAGGCACGAAGGCATAGTTCACTCACCAGACGTAAAAATAGTTGCACCATAAGCGATTCCTATCAAATGACGCATATACCGTCACCAATGTCGAATGTGAACAGGCGTGTTTTGTTGTTGAGGATTCGGTTGACTTGTCGCCTTATCATGAAACGTTTGCGGCTCCCTTTCAAGAGCCACTGCCTTCGACTGCCAATAGAGCAGCTGTGCTACGCGGATATTTCACCACCAAACAGACACAAAACTCAACATAATGAACAGACTTATAACAGACCGGACGGTCAATTCATAATTTGTCAGAAGAAAAAATACACAGCATCACGGGATATTGAATACTGATTTCCCATATAACTGTCCAAGGCTACGATGACAAGAGAATTGTGACGTCGTCCACAACGCATATCTGCTCTTAGAACGTTCTCTGTTTATATCTTGTTTATTGTTTCACATTTCCCTACAACTTCTTCCTGTTTTCATGCTCGATATAAGTTCAATTTTTGACTTACTACTGAATCTGTGGGGGATGCGATGGGGAGTTTCCTTTGTAGGTCCATTACACCACAGACGACTCACTATTACGCTATGAACATTCAGTCTAGATCCAGCCAACGAGACTAGACCGTCCACTACTATTACGTGCTTCAACAACATCTCATGTCATTAATCTCTTATGTCCAGTTTGGTCTTATCTTGTGCTGTATTTTTGTCTTGTGACACCTAGTCCAGTCTTGTCTACTGTGTACTGTGGTCCAGCATCACTCTTGTCTATATTTTTGACAAGCATACTTTCTTTTACTATTTTGCCTTATTTCTGAAAGGAAAACAAGAAACTTGATGTAAAATTAGACAAACGGATAACTAAGTACCTAAGGCAACTAATTCGTTTGCTGCAATACTGGCCAGTTTGCAGCGATCTGTATCACACGAACATATAGAATTCCATGCCATGGATCACATAAATCGTAAACGAAGTCAAATTTTGAAAATGACCTGAAAATTATTAAAGAAATAGCATACAATGGTTTTAACCCAAAGATAATTGATAATATACTCAGCCAGAAAAAGAACCAAAGATTAGAACAATTCTGAATCATCATCGAATAAAAAGTGTGCCCCATGCTATATATAGTATGATTTCATTAGTACTTACCAGCAAACTCAAATCTACAAAATGTACTAACACATACTATACTAGAAATACTATTGCCACATTTTGCCCAACAGTGAAGACAAAATTTTACCTTTAATACAGAGTGGAGTATGTACAATTACTTGCAATATGTGTGGCAAATTGTATTTAGGCACATTTAGGTCAATGTGGTAGCGCTGTAACTAGTAGATTGATTCAGGACATAAGAGACTGGAAAATAAACATTTACCTTTTTGTATACTATGCTGTACAAATATCATTCTTATGTTATTAACGTAAAGTTCTTCACTGGGAAACAGAAATGCCTAGAACTAACATTATAATTTGTTCTTCTTATTAATAAAAACCAATCAAAGAATCCTGGCCTAGTCCTTAATGACCAAATTGAGGAAAGGTGGCTTGTTAATACCTGCTAAAAATTCACATTCCTTTCATCCCTCTGCCATTATTCGTGAACCCCTCTCTTCACCACATTCTCCATTTTATACACACAGCGCACAAGATGGTCCCACTACTCACCTATATAAGAAATTCTTGTCTCATAATTTCCTAGACTTTTAATTAGTATGCTATGATTAATTTATTCAAATGTTCCTTTGGCAATTACACTATGCTTCTACCTTTAGAGTCCTGTATGACATTGTAACTTACACTATTCCACAATTTTAAAATTTAAATTCAATATAATAGAAATGTATTTAGTCAGATTTCATTTAAATTTCTTTATTATTCTAGTTTCCTGGTATCGATAAGTAGTTATAAAACCGGTTTATTAACTATCGCTTTATATGTAGAGGAGATCAGCTAATTCTTACATGCCAATAAAAATTTTACTGGTACAGCAGATTGCTCCTTTCACCCCATGATGGTAACGCCAAGTGTCTCACACTTCCCATCGTTTCCCCATTGACCATCAGTAGGCAGTAAGACGCTAGACGAAGATCAGGTTTTTTTTTCTCCTTTTTCCTTTTTGCTGGAAAACAGTCAGTCGCACCTTGGTATTTCAGAGTCAGACGTTTCTAAAAACAATGGGGTTCTCCTTCTCTCCTTTCTGCCACACATGTCTCATAAATTGAACATTTAGAGAGAGTGGTGTTCGGCCCATGTACCAAATATATTCACTCAGCAACCGACGTGTGAATGAAAACAATGCTGCAAACACTATAAGAAAATACGACAAACCATTTATAGAGAAGCAATATTATGTATGGATTAAGACGGCCAGTCATATGTCTGCAGTACACAAATTGTCAAAGACAAATACATGAAACTTATGCCAGGCATGGCAATTTTTTTATTTTCAATACTGTAAATCCTAAAATGTAATTAATATTTCCTCGCCAGAGTAAGAATGTCTTAGAAACATTCTGTTTGTCAATACTGTGTTCACGTTTTAAGCTTTGTTGGAACCTAAAATTGTTCCTTTGGATAATAATTAATGATGAATTAAAAATGTGTTACAGAACGAAAAGATATTTCTTTTTAATTATTATGTAATAACTAAACCCATATAGTGTAACAATATATCCCATTCACTGGTAACTTGTTACACCATGTAAATTTGCAAAACCATTAACACAGAGCTTACCAATTTGAGCCGACGTCATGGACAAAAGTTGTTTTCTGAAGATTAAATGATCTCCTAACCTTAGGCACTTATCACATGGGAAAATGTGTTTTCTGCCGAGATATATCAACCTTAGACAACGTGTAACAACTTGTCCAGGTCTTCCCTATGTACTCTCACTGTTGTGTGGCCTATTTGTACAGTACATCTAACTATAGCCTTAAAAGTCAAAAGATGGTTCACAACAAACTAAGAATTAGTATTGTCGTGGAACATAGATACAGGGTATTCAAGTTTTTACCACCAAATGAAGGTAAAATATAAACTTGTAATGAGACGAATACATTCAAAAGATTTTAAGTTGGAACTACAAGTTCCTGTTATGTTACATCCGAAAAAAAATAGATTATGGTCCGCATGAAAGTTTTCATTTAAAGTCATTGATTAAAAGTGTTTTGATCTGTTAATCCCAGATTGAAGAAAATCGTGAATAATTTAACGTATCATAGAACATAATTAGTAGACGTAGAAGAAACATCAAACTATTTTCAAGACTGTGATAACATATCTTTTGTTTTGTGATTTAATACTCAAGACAGCCGCGGTGGAGTAGCCGAGCGGTCTGAAGCGTCTCGCTGTGGAGCGTGCGGTTGCTCGCCGTGGAGTTTCGAGTCCTCCCTGGGGCATGGGTGTGTGTGTTGTCCTTAGGTTAGTTTACCTACGTTTAAGTAGTTTGTAAGCTACGGACTGATGACCACGCAGTTTGGTCCGATAGATTTACAAACATTTGAACATTTGAACTCAAGACAAAGAGGAAATTTTATAATAGTGCAGTGCTTCCCACAATGAAGTATGCTTGTACCTGCTTCACAACAGCTCCATAACATGGATGTGAATCACACAGTTTTTCAAGACCTGAAGATTAATAAAGTTAATACTGAGAAAACCGCTTCACCGTAAACTTCGTGTCTGCAGGCATCGTCTGTGTCTTCACTATGTTCCACGCCATCTGAATCATTATGTATTCTGAGTTGGTTTACGTACTATCATTTATTATAATGACATAGTGCACCTATGCACTATAAATTATTATATAACAACTGATTGACATTACAAGATTATGGCCTTGTAAAATATTTTATTTGACCAGATGATGCTGACATAGTTCAGCGAAACCGGTCGTCGTAAATAAAAATTGATGATCAGCGATCTTGGCTTTTTTTTTATATCTTTCTACATTATCATTATGTATTCACTGATAAATAAGGAATAATAGGATTCGCTAAGGCGCGGTTTGTCACTCCAAATATTGTCATTCAGTATAACATTTCTTTACGACGAAAAGAAATGGTCTTACGGTATTATTGCCCATGAGACTCAATATTTGAGCTTTCGACTGCCTATTGCAAGTATTTTTATTTGTCGCTACATGAGCGACTTGACTTTCGGTAATGATGAGAACACGCAAGACCCAGTCCCCTGCAGGGTAGTCAGCGACGTTTTCCACTAAGATTCAGAGTCTGACATCTTTCTACGAGACAGTTACCATCCCCACAGTCACGTAAAGCCTCTCGCACCTGGGGATTACAACACAGCTACACCACGATCATATGGCTTCTTTGCTCTGTACTGTACAGTAGCATACTTCCAGTACCACAAGTTGCTGATGTTTCCCCTTCTAGTACAAAGTATCAACAGTCTGATCTCTATACACCTGATGTTCAAGTTTCAAAGATAAACGAGTCCTTCGGTTTGTAATGACAGCCCCTGTAGCAGATATGTGATACCAAATGTTTTTGACAGTGTACCAGGTAACAGAAGGAAAAATGGCCAACTCTTGATTATTGTTTTCGGTGGGGTTACAATAGAGAATCAATAAATTTCAATATTTCAATCTAAGACGACAGGTGATGTTGGAGTATCAAAGAATGAGAGATTTTTAAGCAAACTGTATTGAATGGAACTATAAAATGGTAGTGAAAGAACAGAACTTTACTTTGATAGAGAAATAAGGGATCATATGCAGGATGGTAAGAGATGATAAAGGCAGAGCACATTCTTTGCATGTCATTGTTGAAGATAGTTCACACATTTTGGTAAATGATATTATAAAATTGGGCGACGATATCGGCCACTGCAAAACAGGTTAATGATTGCTTCTTGAAATTTTGCTATATCTTTTTGATGTCGTCGAAGTCTCAGAGATTCAATAACGGTTCTGGTGAGTACGAGGACAATTCGCATCGAATGCATCCTGAAGTAACAGTTGTTGACAATGTCAAACTTCATTTCAGGTCAGTGACATTTAGAAATATTGACAGATAAACTGCAGTCCTAATTGCGAATAAACAGCAGTGTTAACTGGCGCTTAAAAGCTTATATGAACGCAAAGAAAAGTAATTAGGCTTTATTGGACAGTGGTAGCGTGTATGTCTATATCCAAAATGCTAATATACCAACATTGACACAAAATAGCCAAACGAATAAAGTTTATTCACGCGATACGCCTTCAAAAAACACTAGTCTTAGAGAAGAGCTACACATGTTGTAAACCTAGTGCCAGGCAACCACGTGACCATAATTATTATGAAATGAGAAGGAGTGGTGGTTCCATGTTTGTACGTGCCCATAACCACACTTTCAATAAATTCTCTCGATTTATAAATACATGAAAGCAGAATGCCCTACGTTTGTGTAAGGAATTATGTACCTTTAGATTACCTAAGGTGGATGTAAAGAGATCATAACTGGCAGGGACCTGCAACGAATATTGAGCCTTGTGAGTAGCAATCGATTCAAACCTAAGATGAAGCTTTTGCTCTTTGGGGCCTGCAGCATAATAAAAGTCATATAATGAGATTTTACTAATGAAATTCCAATTTGCTGCTAAGTTTATATATTTTTTTATTAAGTCACAACAGACTGTTTCGGCGCATTAATGCCATTTTCAAGTGACCTGCAGATATAGGTAATAATGTTTACATAGTTTTCGTAGTTGTAATTATAAATCTCATTCTTACAGTAATAACAAAGGTTCTTTACTTACGTCTAGATCGAATGACGTGCGTATATCATCGAATATGACTGTCTTCTGGTGTTATAAAATTTTTTAAAAATATTTTAAATTACGTTTGACAGTTCGATGATATATGTTTACATATTATCTTTTGGTGGTGACACAGATGATCTTTTTATCGCTATCAGTTGTAGTTGCGATCTCTGGTTGTTGTATTACGTTTAAGTGCACAGATTTTGCAGTTTATATATCGTATATATAATATGTTTATTTTTTCCGTAATCTTGCGAGATTAGTGAGAAATGATCATCCTACCACTTTGGTTAATGTATGCCATTGTTCTGCTAAATATTTCTAGAAGACTATTCAGGTGGTTTCTTAACAGTGGCCAAATCCAAGACAACCAATGTGTCTAATGATTTTTTTAACGATGGAATCGTTTTGAAACGATCTTTTATCCCGCTTAGATTATATGGTGTAACAATTTCATAGCTTTCTTCAACTCTTTTTATGTTAACTACACTTCGTGTATCCACTAGGGTAATGATAAATTTTTTGTTAAAACTGATCCGTAATTTAGTGTAATAAACTGCAGGCATTTTTATGCGGTCTAATATCACCCAGCCACGTTCATTCTGAGCCCTGCCTGTTCGTATCTATTGGAAATCCGTTAGGAGCTGCTGGGTCAATATACCGTCCAGCAGGTTACGTAACGACATTCTATTTGCACTGCAGTCATAATTAGACTGATTATTGGACACGCAATGACTACCTGTATCCTTAGTTTCATCAATAGAAACATCGGTAATTTTCAAGATAACCAGAACTGCCATGGCGGCCGCCGTCCTAGCGATATATATCGAAGCGGTTCATATATATCGAAGCGGTAAATATCGAATGTACTACCGCGAAAAACCACACGATTTGAATCGATTCTAGTGAACAGTACTAAGTTTGTGTAGTGAAATGGCTACTACTAGTGAGGCGGGAAGTGAGTGTGCCGTTCTTACATGGGACGTATTAATCCCTAGGATTGCGACGAAAGAGAAGAGTGTAGAATTTTGCAGAGAATACAAATTATTACCGGATACAGAACCGAAAAATTGTGTTGTATGCCGCAAGGAAGGCAGTGTTAAAGTTGTTGCGAATAAGAGCGATGTACATATTCCATTTCTGTTATTTTGTGCACACTGCAGAAAGAAGACAACGATTAGGAAAAATACGTGGTTTGAGAGAGCGCGATTCTCTATGAAGCAAAATATTATTGCAATAGCTTGTTGGGCTAGGGACTATACTTTGCAGCAAGCGGCGTCAGAAAGTGGTTTGTCAGTACAAACTGTGTGTGACTATTATTCCTTTTGCCGGGAAGTCTGTTATGTTATTGTGACGAATAGTGCCAGACCCATAGGAGGACCCAATAAAATTGTTGAAATTGATGAGTCGCATATCGGTAGAAGGAAGTATAATAGAGGACGTATGTTAAGAAATGAGACTGAACATATTTGGGTGTTTGGTGGTATCGAAAGAGGTTCAAAGAAGTGTTTTATAGTTAAAGTGCAGTCGAGGGGAAAAGAAACGCTGGTACCACTAATTAAGCATTTCATACTTCCGGGTACCAAAATTATTACTGATGGTTGGAGTTCTTACCAGAATCTCAGTGATGAAGGTTTTGACCACGAATTTGTCAATCATTCTGTACAATTTGTCTCCGGTACAGATCAATCAGTCCATACGCAGAATGTTGAGCGTCTTTGGAAAAACGTGAAGAGTCGCATTAAGCGTGAGGGTCGTCCGGGTAGTCGCGATGAAATGTATTTATTTCAGTACTTATATTTTCATAACTTAGGACTTGCTGGAAAGAAAGTGGCAGGAGAGATTCTTCCAGTGTTTTTGTCAGATATTTCTCGCGTGTACCCTGGATATGGACAGAAAGGACTGAAACCACTGGCTTATACGACTACAGGTATAACGGAAGATGATGGGGACGACGACGAAGGCGACTCAACGTATTGAGGAAGGTATGGGAACTTTACATATAAATATACGGTAATTTGTCAGAATTCTTGTACATCGATATATATCAAATGTTCGATATAGTGTTTCTGAACCGGAGATTCGGGCGCTACGCGCCCTCAGGTACTGAAAAAAAAAATTCTTGTTTAACCTATACCTAACCTAACTTCGACTTAAAAAAACTACTTGTTTAACCTATACCTAACCTAACTTCGACTTAAAAATAGTGATCTGTAGCGTAGCCTTAACAGGTTAAACGATTTTTTTTTTTTTTTCCCCTTGATGGCGCGTAGCGCCAGAATCTCCGGTGTCCTATGTACACGGATTCTACGTGATCGATATCTCGATACGACGCTCTTCGATATATGTCGGAGGGTCGCCGCCATTTTGATTTTTACGGCAGTTCCGGTTATCTTGAAAATTACCGAAACATCATGTCGTCCGTAGGAACGTTCTGTCATCTACAAGTACGTCCTGGTTTTCGCCTTAAGAGCCAGCCACCACATGATACAAAGCTGCGCTGGTTGCCTCCCTGTTGAGGCGCCTGCTACGAGTGTGAATTGGATCCCGACTGCGACGCGACAGTTGCTGCTGCAGAATAGGGGGCTGCAACTAACTTGCTTCCACGATCTACGTGATTGGTGTACCTCCCAGCATCACTTCACCAATCAGTCTTTGGAAGACATTGCCAGCTGTGTAATTGAATGCGAAAGAACGAACACCACATCTACAATCATATGGATGACGTAAAAGGGAAAAAATGACATATCCGAATGATCAGACTCCGTATCCATGTAGGCCTAAAATGGCCAAATGGCAGTTTCAGAGTGGATGGAAGAGTAAGAACCTTCGGAGCTATTATAAAAATACGCGAACACGACAATTAAACGGAATGTTTTTAGTATTAATTATACCAGAAGACCAATGAAATTTATATAATTCCAAACGGGCTTTTCCAAAGATTTTCACTCGACAAAAATATTGTGAGTACGCAGTCGTTAAGCGTGTTTCATATGGAAACGGCAATTTGCCGCGAGACGTACTGGTCAAAAGCGACAGCAATCTAGCAGTAGAACGGGTAAACTGCATGGTCGACCATAATGTCAACAGCGAAAATGAAAATATCGTAGTAACAAAATAATTTTATATCTTGGTATTACATAAATAAACAGGAAAATTGAAGTTCCATTTTTCGATATTAATTACTCAACAAGGCTCGTGAAACTTATATAATTCGAAAGGGCATCTGTTACAGCTGTGAACAAATCAAAATTCATGCGTGTACGAAGCGATTAAAACTAATTAATGGAAGTGAATGTTTCATATCTCTGTGGGATATTAGACGAAAAGTCCACTAGACATAGCCCTTTGAGTTTGTTGCATTATATTCCTTGAACCAATCAATTTGCCACTAAGCTGTATCTGGCGCCAAGGAAAATTTTGTTATTGACATAAGTAGTTTCTAACTTTTGTAGTCGCCAAATTATAACTATTCTCTTTTAGGGACTGAATGGCGATTATTGATGAATCTTAAAGAGCTCCTAATGGCGGCAAAACAAAGTAACATGTGTGTATTTCTTTGAAACGCTAGGAAAGTGTCTTGCTCTGTTTTAAGGAAAATAAGCCACAAAAACATCAACCCTCTCTACAAAATATAAGCAAATAAGTAACCCAAGAAAGGATCATGTGTCATTATGACTGTTATATGAAGAGCTCAAATAATTGACGCTCAATCTCCGTACATTACATAAAGTGGTTCCTGACAGAACTTACAGAGTGGACTGCTTTGAGTCTTATAGTAACTGCACCAGCTGTTAATCTTTATATATAAGGCAGAGTGTCCGTGTATTTGTGTGTTTGTTTGTGTATACGTAATGCAAAAACCAAATTTGGTACATATGTTCTTTACCGTAAGGTACCAATTGTTGCAATGGTAAGAACCAAACACGACACATGCTTTAGAAGACATTACGTCATGAACAATAGGATTTGCAAGGAACTTCCACATAATGAGGCGTGACTTTATAAGTGCAGCACATGAGAATGAGAGTACTTAGCGACATTCAGCAAACTTTAAACACAATTTCAAACTATTATTAAACATTTTCTTTGACAAACAAAGCCAAATGATGAAAGGAAAAACCTTTCTCTCTCACTACATACCTGCTGCTCACGGAGTAAAACTACGGCATTCGATATAACGTTGAAATTTATAATTTCAACTGTATATTGTACCAGCATGATATTTTGAAGACAGTATACACACATACAGCTAAATGTACCATCGAAATTGTATCACAGTACGACCCGAAGTTCATGAGATATGAGGACATAAAGGGTAACGTTCAAGGAAAACCGAGCCATCACGCATTAGGTTTCAATCAATTACTTCTTTACTATGAACTGTATTCGTAAAAGATTTTACAGACGTACACACTTATACAAGTGAATATATACCTGCAAAATTATACAGTTATACAACATGTAATTCTATAAATATGAGATAATATATACAAGACAGCCCTATGCCTTATATATTCTCCTATAAAAATAACATGTTCAATGTACAATAGGATGGACAGAGAGAGAAGTGATACGACAAATACTATCTCAAGGCTTGAATAAATAAATGAATACCCGGGTCACGCCGAATTTTCAGTTAGTCTGCTAAAAACTGTACTTATGAGTATCTAGGTTCCCGGCAATAAAACAGGTACAAATGATAACATTCTTCATAACCCGCACCACGCGGCGTTCTGCTCCATAACGTCTACGTTTATCCACTTCTATAAACCAGCCTATTTGCCAATTAATCAGTGGTTCAAATACTGAAGATTGTTTTACCCCAGCTTCCAAAATAGAAATTAATCTCTGAACACATCCTTGAAGTTTTCGTAGGAACAATTCAATACTATAAGCAATTCTGAAACCTATTTCTCGACATTCGCCATAACGATAACGAATAATCACTTCTTTTACTGTTACATTGGTACGAAGAGCCTTATAAGACTTACGATGGAGTCCGATCGCTGCGAAAGGAAAGTCGAGGCCCGTGGTCTTGGTGCATAGAGGACAAAACATCAAGAAACCTTAAGTGCTGATTTTAAGGCAAGGTGTTGGATTCTGTAAATGTGTGCCACGTCGAATATTCGAAATCGTATCTGCTGCGTACTAGGCAGTCAATTTAGTAAACCGTGTCTTTACAGATTTGAGATCGAATTAGTTATACACTGATCGATATTTTGTGTCTCGTTGCCGCCGGTTGTCCTAGGTGTCGGTGGCCGAGTAGAGAGAGACCGGCACAGGGAAATACGATGCACGCGTGTGCTGATACAGAGTCTTAGGTGACCAGCCAGTGGAACAGCAGAAACTAGAAACACTAAGCTAGATTAGAACAGGATATATATTTCGTAGAGATAGTATAATACTTAAATTTGTTAACTGAAGACTAGTGGAACGCAGATACATAGTTTAACTTGGTAGAGGTCTGCCTACTGATGAGTCCTATTGCCTGTCCAATAGCCAAGTGACCGATACAGTTCAGTGGTGGCCACGAGCGAGGTTGCAGCAGAGGGCGCTCGTGGCCGACGTCGTAAGAACGCCGCGTCGTGCTTTCATGGCGGCGCGCGGCGAAAGTACGTGGCGCGCACTTCAGACTTGTGCGACACCACACGATAAGTTTACTGTTCAGTTCTTTCATTACAGAAGAAGCCGAGTCCTGCGGCAAAGCACACCGAGCAACCACACCGGTTCAGACAGGGAATTATGGAGCTCATGACTGTCTCCACATTATACCACGTTGGCTGGCACCGTACTACAGCACGTTCCACCTGAGGGCTGCACACCCTCTGTAATTAGAAAACTCAGCAAAGAATTGACGAGTGAACAAGGGACAAACACGATCCACGACCGTAAAGAACCGCGCTATCTATCCCCTTATATAACAGAGCGACTGAAAGGAGCGACGACCTTAACAATTTGGTGCCTTCAAACCACTAACCATCCAAGGAGAGAGACTGGACTAAGCAGGTAAGCTGTAGACCAGGTCTCGAATCCAAACCGTGACATAAGTTTTAATTCAGTGCATCACCTTATGTTCAATATCAGCGACGTATTGCGTCAAGATCTGTGTCTGTAATATTAATACACATAATATTGTCTGTTAATGACTTACATGATTTTAATCTATACGGAACAGTACTGAAAGCGCAGAGGATGTCGACAGACGGATAACGGTTTGTGGCAGTAGTATCTTCCTTTTCTCAAACTATTCACCACAGGTACACAATTTGACCAGAAATTTAGAAATATGGAGTCAGTTTGATATTGTCTGTTAATAGGACTCATTTCTCCATGAGAAAATACCGTTTGTTTTGTTGCACAAGAATGATATTTTGTTAAGCGTGTCGCCTATGTGTCAATACCATTTTCTTCAAAGTAAATCTTAATATCTGTTTGCGAAGTTTCAATCACCGAATTTTACTTATGAATGTGAAAATATTTTGCTAGCACCCACCTACTTATGGAGACATGACCATTCCAATAAAATAAGAGAAATCAGATTGAAAACGGAACGATTTAGGTGTTCTTTCTTCCCGCGTGCTATTAGAGAATGGAACGGTAGAGAAAAGTTACGAAAGTGGTTAATGAACCCTCTGCCAGGAATTTAAATGTGATTTGCAGAGTATCTATGTAGATGTAGATGTAGATGAAATATCACAACCTGATGGATAATTGACACTTGACTTAGATGGAATTTGTTTGCGTGGGAAATTCGATTAACGCTATGTCACTTACTCCCGAGTATTCAAAATTTCTCAATAATTTGCATTTCTATTTCGTGCAAGGCCTGCCAGAACATTAATTTCGTGCACGTCGCTAGTTACAGGCTTGCTCCTTATTGCCCGGGCGGAATTTCACTGTCGTTGTAGCTTTTATCTCTGTAAATTTATTGACACTTCATTCTTGCTGGATTCTACTTGTCGGAATTCCTATGCGCATAGAACTCAAGCTTTCTCTAAGCTTTTCCTCTATCTTATCTAAGAATATGTAGCTCTAGTTTAATAGTAGGCAAACTCAACTGTGTTCGATTCTTCACACTCATATTACTATTTTCAGAGTGTTTACAATATTTAAAACTTACAATTAATCTGCTGCCTTGTGCATGAGTTCGTGATTCCTTGCTCAAATAAGGCAATGAGCAGAAAATAACACTTCTGAACCGTGTTCTTACTGTTGCAAGAGGAACATATAGGAAACGTTCCTTTCTTTGTGTATTCACCATTACACAGTACTAAATGTTCCTCTTTGATTGTGACTGACCTGGGCATTACGGGAAGGAGCGTATCTAATTTTTCTTGGTTTATGAAAACTAATATTCATTCATCATGTATTTATATTTTTCTGAGCGACATTCAAGTAGGAAAAAAGCAACAGCAGTAATCGCATTCCTGATAAACTTTGCTATGTCTTACCCTTCGTCCAGGGAACTAAACGATGTCTCTAGATGAATTTTCTGTGATCCATGTTGTTTGATTTGCTGTGATTGCGTCACAGTCGATGTGGTCCTCAGGAACCCAATCTACTTTCTGGATGATTAGCTCTGAAGGATTTGACGACATCGACTAAGAAAGTATCTCGCAGGTGTAGGGCGAGCCGGAGCGCCGTATTCTCCAGACTATGGAGACGCTGTTGACGTGTGGCTGCAAAGCTACCCCAGACTATGGACGCCGCCCAAAAGTGGAGGTAGTAAGGATATCGGATTCAGAAAAGGTCAGAGCACTGGCAGTCGTCCTGATGCGTCAACACACTGGACTCGCTTCTGGAAGACGGCGGTTCAGACCTAGGTTTAGGTGTTCCTATTTCGTTTTTTCGTAATTCGCTGTGGGAAATGACGAGATGGTACCTTTGAAAGCGATGGTGCCTTTGAATGGTGTGACAGTACAGTCCAAGGAGTAGCACTCAATCATTATGTTTGAAGACATCTATCTTGATAAACTTCTCCGCACCGCAAACACTGACCTTTCCAATGCACAAAATTTTTACACTATTTTCTTTTATTAATTTCAGTAGACAGTAGACAGTTGATATTGATTGGGGATGTCTTATCTGTATAAATCTGTAATTTGGAAAAATCAGGTTAAACAGCCGTGAAGGTCGGCTCATAGTGGGCTGGGCGGCGGAGAGCAGGTGTGTGTGTAGGGTTGAAACGGCTGGCCGGAAAGTGGCCCTAGTACTCGCCTGGAAAGGCCATGACGTCAGGAGGAAGTCCACCGCGCGAGTGAGGCGACAGTGTATCGTGTATGATAAAGTTAAATTTAAAAAATAAACCACAATTAAGGCAGAGAAGTGCGACACAGTTTCCGAAAGGGTTTTATATGACATGTCTAGTAAAGCACAGACGTCCCTCCTATCAAGATAATATTGGTCACAGAAAACCTAATTTACTAACACCATTGTATAAATTTATTAATAACTAAATGTACAAGACAGGTACACGACCAGCATGGCAGTTTTTGTTCATAGGTGCCGTATTATAAAATAACTATACCATAAAATCATATTGATCAAATCTACTTAAGCATGTTTTATTTCTTTAAATAATTAATTTGGATTTAATCGCTCATAGGAGAAATGAGATGTAATGAAATGAAATATTAATTATAATAATCAATACCCTGTTTATTTTGTGTTTAGTGTAAGTTCTTAAAGATGTATTTGGTACTTGTATTAGATGTACGGTATACTTGGAAAAAGCGTTGTATGTTGGCGAGGCGTGGAAATGGGGAAGCTCGTGACGTATGGGTTTCTCCGCTGCACAGGTATAAAGGCTGGCCAGTGGGTCCACGAGGTTAGTCTGTGTCTGGCTAATGTTCGCTTGTGGCTTGTATTGAGACTGCATGCCACTGAACTATCACATCTGTTGAGTGACTGAGTCGCGATTTCTTGTCAGATAGTTCGAAGTTCATAGCATCTGGCAGAAAGATATCGAGTAAAGTAGAACTGGTATGTGGCGTTCCCCACAGAAGGGTGTCATACTCCCTCCCGTCCTCCTACTGTACGAAGAGTTCTGCAGACCCATCACTCCGATTTCTTTTTATATTCTATTCTCAATATCATTTGCGATATTACTCGCCCACCTCTCCCGCTTTTCCTGACGCAAGTTTCAGCTCCCTGTCCCTAGAGAGCTCAGAATATCAGTGTGTAACATGGCGATGTATAACGTCACTGCCGGCCGCGGTGGCCGAGGATACTGAGGCGCTTCAGTCACGGTCTGCACGCCCACTACGGTCGGGGGTTCGAATCCACCCTCGGTCATGGATATTTGTGCCGTCTTTAGTATAAGGTATTTCACAAGTAGTTCGTAAGTTTAGGGACTGATGACCCCGTAGTTAAGTCCCATAAGCTTAACAAACATTTGAACATTTTTTTAAAACGTCACTATGTAGATGTCTGGGATAAGGAGGCTGTAATCGAGTTAGTAACCATGCATACAGTTGAAATCCGTAGAAGAAGACCGATGTCCACAGTGTATTGCATTCAACTTGCATGATACCTGATTTTGTGAAAGACAATTCGCAATCACTATAGGCCAATTCTTCCTAGGTCGATCTTCGCAACGTGCTCGAAATGCGGTCGCTGTCTTCTACGAGGCGTACTGTAGCTGCTAACGCAAACCATCGCACACAACAACAATTCTAGTACGTCCACACGGCCGTCGGTCCTCCTCTCCCCCTTGTTCAAAAAATGTTCAAATGTCTGTAAATCTAACGGACCAAACTGCGTGGTCATCAGTCCGTAGCTTACAAACTACTTAAACCTAGGTAAAGTAACCTAAAGACAACACACACACCCATGCCCCAGGGAGGACTCGAACCTCCACGGCCAGCAATCGCGCGCTCCGCAGCGAGACGCTTTAGACCGCTCGGCTACTCCACCGCGGCTCTCCCCCTTGCCCCCCTCCCCTAATTGCTCTGCGTTTACAAGTGGCGATATTGGCGACTATGATGTCGCTGAAATGATAATCATGCGTAAAAAATTGGCAAATCTCGTCGCTTCAGACGCATGGTGTAATTTTCATCTGCTTTCGATGGCTCCTTCGGGGTACTGAATTTTGGGTGACCAGAAGTGTAAACAGTGTAAGACGAGAGAGGAAATGCTGTGAGGGGCGATACTGCAGGTGAATGTTAAGAAAAAAACTTGTGAACGAATAAATGTCCTATTCTAAACCGTAAACAAACGAAAACAACTAGGAACTGGAAAGATGAGGTGAAAGTAAATTAAGGAAATCGCATTGGTGTATTTTACGGCCCACTTTAGGTTTTTCTGTAGTTTCATGATTATTTTCAAACATTTCCGACCAAACTAGAAAAATATAAATAATAAAAAAAATTATAGACGATACTATTACGACTCTACTATTTGAGAGTAGTTTTATCTGAAGGAAGTCCCATCCGAGGATGACATTGTGAGTACATTCTGTTAACACGACAAATTCAAACGGCTGCGTCCTGTTGTTGATGGTTATTCTTGCGACACAAGTTCCTGCTGGATGGACGTACTTTCCATTCGCGACCTTCAGCACAGTTGCCCCCGTATCACAGAACATTGTCTTCTTTAGTGTGCGGCGGTAATTATCCGATAATACAGAAAAAGAGGCTCCTGAATCAACAAGTGCCCGGACGGGTTGGCCGTCGATTATGACGTCGATGAGACTTCCCGACATCTTAGCGACTGTCGTCCATGGAGGATTTTCATCTGCGGCGGCCTCACCTCCGTAGATGGTCGCCTCGCTTAGTTTTCCTGGGCGCGGCGGCTAGGGGAGCGGCTGGTACCTCTGTACGGCGACGGTGAACGGCTGTGGCGCGTCGGGGAGCGACCTCGTCTAGGGTACGGCGATGGGCTTCTTACCATAGGTCGACTGAACTCATCAGCAGGTGACTGCCTGGGATAGAACTGCTCTGATGGCTGACGCCTTGCGGCAAAATAATCGTCGAATACTCGCCTTCTCTCTTTACAGTAGCGTACGACATGTCCAGGGCGCCCTCCCTCGTGACTTACAGGGCTCACATCCATGGCCATAATCTGATGATCGCTCGGTCTAATAGTTCCGGCTGCCATGCACTGTTGTAATTCTTTCTCACGATTTGTCGTATGAGAGAAGCGAAGACAAGCTGGTCTTCCACAACGGCCATAGGGACTACATTTGGAGTCTGTCATATTCTTGCGTCCAACCCTCCTTTGTTGCATCTCTTCGCTGGCACCACTTGATGAACTCTTCTGTCGTAGCGACGTCTTTTATCAGAAGAGCTTGGTACATATCTTCTGCAATTCCCTTCATCAGGGCGTGATTTTGTCCGCCTCAGTCATGTTCTGATTGACTATGTTACACAGTGCCAAAACATTCTGTATGTACGATTGTGTCGGCTCACCATGTCGTTGGGCCCGGTTTTTCAGTTGTTCATCCGCCGAGCGGATTTGTCGCTGGCGGTCTCCAAACGTCTTCTTAAGTTCCTCCTGGAACGTCTCCCAGTCATTCAACTTGTCTTCGTAGTTTTCGAACCATTGTTGGGCTGTTCCGTCCAGGTAGAAATAAACGTTGGCCAAGCGCATCATATGATCCCACCTGTTGTACTTGGCGACTCGGTCGAACCCTTTTAGCCATTTGTTGGGGTCCTGTCCAGCATCTCCAGAGAACACCGACGGGTGTCTGACGTGCAGCTGGCGTATTACTGGTTTCGTCTCCATCGTTCTTCTGATAATACGGACTTTTGGAAGGATGTACTCAGGGTATCCCTTGTATTCCGGTTCCAGTCCGTGTAAGCGACGACTTTTACGTTGACTAATCGGAGCCACGGTGATGCAGCTGTTGCACAGTGTACCCGGCGCCTCCACGAAACAATGTCGCGTTGAAATGGAAACAGGCTTGACTTAAGGCAACTAAACACAGCACTTATACTGAAGCACGTTTATTACGAACTCAACATACACGCAGCACTGACTGCCTCTCAGGCAGAGTGCTCTGCTAGGTACACACAGACAGAATTTACCAGAAATTAGAAGAAGAGTTAACATAAGAAACAAGTAGAATTTACAAGTGAACATAAGAAAGATGTAGAACCTTCTGGAATTGTTAATTACAAAGAAACAAATTTTTGCCGGTGGGCGGGATTGAACCGGCGACCTTCTGCACCGCAGTCCGTGACGCAATCCCCTGCGCTACGCTGGCAGTCGGTGGTCGGGGGTCTCTCGCGGCAATATCTACACAGTTAACACGTAATATTCTCTCTTCACGGTATTTTAACAAACACACAATTTATTTGATATTTGGTTTAGCTTTGACACACATGCTCTTGTCCTTTTTTTTTTTTTTTTTTTTTTTTTTTTTTTTTTTTTTTTTTTTTTTTTTAACTTTTACCTCTTTAAGTAAATTACGAGGCGCGTTTTTCAGCAAGTTCCGTTTGAACAGAAGTACACGACGAAAGATTATTTCAAAAAAGTAAATTTATTTTCAGTAAGTACATATTTTATTTTTCGACATTGTTGTCAAGTTTCTTCAAACACTTATTATGCCTCTCAACCAATTTTAAAATACCCTCTTCATACAATCTTGCCGCCTGTTCCGATAACCAACAGTTCACTACCGTTTTGTAAAGCACTGATCTCGACACGTCAGGAAATCTGTTTCAGAGCTGTTATTGTGAAGCTCATGTTCTCACAAATCCTCGCTTCAGCTGAAACCTCCAAATCGTATGTAATCGAAGATGGGCGACCGGAGCTGTCCTCATATGGACTTTGTCACAGTCATCTTTGAATTCTCATACCCACTTATGCACTTTGCCTTTACTCATAACAGTGTCACCGTACACTTCGGAAATCTGTCGATGAATTTCTGCACCAGACAGGTTCCTTCGTGACAAAAACTATATCACCAAGCGAACCTCACACGTGGCGGGCGAGCTGATAGTCTTAAACATTTTGGTAGCACAGAACAGAAGCTTACAGGTTAGCTACAGAGCTGAAACTGAGCACAGTTGTTCCCGAGGCTTACCGGTACACGACGCACGCGTTCGTTACGGTATGTACGCGATGTACTAGTGTCTACAACAAAACGGAACTTACTTAAAAATCGCGCCTCCTATTTTAATATCTCTTGCGTATTATGATTTCCTTTTTCCGGAAATAATGCCACCTGTCTCGCCGTGGTAGTTTGCCCATTTTTACAAGTTTATTTTCTTTACCATTACTGGTTTATGTAAAATCAAATGTCAGTGTCAAATCGCTGTTATTTTTAGAAGTATCTCTGAAACAGGCCGAGTTATGGAAATGACGTAACTGAGCACAGTTGTTGAGACTTTTCTCTTTTATAAATGTGTTTATTCAGTTTTCGTCTCTGATGAAAGGTTAAGGTGTTGTTTTCAATTAAATTTCCTGTTGTTAAAAGGCCATCAGAAGCGGGCTATTCTTAGTTAAAATAACCAATTATTTTGTCAGAAATATTTGAAAAAGAGAGGTTCTCCTAGCTGGTGGCCAATAACTACGTCTGTAAAAGTTGGTGGCGATCGGTTTAACGGTGGGACCTACAAAGTGGGAACACGTTGCAGACAGACGGAGAGTGTGAAATCGCCGTTATTTTTACAAATATATCGGAAACGATGCGAGATATGAAACAAACATATAAGAGCAATGATGTAGAAAATTTTCTTCTGTAAAAATTCTTTTATGTAATTTTCGTCTCCAAAGAACGGTTAAGCTGTTATTTTTATTTAAATTTCGAGTTGTAAAAAGGCTATCGCAAAGTCCCACTTTTAGTAGTTCTACCGTAACCTAAAGTTGGGAAATACTGTTATGTTATGGTTTGTGTCATTGTCTACGTTTCCTCACAGTAGAGGTTGAAACACTCCTCCGTCAAGATCATTGCTTTAAGTTGCTGTTGTAAACAGGTGCTGACTCAGAGCTCATTAACGAATTACGGAGCTCCGATCGGCAAAAAATGTTCAGATGTTCGTAAACCTATTAGACAACACTGCTGTGGTCATCAGTCCTAAACTTACCAGCTACTTAAATTTATTTACAGTAAGGACAACACACAAAGCCATTACCGAGCGAGGACTCGAACCTCCGGCGGGAACGGCCGTCCAGTCCGCAGCATGGCGCCTTAAACCAACACAACTTTACAACTACAAGAGCAGCTAGATGCACGAAAGGTGACGGTAGACTGTTTGAACATGTTCTGTGAGGACAATTATACATTAACCAAATCATAATACAACAGTATCTTATTTTACGGTGACCTGCACTTCCTTGTTGTTTTCATTTGTTTAGCCGGAAACGGTCAAGAAAGGGGCATATGTATATTAAAAGTTCTTTTTTCAGAATCACCAGTAGTATCGCCCCCCAAAGCATCTCCCTTTTTTTCTGACTCAGCCTGGATAATTGAACAACATACTCGAAGAGTCCACTATCATAGCGGTCAAACGACGGAAACAGAGGTAAGGTCGTGATTCAGTCAACTAAGTCAAACATTCTACAGTGGCGGTATCAACAAAATGGTGTCCCGCTTAGAGAAATATTTTTATCGCCATGTTGGCTATTCTGCGAAATAAATAGTTATAAGTGAAGGATAAATATGCAGAATTTAATAATGTACTGTACTTTTAAAATGTTTAAATAATTTTCATGTAATTAGTCGAAATCATTAGTTTACATTAGAGCTTCACATATGATCTTTCTTAGCTGCTTTGCCCAGTATTATAATGAAACACGTAGTATATTGTAACACATGAAGAGGTCACTCCAACTAGCCAGTTTCCTGTGTACATGGGCAGATGACGTGGGACCGAGCGACCAGTGTTGCGTGTCGTCGCCTAGCAACCGTCACGTTGGCCTGGAGGTGTAATAAGCACGCACGGCACCACGTCCTGCTCTCGCCGCGGACACTGCGGATTACGAAGTCCTCTCCAACGCCGACACGCGCACTGAAATCTGCAGCTGCTGTGTCTACTGTACGGACATAGCACGTATGTGTACACACCACGTTCATCACGGCCAAAATGACTTTTCCACACATCCAGTCTGCTTTGATCCGAGTCACAGGCCACGTGGGCACTGTGACATCACACAGTGGTACGTATTCAAAACAATTCGTATCTAACAAATGAGCCACTAAGCCTTATTATTACATTGAGGATACTACATTGATATCAACATTTTATGAGAAAAAACTCATTTTAATGCTATCTTAGACCTTAATAAAGAAGAAAATAGCAAATAGAATCCATAATGCTGATACATTTGTATAGTTGTTCATTAATTTGAGAAATTTTTGGCTGAAATACAGCAACGGTGTACTATGATTTGCCACTGCACGTAACTGCTCGCAGTTTGCTTCTTTTCTTGGTTTTTGTTTCTCGTAGCCAATCGGATCATAATTTGTGCTAGGTAATGATAACTGCCTATTCTAAAGATTTGCTTCTGCAGAAGATACTATTTCTTGGAGTGTATGTCTTTCGGTGATCTTATAGGATTTCTTAGCACATCGCTTCGCATTCCAATGCAGAATTGGTTTAGTTTGCCTCGAGATATAATGAGACGGCCGCAGTGGCCGAGCTGTCTGCACGGCCAATGCGGTCGGGGGTTCGAATCCTCCCTCGAGCATGGATACTTGTGGCGTCTTTAGTATTAGCTAGTTAATAAGTAGTTTGTAAGTTTAGGGACTGATGACCCCGTAGTTAAGTCCCATAAGCTCTACAAACATTTGAATATTTTGAATTTTAACATATAATGAGAATCACCTTATGATTGTAATGTTACTTCCGTTTTGGTTTGATGTCGTAAAGATTTGGATTAAATACGGCTTATGAAATTTAATGAACTTTGGAATAGGAATTGATTGTTTAAAACAGCACAAGTCTGACCACAGCATGAATAATAACGGCATTTAAAAATAGTGGTAGTCTTTGTTAATGCTAAGAAACACCCGAAAGCACCATTACAAAAGAAAGTATACGCAAAGATCCTTTACCTGCCTCATACGTCTAGATAAGCTGCAGATATTGTTTTGTACAGGGACTTTCTGCCATAAATCGATTACTCGATTTTTTAGGCTTTGCGGCAGATAGAAACACCAATTACAGGTTCCGAAAATCAAATCAGTATCCAATATAGAGCCAGAAAGAAGTCACGGCAGTCATACAGGGTCCAACACCAGCCATATGGGCTGTACAATCATTATTTCTGAAGATGACCTGATTTAGGTTGAAACTGGTAAAATAGAACATTTTTACCTCTGCGATGAAGACTGTTCTTATAATACAAAAATCAGTATAAATTAAATGTTGGAAGATGTCGAGTTTGAACTAAACTTATGCAATCGCGAAGCGAATCATAATAATGACTATGCATCTTTTTACGATTGAACGCAGCTTGCTGAAAACAATGAGCAAAAATTAATGGGATTAGTAAAAGGGCATTTTGAATTAAAAATATATTGAAGTGAGAACAGATACGCAAGCGACAAGCGTCGCAGATGTAATTTTAGTAAAAATATTTAATGTAATGCTACATAATTACGAAACGATGGTTATCTACTAAATTTTCTCGTTCAATTATGCTCTACTTCCGAGAAGATATCAGTAATGGATGGTCTGCAATGTTTATGGAAACGCTTTTATAATATTTGTGAAATTAGTATTCCACAAACTGTAGGTTCAGGATAAGCAGACTCACTATGTGAAATACTTTTTTTAATCATTTATGGGTTAATATGTATGTTAACTGGCTTTGATGAACAGCTCAGTTTATCAGATAACACTGTTGTCGATTGGTGGAGTTTTGTCGTAATGTTTGAGTCGCTGGCTGCGTAATGAAAAGAGATGCACTGCGGATGTTTCGGCCCTATTGCGAGGATTAATGAAATTATTTCAGATAAGTGAGACTCTGGAAAAGTTATAAACATTAGCGATTGGCACGTTGGAGATAAGAAAAAAATTGTCGAGAAAAGAACAAGCTAGTATCCCATGTGACTGCCTATTTGATGTATGTTCCGTGTATTTAACTTTAAAACTCGAAAGATAGGTGCACATACGAGGCACAAAGCTAAGAGACTGAATAATTTATGATGTATGTTCCGTGTATTGAACTTTAAAACTCGAAAGATAGGTGCACATACGAGGCACAAAGCTAAGAGACTGAATAATTTATGAGGTTTATGGAAGTTGTTTAGAAAATTTACAGCGCGGAAGACTGAATTTTTAAAGAAGATTTGTTGTCAATTTTGAGGACGTGATTAGGTAAGAAGTTATGATTACATGGCTGCGAATTACTTTGGTGGTTTTCCTGGTAATTTTTTCCGAGTAAATTTTTAGGCACGAAATGAGTAGGGTTTAAATTATGATTCTCAGAAAACACTGCTGTCATTGCAATTTAATTTTACCGCAGATCAGAACAGTCATCCTTTCATTACCGCTATCCATAAAAATGGTTGTAAAGCTAAAACTAACTTATGCTAAGGTCAACACACATATCCATGCCGAGAGAGTACTCGAAACTCCGACGGGAAGAAGCCGTGCACTCCGCAGCAGTTCATCTTAGAGCGCACGGCCATTCCCACGCGACTACCGCGATTCATTGTGCCTTTACGAACAGCACGATACTGGCTGTATTTGTTCTTCTCTTAAATATTTCGGTACATCAGTTACATTCACATAAATAGTATACGGCATAACTAATAAGCACTATTATTAGTTACTGACGTCTAACGCAAGATTTGTCGATTGAATTTCCATTACCGAACGTTTAGTTACATGTACAACATGCAAATAAAGATCTAATTACACCATAATTCCTCTCTTGACATTTCCTATCAAAGCATGTCGGGCGTATGCTCCGTGGCAGGCGGCAGGACGGAGAAGGAAAACCAGCTGGTGGTGGGGTTTCCTCACACACTTCACATACACTCCACTGTTAGCGATACTAAAAAAAATCAAATCTAAGGTAGTGTTTTCCCTTACAACTAAAAGTATTTTGGCGAACGCCCAGCCCCTCCTCGAACAATAACACAACTATCTATCCAGTTTTGAAGGCAACGAATTAGATTTTCCTCTGTTGATACAACTTTCTTGTAAAAAACGAAATAAAAGTACAGTATTGTACATCGTAGGATAAATTTTTAGTCCATTTCTCTGAATGGAACATACCCCACTTTACATTAATTGTGACAGAAAAATGTATGTTGTATTACGAAGTTTCCCAAGCGAATTATGCTCGTTCAACAAGTTCTCACTGTAAACTTCTAAACTTGTGTGTTTCTTAGAATGACTTTTGTATCTCGTAAATTTAGCTGTCGTCGGGTATCTGGAAACGGTTTACAAGCCTTCCATTTATTCATCGTTCACGTGGCGTATTTATTATAAAACAATCTTTGTTCTATTCAAATAAGAATTTATTATCAACAATCAAATATATTATTTCTTATCGGTGTTTTTGTGGATACGCCATATCTCCCGTATTACTTATCGAAAATTAAAGATTGAGGTATCATTTCCAAGGTTTCGTTCTCCTAATGACGAAAAGTACACAGATAGTTTAAAATTATTGTTTTCACACAAAAAATTATTTTGCAAATATTTGTACTGTTCATACAATCTAAGTTGATACCCGGTGAACGACCGGAAATGGGACGTGTATTTACGATTCCTCCCATCAGCCACCACGCCGAGTATCAACTCAGTTTGCGCAACCAATATGTAAGCAATGTTTAACTAACCTTGCAGTTGTTTACATTCTTTACACAAGCCAAAGGCCTTCTTTGATTCAACCGCAGTTTATCACACGATTTCGGTTATACATGTCGATGTAACGACGAAAAATACACAAATAATTTAATTTAGCACCACAGCTCTTGGAGTTGTTTAGATTCTTTACACAAGCGTAGTTTATCACGACATTTCCGTTTCAAACGTCGATGCAGAGCAGCTGTTGGAATTATTCTCTTTGTTCCAGCAAGCGTTGGATAATGCGCAAATGAACTAAATTACCTCCGCATTAATCATCGCAGGTAAGTACTGCTTATTACGGTATGACAACTTATAATATTTATTTAACTTTTAATTCCCCGCTACTTTATAGTGCGTGAAATATTAATATTATTATCTTTTATACGTATGTACCTGCACCTGTTTGTTCTCCGTTACTATCTCATCTATCTGATCAGGATAGAATGCTAATTATTCGCACGGGTCAACTAATTTTAATATAAAATGCATTTCACTTTTCTTAGGCATATGTTTTTGCATTACAGAACCCCTGGTCTGGTTGTTTCTATGCTGCAACTACTGTATTCTCCTGTACGGTGAACCCCTCCCCCCCCCCCCCTCCCCAAACAAGACTTTGCGATCCCTCTAGGGTCGCGACTTACAGGTTGAAAAACACTGCTCTGAGTGAATGAACTGCTGTGGTTATTAGTTCCTAGACTTACATACTACATAAAGTAACCTAAGGACAACACACATACCCATGGCTGAGGGAATAGTCGAGCATCCGACGGAGAGCAACCGCACGCTCCGCATCAACGCACCTTAGAGCGGTCGGCCACTCCAAAGAGGCGTATAGGTGCCAGCTGTCGCCTGCGCGTCGTTATTAACGGTTGAACTACAGACGCGGAGGTCACACAAACATGACTCGGCCATGAATGTCGAAACATGTTACTTAGAGATATGTGTGTTACTTTACGGAGAGATGTTCTCAAAAAATTCCAATCAACATATTTCTCCTCTGAATGCCGAGTGATTTACTTCATTATGATAAAACAGGAGAAATTTGAGTTCATCCGAAAAAGCTTTACTTGTTCATATATTTCAAGTGCTGTTCTACAGTGGAATAGTATAGAAATATCGTTACCATTGTTTAGCATACAACACACAACTAAAAAGAAATTGTTTTATAACTTTGAATTTTTAGAGGTAAGAAGAAATAATTGGAGTTACTGTTCTAGAAGGTGAATACTTTTAAGACATGTGCTAATATAATAATGCATATAATATAATAAAGCATATAATAAATAAATAAATAATATAATAAAGCATATTATAGAGCGACAAGGTATGCCGATATTATTATAGAATATGGATTTTACGACTAAATATACTTCTTCTTCTTTTTCTTCAGTGTTTGTCCCGCGCGCCTGTGGGATCTGCTATATGGGCCCGTAGTCCTCATTTTGCTCTGTCTCGAGCTGCATCTGAACGGATGTTCACGCTCTTTGGGTCTTTTGCCGATGACTTCAAATGTGTAACTCATCTTGGCAATAGTGTCATCACCCACCGGTTGAACATGCCAAAACCATCGAAGACGGCTCCCGAGCTACTTGTCTTGGATCAGAGCAACACCAAACTGTTTCCTGATGCTGTCGTTGGAAACGAGATCTAATCTGATGAGGCCTGCTGTCCACCTTAGCACCTTCGTTTCCATTACACTTAGACGGCCTTATGTCTCAACTGTACTCGGCCAGCAGTGACAACCATACAAATGGATTGGTCGGATGAGAGTACTATAGATTATTTATTTTAAACTATCTTTCATCCTGCGGTTAACCATTCACCTGCCTTCCATGACGGGAAGATCACCTGGTCCGGTGGCTTTCCCAAGCTTTATTTTTCACAAAGCAGTCTTGACATCTTCATCTGAATACCCTAATTTAATCATACGCTTGTTGAGTGGATTCGTATGATTCGATGCACTCAACCACAACATAGAAGCTTCATTCTAGTAATGTACAGATAAATTTACCTTTATTATTTCCCTATCGTCGATTGCTTTCAAATGTTGACGCAACATTGCAATTGTCTTCAAATAAAGGAATGAAGATGAGGGTTTAACATCCGGTCAAGGGCTGGGTCATAAAAGACGGAACACAAGCTCGGTATGTTTTGTTAAAGATTGAGAAGGAAATCAGCCGTGCCCTTTCAGGGGAACCTTTCTGGCATTTCTCCGGAGTGATTTAGGGAAATAACGGAAAAGTTAAATGTGGATTGCCAACCTCACTCATGCGAGTTCACTGTGCTAATCACTGCACCACATCATCCGATTATTTATTTATTTATCATACGCCCTCTGTAGTGATGAGAGTGGTGGGGGTGGAAAAGATATTTAGCGCAGTACGAGCGAATATACAAAATTTATTATTTCAATATAAGAGAATTAGGTCAATCTGCGGCTTGCATGAAACTTCGCACATAATTTCAAACCTTTTCCACGCTGTTACTTGCTGGAAAATCCTCACAAAAATTTATTGCGTATTAAATACCCCTATCCTCTCATTAAAACTCCAAATCAGACATAAAATTTTGATTTATTATTCTTTTCCTACTAACTGTATTCGTGACACGTTTTGCATACCATATTCTAATATACCACCGAATGTACCCGCAAGATTACATCATTTCATGGCTCGTCGTTAAGGAGATATGACGTCATAAACGGTCGTTCCCGCCGGTGGTACCGGTGTTTCCTCGGGCATGAATGTAAGTGTTGTCCTTAGTGTAAGTTAGTTCAAGTAGTTATTAAATCTAGGGACTGATGGTCATACCAGTTTGGCCCAATAGGTTTATAAACATTTGAATATTTCTGACGTCACAAACACTGAGTTGTGTGGAAAACAGCCGCATCAATGCATACGTTTTATAACGCTTACTATTTGCAACATATCTCTCATGTGCCGCTGATCTGATTATGCTGGGTACCGTTCAGGAGGTATGGCGCCACAAACACCGATCTGCGTGAAAACGAAATTACAGATCAAAATCAGATATCAATGCACACTGCTGAATACAACATGCAGCCTACATTTTACATCGTCTGTGGAGTTATACTGTGTAAACCAGCAGAGCATCAGACATACAGTAAATGTGTACATCATATATGTCACATCGCATATGTTTATCTCCTCCTACTTCCTGGAAGGGACTTCCACCAAATTACGAAGTGGTAACTTGCTTGATGTGCAGAGGAATATGAAAAGAGGATGTTAACATAAAAAATAATGACATGAGGAGAAGGATCAGGAGGAGCTGATGAACATAGTCAAGGGAAGGAGGAGATGAACAAGAAGATAAAAAAGTAGGAGTAGGGCAGAGGTAGAGGAAGATCTGGACAATTAGAGGTGGAAATAGGACGTGGGCCAAGAGTGACAAAGAGAAGACGTACAAAGTCAGGGGATAGGGAAATGGAAGACATTAGGAAGAGAAGGAGAAGACAGAAAGAGGTAGGCGATGTGTAGAGGGAGGAGGAGGAGGAGGAGAGAATGAGGATGAGGATCAAGAGGAAGAGATATTAAGAAAGAGAAGGAAATGATCAGAACAAAAGATTGTATCTCTCGCATTCTCCAGAGTGAACCTATTGGGTCTGCAATCAATAATGAGTTTCAATCAGAATATAGTTTTCCTTTATTTCTCTTTATTACACCTAGCCTCAGAAACGCTACGTAAGTTATTGAAATCAATGATTTTTTCGGTAAGAGTATGTAGGCATGTATACTATTGCTTCCTTTCCCGTTCATTTCGTAAGAGATTAACCCACAACGGAGCGGAGCCTGGTTTCGTTAGCTTGCTGAATTTGTGTCTTCACAAATTCTACCTCCTGAATAGTACCTCGAAAGGTGTGAATTCTGTGCAGACACCTGAGCAATAATGTAGACGAACAGTGTGTTCATAGGCAACACCCAGGTTCTACTGACACCACAGTCGTAGTTATTGGTAGGAGCGAGGCAACTGTTAATTGCGTCATAAACTCGTCACACTGCCATTTGCACTCACATACATAGATATAATGGGGTCCTCGGAGTCCCATCAAGCTTAAACAGCAATTAATATTAAGGGCAACCGCATGCGACCCATTGCGGTGGAGCCCTGGGCAGTGATGCCAAGGTCAGCGCGCATGCCTTGTCAGTGGCCAGCGGTTTGGCGTCCCACTGGGACACTCAGGGCCGTGCCGGTCACGCAATCCTCGTGAGCCCCGGGGAAACACCAGCTCTGCCTCGTGACTGCTTCATAACATAGGCTAGACGCGTATACACTACTCTTTTACCGGTTGAATTATCGAGACTCAAGAGAGAATTACACGAGCAACTAGACTTGCCGGCACGGATTTCTGCCGCAGAAGATTTCATAGGGAATGCACGAAAAAATATTATTGTTGTTTTAGTGGTCGTTATTCCGTACACATTTAATACAGCTCTTCACACTGGCCAGCCGCGGTGGCCGAGGGGACTGAGGCGCTCCAGTCACGGTCTGCACGGTCACTACGGTCGGGGGTTCGAATCCCCACTCGGGCATGGATATCTGTGTCGTCCTTAGTGTGAGCTAGTTCATAAGTAGTTTGTAAGTTTAGGGACTTATGACCTCGAAGTTAAGTCCCATAAGCTATACACACATTTGAACATTTTTTTCTGCACACTGCCTTCGGTGAGCCGATTCCTCTCCGAATAACAACAGCAACGCCTCTCAGGGTGTCCCACTGAGATTTAACCTCCACCACTTCATTTTAATTCTGTGTTGATTATTCCTTGATGTTCCGAAATATGTCTTTTATCGATTCCTTATTTTAATCAAGTTATACAACAATTTTCACTTCAAGACTTTTCACTTCAGTACTTTCTCTTTAGTTACGTGACCTGCTCACTAATCTTCACCGTGTTGTTGTTCTGTTCTTCAGTCCGCAGACTGGCTTGATGCAGCTCTCCATGCTACCCTGTCCCGTGCAAACCTCTTCATCTGAGAATTCAAACGGCAACCTACATCCTTTTAAATCTGTCTACTGTATTCGTCCCTCGGTCTTCCTCTACGATTTTTACTACAAGCACTTTCTTCTAATGCTAAGATGATATCCTGATGTCTCAGAATGTGTCGCGCCAACCTATCCCTTCTCGTAGTTAGGATAAGACAGAAATTCCGTTTCTTTCCAATTCTGTTGAGCACCTCATCATTAGTTACGTGATGTACCCATCTAATCTTCATCATTCGTCTATAGCACCACATTTTGAAAGCTTCTATCTTCTTTTTGTCGTCCACGTTTCAAGACAAATGCTTTCAGAAAGGATTTCCTAACATTTAAACTAATATTGGATGTCAATACATTTCGCTTCTTCAGAAACGCTTTTCTTCTCATAGCCATTCTGCATTTTATATTTTCTTTATTTCGGCCATCAGATCTTTTGCTACCCAAATAACAAAACTCAACTATTACTTTTATCGTCTACTCACCTAATCTAATTCCTTTAGCATTGCCGGATTTTCTGACACTACGTTTCATAACCCTCGTTTTACTCTTGTTAATATTCATTTTATATCTTCCTTTGAAATATAAAAAAGGAAGATATAAAATGAATATTAACAAGAGTACATCTTCCTTTGATGGACGATAAACAGTGCGGACAGGAAGAGGATTGAGGCTTTGAAATATGGTGCTACAGAAGAATACTGAAGATTAGGTAGGTGGATCGCGTAACTAATGAGGAGGTACTGAACAGAATTGGGGAGAAAAGAAATTTCTGGCATACCTTGACTAAAGGAAGGGATAGATTGGTGGGACACAGTCTTAGACATCAAGGAATTGTGAATTTAGCATTAGAGGGAAGTGTGTGGGGTAAAAATCGCAGAGGAAGACCAAGAGATGGATACAGTAAGCAGATTCAGACAGATGTAGGTTGCCGTTCTTATGTGGAGATGAAGAGGCTTGCTCAGGATAGGGTATTGTGGAGAGCTGCATCAAACCAATCTCCGGACTGAAGACCACCACAACAACATCTTCCTTTGAACACCCTGTCCATTCCATTTAATTGTTCTTCCAGGCCCTTCGCTGTCTCTGACAGAACTACTATGTCATCATCAAACCGCAAGGATTTTATTCCATCTACATATTCCTTCCACCTTTCAGCATTCCCTTCTTTGCTAAGTATTGATTTTGTATATGAGTTCTTGATCATCATACCGCAGCTTTTTTGCCTCCAAATGTGACTTTTATTTTCCTGTATGTGGATCTATAATTCCCGTAGTTATACATTTTTCTATGGTCTTGCATTTATCTTCAAGCCACTCCTGCTTAGCCAGTCTACACTCCCTTTTGCCTGCTTCACTCGATGCATTTTTATATTTTCTCCTTTCGTCATTTCTGTTCAGTATCTCCAGTGTTATCCAGGTATTTCTATTAGGCATTGTCTTTCTGCATATACTCTACTGGCTATTAAAATTGCTACACCAAGAAGAAATGCAGATGATAAACGGATAGTCATTGGACAAATATATTATACTAGAAGCTTCGATGGCGTGTACAGATATAGATGCCAACACAACTTCAACACGAGACCACAGTTCATCGAGAGTAGTGTTGCCGTATTGTGACAAGCCAGTTGCTCGGCCACCATTAATCAAACGTTTTCAATTGGTGAGAGATCTGGAGAATGTGCTAGCCAGTGCAGCAGTCGAACATTTTCCGTAACCTGCGGTCCTGCATTATCCTGCTGTAATGTAGGGTTTCGCAGGGATCGAAAGAAGGGTAGAGCCACGTGTCGTAACACTTCTGAAATGTAACGGCCACTGTTCAAAGTGCAGTCGATGCGAACAAGAGGTGACCGGGAAGTGTAACCAATGCCACGCCATACCATCACGCCGGCTGATATGCCAGAATGGCGATGACGAATACACGCTTCCAATGTTCGTTCACCGCGATGTCGCGAAATACGGATCGACCATCATGATGCTGTAAACGGAAGCTTGATTCATCCCAAAAAATGACCTTTTGCCACTCGTGCACCCAGGTTCGTCGTTGCGTACACCATCGCAGGCGCTCGTCAAGGGTAATCGATCGCAGCCATGGTCTTCGAACTGATAGTCCATGCTGCTGCAAACGTCGTCAAACTGTTCGTGCAGATGGTTGTTGTCTTGCAAACGTCTCCATCTGTTGACTCAGGGATCGAGACGTGGCTGCACGATCCGTTACAGCCATGCGGATAAGATGCTTGTCATCTCGACTGCTAGAGATACGAGGCCATTGAGATCCAGCACAGCGTTCCGTATTGCCCTCCTGAAACCTCCGATTCCATATTCTGCTAACAGTCATTGGATCGCGACCAACGTGAGCAGCAATGTCGCGATACGATAAACCGCAATATCGATAGGCTACAATCCGACCTTTATCAAAGATGGAAATGTGATGATACGCATTTCTCCTTCTTACACGAGTGTTATCCAGGTATATCTATTAGGCATTGTCCTTCTGCATATACTCTACTGGCCATTAAAATAGCTAGACCAAGAAGAAATGCAGATGATAAACGGATTTCATTGGACAAATATATTATACTAGAACTGACAAGTGATTACATATTCACGCAATTTTGGTGCATAGATCCTGAAAAATCAGTATCCAGAACAACCAAATCTGGCCGTAATAACGGCCTTTTGATACGCCTGCGCATTGAGTCAAACAGAGCTTGGATAGCGTGTACAGGTACAGATGCCCATGCAGCTTCAACACTTTGCCACAGTTCATCAAGAATAGTGACGGGCGTATTGTGACGAGCCAGTTGCTCGGTCAACATTGACAAGACGTTTTCAATTGGTGAGATATATTGAGACTGTGCTGGCTAGTGCAGCAGTCGAATATTTTCCGTATCCAGAATCGCCCTCGAGGAGATCGTGAGTCATTGTATATCTGAAAGAAACTGGATATAAGATTGCATTTAAAATATTTTGTTAATAAAGTCAACAAAACTTAACCAGGCATGGGTCAGTCGACGTTTTACTTTACAAAATATTAGACTGTACCATCTTATCAGTCGGAGCACGTAAATCACGCACTCGGAAACTCTGACCGCTGAAGGTAATCAAACACGCGTTATTTCAGAAGAAAAATGTTGTACACTCTTCCCCATTCAGTATATCCCCACTTTAGAGTTCCACGGTCTAGTGCTTACTAGCCTAACCAAACCATCCGCAAAGTCATTTGTAGAGAGGCGAAAATGATGGCCGAACAGACAGACAGCAGAATGTGAGACAGTAAGATACAGTGCCAATGTGAAGGAAAGAAAATGGGATCCATACGGTGACAGAGAGACTCTGAAAATGTTAGGAAATAACGAGAGAGAGAAATGAAGAGTGTGACGGTGGGAGAAGACAGAAAAAAGTGCCAATGAAAGACGAAGGAGACACTGGCGGATGCGCATGTGAAAACAGCGGCAGTGAAGAGGGGATGCAGTGTGTGCAAACTTCACTACAGTCATGTACTAGACAAATGCATTTAGTCTGGTTTTTGGAAAAGATCGCGATTATGTTCGCATGCGAAACTTTTTCATGAGGAAGAAGCAATGCGAACTGCCGGTTCCAGACATTTCAGTCAGTCTTTGAAACGGGACCATATTTCCCTGTTTCCTGCTTCGATAGGAGAGTTTTTCCAGCTCGTCCTGTATGACCAGATTTGGTATTAACAATGCGATACGTTTTTCTATTAATCAAATATCAGAATAAATAATATAATGGAGGAAATTTCTGAAAACCATAGATCGACCTTACACTACTGGCCATTAAAACTGCTACACCAAAAAGAAATGCAGATGATAAACGGGTTATCATTGGTCAAATATATTATACTAAAACTAACATGTGATTATATTTTGACGCAATTTGGATGCATAGATCCTGAAAAATCAGTAGCCAGAACAACCACATCTGGCCGTAATAACGGCCTTGATACGCATGCGCATTTAATCAGAGCTTGGATAGCGTGTACAGGTACAGATGCCCATGTAGCTTAAACACGTTGACACAGTTCATCAAGAGTAGAGACGGGCGTATTGTGACGAGCCAGTTGCTTGCCCACCATTGACCAGACGTTTTCAGTTTGAGAGAGATCTGGAGACTGTGCTGCCCAGTGCAGCAATCGAACATTGTCCGTATCTAGAAACGCCTGAACAGGACCTATAAAATGCGGTCGTGCATTATCCTGCTGAAATGTAGGGTTTCGCAGGGATCGAATGAAGATTAGAGCCACGGGTCGTAACACATCTGAAATGTAACGGCCACTGTTCAAAGTGCCGTCGATGCGAACAAGACGTGACCGAGACGTGTAACTAATGGCACCCCATACCATCACGCCCGGTGAGACGCCACTATGGTGATGACGAATACACGCTTCCAATGTGCGTTCACCGCGTGTCGCCAAACACGGTTGCGACCATCAACATGTTGTAAACAGAACACGGATTCATGCAACCAGGTTTGTCGTTCCTTACACCATCGCAGGCGCTCCTGTCAGTGAAGCAGCGTCAAGAGTAACCTTGGTCTTCGAGCTGAAAGTCCATGCTGCTCCAAAAGTCGTCGAACTGTTAGTGCAGATGGTTGTTGTCATGCAAACGTCCCTATCTGTTGACCCAGGCATCGAGACGTGGCTGTACGATCCGTTACAGCCATGCCGATAAGATGCCTGTTCTCGACTGCTAGTGATACGGGACCGTTGGGATCCAGCACGGCGTTCCGTATTGCCCTCCTGAACTCACAGATTCCATATTCTGCTAACAGTCATTGGACCGCGACCAACGCCAGCAGTAATGTCGCGATTCGATAAACCGCAATCGCCATAGGCTACAATCCAACCTTTATCAAAGTCGGAAAGGTGATGGTACGCATTTCTCTTCCTTACACGAGGCATCACAACAACGTTTCACCAGACAATGGCGGTCAACTGCTGTTTGTGTATGAGAAATCGGTTAGAAACTTTCCTCAGGTCAGCACGTTTGCCACCGGCGCCAATCACGTGTGAATGATCTGAAAAGCTAATCATTTGCTTATCACAGCATCTTCTTCTTGTCGGTTAAATTTCGCTTCTGTAGTACATCATCTTCGTGGTGTAGCAATTTTATTGGCCAGGAGCGCATATTTGAAGTTTTTTTACATCTGTTGAAACGATAATCGCTTAGAAATATTAAAATCAGTTTTTTTGCCAAGTGGTTGGTCACATTATGGGCACGTTTGATTTTGCCCTACAATACAAACTATTGGAAGGCGATTAAAATGGCTCTATTTGAGTTGGTTAACTTGTCAGTCTGCTTTCTTTCTTTTTAAGGTAACAGAGTTCTGGTACATATATTTTCTTCGTTTCACATTCTTTACAACTTCTCTGCTTACTTAACATTGTTGCCTAATAACCCAAGTTGTGATTAACATACATCCACCTCCTCTCTCCTCCCTGATCAAGTCAAGGTTTTCCGAAAACTAGGTTTTCTATTTAAGGCGCTGCAGAAGTTCGTAGTGATAATCAGGTTCCATGGGTTTATTTATCGACTGACCCTTTTTAATAGCAGTTCGATGTTGCTATTTGAGTTTACATAGTGTCATTTTGGCATTTAGAAGTAATGACTGGAGCTTTGGTTGCTAGAAAATGGGGTGCCAAGTGGAGAAATCAGAGCATAATAGAGGGGTGACAGCTAAAAACCTTTGCTTTATCTATGGGAATAATGATATTGCACAGAGCATGACAACAGAGTGGATTGCTCGCTTTAAGGAGTATAGCTTTTACCTTGGTGATTCTCCCTATTTACGGTATGATAAAGATCTTTTAAAGATACTATTACGAGGTACGTCGACAAAGTAAGTTCTGTTTGTTTATATAAAACGTGTAAACATACTGACAAGATAATTTTTTGTACATAAATCTGCAACTTTTAAACTACTTTTCTACATACTTTCCGAAAGTTTGTAGGCACTTGTGATAGCGTGGCACAAGTTTTTCTATGCCTTCTCCATAGAAGGTTGCCGCCTGTGTATTCAACCATGTGATAACATTTTCTTTCAGTTCGTCATCATCGTTGAAGTGTTGACCAACAAGTACTAAATGTAAACTTACGGTTGTGCTTAATCTTCTCTTCAGTTGTGTGAACCAGTTCATCAGTAACCACAGACGGACATCCACTTCGTTCTTCATCGCGCACTTGATCACGTCCTTCATTGAACATCTTCTAACCATTGAATAACCCATAGAATTTTTTCCATAAAGCTAGATGAATTTCCTTTGGTTTAACTTTCTTCGATTTAGAAAACGAATGATAGATCTGATTTCACACGTGGTGGCATTTTCCATTACGGGTTGATATTATAAAGAAGCACTACAAAGCAAAGGTCGGCAGCAACTATCTTATAATGGCGTACATGTCTTCTCCCTGAGTCATTGTGAACGAAATAAATAATGAAGGAGAATCTGTTGTTCATGACTAAAACCTTTGTCAGTGTATCCACTTTGTTTATTAACATTGTGGAAAAATGAATAAAGTTTTTCACCAAAATTTTCGTATGACTTTCGGCTGTATTCAGCTAAAGTAAGTTCTGGCCAACTCCTCCATACCTTTTTTAAAAAATTTATTTCAAAGTAATACTTATTACTTTATCCAAACATACATCAAATCTCAGCAAACGTCGTAATGGTGCATGGCAGAGATTCCTTTGCGAGCATTGATATTATTTCTTTGGTTCCTTACATGTACGGGGTCTTGATTTAAAGAAATTTATGGTTACAGTGTGGCTGAAGCACATTGCTGTTAGTGCACAGTTCTCGGCAAAGCTCACCAAAAAAGAGAAAGCAAGCAACGTAATGAATTCAACCTCGCAACCTGGCAGATACCGCTTCACTGACGTCGGACAAGCTAAATAAACATTACCCACATTTAACGCAGAGTTTATTTAAATGCAAACTCTGACATGTAAAAAAGCTCGTGAATTTCACACTGCTGCTGAGTTTTAATCAACCTCACACACTGAAGCCTAACATTTCCTCTCTCCCACATCCTTCCAGACATTCATGCGAATGGAGTAAATCATTTTATTTTATGATAATATACATCATATAATAAGTGTACACATAACTTCATTATTATCCATAAGAGCTGTAGTAGAATCCTATCCAGACGCACGAGGCTGTATCTTCCTATTTTCTGTATACCCAGTCATTCTGATTTTCTTTCCTGTACTATCTTCTTTCTTCAATTGATTTTGTTCCTGTTTTCTTCATAATTTATTTCTCCATCTACAGTTGCCACCTGTCAATATTTTTTACACTTTTGTCGAATATCTACTACTACATAGGAAAAGTCTGTTCTTTTTTTATATTATTATTTTTTTTCCTGGATTTCAATCCTTATGATATCCTTGTACTAGTAAAGAACCGTGCTCATGATTTTATACTCTTCACTCAGGATGTTTCCCATGTCGGATTCCAAAGTGAACGTGATGGAAAATTGAACAACTGGGGCTTTTTCTTCACGGAATTTTGCTTGTTTCTCATTTCAGTTGTCAGATTATGGCTGATTCACATCTTATCGTTGCACTCAGTAACTTTTTTCTCTTTCCTCGTATAAGTAAATGCTGCCTTGGTAGCAATTTGCAGAACTGGAACAAAGAAAATCAGTCCCTGAACCAATTAATTTAGATTCCTACACAAATGATGTATAATACGAGCTAAATATGTCACACTGAAGAGGTAATTAATAGAGATCCAACACCATCAACAAGTTGCTTTTCCTCATTTTTTAAAATCTCTCATTATTATTATTATTATTATTATAGTGACTGTACTTAAAGAAGTAAGACTGCTTTTCGTAATTTGAGCGTCTGGGAAATAACTGCTGCCAAAATCCTGGTGCCTGCCTATGGCAACGCTCCATTTGTGCAACTCACTACTGTCTGTAATAATAAGTAATAAAAGGAAATGCAACGTTTTTCATCCACATCGACACCAAATGGCGACAAAACCACATTCAGGGCAGTGAATCAGTAAAATTTCTGGTGAACTAACTGACGTTTTTCTGTAGGCAAAGAAACGGCTATTGGCGATGTGGTGGAGCTCATTAGGACTCTTTGGAAACCCTGTGTGTTGAATCTGTAGGCTGATAAAAAGTGTTTACAGTGTTCATCCTAGGATGCACGCTCAACAGCTTCAGAAATTGGTAAAAAAGAACTTTTCTATGTGCACCAAATACTAACAAGGAGACCTCATGGTTATAGGAATTTAGAATTGTGGCCCACTTTAGGTTACGGTAGTAACACTAAAAGTGGGCCTTTGCGATCGTATTTTGACAGCTCGAAATTTAAATAAAAATAACGGCTTAACCATTCATCTGACTCGAAAATTGAATAACCGAAGAAAATTCTCTACAACTTTGTTCACTTATGTTTTTTTCATACCTTGTATCGTTTCAGAGATATTTGCAAAAATAACGGCGATTTTGGGATGTATGTCTGTCTGTATGTCTGTCCGTCTGTCTGTCTGTCCGTAACTTGTTCCCCGTTTTTAAGACGAACCGTTCAACCGATCAACACTAAATTTTACAGGCATAATTGTAGGTCGACAGAGACCGGAACCTCCCTTTTTCAAATTTTTCGGACAAAAAATACGGTAGTAATATAAAAAAAAGCAGTTTGTAATATAATTGTAATTGCAGACGAACCGTTCATCTGACACGAAAATTGAATAATCTAATTGGTAGAGGGAAAAAGTCTCTACAACTTCGCTCTATTATGTTTTTTTCATATCTTGCATCGTTGCAGAGATATTTGCAAAAGTAACGGCGATTTGTCGGTGTCTGTCTGGCTGTAACGTGTTCCCACTTTTTAGGTCGAACCGTTCAAGCGATCGGCACCAAATTTTACAGACATAATTGTTGGCTACGGGAGACCAGAACCTCGCTTTTTAAAATATTGCGGACAAGAAATACGTTAGTAATGCCAAAGAAAGTCATTTGTAATGTAAGTTTAATTGCATATAAACCGTTCATATGACGCTAAAATTGAATAAACGAATTTGTAGAGGAGAAGATTTCTACAGCTTTGTTCCCTTATGTTTTTTTCATATCTCGTATCGTTTCACAGATATTTGCAAAAATAACAGAGTTTTGACACCCTCCACTGAATTAACGGAAACCAGCCGTTCGCAGATGTCACGTGACATTCCTCGCCCAGAACTCTCTCTGGCATAAGCCATCTTGCGTTGCATATTTGATGATTTTCTTATTTTAACTTACACGTTGCCATTTCAAAGCAATAGCGCATTAAAGAATTAACAGAAACACGTCGTTCTTCGTACGATAAATGAAAATCTAGTGTCTACAAATGCCATATTAGCATCTGTTAACAACGGCCATGAATAGTATTAGATTAGAGAACTTAACTTCCAAGTGTTGGCCGTAGCGTAGTGTGTAATGCATTAGACTGTGAAGCTTAACGTCAGTGGTTCGAAATCGGCCACCAACAATTCTTTTTCCCTAAAAGGGTTTCAGACACTCTCATTAATTAATTTCTTGTTATTTACTTTATTATTTTGGTCCAAAATGTTTGCAAAAACTTATAAAACTACAAATCTAAAGTGGGCCGTAAAACACGTCAGTGCGATTTTTTTTTTTTTATATGTGTGATACATGAATTTCAGAACTCAATTAACAATCAGCCAAAGCCATTCGACGAAACTCTCAAAAATTCTCAAGAAAATCGACTTTTGAAGTTTTTCAAGTAAGAGTAAGTATCAATCATTGTAAATGAAATGCCGCATCTGTCGGTATAGCTTAGGTGGTAGCGTTGCGTCCTTACATATCTAGAGTTGGCGGTTCGAATCCTGGGGTGTCACATTCATTTACTATTTTCTTCTGTTTTGTTCGAATACTTACAAAGTTTTAATAGCTAATTGTAATTTTTTACGAAAAGTGCACGTATTTTTGTTTATTCGTAATATTCTGTGTTTTGTATAAGATTGTTAATAATGATGGTTTCAATCAAAATAACAAAGGATTACATTTTTACAGTATTGGCTTCACAATTAGTTGACGAAGGTAGTCTTTGGTTGTTCACTTAGTGAAGAGGTACGACACTGTTTTTGGAAAGTCATCTCCATATCTAATAATTTCATTCCAAGCAGCTAACCTACTCAACCACTGTGTTATATGACAAGGTTTTCAGCTGGTCTAGATACACACAAACAAAAACTGACACTACACGTAGAATTAGATATCCCAAAACGTTGTATATAAATGAATCGGAAGTGAGAGATAAATATCTGTCAAGGTGGGATTCGAACCACCGCCCAACGGTTGTGAGACCAGAATGCTACCACCTAAGCTACAACGACAGATGCTCCAACTCTTTCAATTAATGCTACTTACGCGCACTTTGCAAAATTTCGCAGTCAATTTTCTAGAGAATTTTTGAGAGTTGCGTCGAATGGCTTTGACCGCTTGTTATTTGAGTTCTGAACTTCACTTATCATAAATGAAAGCAACACGGAGACATTCGGCAAACTCTAGTCGAAGATGCTGCCAGGTGATGTGCTTTACCGCAGTACAGGCGTCGGTCGAACTCCCAAGAGCGTACGTTTCTTCCTTTTGTACTGGTCCCTGTTATGTAGGAAAAACAAGAAATTTCTACGCACATTGAGACTTACATGCTATCTTTTCATCCGTGAACTGGAGTAGGAAATGGTGTAAGTGACAGTGGTAAGCAAAGTATCCCCCGTCATATACCGTAATATGGCTTACGGATTATGGGTGTTGTTACATCACAAAGATAAATTTACTTAGTTTTTGTGTGGAGCGAAAACTGTACGTAAAGACAAATTTACAGATCAAAAATATCTTCGAAAAGTAAAGATTACAGCAAATTTTATATCCGGTTTTGTTATATTTTAGTTTATGAGGACACCGGCTGTGCCGCAGTCTATACACCGATTTCCCTAGATCACCAAAGTTAGACACTGTCGGACTTGGCTAGCAGTTGGATGGATAACCGTCTGGGTCTGCCGAGTGCTGTGGGGCTGTCAGTTTGATTCACCCCTTGTGAGGCCAATTGGGGAGCTACATGGTTGAGAAATGGCGGCTCTGGTCTGGGAAATCGACACATCGGCCGGGAGTGTGGGACATTAACCACATCCCCCCTCAATACCATATATTGTGAACCTTCTGGCAGAAGATGACATGGCCCCCAGTTGGTACCCGCAAAACAAAGAACTTTAATCTCACGTTCAAATAGGAGGATATTACATATCCAAATCACAGAAATTATTATGCCTATAAAAAAACTAAACTAAACTCCGTCCACATTGGCCTCAAAACGACCATTGGGTGGATGGATAACTGTCCGGGTCTGCTGAATGCTGTGGACATGTCAGGTTTATTCAGCCCTTGTGAGGCCAACTGAGGAGCTACATGGTTGAGAAATAATGACTATGGTCTGGAAAATCGACACATCAGCTGGTTGTGTGGAATGCTGATTACGTGCCCCCTCCATACCGTATCCTGTGATGCCTTCCGGCAGAGGATCAACATGTGATCCAGTTGGTATCCGCTACAAAATGATCTATATTTCCACGTTCAAATAGAAGGACACTACACATATAAATTATAGAAATCATAATGTCTGTATAAAACGTATCTAAAATCCATTTACACTGACTTCAAAACGCCCATGTTTAACCGTCCATGTCAGCCAAGCACTGTCGGAACGTCAGGTGGATTCAGCCCTTGTGAGGCAATTGAGGAGCTACATGGTTGAGTAGTGGGTCTGGTCTGAAAAACGGACACTTCGGCCCGGAGTGTGGGTCACTGACCACGTCCCTCCACCAGGATTCAAAACGCCCATTGTGTGCATGGATAACCGTCCAGACCTGCCGAGTGCTGTGGGCACGTCAGGTTGGTTCAGCACTTGTGAGGCCAATATGAGGAGCTACATGGATGAGAAACAGCGGCTGTGGTCTGGAAAATCTACACATTGGCTTGGAGTGTGGGGTGCTGAACACGTCCCCCTCCATACCTTGTCCTGTGACGCTTCAGGCGGAGGATATCACGCTGGCCGGTTGGTGCCCAAAACACAAATATCTATAATCTCACGTTAAAATAGGAGAATATTACATATCTAAATGATGGAAATCATAATGTCTATATAAAAACTAAACTAAACTCCGTCAACACAGGCCTCATAACGCCGATAGGGTGGATGGATAACTATCCGGGTCTTACGAGCACTATGGTCATGTCGGATTCATTCAGCCCATGTGAAGCCAATTGAGGACTAATATGATTGAGAGATAGCGGCTCTGGACTGGAAAATAGCACATCGGTCAGAAGTTGTTACCCACAACACAAAGGTCTATAATCTCACGTTCAAATAGGGGAATATTATATAAGTAAGTCGTATAAATCATAATGTCTATATAAAAAATAAATTATACTCAGTCCACACTGACCTCAAAACGCCCATCAGGTGGATGGATAACTGTCCTGGTCTGCCGAGCGCTGTGGGCAGGTCGGGTTGATCCCGCCCTGGTGAGGCCAGTTAAGGAGCTACATGGTTGAGAAATAGCGGCTTTGGCCTGGAAAATCGACACATCGGCCAGCAGTATGGACACTGACCACGTCCCCCTCATACCATGTCATGTGATGACGTCCAGTGGAGGATAAATGGCAGCTTGTTGTTAACCGCAATACAAGGATCTTTAATCTCAAGTTCAAATAGGGTGATATTACATATCTAATTCATAGAGATAATAATATCTATATGAAAACTAATCTCCATCCACTCATGCCTCAAAACGCTCACCAGGTGGATGGATAACCGTCTGGGTCTGCCAAGCTCTTTGGGCATGTCGAGTTGATTCAGTCTTTGTGAGGCCAGTTGAAGAGCAAAATGGTTGAGAAATAGCGGCTCTGGTCTGGAAAATCTACAAATCTGCCGGGAGTGTGGTATGTTGATCACATCCCCCTCCATACCCTAAAGTGTGACGCCTTCTGGCAGAGGATGACACAGTGGCTAGTTGGTACCACAGGAAAGTGTCGCAGGATACGGTATGGAGGTGGGTCGTGGTCAGCGTCCTACACTCCCAGACGATTTGTCGATTTCCTGATGAGAACCGCTATTTCTCAACAATGTTGCTCCTCATTTGATCTCACAAGGGCCGAATCAACCCCACATGCCCACAGCACTTGGCAGACCCAGACGGTTATTCATCAAACCGATGGGCGTTTTGAGGCCTACGTGGACAGAGTTTAGTTTAGTTTTTATATAGACATTATGATATCTATGATTTAGATATTTAATATCGTCCTACTCCAACGTGAGGTTGTAGATCTTTGTGTTGTGGGCAGCAACCGGCTGCTGTGCCATCCTCCGCAGGAAGTCGTCACAAGATGTGGTATGGAGTGGGGACGTGTTCAGTGTCACACACTCCCGGCCAATGTGTCGATTTCCAAGACCAGAGCCGTTGTTTCTCAACCATATTGCTTCTCAATTGACGTCACAAGTGCTGAATAAACCTGACATGCCCACAGCGCTCGGTAGACCCGGACAGTTATCCATCCATCTGATGGGCGTTTTGAGGTCAGTGTGGACTGAGTATAATTTATTATTTATATAGACATTATTATTTATACGACTTACTTATGTAATATCCTCCTATTTGTACGTGAAATTATAGATGTTTGTGTTGTGGGTAACAACCAGCCGCCATTCATCCTTCGCCAGAAGGCATCACAGGATTCAGTATGGAGGGAGACGTGGTCAGTATCCCACACTTCCTACCGATGTGTTATTTTCCAGTCCAGAGCCGCTATTTCTCATACATGTTGGTCCTCAATTGGCTTCACATGGGCTGAATGATTCCGACATTACCATAGTGCTCGTAAGACCCGGATAGTTATCAATCCACCACATCGACGTTTTGAGGTCTGTGTGGACGGAGTTTAGTTTAGTTTTTATACAGACATTATGATTTCTATGATTAAGATATGTAATATCCTCATATTTGATCGTGGCATTAGAGATCTTTGTGTTGCGGGTACCAACTGGGCACTGTGTCCTCCTCCGCCGGAAGCCGTCAAAGGATTCAGTATGGAGGGTAGACGTGGTCAGTGTCCCACACTCCCGGCCGATGTGTCGATTTTCCAGACCAGAGCTGCTATTTCTAAACCATGTAGCTGCTCAATTGGCCTCACAATGGCTGAATCAACCGAACGTGCCCACAGCACTCGGCAGACCTAGACAATTATCCATCCACCCGATGGGCTTTTTGAGGCCTGTGTGGATGGAGTTTAGTTTAGTTTTTATGTAGATATTATGATTTCTATGAATTACATATGTAATATCCTCCTATTTGAACGCGAGAGTATAGTTCTTTGTGTTGTCCAGTAAATGTGTCTTTATGAAAAAAATATTTATTGTCAGGTCAGTCTGTGCGGAAAGACCCTATTTCGAATCCCGGTACCTCCCTTGACTTCATTGGAGGTACGGAGTTTTCGTAGACCGATAATTCAGCCCTGATTAGGCAAGCTGAGGAGCTAGTTGCAAAAGAAGCAGTGGCATCATCAGGATTTATCTAATGGGAATAATGGCTGGACGTTTCAGACACATGTCCCATACACCGCATGTCCGCCGTAGGCCTTACGTCATAACTTGACAGCCGAAACAGGCCTCAGGCGAGGTCCACACATTGGAACCAACTTTGCGCCAACAGTGTTCGTCTAATGTATGGATCGCTGACGCCTGCTCGTCTCGAAACGGTTTGTTTCTTCGTCGCCGTTTGTATATTACAATATGTCTTTGTAAATATTATAACTGTATCAGGCACAGATCCATTTGTGAAAGCAACCTCAAAAATCGAACTTTCACTGCAAACCTTAGGCGCGATTAGTGAAATTAAAAGTTTTTCAGACGTTTCTTACACTCAGTTTCGGAATGCAATTTTTAAAATGAACAATAACTAACATTTCCTATCAACCTAATGCGTAGGTTTTTCCTGGCGTAATAACTGTTGGCGTTCTTCAAGGGTTTGCGGCCGCACTACGTCGTTCTGCTAAAACGATATTTCAGCGATCCACATTATTGTTATTATTATTATCGGATCATCTTATTAAAAAGGAGAAGGGATTTGCATTAAGTAAAACGTAGAATCCTATTTTATCAAATATTAAACAACAAGTGTCCAGTTTTCGAGCAGGTCTTTCTTAATTTTCGATTGATCGCTTTGGCCACTTTCTACCGCTGGTGGCGCTGCAACAGTCTTTGCTTCCCAGAGGTGCTTCCTTCCGTTTCACGCGCGCGCCCACTAGCCTGTTCCCGCGGTATTAAAGAGCCGCCGTATCCTATGTGTCCTCAGTTCGGCGTGATTGTACACCAGTCGCACCTGAAGATGGCGGACAGGTGGATCACTGAAATATCGTGTCAGCAGAACGTCGTGTTCCGGCCGCAAGCCTGTGAAGAACACCAAAATTTCCTGATAAGTTTCACATATTGCTTTGTAAGCTTCAAACACTACCAGTGATATCAATTATATGGTTATTTTGAAAAGTAAATGTAGGCTTCTAAAATTGTCTCCTGTAGCAAGAAATCGAAGCGTTAATAACAAACGAACTTTAGCAGTTATAGCATCCCTCCTAACCGCACCTTTCCTTTTTTATATTCAGTCATTTAAAGTAACAGATCAAAGTTTTAATAATGTGTATCGATTACTTGTAACGTATTTTAAAGCTGAGTGATTTAGTAATGTTCGTTAGGAAGTGATACAACACGTCCCATCATCTTTAACACATTTCCTTTTTCGGTTTGTAGTGACAAAATGTAATTATTCACACTCAAAAACGTTAATGCATCTGCCGCGATTTGTGCGTCAGCTATGTTTATGTTGGCTAACGACGTCTTGAACTGAATGTTAGCTCCATTGTGTCCGCGCTGTCGCAAATATATTGTCCAGAGTTGGCGCCAGCGTTGGTAGTAATGTGTCGACTCGCAGGAAGGCCTAAACTGCGAATATTTACACTCCTGATGTCTTTCATATTAGTAGTACATATCCTCCCACCTTTTTCCACATGAAAACCTCTTTTTTTCCAGGAACGCTGCTGATACCTTAGTCCGTCAAAACATGGAAAGGTAGTTAATTTAAAATCCAAGTAGCCTGTTTGTACCTATAGCATCATTTGTAATCTGCCAGAAGGCAGGTTTTTACACGGTACCTCTTCATGCCACCGTGGCTTCTGCTATCTTCTTTGGGATCGCTAAACTCGTCCTAATGACGGGGCCCCACCGTTCAGGTCATATCGAAGGAGGAGTCGGAAGAATAATGTCTCGTTAAACTATAAATAAGTAAAGCGATTGAAATGGCTCCGGTTGAAAGTAACATGTACGAGTCACTTGCTAGGGTAAAGTCCGGGACCGCAACGACAGCGACACCAGAGAAAGAGTCTTTCAAAACGCTGGAGCTGACCGAGTCTGCACATTTTCTGTTTGGTTGAGTAAACAGGCCTGATTCATAGTGAGTGCTGTTTTTAGGCTTTAAAACCTACTCGCTATGAGGTAAGTAGCGTAAAACTAACACATTAATTTCCCTAGACGTGCATGTGCTATGTCTCTCCGTGTAACAGAGTTTGTACCTACTGCACTCACAAACTGATGTATCCTACTTTCATTTTCGTCGCCAGAGACTGGATGAGAAGTGGAAACCTAAAGGGCAAGACATACCTACAAACTTTGAGAAAATTGTGAGGAATATGTTTTGTATAAAAATTCAGTACTCAAGATTCCACGAAGTTGCTCTCTGTGCTGCCCCAGCCATAACTATACATCGCAAACGAATAGTGTTGGTATATGGTAACTTTTATCAGTCTCCCACTGTGCGCTATTTTTCTAGTCTGCACTTTAACACATCTTTCACCTCTCAACGATGTGAGGAGTCGCCAGTAACGACACATGGATCCGATTCCACGTTAAGCTGTAGGTCCCCTTTCCCCGGTTGGATAACTGGGGTAAGCTAGGGACACGCAAGTCGCCAAAGTGGCGTCCAATTGAAAAACTTGCACCAGGCCATGAGCCACACGAAATTTATTTATTAGTGTGCACTATGGTGACTGAGCGTTTATAATGTGGTGGAAGACGTGAGGATTGAAAGACAAAGACGTAGAACTTTTTGTAAATTCAGTACTTTCGAGACTCGTATCTTCCATTCATTTATTGTTATCAACCACCATAAATAATGGGAAAACACCTCAATATATTTGTACCTATATATCACTTTACATCCACATACTACAGGTCAATGAGTACTATTTTAGCCAGTAAAAGGATTCGCTTTATACAAATTAAAATTCGAGATCAGTGAGATTTCTTAAATTGTCAACTTTTTGAAACTTCCTGGCAGATTAAAATTGTGTGCCGAAACCGGGACTCGAACTTGGGACCTTTGCCTTTCGCGGGCAGAACATCTTTCATCCAGGAGTGCTAGTCTTGCATGGTTCGCAGGAGAGCTTCTGTGAAGTTTGGAAAGTAGGAGGCGAGGTACTGGCGGAAGTAATGTTGTGGGGCGGCATCGTGAGTCGTGTCGGGATAGCACAGTCGGTAGTACGCTTGCCCGCGAAAGGCAAAGGTCCCAGGTTCGAGTCCCGATTCCGGCACACAATTTTAATCTGCCAGGAAGTTTCATATCAACGCACACTCCGCTGCAGAGTGAAAGTTTCATTCTCAACTTTTTAATAATAGTAATTTCCAAATCAAGCTTGTATTTGGGCGTAAACTGTTTTCTGCAATTTTTTCCTTATATTAAAAAAATCTAGAAAATACGCCCGCATAAGTAAGTACTTGTAAATTGCAAACTTCCTTCGAAGTTATATTGCAAGCGTTCCACAGTATCCCTCTTCTGATTTAAAATGAGATTAGACTTGAATCTTCAAAGAAGAATCGTATAATAGTTCCATAAGGAACTCTTCGTCAAACTCTGATGGTTTCGGATTTTTAAAGTTGTCCTCTGCAAACGTTACTTACCCGCAAAAATTCATGAGGAATTCTTGAACGATTTTTAGGTGATCCTCCAAGATATACAAACAGGTGAAAATATTAGCTCATAAAAAACAATATCGCGAATGTAATACGTCTTATGAATCACTTTTTCATCTTTCTTCAGCCCGTACGATATTTTGCTTTAAAATATCAAAACCGTCTCGCCACACACACTTTGGATACGCACTGCCATAGAGTCAAGTGCTGAAAGTTTCCATCTAAATTCTATAGTTAAAATTCATACGTGGATGCTTTTAAGAATTATTTATACCGATCGTTTACTCATTCTGTTATTACAAATTGCAGAGAAGTCACACGGATATCGTTACACACTTGGATTTCTGGAAAATTATCTTTGTCTCCAACAACATGATTGTGGTCTGTTTAATTAATAATCCTGTCTAGAAATATTTCTACAATTTTGGCAATATACTGTGGCCGAAGTACTGACGTAATTTCGAATAAACCAATGGAGAGCAGAAATATCTTAAGGACACGGATAAGCAAACTCAGTGTGTACATTTCCAGCTGTTCTTCAAATATGCATGTACGCATTTCTTTTTTGGTGTTTTTTCCTTAAAAAAAAAAAAAAAAAAAAAAAAAAAAAAAAAAAAAAAAAAAAAAAAAAAAAAGCTGTTGATTTGACTGTGAGTGCCTGCACATAAAGATTATCACAAAGCCAGCAGAGCTGTACGACGTTATCTCTGGGCAGCTGCTGCGACTACAGAGACTCGGCGGTTCGCTTACTGCAGCAACGATCCCTCTGATCCTCAGCTTAGTGCATCCAATTCCAGATTGGAAACAAATTTTTTGAGAGATAAAAACTTGTCTCGCCCACCTGCCGCTCAACACTGTTAGTCTCTGGAGCAGTCTCCTCTTTGAGATCCACTGTTTCTCTTATAAAGATTCACGCGCATTTAAAAACGACCAAACAAATCTCTGCTGTGATGTTCAACTCTTTATTCGGCTCGAAAGCGACCGGGCGTTTGTATTTTTAAGTAAAATCTACTGTGAAACAAATGCAGAAATTACTCTTTTTATTCAAGTCTTTTTAGCTACAAAACCTGTGTTAGCACGGATCATAATATTAATATGTGAACTCAGGGACTGAAGTACCGAGGCTTAATATTAATTTTATAAAGAGGCCAACTGAAACGCCTACCGAGTGTAACGATATATTTCTGTATTATTTCTTTACGTAACATAATAAGTTTATTTATTTTTTAAATTAACGTCTGGTGAGCGAAAACTATTTGTAATGATTTTAGTATCAGAAACTGAATTCTAATTTGATGCAAACTACATTTATTCAGTTTGTGTTGGCTATTTCCACTACAAGCTTGTTTCGGTTTTGTATTAGTAAGTGGACCCGTTGCTTAATTTCCTACGTCTATAAGTTACACTTGATAAAACTTTTGCAGTATAAAAGTATTTAAGTTTAATTCGATTGATGTTCATAAAGCATTTTCAGCTAGTGTCTGTTTCGTGACGAGATTTGAAAATCATGTTTCATCTCTTTATTGAAGATATTTGATAAATGATCTGACACTTCTTGCTCCTTTAATACTTTATATTCACTAAATTAATTATGTCTTTGTTGGTCAGAGGGTGTGGACGAATGCCATAGATAATACAAATTTATTGATTGTGTTTCTATGTTGTTTTCGTGTTTCATGAATTTTTATAATGTATTTCTCTTTCTTAACTTTGCAGAAAATTTATTAGTAGGGTTTTGTGGTATTTCAGTGGTATTGTTTTCTTGGGAAAAAATGTCATAGCTTCATTTATAAGTCAGTATGTTTTTAGGTACCCAGAGTATTTCCTTTTTCATTTCACTGTTATTGATTTTGTGTGAAACGTTTATTATTTATTTTGGTAAGCCCAACGTTTTCTAAATGGGTCTATTTGTTTTAGATTTGTCTATTTTTATTTCTATCTCTATAATTTTTCTATTTTAACTGTTAGCAAAAGACAACAGAATTAACTGAATCAACGGTTACTCTCGTTGTTCCTATTAGATATTTTATAGACATATTGTAAAACTTTGGCTCTATGTTACATTTAAGGCCTTTTTTCAGTGGTTGCGTTATTTGTGAATTCTGTTTGTCAGGTTTTTGACATGTGCATAGAATTGAAATGGAGACACAATTTCAACTGACTATTTTTGATTATGATATTAGGTTTGCAATAACTTTATAACATTCTTTTTATGTGTTGTGCGTATAAGGCGACTTGTATCCTAAATGCATCTGTCTGCAAACCTAGTTACACAATCTGATAATAATGATAGTGTAAAACTATTATTTAATTGTAAACGTGCCCATGCAGTTTCTCGTTGAGTGCGTTCATATGGTGGTGTGGTTGACGTATTGCGATGCGACAAGTACTGTACTTATTCGTTTTTTCAATGTTATTATCATTTTTTGTTTCTTTCTCTGGTTTCCTCCCTCCCCTAAAACCCATCCTGGTGTTCGCCAAACAAGCCTCTTCGGCTTGCTTTGGTAGCTGTGCTATTTGTTGTGAACCATGGCATCTTTCTCATATAAGACAAATAAAATTGTGGTGTCGCACAAGTATAAAGTGCGCGCCACGTACTTTCGCCGCGCGCCGCCATGCACGCACGGCGCGGCGTTCTTAGGACGTCAGCCACGAGCGCCCTCTGCTGCAACTCCGCTCGTGGCCACAACTGCTGCATCGTTCACTTGGAACTGAGATAGGAATCAGTTAACACTTGGGAATCAGCTAGGCACCAGTTAACACTTGGGAATCAGCTAGGCACCAGTTAAGACTTGGCTATGGGATAGGCACTAGGAATCATCAGTAGGCAGGCCTCTATCTAATCTATGTATCAGCATTCTGCAGTCAAAGACTATGTAAAAGTTAAGTAGTACTAAGTCTCTATGAAATTTATATCTCGTTCTAACTTACTCTAGTGTTTATAGTTTCTGCTGTCCTACTGGCTGGTCACCTCCGTACCTGCACACGCATGCATCCTTTATTCCTGTGTCGGTCTCTTTCTACTCGGCCACCGTCACCTGAACATCCGGCGGAAACGGGACACAAAAGTGGCGACGAGGCTGGGATAAAAAAAAAATAAAAAAAAAAAATAATAATAAACCTTCTTCAAAACACGAATAAATTTCTTCTTATTAAACAAATAGTACCTTAGAGACATGGCCGGCTAGTTGCAGAGGATACCTTGGTCTTTGATATAAAGATCGAGTAATTTTATTTCTCCTTGTAACACGTTTAAAGAAGGTTGAGCCCTGTATGCTCGTATTTCCTTCCTTTCCGCTAAACATGCGACTGAGGCTAAGTCTTAAAGCGCGGTTTATCTATCCGTTTCTCGTTACCGCCGCGTACGGCGCTGTTGGTGAACTCTTTGGTTCGTGAATTTTTTTTCCGACGTAAAGGTGGCATTGATACGGAAGTGTTATTTGCCTGGCAGACGAAGAGGAGAGCGCATCACTGTACTGTCTCTGGGGGTCTGTCTGGAGCGTTCCACTGGTACAGACGGATGTCGTGCCGGCAGCATAGTGCGCACTGGAATCTCCGGCGGGATCGAGCTAGGCCAACTTTCAGCCAGCATTCGTGTTGTTTCAGTGAAATACAACGCCTTTCATATCTCTGGCCGTCCTGCAGGTGTTTCAACTGCTCGTCTGTGGATTTCGCCTGCTTCATCTGCGTTGGATTTGTTACATATTGTATCCAGATATTGGTTAGAATTGTAATTTGTGTGTGTGATACAGTACGATATTTTATTGTCTCAACTCCTTACTAGGACTGATGACCTAGTTGTTTAGTCCCTTCAAAATAACAACTCTTGAGGATTACGTGGCGTTTACTTAGAGCAAGGCATTACAGGGTTATCATAGTACAGTAGAGTCCCGACAACTCGGCACTGGATAACCTGGCAGTCCGGGCAACTCGGCCACCCCCTGCATACCCTGTGGAATTATTCCATGCTCCCAGAATGCAAGATACAATCGAAATCATACGTGTAGTAGTTACAGGCTATGCTATAAATGGCCCTAGACATAATCTTTTCTTGTGCCACCTACACCCTAATTAAAAATCGTTTGAGTTTCATTAATACCGTATGTAGATGCGTCTTATTATTAAAAAACAGTCGCGATCGAAATTATGGGAGTGCAATTTTTTTACTGTGTCTTTTAAAATCAGCGTAGGCGTGATGGGAATTTTAGTGGATTATACTTTTCATTGTTCAAGGTTGGATGCCTTCTTAAAGTAGTTTTCTAAATGCAATTAAAGTACAGTAACTAACGAATATCATTTCTTCGATATTTTCTTAAATTTATTTTATGTTACTGTATTCCAACATTTGTATTGCATTCTAAAATAGCAATAGAAAGTATTTTATAATGAAAATCTTACGAACACTTTTTTAACATCGTTACCCATAACCCGACATTTTCACAAACTCGGCCAACCTACGGCTAACCCGAGTTTTCGGGAGTCTACTGTATTGAGAAAGTCATTCCTGTTGCCCTCTAGTATGGAGTGTGATGTTCCCGGAAGGGTATTACAGTTGCACACCTGTGTGTCACGGACAGTATGAAGTATCAATCGGCTCTTGAGCGAAATTTGGCCATTCATCCATGAGTGCTGGTCTGGCTGTACTGCGACTGCCAAGTGAATCTCAGATATGCTCAAACGGTTTTAAGTCCTGGGAACAATCTGGCCACCATAAGTTCAATTCCTTCAGCTTCACGCACGTTTACCACCAGTGCAGCTCACTGGTGCGAGCGTTATCGTCCATCAGAAGAAAACCATCTCCTACGGCAACAGCGTAGGGCACGACAAAAGGTCGAACGCTCTCGTCTCTAGACCTCAGAGCACCATTCTGAACGACATTTAGGCCCGTACGTCTGCCAATACTGACTCCTGCCCAAACCATTCCTCCAGCATCATGATAGGGCTATGTTTCTTGCACATAAGCAGAATTGTTCCCAGTTCCACGTACTCTATGGACGAGTGAACATCGATTGTTCGGCTGTACACAAAATCTTCACTCATTTGTGAACAGAACTCGGCGCCATTCGATACGACTCCAATCCTGATGTTCCTACGCCCAGTTTCTCCGGGATAAACGGTGTCTTGGTAATTAAGATATACACACAATATGCTCCAGTGCTTAAAGGTCGCTTGTTTGTATTGATATTGCGCGCCTTATTTCTGCCTGGAGGGTGCGTTGCAACTGAGTTGCATTCAACCTTCTGTCTCGTCGGGTTGTTAATCGGAGATAACGGTCATCTCTAGCTGATGTTACCTTTGAAAGACCTTTGCCATGCCTTCTTTTAACGGATGCTGTTGTCTTAAATCGCGTCCAGGGTGTGGAAATTACACTTTTTTGAACACACCAAAAGTGGACAGCAACCGCCCTCTTGTGTGTGTCCCGCTTCCAACTTTCCAATGGCTCTCCATGGCCGGCCGCAGTGGCCGCGGGGACTGAGGCGCTCCAGTCACGGTCTGCACGGCCACTATGGTCGGTGGTTTGAATCCCCCCTCGGGCATGGATATTTGTGCCGTCCTTAGTATAAGGTAGTTCGTAAGTAGTTTGTATGTTTAGGGACTGATGACCCCGTAGTTAAGTCCCATGAGCTTAACAAACATTTGGACCTTTTTGAGCTCTCCATGTGATAGTTTCGAGTCAGTGACGTTGATGTTGCATGCACTACCCTTTCACTAAACTATCTGTACCAAACAGCTTGTGTAATTCATATGGTACAGTAAACGTAAATCAACAATAACACCTCTGAAGCAAATTTCTGTTATTACCAGTATCTCCGTTGTCGTAATGTTGTTGTCTCCACTATGTAGAACTGACAGAAAGACGTCGAACCATTTTACTTCATTCTTCAAGATGACAGTACTTCAGATCCTAGATATCTCAACTGATCCCCTAATTGTTTTGTGCAGTCTATATACATAGGGAGAAATTATTGTCGTAATAAAATAAGAGCAATCACTTCTCGTGCGTATAGATTTCCCACGTGCTGTTAGATACTGTAAAGGACGACGAATAATCTGACAAGTTCTCTGTGTATCTTGTACCGACCTCTTAAATCTGAATTTAAGAATGTTTTCATATTCTTTTGAATTTGTGTGCGTGTGTTCAGTTTCTTTACCCCAGGACTGTGTATTAGAGCTCTATTATCCCGAGCCGCGGCGGACCGGCCGGGTGCATTGAGGCGCTGTGCTATGATGCGCGAGGTCGTTCCCCGTCGGGGCTTCAAATCCCCCCCTCAAGCATGGATGTTTGTGCTGTCTTCAGTATAAGGTAGTTCATAAGTAGTTTGTTAGTTTAGTGACTGATGACCACGCAGTTAAGTCCCATAAGCTATACAAACGTTTCATCATTTTTTGTCCTCCCGACCAAATTTAGGCGGTTCGATGAACGTTACAGAAGTGATGAAAATTCCCACAAAACCCTCTTCCACGGTCCAATGATTTGTAGCCCATGTACTCTGCAAGGTATGTTCTTTCCACAATGAAATAAATACTGTTCGTATCACTGTTTGTTTATTCAGTTGTCACTATCCAAAAGCTGTATGATCTTAATTACCTGTCCCATTTCTATATCTGCATAAATGCTCTGCAAAACACGTTTAATTGCATGGTAGAACATTCATCAAACCCCTTTTATAATATTTCTCTACCGTTTCATTCTCTAGAGCTGTGTGCAGGTAGGAAGGCGGCTGAGAGAAAGATTCTGAGCAGACAGAGAGGGAGAACACTGCGCGACGCCGCCAGCTCGCTGCTTCCCCCAGCTGTCAGTTGACCGCTGTCAGCTGACTGGGCCACTGCGGCCGCGTGCTCCTGGCGGTAGGAAGGCGGCTGAGAGAAAGGTACTGAGCAGACAGAGAGGGAGAACACTGCGCGACGCCGCCAGCTCGCCGCTTCCCCCGGCTGTCAGTTGACCGCTGTCAGCTGACTGGGCCGCTGCGGCCGTGCGCTCCTGGCGGTAGGAAGGCGGCTGAGAGAAAGGTTCTGAGCAGACAGAGAGGGAGAACACTGCGCGACGCCGCCAGCTCGCCGCTTCCCCCGGCTGTCAGTTGACCACTGTCAGCTGACTGGGCCGCTGCGGCCGCGCGCTCCTGGCGGTAGGAAGGCGGCTGAGAGAAAGGTTCTGAGCAGACAGAGAGGGAGAACACTGCGCGACGCCGCCAGCTCGCCGCTTCCCCCGGCTGTCAGTTGACCGCTGTCAGCTGACTGGGCCGCTGCGGCCGCGTGCTCCTGGCGGTAGGAAGGCGGCTGAGAGAAAGGTTCTGAGCAGACAGAGAGGGAGAACACTGCGCGACGCCGCCAGCTCGCCGCTTCCCCCGGCTGTCAGTTGACCGCTGTCAGCTGACTGGGCCGCTGCGGCCGCGCGCTCCTGGAGGTAGCGTTATTCGATCGAGTTCCACCATTCGAATGTACGCACTGCGCACCCAGTCAAGAACCTTCTACACATTTCAGCTACACATTCTGATATCTTTATTTAGATATAGTCTATACGTCTTCAAAATAAATGCATTTTTGTGCAATTCGTTTCTTGTGGGCGAAACAATGTTAATGGTAAGAAATGTTCTTTTTCCGCTTGCGATAGAGGGCAACTGGAAATTTTTACAATGACTCATTTACACTTAGGTTATGAATGTTTGAAACCATTAATTTATTCGGTATTTGTTAAATTGTATAGACCTGTTACATGTATTTCAGCACTGGCTTCTGAATTGCATTGTATTTTTATTTTCGTAAAGTATAAAGGTTTGGTGTCGGTTTGGTCATTAATATGCGTTTTTCTTCTTATTATATGTGAGTAAAAATTTACTCATAAGTCAACACTATGTATTTTACTTCATGTTTATTTCATCTGATGAAATCTTTTCCGGCCTAATGTAGATTTGCCCTAGATGATGTAATGAATGGCCTATTTTAGACGTCTAAAATGCCCTTTCTCCGACCTAATAATCCTCTGCCTAGTGATCACCGCTTCCCTGGCGATATAAAAGACGCTGGCCCACTGCCTGTGACGGCCGCGTTCGCCTCCCTGGCTGTCCGCAGTGGCACGCCTCGCGCCTCTGCCGCCCTCCCCTGGCTGTGGCAACGTTGGGGCGAGCACCACGTGGCGGCCAGTCGTCTGCTCCCGCCTCCCTTCTTAAGCATTTAAACACTCGGAACACAACAGATCTTGCTTTGTTATGTAACACTTGCCGCTTTTTTTATCCGTCAGTCATAACGAACACTTCGTAAAGGAAATAACCTTCAGTATACGAGCACTGGAAGAAAAATCACGACTATACGTTCAAAGCACACTCACCACGGCGCGAAACAGCGAAATGACGCTATTGGCTGGGTCGTCACGTGGTATACTGGTTCTTGCTACTGCGCATCGCCCCACCACCCGCCTTCGTAGCTGCACACAGCTCTAGTAGCTGGCAAAAGGAACATCTAGATCTTTCCGTTTTCGATCTGATTTTTCGTAGTTTGTTGTGATGATCATGTGTTTCTGTGTAGGTGCCTGATAGAAAAATACGTTCGCATTCGGTCGAGAAAGATATGCTAGTGAGTGATCTTTTATACATACTGAAGACTGCTGCCACTTATGAAATGCTTATTCCCACACGGATGTCGTAAGTTACGTGACACAGTTTAAAACTTTTATTTTGCATTTCGCTTCAGTAATTGATAATGCCGGGTGAAATACATAAAATATCAGAGCAGTTTTTCTCAAAGTATCAGTAGCTTAGCGACAGGATACTGGTAAAAAGTCCAGTCACTTGTAGCTTTGACAATAATATAACTTCATACTAATTTGAAGTGTAAGTTAAAATTACACTAAAATCGAGAGGGTTCAGTTACAAATAGATCGATTTTTCTATTTTTGATTAATCTTTTCCGGTACCATACAACTCAGTTTTCTCCATTCTAGCGCACGAACAATTATTCGTTTAACTACAATCAGTTATCAGTTCACCGCTATTTATCGCATAGCTGATTTTTGCAAACCGCTCTGTTCGGTATCTGAACGTTCTGAAACGCACCCAGAATGGAACAGTAGTGCCGAATATTTAAAATGCTAATACTTCAGATACGTTTGGTTAGTAACAGTAATCAGTTTTTACCAGATTACGGAAAGCGAGTTTTGTAGGTGTAGCTGCATATTGTCTCAGAATACAGTAGTAAACTCTGGCGATCCCAAACGTTAAATATTTCCGAACTTATGAAATTTTCAGTGAAGAGCACTCTGGATGTAAGAGGAGAAACGGGTTAATTGTGTTTCATAGTACCACAGCGTGGGACATTCTGAGAGTTTAAGGATTACAATGTGATTAGTTTATCAGTGTTGCCAGATGACTTTTTATTGAGTTACCTGGCTTACCCAACTCCTAAACTTCCAAAACTTAGTTCATTTTTGGGTGGAGGTACTCACGAATTACTTTTCCTGAGGTGTTGCTACAATAATTTATTATCTAATAATGTATCACCAATAAAATTTAGAGTTTCGGAGAGATTCGACAATTTGTATACGTAAACAGATACAATGTAACCTACAGATATATGTGTCTACTTCGTTAAATGTATCTACGAATTCCAAATATGATAAAAAGGCAAGAACAAATGTTAGTTGTGAGTGTAATGCATTAAATCGACTAATTAAGTCAGTATATTCTCTTTCGCTTTTGATGTGCTACTTTCTGTATATGAACAAACCTACTAAATGAAACATCGGAAATTTGATGTGTTCCCGTCACAGTACCGGTTGCCCACCACATTATTCCCCTTCACTCGTGTCCCCATTCGCAGATTCACGAGTCTCATTTTTCACAACCCATTTTACTCTTCCTATTAGTTCCCCTAAATTTGTTCTAGTCTAGTATCTAACACATACACCCTCGTAATTGCATGTCCTCATTTAAACACTCATTCGAAATGTTCTTAATTAATTTGATTAATTAAAATTCATTTCATTACGCATGAGAAATTGGGCCTCACTAAAATCGTTTCTTACGAAGAATATTATACTCTTTTTAAAGCATTGTTCTTGATAATACAAAAAAAATCGTGAAAATAAAATGTCCTTCAGAATGTTTCCAGGGAATTACTCAATTTATGCCATTATAATCTGAGACTTATCTGAAATTATTTGCTTAGATTTTTCCTTTTTAATTATTATACTTACATATTAGAAACAATTAATTAGTTTATATTGTTTGACGTTGTAAATTACTAGCAAACTGTGGCGAAAGTATAACTACATTTTAATTTTGAGCAGAGTTGAAGGGTATACGAACAGACAGTACACCAAATAATCCAAAATATAAGCCGCCACAGTCGACGACACATGCATCTGTCAATGTTAACATATCGACAATGGCAAGACGACCGTTACTGGACGAAGGTGCAATGGTAACATCCTTCCTTCCTTTTAGAAGAGTGCAATAAAACGTGTTTTCTTTCATACGCATCACAAGAATGCAAGGAGAACAAGTGTAAATTCAGACACAATCAGCACTAATGATAAAGCCCTGCGGAATGGCCACGTCGTCTAAGGTGACATGCTATGGACCAGGGACCGTTCTCGCCGGAGGTTCGAGTCTTACCTCAAGTAGGGTGGGTGTGGTTTTTCCTTAGTGTAACTTTGTAAGGCTAGGGATTGATGACCATAGCAGTTTGGTCCAATAGGTTTACAAACATTTGAACATTTGAATAATGATAAAAGAATGAGCAAGTTGGATAGAGAGTAAAAGAGAAGAAAAATTGAATACAGGGGAGAAACAAAGAAACTGGTGGACTGGCTTGGGAGCGGGAGGTAAGTATACGACAGGAAGAGTCTCGCCAAAGGTGCTAGAGAACAAAAGTCAGATAAATTAAGCTGGAAAGAGATGGGGGAAAACGAGAGATCGAAGGAAAAACCGAGAGAAGACGGAGGTTTAAGCGGAGGCAAGAGTCAAAAACAGGGAGATGGGAAAATAAAGAAAGTAAGACTAGTTATTTTGTTGCTTTGTTTCGCATTCTTCATGGTCATAAATTTAGATTGAGACCTCCTCATTTGGAAATAAATTCAATGGGAAAAATGACTTTATGCATACCGTATGTCACAGATGACTTGACAAGATTCGTATTTAACAATAGCCACAGTTACATTCTGATTCTGTAAGAATGTAGGCTTTCGCGGTCATAATTGTTAAAATTGAAATTTTTCTGAGCTATGTCCTGCATCATGATGATGTATTTCCAACGTTTCGGATACAGATTCCGCAGGGAATTCTAACGCATCCCAAACATTTGAAATATATCATCATAACGCGGCAATTAGCTCAGAAAAATTTGTGTTTTTACATTGTAATTCTGTTTACAATCTCGTAACTGAAATTTACATCAGATCTGCAACGCTACGAAGTCGTGTAAACACGTTTTTTGTAATTGTAGTGTTTTATTTTATTATTATTTTATTTATTCTCCAACTAACTACTTTAGTTAGAAGGCGGTCAGTAGCATGATACGCTGCTCTTCAGTCGCGAGAAATTAAAACACTGGACATGATGTTATTAAAACTTTGGCATTTTCAGTTAAAATACCAAGTTTTAAAACTTGACAGGTAGAAATATGGTAAAACATAGAAACAAGACAGAAACACATGCAGTAAGTTTAAAATCTGTGCTACGGAGGAGTTGAAAACACAATGAGAACCAGAACACTAGACACAATGAAACAAGTCGGAGACACAGGTGAAAACAAAAGTTGCGATACTTGAATTGAAGTTGGCGGACGCGCTTGATAAAATACACTGATGCAATGAACACAAAAACTGAACTAGGCACTTGTTAAAAGTCGGCGGTTTTGAGGACCCTGCAGAAGAAGGGTGTGTGGGAAGCGTGGGAGGAGGAGGCGGGAAGCGGGCGGGAAGGGGTGGGGAGGGAGGGTACGAACTAGAGGAAGTGAAGAGGAAGGTGTAAACAAGCGGTGTATGAGGAGGGGAGGGTAAGAGGGGGATGTTGTATCCCTGAGGAGAGGGTTGGGGTTGGTAGGAACGATAGATGTCAGGGCAGAGGGTGTCGTCCTACAGGGGAGGGTGGTGGAAGATATCCTGGGAGATAATGTGGAGCGTGTGCAGATGGAGGTAGGGAGGGATGCAGTGGTGAAGGTGTGGCAGAATCCTGGGTTTAGTGAGGCTGTGATGGACCAGTGGGTTATGGGAATCTATTATACAGGTGGTGTTCTAGGGACTGCAAGAGGCGTCGGAACAGAATAAGGTCATACAGGATCCGCATGGAAGAAGGGGGTTAGATGCGGTAGGGCGAGGTGGAGAGCGTGACATTCAAGCATTTGAAGGGTTTTGTAATAGGTAGGGGGACTGGAAACCGAGGCTGGATAAAAGCTGCGAAGGACAGGATGGATGATGGATCAGCAGATGTAGAGGATGGTGAAGGGTTAAGTCCCCATATCCAGCCTGAAAGAGTTTGAGCAAGTTTAGAAGGGACATGGCTTTCTGTCGGACTGTGTGGAGGTAGGGAGTCGAAGAGAGGGATTGATCGGGGGTAAAGACGAGGTATTTGAGAGTGGTGGTGTGACAGTTGGGATGATCATAGAGGTTTAGGTAAAAATTGTGGAGGCGGAAGGAGGGGGTGTTTCAACCTATGATCATTGCCTGTGATTATGAGGATTGACGGAGAGGAGTCACCAGCTACACCATGCAGAAAACTCGTTGAGGTGAGACTGAAGCAAGGGTGATGGAGGGGAGGGGGGAAGCCTAGGAAGGCGGTGTCTGTGGAGTGGATGAGATAGAGGAGGGGGAAAGAGGAAGGAGCCTTGTGGCACCTTGATGGAGGGGTAAAACAAACAGGAGTTGAAGTTATAGACAGTGCCACAGGAGGAGCGATAGTTGAGTAAGAAAGCAATGAGGCGGATATAACTGATAGGGATGGTGTAGAACTAGATTTTGAAAAGTTGACAGAATGCCGTAAATGGTTTTAGGCTTTCTCGATATCGAGGTGGACAAAGATTGTGGAACAAGGCGATTTAAGCTGGATGGAGAGATGGGTGAGGCGAAAGAGCTGATCATTGGCAGAGAAGAAAGATCAGAGGCTACAACGGGAAATAGGGAGGAACTGATGTTGGCAGAGTTACTTATGGATGAGGTGGGAGAAAATGATTTCCGGGAACTTGCTGCATGTGTGGGTGACACTGATGGGACTATAGGATGAGGTCTTGGACGGGGGTTTGTCAGGTTTGGGGAACATGAGGATGCGGGAGGTCATCCACAGTTTGGAGTGGAAGCCAATGTACAGGATTACATTATAAAGGGAGGCGAGGGTGGCTTGTACGTTAATCAGTCATGAACGGTGGCAGTATTGCTTTAGTGCATAGTGTAGCTTGGATGTCAAGGGCAGCGATAGGCATGTTTATTTGTGAAGGAGGAATGTGCGTCAAGTACTGAATGCTGGGGCGACCAGAGGAGTGGAGGTGTTGGTACACTCATGGACATTGTCGAAGAGGGAGTAGTCAAATTGGGTATTGTCAGGGATAGAAAATGTGTCAGAGAGGTGCAAGGCAAAGGCATGGGAGGGGAACCCTACGTTTGATGGAGGAGCTATGGAGTTGGGCTGATGGGGCGACAGAATTGTAGGAATGTTTCATTTAATAGGAAGGCATCAATGTGATGTTGGGATAGAATGTGCATCAAATCGTCTTTGTTGGCAGATATGGAGCAGATGTTATGACACAGGAAGGTATAAGAAGGACTTGCCAGAGGGGACTGTGGGAAAGAAGATGGGGAGGAAAGAGGTAGACTGAATGAAGTTTAAGGTGTGTTTAGACTAGGGTAATTATCTGAGAGAATGTGTCGTGAGAGTTTTTTTGGGAATGGATGACAAAGGTTTGAAGTTGGAAAAAGGTATAGGTGACAAGGGGGATATGTTTCAGGATGTGGGGTTTCTGAAAGTAATGAATGTTCTGAAGGACAGTGATTTCGAATCGGATGACGTCCCCTGTGGTAGACAGGGACACAGGAATATGTGTGGGTGCATGGCAGGTTCCACAGGACTGACGGGGACAGTTAGTTCAGCATTGGTGGCGCCAGGGACAGACTTGTAGGAATAGGTAGGCTGGGGACCGCCACAGGTGTTGCAGGTAGGAGAGGAGGCAAGGTTGTGGAGGTGTTGGGACCTAGAGTGGTGACAGGTGGTTGTTGTACACGAGGTATCATGAACAATGGTTGGATTGGGTTGGGAGCTGGAATGTTCCACCTTCTGAAGTCGGTCATAATCAATGCCCCCTCTTGGAGTAAGCAGTCAATGGATGATGCAGATTCCGTAGAACTTAACATCACGTAGGTTGGGCATGAAGAGTTGTGGATCCGCTTGGTAGAACAGATGGAGATGTATGGGTGGGAATTTAGCTGACCCAACAACTGCTCCTCTGTGATCACCGGACTGAGTTTGATGGACAAGGCGGTGTGTGTGTGTGAGAGAGAGAGAGTGTGTGTGCGGCAGGGAGGCAGGGGTTGGTGAGGACAGTAAGAGATGTAATAACGTCGTTAGATTGGCATGGGGACCGAAGTGGATATGCGAGAGGCGCTGGAAGATGTCAGTATGGAAGAAGGCGCTGGGAGACTTCATAAGTACAATGTACCTACGAGGGATAATCTGGGCGAAGGGGGGGAGGGGGGCGGCAGGGAACTATTTATGGAGTTCAATGGAGAGAGTCTCGTTGTCGAGGAAGCGTGGGTCAGGGTAGGAGAGAGCAAAGGTGTAGAGGTAGGATTGGGAGGGAGGAATGGGGATAGTTTCCATTTCATTGGGAGGAGTGGAGTGTGGATGCGGAGGAGGGGGACAGTCTTCTTGGACGTGGCAGGAGGGGATTCCACACTTCCAAATTTGGATAACTTCTTCTTCATACCAGTCAGATCAGAGGAAGGGAGAGAATTGTGGTCGATGGGGATGAGGCGGGGAATGGGGGCCTGTTGTGGTGAATGTGTCTGTGGAGATGGTTGTGGCATTACTGTTTCCATGGCTCGGTGGGTATCGACGCTGACTGGGGATGGGGTTGGGTGCTCGTTGTGATCATTGAGGGGGTAAAGGAATAATGGATGGAGGAGGAGAGGCAAGGGCTTGAGAGGCAGTGGTGTCGGAAAGGAGAACGGAGTTTGGGAGACTGGATGAGTGAGCATAGGACCAGTTCAATATGGTGAAGATAGGGGCTTGGGCAGAGGGGTGTAGTGGATAACGGTGGTAGTGGTGGGGATTTGTCCATTGTTAAAAGAGGGAGTAGAGAGAGACAGACGAAAGAAAGTGTGATAGTCACAGAGAAGGTGATGAATCTGATGACGATGAGCCTGCGGCGGTCGCAGGCGCTCGGCGGTGGCCAGGCGGAGGATCCCGGGTCGGGGGGGTGGTAGTCAGGAGATCGCCGATGGCGGGCGGAGCGGCGGCTGCTGAACAAGCAGGCCGGTCCCTGGGCGGGAGTCTGCGCCATGGACACGGGAAGCGGGGCTGGTCCTCGCCTGCAACAGCGGGGGATTCCGGGTTACGGCGACTTCCGACCTTTCAGTTCTTCCGTTGCAACGCGAAAGGTGGTTAGCATACCGAGGAGGAGGTTGCTGTCATGTATTTCATGGAACATTGCGTCTTTGTTCTACTAGAAAATCACCGGTTACAACAAAGTCCTACGGAGACAAGAAGGTTTTGAAATGGTTTTAACATATCAAAAGGACCGCGTGCTCTTCGCCAAGTTCATCGTCGCAGAAGATCTAACAGGGAATATTGACAATAGGAAACTGTATTTACTCCTACAAAAGTTGGCACGGTTTCTGGAATTATTAGAAAACTCGGAGGAAATACATCGGAGAATTGCAGCAGAGGCTGGTTTCAACTGTTCCAGGACTCAGAAAATATTGAGACAGAGCTTACACCTGTTCCCATTCCAAATCTACAGCCACCAGGCCATACTATGAGGACAGTGCGGCAAAGGGCAGAATTTACGAACTTGACTCTAACAAGGGCTGATAACGAAGGATTTTATGTCACAATCTTCTACCAGAAAGAAGTCGTGAATCAGCAAAGAAGACGATTTTGGGGTTCTGAAAATACCAATTCGTGTGAAGCAAGACCACTGTATAATCCCAAAGTTGCTGTGTGGCCTTCGGTATACATCAGAGGTATTATTGGCCCTTTATCATGCGATATACGACCACAAATCCACATTACATTGCAATTTTGGAACAATTTATCGCTAGTGATGCAGCGTTGGTGGATTGAACAGCTACCGTGTCGTTTATGCAAAATGGTGCATGACCACATCGCGCTGAGCAAGTGTTTCGCTTTATTTATGAATGCGCGGGCAATAGGGTCTTGGCGTTGGATTATTGCAAATTTACGGGCGCAGGGATGGACTGACATCCACATTCGCTCGATCTGTCTCCGTTTGACTACTTTTTAAAGGACACATTGAATGATACTGTCTACATCTACAGCCACACTTCGCAAGCCACCTATTCCAGTCGCGTATGGTTCGCAGGAAAAATGACGTCCTGTATATACCCGTGTGGGTCCTAATCTCTCTGATACTATCCCTGTGGTCACTACGCGATATATATGTAGGAGGAGGCAATATATTCGCTGATTTTTAATGAAATGTACGCTCTCGGAACTCTTACAGAATCCCGTACCACTAAACAGCACGTCTCTCTTCCCGCGTCTACCAATCTAGTTTCCTGGCCATCTCTGTGACGATTTCGTGCTTACTAAATCCAGTGTTGCGACTTCTCGATAAACTTCAGCATCGTCCGCAAAAGGCTTCATTAAGCTTCGAATGATGTTGACTTGGTCATTTATATACCATATTGTGAAACGCAACGATCCTATACCTAAGCTCACTTTAACTTCTAAAGACTTCTCTCAGTTGTGAATGCCATGATGTTTTCTGTTAGCTAGGAATGCGTCAAATCAGTCGCACAGTTGGTGTGATACATCATATGCTCGCAGTTTGGTCATCAGGGGACGGTGCGAAACGGTATCGAATGTCTTGCGGAAGTCAAGAAAAACAGCATCTTCCTACGATCCTCTGTCTACTTTCTTGTGCATTTTGTAGATGAATAACACGAGTAGTTTTTCGAATGATCCCTGATTTCGGAAACCATGTTAATTACTACAAAGGAGATTTTTGATCTCGCGAAATGACGTAATATTTGAAGTAAAACTGTGTTCTAAAGTTCTGCAACTTACTAATGTTCGAAATACAGACCCATAGCTTTGTGCATCTGATCGACGATCCGTCTTGTAAACGGGAACGACCAGCCTTTTTTCCAATCATTAGGAACACTTCGCTCCTCTAGAGACCTTCGGTACACTGCTGGTAGAAAAGAAACAATTCCTTGCCATATCCCGTGTAAAATCGATTTGGTATCCCATCAGTTCCAGCGGCCTTTCGTCTGTTAGGCAATTCCAGTTGCTATGGTTAGGAGGAGGAAGAACCGTCAAACCTTCCTCTGTCATACACCTTTGAAAAAATATTTAAATGTCGGCCTTTTGTGTGTCATCCGCTGTATCAACTCCATTAAGGTCGCTTAGCATCCAAACATCTGGTTTCGACACGTTTACCCATTTGACGTAGTACCAAAATTTCTCACAATTTTCTGCCAAGTTGGTACCGTCCCACGTCACTGGATGAGATTGAATCAGCGATCTGCGAGGCATACAACTCAATTTACGTCCAGACGCTGCAGGATGTGATGGAAAATTTTATTTTTCGTTTGCGCCACCTCCTTACGCGGGCGGTGAGCGTTTATAAAAGATTGTGATGTGACTGCAAAGACGACGTGCGACGGACTATTTTCACTATGCACACAACGTAAAGATCCATCTGTTATCAGATTTTCGCGCTGTTTCCAAATTTTTGGGAACTTCTATATAACATTCTTACAGCAATTATGAAGAAAAGCTTTTTGAAGCAATTTGTCGATATTCTTTTTCAAGATATTTAATTTCCGTCGCTAGCCACCATGAACGATCTCGATTATAATGTACTGTAATATAGAAAACTTGCAAGTGTTGTCTTACGAGAGATATTGCTACTGTTACGACTGTAATAAAGGTAAAATAAATGTCTAGGGTACATTGTCAAAGTTGAATTATTTTCGTAATTTCAATGTCTCCACACCAACGAATTTGATTGTTAAAAATCTTCACCTATAGCAAAATATTATCTAAAACCTATTTTAAGTGCTATTGATAGCTTTTAAGACGAAAAATAATCACTATTGTCCTTATCAACGAAGACAAGGTGAAGTATCGATCTAGAATTGTTTCGGTAAACCTCAAATCTAATTCTTTTCTTTCCACCTTTAGGTTAAAATGAACAACAAATCAAGTGGAAGAAACTACTATATAAAAATGTCTGAACACTAATTTCAGTTTAAAACTGAGAAGCTGTATTTTCTCCAGAGTTTCCTTTTTTGTAGAATAACTATGTACTGACTCTAAAGCGAAGGAGTGGTACTAATACTATTTGCATTCCCTTTAATCGGATGTTAAAATTTAACAAAAGTAAATAAGAAATAAATCCTACATGCTATCATCACTTTGTTTGTTAAAGTTTTAAGCACGGAAAATCAGAGCAGCAGAGCCTCTTTAGGTGTTAGCAAATCACTGTCCCACTAACAGATCTGAAAAAAAAGAAGACTCAACACTGCAATAAATAACAATAATACTAATACTACTACTACTACTAATAATAATAATAAATATTAGTTCCCTCTTTCCCCTGATTAACAATGTTTCAACGGCTGTTGGACTTTACGTCGTCTGGCAGAGTACATTGGTAAAATTCTCTTTAAAATTGTCCTTAGTCTCACGTAACTCAATACTACTATCAGACACTACTTTAATACGCCACTGTCACTTAGTGCGTACCTCTGCACGTAAACCACCAAAATGATGCCAAATCACTCAATTTCTATATGGGGCGAGATTTTTACCTAACCCAACAAAAAGCGTGTACTCATCCTCCATAGAGTGAGCTATTCCTATATCTCACGTACCTACTTCTTTGTGCACCACACATTAATCATATAGCCTCAGAGACAATCCTCACGTAATCAACCGAACCGAAATGCAACAAACACTTTTGAAAACATCGTAAATCCACCACCCTTCTCCGCTACCAACCATTCGTACTCGCAAAATTACAAAGCCCGTACTTTTAACTTACGTTCGGTCCCTTTTTCCAAACTTCATTATTTGAGGGAAAGGCTAAAACAACCCATAAATCAATTAGTACTAACTCTCGGAATGTCGACACTGAAATTTCAGTTATAACTCACAAACAAGTACTGACTAAAGATCTCTGTAATCTGTATCTGAAGCACTTGCAGGTATGATTCCGATTGACCGGAACCTTTTTGTGACTTACCCACTTCCGCGTGGGTGTAGCCGAGCGGTCTGGAGCGTCACGTTGCGGATCGTGCGGCCTCCTGCGTCGGGGGTTCGAATCCTCCCTTGGGCCTTGGTGTGTGAGTTGCCCTTTGGTTAGGCTAACTTAGTTTAAGTAGTTTGTAAGCTACGGATCAATGACCACGCAGTTGCGTCCGATAGATTTACAAATATTTGAACAATTTTACTGGTTGTAGACATGTCTAGGCGAGTCTCTTCAAGTAAACTCCCTTTTCTTACAAGTAAACCCCAGATGAATCATAAAGATGAATAGTTTGGTTGTCTGTTACTGACAACAGTAACAGATAATTTGTGGAGTCGTCGGCTCTTATCGTGGTGGCCAAGTACACCAGCCATGTTGCAGGCTCGACGACTGTCAGTGACAGCTGACGATAACATTTCCTTTCCGCCCCATTCCGGTGGTGTAACAACACAATCAGTTATTCGTAACACAGTCTGCACACACAGCATTAATACTCAAACTGGCTGGAAGACTTTCTAAGTAACAGAACGCAGTTCGTTGTTCTCGGCGGTGAGTATTTATCAGAGACGAGTGTGACGTCAGGCGTGCCCCAGGGGAGTGTGATAGGGCCGCTATTATTTTCTCTCTATATAAATGATCTGATGGACAGAGTAACGTGTAATTTGCGGCTGTTTGCTGATGATGATGTGGTGTATGAGGCGTTGTCGTCATTAATAGACTGTAATAGCATACAGGACGACTTACACAAAATTTCTAAATGTTCAAATACTTGTAAAGTCATTAGACCTAACTGCAGTGGTCATGGGTCCCTAAACATACAAACTACTTAAAGTAACTTATCCTAAGAACAATACAAACACCCGTGCCTGAGGGAGAACTCGAGCCTCCGAGGTGGAACGGCCGCGTGCACCGTAGCTGGGCGTCTCAGCGTGCATGGCTATTCCGACACGACAAAATTTCTAGTTGGTCTCAAGAATGGAAGCTAGCTTTAAATGTTGAAAAATGTAAGGAGATGCACATGAGTAGGAAAAACAATCCCATAATGTTAGAAATACAGCATTAGTAGTGAACTTGTTGATATATCCACATCCATCATATATCTAGGCGTAACATTGCAGATCGATATGAAATGGAACGAACATGTAAGGACACATGAGTAAGGCGGACAGCCAACTTCGGTTTATTGGGAGATACAGATACAGATTTCATCTGTAAAGGAGATCTCGTATAAAACGAGTGTACCACCACGTCTTGAGTATTGCTCAAGTGTTTGGGACCCGCGGCAGATCAGTTTAAAGAAAGACATGGAAGTAGTTCAGAGGCGAGCAGCTAGGTTCGTTACTAGTATGTTCGACCAACGCGCGAGTGAGAGGGAAATGCTCCGGGAACTCAAATGGAAATCGCTGGAGGAAAGACCACGTTCTTTTCGAGAAATTCTGTTGAGGAAATTTAGAGGGCCGCAATTTGAAGCTGAGTGTAGAACGATCTTCTTACCGCCATTTCACGTATAGATCACAAAGACAAGAGAGATTAGGGCTCATACAGAGGCATATAGACATTCTTTTCTCGTCGTTTTATTGGGGAATAGAATAGGAAAGGAAATTCTTATTAGATGAACAGTGTACCGTCCGCTACGCACTTTGCGGTGGATTGCGGAGTATATATGTACATGTAGAAAAAGTACAAAAAATATTACTGAATTGATAGCTGTAAGAAACAACTATGTTGAAACGACAACCAGCAGAAAATTTTAACCTGTTACACGATGTCCGCAACTGCTGGGATTGTGTACTACTGAACATGAAAGGGATGGGCGCCCCATTAGCGGACACGTGCTCCTGAGACGGGCTGCGGCGCGTTCTCGCTACACGTGACGTCGCGTTAACCTGCGCTGACACAGGCCGCCTCTGTGAGAGCTACGAGGGCCAAATTAGTCGCCTAATGGAGCGAGCGGTGACACCGGCTGTCAGCGCCAGGGACTGGGCTCTGCGGGTGATTCACGCTGACAGCTGCGTGCCGGCACCGCTGCAGCTGCAAACAGCTGCGCCTCTGGTCTGCTCCACTGCTGCAATTCTCCCGCGCGCTTGTGAAGGGTGCTAAAGGCCATTCCACACTGCACGTGGCGTGCGTGTCCGGACGTACGCTAGCTACGTTTAAAAACGTGGCTTCCCATGTTATCAAATGGGGCTGTCCACACTGCAGGGCGACGGCCACGCGCCACGTCAGCAACGCCGGACACGCTCGGCTGCCGTTCGCTCCCTGAGCGATTTCTAAATCGTATACACCAATAAACCAATATTCCAGATTTCGAATTACGAACAGATGCCGTAATGACTAACGTAGAAGTAGATATCATCGGAGTAGTGCAGCAACTAAAATCACTTAACAAGAACAAGTCTTCGGTTCCGGATTGTATACCCACTAGATTTCTATCTGATTATGCTGAAGCGATAGCTCCTTACGTAACAGTCATATACAACCATACTCTCATATAAGGGTCTGTACCAAAAGATTGGAAAGTTGCACAGGTCACACCTATATTCAAGAAAGGCAGTAGGAGTAACCCACTAAACTACAGGCCTATTTCATTGACGTCAATTTGCAGCAGGGTTTTGGAACATATCCTGTATTCAAATATTATGAATTATCTCGAACAGAACGATCTATTGACCCAAGGTGTACACGGATTTAGAAAATATCGTTCATGCGAAATACAACTAGCTTTTTATTCACACGAAGTGATGGGTGCTATCGACAAAGGTTCACAAATCGATTCCGTATTTCTTGATTTCCAGAAAGATTTCGACACCGTACTTCACAAACGGCTTTTAATCAAATTGCGTGGTTATGGTATATCGCCCCAAATTTGCGATTGGATAGGGGATTTCTTGTCAGAGAGGACACAGTTCGTAGTAATCGATGGTAAGGTATCGACTAAAACAGAGGTGATATCGGGCGTTCCACAGGGTAGTGTTATTGGTCCTCTGGTGTTCCTTATTTACATAAACTATTTAGGGGAAAATCTAAGCAGCTCTCTTAGGTTGTTTGCAGATGAGATCGTCATTTACCGTCTAGTAAAATCATCTGAAGATCAAAACCAACTGCAGAACGATCTGAATAAGGTATCAGTATGGTGTAAAAATTGGCAATTGGCTTTAAATAATGAGAAGTGTGAAGTCGTCCACGTGAGTACGAAATGAAATCCGTTTTACTTTGTTTACATGATAAATCAATCAAATGTGAGGGACGTAAACTCCACAAAATACCTAGGAATTAATATTACTTCAGACCTAAACTGGAAAGAACACGTAGATAATATCGTGGGAAAGGCGAACCAGAGACTACGTTTTATTGCCAGAACCCTTAAAAGATGCAACAGAACTACTAAATAAACTGCATACAGTGCACTTGTCCGTCCATTTTTGGAGTATTGCAGCCCAGTGTGGGATCCTTATCAGGTGGGTTTGACGGAGGACATCGACAGAGTCCAAAGAAGGGCAGCTCGTTCCGTATTGTCACGATATAGGGGAGACAGCGTTACGGAAATGATACAGGATCTGGGATGGGAATCACTACAACAACGGCGCTTATCGCTGCGGCGTGGGCTACTTGCGAAACTCCAATCACCAACATTCTCCTCCGAATGCGAAAATATATTGTTGACTCCCACTTACATTGGTAGAAATGATCATCAGAATAAAATACGAGAAATCAGAGCTCTAACGGAGACATTCAGGTGTTCTTTCTTCCCGCGCGCTATTCGAGAATGGAATGGGAGATAAATAGTATAATTGTGGTTCCATGAACCCTCTGACAGGCACTTAAGTGTGATTTGCAGAGTATCCCATGTAGATGTAGATGGCCGGCCACGTTTTCAGTCCGCGCATGCGCAGAGCGAAGGTAACACCTCGTGCAAGCCAACCATCGAGCACTACACAGCTGCGTCATCTATGTTGTCTGAGCTGTTGCGTTTATTGTTGATGATTTACAAGTAGTTGGCGTGCCATTACGTGTTCCAGTAACGTTTTAGGCTCAAAATAGAGCAGTTAATTGAACAAGTACGCTATCACCCTGTCATTTGGGACTCAACATTGGAAATCTACAGAGACATAACTTTGAAAGAAAAAGCATGGGATGAATTTTTTTTTTAATGTTTGTATAGTCTATGGGACTTAACTACGGGGTCATCAGTCCCTAAACTTACAAACTACTTATGAACTACTTACGAACTAGGACGGCACAAATATCCATGCCCGAGGGGGGATTCGAACCCCCGACCGTAGTGGCTGTGTAGACCGTGACAGCAGCGCCTCAGTCTCCTCGGCCACCGCGGTCGGCGATGAAATTTCCGAAGCGCTATCAAAAGACATTAAGTACATACATATCCTGCGGTAATAGTATTAAATATCTTAGAAAAAAATTTTCGCAATCTTTTATTAAAACGGCAATATTGATAAATGTAGTAGTATCCAGTCACCATAATTGTTCACTGGACTTATTAATATATTTGTATTTTTATTCTTTATTATTGCATGTGAAAGTAACTAGTGTTCCAATAAACTGAAATAATCAGAAGAAAATTTCAAAATTAACTACTGTTCAAATAATAGCGGAGAAAATGCAGTAATGATAAAATTCAGTATTAATATCCAGTGCTCACAGCGTTTACAGACAGTGAATACCCATAACAGGGAACGGAAGTATACAATGTTTCCATTAAGCTGCGACAGAATAGCCGTGTGGATTGGGCTCTGTAGGTGCTGTCTTTTTTCTTGATGACATCATCAATCATTGTCAGGACCTCATTGAACTGGTCCTGACATAACCTGAAATAGGTGCTGAATTTTTCATTATCCACCTCGAGATCACGAATCAAGTGGTGGTATTCGCTATGCTTCTTCCTTTTCTTATTGATTGAAGCCAAAGAATACAATAAAACCAGCTCATCATCACTACTGTCGCTGCTGCTGGTGTCATCAAACCAAGGTAAGCCACACGAAAATACAGACTGACACCGCGGAAAACCGTCGGAACTGACATCTTTCTGTATACTAGAAAAAACGTGGCCGGTATAGCATCGCAACTGTGGCCGCTGTGTGAAATGGTACGTGGCTGGAGTGGCGGGCGTGGCGTGCATTCAGACACGCACGTCACGTGCAGTGTGGAATGGCATTAACGGTCGTGATATTAAACGGGCACAAAACCTTTTCGCAGCAAACGTGAACGTAGTACATCTACATACATACTCCGCAATTCACCGTAAGGTGCATGGCGGATGGTACATTGTACCACTACTAGGCATTTCCTTTCCTGTTACTCTCTCAAATAGAATGAGGACAAAAAGAATGCCTCTACGCCTCCGTACGAGTCCTAATTTCTCTTATCTTGTCTTTGTGATCACTACGCGAAATGTAAGCAGGCGTTAATAAGATCGTACTACACTCAGCTTCAAAATCCGGCCCTCTAAATTTCCTCAACATAAATGCACGAAAAGAATGTCGTCTTTCCTCCAGCGATCCCCAATTGAGTTGCCGGAGCATTTCCGTGACATTCGCGCATTGGTCGAACCTACCAGTAACAAACCTAGCTGCTCGCCTCTGAAATGCCTCCATGTCATCCTTTAAACTAATCTGCTGCGGGTCCCAAACACTTGAGCAATACTCAAGACGTGGTCGTACAAGCCTTTTATACGCGATCTCCTTTATAGGTGAAGTACATCTTCCCAAAATTCTCCCAATAAACTGAAGCCGGCAGTCCGCCTTACTCACAACTGTCCTTACATGTTCGTTCCATTTCATATCGCTCTGCAATGTTACGCCTAGATATTTGAACGACGCGACAGCATCAAGACGCTCACTACTAATACTGTATTCGAACGTTAAGGGATTGTTTTTCCTCATCATGCGCATCACCTTACATTTTTCTACATTAAGAGCTAGCTTCCATTCTTCGCACCAACTAGAAATTTTGTCTAAGTCATCCTGTATGCTGTTACAGTCAGTTACAGACGACACCCTCCCATACACCACAGCATCATCAGCAAACAGCCGCAAATTACAACTTACTCCGTCCATCAGACCATTTATATAGATAGAAAATAATAGCGGTCCTATCACACTCCCCTGGGGCACGCCTGACGATACACTCGTCTCTGATGAACACTCGCCGTCGAGAACATCGTACTGCGTACTATTACTTAGAAATCTTCCAGCCAGTCACAAATCTGTGAACCTATTCCATAAGCTCGTATCTTCATTAGCAGTCTGCAGTGTGGCACCGCGTCGAACGCCTTTTTGAAGTCGAGAAAAACACAATCCGTCTGTTGCCCTTGATCCATGGCTCGCAAGATGTCATGTGAGAAAAGGGCAAGCTGAGTTTCACATGAACGATGTTACCTAAACCCGTGCTGATTCATGGAAAGACGCTTTTCCGTTTCAAGGAAATTTACTATATTCGAACTGAGAATATGCTCTAAAAATCTACATGAAACTGATGTCAACGATATTCGCCTGTAATTATGTGGGTCAGTTCTCTTTCTTTTCTTATAAATGGGAGTCACCTGCGCTTTTTTCCAATCACTAGGAACTTTGCGCTGTATTAAAGATTCGCGATAAATGCAAGCTAAGTAGGCGGCGAATACTGCAGAATACTCTTTGTAAAACTGAACTAGTATTCCATTCGGACCATCAGTCATTTTCGTATTTAGCTCTGTCAGTTGCTTCTCTACGCCGAAAATACCTATTGCTACGTTAGTACGTTGATCAAATGATGGTACATTTGTGCGGTCCTCCTGCGTGAAAGATTTCTTAAAGGTTAAATTTGGAACTTCAGCTTTCCGTTTGCTTTCTTCTATTACTGCCCCGGAATGATGAACGATTGACTAGACAGTGGGCTTTGACCAGCTTATCGATTTTACATAATACCAGAATTTTTTCGGGTTCTCGGAAAGATCTTTTGCAAAGGTATGGCTGTGATAATTATTGTATGCTTCGCGCATCGATCTTTCTTAGAAGCACGAACCTCTAGTAACTTTTGCCTGTCATCATTTGCGTGTTCTTTTTTGAATCGAGAGTGCAACAGCCTTTGCTTTCTCAACAGCTTTCTAACATTATTATTATACCACGGTGGATCTTTTCCTGCCTTAATCGTCTTTACTGGCACACATTTCTCTAACCCTTTATTAACAATGCACTTAAATTTAGTCCACAATTCCTCTACGTCCATAGTCCCGGAATTAAACGATGCCCATTCATTTTCTAAGTGCGATCGTAACATTTGCTTATCGGCTCTTCCCAACAAAAACACGCTCCTAGCCTTTATGATTGGTTTATGAACTTTGGTCACCATCGACGCTACGACAATATCATGATCACTAATTCCTGTCTCTACACAGACATCGTTAATAAGGTCAGGCCTGTTCGTGGCTATAGGGTCTAAAATATTTGCATTGCGCGTGGGTTGCCGGTTTAACTGCTCAAGACAGTTTTCGGAGAATGTGTCCAAACGTAGCTCGCAAGACTGCTTGTCTGTGTAACTAGAGAGGTCCCAATCTATACTCTTAAGGTTGAAGTCTCCCCGGACTAACATTACATGGCTCGGATATCTATGCACTACCTGATATAGACTTTTCTTTGAACGATTCTAAAACAGCTACAGCAGCACCGGGGGGGCCGGTAAAAACACCCTACTATTAACTTCTTGTAGGCCTGTTATACGTGCCCAGATAAATTCAAATGTTCAAATGTTTGTATAGCTTATGGGACTCGACTACGGGGCCATCAGACCCTAAACTTACAAACTACCTATGAACTACTTAATACTAAGGACGTCACAAATACCCATGCCCGAGGGGGGATTCGAACGCCCGACCGTAGTGGCCGTGCAGACCGTGACTGGAGCGCCTCAGTCCCCTCGGCCACCGCGGCCGGCGTGCTCAGAATTCTTCACAGTCACTTTCAACCTTGATCTCAGTAGGAGCAATATCTTTGTCCACAGCGATGAACACTCCTCCTCCTTACTGTCCTTTGAAATAGTCACCTCCGTCATGTGTGGACCGATGGGCTCTGCGATACATGTACTGAACACTTTGCACGAAGTCTTCCTTTGGGAAGACCCGTTACTTTTTGTAGGCTGTTAGGAATATAATCAAAACGCTTTTATTTCAAAGTGAGTTTGAGTTGAGGGAATAGGAAGAAATCTGGAGGATTGAGATTCGGCGAGTATGTTTGCTGTTTAAGTTGCACCACCCCTTTTTTGCCAGGAACTGTTTTACGATATTGGCTCTGTGTGAGTGATTGTTTTCTTACGACTTCGACATTCACCATACGCGCTGGATTTCATTCCTCCAGACATCCTCCTATTCTTTCGACGCAAACTCGCTTTGAAAGGAAAGAGATTTTACGATTCCGTTATCTCCTAAGATAGAATGGAGGAAAAGGGGTTGTACGTCAGTCTGCAAGTAACGAGCGGAAAGCAGCGACTTCAGAAAGACAAGTTACAGGCATCTACGAGGGATGTGGATTTCGAGAGGATGCTTGTTCCGGAAGCTTTGGGAACTCATAGGAAAATGGAAATATAATGTTATTGCATCCCATCTAGTAATACTACTACATTGAAGCTAATCATTTAGAAAAGTAAAAGAATACATCTGTTGCCGTAATAGAAGTCAGTGTTTACGTTCCCTGGGGAAGAGCCCGATACAGCTACCCTTCCTAGCAGTAATCCACGCAAAGACCCACTACCTGCGAGAAATATTGTCATAGTGCTTACCCGAGGCTAGTGGCGAATGACGTGGATCCGGCGCCAAACTCGTGTGACTGAGATCTCCCCGCTCGAAGAAAAAACGGGAAGTTTTAAAGGCTAGAGCGGGCGCACTATTTTTCCTCTCTTTCCGGTACCTAACAAATTCGTATTGGCCACTGCTGTGTTCAACCAATCTAATTTGTGGCTTGCAAACTCCTCGTGTGTTCTAGCGAACCTAGTTTCATACGTGTCCCCTCTGCCATTCTCTAGGTGGAGATGCGACTTGTTTTTGCACTAAAAAACTCCAGACCTGCTAGAAACATTTTTCAGCCTAAAAGCAATCGTCACGGTGCTATCCGTATGGTAAGCAACAACAATGTTTTGTGTCAGTTGGCCACGCCTTACGCCTTCACCACGGTGGGGAGCTGCTGACTAGCAGTTTTCCTGCTTTACCCTCTCGCTCTAGCCTCGTGAACCCACTGCCGTTAGTGTCCCCAGGGACTGGTATCAACTTTGCTACGTAAATTAAGACGTACTCTAGTGGTTACGATGAAATATCAACAAAGTCAATTAAAACGTGTTCTTGTAAATTTAGCACAATTTTAAGTTATTTGTGTAACCAATCTATTATCAATGGAACATTTACTGATTGGTTAAAATATGCGGATATTAAACCTCTATTCAAGAAAGCGGATAAAGAGATAGCATGGAACTATATATCGATTTCACTTTTACCAGCATTCTCAAAAATTCTAGAAAAGGTTATGTACAAGCAGCTTCTCAACCACCAAACCTCAAATGACATATTGTCTAGAACACAGTTTCGATTTCTGAAAGGTTCTGATATCGAGAAGGCTATTTGCACCTACAGCCACCGGCCAATATATTCACAAGATGATTCAACAAATGGCCAACTTGACATGTTGCAATGTTAAATAAAGGTAATTTCTATGTTCTACAAGAATAGCTGTTTAACTCCGAGGAACGAACTCAAATGTTCAAATGTTTGTAAAGCTTATGGGACTTAACCACGGGGTCATCAGTCCCTAAACTTACAAACTACTTATGAACTACTTACGAACTAGGACGGCACAAATATCCATGCCCGAGGGGGAATTCGAACCCCCGACCGTAGTGGCCGTGCAGACCGTGACTGAAGCGCCTCAGTCCCCTCGGTCACCGCGGCCGGCAGAGGAACGAACTCCCCGCAGCCAAATTCCACAGCCCACAAAACAATAAAAGTACAACACGATTCCAATATTACATAGCTAGCACTACATAGATAACAGGGTTTGTGAGCCCAGAAATTTGAACACGATATGTTGCCAACCGGTTACTAGGAGTGTGACTAAAAAGACGCACACCACACGCCACATCCTCGACGTGCATGGCTTGACTGTTGCTGTCACAGGATCACATGGGAAACGGAACGGTGCATCGTGTTCTTCAGTAATGAAACCACAGTCTGCCACTATCAGGTGATGAAGGTTTACGTATACGATGAAGACCTTGCAACTGTTGTCTCTTAGAGTGTTTTCGGCCACGACACACTAGCCCCATCCCATGCCTTATGGTCTTGTGCGTGATAAGCTAAAACTCTCGATAGTCTTTGATATGCAAACCTTTCTAGGACTTGTTCTTTTGCTGTTCTTGCATCAGAAGAGTAATGTCTTGGTCTAGCAGGATAATGCACGCCCATAAACGGCACGAGGAAACCAACGTATTCTGAAGGACGTGCAGCGTTATTTTCTAAGCAGCACGATGCTCCAATGGAATACACGTGGGATATAAAGGAAAGAAAACTGACATGTGCAACTGATCGAACTACAACACTTGCAGAACTAAGTGAACAAGTCGAGCAGGTCTGGAATAACGTATTCCTAGATAATATTCGCCACGTGAATGAGCGAATAGATCCCATAATCAGAGCCTGCATTGCTGCCTGGGGAGGTTCACCACACAAAAATAGGGGTGTTTCGGTTTGGATCGAATCCTAATATCTAGGTTTCCTCTATTTATCTGTAAAAAGTTATCATTTCGTGTAATCCAGATGCACTGTTTCAACAATAGATCTAAAGGGTATTAGAAAACTCTGTGATAGTGTCCTAATTATCATTTCAAGCAGTTTGTATTACAAAAAGGGTTTGGCGGGACACCACCTACATTTGTTGCATTCCATCTATCTAACGTCTTCCAGTACGAAGAAAAGTTTGATTATTAGTGAGCCATGGCGGCATTCGCGTCGCGTTTCATGCGCATTTTCGTCTGTTCTGGCCCTTATCGTAGCACTCGCGACATATTTGTTTTCCAATTTGTGGCATCTTAGTTCCGTGAATTTATTTCTTCTAATTTTATCTGGCTGGTCATTGTTCCTCTATTCAGATTACTTTTCTGTCACAAGTGGCCACCTTCCGTCACACGATTTATTTTACAGCACATTCTGTCATTGTTTTGGCATAAGTGACAATTCTAGCCCGTACTGTCGATTATGTTTCTGTTTGCTGTCACTGACAGCACACTTGTTTCTGTATGTGGGCATGTCTTATCCTTTGTACACGTGCTCTGATAAGCGGGACTTCCAGCAAGGACAGGCAGCTTGGTCGGCAGTCGGCCAGCAGTTCGGCGGTCAGCGGAACCGGGGCGTGTCCCAGCAGTGGGTCTGTGTGCCGTCTACATCTACATCTACATCTACATCTACATGGGATACTCTGCAAATCACATTTAAGTGCCTGGCAGAGGGTTCATCGAACCACAATTATACTATTTATCTCCCATTCCATTCTCGAATAGCGCGCGGGAAGAAAGAACACCTGAATCTCTCTGTTCGAGCTCTGATTTCTCTTATTTTATTCTGATGATCATTTCTACCTATGTAAGTGGGAGTCAACAATATATTTTCGCATTCGGAGGAGAATGTTGGCGATTGGAGTTTCGCAAGTAACCCACGCCTCAGCGATAAGCGCCGTTGTTGTAATGATTCCCATCCCAGATCCTGTATCATTTCCATAACGCTGTCTCCCCTGTATCGTGACAATACGAAACGAGCTGCCCTTCTTTGGACTCTTTCGATGTCCTCCGTCAAACCCACCTGATAAGGATCCCACACTGGGCTGCAATACTCCAAAAATGGACGGACAAGCGCAGTGTATGCAGTTTCTTTAGTAGTTCTGTTGCATCTTTTAAGGATTCTGCCAATAAAACGCAGTCTCTGGTTCGCCTTTCCCACGATATTATCTACGTGTTCTTTCCAGTTTAAGTCTGAAGTAATAGTGATTCCTAGGTATTTTGTGGAGTTTACGGCGTTCACATTTGATTGATTTATGTTGTAAACAAAGTTTAACGGATTTCTTTTCGTACTCATGTGGACGACTTCACACTTCTCATTATTTAGAGTCAATTGCCAATTTTTACACCATACTGATATCTTATTCAGATCGTTCTGCAGTTGGTTTTGATCTTCAGATGATTTTACTAGACGGTAAATGACGGCGTCATCTGCAAACAACCTAAGAGAGCTACTTAGATTTTCCCCTAAATCGTTTATGTAAATAAGGAATAGCAGAGGACCAATAACACTACCTTGTGGAACGCCCGATATCACCTCTGTTTTAGTCGATGCCTTACCATCGATTACTACGAACTGTGTCCTCTCTGACAAGAAATCCCCTATCCAATTGCAAATTTGGGGCGATATACCATAACCACGCAATTTGATTAAAAGCCGTTTGTGAGGTACGGTGTCAAAAGCTTTCTGGAAATCAAGAAATACGGAATCGATTTGCGAACCTCCGTCGATAGCACCCATCACTTCGTGTGAATATAGAGCTAGTTGTGTTTCGCATGAACGATATTTTCTAAATCCGTGTTGACCCTGGGTCAATAGATCGTTCTGTTCGAGATAATTCATAATATTTGAACACAGGATATGTTCCAAAACCCTGCTGCAAATTGACGTCAATGAAATAGGCCTGTAGTTTAGTGGGTTACTCCTACTGCCTTTCTTGAATATAGGTGTGACCTGTGCAACTTTCCAATCTTTTGGCACAGATCCTTCTATGAGAGAGCGGTTGTGTATGACTGTTAAGTAAGGAGCTATCGCTTCAGCATAATCAGATAGAAATCTAATGGGTATACAATCTGGACCAGAAGACTTGTTCTTATTAAGTGATTTTAGTTGCTGCACTACTCCGATGATATCTACTTCTATGTTACTCATTACGGCATCTGTTCGTAATTCGAAATCTGGAATATTGGTTTCGTCTTCTTTAGTGAATGAGTTTCTAAAAGCTAAGTTTAGTAACTCTGCTTTAGTAGCGCTGTCATCGGCAGGATCGCCATTACTATCACGTAGTGAAGGTATTGTTTGTGACTTTCCCCGAGTATATTTAACATATGACCAAAATCTCTTTGGGTTTTCAGTCAAATTACGAGAAAGAGTTTCGTTGTGATAAATGTTGTAGGCATCTCGCATTGAAATCCTCGCTAAATTTCGAGCTTCTGAGTACAATCGCAAATCCTGGGGATTTCGTGTTCGTTTAAATTTAGTATGCCTTTTCCTTTGCTTTTGCAACAGTGTCCTAACCTGTTTTGTGTACCAAGGGGGATCGCCTCCTTCTTTTATTAATTTATTAGGTATAAAACTTTCAATTGCTGTCGATACCACTTCTTTGAATTTGAGCCACATCTGGTCTACACCTACGTTTAGTGTTAGAAACGAGTGGAAGCTGTCTTTCAAGAAGCAATGTATTTTGTTTCTATCTGCTTTCCTGAACAAATATCTCAGTTTGGCTGGCTGACAGGGCAGTGGCAGTTGAAGCACGAGAGGCTTGTCGAATGCTTGGTGAAATGGGACTTGTCGCCTCCTCATGTCTCTTCATGGTGTGCTTGATCTTCTGTCAGCTATATGTCAGCCCGAGTGGAGTTCAAATGTTCAAATTTGTGTGAATCTATCGGACCAAACTGTGTGGTCATCAGTCCGTAGCTTACAAACTACTTAAACCTAGATAAACTAACCTACGGACAAACACACACACCCATGCCCCAGGGAGGACTGGAAACTCCACGGCGAGCAACCGCGCGCTCCGCAGCGAGACGCTTTAGACCACTCGGCTACTCCACCGCGGCCCGAGTAGAGCGAAATGGCGTTGACATGGCACAAAAATCCGAATACTTTCGTGGCATGAAGTTGCTCGACTGTTTCAGGCTGTTTTCCCCCGCACTGTGTGCTTTAGTTGGTGAGTTCTTTACTGTTAGACGTATAGATGTTATAGCCTCACACCGAATAACAACACAACGAGAGATGATATGAAACAAACAGACAACCCCTTCAAGGGAAAACACATTAAAACAGAACTTGATGGCTGGAGGGAGTGCTTTCCTCTAGCCAGCAAGTTTTGTTTTGATGTGTTTCTCCTTGAAGGGGTTGTTTGTTTGTTTCATATCATCTCTCGTTGTGCTGTTATTCAGTGTGAGGCTATAATTCAACAGTGGCAGACTGTTGTGAATTAAAGCTGTTTCATTTTAAACATATTTCTGTTTGTAGCCTCTTGTGATTTTACTACTATATAATGTAAAAAAAATGTATTTTCTAAGTTTTAAGGAATTTGGGTAACCACCCTGCTTAACCTCGTGTGGAACTTCTTTCTTTTATTGGTTATGTGTTTTGGTTGGTGTGCTTATATTATTATGCTGTCTCCACACACTTCCTACTACTCTATGGATTTGATTAACTGTGGTGTTTAACGGTTGCCGTCACCAGCCTGTCTTCAGGTCTAATCATTGTCAGCCAGGTGTGTTCAGGACATTGCCAAACGTGTATGTTAGATTACTCTATTGCCATGTGGGATTCAGTTTTCAATGTTTATTGGCACCTTTCTTGGGGTATTTATTTTTTAAGGATTCAATCAAACTTGGCACATTGCCTTTTGAACTTTTTGTAAGATTAATTTGCCTTTTGAACTTTTTGTAAGATTAATTCACAATGAATGTACAGGCTTCACCCACTGATTGTCAGATTTTAACTGGGCTTCACCAAGTGATCAACTTTATTTGATAGTTTGTTTAAGAATTCATCTAAATATGGCGCTTTACCTTTGGAAATCTTTGTAAGATTAATTAACAAGTTTATGTACGGGTTCAGCAGCTGCTTGTCAGATTTTAACAGAATTTTTGCGTTTGTAAAGAGACTTATAGAGAGCCACCTTCCTTGCTCTGTTTTGGTATGGAACATAAAAGGAAATATAAGTTTTATATGCTGTGTCTGTTCTTTCATAAATGTCCCAAAGAACATGCACAACATAATTAACTTAGATAATCACGCAACAACCACCTAACATCCATTTTTCTTTGCGGACGCACTCTAGGCTTTAACTTTTATTTCAAAAAATGTTCACATGTTAGTAGAGCTTATGTGACATAACTACGAGGTCATCAGTCCCTAAACTTACAAACTAATATCCATGCCCATGGGAGCATTCGAACCCTCGACCCTAGTGGCCGTGCAGAACGTGACGGGCATGCCGCAGACCACTCGGCCACTTCGACCGGCTAACTTTTATTAGAATCAGCTACGTGGCGTGAGTACTGAGTTATGATTAGTTACGGAACTACAACAATAGCATGTGCTGCAGTTGAGAATTGGCGTCTAACGGGAGGTCATCGCTGTGGTGCCAGTTTTACGGTGGTTTGCGCGATATCTTAGTAAGGAGGAGGAGCTGGGTTCGAATCCTAGTTGGGCACAGATTTTCAACATTCGCCTTGGAATTATTTCAATGACCACTCGCATTTAACGCCAAAAGGTCGTTGTTTCAAGAAAGGAAACAAGTAGAGGTGGTAATAGGTGCCTTCCGTGCGTAGGCAGCTAAAGATGTATACTGACATATTTGTATGTAATCCTCTAGCCACGTCTGCAGTATCACAATATAAAGAAGTAGGGAATAGATTTTTCACTTTTTTTTATTTTTTTTTTTAATTATGCTTCTTCCAAATAACAATAGCAAAATTTCAGCACTTTTCCTAAAAATCTGTATATAACAATGTGCCTTTATTGTGATTTTCTGCTATGTTTCATAATATACAAGTGTAGAGATTTACCGACCGTTGAGGCTGTTCCTTTAATTGTATTGTGTACCTTTACTGCAGCCTCCTGATGGTTTATGAGTCGCTTCTCTGATTAGCTTGACGTGCTCCTCGTTAAAGCCCGGATGGCAGTAATACATTACGGGGCTACCTCTTCAGCCCTAGAGTCGTTTATTCGGACGTCATAAGTACATGAATGGAGAGTATAAATAATAGCGGCGTGTTTTTGTCCTCAGTTCTGCATTACTTGGCTGTATGCAGCAGAAGGGACACTGAATACGACGCTAATTTTTCAAAGTGGCACTCAAATTACAAAATGCCGTCTCGCTCCCTCAGAGACCGGCAAGCGGAAAATAAAGATGATATTGCCCCTGAGGGAGGCGTTAGATGCAGACACAGCAGGGACGTCTAGGAGTCTCGTTTTTGTTCAACACTCTGCGCATTCTCCTTTGTCGCACTCAAGCATAAACGGGAACAATAGAAAAAGACTTCATCTTTCAGCGTTTTACTCGCCATTACGTTAAGGGCGCGTTTTTTACGTGTAAATCTGTAAGGTTGTGTACATATGCATAGTACAATTTGGTCTGTAGTTGAGGCAGTCACTGTGTGTCTCTGCCGTCTTGGTTCGACGCCAACAAGTAATTCATAGGGACATAAAAGGCAACTTTATAGACTAAAATAATGACGTTTTTGCCTATCGCACTTACGAGATGACCACAGTGATAGCTGAACTTGTGACGTCAGCGTCCAGATGTGTATTTCAAATATGTGTTAAATTCTAAATGTATATAGGTTTTGTTGAACCTTATTATCATAACGGATGTATATTGTAGTATTGTTTAGTTTGTTTACGTGAATTTATGTAATTTACTATCTATGTATCTGGGCAATCGCCGATAAGGAAAGTAGGAAACATCTTTGGTGTGTTTGGTATGTGCTCTTTGGAGCAACAGAGCGGAAGCAGTAGTAGTAGCTGGGGAGTCAGAGGGGAGTCGAGCTCTGTGGTTTGAACAGTGCGCGGGAGCGTGCCGCGCCACGCTCTTTTCAGTTACCAGGCCTTGTTGGCGGAGTTCCATAATTAGCGCACATGTGTCCAATATGAGCGGGGGTATACGGCAGTTCATCTGTGTATGTGAATATGCTGCCCTGAAATTGCTCACTGGATTCGATCCGTGCCTGTATTGTGACCTGCAGCATTGTCGGAGTCAGGGCATCCTGCTCTTAAACAACGAGAACGCAATGTAAGACCACTCCAACAATTTCCGGCTACACAGAGGTCAGACATTTTGTAAGGCGTTACCCAGTTTTGTGTTTGAGAAACTATTTTTCCTAATAAAAATGTTAAAATGTTTGTTAAGCTTATTGGACTTAACTACGGGGTCATCAGTCCCTAAACTTACAAACTACTTATCTACTACCTTATACTAAAGACGGCACAAATATCCATGTCCAAGGGGGTATTCGAACCCCCGACCGTAGTGGCCGTGCAGACCGTGACTGAAGCGCCTCGGGCACCTCGGCCACCGCGGTGGCTTTTTCCTAATAATAACCTAAAATTTAAAAAACTTCTACCACGTCATTGTCCTAAGACACTGTTACCAAGTAGGATCCTATCCTTTACTGCTTTCTTGTAAAACAGAACAAAGCTGGCACAACCACAAAAAAAAAAAAAAAAAAAAAAAAAAAAAAAAAAAAAAATTGGATTATTACTATTTGATACTTCATTGGTGAAAATTTTATGTGTAAAGTTGATTTGCTATTTTGGCTCCTATTTCGGCGTTGTCCAGTTATGATCTAGTTGCAAGTTATTATGAGTATTTTTTCTCTTGGTTATCTTAATATTAATTATTCTATTAATCAAATATTTTGCTACCCACTGTGTAATTCTCATGCAGGTGAGTGTTAGCGAGGGGAAGTTGATAATTGAGGGCAACATTGGTCTCCGATCAAACACTGTTTCCGAGCTAAACCAGTTTATTTAAAAAATCATGACGTCGATTATTTTCTTTCTTAGAATAAACGGATAAAACCAAAGCATAATTGTTCGAAAAAGTTACTCAATTACAAAAGTGTTAGCCAACCTGCTGTTGTGCAACACTAACGTGTGTGATTACTCATTCCTAATTGTCGTGGTTAATTAGAACACACTCTGAGTGCCCCATTGGGCTGGCGACCGAGTTAATTTTTTAAAAAGTTTACTGTTTGATTGTTTGTTACTTCCTATAATTTGCAATACTTTAGTGTGTTAGTGTGATTGTTCATAAATTAAATCAGTAGAGTAGGAGGAACGGGCTATCATGTGTGGTAGTTCGTTGTGACAGCTTTCCCTCACTAGTTGGTTTTAGTTTGCACAATATTTTTTTATATTATTTTTTTACTTTTTTTATTAATTTTTTTATAAAGATAGCGTTGGCCTACTTTTATTGTAGGCAACACACGCGTCATTTTAACATTAATCTCTCACAGGGTTAATCAACCGGTTAGTGAGGGGAGTGTTGCAAACTACATACACTCTTGTCACAAAACTCTAGGTATGCTACGAAAGTCGTTACCCGCGTACTCTGATATGTCTCGGCATGCAGCGGGATCAGGTGGTGGACCTTAATCTCCAACGATGTGGACATGTATCCGTAACTACAGAATTGATTAGTCCACATATAATTTATTTACAAGATGATATGAAAACTTAACTTTACTGTGCTTGTGTTGGTACAAAATTATTCCTAACTATTACACAGTTTTTATATTGTATCACTAAGACTCCTGGCAACAGTATACTGTTCCGGCTTGTGCTAAAGGTAGACTGCTGGCTCTCGGTAGATGGAACTCATCTGTTGAACTCCTGGATCGAAATTCCTGGTGGTTTCTGTGGTGCGCCGGCATATGTACGAGAGCTACCTTCTCCTATTGGCAGGTGCGTGAAGAAAGCTAAAAGATAGGGACTTTCGGCACCCGGCGGCCAAAGAACTATAGAGCGACTTACCACCCGTTTTATTCTGGCGTGGCGAATTGCGTGGACCGCCGGTGTTGTGGTGAATAGCGACGCCAAAACATACTCCAGAAGATAGTGCTGTGGACATTAGTCCGAAGACTGGTTTGATCCAGTTCTCAGTGCCACTTTATCGTGTGCAACACTCTAATCTATGAAAGTATAGCAACCTGTGAAGCTTCCTAGTAGATAACATCTATGTGTTTGATCAGAATTCGAACAGCTGATCTTTGTCTTATGCATGCAAGCGCTCCACTGACTTACTTCCCTGGCATGCTTCAAAGCCCATCCTATCAGCGCACACAACGCTACAGAGTGAAAATATTAGTAACGAAACTTCGCCTACGCTACGATTAAGCCATGTTTCCACAATATTGTTTCTTACAGGAGTGCTACGCCTGCAAGGTTCGCAGGAGAGCTCCTGTAAAGTTTAAATGGTATGAGGCGAGCTTCTTACGACGGACCGTAAAGCGTACCAGGGTATCTCAGTCGGTATCCCGCTTGTCCATGAAAGGCAAAGGTCCCAGTTCCAATCCAGGTCCGGCAAAGAGTTTTAATCAGTCGGAAAGTTTCATATAAGCGCACACGCCGCTGCAATGTGAACATATCATTATATAGCAACCTACATACAAGCACAGGTCTCCAGGTGTTTTACCTAACATTCTCCCCTCCATTACGCAAAACAGGACTACTTCATACCTCAAAGTGAATCTTATCAACTAATTCCTACTGACAGTCCCGTTGTGCTGTAAATTTTTCTTATACTCACTTCTATTCAGTACTTACTCATTAATAACTGACTCAGTCAATTTCCTCCATTATTCAGTAGCAACGTGTTTCCAAATCTTCGTTCTCATCTTGCCTGAACAGTGGATTATGCACTTGTACTTACGTAGAAGACTACATTCCAGACAAATATCTTCCTAACACTTTTTGTCCGATGTTAACAAATTTCTATATCTGAAAGTTACTGCTGGCAGTCTGCAGTTTATACCTACCTACTTTGGTCGTCACCAAATTGGAAAATGTGAACTACTGCTGTTATTCTGGCAAATGTTTGTAAATCTTCGTGGTTATTAGTCCGTAGATTACAAACTACTTAAACTAAGTTAAACTAACCTAACTACAACACACACATCCATTCACGAGGGAGGATTTGAACCTCCGACGCGTGAGGCCTTGCGATCCGCAAAGTGGCGCTCCAGACCGCTCGGCTACTCCCGCGCGACTTATTCTGGCAGTTTCTAATATTATACTATCAGTAACGTGTAACGTAATTCATATTCATGTCTTTAACAATGTTTCACCTTATAATCTTTTTGTAGACTCTATAATTCAGTTAATTTTTTAAATCGTTTATCATCTGTGACAGATGACCGTTCAGGAATTAGGAACAAAGTGTAAATGCTTATTAAATCAAGCATTGGTGATATATGTGCCTGTTAATTGGAATAAGGATAGAAAAGACCGACCGTGGTATAAAAGTAGCATTCAGAAAATGCTGACAAAACAATGACAGTAACACTCCCCGCTCAAAAACTAACAAGCAAATGTAAACTGGGAAAAGTCAAGTACAGATTCAAATCAAATGTTCAAATGTTTGTAAAGCTATGTTACCAAACAGCAGTGATCCCTAGACTTACAAACTACTTAAACTAACTTACGCTAAGCACACACACTCACGCCTGAAGAAGGACTCGAACCTCCGACGGGGAGCAGCCGCGCACTCTGCAGCAAGTCGCCTTAGAGAGCACGGCCACTCACGTGCGGCTAGTAGACAATCACGCGTCTACAAAAATATCGTTACATGAATTGTTTAATATCACTGTCGAATGATTTCCAGTTGATCGTTCAACATTATGGGGTAGCGGGAGATGACAGAAATATAAAAGATGACGTTTTAAATTTAGCGTATAATAAATAGTTCACATAGGAGGATCATGCAAACATACCTTCTTTTGACCATTACACAGACTCCCCAATGAAGGTCATTGTAGTAGACATGCCATTTGTATAGAAGCAGCTGAGAGATCTGAAGGCAAATATCTCACCAGGCCCGGATGCAATTCCATATTGGCTTCTTTAAGAGTATTCTACGGCTCTGACCCTTTACTTAATTCTCATTTATCGCTATCCTTCGGGCCACAGCGAAGTACCAAGTGATTGGAAAAAAGCCAGGTGAGTTCAAAATGTTCAAATGTTTGTTAAGATTAAGGGACTTAATTGCGGGGTCATCAGTCCCTAAACTTACAAACTACTTATGAACTACCTTACACTAAATACGACACAAACATCCATGCCCGAGGGGGGATTTAAACCCCCGACCATAGCAGCCACGCAGACTGTGACTGGCGCGCCGCAGACCGATCGGCCACTACGGCCGGCTGCGCAGTTGAGTCCTTTTCACAAGAAAGGCAAAATAGTGGAACAGCATAATTACAGACCAATATCATTAACACCAGTTGGCTGTAGAATTGTTAAACACATTCTGATTTGGAACAAAATAAATATCCTTGAGACAGAAATGTATTTTCCCAGAATCAGGAGGCTTTCTTAATCATCATTCGTGTGATAATCAGCTTGTCATTTATCACGTGTTATCTTGCGAGCCATGGATCAAGGGCAAAATGCAGATTGATTACTCCCCTGATTTCCAGACAGCGCTTCACCAGGTGCCACTGAGCAGACTGCTAACGAAGTAACGGACGTGTGGAATGGTAGGTGAGTTGGCTCGACGATTTCGAACACAACCCAGTAGGTATTCCTCGAGGCATCATCAGAGACATAGGTATAGGCAGAAGTTCGCCGAACAAGTGCGATAGAATCAGTATTACTATCTATCTAGATACACTATGTCGGGCAGAATGGGTGGAATCTGCGGCTGTTTGCTGTTGGTGTAGTGTAGGTTTCGCCACTGAGTAGACTGGAAGATGAATTAGACAACATTTGCAGTTGCTATGAGGAATGTCAGATAACTTCAAATATATAAAACTGGAAGATTTGCAGATGAGTAGGTAAATAAATAACATGTTTTTCATATACAGCATTAATAATGAACTTCTTCATACATTCGCGACGATTAAATATCTAGGCGTAAGGTTGCAGAGCAATATGAAATGGAACGTGCACTTAAGGACAGACGTTACGAAGATGGGGAGGTCAAATGCTAGACTTCGGTCTGTCAGGAGAATTTTCGACAGATCTGGTATATTCATAACCCTTCTGTGACTCTCCTTCACTACATCTACATTTAAGTGCCTGGCAAAGGCAAGTGTTGCATAGAACTATAAATGAGCACTAAGCTCTTCAAATGGCAGAAACCTCTGCACATGGTAAGTTTTGTGTCCCAGCCTCGTTGCCACTTTTGTGTCTCATCTCCGCCGGTTGTCGTAGATCTCGGTGGCCGAGTAGAAAGAGACCGACACAGAAATAAAGGATGCACGCGTGTGCATGTACGGAGATGACCAGCCAGTGGGACAGCAGAAACTGGAAACACTAGGCTAAATTAGAACAAGGTATATATTTCGTGGAGTCTTGGTAATACTTAACTTTTACATAGTTCTTGACTGCAGAATGCTGATACATAGTTTATATAGAGGCCTGCCTACGGATGATTCCTAGTGCCTATCCGATAGCCAAGTCTTAACTGGTGCCTATCTGATTCCCAAGTGGCCGATGCAGCAGTCATGGCCACGAGCGGAGTTGCAGCAGAGGGCGCTCGTGGCTGATGTCGTAAGAACGCCGCGCCGTGCGTGCATGGCGGCGCGTGGCGAAAGTACGTGGCGCGCACTTTAGACTTGTGCGACACCACAGTAAGTTTACGAACTTTCACAACGTGTGAGGGCGAGAGTAAAGGAACCAATAGGACTCGTTTCAGCCGGCAAGACTTGGTCTCTTCTTATGGATTTTTTCCCATAAATCATATGAAAACATAGCCCCGACTATCAGATATTATGCGGCAGATTTCCTCACCTTCCCCCCCCCCTTTTTTATTTTTTAATTTTTTATTTGTCGAAATATATTCAGTGGTGGAACCATAAGTGAAAAATGTAATTGATGTAAACGAAAGAAAATTTTACTAACGATCAGTAGCTACTGAACGAAAGTGTGGTACACCTTGTCCGTAATTGTCTCAAGTGGAAAGAAGAAGGAAACACAAGGCGACCTACTACTACGGGAGTTAAAGTACGCCGGCCGCGGTGGCTGAGATGACTGAGGCGCTCCAGTCACGGTCTGCACGGCCACTACGGTCGGGGGTTCGAATCCCCCCTCGGGCATGGATATTTGTGCCTTCCTTGGTATAAGGTAGTTGATAAGTAGTTTGTAAGTTTAAGCTTCACAAACATTTGAACATAAAGTACACTCCTAGCCATTAAAATTGCTGCACCACCAAGATGACGTGCTACAGACGCGAAATTTAACCGACCGCAAGTAGATGCTGTGATATGCAAATGATTAGCTTTTCAGAGCATTCACACAAGGTTGTTGCTGGTGGCGACACCTACAACGTGCTGGCGTGAGGAAAGTTTCCAACCGATTACTCATACACAAAAAGCAGTTCACAGGAGTTGCCTGTTGAAACGCAGTTGTGATGCCTCGTGTAAGGAGGAGAAATGCGTACCATCACGTTTCCGACTTTGATAAAGATCGGATTGTAGCTTGTCACGATTGCGGTTTATCGTATCGCTAAATTGCTGCTCGCGTTGGACGCGATCCAATGACTGTTAGCAGAATATGGAATCTGTGTGTTCAGGAGGGAAATACGTAACGCCGTGCTCGGCCCAACGGCCTCGTATCACTAGCAGTCGAGATGACAGGCATCTTATCCGCATGGCTGAAACAGATCGTGCAGCCACGTCTCGATCCCTGAGTCAACAGATGGTAACGTTCGCGAGACAACACCATGTGCACGAACAGTTCGACGACGTTTGCAGCAGCATGGACTATCAGCTCCGTGACCCTGGCTGTGGTTACCCTTGACGCTGCATCACAGTCAGGAGCGCCTGCGATTGTGTACGCAACGACGAACGTGGGTGCACGAACGGCAAAACGTCATTTTTTCGGATAAATCCAGGTTTGTTTACAGCATCGTGATGGTCCCATCCGTGTTTGGCGGCATCGCGGTGAACGCACATTGGAAGCGTGTATTCGTCATCGCCATACTGGCATATCAAACGGCGTGATGGTATGGTGTCCCATGAGTTACACGTCTCAGTCACCTCTTGTTCGCATCGACGCCACTTTGAACAGTGGCCGTTACATTTCAGATGTGTTACGACCCGTGGTTCTACCCTTCATTCGATTCCTGCGAAAACCTATATTTCAGCAGGATAATGCACGACCGCATGTTGCAGGTCCTGTATGGGCCTCTCTGGATACGGAAAATGTTCGACTGCTGCCCTTGCCAGGACATTCTCCAGATCTGTCACCAATTGAAAACGTCTGGTCAGTGGTGACCGAGCAACTGGCTCGTCACAATACGCCAGTCACTACTCTTTAACTGTGATATGGTGTTGGAGCTGCATGGGCATCTGTACCTGTACACGCCATCCAAGCTTTATTTGAGTCAATACCCAGGCGTATCAAAGACGTTATTACGGCCTGAGGTGGTTGTTCTGGGTACTGATTTCTCCCGATCTATGCACCCAAACTGCATGAAAATGTTATCACATGTCACTTCTAGTATAATATATTTGTCCAATTAATATCCATTTATCGTCTGCATTTCTTCTTGGTGTAGCAAATTTAATGGCCAGTAGTGTAAATGAGAGATCCCATTCCCGCAACATAAAGTGAAGGAAACAAGAAGGAAGAGCATTAATGACGATTTTTTTAAACTGCGGCGGATGCACACTGAGTGAAATCAGTGTGAGAGATGGTCTCGTCCTCAGTCGCTTGCTGTTCTCACATTGTGTAAGATCGTAATTTACCACGTGTAGAAGTTTCTGCCGTATTGAAGAGTTTAGTGTTCATTAACAGTTCTATACAGCAACCATGGGCGTTACAGTTACGATTTGCACGGTTCCGCAGTTAAAGTAAAGCAAACACGAATATTAAAGTCGCGAGTGTAGAGAAATGAAATGGTTTTCATTTGGATCACTAGGCACGATGATGTTAAAACAAAGCTTTCACTGTAATGCTTTCTGATTCCTCTTTCTGGGCACAATTATCCCTCTTCTCCAGGTTAAAGATAATTTTCTCTCATCTCTTTACGTTTGACAACTGGCAACAGCATTTCTAGAGAAGAAGATCGCATTACCTCGAAAAATTCTCGTTTTAATTCCCGAAACATTTTGTAACACTCATACGTTGATTCAGCGTACCAGTAATGTTCCAGTTAATGACACAGTCGTGATTTGGTGACCATGAGTGAGCGCCACCGTGAGGACGTTCGCCCAGATTGCAAGATTGCATCATATGTTAGGAGTGTCTTAGTCTGCTGGTGGGCGTTCTACAAGTTGACCATGTACGACGCACAGTCACCGAGACGGAGGGCAGTCAATCAAAATGCAAAGTGCCGCAGTTTTTGGAATACAAGTCTGCATATTGCGGGTTTTGGGGATTTGCACGTTCTTACTCTCTCGAGTGCACCGCACTCGAGTTTGGCTTGTTCGGGAATGGATTTTCGAAGCGGGTAGTCTGGGCTAGATCGAGGCGGGGAGTGTAGAGACCGCCCCCTCCCGGAAGTCAAGGCAAATGCATGGGTTCGGTGTTTGAAGCGAATTTCCTACCATTCGATAAAGCCCTCAATGTCCAACATATCCACCATGTTGAGGACAGACTTGCTGTGTTCAATAATGGAGGCAATGAACACTAAGCCATACAAACGACGCCAGAACGAGAAGTATCAGACGTAAGCACGTACCCACGAATAAAGCACCTAGACATGACGTAAATTATGGGCGGGCTCTACAGGAACCCCAAAAAGAAACAAATCGCTTTATAGCGGCTCTCTTCAACCGTTACACGTTGACAGTACCCTGCCAGATAGAATTGCAGTGACAAAATCGGGAAAGGATCGATCCGACCCAGCAAATTACAGGCCAGTTACTTTGCTACCAACAATCAGCAAGGTCTTCGAGAAGATACTCCTGGATCTACTTCGAAGACGAAAAATGACATCATCCCAAACGAAATGTTTGGTTTCAAAAGATGACACTCAACGACGCTCCACCTCATCAGGGTGGTGGAAGAAATTACGCAAGCGTTCAGTAATCAGGAGTACTGCACTATCATCTGTTTGCATTTAGCCAACGCCTTTGACAGTTACTTCACAAGCCCTACTATGAAGGCCTCCTTACAACATTCGTTCAGCTCATCGCATTTACTTTACTGGAAGAACTTTCGTTATCCATGTAGGACATAGCATCTCGACGGTACGACCAATAGCGGCTGGAGTTAAGCAAGCAAGTGTTCTTTGGCCGGTGCTATATACAATGTACACAGCAGACTTTCCAATATCGCCTTGAGTTCTCAAAGCCATGTATGCAGATGATACAGCCCTAATTACACGAAGTCGACGGCCTGAGGAAGTTCACAGAAGATTACAGGATACCTGTGGCGATATAGCACGACGGGCTGGAGATTGTAGGGCGGGATTCAACCCACTGAATACATAGGCAATGGCCATAACCAGGAAACTGGATCAACCTGTCCAGAATGAACATCTCTTCGGACATCAACTGTAATGGACCAATTCTGCAAAAACTTGAGTGTGACCATTGACAGGAAGCTCACCTGGAAGAAGCACATTACCAAAATGCATAAAGAAACGGTGGAGTGAGCAGACGTTCTATGCCCGCTGTTTTTGTTTTCAGTACCCAGAATTGTCTGATGCAGCTTTCCATGTTGCCATGCCCTGTGCAAACCTCTACATCTGAGAATAAGAATAGCAACCTACATACTTTTAAATATGCTGGCTGTATTCGTTCCTGGGTCTCTCTCTACGATTTGTACCACACACACTTCCGTCTAATGCTAAGTTGATGATCCCTTGATGTCTTAGAATGTGTCTACCAAGATATCCCTTTCCTTATTCAGGATATGCCAGAAATTCATATTCTCCCCAATTCTGTAGAGCACCGTCTCGTTAGTTACGTGATTTACCCATTTAATATCATACATCGGCCATCACAAGTTAACAATAACAAAACTCATCTACTATTTTTATGTCTCATTGCCTAATTTAATTCCTTCAGCATAGTCATATTTTCTGACACTACATCTAATACCCTTGTTTTGGTAATGTTAATCTTATACCATCCTTTCCAGATCTTGTCCATTCCGTACAAATGTTCTGCGAGGTTCTTTGCTGTCTTTGATATAATTAATATGTCATCGGCAAACCACAAAGTTTTTATTTCTTCTCCCTGAACTTAAATTCCCTCTCCAAATTTCTTCTTGCATTCTTTCACAGCTTGCTCAATGTACAGACTGAACAACCTTGGGGAAAGTTTTGTATCCCATCCTCGTCGCCACTTTTGTGTCCCAGCCTCGTCGCCGCTTTTGTGTCTCCCTTCCGTCGTAGGTGTCGGTGGCCGAGTGGAATGAGACCGACACAGGAATATAGATAGCACGCTGGTGCAGGTACGGAGGGGAGCAGCCAGAAACTAGAAACACTAGGGTAAATTAGAATGAGATATATATTGCACAAAATGTATACAATACTTAACTTTTACATAGTACTGCAGAATGTTAATACATAGTTGAGCTAGAGTCCTGCCTAGTGCCTAACTGATAGCCAAGTCTTCACTGGTGCCTATCTGATTCCGAAGTCTTTACTGGTTCCTATCTCAATCCCAAGTGAACGATGTCGTTCAGTGGTGGCCACGAGCGGAGTTGTAGCAGAGGGCGCTCGTGGCTGTCGTCGTAAGAACGCCGCGCCGTGCGTGCATGGCGGCGCGCGGCGAAAGTAGGTGGCGCGCACTTTAGACTTGTGCGACACTACACCCCTCCCCCCAAACCGCCGCGCCGTCGTGGCGTAGGGCTGAGGGCCACGGCGACGGCACTGGGAGGAGGGCCTGGGCGCCCCCGCGGTGGGACGGACGTCGTAGCTGAGGCTGGGATCGAGACGCCGTACGCGCCCCGGCATCCGCCTTGCGATCCTCCAGGAAACCCACCGAAACCTAGGGAAGGGCGCACACCCCCGCCCAGAGGGAGCAGGTCATCTTCTTCTGAGGTGCGTGGCCCAAGCTGGGGGGGGGGGGGGGGCAGCACGGTAACGGAGTCCCTCTCGGTGACGCTGTCAGCTGAGGCGGCGACGTAGGCGGAGGGCCTGACTGCGTAGGAGGTGCGTCGACGTACATCGGGATCTCGTAGCCCGGGGACGAACGATGTGGCTGTGCTTCCTGGCGGTGAACTGCGTCTGGAATCAAGAAACCCGAGACAGGATCGCGCGGCCTGTGCAGGCGCAATTGGTTTGCGTGGCGCCGCAGCTCCGACCCTGTGGAAGAACGTACAACAAACATATTGCGACCAAGCACGCGTTGAATGATGCCTGGTAACCATCTTGTCTTGTTGCCAGCAAACACCATGTACAGCACCGGCGTCGAAACCTGAAAACGCGTAGCGCCATACGAACCGACTCGGTGCGTGGGAGGCTGCAGCAGGTGAAGGAGAGTGCGGTGACGGCGGCCGTGTAGCAACTCGGCAGGAGAAGGGCCGTCACGTGGCATGCAGCGATAAGTAGACAGGAATATTTGAATAGCTTGCTGCCTGGAGTGCTGACCTTTCATCTTTTCCCTGTGAGACTTGAATGTTCGAACGAAACGTTCTGCTTCCCCATTGGACTGGGGGTGAAAAGGCGCGGTGGTGATATGCTGAATGCCATTCACACGACAAAACTGTTGAAATTCCGCACTAACAAACTGAGGTCCATTGTCACTGACGATAGTTTCAGGCAGACCTTCGATGCAAAACACTGATGTTAAGGCACTGATTGTACTAGAAGCCGTCGTTGAGTTCATGGCAATCACGAAAGGAAACTTGCTGAAAGCGTCTACAACAATTAACCATCGCGTATTCCAGAAAGGTCCGGCAAAGTCAATATGTAAACGTTGTCATGGTCCCTTGGGGCGTGGCAAGTCTGAGAAACGTTGCGGAGGAGCCGCCTGATGCTCCGCACAAACAGTACACTGTGACGTCATGTTCTCTATCTGAGCGTCCATACCAACCCAGGTACAATGACGTCTGGCCAATTGCTTTGTCCTAACAATACCCCAATGTCCTTGATGCAGGAGGCGTAACACTTCACGTTACAGGGAACGAGGAACAATCACTCTTGTTTGGTTGTTGTCCGTATGTAACAACAGAACACCCTGACTTAAAGATAATGCATGACGTTGTGCAAAATAACGTCGAACCAGAGGCCGAACAATGTCTTTGGCTCTGGCAGGCCACCCTGAGCGAACAAAACGTGCTACCACACTTAAGTCTGCATCCGCAGCTGTTTCCTGTGCAACCCGACGAGAGTTCAAAGGGAAATCTGCGACAGCGGTAGCATCTCTGGAGTCTATATGACAACATGCCATTTCCGAAAAATCAAACGACACATCCTGGCCAACCGGAAGTCGGGAAAGTGTGTCCGCGTTGGCGTGTTTAGTGGTAGGTCGGTACAAAATCTCATACTGATAATTTGACAATATCAAGGACCATCTCTGAAGCTTTTGTGCCGTACGTGGCGGAATTGGCTTTGTGGGTGAGAACAACGACGTGAGAGGCTTGTGGTCAGTCAACAAATAGAATTTTCTGCCATAGAGAAATTGATTAAACTTCGTGACGCCGTAAATGATTGCTAAGGCCTCCTTTTCTATCTGGCTGTAATTCTGTTGCGTTGGCGTCAGTAGCTTGGATGCAAAGGCAATAGGACGATCGTGAGAACCAATACGATGCGACAAAACTGCACCCAGACCGTAGGACGAGGCATCAACTGCTAACACTACAGGCTTCTGTGGGTCAAAGGGAATCAAACATGCATCACTGAGTAGTGCACACTTTAAGTTGTCAAAGGCAACCTGGCAATCTTTGGACCAAACAAAAGGAACATTTTTCCTACGTAAGCGATGCAGTGGAGCTGCAATCTGAGACGCATTGGGAATAAACCTGAAATAATAGTTAAGCTTTCCCATTACTGCTTGCAGTTCGTGCACATTCTTAGAAGGAGGCAAGTCTTTGATTGCTCTAAGATGTGACTGTAAGGGATGAATTCCTTGGGCATTAATCACATAGCCTAGGTACTCTATTTCAGTCTGAAAAAACGAACACTTTGCTTTATTACAACGTAAACCTGCTGCAGTCAAAACTTTGAAAAGGCACTCCAGGTTTGCTAAATGTTCTTCAGCTGTACGTCCGGATACCACAATATCATCTAAATAGTTCGAGCAACACGGTACAGAAACAGTCAGCTGTTCCAAAAAGCGCTGAAAAATAGCGGGGGCGGAAGAACTGCCAAAGGGTAGGCGTTGAAATTGAAAAAGGCCCATGTGAATATTAATGACGAAAAACTTTTTTGACTCGTCATCAAGTGGAATCTGTAAATATGCCTCTGCTAAATCAATCTTGTAAAAGAAGCGAGACTGTCCTAATTTGTCCATCAGTTCCTCAGGTCTGGGCAGGGGATAAGTGTCTATAATTGTTTGACTGTTTACTGTCTATTTAAAGTCCGCACAGAGACGAAGTTTTCCTGACGGCTTGGGTATAATTACTAAAGGCGAGGCCCACTGACTCGCAGAAACAGGAGAAATCACCCCACTATCTTGCCAACGTTTAAATTCTGCAGCAACATTATCACGAATTGCGATAGGCACTGGTCTAGCTTTACGAAATTTTGGAACTGCAGATTTCTTCAAAGTTACATGTGCCACGAAGTCTTTTGCACAACCTAGTTCCGGCGAAAACAAGTCACTATATTTTTCACACAATGCATTTATTTTGTCCTGAGGCACTACTGACGAAATTTGAAGCACGTCTCTTTGAACTGATAAACCAAATAAATCGAATGCATCTAGTCCAAAAATATTCTGCGTAGATTTGCCCTGAAGAACTACAAAAGCAACTGTTTTTGTTACACCTTGAAAAGAGGCAGACAGGCTACACGTTCCTAGCACGGGAATATTTTGACCTTTATATGCTGTTAGCACTTGTTGAGACGGCGACAATTTTGGCGAACCCAGCAGTTCATAAGTGTCTTTATTCATTAAAGTAACAGCGGAACCAGTATCAAGCTGAAATTGCACAGTCTTATTTTCTATGCAAAGATTCACAAAAAGCTTTTGCTTGTGGCGCTCGACAGGTGCGCGAATGTGGGCAACGTCTGATAGAACTTGTTTACTACACTTGCGAATGCGCGGGCTACGTAGTGAAGGAAGCGGCGCAGACTCGGCACCTAGATTAATATCACTGTTACTAGACGGCACTACCGCCGGATCGGCGTCCGCGCAATGTGAGGCTGCTGCACTAAAACTACTCTGAGTAGCTACGTCAATTCTACTGTCACTAGCTACACAGTACTTGGCACTTTTACAAGGAGAAGTTGTAGAAGGCACTAGGTTCACTACAGGATGGCACTGTACATAGTCATTTTGCTTGTCCCGAACCCTTTTCCGTTGCACTGTCGCCGCTTGCGACGTGGCTCACTACATAGTTTTACAGTAGGCGCAGAAAAATTGTCTTGCATTTGAGAATCACGCGAAACACTGTCCAAGTTCACAACGTGTATGACATTTACAGCCTGAATTGTTCTTGCACTGTTTCTAACGGCGCCGTTCTTTGAAATTTTGTTTTGCATACACACTGTCCGTACATGTCCTATTTTGCCACATTGATAATAAGTTGCGTTGCGACTTGGGCACTGAGCACGTTTGTGGCGTGATACACACTGGGGGCAAGACTTACGAACGTTTTTCTGAAATGAGCGTTGGCGCCCGTTATTCAAATTACTGTGTCTAAAACTACGGGGCGACCTTTGCGTCGCACTTTTACACTGGCTACTGTTCACTGTCTGTTCAGCATGGCCTCTACTATTGTAAGAATCACTAGTGCTACACTGAGAACTACGGCTAGGAAAGCGTCCGTTACGACATACTGAGTTAACACAGTGGCTTTGCATTTCCACATCTGCTAAGTCAAAAGTATCATGCCCTTCAATAAGCTGCAGTACACTGTCTAATGAGGGGTCAGACTGTTTCAGAATTGCTGCCCTAATTCTGGGGTCCTGAATGTTCTGCGTAATGGCATCCCTCAACATAACGTCACTATAAGAAAGTCCACAAGAGCAAGTAAATTTACATTTGCATGTTAAGCCCTTCAATTCCGTAATCCATTCCTAGTGTGACTGCTCGGGTGATTTTTTAAGTCTGAAAAATCGGTACCCGCGCCGCAGCTACGAGAACTTTTCTCTCATAATGAGCATTTAGTGCCTCTACTATTTGTTCAAAGTCTACATCACGAGCAGATGCGTCGGGAAACAGTTTCTGCAGTAACACGAAAGTTTTGGGGCCCACCACTGACAATAAAAGATGCTTAACAGTCTGACCTGTAATTTGATGAGCCGCGACGAGTTCTTGAAACTGCGCGAAATAGTCACTCCATTCTTCCTCACGTTCGTTGTACTGGCGAAACGTAGGAAGCATAGCGGCGGCAGGTGTGGGCTGCTGAAGCGGCGGCTGTTGTTGTTGGTTAGCTGCTTGCGCTGTGAGCTGGGCCACTGCCTGCAGGAGCTGCGTTATTTGCGCCGTCTGTAACTGAATAATTTCCATTAAGTTTGGGTTCGGGGTAGTGGCCATGCTGACCGATTAGGCGCCGCGCATACAAGTAAATTATAACAAAACACAAATGCAATATGAAAGAGGACACTCTGCAACAAAAAAGTCCACAAAACACGTAACTGAATATATTCCCCAAAAAATCTTATAATAAGGGTGGGTGGGCGGGAGCAATTTCTGTATGCTCCGACCGCTGCTGTCTGGCTGCTGCAAACGGCTGGTCCACGGTTCTTCTATCACTCCTCGTCGCCACTTTTGTGTCCCAGCCTCGTCGCCGCTTTTGTGTCTCCTTTCCGTCGTAGGTGTCGGTGGCCGAGTGGAATGAGACCGACACAGGAATATAGATAGCACGCTGGTGGAGGTACGGAGGGGAGCAGCCAGAAACTAGAAACACTAGGGTAAATTAGAATGAGATATATATTGCACAAAATGTATACAATACTTAACTTTTACATAGTACTGCAGAATGTTAATACATAGTTGAGCTAGAGTCCTGCCTAGTGCCTAACTGATAGCCAAGTCTTCACTGGTGCCTATCTGATTCCGAAGTCTTTACTGGTTCCTATCTCAGTCCCAAGTGAACGATGTCGTTCAGTGGTGGCCACGAGCGGAGTTGTAGCAGAGGGCGCTCGTGGCTGTCGTCGTAAGAACGCCGCGCCGTGCGTGCATGGCGGCGCGCGGCGAAAGTAGGTGGCGCGTACTTTAGACTTGTGCGACACCACAGAAAGGCTACAAGCTTGCCTTTCTCCCTAACCAACCAATGCGACATCTTCATGCCCTTCGACTCTAATTACTAATGTTTGTAAATCTATCGGTCCAAGCTGCGTGGTCATCAGTCCGTAGCTTACAAACTACTTGAACTAAGGTAAACTTACCAAAGGACAACATACATACACTCATACCCTAGGGAGGACTCGAACCTTCGACGGCGAGCAACCGCGAGCTCCGCAGTGAGGTGCCTTAGACCGCTCGGCTACTCCACCGCGGCTGCCTCTAATTACTGCTGTCTGGTTTTTGTGGAAGTTGAGTGTAACTCTTCGCTCCCTATATTTTACTCCTGCTACGGTCGTAGTTTAGAAGAGTGTAATGCAGTCAACACTGTTAAAATCTTTCTCCAGATCTACAAATGTCAACGACGTAGGTTTGCTTTTTCTTAACCTGTTTTCTAAGATGCGTCATAATGTGAATATTGGCTCCCGTGTTCGTACATTTCTCCTAAATCCAAACTGAGTTTCCTAAGGTCTAATTTCATTAGTTTTTTTCCATTCGTCTGTAATTAATTCATTTTAGTATTTTGCAAACTTGACGTATGAAGCTTATAGTTCTTAAATGTTCACATTTGTCTGCACTTGATTTCTTTGGAATTGGAATTAATACATTATTCTTGAAGTTTGAGGGTATTTCCCATTCTTATACATCTTGCGTACCAGGTGTAACAGTTTCTTCATGTTTTGCTCTCCTAATAACGATATCAGAAGTTCAGACGAAATTACATCGATTTCAGGAGCCTTGTTTTGACTTACATCTTTTAGCGCTCTGTCACGTTTTTCTTGAAATATCGTATCTGCTATCTCATCATCCTCTACTGCGTCTTCCATTTCTAAATTACTGCCTTCAAGTTTATTTCTTTTGTATAGGCTCTCTATATATTCCTTACACCTTTCAGCTTCCCCTTCTTTCTTTTTACGGGTTTTCTATCAGAATCCTTGGTATCCATGCAGCTGAATTTCTTGTCTCAACGAAAAATTGAAGCTGTCCATTTCCAGCGGAATGCATCTTTACTGTAACTGCATTCGAACAAAAATGGACTGTAGATGTGAAGTCTGCGGAAATGCGGCTACGACTCACATAAAGTGGTTACAGTAGCTCCAATACAAGATCTTACGTGGAGTATTTCACGTCCCGCGAATACTTCCACATCTAGGCCTGTCGTCCTACTTCAATAAATAGTGGAACGACACTCAAAATACAAAAATCGTACCCATTCCCTATGACGGAAGACATTATTCAGTATCCTTCTAGTCTTGGGACCACCCCGAAGATCAGAAGATGAGGGTCGGTGGTTGTCTGGCGCGGTCGCCGCCTTGCTGGTGAGGCCGACACAGCAGCTCTCTGTGTCTGCAGGCTGGTCTCGTGCTGATTATGAGTCCCACCAGCTGATAGAACTATGCTGACACCAGTTTAGTTTAGTCATACACCGATATTCGTGCCTGGCTGTGTCTAACGATCTAGACACTAAATCAATTAAATTTAAAACAATGACACCTTTTGAAAGTGTCACAAATCACGTTACATTTATGTAAAACCACTACCCCAGTTCATTGTTGACTTGGAGTTTAGGCAACATAACATCAATTTCAAACACGGTCAACTTCTGTATGCGTGCGCTGGCCGCGGTGGCCGAGGGGACTGCGGCGCGCCAATCACGGTCTGCGCGGCCACTACGGTCGGGAGTTCGAATCCCCCCTCGGGCATGGATATTTGTGCCGTCCTTAGTGTTAGCTAGTTCGTAAGTAGTTTGTAAGTTTAGGGACTGATGACCCCGTAGTTAAGTCCCATAAGCTATACAAACATTTCTTTATGCGTGCATTCATGCAATATAACTTCCAAGGAGAAAGGAAAAATGTAACAAGACAAATGTCTTAAGGGCGAGTCGAACAATCAAAAATGAAATATATAGTCCATGAAGTACGCTGATACACACATAAAATTTTGTGTCTCGTTTCCGCCGGTTGTCCTAGGTGTCGGTGGCCGAGTAGAGAGAGAGACCGACACAGGAAAATAGGATGCACGCGTGTGCGGGTACAGTGTCTGAGCTGACCAGCCAATGGGACAGCAGAAACTAGAAACACTGAGCTAGATTAGAACAAGACAGGTATATTTCGTAGAAATAATACAATACTTAACTTGGAGGGCAGCAGACTAGTGGTATGCTGGTACATAGTTTAACTAGGTAGAAGCCTACCTACTGATGAGAGTCTTAGCTGGTGCCTGTCTGATAGTCAAGTGACCGATCCAGTTCAGAGGTGGCCACGAGCGGCATTGCAGCAGAGGGTGCTCATGGCTGTCGTCGTAAAAACGCCGCACCGTGCTTGCATTTTCTTATGCAAATGAACATTTCAAAATTTTTTAACACAAATATACATAGACAAATTTTCAGTGTTCTTTATGCTCATGAGAACAGAAATATACAAGTTTCGCAGGAGAACTTATGTGACGTTTGGAAAGTAGGAGGCGAGGTACTGGCGGAAGTAAAGTTGTGAGGACGGGCCGTGAGTCGTGTCGAGATATCTCATTGGAAGAGCGCTTGCCCGCAAAAGGCAAGGATCCCAGATTCGAGTCCCAATTCCGGCACACAATTTTTAATCTTCCAGGAAGTTTCATTTCAGCGCACACTCCGCTGCAGAGTGAATGTTTCATTCTGTAAACATCCCTTAGGCTGTGGCTAAGCCATGTCTCCACCATATCCTTTCTTCCAGGAGTGCATTCTTGGATGAGACGGCTCATTAACTAACTGCAAGTTTCGCAGAAGAACCTCCGTGAAGTTTGGAAAGTAGGAGGCGAGGTACTGGCGGAAGTAAAGTTGCGAGGACGGGCCTGAATCGTGTTCGGATAGCTCAGTGGTGGAGCGCTTGCCCGCGAAAGCCAAAGATCCCAGGTTCGAGTCCCGGTTACGGCACACAACTTTAATCCGCCACGAAGTTTAATATAGAAGTTGTACGGCAATAATCTAGACATCCTGAATTCTTGCCCCACACTGAAGCTTACACCAGTACGCCTAAATCCCGGAAACTTGTCTTGCATTGATGCTTGCTTCTATTCGTCGTGCCGTACTGTTCACTAGATCATCAAGTAATTGCTGGTCCAGATTTTCCCACTCCTCAACGGCGATTCGGCATAGATCTCTGAGACTAGTCAATGAGCCGTCTCATTCAAGGAGAGCTCTTTTCAATGTATCCCAGGTATGTTAGATAGGGTTCATGTCTCGAGGACGTAAAGGCTATTTTGATCTTACGATGACGATGAAGAAACGCATTCACAAGATCTGCACGACGAGAACGAGAATTGTCATTCATCAAGACGAATCCCTCACTGAAATGCTGCCGATATGGTTGCGCTTCACGTTGGTAGATGTCATTCCTGTACGGAATAGCCGTTTGATTGCTTTCTTTGACCACTCGTGTCGTATGTTGGACCCGTACAATGCCACCCCAAAATACGAGGAATTCACCATTGCCGCATGGAGTGGCCGAGCGCATTCTGGCGCTATGCTCCGATGCTCGAGACCGTTTCCCGTCGGGGGTTCGAATCCTCCCTGGTGCACGGATGTTTGTGTTTTCTATAGTATAAAGTAGTTTATAAGTAGTTTGTAAGTTTAGGGACTGATGACACCGTAGTTATGTTCAAATGTCCAAATGTATGTGAAGCTTAAGACACTTAACTGCGGGATCATCAGTCCCTAAACTCACAAACGACTTATGAACTACCTTATACTAAAAACGATACAAACATCAATGCCCGATGGGCGATTAGAACCTCCGACGGGGCGCAGTTAAGTCCCATAAGCAAAACATACACATTCATTCTGACCAGGTTGCTTCAAAAATCTTCTTCATCAATTATTGTCTCGTCGAAGGCAGCTGGGAGTCTTATTTGAGAAAAGCACTTAATGCCAATTGTGACGAGTCCATTCAGCACGCTGTTGGACCCATTTGTATCGCCTTACATTGTGACTAGGTGCCAAACGTGGACTTCAACATGGACATCAGTAGTAAAGTTCCATGCCATGCAGCCTATTGTGTACAGTTTAAATTGAAACAGTAGTAGCCGCTGGACAGCCAGAGCGAGACACGTCATTGGCAGTTCCTGTATCTCCGCACCTTCACCACGTTCTAACAACATTTCTTTAGTTCACACTGAGAAATTCCCTTTGATGAGAGTTCCTACTGACACAACGTAATAGTGCCAAAGCTATCAAACCTCGGAATTGAACTACAGTCAACAAAAGCACTTTACTCCTTTCCCGATGTTATGACTGGAACCTATCGGCGTTCTTACCACTTCGTAGCATTTGCACTGCTCATGCGTGGTTGCATACAATATACGTATTCAACGGCAGTTTTCAGGACATCTTGGAACCAAGGTGATGCAATACTTACCTGTATAAAATACTCTCCACTCTATTATGGACCTGCTGGTACAGCAAGCATAAAAATTGTTTCTTTCTGATTTCGTCAGAGATGAGCATCTTAACACACTTCAAGAAAAGGCACTTGGGGCTTGATTCCAACCTCATTTAAGATAATAAAGAATCTACATAGGTACCAATTTATCAAACAAACACTGCTTGTTAAATTTCAAATTCATCGATGCCTTCATGCTCTTGCATTAGGTTTGTAGAACTCGGTAACTGAATCTTTTGCCTTACAAGGCAGATATTCATAAAATACTCTCCACTTCATTATGGGCCGGCTGGTAGAGACATCAATAAAATTGTTTCTTTCTTTGGTTGCTGTACCAACCGCCCCATAATGGAGTGGAAAGTATTTTATGAAAATCTGCCTAGTCAGCCATAAGATTCGTCGGCCGAGTTCTACAAAACTAAATGCAACATCATGAAGGCATAGAAAAATTTTAAATTTAACAAGCCCCAAGTGCCTCTATGTTGAAGTTTGTAATGATTCTCATCTCTGATGAAATCAGAAAGAAACTTAACTCTGTATTTAAAGTGCTATGAATCGATGTTACAGGCATTTAGGAAGAATGAAGCTTGTCCCCCAACAAAAAGTCCCAAAGTTGTTAGCGGTTAGGTTGATCTCTTTTCGCAATTTCATAAGAAATGGCTTAGACTTTGTTCTATGGTAACAAGTACTGTGCTTCAGTAGGAGATGATTCTCCTCTGCAATCCTGCCTCATCGAGAGAAAATTGGTATGTATTCAAAGTTTTCTGAACGTGCACGTTTAAGATCACACGAGGTTCCGATACCATGAATTGCTCTGACAGCTAGTAATCCGATTTAGTTTTCTGCAATGTTTGACGCTATAAGCCAAACTCGCACGAATCCCTTTATGTCAGTGCCAGTTGCATTTTACTCGCCGTAATTTATAACGTAAATATTAGCGATCAGTAAGCTTCACGCTGAAATACTTTTTCAGTACATGATATGACATTCAAGACAGACTGAGCGATTTCACAAAGACTAATATAAATTATGAAAAAGTAAATGATTGTCTTGGAAGTTAATATTTCGCAACACGATTCTAAACTAAAATTAAATTAAAATAGAAACAAAATAGTCGCGAGAAACACTGTTCAACCAAATAATAGGTCAATAAATTAAAAAATAATCACGCGAAATAAATAAATAAGTACTTCCTTTCTCTAATAAAAAAAAAAAAAAAAACTTGAAAGTTTCGATAAAAACTACGTTCATATAAAGATATGAAGTATTCTGCAGTAGATTTAGCCTTTCTCACAAATTTTGTTCTTGTGGTCATCAGTCCGCAGATTGTTTTGATGCAGCCATCTACGCAGTCCAGTCCTGTGCAAGCCTTTTCATATGAGAATCAGAATGTCGATCTAAATCCTTTTAAATCTGCTTACTGTATTCGTGCCTCGGTATCCCTCTACGATTTTTACCGAAAATACATTCTTCTGACACTAAGTTGACTATTCCTTGGTGTTTCAGAGTGTGTCTCACGAACCTATCGCTTCTCTTAGTAAGGATAAGCCACAAACTCCTTCTCTCCCCAATTCTGTATAGCAACTCTTCATTAGTTACGTGATTTAGCCATCCAATCTTCATGATTCGTCTGTAGTTCAACAATTCAAAAGCTTCTATCATCGTTTTGTTGAACACTTTATCGTCCACGTTTCACTCCCATATAATGCTACACCCCAGACAAATGCTTTCAGAAACGACTTCCTAACATTTAAACTAATATTATATGCCAAAAACTATCGCTTCTTCAGAAACTCTTTTCTTCGCATAACCATTCTGCATTTGATATTTCTTTAATTCGGTCATGCAAAGCTATTTTGCTACCCTAATAACAAAACTCATCTACTACATATATTTCCTCATTACCTAATCTAATTCCTTCAGCATCTCCTGATTTTCTGACACTACATTCCATTATACTTGTTTTATCTTTGTTAATATTCATCTTATACTTTCCTTTCAAGACACTGTCCATCAGTTTAATTGCTCTTCCTGGTCCTTTGTTGTATCTGACAGAATTACTATGTCATCTGCAAACACCAAAGTTTTTATTTCTTCTCCCTGAACTTTAATTCTTTCTCCAAACTTCTCCTAGCACTCCTTCATAGCTTGCTCAATGTACAGACTGAACAACATTGGGAAAAGACTACAACCCTGTCTGACGTCCTTCCCAACCACTGCGACCCATTGATGTCTTTATATTCTAATAATTGCTGGCTGGTTTTTGTACAAGTTGAATATGACTCGTCGCTTCCTGTAGTTTACTCTTGCTGCCTTCAGAATTTGAAAGAGTGTATTCCAGTAAACATTATCAATAGCTTTTTCCAGATCCACAAATCTAAAAACGTAGGTTCGCCTTAATCTATCTTCTAAGATAAGTCGTAATGTATCGTCTCGCGTGTTTCTACATTTTTCCCAAATCCCAATTGATCTGCCCCAAGGTCCGTCCACTAGTTTGCCCATTCGTCTGTAAGAAATTTGTGTTAGTATTTTGTGACCATCACTTATTAAACTGATAGTTATGCAATTTTCATGTTTGTCTGCACTTGCTTTCTTAGACATTGGAATTATTACATCCTTCTTGAAGTCGCAGGGTATTTTTCCTGTCTCGTAATACTTGTATACCAGGCGGAACAATTTCTTCATGACTGGCTTTGCTAACGATATAAGCAGTTCACTCGGAATATCATCTACTCGAGCGCCCTTCTTCCTGCTCAAATGTCTTAGTGCTCTGTCAAATTCTTCTCTCAGTATCGTATCCTCTACTTCGTCTTCCATTTCTAAAATACTGCCTTCAGGTTTATTTTCTTTGTATCAAAATGTTCAAATGTTTGAAGAGCTTATGAGACTTAACTACTGGGTCATCACTCCCAAAACTTACAAATTACTTATGAACTAGCTAATATTAAGAACGGCACAAATATCCATACCCGAGGGGGGATTCGAACCCCCGACAGAAGTGGCCGTGCAGAACGTGACTGTCGCGCCACAGATCGCTCGGCCACTGCAGCCGGCTTTCTTTGTATAGAACCTCTAAATATTCCTTATACCTTTTAGCTTTCCCTTCGTTTCTTAGTACTGGTTTCCCATATGAGTTCTTGCTTTTCTTGTCTCCAAATGTCTCATTTATTTTCCTGTAGGCGATATCTATCTTTCCCCTACTATACATTCTTCTATGGTGTTGCATTTCTCCTCCAGCCACTCCTACGTAGCCAGTCTGCACTTCCTGTCAACCTCATTTTTCCGGCGTGTACTCTGTTTTTCTTGCTTCACTTGCTGCATTTCATATTTTCTCTTTTCATCAATTAAGTTCAATATCTATTGCGTTATCTAAGGATTTCTATTAGGCCTTGCCCTGCTGCAGAGTATAGGTCAGTAATTTCGAGCATGGCACGCTCGAACGACACGAGGAGGGTGTATTTTCTCGTAGCCTGCCAAGTGGCTACACTGATATCTACTGGAATTTTGCGGAACTGCGTTCATCTTTCACTTCGTGTGAGCATAGACGCCAGATGCAGACTTTTAACTGGGTGACCTGGATTGGCGATACCTATACTGATGTTAATCCGCCGTGAAGAAGCCCCGTCCAAATATTCAAATTAAGGGCTAGGACAACTGTTCATCATATTGCGCAGTTTAAGAGCATTCAGAAAATTCAGAAAATTACTTCGCCGACACAAGACGACGGTCCTCTTGTTACGAAAGCCTAAAGTGATATTTGTTTGCCGGGAAAAATTAATTTGATGGTTTTCACTGGCGATTAATTTCGTCGACATTCTGAATTCAATCGAGCCGACCTTTGCGACATATTGGATGTTTCGTAATATTGCATACAATCTCCTCTCAAAGAGGCCAGAAGTACTTAATTACGGCACTCTCTCTTTGTCAGACATCTGAATAAGATGGCATTCGTTATTAATGCATTCCTTGTCCTGGCTGGGAACACTCTAAGCTCTACAATCTCATCAGAAGTATCCAGACGGCAATTAGTGTACCTTAATAGGGTGTGTGCTCACGTTTCGTCTTCATGACAGCCTGACTTTTCTCATGGACACTCAATGTCAGTGTAAGAGTGGCAGCCTAAGTTGTTCCTCAGCAGACAAAATCAAGAACGCGGAATATCTGTAGATTGAAGACGCAGTTTGTGGAAATCTTAACTAAAGACTTTAAATACTACGGTACCTACGTTGGACAGGGCATTGAGCGCAATTGAAATTTCGATTCCTATGCACAGCAACTGCCTACATTTATAATAACATGACTGATGAACTAAGGTTTTTTTTACTAAGAAATATCAAAATGTCATCATTTAACAAAGTAGTAATACATGTCTATAGAGTTTATTCTCGTTTGGAGATAGTAGTCAATGATGCTAGCGCTAACAAAAAAATTATTTGAAAGCACTTGTGCAACGGAAAAAATATGCCTATGTTTTACTATTAAACAAATCTGAGCAATGAATCGATTGTAAGAATGTAACAGATTTGTCTACTACAGAACAAAAATTTAATGCTATTGTATTTGAAAGTAATCTTTTTTGTACGTGGCTCTGAGCCTAAAGATGATTACGTCCGTACCCAAAGAAAATATGTTACGTATATGGCGAAAAATACTATGTATTTAACATATTGTAAAAGAAAGGCAAATATAATATTGTGAATAAAAGTTTTGTATTGCAGCCTGCGTGAACAGAACGCAATGGAACATCTCAGGAATCAGTTAGAACCTTACCTTTGCTCAAAAGGAACGTCAATTATCTGTAACTAATTGTTCCAAATTTTGTTTGTAATACCGTACCACAGTTCTGCTAAAATTAATACTGTTGATGAAAGATTTATTTTCTTTTCAGAAAATGTTAAACCCAATTCATCAATGGCCGAGGGGACTGAGGCGCTTCAGTCACGGTCTGCACGGCCACGACGGTCGGGGGTTCGAATCCCCCTCGGGCAAGGATATTTGTGCCGTCCTTAGTTGTAGGTAGTTCATAAGTAGTTTGTAAGTTTAGGGACTGATGACCCTGTAGTTAAGTCCCTTAAGCATAACAAACATTTGAACTTTTTTTTCCAATTCATCAATAACATGCATCTGTTGGAACCAGGAATTCCAGCCGAAGAGGATCCGAGTAATATCGAATGTGACTCCATTACGGTAGAAACATAAGGGATGTTTCCAGAATGAAGCTTTCACTCTGCAGCGGAGTGTGCGCTGATATGAAACTTCCTGGCATGGCTAAGCCATGTATCCACCATATCCTTTCTTCCAGGAGTGCTAGTCTTGCTTGGTTCGCAGGAGAGCTTCTGTGAAGTTTGGAAGTAAGAGGCGAGGTACTGGCGGAAGTAAAGTTGTGTGGCGGCAACGCGAGTCGTGTCGGGATAGCACAGTCGGTAGTGCGCTTGCCCGCGAAAGGCAAAGATCCCAGGTTCGAGTCCCGGTTCCGGCACACAATTTTAATCAGCCAGGAAGTTTCATTGTTCCACCTTGTCACGTCAAAAGGCTACCATAAGTAGAAAGCGCCGAGTTTTTTCGACATGGACAATGTTACTATGACACACGATAGTGCGAGACCACACGTGGAAATCAGAACTAGAAAAAAGCTCCAGGCATTACACAATGAGTTTATGGAAAAGTCACAATTCAGTCTAGATATGCCCCCTAGTGATTTCCAAGTTTCAGCATCGTCGAATGGTTCCTGCCAAGGGGGCGATTAAGTAACGATGACACCAAGATACAGTTCCATGGTCGCCGGACGAATTCTGCCTGAGAGGCATCTCAAATTTTGTGCTGTGATGGGACAAGGATGGATAAAAGACGAAAAGTAGAGAATGGTCTGTAGTATACTACGTACATTTTTATTTACCTGTATGTTCTTTATTTTGGCTGATAAAAATAGGGACAAAAACCCTCTTATTTGCTTTTGTAATAATACCTGACAGTCACATCACTAAGAGTCCAGCTGGGCAGCTGCAAAAGAGTTACAATGTTCAAAACCGTTCCAATGTTTGTGAAGATTATGGGACTTAACTGCGGGCTCATCAGTCCCTAAACTTACAAACTACTTATGAATCACCTTACACTAAAGACAGCACAAACATCCATGCCCGAGGGGGAATTCGAACCCCCGACGGGGAGCGGTATCGTGCATCGCAGCATAACGCCTCAATGCGCTCAGCCACTCCGCTGCGGTAAAATGTTCCAGATGTAGTTATTATTCAGATGACGTGCAATCACTAGTCCATGTTCTGAGCCAGCATCCTTTTATACTGGAAGGTAGCAGCGATGGTTTCGCTGCTGGGAGCTTGTACAACGCGACAATACATAGTACGATACTGAAATCCACAGACACTCTTCGACGCTTCATCCAAGGTGTGTGTCAGATGCCCAGTTGAAACATAGTTTTACGATGCAGAGGATGGCTGGCTGTACACCAGAAACATTATCAGAACTATTGAAAGCTTGGTGATACAGAATACCTCTCGCTATACTAACTACTTTTTCTGATTTGAAATGTTTGAGACGATCATCTTTTCACCCAGACAACTGACACTGTTCTAGCTACGAATCCTATCTAAGGTGAACGTTTGTTATATGAAGAGTGGAGTTGCTAAAGGTGCTAAGTGCCGAAAATGAAATTGTCGAAGAAACGAAAAAAACTGCACATCTCTGTGAGAAATGGATATTTATTTCTAACAAAATACAAATTAACTCTTTACATGGTTATACAAATGTTGTCAAAGGTTTTTCTACTTTTGTTGAAAAATGAAAAAGTTTCGTAACGTTCTATGCAGAAAGGTGTAAGTGCAATAGGTTTTGTCATAGTTAATAGATCGAAGTGCCATGAGACAACATTGACTTTATGGAGGTAACAGCTATCGGAAAAAGTCATTGTTGTTTCCTTCCAAGTAATCAATAATAGTGGAAAAATCGTTTTATTTGGTGCCAGTGGAACAGTAGCTGGAAGTTGTATCAATTCCACAGCTGCAGTGTCTTTCCTTTCTTCAGGACATGAAAATTCTCCCTAGCACACTGATCTGAAAAGCTTTGTTTGTAGGACACAATACCAGGCTGTTGTTTGCTTATTTTTATCAAAGTAAGCTGTGTCTTTGAAAAATTCAGAACCTAATTTTTTTCTTCGTAACAATTGTTTGATTTTTTAGCAGAAAATTGAGATCTCCTTTCACATTAGGAAGTGTGTAGCAGGGTGTTGACAGCCTTTTACCTCTCTGCGTCTTCATTATAGGTCTTCATTATAATTTTTGAGTAAGAAAAACCTCTATAAGCCCCATCAGGTAATTGCCTTGTTGCTTCAGGTCAAGTTGGTGGTATTCTTCAAAGAGCTGAGTTTTTCATATCAACTGTACTTACACTTGCAGCACACCTAAGCACAAAATAAACGAAAAATATGTATATCAACCTGCCACAACTGGATCATGTAGGCTGGTTTCATATTATAAGTTTACTTCATATATAACAGAACTAATCTGTGAAGATGACGGTTGTTTTTCAGAAATTTCTTTCCTTGTTCTGTTTCTCCTGCGTGAGGTACGACGTTTCGCTTGATCTTGCCTTATCCTGTTTCTTCCTCAACACTTTCATCACCACTAAAATCACTGGCGTTCATATTATCATTATTAACAGGTACATCATTTTAGATAGCAAGTAACGGCTTCGGTAAGCCAAACAATAGTGTTGTGGCATAACCTTGACTACAGACTGCTGTTCGGCTAGCGCCAGATGACTCTGGCACATAGATCCATTAACAGAGCAGGCCCATCTGGACGTAGGACTAGTGCAATCACTTGGGGTCAGTAGCAACTACAAGGAATGACTGGAGCACGTAAATCTCTTTGCAGCTTATTGGCGCGAAGACATATATCGGTTAGCAGTGAAAAACGTCAAAAAATGGCACTTACATCCTTTAGCATTTCCACTCTTTACATGTGACAGTAATTCCGTGCATCCATTCACTTACTCATTTTATGAATATAAGTCATAAAGGTTTTTTTTTAACTCACATTAAGCTACTGACCGTGCAATCAGTTCGCATTGATGTTGAAGAGGTAGGCCTTAATTCCTAACTCGCATTTTATGCAAGGTAGGCTGTAAAGGGTTTAAGAAGACCTGTTGCCTGGTTCACATCGGTTACGTTCAATTGGTATGCACAGTTGTATATAATTATAGTCACCTGCAGACATTAACATTAGCGCCAAATATCAGATGTTCCTACTGAAAATTAAAGGAAAAAACACTAATTTTAGATAGTTCCAAGCATGATCAAATGTTTGTAAATCTATGGAAGTTAACTACCGTAACTTCCCACAACTATATACCACTTTTCACATACTTTAATGCGTAACCTTACTGTATACTTCCCGATTTTTTTTTTATTTTTTTTATTTTTTTTACTTATATAGTAGTTTATGTAAGAAATTAAATTACTGGGAGAGTTGGACTCAACACTGCCAATGTGTTGGTGAAACTTCATGCCAAAAAGTGGTACATTATTATATGGCAAGTTCCCAACTATAGTACACTATGATTTTATATGCTGGATCAATGACGCCATTACTTTAACTATTCATTACACACCTTTTTACACTCATGACGATGTAGAAAGTATTTTAATGAAAAATTAAGTCGCAATATAAAGGAAACACCATCTCAAAAGTCTCCAACAACAGCTGGCACAATGTTGTAAGGAAAACAATCTACCCTTTACACTCCACTTGTCTTTTAGCTCTGGGATACGGTACAAATCGCTTTTCGAAGAGACCTTCACTCTCACACTAACTTTACATACAATATCTGACATTTCAAACGTTAAAATATACTTTACAGTTCACCATATGCAAAACTTCCCACTTCTCTCCATATAGCTAACTGTGGTGCATGATTTATGCACTTTCAGAACACCACCAGGCCAGTATTCCCACCCCCGCACCCCTCATTCTGAATTATCACATCATCACCCACTTTAGGCACGAACACTACTGTTGCATCAACAAACTTCATTACACTGTCGCCAATTTTTTATGTGTTCAAGTAAAAGGTATCCTCGTCATCTGATACAAACACTGCTGTATCCTCTTCCCTACTACTGATCGCCGTCTTGTGGGGAATCTGCAAATTAAAATCCATCCTGGAAAGTGGATCATACATTTTCTCAAGTTCACACGTTTTAATTTTATTGCACATTCCTCATGTCTAACGTCAGCAGATAAGCACCAAGCTAAAGATAATCTATATCTATAAATGTGAATGTCTGTTCGGTGCACGTTTATCACGTCTGAACCACAAGACATAAAGAGCTAAAAATTAGTAGTTACTAATGTCTACCCGGAGAAGGCTTTAGGCGCGGTTTTATGGCGATCGGATAGCTATTTACCTATATATATTAATGTGAATGTCTGTTCGGTGTACGCTTATCACGTCCAAACGACAAGACGCAGAGACTTAAATATTTGTACAGTTACTAATTTAGACCTGAGGAAGGTTTTAGACACGGTTTTATAGCGAACTGATAGATATTTAGTAATTTGAAGAATATAACGCGAAATGCGAAATAATAATTTTTCTTTGAAAATTATGTTTACTCTTTGTAAATGGTTTCATTGGTTGCATTGTTGCTTGAGGCTTGATAATGATAAAAGGGTGGAGTATAATGGGATGGAAAGTTACCGGTGTATATAAAATTCTACGTGTGTGTGAGTTAATATTTCTGCAGCGAAAACTACAGAACGCAAACGAATGGACTGTGTGTAATTGTTGTCCAAAGTCTCCCGTTGTACACCATAGCAGTTCCATGTCGATAGCTGTAAACGGGTGGAAGATATGGTGGTTGAAAGTCGTCAAATTATAAAAAAATTCGGACTGAAGGCCAGCGATGACGTTTACGACTCTATAGCAAGGAGGTTACATACAGTGAAACGTGATGCCACCGGCCACATCTTTGGTCTATGCATGCTGCAATGTCTTCAGCTCTTTCTCTGTAAGGAAATATAAGAATAAATAAATAAAGCAGTAAGAAAGAAATTTCTTTTAATACATCTCTTTAAAAAAATCGATTTGACGTTTCGCGCAATAAATCAAGTGATCGATCTGTGATATTATTACAATCATTATTGTTGAATTTCCTTTAATCCCTTCAGATATGCCATTTCATTTCAAAAGACTTCAGTTTCCAGTTCGTCTAGCTTTTCCGATGACAATTAACAAATCTCAAGGACAATCATTAAACGTCGCAGGGATCCATTTACAGCCTTCATGTTTTTCACATGGTCAGTCATACGTCGCTTGTTCAAGGGTGGGCAAGCAACCCAAAAAGTCTCTACATTTACGTTCGAAACAATACTACAAATAACGTAGTTTATATGCCCTAAAATGAAATTAAAATGAATTTGGCCAGTACCCTGACCATACGTGTTGAGATATTGCAACACAGGCTATAAGGAATAATGTACGTATTATTTATTGTAAATCATTAAGCACTTCATATAATTTCTTTTTATTTGAATGATGATTAAAACTGTCTGTTTCTAAAAAAGGTATTGTATTTCATTTCATCCTTCAAAACCAGTCTCATAGCACACTACTGAAAGATAGATTATCTATCATAATCAACCAACATGCGAGCGGAGCCGCGGGTTTAAGTTAGTATCCTCTAAATATCTTAAGAGACAGTTAAAGAAAATTCAAAAGAGCTATCTCCTACCTTGCTCTCAGTACGAAAGAAAGTTGGACGACTGAATTGAAAATGAGCCTCTTCACGTTATAGCTACGGTTACTGTGATGCTTTGCCGTGCGCGACCTTGCAGTTAATCATCCCGCCAGTGGACGGCGGACTCCTTCAGTGTTTCGAGAGCGATGGAAGCGCTCGGCTGTCACTAAACGGTACTGTGTAGAGTTTTAAAAGCAATTTGGACCATAGTTGTGCTTAAGGACCATAGTTATTTTAATTTACGGTGCTCTGGTCATCTGTCTCTAGGCTTACAAACTTCGTAAGCTAACTTATGCTAAGGACAACAAATACACCCATGCCCGAGGGGCGGGCCGCAGTGGCCGAGCGGTCTGCGGCGTGCCAGTCACCGTCTGCACGGCCGCTGCGGTCAGGGGTTCGAATCACCCCTCGGGCATGGCTGTTTGTGCCGTCCTTAGTGTAAGCTAGTTCATAAGTAGTTTGTAAGTTTAAGGACTGATGGCCCCCGTAGTTAAGTCCCATAAGCTCTACAGACGTTTGAAAATTTTTGAACATGCTCGACGGGGACTCGAACTTCCGACGGCGAGCAGCGGCGCGCTCTGCAGCTAGAGGCCTTGTAACGCTCATCTCCGCTTTAAAAAGTTAACAGCGTAAAAGTATTCCACGTACAATTCCTATTTCTCTTAATATCAAATAATTTATCGTTTCAGATTGCGGCAGAAATTTTGCATGTACTCCCAGCTTTAACGAAATATTATTATTAGAAGCGCAGTGCCGTTTGAAAGAGATGTTGGAGTCTGTGGAAGTTTTTTCCTTTGATAACAACTTAATTACAAACTAAAAGATTTCATTCATTCGCTTGTGGACTATTTGTGAACTTCAGCGTGCTTTCGTAATTTAAATCTTGGTCTCGCAATTCGATTTCATTGAAAATATCCTCCCCTCATTAGCGCAAATCCACTCTAAATCGCTTTGGTGCTAGCATCTCTTGTCGTAATTCATTCTTTCATTCGCTCCACTGTAGATCAAAAAAGAAACTCGACCGATTTCCGCCTCAATGTAAGCCACACTGTCTAGATTAGACACGTATACGCCCCTAATCAAGGTTCGTCAAATAATTAGTTTCAAATTAATTAATTATTCAATTTGCGATTGCTTTTCTGTGCTGAATCGTTAGTGATACAACACCTGAAAAGTCTGTTTATGTGAAAGCGTATAATTCTGTTTATCTCACAATGTGCTGCATGTAGTGAACAGAGTAAACGACGAGCATGCTTGATTTATATACTGTACAGAGATGGAGCAATATTTAACTATGTTTGATCGGATTTGATCCATTCCGTATTGTCAGTATTGTTGATGTTTTTAACCTTCTAACCAAATGCAGACTTCGTTGGCAGACAGCTATAAAATATCATTAAGGGCCTGTCGTAGCTGAAAATGTTTGATGAAAAGCTGTACAATAAGTGTCAGCACAGTTTGATAATTTCTAAAATCCAAAAGCATTTCTCAATAGAAATGTCAGTTATATGCATGGATACATCTACATCTACATTTACATACATACTCCGCAATTCACCGTAAGGTGCGTGGTGAAAAGTACACTGTACCACTACTAGGCATTTCCTTTCCTATTCCACTCCCAAATTCAACGAGGAAAAAAAGAATGCCTATATGCCTCCGTACGAGCCCTAATTTCTCTCATCTTGTCTTTGTGATCTTTACGCGAAATGTAAGTAGGCGGCAGCAAGATCGTACTACACTCAGCTTCAAATTCCGGCCCTCTAAATTTACATAACAGAAATTCACGAAAAGAACGTCGTCTTTCTTCCAGCGATCCCCAACTGAGTTCCCGGAGCATTTCCGTGACACTCGCGCATTGGTCGAACCTACCGGTAACAAATCTAGCTGCTCGTCTCTGAATCGCCTCTATGTCTTCCTTTAAACTGATCTGCTGCGGGTCCCAAACACTTGAGCAATACTCAAGACGTGGTCGTACAAGCGTTTTATATGCGGTCTCCTTTACAGGTGAAGTACATCTTCCCAAAATTCTCCCAATAAACCGAAGTCGGCTGTCCGCCTTACTCTCAACTGTCCTTACATGCTCGTTCCATTTCATATCGCTCTGCAATGTTACGCCTAGATTTTTGAACGACGCGACAGCATCAAGAATCTCACTACTAATGCTGTATTCGAACATTATGGGATTGCTTTTTCTACTCATGCGCAACACCTTACATTTTTCCACATTAAGAGCTAGCTGCCATTCTTCGCACCAACTAGAAATTTTGTCTAAGTCATCCTGTATGCTATTATAGTCAGTTACAGACGACACCCTCCCATACACCACAGCATCATCAGCAAACAACCGCAAATTACAACTTACTCTGTCCATCAGATCATTCATGTAGATAGAAAATAATAGCGGTCCTATCACACTTCCCTGGGGCACGCCTGACGATACACTCGTCGCTGATGAACACTCGCCGTCAAGAACAACGTACTGCGTTCTATTACTTAGGAAGTCTTCCAGCCAGTCACAAATCTGTGAACCTATTCCATAAGCTCGTATCTTCGTTAGCAGTCTGCAGTGTGGCACCGTGTCGAACGCCTTTTTGAAGTCGAGAAAAACACAATCCCCCTGTTGCCCTTCATCCATGGCTCGCAAGATGTCATGCGAGAAAAGGGCAAGATGAGTTTCACATGAACGATGTTTCCTAAACCCGTGCTGATTAATGGAAAGAAGCTTTTCCATTTCAAGGAAATTTACTATATTCGAACTGAGAATATGCTCTAAAATTCTACGTGAAACTGATGTCAACGATATTGGCCTGTAATTATGTGGGTCAGTTCTCTTTCCTTTCTTATAAACGGGAGTCACCTGCGCTTCTTTCCAATCACTAGGAACTTTGCGCTGAATTAAAGATTCGCGATAAATGCAAGCTAAGTAGGGGGCCAACGCCACATAATAGTCTTTGTAGAACCGAACTGGTATTCCATCCGGACCAGCAGACTTTTTCGTATTTAGCTCTCTCAGCTGCTTCTATACACCGGAAATACCTATTGCTATGTCCCCAATTTCGGAATTAGTACGTTGATCAAATGATGGTACATTTGTGCGGGCCTCCTGCGTGAAAGATTTCTTAAAGGTTAAATTTGGAACTTCAGCTTTCCGTTTGCTTTCTTCTATTACTGCCCCGGAATGATGAACGATTGACTGGACAGTGGGCTTTGACCAGCTTATCGATTTTACATAATACCAGAATTTTTTCGGGTTCTCGGAAAGATCTTTTACAAAGGTATGGCTGTGATAATTATTGTATGCTTCGCGCATCGATCTTTCTTGGAAGCACGAACCTCTAGTAACTTTTGCCTGTCATCATTTGCGTGTTCTTTTTTGAATCGAGAGTGCAACAGCCTTTGCTTTCTCAGCAGCTTTCTAACATTATTATTATACCACGGTGGATCTTTTCCTGCCTTAATCGTCTTTACTGGCACATATTTCTCTAACCCCTTTATTAACAATGCACTTAAATTTAGTCCACAATTCCTCTACATCCATAGTCCCGGAATTAAACGATGCCCATTTATTTTCTAAGTGCGATCGTAACATTTGATTATCGGCTCTTCCCAACAAAAACACGCTCCTAGCCTTCTTGATTGGTTTATGAACTTTGGTCACCATCGACGCTATGACGATATCGTGATCTGTCTCTACACAAACATCGTTAATAAGGTCAGGCCTGTTTGTGGTTATAAGGTCTAGAATATTTCCATTGCGCGTGGGTTGCCGGTTTAACTGCCCAAGACAGTTTTCGGAGAATGAGTCCAAAAGTAGCTCGCAAGACTGCTTGTCTGTACCGCCTGAAATGTAACTAGCGAGGTCCCAATCTATACTCTTAAGGTTGAAGTCTCCTCCGACTAATATTACATGGCCCGGATACCTATGCACTACCTGGTGTAGACTTTCTTTGAATGATTCTAAAACTACTACAGCAGCACTGGGGGGCCGGCAAAAACACCCAACTATTAACTTTACTTCTTTTGTACCTGTTATACGTGCCCAGATAAATTCACAATTAATTTCAACTTCGATCTCAGTAGAAACAATATCTTTGTCCACGCCGATGAACACTCCTCCTCCAGTTGTACCCGATCTATCTTTCCAATATACATTCCACGCTTCGCTAAATATTTCTGAACTTGCCACATCATGATTTAGCCAGCTTTCGGTGCCTAAAACTATCTGAGCGCAATAACTTCCATGCAGTGCAGCAAATTCGGGAACTTTGTTTCTAATACTCTGTAAGTTCGCGGCTAATATTTTGATGTTCGAATTTTTGTTCCGAACGTGGCCTAAATTCGCTGTTTGAATGCTGACAGGCGAGTGCCATCAGAGTTAGGGCCTAGCCTAAAAAAACCCTATGTGGACTCCACAAGTACTCTTCTACCAGAGTAGCCGCTTCCTTAGTGTAGTGCACCCCTGATCTATCTAGGGGCACCCTACAATTCCCCACCCGATAACGCAGATCCAGAAATCTGCAGCCATGATTGTCACAGAGTCGGCGAAGTCTCTGGTTCAGACCCTCCACTCCGTTAGATATTGCGTCATGTATTTGTCCGTGACATACTACTGTACTCCTAAAACATATCGAAAGTGTGTCAAATCAGCATTGAGAAAAGCCAAATATTGGATACAACGTAATATTTCAAAAATTTTACTACAGAAAAATCCAGATATGCAAAACGAGGAAATGAAAAAATACAGGTTAGGGAAGAATCCAAAAAAAAAGATAATTCGGAAAATTTCTGAAATGTGGTAAATATACAGTGGAAACAAATACAAATATGGGAAAAGTCCATATAAGGAAACATCAATTTATCACAGATATTCCTGTATGTAAAAAGGCAAATACGAGAAAGATACATGAAATGGGAGGAATCTTCCAACTAAAAAATTCCACGTATTTGTGACAGTTGTATGAAACAAATAAAAATCCAAATACAGAGAAATCGTAATTTTGGGGGAAACATACGTTAAATATCTATGCCAGCAAGAGAAGTGTATTTACATAAGATACAGGTACGAAAAGGAAAATTCTGGTACGGATAGAAGTCATTATTTGACATTGAATGTCGTGAAAACACAGAACTTGGTCAAACCAGATTTATGAACAAGAGGTCACTGGAGATACGGAAGTATCAGAAAAGCTGGATACGATATAGTTGTTGGAGAAATGTCACAAAGTTCGTATAATGCAGTAATTTATCGCTGGAAGATATGGCAAACGTTCGTAAGTATGAATAACGCATGTGTGAAACTAAGAATGAGTAGAGATGCTTCGTATTCCAGTGAGGCAAGAATGCCATAGTATAGAATGTATAGGAAAAGTAGCAGTGGAAAGACACACGTAGGTACCAATAATTCCCAGATGTTGTAGAAGAATAGATGCGGAATACAGAAGTATCTGAAATCAAAGAAGAAATTGGAAAATACAAATAGAAAAATAATTACCTATTTCTAATAATTTTACGACCGGCAAGATGCAATTATGACTAAAATACTCTCAGGTGAAGTGGAAAAGAAAAATATAAAAAGTACTAATCTGTTTATTATTTCAATCGTTATGTTAATACCATTGAGACACAAATTAGGTTATACCTTCAAGGATAATCATTTACGGTTGCCTACGACGTGTTCGAGGCAATATATCCGAGTTATATCGACAATCACGAATGTCTGGTTTCAGGGCTGTAGAAGTATAGAAGTCACATGTGAAGTGGTCGAAACTGTATGGAGGGTATATGAAGGCTTCTCACCGAATATTATTCAGTGATTTTAAAGTAATTGCCAAAATAATAAAGTTCTACTTTGTATTAGAAACTGATTTTATTACTAACAAGAATCTTTATATCATTCGGTTAGAGACCAAAGATTCTTTTTATTAAATATATCTCTTCTTCTGTGTTATGTTAAGAATGAGTGATGGGTACAGCGAATTCGTTTCTCGGCAAACATACCATTCCGTTCTTTAGTAGCATGCGGGAAAAAAACCTAATTCTCTCCATTAGAGCTCTCTTTCTGTTCATTTATCTGTCTGTCTGTCACTCTCTCTCTCTCTCTCTCTCTCTCTCTCTCTCTCTCTCTCCCTCTATCTATCTATCTATCTATCTATCTTTGTTGTTGATGATGTTGGTGTTTTTGTTGATGTTGTGGTCCGGAGTCTGGTTTGATGCAGGTCTCCACAATACCCTATCCTGAGCAGGCCTCTTCATCTCCACATAAGAACAGCAACCTACATCTGTCTGAATCTGCTTACTGTAACCATTTCTTGGTCTTCCTCTGCGGTTTTTACCCCACACACTTCCCTTCAACACTAAATTCACAATTCCTTGGTATCTAAGGTTGTGCCCTATCAATATTTCCCTTCTTTTAGTCAAGGTATGCCAGAAATTTCTTTTCTCCCCAATTCTGTTCAGTACCTCCTCATTAGTTACGCGATCCACCCACCTAATCTTCAGCATTCTTCTGCAGCCCCACATTTCAAAAGCCTCTATATCCTGTCCGCACTGTTTATCGTCCATGTTTCACTCCCATACAAGGCAACACTCCATATAAATGCCTTCAGAAAGGACTTCCTTAAGCTTAAATCAATTTTCGACGTTAACAGATTTCTCTTTTTCAAGAACGCTTTTCTGCCTATTGCCATTCTGCATTTTATATCCTCTGTACTGCGACCATCATTTGTTATTTTACTGCCCAAGTAACAAAACTCATCTACCTCCTTTATTGCTTCGTTACCTAATCTAATTCCTTTAGCATCACCTGATTTTCTTAGACTGCACTCCATTACCCTAGGTTTGCTCTTGTTAATGTTCATCTTAAATACACCTTTAAGCACACTGTCCATTCCGTTCAATTGCTCCTCCAGGTCCTTCGCTGTATCTGACAAAATTACTATGTCGTCGGCAAAACGCAATGTTTTTAATTCTTCTCCCTGAACTTTAACTCCTTCACCAAATTTCTCCTTGCTTTCCTTTATAGCTTGCTCAATGTACAAATTGAATAACATTGGAGAAAGGCTACAACCCTGTCTTACTCCCTTCCTAACCACTGCATCCCTTTCTTGCCCTTCAACTCTGACAACCGCTGTCTGGTTTTTTTACAAGTTGTAAATAACCTTACGCTCCCTATATTTTACTCCTGCTTGCTTCAGAACTTGAAAGAGTTTATTCCAATCAACATTGTCAAAAGCCTTCTCCAAATCTACAAAAGCTAAAAATGTAGGTTTGCCTTTTCTTAATCTATCTTCTAGGACAAGCCGTAAAGTGAGTATTGCCTCCCGAGTTCCTACATTTCTCCTGAACCCAAACTGATCTTCCCCGAGGTCAGCTTCTACCAGCATTTCCATCCTTCCGTAAATAATTCGTGTTAATATTTTGCAACCATGACTTATTAAACTGATGGTTCTGTAGTTTTCACACCTGTCTGCACCTGCTTTCTTTGGAATGGGGATTATAACATTTTTCTTAAAGTCTGAGGGTACTTCACCTGTCTCATATATCTTACACACCAGGTGAAACAATTTTGTCATGGCTGGTTCTCCCAATGACTTTACTAGCTCTGAGGGAATATCATCTACTCCAGGGGCCTTCTTTCGACTTAAGTCTTTCAGTGCTCTGTCAAATTCATCTCTCAGTATAGTATCTCCTATTTCATCCTCATCTACTTCTTCTCCCCTTTCTACAATATTGCCGCTAAGTTCATTTCCTTCATAGAGCCTCTCTAAATACTCTTTCCACCTTTCAGCCTTCCCTTCTTTGCTGAGAACTGGTTTTCCATCAGAGTCCCTGATATTCATAGAGCTGTTTTTCTTATCTCCAAATGTTTCTTTTATTTTCCTGTAGGCTGTATCTATTTTTCCCCTATTTATACAATCTTCTACATCCTTGCATTTGCCTTCTAGCCACTCCAGCTTAGCCACTTTGCACTTCCTGTCAATCTCATTTCTTAGTCGTCTGTACTCCATTTAGCCTGTTTCATTTACTGCATTTTTATACTTTCTCTTTTCATCGATTAAATTTAGTATCTCCTGTGATATCCAAGGATTTTTTGTAGGTCTTGCCTTCCTACCTATTTTGTCCTATGCTGCCTTCACTATTTCATCTCTCGATGCTACCCATTCCTCCTCTACTGTTTTATTTTCCCCCGTTTCTGTCAATTGTTGCCTAAAGCTCCCTCTGAAATTCTTAAGAACTTCAGGTTTCTTCAATTTATCCAGGCTCCATCTCCTTATTTTCCTACCTTTTTGTAGTTTCTTCAGTTTCAGTCTACAGTTCATAACCAACAAGTTATGGTCAGAGTCTATATCTGCCCCTGGTCTTACAGTTTAAAACCTGGTTCCAAAATCTATGTCTTACCATTATAAAATCTATCTGGTATCTTCCTGTGTCTCCTGGTCTCTTCCACATATACAACCTTCTTTCGTGATTCTTAAATCGGGTGTTTGTTATAACTAAATTATGTTCCGTGCAAAATTCTACCAGGCGGATTCCTCTTTCATTCCTTTTGCCCAGACCATATGCACATACTATCTTCCCTTCCCTTCCTTGTCCTACTACCGAATTCCACTCTCCCATAACAACTAAGTTTTCCTCTTTCTTAATTGTCTGAATAATTTCCTGTAGCTCCTCATATATTTCTTCGATCTCCTCATCATCGGCAGAGCTAGTTGGCATATAAACCTGTACTAATGTTGTCGGTGTTGGCTTCGTATCTATCCTGAGTACGATAATGCGATCGCTGTGTTGCTCATAGTAGTTTACCCACATTCCTATTTTCTTATTCATTATCAGATCTACTCCTGTAATCCCCCCAACTGAGTTTGTATTTATAATCCTGTACTCGCCTGACCAGAAATCCTGTTCCTCCGTCCACCGAACTTCACTAATCCCCACTATATCTAACTTCAACCTATCCATCTCCCTTTTTAAATTTTCTAGCTTCCCTACCCCATTAAGGTATCTAACATTCCACGCTCCGATCCGTAGAATGCCAGTTTTGTCTTTCCTGATGATCACATCCTCCTGAGTAGTCCTCTCTATCTATCTACCTTATTTTGTTTTGATGATCATTTCTTCCTCTGTATGCGCGAGTCAACAAGATATTTTCGCGTTCTGAGAAGAAAATCTGTTAATATTATAACAATCTATTATCAGTTTGTCCATCTGTTTAAAGAATTGTCTACAAGACATAGAGCTTTTTCCTCGGTGAAAAGTTGCTACACAATATAATACCGTAATCATGACTGAATGAAAGTGGATAACATGTTATCTTTGCATTTTCATCTCCAAAGTGTAGTATGTAATATAGTGCAAATGTGTCTGAGTCTAAATGTGACTTTCAGTTCAGCTTTTCATGAAGAAAAATGTAGACTTTTAACGTGCATGTATAATGAAAATCTAGATATGAGTGTATGTTAATGTAGATGAAACCCAGGTACGGAAAAATCCGTGTATGCGATAGTATAAAATTCTGAGCTATCCAAATAGGGAAAATTTCACGTATGATTCAAGTCTGTGACTTTGAATCAGCCTACTTTTAGAAAAATTCTGGCATTATAACATTCCCATTTCAAGAACTTTCGTATTTTAAACAGTGTAGGGAACAACCACATTCAAAATATATTCAGAATAAAACTTTCACTTAAATATACCCGGATATTGCACAGTCCATTGTTGCTTACAGCAAGATAAGAAACAATAAGATGAACATCAACATGAGTAAAACTAGCATATTGAAAAGTAGCATCAGAAAATCAGGCGATGTTGAAGGAATTAGATTAGCTAATGAGGACATAAAAGTAGTAGATGAGTTTTGTTATTTGGGTAGCAAGATAATTTCGGATGGGCGAAGTAAAGAAGATATAATTTGCAGAATGGCTATGGGAATAAAAGCCTTTCTGAAGAAGCGAAATTTGATGACATCCAATATTAGTTTAAATTTTAGGATTCCTTTTTAAAAGTATTTGTCTGGAGTGTGGCATTGTATGGAAGTGAAACGTGGACGATAAGGAGTTCAGACCAAAAGATCATAGAAGCTTTTCAAATATGGTGCTACAGACGAATGATGAAAATGAGATAGGTAGATCACGTAACTAATGAGGAGATGCTAAACCGAATTGGGGAGAAATGTGTTTCTCGCATATCCCGATTAAGAGAAGGGATATATTGGTGGGACACATTCTTAGACATCAAGGAATCGTTAACTTAGCATTAGAGGTAAGTGTGTGGGGTAAAAACCGTAGAGGGAGACCGAGAGACGAATACAGTAAGCAGATTCAAAAGGATGTAGGTTGCCGAACTTATTCTCAGATGAACAGACTTGCACAGGACAGAGTAGCTTGGAGACCTGCATCAAACCAGTCTGCGGACTGAAGACCGCAACAAGAAACAATTCATCCATGGAAAACAATGTATATGTAGGAAAAATTTAAATACAGTACTTGAAAATTTCAAATGGGAGAGAAATGCAATTATGTGGTGTATGGTGATATCATAGTGAATGTGGGCATGTAGTAATTGTACACAATGAATTTCAAAGCGGTATATTCTTGTTATATAACATGTGCTACGAGACAACAATAGTTTGTCGTAGCTTTTATGACATGGTTAGGAATTTGTGGCGTTAATTGGTATTATTGTGCGAATTACCAAGAAAAAGTTTAACGTTATACAGTATTAACAATTTAAAATAAATAAAACGTATTATCTGTCACGTTTGCTTATATGGCAATATGAAGAAAACACTGTTTTAAGATTTATAGTGGGAATTAGAAAATAAGTAACGAAAATCGGGGAATTAACAGGAGAGCAATGAGTTGCTTCCATGGATTAAATAGCGAAGGTAGAAAATTAAAAACTAGACAAAAGGGAAAAAGATACGATTGGAGGAAAGAGAAGTAGTTATAAAAACAACAAAGTTTCAAATGTAATCCCAAGAAAAGTAATAATGAACAGTAAATGAACGCTGAAAATCTCTAGGATGTATCGAAGGATTACAAAAGGACGGGAAATTGATGGTAGGATAAAGGGAAGAGAAGAGCAAACCATAGACTGTGTGATAGATGAAGCGTTACGAACAGAAGTGTTAACAAGTTTCTGAAAGAGTGAAAGGTGCATGGACTGTATAGCATAGCTTCAGGACTACTATGATCCCAGAGCAAGCCATGACAAAATTGTTTCTACCACTGTAAAAAATTTATGAGAAAGGCGAAAACTTTCACATTTCTGGATGAATTTATTATTGTCATTATCAAAAAGAGGGCGACGGATATCTTAGCAAACTATCATTTTAGAAAGTTCTGTAGCGCTGGTCAAATTTATCTACAAAATGATGGGATGATTGGATCAGGCAGACCTGGGGGAGGTACAGTTTGGAAATTACTGAAATTTATCTTACAGACAAGGCAGTATTGGAATCGTAATTAGTGTTATTTTAGTAGATCGTTAAAATGTGAATGCACCGCAGTCGAAATTGAGAACGTTCCAATGCTATTCAGCAATCTGCCAGTTTATGTATTCAGCTGTGACTTTATTGTGATGTGGAATTGAATTATTGTCCGCCTCTCCTCGAAAATTATTGAAGAAGTAGGGGTTCAAAAGGGCTGTGTCTGCATTCATAGTCAAATTTCGACTGCGAACCGAGATCACATTCCGCAAGGGACTGTCTGTCAGTCATCTGCTTCTGCGTATTGCTCCCCCATCTCCACCCTGCGTTTTGTGACTGGCTGCTTACATTTTCCTGTGTTGTTCTGCTAACTCCCAATGGCGCTGTATACACATGAAATAATATTTGCCAACCGCGTGAGTGCTACACAAGAGAAATTTTTCATTCTCATACTTTATTGGATTCTGTGACACATCTGGAAAGAGTGGAAAGTATAACAGAATTCAATTTAAAGATCCAATACACGCTTGTGTACCGAGCAACGTCAATCATCCACCAAAGGGTGACACTGTCAACCTGCATTAAGTGAAACGAAAATCAAAAGTTAATTACAGGAACAGTGAACGGAATACATTCTCGGAAAACATTGATGGATTTTCAAATATCCATTTCTATAAGCCTTTGACATCGTTCCTTACAAGCGGCCTCTGATCAGATTGCGTGGCGCGGGAATATCACCTCTGTTCTGATATTATTCTGCGTGAAATTTCGCAATACGTATTATTTGATAGTAACTCATCTTTTGAAGGTGAAAAGTTAGGCATATACAGAAACAGTGTTTACTATGTAATTTAGAAGGATGCACAGCTGCAAAATCAAGCGCACACACTATATCGATCCTGTCCGAAGTCAGTGTCAACATAGTCTATACTCGTAAACTGTGGCGCTTTGATGCCTGGGTCTTGTCGGTACAGGTCGGTAGTTTCGTCACTTAGATGTCACGATGTTTATCATCAGTGAATCAACGACGTACAGACAGGGAGGGTATTGCAGTTCTTCAGTGAATGGGTGTCCAGATCTAATAAATGTAGCGACCAGCTAAAAATGCTCCTGTTGGAGCACGAAAAGGAAAACATATTTCTCCTTAATAGACTCTGACAAGAAATTGGGCAAGCACTTATCTCAGTCTTAATTCTGCCTTCCTTACCAAATTTTTTTGCTTTCTTTATTAATTTTTTACCCAGTACTCATCTCCCTTAAACTGCCACTGTTTAGATATGTCTATCACTCTCAGGGCCGTGTTTGCATTCGTAGTCAAATTTCGATTGCGAAGCAAAATCATATTCCGCAAGGGACTGTCTATCAGTCGTCTGCTTCTGCGTATTGCATCCCCATGTCCGACCTGCGTTTTGTGATTGGCGTTTTCTTCTATATCTCTCTCTCGCATTATCACTGTCTTCGTCCTTATTTCTCGATCTTCTTCATCATTGTATTTACCGTTTTCGCTGTTTTCAGGCCATTGTCAGTGTCCCAGATAGACACCTCCTCTTTCTTTATCACAATCTACTTTCTTTCTCGTAGAGACCATTCCCATTGCTCTACGCACGTCCTTGCTTGTTGAATGGCCACACTTGTAAACCCTAGACTGAGAAACTTCGACACGTGGGTAAAGTGCTGGAGGAACGTCTTGATGATCCACACCCCTAAAGATTAAGTACGGTCTCCTTTCATTTCTCTGCCTCACTGCACTGATCATTCCACTATCTGCAAATATTTATCTTTTTTACTTCTTTGTCGAACTCCAAACTGCTCTCTACTTTTCCCTCACTGGGATTGTATCATATCTCTTCCACCATCACTTTCTGCTAATCTCTTTCAGCAGGAAAAAATCTCGTACAAATTTTCATACCAAACATTTGGTTAAATAGGCGCCTTTCTATGCTTTGACACATTTAGATACAGGATACGAAGAATAATTAAAATAAATGGTCGTTTATTAAGAGGAGATATGAGACTGCACCATGACAAACATCACATTTTTCCTAAAATAGTTTTCTGAAAATGAAATGAAAAGAATTTGACAGCGGATGCCAAAGCTGCCTCCAGGCCAAGTATTATGAAAAACACATAACTCTCATCTCCGTCATCAATAGAACACGATTTAAGGGCTCATGAACAGTCGTAATTTTCCCACTTGGCGTTTTCAAAGAAATTAATACCATCATGATTATTGATTACGCTGTCTTTGGCCGATTTGAGTCATATTATTAAATTAGGAAACACATTTGAACCTGAACGTCCATACAGTTTGGTTCCACGAAATGTTGTTACATGTATGTGTAATTTTAAACATAGCCACTCAGTAGCCTTAGTTACTGCATTCATTTTATATGGCTAACTGGTCATTACATCACCTACGTCATTCACAACAGGGGCGAAGATAACATTCTGGAATATGACCAGTATTTACAAACTGAATATTACAAAGAACACATGAGGAAAAGCCATCAAAAACGTTTTGGAAATGGATTAAAAGCATTGTTCGAGAAAGAGGGTGTGGGATAAGGCAAAATAAAAATGCATGGCTAAAGTAAGCGACAGCTGCTGAGGGTGAAATACGCTGGGGACTTCGTGGGCCCCGTGGCCTCTACGGTAGCCCTGAAGGCCTCATCAGAACCCTGAAACGACAATGCAATTACCGAAAAACCTTGACATAAGCACATGACGAGCAACTCAATTAGTCGACAAAATTCCCGATCAAATATCAGGGAAAGGCAAATACGTTAAGATTAGAAGAAAAAAATTAGAAAATTAGGTGTCAGTAGAAATTGATATATTCAGTTATGAGAAACTACATTTTATTGTATGATCAACAGTAGGGAAATTTATTTTATTGTTAAGTTAGCCACTGAAGAGGCATTTCTTTATTTAACATATATTATTTTTCATTTCAAATTCAAAATGGATGAGTTTCACCAACAAATTAAAAAGAGTGTTGTTACTGCGACAGGCGTTCAGAAAGTTAAGAGCGGATACTAACAAGACAGTTCTTAAACAAGAATAGGCCAACAACAATCGAAATTAGATTGTGGAATGCACTACTTAAGCAGTACAGAAACGAGAAGACGAACTTTGAAACTGTCAGTCTACAGGAAACCACACACGATACAGAAAAAAAGCAGTCTGAAGCGCCACGTTGCGGTTCCACGTTGCGGTTCGCGAGGCTTCGCGCTTCGGAGGTTCGAGTACTCCCTCGGACATGGATGTGTGTGTTGTCCTTGGGTTAGTTTAACTTAGTTTAAGTAGTATGTAAGGTACGGACTAATAAACCAGCAGTTGAGTTCGGCAGATTTGCAAACATTTGATTCTTGTTGACAAGGTGTTCATATCTTTGTTTTGATATGTGAAGCTATCATATATGATAGTCATTTGATTTTATATAATACTGTTATGTTATTATGTCATTTCTTTCAAAAGGCATATTAAATAGTAAAGATAGCACACGTCGAGCAATCAAGCACATATGACCAAAAATGAACGGTAAGGATATCGATAATAAACATCAGTTCTCAACGGATGAGGTCGGATTATTTTTATCCCTTTGTTTTTTGACACGTCAGAGAGGAGAATCCCATGAAGAATTAAATAAAATCCTCCATTCCTATTCATTAGGTTGTCTGTTAGTTTTATTTCAATCGCTTCCTTGAAAACACAGCCCCAGTAGCTGGAAGTCCATGGCAAAATTTCCTTTTTGTTGTATTCCACAGGGCGACATACGTCAAGACAGTGTTGGGCAGATATGGTTGGCTGTTGTAAACGTGTGTGACGTTTATGCTCAATACAACGGTCCTCAATAGTCCTAATGCTTTGACCAACATATGACATGCCTCAGTTGCATGGGATACGATAGACACCCGCCTTGCGTAAACTGAGGTCATCCATAACGGATCCCCACATTGCCTTAATTTTAGATGGTGGACGAAACAAACATTTCATATTGTTTTTAAGCAAAATGCGGCCTATCTTGTTGGAAGTGTTGTCAGCGTATGACAGAAATGCTACTCACGTGGGTGCCAATTCTGTGCTATCATCACTAGCCCGTTGCACGTGTGGTCGATAGCGCAACGCTCTTTTAATCTGCTCTTCAGTATAGCTATTCTGACAAAAAATGACCTCCAGATGAGACAGCTTAGCTGGCAAACTTCCCGGGTCAGAATTGACGTAGGACCTACGCACTAAAGTTCGAAGAACCCCTACGTTACGCTGGGGGGTGACAAGTATCAACTTGCAGGTACAAATTAATATGAGCTGGCTTCCTATAAACAGCATGTCCCAACGTACCATCTGCAAATGTTCAAAATGTTTGTAAATCTATCGGACCAACCTGCGTGGTCATCAGTCCATAGCTTACAAACTGGGTAAACTAACCTAAGGAGAACACACACACACCCATTCCCCAGGGAGGACTCGAACCTCCGACGGTGAGCAACCGCGCTCTCCGCAGCGAGGAGCCTTAGATCGCTCGGCTACTCCACCGTGGCTTACCACCTGCCTTCCTCCTAACCAACACATCAAGGTAGAGAAGGCAACCATTCTTTTCCGCTTTCATTGTGAAACGGATATTGGGGTGAACTGAATTTAGATGTTCCAAAATATAATTCAGGTTCTCACTACCAAGAGCTCAAACAAGAAAAGTAGCGTCCACATATCTGAGAAAGCAAGCAGGTATCAACGCCGCTGACTGCAGTGCGTGATCTTCAAAGTCCTTCATGAATAAATTAGCAATGATATGTGACAAAAGGTTTTCCATCGCAACTCTGTCTGTTCATAGTACTCGTCAAGTAGGTGGAAGTCAAGACGTTGAAATAAATTCGTTAAATCAACACCAAACTTCACCTCAATTATCTGTGTCCACCACGAAAACTAACTCTGACCATCTGTCGATCACGTGCTGCCTGTGTGATGTTCCCAGACACATTTGTTCGAGTGCTGAGATGGCATTCTCCGTGGGTGCGATACTATTTCGCTGTGTACTGACATCAGCTGGCCACGTCAGCGGTGGTGTTTGCACCTATTTCTGGCCGCCTCTTTGACATTTCGGAAACTGTACAAGCTGTACAAGCCCTAATCTCGCTGATCTTATCTTTGTGGTCTTCACGTGAAAAATATGATGATGGCAGTGGAATCGTTCTGCAGTCTGCTTCAAATTTAGGCCCTCTAAATTTCTTCAATAGTGTTTCTCGAAAAGAATGTTTCCTTCACTCCAGAGACTCCCATTTGAGTTTCAGAAGCATCTCAGTAACACTCGCGCATTGACCCAACCTATCCATTGATCCACTTCAAATTCATGCTCTCTAAATTTCTACAACAGCGTTTCTCGAAAAGAATGTTTCCTTCACACCAGCAACTCCCATTTGAGTTTCCGAAGCATCTCAGTAACACTCGCGCATTGATCCTATCTATCAGTAACAAACCAGGCCGTCCACCTCTGAATTGTTCCTCTGTGTTCCTTTAAACAGATCTTGTGCGGGTCTCAAATACTACTCAAGACGGGGCCGCACAAGTATTTTATATGCGCCATCCTCTACGGAAGAATCACATCTTCCCAAATGTCTACCAATAAACCGAAGTCGACCATCCGCCTTCCTCACGACTGTCCTTACATGCCCATTACATTTCATTTCGCTGTGCAGGCCACGGTCAACCAGCACACAACTAATGGTGTATTCGAATATCCTCCTACTTATCTGCATCAACTTACATTTTTCGCCACGCGCGAGCAGCCGTGCGGTATGGAGCACCTCGATATGAATCGCGAGGCCTCCCGCGTCGGAGGTTCGAATCCTCCCTCATGCATGGATGTGTGTGTTGCCCTAATGTTAGTTTAACTTAGTTTACGTATTTGTAAGCTAGGGACTAATAACCAAGGAGTTAACTCCCATACATTTACAAACATTTGAACATTTGAATTTACATTTTTCTACGTGTAGAGCTAACTGCCAGTCCGCACAGCACCTATAAATTTGGTCCAAGTCATCCTGAATCCTACTGCAGTCATTCAATGACGACACCTTCCCGTACACCATAACATTATCAGCAAACATCCGCAGATTGCAACTCTTTCTACGCGTCAGTTCATTTATATAGATAGAAATCAATAAGAGTCGTATCATATTTCCCTGCGATACTCCTGACGATAAACTGGTCTATTGCAGCGTTCCTAGCGGTAGACCGTCGAACTACAGAAAAGCGTTTAAAGGAAACGCGTTTCTACAGTCATCTGCCTCTTGTGTCTACTTCGTTTGTCATCAACTTATAGCAAATGAAACGCCGACTTACTTAAGTTTTTGAGTCTATCAGGTATTTTATGAATTTTGTAATTATTAAAATATTTCTTTTTCAGACTGTTACTGTGAGACTATGTTTATTTGTTGTCATGCAGTTCATGCAGAACTACGTCGCTCACCTGTGTAAACGTCCATATTATAAAATCCATTTAAATCCTTCCACAATAGAAGACTCAGTAGGATGGAACATTCGTATTGGCTCTTTTTACTGTATGTGTGGCTATCGAGACTCAACCATTAAAAAATGGTCGGAAGAAGGATGTGGATTAAATACAAGATGCACGATCTCACCCTGCCTTTAAAAAAGGGACTACGTATATGTTGAATAAGTTCAAGTTCCTATGTAAGTCTGTATATAGAAGGTGCGTCTGAAAAGTTTGGTGAATGGTCTCAGTAAGTATAGGAAACAATAATTACAAACAAAATACCTCTACTGACGTTCAAAGTAATGGCGATTGGCTACATTACACATCAGACTTCTCTTAGACAGCTGTTGGAAATTGTCAGAAAAACCTTGTTCTGGAATCGCTCTAAGCACTGAGATCACGCATTGTTGGAATCCGCAACCACTCACTCCCGCACTTTTAGCTCACTCCTTCAACACCACACACTTGCACTAACATCCGAGGGGTCTCCGTCGCCTTTTTACATTATTTTAAATAAAACTTTATGCTGACGCATTGTAATAATGCTCCATTTTGCGCTTCACGTTTCAATGACATGAGTTCTCATACTGATGCTGTTAGTTGGATCGCAGCGTGTACCAATGAGATACTGCAGCGCTTGCACCATAGGTGGCGCTTGTTGACATGCCCTCGATGTGTATGTGCGCACACCTCATCCTCGCCAGCGCGGTTCGTATAATGTGGGATCATTCACCGAACTTTTCAGGCGCACCTTGTACATACACAAGTAACTGACATAAAGCTTCAAATAATGCTCAACGCAAATACATATTTCACCTGTTGACTACAGGTAACTACAGTATTCTAGAAATGGAAGATGATGTAGAGGAGGATGAGAGAGGAGATACTATACTGCGAGAAGAATTTGACAGAGCACTAAAAGATTTGAGTAGAAACAAGGCCCCTGGAATATATGACATCCCGTCTGAACTGCTGATATCGTTAGGAGAGCCAGTCATGAAGAAATTGTTCCACCTAATACGTAAGATATATGAGACAGGGCTAATACCCTCCGACTTCAAGAAGAATATACTAATTCGAGTGCCAAAGAAAGCAAGTGCAGACGAATGTGAAAATTACAGAACTATCAGTTTATCAAGTCATGGTTGCAAATTACTGACACCAATAATTTACAGAAAAATGGAAAAACTGGTGGAATCCGACCTTGGGGACGATCAGATTTAGGAGAAATGTTGGAACACGGGAGTCAATACTCACATTACGACTTATCTTAGAAGATAGGCTAAGATAAGGCAAACGTACGTTTTCAGCGTTTGTAGATTTGGAGAAAGCTTTTGACAGTGTCGACTGGAATGCACTGTTTCAAATTCTGAAGGTGGCGGGGGTAAAACATAGGGAGCGAAGAGTTATACTCAACTTATACAAGAACCAAACAGCGGTTATTAGAGTCGAAGGGCATGAAAGGGACGCAGAGGTTGGGAAGGGAGTAAGACAGGGTAGTAGCCATTCGCCATTGTTGTTCAATCTGTAAATTGAGCAAGCAGTGAAGGAATGCAAGGAGAAATTTGGAGAGGGAATTAAAGTTCAGGGAGAAGGAAAAAAAACTTTGCGGTTTTCCGATGACATAGTAATCCTGTCAGAGACCGCAAAGGATCTGGAAGAGCAATTGATTGGAATGGACAATGTCATGAAAAGAGGTTATAATATGAACATCAACAAGAGTAAAACAAGGATAATGGAATGTAGCGTCAGAAAATTAAATTAGGTAATGAGGCAATAAAAGTAGTAGACTACTTTTGTTACTTGGGTAGCAACATAACTTCTGATGGCCGAAGTAAAGAAGATATAAAATGCAGAATGGCTATGGGAAGGAAAGCGTTTCTGAAGAAGCGAAACTTGTTGACATCCAATATTAGTTTAAATGTTAGGAAGTCCTTTCTGAAAGCATCTGTCTGGAGTGTAGCATTGTATGGAAGTGAAGCGTGGGCATAAAAGGAGTTCAGACAAAAATATGATAGAAGCTTTTGAAATATGGTGCTACAGACGAACGATGGGTAGATGGCTATAACGCGTAACTAATGAGAAGGTGCTCAACAGAATTGCGGAGAAAAGGAATTTCTGGCGTATTCTGACTAAGAGAAGGGATAGGTTGGAGGGACACATCCTGAGACATCAAGAAATCGTCAACTTAGCATTAGAAGGAAGTGTGTGGGGTAGAAATCGTACAGGGAGACCGAGGGACGAATACAGTAAGCAGATTCAAAGGCATGTAGGTTGCCGAAAGTATTCTCAGATGAAGAGACTTGCACAGGACAGGTTAGCGTGGAGAGCTGCATCAAACCAGTCTGCGGACTGAAGACAACAACAACACAACTACAGGGTGTTTCAGGAGGAATCTATATCTACAAAAATGCATGTGTGTATGTATGTATGTATGTGGCCCATAGACTCCAAGCCGACTGGAGCAGTTTCGATGAAATATTCAGGAAGACTTCAGATTATCCCAGCGGAAGATCACGTGAAGTTTGTTAGTGATTGGATCAATATATTCAATATATTCATCAACATGTGCCTGTGTCTGGATCTTTAAACGACAGTTGCCCCCTGGCGGAGAAAAAGAGCCGTGGCGGTATAGCCACGCCCACGAAAAGGCGCCTTAATGCGGTGAGCGCGGCCATTCGCTGTCGGAGGTTCGAGACCTCCCTGGGACATGGGTGTTTCTGTTGTCCTTAGAATAATCTAACTAAAGTAGTTTGTAAGTTTAAGGACTGATGACCACTGCAGTTAGGTCCCATAACTTTACAAACATTATTTATTGGTTTAGGTTTTTGTTTTCTTTTGGAGAAAGATTCATACGTGTGTAGACCTATCATTTGTTTATTATGTAACTGCAATGCAGCCGCTTGGAGCACTAGAGACGCTTCCGTGACAATGACCGTGTTGACAGTGCCGCTTCAGTTGGCTCTTTCTCTGCTAGGAGCGTTGCTTTCGTTCCGAGTGCCAGACAACATTTTACAAATACGTTAGACTGTGATATCAGTGAGTAAATATCAATTAAACATGCTAAGGATAAGTATGGTACGTATTGTTCTTAATCATATTATGTAGAACACATAAACCAATAATACTCAGGGTGTCCCATTTATCATGACCACCCAAAATATCTCTTGAACTAAATCAGCTATTCTATAACGACTTCCACCGGTATAAATTTAAGGCAGGGGCTCATGAATGTAAATATTTTGAACATTCCAAAACTAAATCATACATGTTTTAACACAAACTTTTTTGTTTTTAAATGGAGAACCTCTATTATTTCATCAGCAATCTATAGCACGCCAAATCACATAAACAATGACGTTGATTGCGTCGCATTACGCCAATTACATCCAGAGATATTTCGAAGCTACGTATGACGCTTAAAATGCGCGAAACGCTGACACTCAGGCGAGACCCCATGCTGCTCACGATGTTCATTAGCCTTACGTTTCACGATTTCAAGAGTCTATTTCGCTTCTCAAATATCTCGGGATTGCGATGCAATCAACGTCATTGTTTATAAGATTCCTCATGTTTTTGATTGGTATTGACATAATACATGGTGTCTATGTAAAAACACTTGGTTTTGCGTTAAAATAATTACAATAATTTCGTGTGGCTCATGAGCCCTTGTGATATTCCTGGCCTTGGCCACTTCATATTTCTGGCGCAGGCCGTTTCTTTACTAGCATCGTACGTGTCTTAAATGCGGTACAAAGACAGAAGTGCAGTATATGTTGAAATGTGGGGTGGGGAGCAGTAGCATATGGCACAGTAGGTGCTGGTTCCCATGGGAAAGCCCGCCTATGTTACTGGTACTCTCCTCGTATTAGCTGCTGCATTTCACGTCACGTGATTTCTTTTTATATGCTAAATATTAATTATTCAGAGCTGAGAACTTGTGATAAATATCTCTCAAGCACAGGCTAGGTTTTGACAGTTTAAAAAGTTAAGGTGTCTTCTGTTATTGTAACAAGAGAAGAGCAATTTCGCAGAAGGCGGGTGACGGCTATGTTTTGGCGCTAAATAGAGCGCCAGGTGCCCTCTCGCAACGCGCCGCAGTTTTAGTCTGAAGCTCATCACTATACGCGCCGGACCGCGCCGGTCATGAGTAAAGTTTTGTGATAACAGTCGAGGTCTCAACATGAACTTCGGGCAGCATAGGCTGTTTCGTATTAACAATAGTTGTTCATATTTTATTATTCTGAATCTAGACGTAACAAATGGCATCCCTGGCGATTAAAAATCTCGCGAGTCGCTTCTTATGCTTCCATCCTACCGAACATTTTTATCCTCACTTGTATGTTGTAAAAGGATCAACGATCTGTGTGCTGTCTTCTGCGCTGGGTACACAACTATAAAAGACAACAGGTTAGTAGGAACTCTATGCTTTCCATAACGACTTGGACAGCAACTACGGCACCTCGTGCGTACTGTAGGGTGGTACAAACGCACACTGCTACGCAACAACATCCACAAGGATGTGGAGGTTTTAGGGGACTTGTGGGAGGAAGCAGTACTAACTTCTCCGTCCATAAATAAAACCCTAGGAAGCTTGTACCCGGTGCAAGTCATTCAATTGGACGCCACTTAGTCGACTCACGTGTCCTTAGCCTACCCCTTTTATCCAACCGGGGAAAGGGGACCTACAGCTTCACGTGGAATCCGAACCACGTGCCGTTTCTGGTGACTCCTCACAACATTGAGAGGTGAAAGACGGGCTAAAACGGAGACTGAAAAAAAAATCCGAGGACCGGACCGGGTTTCCAACCCGCGACCCTTCGGTTTCCAGTCGAGCGCTTTACTCCGAGACTACTGAGCCCGAAGATACATGCTTTCGTTTTACAGTGTTTCAAAATACGTACATTCATGACCCTCTGCCTTATATTGATACTGATGAAATTCGTTTTACAATAGCTGTTGTTGTTGCAGAGATATTTTAGGTGGTCTACATGAATAGGACATCTTGTACACACATCGATTTTTATAGATATCTATACAAATTATAAAACAAAGTCCACGCGTCGCGTATGTCTGCCCTCGATAAACTCAAAAACTACTTAATACGGTTTTCACCAATAGATGGTGTGATTCATGAGCGAAGTTTTAGTGTATAATTCATTAAGGTACGTGGTAGTGGGTGAGTGTGGCGAGCAAAAATCCGCAAATTACAGCAATAAACTCTTTTACTAAAAGCTAAATACTTAAGGTCCGTGCCTTACGAACTTTACCGTGTATGTGAAAATATGTTTATTGTTTCATAATACGATACTTGTGCGTTTCGTCATTCAGGCTTAATAACGATTAAGGAGACATGGACGTGAAAATGATCGGAAAATCGAAAACTTGTTTTTGCTTTCATATCAAAGACAAATTTTTCCCGTTTTCAAAATATATGATTTATTTATTTTTAAATGGTTATTATAATCTCAAACGCTCTTTGAACAAATGTCTGCACACTAGCCACGCTGATGCTTCAGGCAAGGAATCTCACCATAAACATCCCACGCCTGCCACAGTCATTCAAATAATAAAGTCAATATACAGCGACCCTGCAAATAAAAAATTACTTAGAAAATGTTGACATGGCCTTACACAAAATCGTAATGAGAGTTTCAACAGCCGAGTGTGGCAACGAGTACCGAAAACAATGTTTGTTGGATGGACAGTACTCAAAATAGATGTGATGAGTACTAAGCCATATTTGTAATTTTTCCTTTCAGAATGGTCATTATCCTAACAGATTAAAGTACTCTGTAGTGAAGCAACTTTATAAAAAAGGAGAGAGGGATGTAGACAACTATAGACCTATTTCTATGCCATCGTTTTTTTTTCTAAAGTTATTGAAAAGGCTGTATATTCAAGATTAATTGATCATTTCAGTTCACATAATTTATTGTCAAACGTACAGTTTGAGTCTAGAAGTGGTTTAACGACTAAAAATGCTATATTTTCGTTTCTCTGTGAGGCACGTGATGAGTTAAATAAGAGGCTACGGACGTTAGGCGTCTTCTTAGGTTTAACAAAAGCGTTTGATTGTGTTGATCACAAAATATTGTTGCAGAAGTTGGAACATTATGGAATACGGGGAGTATCCCACAACTGGTTCACCTCTTACTTTAATAATAGACAACAGAAGGTAATTCTCCACAGTGTAGAAAATGGCTATGACGTGCAATCCTAATGGGGCACAATTAAGTATGGAGTGCCCCAGGGGTCTGTTTTGGGACCATTGCTGTTTCTTATTTATATAAATGATATGCCTTCGAGTATAACAGGTGATTGTAAAATATTTTTGTTTGCTGATGCTATCAGCTTGGTAGTGAAGGATGTTGCTCGTAATATTGACACAGTATCAAATAATTCAGTTCAAGAGATAAGTTCATGGCTCGTAGAAAATAAGTTGATGTTAAATCACAGTAAAACTCAGTTTTTACTATTTCTAACACATAATTTGACGAAAGCTGACATTCTGATTACACATAATGGGCGTGTGATAAGTGAGACTGAACAGTTCAAATTTCTAGGTGTTCATATCGACAGTAAGCTGTCATGGAAAGCCCATGTTCAGGATCTTTTTCCAAAACTAAATTCTGCTATATTTACCATTAGAACTATATCTGAGATAAGTGATTTTTCAACACGAAAAGTAGTCTATTACGCTTACTTTCACTCACTTATGACGTATGGCATTGTTTTTTGGGGGAACTCGCCTGATGAAAGAAGGATATTTCTGGCTCAAAAACGGACGGTTCGAGCAATATCTGGTGTAAGTTTGCGAACGTCATGTCGACCCCTTTTCAGTAGTCTGGGAATTTTGACTCTGGCGTCACAATACGTTTTTTCTTTAATGTCGTTTGTTGTTAATAACATCAGCTTATTCCCACGAGTTATTAGCTTTCACTCGGTGAATACTAGACAGAAATCGACTCTACATTTGCATCACATCACCTTAACACTTGTGCAGAAAGGGGTACAGTATTCTGCGGCATCCATTTTCAGTAAGCTGCCACAAGAACTAAAGAATCTTAGCACTAATCAACACGCTTTCAAATCTAAATTGAAGAGTTACATCATGGCTCACTCCTTTTATTCTGTCGAGGAACTCCTAGAAAAGTTAAAAATTAAGCTAATTCATTTTTTCTTTATTGATTCTTTTCACTTTGTCTTAAGATTGTCGTGTGCAAAGGACTAATTAAAAATTTTCTATTACCATTATTGTATAACAATTAATATATTAACTTGTTCCATGACCATGGAGTCTCACTGCTCAATTGGGTCCTTTGGAACAGAAAAAACCAATAAAAATAAAATAAAGTAAGTACTGTTATCTGTTTCAATGATAAAAGTAATCGACAAATTAGGCATCCAATCTGGAAATAATATGATATTTGCTCTGAATGCCATAGATCGTCAGCATCTAGTTGAAGCTGAAAGGGCTGCAGAAGCCACCGCTAAAGAGTCTAGAGTAAGGAAGAGACTCCTGAAAAAGTCTGCAGAGGATAAAGATGTAGCTGCCCAGCAAGATGATGCCACTGAAATCTTCTGAAAGAGACATACGCCGAGTCAGAAACACTGTGAACACTCTTTTCTCATTTTCTCGAAACATTTTCAGAACACTAGATACATATACTTCATAATAGTTTCACCTATATTCAACTAATTTCTCCCAACTGAAGAATGGGACAGAATCTTTGTATTATGCCGAATAGATTTAAGAAATGATCTATGTTTGTCATTCTGTATATAATTTTAACGGTAATTTTGAGACAAAATAGTAATGAAGTGTAATAAGGGTTTTTCCTCCGATATACTCCAAACTAAGAAACAAGAGCCATAATGTGTTGCTACGAATGTTGACAGCAGCCTGCCTCAGTCTAAAGGCTATTAGACCAACGATGCACCAGACAATGGTTCGAGAAGCGAACGTTTATTATAAAACATCTATTAGGCAAAATATTGTAATTCTTAGAGTGTAAAATATATTTCAATAAATTACTTCTACAGCTTGAATTAATGTCATTCAGTGTTGGTACAGAATAGCAACTTCGTCCGCATTGTAGATCACGAGTAATGTGCACCGAAAGCAAGGTATGAAAATGCAGCTCTTTCACGTCCAGGTACCCTTAAGACATGATGTCGTGTAACATTGACAAAAATACGTAGCTTCTTCATATGCCAAAATACGGCGTTTCAGTCGAAGGAACGGACGTTATAAATACAGGGAATTTTACCGTTGGACCGCGAGAGACTGCCTTCGCAAAAGAGAGTCGGTTGTGAAACGTCGCATGTATCTCCTACTATCCGTGCAATGCCAGGGCGGGTTGTTAGTAGTGAATAGCACATTAATAACAACAAAAATGCCGTATAACATGTCTCCGATTTTTAATGAGTTAGTATGTAACCCAAACAAACTAAAGGCGAAGGCAAATGAGGGCAGTTTCACTGATTTTTCATCCTTTCTTGGTAGTTCAGCATATTGACTTTAAGTAATCGGTTTTCAGCTTACTTTAAGCCCAAAGTTGGTAAACTAACTGAAAATGAACTTTTAGAACATACACAAAAGTGTACTACTAAGAACCGACGGAAGAATCGGTGAAAATGTCATTTGCATTTGCTCTAATTTTATTTGGGATACACATTAACAGCTGTATCTCTGTGTTCAATAAAAGTTTAACACATTTTACATGATATTTATATTGCAATTCGTCTATAGTACCAATTAATTATAATAGTTTTTCCATTTTATGACGACTGAAAAAGTTGTTATTTAATGGTACAATCACGGACAAATCATATTGGCTACATGTCTATTTGTACGAGAGTCGTTCCGAAAGTAATGTCTTCCATTTTTTGTGGTGACTTTGAACGTCCATGGCAGATTTCGTTGGTGTAGTGCTAATGCTAGGACCTTCTTCTTTTATATTTCAGGTGGTTCCGTTGTGCCGTGGTGCCGTTGGCGGCAGCTGTGTTCCAAATTCAAAACTGGTATAGACGGGTATATAAAACAGCGAGTTTTGCTTGAATTTCTCGCCGCTAATGAAATTCCGACGATTTGAATGCATCGATGCTTGCTAAAGGCATTTGTAATCAATACTATAGACATAAGCAATGTAATGTTGTCATAAGAGTGTGTATTACAAGTCATCTTGATGAACTAACCCGTGCTAATCGGTGGATAACGACCAGAGATATATGTACAATCAAGAATGTCAGCTGTAATGCCTTGTACCCAATGTTGGAACGTCTCGATTAGCGCAAAATTCTGTGCGAGATAGGTCGTGTGTATGCTGACACAATAACAAGAAACTCATCGAATGGAAATTAGTCAGGACCTGCTTAACCAATATGAAGCTTAAGGTGGCAATTATTTGAATATCATCGTCGTAGGTGGACTACGTGGCGAACATTTGCGAGATTTGTATGCTGTTGTCAAACCTGTAATGAAATGGTTAGCCTCAATTGGTTGCAATTTTTACAATCTCGGTATGCAGGCTTTGGTTCATCGTTGACAAAAGTGCTTAGTGAATAGTGATGAGTATATGAAGAAATGAGAGTGTGCATCTGAAATATATTCTATGTTACAGTGCAGTTCTGATTTATGTATCTCTTGCAGTTGCCATGAACAAAAATAGGATTACTTTAGGAACGATCCTCGTATAATCAACAAGTATCAACAGGGACTAAAATTTCAATTATTTATTTTCAATACTGAATGCATTTCATTTTCTATAATCAGTTTGTGGGTTTATGTTTTGGTATCCTCCTGAGAATGTAACTAAAAGTTACAATACTAGTCGTTTGCTTTTCAAAAAAAAAAAAAAAAAGTTTTTTACACAGTTGTGTTCGTTAAAGGTGAAGTAATGTGTCATAGTTTGTTGGGAACTATCTTAGCGCTACATCTGCCGGTTTTTTGAATATTTCACCCTTATTGACAAGCGTGAAGTTATCCATATGACCACTAAATGAAATCCGTTGAACTTGATTTGTACTATATTGGAGACAAATATACAGGCTCTATATTTAACTAAATAACTAGAAGAAATAATTACAAATTCTTAAATTGTAAAGAACACAAAAAAATACTGTACAGACGGCGCATCAGAGAGACATTTTATTGGCAGAACTCTTAGGAGATGCAATAGTTCTACTAAAGAAATTGCCCATACAACACTTGTGCGTCCTATTTTTGAGTAGTGCTGCGCATTGTGAGATTCGCACGCTTTGGGACTGCCTCACGATTTAGAAAAAATTCAGAGGTGAGCTCATTTTGTATTAACGCGATGTACGGCAGAAACTGGCATGATGCACGAGTTGTTGTGACAATCATTAAGAGAAAGGCATTTTTCGTTGCGACAAGATCTATTTACGAAATTACTTTCACCTACTTTCTCTTCCGCAAGCGGACGTACTTTGTTAGAACCCACCAACATAGGAAGACATGATCATCACAACAAAATAAGAGAAATCATATCGAAAACGGGAAGATTTAGGTGTTACTTTTGCCCGCGAGCTATTAGAGAATGGAACTCTAGAGAATGTTATAACAGCGGTTCGATGAACACTCTGCCATGCACATCAATGTGACTTGCAGAGTTTTTATGTAGATGTGGATTCTAAAACACTACTGAAAGCCTAATAAAATATTTGTTTACGTTGTGTTTTGAATCCGAGAAGTCTTTCTACTGCGCTCGACTGTAAGCTCGATGCCCCAGCTCGCGTGACTGATGTGGGTGGGGCACTGCAGATGGCGGATTGCCCACACAAATCGGTTGCATGTTCCGTGTTTGACAGGGAGCAGCCTATATGCGGTCGCCAAATGGCCCCGACACATAAGCGCCGTCTGCCATCTGCACGGAACCTGTTACCTCCCGCTAGATAGCATTTCCATCCCGTGGAAGATTTGCAGCCTATACAGGTGACTGATCTACTGCTTTTTACACCCGGGCAGCACAAATGCCTAACAAACTAACAAGGGAAACTGTGTCACCTGCTGACAATAACGTTCATGTTGTTTTGAGAGGTCAACAGGCATGTAAATAAAACAATAAGTGTGAAATATGGGGCAGCGAAATCGATCCCAACACCCGGAAGAGAGCATGTAATTCGGGGAGACGAACGCAGTTTAGTGGTAGGTTAACTGCCATATCTGATTTCGCATTTTGAAAATGGTTTCCCTAGGGAAGATAAACAGTGTGGTGATATTAATGGAGACTAGTTCACCCGTGCGAATAATTCGCATTATATCCTGATTAGTCACAGTTAGGTAAGACAGTAATGGGGAAAAAGCAGATACAGGTACAATATATTTATAAAAGATCGTTTTTCTCTTGTTAATGTTCATTTTATATCTTGCTTTCAAGACACTGTCCATTCCATTCAATTGCTCTTCCAGATCTTTTGCAGTCTCCGACACAATTACTATGTCATCGGCAAACCGCAATGTTTTTATTTCTTCTCCCTGCACTTTAATGCCCCCTCCAAATTTCTCCTTTCATTCCTTTACTGCATGTTCAATGTATCTGTGTATTTTTCGTCTTTAGCGGAGAATGGAACCTTTAATATGAGAGATATGGCGTACCCACGAAAAACACCGTTGAGAAATAATATACATGATGTGGTGCTAGTACGCAAAACGATGGCCATTCTTAAATATGGCGTCTTAGATTTAATATAGAAAGTGGGCTTTTGTGGCATAGGATTTTGGACTTGAATTTTGGTAACAGTAAGTATATGCACCTAGCTTTTACCTAACTGTAATCATTAACACAACTATGACATGGCGCGAATTCACAAAATCGCCGAACTAGACCATGCAGAGGAAATGACCGCTCGCAATTTATTCTCCGAGATAGTTTGCGGTAATCGAGGGATGAACGTAGTGTTATCAGCAGGCAATAGCGATTCTGTCTGTATTTTCATATCTAGATTTCACCTTCAGTATAGCTATCACTAGGAGTTGCTCATCTAGACTCAAGAGGCTTGTAAATACACAAGATTTTACACGTCCTTAACAAATACATAGATTAATTCAAATCTTATTGGACCTACGTATACAGGGAAATGTGGTACAGATTTGATATAGGTAAAATTCCGATCAACATAACCTTTCGCGACATTTGTCAGTCTCGCACTTGCCTTTGTGTGGCTTTGTAGTGTAGCAAGTTTCTACAGCTATTCCTGTCTTTTCCGAGAATAAACCACTTTGCGCTACGGGGATATACATTTTTCCTGTTAAAAGGTATGTGAAGCTACTTACTCTAACACGCACTTATGAATTTCTAATTGTATATTATGCAATGTTTGGTACCAGGAAGTATGCGTTGGTGCCCGTGGGAAAATGTTCTTTTTATATGGAAGGTGTCACTGACCAAACTTTTACCAGGAAGTGATCACAATTTTACCTAGAGTGGTATATTTTCGTTCGATTTTTCCTTATTTCAGTAACCTTTTTGTGTTTATACCAACATTTCAAATTGTCTAGTAATTGTTTAACATATTCATGAAACATCAGAGAACAAGTGCCATAGTTATAATTATTTTTTGTTCCTCAAAATATTTCCAGTTACAGTAACATTTGACCGAAATGATCGCAATTGTACCACATTTCCCTATTAACATTATGTAAAATCGTATGCATTTGCAAGACTATTGATTATACATCACTCACTTCGTACGTACTAATGATAGCCATTCTGTTGCTCCAGTCTAGATCTGCAGCAAAATATAGTTTGAACCACAAATGATTGCTGACTTCTTACCTGTCTGAAGTACTTCATGTATAAGGTAATAGTCTAGTGAGGCGAGAAAAATTTTCTGCTGTACTCAGTTTAACAAGTATTAAAAATAGGGATATTTTTCAGAAATGGCAAATGTTAACACATTTCCCTTCATGTATCTCTTTACTTTTACAATTTTAAGACTCGTTCAGTTTGAATCCAGGCTTTTAGTAACCTGACTTTTTGTTGAAATAAAAAACATAATGTTCCAAAATCAAAAATCTGGAATTCAAATTTGTGCCACGGCTGGAATTCTAACGCAGGCTCTCGTACTTAATAAGTTGTAGCTTTTTCCACTCTCTCACCGTGATCTTATGGGTTGAAGCGAATAAACGGAATGTCCTAAAGAACGCCTCCCTCCGCAACAAATCTACAATCCTGTCTCGATATATTCCTATGCAACGCGTAGCGAGTTTGCCAAGGCTTTCCAATATCGGATATCACCCTGGCATTGAGCGTCAATGGAATCTATCTTACCTTTTATCTCAAGCACAGAGACATGTATTGTCTCAACATATCATAGAATAGAAAAGAGGAGTAATGGGGTTTGTGAGTCAAAATTGGGGGCTTCTGGATCAGCCTGGAGCGTTCAGAAGAGAATGAGAACCTTTGACTGTCAGGTTGCCTACCTCGCATGGGCTATACAACAGTATGACGGACATAAACAAGATGGTGGACATAAACAATATGGCAGACACAAACAAAAATATCGCCGCGGCGGCAACGGACATATGCGCGATATACAGTTTATTCTGTCATGACAGCTTCCAAGATCGTAAGGTGACATTACATTGCCTCAACTAGTACTTTCAAGTACAACCTCTGTTTCCAAGTAATAATCGAAGCCTCTCAAAGTTCTTCTTCAATAGCAATTATTTCATTATCGTGAGCTGTATTCCCAGCTCCCTTAGACACTAGTAACAGCAGCAGTCGTTCCAGCAGTTCATTCGGATCATTCCAGTGCACATAACTCACATGTTCAGTATTAGTTTCCCAGTCTTTAACTTTGAGATCATTTACGTTCTCACCATACCCGTCCAGCCCCATTCCCTTTTTTAGCCAACAAGCATTCTTTTTCTAAGAAGGGGCGAATTACGTTAGTATACTTGTAACCCTCGTTGACATTTAGTGGTCTGCGGAAATTATTACCTGGTCTATATACATTGGTGGCAAATAGTATTTTAGCATAATTCCGAAGATCCATAGCTGTATATCTGTTTTAACTGTTTTGACTGGGTTTGTTTTTAAACAAGAGATTGTACAATCCTTTCGTTGCAGTATATTTCACTTTATGAATTATTAAATCATCTCCATCAACTCGTACTGCGGAATTTCCAATCGCCCACGTCTTTAACTCATCATCAAACCTAATTCCATATATAGGATCCTCTGTTTTTCTGCCTTGGGGTTTATGAAAAAATAATTTCGCCAGTCTTCCTTCATTCTCGTCAGCACTATCAACACCATTATCATCATTTCCCCTCCTCTTTCTTCCACCAAATCGTCTTCTTCTTGTTCTTCTTTTGCAACTAGAGCTGTGTCAGCTGTTTCATGAATGCACGTTTCTCATCATTGTCTTCAAGTACATTCTTTTTATCCACAACTCCAGGCTTGAGCTGGTGCGTCTCTTGAATCAAACTCTGTAGCGGTTGAGTTTCTGGTTTCATTATTTTGTTCATTACACTCTCGGCTTCTTCTTCGCGTCTTTGTAGTAAAGCAAATTTCTTGCGTATAGCACGTCGAGCTTCCAGTACTCGCTTCTTAACTTTCATCTTCTCATTACAGCGAACGTGCAGTGACGTGGTGTCACGTCTTGTTTCTGTCTCACGTCTTTTTAGTATATCCAATTTCTTGCGTTTAGCACGTCGAGCATTCGATGCTGGAGGACCATCCACTAAGAGGTTACCCGAGCTGTCTGTAGCGCGTCCTCTACAACACGCTTGACTAGTAGCGCGCACACACACACACACACACAAACACACACACACTTATTCATACACACACACACACACACACACACACACTGCACAACGCAACTCCTATACATTAATACAAATATACTTATCAAAATTACAGCGATAACGTCCATTATATAAATCATCATCTATACTTATAACGAGGAAATTATGCGCGTTAACGCTCCATATCTCTTTAAACAAATCACTGAATGCATTAAATGTTATATCAGGATTAACGTGATCACTGAAAACGTGTCACATATTACGTTCGCCTTGTTTGAAGAGAACAATTATATTAGCAATACCTCTGTTTAACTGTTTCGGAATTTTGCTGTAATTCTGACGTAAGTAAAACCAGTCTACGCCATAATGGCGACCCATTGAAAAGTATGCTCTTATATTATCCTGTTTATCGCAAACAATGTCATCAAAAATGAAAATGGAGTGAGGAAGTGCTTTATCCGGCGGTATTACTTCATCAATACTCGTGAATGGGAAATATCCAATATCTCCAATGCCGTCAATCACTTGAGCTAGAAATTTGTATATTGCTGCAAAGATTTGGAGAATACATAAAAGTTCGTAAATGACAGACCACTCTCATGCACAAAAACATTAATTATCACATTCGTTTTTCCACAGTTGGACGGGTCGGATATAATACATCTAATTGTATCTGGAAATATATCTCCATGATTCCGTGACTCCGTGCAGCTAATGTCCCATTATTCTTTTCGGTAATAGGAACAAAGGGAAGTTGGCGTACGTTCTTCTTGAAGTTAACTAGTGAGTCTTGTATAAGAAGAGTAACGGTATTCATATGTTCGAAGTTACAAGAAGAAAGCGTGGTTGATCATTTTTTAATAGTGCAATCAATCGCCTAACTGTCGAACTACATATACCAGTTTACTCTTATTGCGGATCACGCACAAAACGACTGCCAAGAGGTGACATTGGAATCAATAAACTAGACTAAGCTTGCAAGGAACACGATATTGCGTATGCAAAACACCTAAACAATTTGTCTGACAGGCACAGAGCGGACTTGATTTTAGCAGATAAAGCAGTAAAAAAATAAAGGCCTCTGTCGCTAAGTTCACTGAAAAAACAGCCGCCCTAGCATTGGCTGGTGCAATGAAGTCAAACTCGGAATGGTATCAATAAAAAGAAGAATATTAATAATAAGAAGAAGAATATGAAGAGGAATAAAAAGTTGGAGGTAATGATATGAAAGTATTAATTAGAAAAATTCGCTCTTGTATTAAGTCAATGAAACCTGGCACTAATTTCTGGGGGGATTTAAAAAAATCAGTGAAAAATGCTTCGTATGCAGCTCAAAAAGCAAAATAATCTGCTATTAAAGAACGCATATTACCACTTCGTAAGATAGGTGGCTTTTTGTCCCTCATTCCGATTTTCGAAGCTTTATCAGCACTTGTGGACTGGCAGGAGGTGCAGCAGGCATTGCCAGGGTAGTTGTAGATGCAAAAAATGATCGCAAAGAGCTGTCGGGTTTGCAACGACATAACCAAACTATGGAGACCAGAGTGCTTCGCAAAGGCAAGGGGCTGTATTTAGGGCCTTATAGGAAGAATGGTTTTGGGCTATATGTAGGGAAGAAAAAAAATTCTCATTAAAAGCCTTCCCAAAAGAGCTCTTACAAACATTGACTTAGAACGCTATGCTAAAAAACTTAAAATACCCAACTATCGAGGTGTCTTCATGAGAGACACTTTACCAAATAAACTTAGAAGATATGAGATTGCAATTATCTACCTTCAGACAGCTAGTGAGCCTAGCTCCCACTGGGTTTCTTTTAAGAAGAGGGGAAATGATGTCTACTATTTTGATAGTTTCATCAATTGTCCGCCTCCTCTAGAAATATACAGGTATTTCAAAAATTGTACTATTAAGTACAACTACAATTCGTTTTAGTCGCCTAAGAGCCATAGGTGTGGTCATCTTTGTTTAAAGTTAATAAACTTCGAATAAATTACTGCGAATTCCAATACATAATGGATGTTGGCGAGGACGGCGTGACATTTAGCCTGTCGGATAAAACGTCGATTATAACCTCCACGTTTAATTCCACAATTAATTTGTCTCATCATCATTCCTACGAAATTGCATTACTCGATTCATTTCCATACAATTCTATACCGAACATTACGTCTAAAAACAATAATTTTTACTTCTATAACTACATTGGTAATAATGAAATTCTAGACAAAGTTTCTATAAAACCTGTAACGTACGAATTCAAAGATATATTTTCATCTTTACTAATGGAGACTGAGTTTTACAACGCCAAGTTTGTCAATTATGATGCGCTCGGGGAAGAGAAACAGAAATTCAAAGTAGAACTGAGAATCTCATACCATAAACCTTACAATGATGTAAAATCTGGTGTAATGTTGCTGTTGATTTTACACTGGGTAGTAATATTGGCTCAGTCTTAGGATAAGAGAATATGTATATTGAGAATGAAACTTCAACGCTAGCTGTGCAAGGTGCAAATATTCATAATGTTAATGTGCTATGCATAGATTGCAACATTTCGGGTGGGTCTTTCCACAACGGTGCTCCTACGCACACATTATATCAGTTCTGGTCTCCAGTCCCACCTGGATATAGATTGTAGAATCATCAAATTCACCCATTTACATGCCAGTTGTATAAGTAATTGTGTCATTCTCATGTGGACATTCAACCATGCAGGTCGAAATAGCTGAAGAACTACACCGTCCCGCACGCAAAAATTTATCCCAGGAGAAGTATCATGCCGGCCGCAGTGGCCGAGGGGACAGAGGCGCTCCAGTCACGGTCTGCACGGCCTCTACGGTCGGGGGTTCGAATCCCCCCTCGGGCATGGATATTTGTGCCGTCCTAGTTCGTAAGTAGTTCATAAGTAGTTTGTAAGTTTAGGGACTGATGACCCTGTAGTTAAGTCCCATAAGCTTAACAAACATTCGAACATTTGAAGAAGCATCATCGTGAAAGGAATCAAGATGGTGGATATCCCAAATTCTGTTCGGTACTTCCTCATTAGTCACACCATTTACCCACTTAATCTTCAGCATTCGTCTGTAGTACCACATTTCAAAAGACTCTATCCTCTTCCTGTTCGAAATGTTTATCGTCCATGTTCCACTCCCATACGAGACAACACTCCACACAAAAACCTTCAGAAATGGCTTCCTCACACTTAAATTAATATTCAATGTTAGCATATTTCTCTTTTTCAGAAACCCTTTTCTACCCGTTGCCATTCTGCATTTTATATCCTCTGTACTGCGACCATCAGTAGTTATTTTACTGTCCAAGTAATAAAACTCATCTACCACCTTTATTGTTTCGTTACCTAATATAATTGCATCAGCATCGCCCGATTTTCTTAGACTGCACCTCATTACCCTTGTTTTACTCTTGTTAATGTTCAGTTTATACGCACCTTTCACCACACTGTCTATTCCATTCAACTGCTCTTCCAAGTCTTTTGCTGTCTCTGACAGAATTACAATGTCATCGGAAAAACGCAACGTTTTTATTTCTTCACCCTGAACTTTAATTCCTTCTCCAAATTTCTCCTTACTTTTCTTTATATCTTGCTCAATGTACAAATTGAATAGCATTGGAGAAAGGCTACAACCCTGTCTTAATCCCTTCCCAACCTCTGCGTCCCTTTCTACTCTGATAACTGCTGTCTGGCTTTTGCACAAGTTATAAATAACCTTCGGTTCCCTATTTTTACTCCTGCTGATTTCAGAATTTGAAAGAGTGTATTCCAATCAACATTGTCAAAAGCTTTCTTCAAATCTACAAAAGCTAGAAATGTAGGTTTGCTTTTACTTAACCTATCTTCTAAGATAAGCCGTAAAGTGAGTATTGCCTCTCGTGCTCCTACATTCCTCCTTAATCCAAACTGACCTCCCCGAGGTCGGCTTCTACCTGCTTTTCCAGCCTTCTGTAAATAATTCGTGTTACAATTTTGCAGCCATGACTTATTAAACTGATGGTTATGGAACTTTTACTTTTGTCTGGACTTGTTTTCTTTGGCATGGGGATTATTACATATTTCGTAACGTCCGAGTGTATGTCAAATGTCTCGTACATCAGGTGAAACAGTTTTGTCATGGCTGGTTCTCCCAGAGACTTTATTAGTTCCGAAAGAATGTCATTTACTCCAGGGGCTTTGTTACGTCTTAGGTCTTACAGGATTCTGTCAAATTTATCTCTCAGTATAGTATCTCCTATTCCATCTTGATTTGTTTCCTCTTCCATTACTACAATATTGTCTGCAACTTCATTTTCTTTGTAGAGCCTTTCTATATATTCTTTCCAGCTTTCAGCTTTCCCTTCTTTGCTGAGAACTCGTTTTCCATCTAAGTTCTTTATAATCATACAGCTGCTTTTCTTGTCTCTAAATGGCTATTTTATTTTCCTGTAGGCAGAATATATTTTTCCCCTATTTACACATTCTTCTACAGACTTGTTCAAATGTTCAAATGTTTCTATAGCTTATGGGACTTAAATACGGGGTCATCAGTCACTAAACTAACAAACTACGTATGAACTAGCTAATACTAAGGACGGCACAAATATCCATGCCCGAGGGGGGATTCGAACCCCCGACCGTAGTGGCCGTGCTGATCGTGACTGAAGCGCCACCGCGGCCGGCCTACAGACTTGCATTTGCCTTCTAGCCACTCCTGCTCAGCTATTTTACACTTCCTGTCAATCTCATTTCTTTATCGTCTGTATTCCATTTTGACCGTTTCATTTACTGAATTTTAATATTTTCTCCTTTCATCAATTACATTTAGTAGTTCCTGTGATATCCAAGGGTTTTTGTAGGTCTTGCCTTTCTACCTATTTTGTCCTCCGCTGCTTTCTCTATTCCATGTCTCAATGCCATTTCTGTCAATTGGTGCCTTAAGCTCCCTCTGAAATTCTTAAGCACTTCAGGTTCCCTTATTTAATCCAAGTCCTATCTCCTTATTTTCCCACCTTTCTGCAGTTTTTTCAGTTTCGACCTACAGTCCATGAATAATAAGTTATGGTCAGAGTCTATATCTGCCCCTGAGAAAGACTTACAGTTTAAAACCTGGTTCCAGGATCTATGTGTTACCATTATAAAATCTATCTGGTACCTTCCGGGTTTCCTGGTCTCTTCCACGTACACAACCTTCTTTCGTGATTCTTAAACCAGGTGTTTGTTATGATTAAATTATGTTCCGTGCAAAATTCTACCAGACCTTCTTCCTCTTTCATTCCTTTTGACCAGTCCATATTCACCTACCATTTTCCTACCCTTCCTTTTCCTACTACTGAATACCAGTTTCTCATCACAATTAAGTTTTTCTCTCCCTTAATTGTGTGAATAATTTCCTTTACCTCTTCATACATTTCTTCGATCTCATCATCATCGGCAGAGCTAGTGGGCATATAAACCTGTACCATTATAGTCGGTGTCTTCATCGTATCTACTTGACTTCAATACTGCGAACACTGTGTTCCTATTTTCTTATTCATTATCATACCTACTCCTGTAATACCCCCAACTGATTTTGTATTTATAATTCTGTACTAACCTGATCAGAAATCCTCTTCCTCTTTCCATCGAACTTCACTAATCCCCACTATATCTAACTTCAAACTATCCATTTCTCTTTTTAAATTTTCAAACTTCCTTACTCGATTGAGGGATCCAACATTCCACGTTCCGATATGTAGAATTCCAATGTTGTTATTCCTGATGATCACATCCTCCACAGTAGTCGCAGCCTGGAGATCCGAATGGGGTACTATTTTACCTCCGGAATATTTTTCCCTAGAGGGTGCCATCATTATATATTCATACAGTAGAGCTGCATGTCCTCGGGACAAGTAACGGATGTAGTTTCACCTTGCTTTCAGCCGTTCGCTGTATATGTGTGGCAAAACCACTTTAGCTGATGTTACAAGGCCAGCTCAGTCAGTCATCCAGACTGTAGCCCCTGTAACTACTGAAAAGGCTGCTGCCCCTCTTCAGGAACCACACGTTTGTCTGACCTCTCCACAAATACCACTCTGTTGTGGTTGCACCTACGGTAGCGCTGTTTGTATCGTTGAAGCACGCAAGACACCCACCTCGGCAATGTCTGTGGTTCATAGGGTTGGATTCTATGCTAATAAATTTATATTTTTCAGAAACGCTTTACTTCCAATTGTCATTCTGCATTTTATATCTTCGGTCCTGCGACCATTGTATGTCATTTTACTGACCAAGTCACAAAATTTATCTACCCCCTTATATTGTTTCTATACCTAATTAATTTCTTGAGAATCGCCTGATGTTCTTAGACTACATCCATTACCATTGTTTTGCTCTTGCAAATGTTGATCTTATATGCTCCTTTCAAAACACTGTCCATTCCATTTAATTGCTCTTCCAGGAGTAATTCTGATGGAATTACAATGTCAACAACAAATCGCAATGTAATTTTTATTTTGTTCACCCTTAATGTTCATTTCTTCTCCTAATTTCTCCTTACTTTCCTACACAGCTTTCTCAATGTACAAATTGAGTAACACTTAAGAAAGGCTACAGCCCCGTCATACTCTCTTCCCAACTAATGCTTCCGTTTCATGCCCTTCCACTCTAGTAACTGCTGCCTGTTTTCCGTACAAGTTGAAAATAAGCTTCCGTTCCCTATATTTTATCCCTTTTGACTGCCGACTTCAAAATTTCATAGAGAATATTCCAATCCACATGGTCAAAAGCTTTCTCCATATCCAAAAAGGTAAAAAAATGCGGTTCCTTTGCTTAATCTCCCTTCTAAGAAGAGTCTAAAGGTAAGTATTGCCACGCGTCTTCGTATATTTCTTCTCTATCCATCTGAGCGTCCTCGGGGTCGGCTTCTACCCGATTTTCCATTCTTCTGTAAATAATTCGGGTTAAAATGTTGCAACCATGACATTAAACTGATGATTTTGTAATTTTCACACCAACCTGCACCAGCTTTCTTTGGAATTGGGATTATTACATTTTTTCTTGAGCACGCAGTTAAATAGTTTTCTCATGACTGACACTCCCAGAGACTTCAGTAGCTCTGAGAGAATGTCGTATAATCCATGTGGTTTGTTTCTGTTTACGTCTTTTAATACTTTGTCAAATTAGTATAGTATCTTCTATTTCCTCTACTTCCTGTTATCTTCCTAGACTATTATCTCCTAGTTCAAATGTTAAAATGTATGTAAAACTTATGGGATTTAACTGCGGGAGGCTGTTCGATCTGCAGCGTGGCGCTCCAGACCGCTCGGCTGCTGTCGCGCGGATCTCATAGTTCATTTTCCCTGGAGGGCCCCTCTGTATATTCTTTCCACATGCGTTGTGGCGTAACGTCAGCGCCACACGCCAGACGCAAGAGAACGATCGTGGAGAAGGCAGCGGATGACGTCCGACAGCCTATCGCACGCCAGCGCCGTGCCTCTTGGAGGAAGTAACCGTAGACGCGCGCATTCTACAAGCGGCTATAGCTAGGCCGACATGCGTCTGGACACCCGTCAGGACTCGGCTACAAACCAGGCAGTAACTAGGTCATAGCGCAGCTAGCATCGTACAGAAGACGACGCCGCGAGAAGAGAGAAGAAAGATAGAAATTGAGTATTGTATTCTTCAGTCAATAAAACTTGTGATACTAATCTCTATAGAACTGTTATAGCTGAACATGATCCTGCACCAATACCTTTCCTGACAACCAGACCGGGACGAATACTCAACAAATGGCAGCGAGGATGATACAACAATCTATCAAATTTCCTTTCTTTGCTAAGAATTGGTTGCCCATCTAGATTCTTTATACAAGGCGCGTCCAGAAAGTAAGTTCAGTTTGGTAATAAAATGAAATTTTACACAGATACAGAAGAAATTTTTATTGCACAAATTTCTACAAGTCTTAAACTACTTTTCCACATAACTGCCGAAATTTTGCAGGCATTTGTCATAGCGTGGCACCAGGGTTTGTATACCTTCTTCATAGAAATCTGCCGCCTGTGTTTTCAACCAGTTGGAAATGGAAATGAGCGTATGGCTTTCTTGGCCGGGAGATCCCTTGCGGGATTGTTCAGCCACCTTAGTGTTCGACTGCCTTACTGTAATTCTTTTTCTTTGACGCCGCGTGGGTGACTTAGGTGCTAATGATGATGAGATGATGATGATGATTAGGACAACACACAACACCCATTTCCCTGCCGGGAATCGAACCCGGGCCTCCTGCGTGGTAGTCAGCGACGCTACCGCTGAGCTACGGAGGCGAACCACTTGGAAACAGTTTCTTTCAGCTCATCGTCATTGGTGAAGTGATGACCGCCAAGGAAAGACTTGAGATGTCCTGCATCTTGTCATCAATCGCGTGAACCAGTTCTTCTGTAACCAAAGGTGGACGCCCACTTCGTTCATCATCGTGCACATCACTACGCCCGCCATTGAACTGTTGGACCCATCTTCTCACCATCGAAACAGTCATCGCATTTGGTCCGTAAACATCGCAAATTTGCCGATAAATTTTACTTGGTTTCACTTTCCTCGGATTCAGAAACCGAATCACCGACCTGATTTCACAGGCGGCGGAATTGTCAATCAACACCGACATTTCAAACAAGCACAACAAAGTGTATGTAACTGACAGCGATCTCCAAATGGAGCACGTTCTTCTCCTTGATATATATCGTCTACAGCGCATGTGCGGAACTGCAGCCGCAGCGCTGCATCGGATATAAATTGAAACGGAACTTACTTTCTGGACGCGCCTCGTATTCATACAGTTGATTTTCTAGTGTCCGAATTTCTCCTTTTTTCTTGTAGGTGGTATCCATTTTTTCCCTAATTACAGAGTCTCCTACAGACTTGCATTTGCCCTCTAGTCATTCCTAGTCATTTTGCACGGCGAACCTCGACGTTCCGTTTCATTACTATTTAAAATGGTCATTTTCATATAATGAACCATTCACTAGGAAAAGAGAAGTTTTACCAACTGGAACTCTGTTGACAGTTTTCTTGACGGTAGCTCTATAATTTCACAGTTATTCGATAGGGCTAGAGCGTTATACAGGAAGCTAAGATATGAACTCAAAATCTGAGTTAAAACGCGAAACTTGGCTCCGTAACGACCGGATGAAGCGTCGCCTCGTTTGCGAGGCCGCAGCGCCATTCAGAGAGCGCGGCGGTCCAGGAAACGACGCTCCACTACCCCCAGCACTCACCCCAACCCCTAACCAACCCCCTTCCCTTCGCTCCATTCCTCGCCGTTCGCAAGTGATGGACGATATTACGTGTCTAGCTAGCGGTCCGACACTCTTTTCAGCAAGAGGAAGTTGTGGATATTATCGGCGAGAGGAGGTTTCTGCGAACATGCATTTGCTATTAAGCCACCGCAGGAGGAAATGAAAGGGAACTTTGAGGGAAGAAGCTGCGGGATTTCCTGGCCGAGCACATCCTAATGCGAATACGGATTACTTTCACGTAGAATTGCGGATATTCCCCAATTTGATTAGTGTATCTGGCGCAACGAGCACACTAGCGGTACTTGTATAATGAGCAAAGAATGCTGATTATCTTGTTTTGTCAAAGCATTTACACCATGAAATAGTTTTTGTATTAACGTGACACTCAATTGTAGCCAGTACGTGCTTGATGCCTGATTACACAGCAACGCTTACGTGTGCTACCCTTGAGCATTAAAACTAAAGTGTGTGTTTGTAAATTTCATGTGTATTACGCAAAAAGCACAGACCAGGTGCTCGAAAATGGACTGAATAAGAGCCAGAAACTAGTCACACAATCTGACCATTAAATCTGCAACTGCGATGGCAAAAACCATTACTGTATTACTGAACGGAATGGACACTGTCTTGAGCTTAAAGATCAACATTAACAAGAGCAAAACTAGGGTAACGGAAAGCAATCTAAGAAAATCAGCCGATACTCGAGGAATTAGACTGGGTAACTAAATAGTAAATTTGGTGGATGAGATTTGTTTCTTGGGCAGTAAAATTACATACTATGGGCATAGAACCGATGATAAAAAAATGCAGAAAAATAAAAAATTTTGAAAAAGAGAATTTTTTAACATCGAATATCAGTTTAAGTGTTAGAAAGTCTTTGGTGAAAACATTTATGTGAATTGTTGCTTTGTGCGGTGGGGAAACATGGTCGATAAATAGTTCAGACAGGAAGAAGATAGAAGCTATTGAAATGTGGCGGTACAGACGAATGCTGAATGAGGAGATACTGAATAGAATTGGGGAAAGAGAAATTTCTGGATTGTCTTGACTAAAATAAGGAATCGATTGATATGAACATTCTTTGACATTCAGGAATCGTGAAATTAGTGTTGGAGGGAAGTGTGTGGAAAAAAAACGATGAGGGAGACCACGAGACGAATACAGTACGCAGGTTAACATGGATGTGGATTGCCGTTCTTATGAGGTGTTGAAGATGCTTACTCAAGATAGTGTAGCGTGGAGAGCTGCATCAAACAAGTCTCCGGACTAAAGACCGCAATAACAACAACATTGTATTACGTAAATAAAATCATTTAAATTCACGTAAAATTTCCATAACATATACTGTATCGTACTACTACAGTCTCACCTTAAACCTATTCGATTAGGCGTGAGATAAAGCCGTACTTAAGTTCCAATATCTTGTCTCACAACACGTTGAAAAGGGTGACCGGATTTCCAAAACCAAAGTACGGGACACACGAGAGTACCAAAGATTGCGAATCCAAATGTGGCCTTGATGGCACTCACTAACGTAGGCACAAACAGACAAATTAATGAACACACAACATAGTAAGAAAGAAAGGCGCTGTTTCCCTCCACTCCCCCCCCCCCCTCCTCACGCCACCCATAAAATCTACGCGTGGCATTTGGCCATTCTCGTATTCACATTTGCTTCTCTCTAAATCACTTATTTTCAGTATTGTATGTTGTGTGTAGAAAGTGCGACTTCTGAGTATAAAAGAATTACCACAGCACTAAAATTATTTAATAGCTGAAAGAACATGAACCCACGGGACAAGCATAGGAATGGTAAACACGTATATAGCCGGCCGCAGTGGCCGAGTGATCTGCGGCGTGCCACTCAGTCACGGTCCGCTCGGCCACTGCGGTTGGGGGTTCGAATGCCCCCTCGGGCATGGATTTTTGTGCCGTCTTTAGTATAAACTAGTTCATAAGTAGTTTGTAAGTTTAGGGACTGATGACCCCGTAGTTAAGTCCCATAAGCACTACAAACATTTGAACATTTTGAACTGTATAGGCCTATAAGGTAATCCTTATGACTAAGATATAGCAAGTCGAATGTTAATATAATACTTAACCAAACAAATTCGCGTAAAAATGCTTAATATATTGCATTACTAAGAAATACTTTGTTGTTTTACACTTGTCACGCACAAACAAGTAGGAAAGACAATTGCTGTTACGTATACAGTTTAATTCTATCTTCCTCAATTATTTTTACAGAAGAATGTCATTCAGGAGTTCGCTGTTTTGCCATATATTTTCATAATAATCAACACATCAAGTAATCTGAAAATGAATTTTTGTTATAATAATATCCGTGGCAGTTTGATTTTCATAATAATCAACATAATAAGTTTTGTGAATATGAGTTTTTGTTACAATTATTTCCTTCGTAGTGTGCATACCAAATATGGTTTTTTGGCGGCCACAAACCAATACTGATCAAGAACACTCTTTCTCCAGCAACTTTACTGCCAGATAGAACTAGCAAAAAAACAGTAATGAGCTGCAAACTTTTGGACTAGGATGGAAGTTGAAAATGAGAGACCAATCTTTACCATCGCGCTTCACAGCTGTTAATCCTTTCATTTCCACATTGTGAATTCAGCAATGGAAAAATTAAAATTCAGTTTTCTGTATTAATACAGTACAGGCAACATCTTAATATGTGTTTTAAAATTTTTGATCGAACTATTGTTTTTTATGTCATATATTTCATGCACAACACAGACGTTTGTATCGAGGTATTTCATTACTTGGGACATTATTTTGTTGATAGTTAAGACTGTCAGATAAATAATGATAGCACAAACTTCGGCACGACACCAAAGACAAAAAAAATCACTGCTGAAATAAAATAACATGAACCACACTCACGCTTACAGCCACGTACAGGCGACCACCTAACACAACATCCAAGACGTATAGATTAATGCCTCAGAAATGGCTAAACGTCGTACGAAGCGGCAAAATACCTTACTAGAAGCTTGTTGCTTCTCAACAAGAATGCGACTTTAAGGACTGATACGCAAAATACGGTATAAATCAGGTTTCAATACGTTAATGTCAGGGAACAACACTGGAAACAAAAGGCTTAATAAATTTTCTCTTGAGATATATTTTTTGAACATGGTCCTCTTCCTCAAAAACCTGAAGTTCACATCTTCTTTCAAAATATTTTCATGAAAATCCGGTAAAATTTTAAGACTTATGTTGAACAGACTTCCAAAGAAGAGGTTATTTGAGCTCAAACCAATTAAATAGGTTCATCACACGAAATGAGTAAGCCAACTTCGCGATATAATCAGTTAACGTCTCGTGAAATCAACTCGAAACGTCCAAGAAATCTAACTCTTTCAGTAGCTGTATTTTAGCAATGAACTCATTAATGACGGATTTTTTATAGTTGGAAAAACCGCACATGTCATCTGAAAGTATAACGTTGAACCATACAAAGGCCGCGGCAGAATAGCCGTGCGCACTGCGAGCGTGAAAGTCGGGGTGAGAGTTTAAAATATGGAAAGTTTAATTTTTAAAACTCACAACCACCAGCTGCGAACCAAATTCCTAAACATGCAAAAACACTGGAACTGTGATTGCGACTGTTTGACTCGTTTTCTAGGGGATGATATCACATGTTCGCAGCTTTCCTTCCCTGCATATGATTAACAAAACAAATTCGTAATAAAATCAAGTTCATGAGAGAAAAGGGTATACTAACTACTATTTTCGAAAACACGTGAAAGTTCACTTTATGTTGTTTATTTCACAATCTTAGAACCCTGTGGCTGATACGTTTGTACGTCGGCACATTTATCAAATAAAGTTATAGCTCGTCAGCCCCCAGACAAAATGAATGTTTTGAATTGTTTTTGAATTGTTTTCACACCACGTGGCTCTCTCAAACACCGTTTATGTTCATGTCTATGCGACGACACGTGTTACATTAACAAATCACAGTCACTTTAATTCAATGCGATGCACACCTTGTTCCACCGGCTAAATATTCACAAACACACAGTAGCACTCGATTTAACTTGGTTCAGTCTACGACGAGCAACCACACGTGGCGATTGCCACACTCAAATCTAACCCACCACCTCGAGATCCACATGCCGACTGATGCAGAGCGACGCCGCCCGGCCAGCCACCCCACGTGCTCTCGAGTCCTCACTTCCTGCCCTCGCACGCACGCGCGTGCCAAAAGCTCAACTGCCGGGGTTTTTTCCCCTACGTCATCAACTTCTTCATGTGAGCTGTTCTAACCGATTTCCCAACGTACAGCGCTCAGCCAATACATTTCTAAAACTTTACTAAAAATCAAAATAATTACACTACACATTAAATAAATGTCTTTTAGGTTTTTATATTGGTATAAACATCCTTTGTAGTATTTATCATAATCGTGCAATTTCTTATATCACAGATAAGTGATTTAACTGAATACTTCAAGATAAAATACACAAGATTAATTGAAGATAAAATGAGAAATAGTTAATATATTATTTTTATAAACAAACATTGCCATGCTAGTTGTGTAACTGTCTTGTATTCATTGATAATTTATTACTTTTCATTGTCAATTAAACATATTACGCCAGATGTGAATATATCAGCTAATGTATTGCTTATTTATCAAAAGGCTATTTTGAAATGAGGGCCTTAAAGGTTCCTAACTGCATCGTATTACTTCAAATGCCAGTAGTTATTAGAATATTTTATTTCACGCTGTGCACTGCACTGTGCCTGGCACTCGCCATTGTCCCTCTCTCACCTCACCGGAAACGAACTGGAAAATCCTAAGCTGGAACAAGCCACCAACGTCGGCCTGCTCGCTGGCCTCCCGTCAGCTACAAGCACACAGCAAATCTCAACGTGGAGAATTTCTACCTATGGCCTAACTATAAATGTTGTCACCCAACTGTGTACATAATTTGCTACCATAATTAATAAGATTAAAATTGTGTAACATCTAGTGCATTGGCATGGTCAAAGTTTGCAGAGAACTTCATACTGTTTAATTATCAAATGCTATTAATTACCAGTATTTCTATAGGGCGGTAATCTTACAGCACTAACGCGCCATGCTGCAGAGTGCGCGGCCGTTCGCCGTCGGGGATTCGAGTCCTCCCTCCGGTATGGGTGTTTGTCTTGTCATTAGCATAAGGTACTAAGGTTAGTGTAAGTAATTTGTAAGACTGGGGACTGGGGACCAACGTTGTTAAGTCCCTTAGATTTAAACAAAAATTCCAAAAAAATTAACAAATCGTAAATTATTCACTTTAAGGCCTATTTTTCTTATTGTTTTATGATGTCCACATTTGTTTTCTATTTGGTTAAGCTCTGTATTACTTAGAAACATGTTATTTCAAAATATGTAGGGTGGTCAGAAAAAAAAACACATTATACGCCTCGTGTTTATTTTGTCGGGATAACGGGACTCTTCGGCTTAGTAACGTACTATCCCGTAAAATATGGGACGTCTGGTCACCTTACATTGAAGATTTTCAGAAAACTTATTTTTTCAAAATATAAGGAAAACGTCAAAATGAAGTAGATATTAATGAGCTGATAAGTACTGCACTTTGCCACTGCCCTATGAAGGTTCTCAGAGTATACAGTGAAATGCTAATGTAGTATTCCTCGAAGTGGCTACTTAGCTTCACTGTCGATTGCTACGTAAGCATCGATTGGCCTCGTGTAATTAGCAAATAGCTGTTCACATTACCGAGCTACTTCAAGCTCCGTTGCGTACTACCTGTCGTGGGTTACGATCGTGGCATTATGACGGACTGCTCATACGCAGCAAAGTCCAGCAAATTTGAACAATTGCAGCATTACTTTCGTCCACCTAATACAGCTCTGGGTCCAGTTGGTGATAAGTGTTCCTACATCAAAACTTTACTTGTACTCTACGGTCTGATGACACTGCACGTGGTAACGTCTTAAGGCATTGGCGGCCACTGTTTGTTTCCCTAATGCAGTACTCGCTCACGTCTCTGGTAACTTTGTGACTGATGGCTCCACGAGCGAGCTATCTTAATACGAGGGAGGGGTGGGGGTTGTGACGTTGTCAGGAAACTTTGTTGGAAACTGCTGTGTGTCTGCTGTAAGGCTCGCTTTGTCTTCACTTCCACACCGTAGAAGAACAACCAAGTTTTGACAGTCATGATTTAACAGTAAAGAAGGAAATTAGGAAGGTGGGATGGAGAAGGCTATACTAAGAATATTTCATGCTAAGTGAACAACTCACTTCTTTTTTTACAAGCATTACTGAAATATATAATTCTAAGGTCGGAAACTTCAATACATACCATTGAATGACTCACTTCGGAAAATGACAACAAAAGAGTAATAGAATCTGAGTTGTACCTGGCAAAATACAATTGGTACACGGCGACCAATGACAGCTATGAAAAATGTTGGTAAACATTTAATCTCTAAATACTGTTTATTGTTTATTAAACACATATAATTTCTCAGAAACATACTATATGACATACTGAAAGTAACATCATTGGCAGAACATGAAACAAATTCACTGTCAAATGCTCAAATGTTTGTAAATTTATCGGACCAAACTGCGTGGTCATCAGTCTATAGCTTACAAACTACTTAAACGTAGGTAAACTAACCTAAGGACAACACACACACACACACACACACACACACACACACATGCCCCAGGGAGGACTCGAACCTCCACGGCGAGCAACCGCGCGCTATGCAGCGATACGCTTTAGAGCGCTCGGCTACTCCACCGCGGCTATAACGCTTTAGACCACACGTCCATACCCGTGCGGCAGGTCACTGCCAGTAGATTAGGATTTACAAATACCACTAATGCACTGACGGTCAAGGGAAGAAATGATGAAAAAGCTTTGTATCTACAAATTTTTAATTCCAGTCACTTTTATCACACTAATGTAAAATTTTACCGAAGTTATTGTTTCATTCATCATCATCATCATCATTATTATTATTAGAGACTAATTATGCCTTTCAGCGTTCAATCTGGAGCATACTACCTGTAATAAAATTCCTCCTTAATCCCCTGTTCAATGCTAACATTGATGCTTCGGCTGATGTTATGCCTTCTACTTCAAAATCGTTCTTCATCGAGTCTAAGTACTTTCTTCTTGGTCTACATCGACTCTCCTTACCCTCCGCTGCAGAGCTCATGAGTCTCTTAGGTAACCTTTCTTCTCCCATCCTTGTAACATGGCCCCACCATCTTAGACTATTCGCTGTAACTGCTTCAACTATGGTGTTCATTCCAAGATTTTCTTTGATTTCCCCATTATGGTCACCCTCCTGCCATTGTTTCCATTCTTTCTAATTTCATCTCTGTAACCACTACCTTGTGAATAAGGAAACCTGTATCCACCCAACTTTCACTCCCATACAACTAAGTTGGTCGAAAGCTAGAGCGGTGCACTACTAGATTAGTCTTGGTACTGACTTCCTTCTTGCAAAAGAGAGTAGACCTTACCTGAGCACTTACTGCATTAGCTTTGCTGCACGTCGATTCCAGTTCTTTCACTATGTTGCCATCCTGTGAGAAAATACATTCCAGGTACTTAAAACTGTCTACCTGTTCTAACATCGTTCCTCCTATTTGGCACTCAATCTGTTTAAATATCATTCCCACAGACATTACTTGCGTTTTGGAGATGCTGATCTTCATTGTCCTAGAAAAATAACAGTCAAGGAAATCCCACAGTCAATCCCTTGGAGGGACGACTGGAACTGGGTGCTCACAGCCGTGTGAGGCCAACTGAATGGTAGTGGTTAAAAGGTCAAGAAAAACGACAACGACCAGGACAGAGACGTCACTTGTAGAGGATGACATAGCGGTAGGTCGGGCTTGACTAGCCCAGCTTGGGCCACAACGCGAATCTTTGCTTTGTTACCGATGTACCGTAAGGTCCCCTTGCACTAGGGTGACGAAAATGTTTTTTTTTTTTTTTTCACTAATAATTATTGCTGTCCAGACAACAAATTAACTGACCTGACAAGGCGTTCTGAATGAGATTAAACAGGGTAATAGCTTTTCTCTGGCTTGGATCAATCTACAGGTAATTGAAGCCACGTCTTAATAGCCGTGCGAACTGAGACGCCGTGCTGCAGTGCGCGCGGCCGTTCGCCGTCGGAGATTCGAGACCTCTCTCGGACATGGGTGTCAGTGTTGTCCTTAGTTTAGTTTAACTCAGTTTACGTAGTTTGTAAGCTAGGAACTAATAACGAAGCGTTATTGAATTCATCATTGATAGCGGAATTGGGACTGCGGCTAGTTAAGATTACCTAGGAAACAGGTTACAAACAGCCGTATGTTTTACAGAAACATTTATTACTTGGCTACCAGTTTCGGCAATCCATTATGCCATCTTCAGGCCCCTATATCGGTATTATATCCATTTAAATAGGGGTCCAAACTGGTTTAGTGGACTTTTTGCTATCAGTAAGATCCAATAACAACAGTTGTTCTGTTTGGATCTTACTGATCGCAAAAAGTCCACTAAACCAGTTTGGATCGCTGTTGTTGTTGTTGTTGCTGGATCTTACTGATAGTAAAAAATCCACGAAACCAGTTTGGATCCCTATTTAAATGGATATAATTCTCCGATATAGGGACCTGAAGATGGCATAATGCATTGCCAAAACTGGTAGCTAAGGAAGAAATGTTTCTATAAAGCATACGACGATTGGTAACCTGTTTCCCACGTAATAATCAAGTCCCATAGATTTACAAAGATTTGAACATATTAGGTAATTTAAATAATTTGGTAGACAACAATTTGCTTCCACAGATATACTAATCTTGGAAATAAGGACATATGAACTTCTCAGAAAAATCACAAATTATTGTGTGTTATATCCACGAGATGTACGATATTAACTGCGAATGAGTCAAGCTGAAAATTTGTACCGGAGGGACTAGAACCGCTTTCTCCTGCTTGTCAGGCATTTGCGTTGACACCTACACCAGTGCAGAGGCACGCCTAGGCCCTTACTCTTACAGGAATCCTTTTGAAAAAACCTTGAGTTTGAGTAATAGTGCGTAAGGAAAGTTTAGAATTTGTATCTGACGGAAAACGATTTATTATAGTCCGTGCAGTTGCGATGATCGTTGTGTCCACAGTGGTGTATGTTTCAGCCAACCGCCTAGCAAGCACAAGACCTGGCTTAGAGTCAAACGTATCCATTCGCAGTTTGTGTTCAGAATGCCGAGAATATCGATTGATACTAACTGCAGGATTAAACAGACGCCACAAATACAATATATATTTAATCCTGCAGGTAGTATCAAAGCAGTCAACAATCCGAAGATTGGTTTGAACACCACAGTGCTTTACTAGGCATGGTCCTGTTTGGAGGTGGTATGCCGTTGCCTCACTCCGACCTTCGAACTGACTTACCCAGCCATTTATAGGGGGACCTACAGTTTAACGTGGGTTCCGAACCACGGTGTTACTCGGTATTTTTCACATGAGCAATACTGCCATAGGTGAAAGAAGTGGAAAGTGACATGAAAATCCCAGGACCTGGCGGGGATCGAACCCGCGACCTTTGGATTTGTAGTCTGGCACTCTACCACTGTGCAATCGAGACGCAAATATATACACTTAAAAGTGAGTTAATTATGATATATTTGGTACATTTCATCAATGTTATATTTAAATTAAGTAGGTTTCAAAACTGACCGGAAGAAAACGAAAGAAAGTAATGCCGAAATTTGACTCGAATCAGTGACGCCCAGTGTCGTGTTCTAATGATTTTTCTTTCCACCACTGTTTAAAATTCTGCTTCAGCCACGAATCCAATAACACCCCCCCCCCCCTTTTGTGGAAAGCAAGCATTAACCAAAAGCAACACTGCATGCCGACAGACGAATCTCCGTGTCGGGTATTACAGACTGAAAACTTTAAGGACTACTTCCGTCATAACGTTAGAGTCGAATCGAATTACTTTGGAATATTGACGGTATTACGTACGGGTTCCATAAGTTAAAAAAAAATACATAAATCCGATAGCTGTGCGCTCTCGTTGTGGGCGGAGTTTCGCGGCAGTGAAGCGAGAATCTTCTGCAGCTGGCTGGCTGTCCACAGAGAAGCGACTTTTGTCGCGCGGGCGGCTGGCGTCCTACGTGCGCGGCGCAGTTACCGTAGCTGTGGCCCAGCAGCAACAGCTACGCTTCACGAGTTCTCTATCATTGTATCGTAATTCGTAAATCTAAATCAAGAAGTGCAAAGTGACTAATTTTTGTTTTAAAGGTTCTTTATGACGAATATGGCTTCTACAGTTATTGTTGTGGGCCTTGGAGCAGCTGCTGTAGGTTTTATTGGACGCCATTTGATAAAGACTATGCCAGGAATGACGTAGAAAGTTAATGAAGCATTGAAATCATTTCCAACAATGGAATCTACTTTTGCCAACAGTAAATATTATAAAGGTGGTTTTGATCCAAAAATGACAAGAAGAGAAGCTGCTCTTATTCTAGGCGTATCACCTAACGCAAGCAAATTAAAACTTAAGGAAGCTCACAAAAGAATTATGGCTTTAAATCTTCCAGATCGTGATGGTTCACCACTTATAGCAGCCAAAATAAATGAAGCCAACGATCTGCTTGAGAGTGGAAAGTCGTAAAAATATTAAATTGTGCGCTCCAGCATGCTACAGTTGCCTCAGTAGATAAATAAATTACGGTTGTGTGATACTGATGTATATATAAATACAAAGAAAGCTGTTTGTAAATTTTTATAACCATGTTACGACATAATTTTGTATTATAACTTTATCTTGATACTAGACATAATTTCGGAATTTTTATTTGTCATTAAAATGCATTATAGGGAACGATTAATATTAAAAAATGTTCACCAAAGAAACATGGCAAGTACTGAATTTTAAATTATTGCAGCTCCACAACTTTATGTGCAAAATATTTTGGTTGACCTTTAGTCTCTGAAAGAAATTCCGTGTTGATATGTCTCTTTGATTGTACTTGATCTCCTTTACAGACATCTTTTAACAGTATAAATAAAAATTGAAAATTGTTATGTTGTTAAAAAAAAGTTATCTATCATGGATGAAGGGCTATGGCCAGAGGGCTAGAGAACTCCTTCCCTCACTCTCGTAGATTTTAATGAACTGTTGGAAGCATGTATAGAAAAAGTAACATCAATTCTTTAAATTTTACAGCGTAGTAACATTTATTTTAATTGTTTACAACTTTAATTGCAGTTTAAAATTTTCGTACATTAGTCATTGTACCATTATTTCTTAGTTTCCTCATTCTCTTTTTCATCTCGCCCCCCTCGCCGTCGGCTGGCTGGCGAAGCCCTTGCACTGATGCGTCTCATTCCATCAACGTCATGTCTGTAACAGAGCATGTGCTGCACCAAATGAAGAAAAATTATTCGTTTGCCCATACTTTGTGTGGGAATATTATGCTTAATGTATCGTGATGTAAAAATCCTCGTTCATAGATAATATTTGTTTTTTATTTGGTTTAAAGAGGTTATTCTGTATTTTATTTTATTCTTTTTGATTCTCTGCTAGCTCAGTATGGGTTAAATTGTACTTAAGGTCTCCGGTTTGTAAGAGTATTTTTACAATAAAGTTCCACATAGCTAATGGTAAAATATCTTTCCAATGACGTTTGTTAGCAGTTATTTGAAATGCTTCGTGGAACCAAACACCTGCAACGAACCTAGTGTATTTTTGTATAATATCCTTAATAATTGTATTTCAGTGTCCACGGTTTGATACCGACATACCAGGATGAAAAATAAACAAAAGTACCCTAATATGAAAACTGATTCAATATGATTGCTTTCTGAAATCCGCCTATTCATAAAGTTATTAACTGAGATAAGTATTTCATCCTTCCCATCTATTCTGAAATATGTCACTGTTAAGGGTTTACAACACGTCGCAATCTGCGTTTTCTCATACCACACCTTTGTCATACAATTATCTTTACCACTATTTTTTATAAAAAAGCATGTAAGTTCACTGTTGCGTCCAGATGCGCTGAAATAAAATTAGTAAATCATTAATAGTTTATTTACCACCAGACCCTGATTTATATTAATCACTGGTTTCATTTCTGCCACGTAATGGCGGCAGGATGCTGCAACCCAGGTCGATGTCTGCTCGCTGCGACACTACTATCATTGTTTCTAAAAGAAATCTCTTGAAAATGGGTTAAAATGTTCTAACACTCATTAAAATTAACACCCGTGTTATTTTTAATATCTTCATTTTATATTTTTAGGTGATTCCATAAATATTCAAAAAACAATCTAATGTCATTCAGACAAGAACAAAGTGAATAATTTCTTGAGCAACATACATTTGTATACTAATTATAACAGAGATATTAATATTTTTATTGTAACTACATTATAGTTGTTGCATGTTAATGAACATAAATGTCTTTGTTGGCATCTCCTGTTTACCTAAGTGGTGCATTTGAAAGTCTCTCATTACATACACAGTTTTATTGTCACAAAGTACGAATCAAATACATTACAGTGAGAAGCGGAAATGGGTCCCACATTGGAACTAAAAGTCAGAATCCTTGCTTCGCGGTAGCTTTCATTTTAGAAATTTTAGAAGAAATTATCTATCCATAAACAGTACATCGAAATGATATTTCAACAATTTTGTTACGTCCTACTTTCCTGTGTTCGATTACGCGGAAAAAGTTTTGCAGTTTATTTTAAATATTTTAAACGAGACTGACATACAGACGAAAACTTTCAACATAATTCAGAAGCGGATGTCAATGCAATTTGAATTTGTTTCCTTTTCCAGCCTTGAATTTTTCGCGGAAAAAACGATTGCTGGCAAGCCTGCGACTCACCTTAAATCTCTCTTTTTTCGTCTTTGCTGTACTTTTCGTTAATTATGCTCACGAAGATCAAGATAATGGCCGACCCAGGTGAAGTGAAACTGAGATAAACATGTAATACCATTCATCTCTTCTATAATGTTACCATAATTTTGGAAACCATTAAAAAACTTCACACCTATTAATTTAAAAATGAGGAAATCGTTATTTACATAATATGATCTTTTTGGATACCACGATTTCTTCTGACACACAAATATTCTTACCCCCGCTACCGATATTCTGAGACTTTGTGCTTTTGCACTTTCAGACATATGAAAATACTTGTAACATTTAGAAAGAAAAATGTGGGGCGTATGCAGTTCCTAATTTATAAATGAGCTCTTCAACTGCTCACTACTACAATACTAAATAAATGATGCTTTTTCATGAACAGTCCATCTACTTCCTGTTGTCTGTTTCATTTGAGCTATGGTTTTAGCATCAAAATTTAAAATTATTTTCATGCCTATCTGTAATTTTTTGCCAAGTTCTCTAGGCCTAGGAGAATATTTTTTTTTTTTTTTTTTTTTTTTTTTTTTTTTTTTTTTTTTTTTTTTTTTTTTTTAATAATCTGATTTGCCTTTTTAATACATTACAAATTCATTTTATTTAAATATTTATTATATGCTGTTCAAGGTTAAGAAACGTTTTTTTTAGAACAAGCAGTTGCTTTGGAAAGAAAATATGTATTTAAAGGTTAGAACATGCGCTACGTCGTATTAACACTTTTTATTACATTCTAAATGTAAAAGTAACTGTGGATCTGTCGTCATTGTGTAATAAATATTATCAACACAGTCAAAATGGCAATGTCTGACAACAGAGAATATTAACCCAGACTAAAACATCTCTAAACATATTACATTGTTTCTTCTTTGGGTTTTTTCGCCTTTTCTCCGCAGTTGCAGTTAAACAAATTGCATATTTTATCTTACCGTTTTTTGCCACTATAAAAATTATTCTAATTGAGACTAGACTCGTTTCACTTTGTTTTAAAGGATCTTCAGTGGTCAACTGTGAAATACATATATTTAACTATTCAAATTGCTAACGTTTTATAAGTTGCCCTCTTCATATATTTTCCGTCACACATTTCCCCATATGCTGACAGTCTATTTCGAATAAATCTTGTTTACCAAAGTAACTCGCCAGTAACTCGCCATTTCTGTGACGTGGTGGGATGAGTTTGTATTTTCTAAAATCAAAACAAAACAAAATGGTCGAGAACCTTTACATATTTTTACTAACAATAATTCATCCTAGAAAAATGCGGTTGTAATTCAATAATATAATGAGGATGGTTTACAACTTACTGCAAAGACATACGACGAGCTGCAACACGCACATAAAGACACTCACACATAGGAATCATAATCTATCGGCCTTTAGCTATTGTCAAGAATAAGAGCATTCATACACTCACAGAAACACAAAAGTCATCTCCGGCCACCGCACTCCAAATCACGCTCTGTGGTGAGCGAATTGGCGGAATGGGGTGCTGTGAGGACGATGGGGGGTGGGGGGCACACAGGAAGGTTTCAAGGCAGTAGTGGGGATGAATACAGCAGAGCCTCACGGAGCATGTAAGTACTATGTGGGTGGAAAGTGATGCAGCTACGGAATGGAGTGGGGACGCGAGCGAGGGGTGGGAAGCAAAACAAACACAATTGCCTTTCAAATCAAATAATCCCTTACAGCCTTGCCCTGGACGACGTTTTTGCAATGACGACAACTGAAGGTCACGCAAAGGCCTCCGTGGACAGAAACTATCGCCCAGATCTAGCCCGCAAACAGATTTCCTGTGCCATATCCCCAGAGACCCCAAATTCTCCACCAACCACCAGTAACAAGCAACCACTAGTGCTTCCCTCATCATTCAATACTAGGTCGGTGAAAATGCTACTCATGTGTGAGCGCACAACTTTTGCGTTAATATGAGATTTATAGCTTCAAGACGGCGCGTTCAGCCATTTTCCATACTCATCTGATCAGCTTTGTCGTCTCATGGGGCGCCGCGCATAACGTCCTGCCATTTGTAGACGGCAAAGCCCGCGACGTCATACCACGGCGTTGACCGTGGCTCGGCGAAAAGGCGGTCGTAAAGCAGATGCAGCCGTGGCCTCAGCGGTTCCTCTCCAGTACTCCGACTAGTGTGGTCGCCGAAACACTCGATCTCTCTATCCCGAAACGAAATCGTGTCGAGAACTATTAGTTTTACATCTGTGGACATCTCTTCTTGGAGTAAATTTCTTCCATCCTCCCTGGAGTAGTATTGATCTCTACAATCTTCCATAATCCACGTTTATGTGGGATGTCGAGTACGAATGTTTTACAGATATTGGCGTATTCTCCAAACTTGTTTGTTGCGTTTCTGTAGTCTGTGGCAGATCATAGGATAATTTCGTGTCGTTTGACCTCAGCAAGTATATGTAAACTTCTCGTGTCCGAGAGTATCTTCAGAAGCTGTAATAGCACTCTGTAGTCTACTAACGGACCTGACAATGCCGCGCAGTTGCTAGCAGTGGAATTTAATATACATAGTACACTCCCTCCACTAATGTCTCTCTCTCCATCACAACCATCATAACTGTGCCTATTTATTACCTTACCCTATGTCCTATTAGGATTCTCTCTGTATTGGCTAGCCGAAAAACCGGCGTTCCTCCGGTATTTATTTACGCCATGGATTCCTCCGTCCTATTTCTCCCCATCTCTTCGTGCTTCCCCTCTCCGTCTTGCCTACCACTACGTTTGTTCCTCCTCCTCCTCCACCTTACTTCACACCCCATCCTCATCTTCCACTTTCTCCTTCTTCCCCTCCTCTTCATCCTCCTGCTCATTCTCCGCCACCCTCACCCCTCGCTACACACTATAGCAATATGCCGGCTCTCTTGTTTCTATTTGGAAAAATCCCTCGAAATTACATATATAAAATGTGGATGAATTTGGAGAGTAAAAACTTGATAAGTAGTACGAGAGTCAAGTTTGGTAAATAAAAGGCTGAAACAGCAAAGTAAATAAATAAAATGAATGAAATGGTGGATGAAGCAATAGAGGTTGAGACAAAAGGCTGGAAATATTGTAAGGTGTGGTGGTGAAAAAAAATGTGAAATGAATAGTAATAATTCCGGCTGGGTAAGGTTAATGTGGGTTAATACTATAGGAAGACAGGAGCGGCTGACCCTGAATTAATTACTGATATTTAACATCACATCAAATCATTTGCATGATTTGCCCTGTTTCAGTTCTAATTGTAATGAGACTCTTTCACTTCCTGCAAGTGGCATAAAATATAATTAATAATTTGTCCCCACCAAAAATCTAACGAACTAACTGGGATCTGACGACTAATAATGTTGAAAAAAAAAACATCTTTCAAATCCAGCAATATTTATTACACCTTTATTAAGCAGGATTAAAACACACAATGATAAATCCAATACTAAAATCATAAACGACAAGAATACATTTATAACCAAATAAGAAAGAAAAATCTAATGCATATGAAGTTACTCAAATCATTACGAAACTGGAAATCAGTAACGACTGGCAAGTCAGAACCCCTATCGTGAAATAATATAATGTTCTAAGCGGGATAATCGAGTCGGAATACCAGTGCAGGGTTGACTTTCCTAACTACACAATCCCCACTATAAAGCAGAACCTGATGTATCGACTATATGTTGCTGGCATATGTCACCAAACTGACGACTTGCGTGTGAAGCTGCTGCGCTGCAGTGGCGTGGGGGCAGGGCGACTGTGAGCTGAAACGTTGCGCGACCACGAAAAAAAAAAAAAAAAACAAAAAAAAAAAAAAAAAAAAAAAAAAACCTTGCTCCGTCGCTCAGAAGCTATACTCCCTGCTATCAGCCTCTGTGCGCTCGGCAGTACACAGTGCCTACGATCTCAAACAATTCTGCCAAGTCAGGACCACTTCAGTGAGCATGAGTACTGAAGTTCTAAATGACTCCAGAAGTTCAGTATATCGCAACTAGTGCTTCGGTGCACTAGTATTGGCTGGCTGACCTTATTCAAACCGAAAACAAGAACAATCCGCTCAATTTTAAATCTCAGAGTGTACCCTGAAACTTATACAAGTTCACTCGTCCAAGTATCGGCTCAATAAGCAAAATCTTTAAGTCCACTGGGAGGACAGGACGTCACCAGACGCGTCCGTACTCCAGCGCTACGAAACACGAAGTCCCATATCTATCACCGCGTCTCTGCACAAGACCCCCCGAGAAACGCCGTTTTTACATAAAGCCAATCAGCGTCGAGTTCTCGAACTCCAGCCAGTAAAATTTCACGAGAGAACCGCTGATTTCGAAAAGCTGGCGCTTTGAACATCAGCCAATCAAAGACGGCATCCCTTCCACACACACTTTTGGCGCAATTCTCACGAAACGGCTCTAACCGTCGCCCGTGGGAGTGGCTGCCTAGCCTTCAGCAACATTCCGTCACTTTCCCTTTCGGACCCTCGGCAACACCCGTGTGCTCTGCTATCTTCTAAAACGCGCAGACGATGCCTCTCCTTCACAGTTTGGGACACAAGGCTACATTTTTACTACCTACTGCCACAGAGTAATTTGTCTGTGCTACTGCCCTGACAGTACGCCACCCAAGGCCAGCGCGCCCGGCATCCTACGGCGCCGCAGGGTACAGGTAGGAAGGAATTCGCCCCCTCAGGCGCGTCAGGCCTTCCCTGCATCGTATTCTCGACAGCAATAGAAAATGGTATGTACAGGACTCATTAAGACAATACGTCAACAATAAACATCGATAATAAAGATGAGAGATGGACTTCCATCTCTCAATATCATTATAAAAAATAGCAAGAAGTTACCTCGAAATAGCAACGGCTCACAGGTTGCTGTATTTGCTGCAAAATTGCTGTGGCTTTGATAGATTATAATAAATTGAATAACTTCTTACCCTAGATAAAGGTTTGGTCATATTAAGCTTCACGTATCTGTAGGTGGGACTACAGTAGGCGTGGCCTTCACCTCAACAGGAAAGGGAAGGGAAAATTGTCTGGGTTGATTGCAAGTAACTTACGGGGGGGGGGGGGGCACTGTCACAAATGGTAAAATACCAGTGGTTACAGGTGTCAGAGGGATGCCTTTTTTTAGGATAGGGAGGGGGGAAAGAAAACCAGTTTTGAGAGAGCTTGTAAGACACCCTCAGTTTGGAAAAGCAGATAAACAATGTGTAATAGAAAGTACTCAGAAACTTCCAGTAAATCTTACTCAAGTCATTAGTATGCCATATCAGTTATCTTTATTACATCAAAATATAACAGGACTCAGGACTTGATGAACTACTCATTTGTATTGATGAAATAGATTCCTCTAGCCCAAATGACATAATTTGCCTCTCTGAACATCATGTGGCCACTGGTATAGATATGTTAAACATTCCAGGATTTAATTTAGCTTCACACTTCTGTAGAGTAGATATGGAGGGAGGAGCAGTTGCCACATTCATTAAAAACTGCTATAAATTCAAGAATATTGATATAAATAAATTCTGTCTAGAGCAGCATTTAGAAGCTTGTGCAACAGAAATAGAATTCCATAACAGATGCTATATAATAGTAACTATTTACCGAGCACCCGCAGGAAATTATAATCTATTCCTAAAGCATCTAGAAGCTCTATTGGGTTATTTAACAGGAAGAAATAAAGAAATTCTGGTTGCTGGTGACTTTAATACAGATTTTCTTATGCAGTCCTCCAGTAAAAATTGGTTGCAGTCAGTAATTTTGTCTTTCAACCTAACACACACCGTAAACTTTCCAACTAGGATAAATAAAACCTCTAGGACAGCAATTGATAATATTTTTATAGACAAATCAAAGGAACATAATCATATGATAAAACCAATAATAAATGGCCTGTCAGATCATGATATGCAGCTCCTTGTTTCAGGTATAGATTCTAAACAGATTATGAAGACTGCAAAATTTACATACAGGAGAGTAGTCAACCCATCAAAAATTTAAAATTTTAGAAAACTCCTCAAAGACATGAACTGGAAAGATGTATATAGTGCTAATGGCATGAATGAAAAATATAATGTATTCATTAATAATGTTAGTATCATGTTTGAAAACTGTTTTCCTCTAAAAGTAACGCGAATTAAACAGAAGTCTATAATAAAACCTTGGATTACACAAGGAATGAAGATTTCATGTAAAACAAAAAGGAAAATGTATCTATCAGCCAAGAGTGGTTGCAATGATGATGATTTAACTAAATATAAGGAATACTGTAAAATATTTAAAAAAAAGTTATTCAGGTATCTAAACAAATTCACTATGAAAAGAAGATAGCAACATCAGGAAACCAAATAAAAACAATATGGGATATAGTGAAAGAGGAGACTAGTAGAACCAGAAAGGAACAAGACCAGGTAGGATTAAGAGTAGCTAGACATTAGTAACTGATGGGCATAGTGTGGCAAATCTATTTAACAAGTACTTTATATCCATTACTGATAGTATGGAATGTCTGGGTCAGTAAATAATGCCCTTGAATATCTGAAACTAGCATTTACAAATAACTTCACACACATGAATATGTCAATCACTTCACCACAAGAAATATCTTCCATAATAAAATCTTTGAAAACAAAGAATTCCAGTGGTTACAATGAAACATCAACAAAGTTAATTAAAGAGTGTTCTTGTGAACTTAGCTCAATCTTAAGTTATTTGTGTAACCAGTCTATTATAACAGGAACATTTCCTGATTGGCTAAAATATGTAGATATTAAACCTCTCTTCAAGAAGGGGGATAAAGAGATACCATCAAACTACAGACCCATTTCACTTTTGCCAGCATTCTCAAAAATTATAGAAAAGGTAATGTACAAGCAGCTTCTTAACCACTTAACCACAACTGGCATATTGTCTAGAACACAGTTAGGATTTCTGAAAGGTTCCGATATCGAGAAGGCTATTTACACTTACAGTGAGAATGTACGTTATTCATTAGATAATAAATTGCAAGCAGCAGGTATTTTCTGTGATTTGTCAAAGGCATTTGATTGTGTGAACCATAACATCCTTTTAAGTAAATTAGAATTCTATGGGGTCACGGGAAATGCTGCAAAATGGTTCAAGTCGTACCTCACTAACAGGAAACAAAGGGTGTCAGTGCAAGTGACTAGGGAATTAGGCCAACAGTCATCATCGGATGGGGAAGAAATTACATGTGGTGTCCCACAAGGATCCATCTTAGGGCCATTGCTTTTTCTTGTATACACTAAAGATCTCTCATCAGTTACACTACCAGAAGCAGAGTTCGTTTTGTTTGCAGATGATACAAGTATTGCAATAAAAAGTACGTAAAGTATAGTGATTGAAAGGTCTGCTAATGATATTTTCATGAACATCTTCAGAGTCCAAAAACGTGTAATACGTATTATTTGTGGAGTAAATTCACGGACGTCTTGTAGAAGCCTCTTCAAAGAACTTGGTCTATTAACTACTGCCTCTCAGTATATTTATTCCTTAATGAAATTTGTCATAAATAATATATCCCTTTTCCCAAAAAACAGCTCTGTTCATACATATAATACTAGAAATAAAAATGATTTACACAAGGATTTAAAAGCACTTACTTTAGTTCAAAAAGGGGTCCATTACTCAGGAACACACATTTTCAATAATTTACCATCAAGTTTAAAAAAAATAGCTACAAATAAAGATCAGTTTAAGAGGAACCTAAAAGACTTTCTAGTGGCCAACTCCTTCTACTCCATTAGTGAATTTCCAAATTGTACCAAATGATGCATGCACTCATACTATATTAGTATTATTATATTATAAAAGAACTTAAAAACTTAAAAATTTAAGTATCTGTATTTATATTATAATAATCTGTATTTATATTTATAATATGGGGTCAACCGCGACAAAATTTAATCATGATATGGTAAATGTATGAACTGTCAGACATCGCAAAGATGTTTTACTGACTGTAGGTTCTTTTACTAGAGAAATAAAATTAAGTGAGCTGTCAAATCGAACCCGGACCTACATGCTTACTAGGCAGACGTCTTACCGCTTTTTTTCTGGTCTGCTTCCTCCCCTACAGCCTGTCCTTAAGATCGCCATAGGCGCCTTTTTTCGGCTTGGCATCTGTGCCATTTGTGTTCTGTTGTTTCTGTGTGGTCCCTTCGTATTATGTAAGAAAACAATGGCTTCTAGAAATGAATTTTTCTGTTGCTGTGATCGAAAAATGAAAATAAAAATTGAAGATGAATATCAGTATGTGATTAGATCTTCTTCGATCTATCCTCTGGGAACGAAATTAATAGTTTGCTGTTAAAATAAACGAAACATTTTTCTTGCATGACGAACCTCGACAGTTGGATTCCACCTTAAGCTGTAGGTCCCCTTTCCCCGGATAACTGGGGTAGGCTACGGACACGCAAGTCGCCGAAGCGGCCTCCAATTGAAATACTTGCACCAGGCCAATGAGCCACACGAAATTATTATTATTCAGTGTTTCACCTTTATCAAACAGCTATCGTCTTTAACTCAGATATCACGTCATTGGTCAAAGCCGACACGTGCTCACTTCAGCTGACCAAAAACGTCTGGCCTGCTGTGAACTGCGATGTGCAAGGTGCACGTAGCGAAATGCGACCTGTGATCTGACAGCTTTAACGTACATTTCGTTTGAGCACGAGCGATAAGGCAAACTTCAGAAGATTTTCTCAAAAATTTGATCAAGTGATTGTAATCCTGAGGGACCAAACCGCTGTGGTCATCGGTTCCAAGACATACAAACTACTTAAACCAACTTACACTAAGGATAACACACGCATAAACCCATGTCCGAGGGAGGACTCGAACATCCGGTGCCAGCGGCCGCACAATCCGTAACGTAGCGCAATTCCTACGCAGCTGGATATTTTTCGCTTATACCTTCAGGCTCGGGCGCTTGCGGACTTTGGTCCCTTGCTTCCATTTTCCCTTCTCTTTCTGTTGTCCCTGATAGTTTGTAACATCATCACAGAGCCGTACTGAAGGAAACCTACAGCCTCTATTTTTCTTCGGCGAAACACAATGGGAGTGAAACAGCGTGTGGGGGCTTTGCTGTTCTCTGAGGCAAGAGGAGTAGTGACCGGCCATCAGACTACAAACTGCGCATTGCGGCGGTAGGTAGCGCCGGCAGCTGGAGGAGGCCGTGAGCGGGCCTGGCCAGGAGAGCCGCCCCATCTCACTACGGACAGCCGCACACGGCCGGCGAGTCTCGCAAAAGCGGCTGTGCAAAACGGAGGAAGGCCAGCCGACACTCGCCCACCACAAGTTACAGGCGTGGCTGCAGTCACCTGCGCTCCGTGCAGAGTTCAACATAATTTCTACAACAATATGAATAACTGTGCTATTATTCATAGCGACGAGCTATTTTACATGTTTAAACTTTTCAACAAATACCAAGTAAGTATTTGATGACTATGACAAAAAACCTCCAAAGAGCTACTGAAGACAGATTCTGTTAAATCAGAATTGCGTAACTCGGATTTCAGAAATTCCTTCATCAAAGAAGACGAATCAAATTCACCAGAATTCGAACCAAGAACAGCGGCCAGCATGTTTAATTTAGAGCTAGATATTCTCGGAGTAATATTCCGAGAGTATTAAAGCAAATTAAATCACTTAACAGAAGCAAGTCTCCCGGTCCAAATTGTATACCAATTACGTTCCTTTCATAGTATGTTGATGCAATAGCTCCATACGTAATTATCATACACAAATGATCCGAACTCATTGACTGGAAGGTTTCACAGGTCTCTTCAATATTCAAGAAAGGAAATATGACTGATTATAAGAGTCAGCAGTTAGTATGAGCTGGAAATAAACACCAAAAAGAGAAAGCTCATGGTCATAAGTAAAGAAAATATTACAGGGGTAAATATTGTCATACTACCAAAGAACTTTAGAAGTAAAAAGAGGCCTCCGTACCTTGGACCCATAATAATTGACAAATGCGATACCTCACAAGAAATCAATACTAGCATCGTGAGATCGAAAGGTGTGTGCTTTCTTCGTTCTTTGTTTTAGGCTGCGTAACATTTTTAAACGCAACGCTGTTTTGCATGCGATGTACTCATGTATGGCCTACAGGTGACCTGGTCACAATTTAGCTGGTGCTGTTGTGTGTTGATGCACTAAGCACGTGCACTCCACTAACATGCACTGCCCGGTTTGGAACAGGTAGCAGCTTGTACACGGGTCGCCGGCGGCGAGTGTAGTATAGGGCAGGGGCCCCATTGTCCCCCGTGAATGCACGGAGATACTGATGCGGCCAGATCAAAGGGCCCTGATCGGTTAACCTGCTGCACGGAGCAATCCAATTGTCGCAAGAGCCAGTAACCGGATTACTCCCAACTCAGTTAAACGCAATATTTCCCAGCGTAGTTCTGCAACTGAAATTGCTGTTCGTAACGTAGCTGCACGTCAGCTATAATACACGTCCGACTGATATATATCTACTTGGTTAATAATATCATTTCACTTTGTTTGCGCTACTGTTGTTGCCACAGAGCAGATGTCTCCGTAATCCATTCTCGGAGAAGTGACAGTATGAATCACGTGATGATGACTCTCCATTAGTACCTGCCGCCAGGTACAGAACTTGTACGGCCCAGTTTCACCCGTCTGCTTTGACCCAGGACATCATGCCATCGACCGACAAACTCACTTATAAACACACAAAAATTAACGTAAAACGAATAAAATTACACTACCGAAAAAACGCGGGATTTTATTTATTTATTTTATTTCATATTTTATTTTTATTTTATTTATTTATTTTCTTTTATTTTGCGGAGAAGTTATAAGCGGAAAAAACGACAAAAACTCAACTGAAGACCCTCAAAAATATAATTATAAAAACAAACAAAATACATGAAATAAAAACAGGAAAAACAGTAAATATACACGGAATCGAATAGTTCAAATGTTCAAATATTTGTAGAACTTATGGGACTTATCTACGGGGTCATCAGTCCCTATCGAATAGTTCAATAGACCTATAAGACAGCTCAAACACGTCAAATAAAGACAACTACACCAATTAACAGCATTGCTCAAAACCAACATCATACAAGCAATATCGAATATTCAATTAACCTACATTGCACCTAAAATCAAGAGAACAATACCAATCAACTCCCGCCCAATTCCCGTCAACAATCAAATGGTTTTGAATACTTTATTTGACATGCGTTACACCTCACTAAAGACAGCGATACCAATTCAACCTCCGCCACAAGCAACAGAGAACAAAGAAATAGTATCAAACATTGTAATAAAAGATCCAGATCACTGCTTACAATTTATTATTTATCGCTACAGTCATTTCAACTTTTTGCCATTATTAACCGCCTATGTATACAACAATTACATTAATCAATTTACATCCCACTACAAATCAAATATTACGAAAATATAAAAATTTTGTTATAAATTTTTCTTATAACTTACGACTACGATGTTTTGTAGTTAGTTACTATCATCTGTCGTCTCTGTCGTAATAAATGCAATGAGTTGTTCACGTATTTCGTAGCTGTAAACGTGATTTGCTGTCAGGTTTTCTGTAGCTTGTTCCGATATGATGTTAAATTATAGACAACTTTTTATATTTTTCGTAATTATCAACAGTTCTGTCAAAGATGTTTTATATACTTTGCATTTATTACAACAGTGACGCCAGATGTTAGTAACTAACGTTAAAACATCGCAGACGTATGTTGTAAGAAAAATTCATAACAAAATTTTCATATATATATATATATATATATATATATATATATATATATATATATATATATATATATATTAATGTAATTGTTATATACCAAGCGCTTGATAATGGCAAAAGGCAGAAACGGCTGCAGTGATATATAATAAAGTGTAAGCAGTAATCAGGATCTTTTATTATAACAACTTTCAACGATATTTATCACACTGCAGGCCCAACATTCAAAACGTACTATCAAACATTTCATTCATTTCAGTAGTTCCATTCCGATACAATTACCTTCACCACATCCACTTTTGTATTCTCACGTCAACTCACAAGCACTCTGTTGTTACTCAACCTAACCTAGTAACCTAGACCTCGTGCTACGCTACAGATCAGTCTATCATCCCAACCAGTTTTTTGCTTTTCACATTCGTTGGCTTCGCTGACAGCCAATCTGTTGCCTCCCAACCTAACCTAGACCTCAGTTTACGTTACAGATATCTGTCACTGTAACCAGTTTTTAGCTTTTACATTTGTTGTCTTCGGCAAAAGCAATAATCATACGACACCACCTACAATGGAGCATGTATTATGTTCGAGTACAATGACATTTCTGGAGACCAGTAATTTGCTCTGTAGGAATCAGCATGGAGAAAAAAGGCGATCGTGGGAAACCCAGCTCGCGCTATTCATCCACGAGACTCAAAGAACATAGACACGGGTTCTCAGGTAGCTGCCGTGTTTCTTGACTTCCGCAAGGCGTTTGATACAGTTCTCCACAGACGTTTAATGAACAAAGTAAGAGCATATGGTCTGTCAGACCAGTTGTGTGATTGGATTGAGAAGTTCGTAAATAACAGAATGCAGCATGTTATTCTCAATGGAGAGAAATATTCCCAAGTAAGAGTGATGTTACGGGTGACACAAGAGAGTGTCGTGGGTCCGTTGCTGTTCACGATATATATAAATGACTTTGCGGATAACATCGGAAGTTCACTGAGGCTTTTTTCGGATGATGCTCTAGTATATAGAGAGGTTGTAACAATGGAAAATTGTACTGAAATGCAGGAGGGTCTGCATCGAATTGACGCATCGTGCAGGGAATGGCAATTGAATCTCAATGTAGACAAGTGTAATGTGAGGCGAATACATAGAAAGAAAGATCCTGTGTCATTTAGATACACTGTAGCAGGTCAGCAATTGGAAGCAGTTAATTCCATAAATTATCTGGGAGCAGGCATTAGGAGTGATTTAAAATGGAACGACCATATAAAATCAATCGTCGGTAAAGCATATGCCAAACTTAGATTCATTGGAAGAATCCTAAGTAAATGCAGTCCGAAAACAAAAGAAGTATGTTACAGTAAACTAGGTCGCCCACAGCTTGAATACTGCTCTGCGGTGTGGGATCCGTACCAGGTGGGGTTGATAGAGGAAGTAGAAAAGATCCAACGGAGAGCAGCGCGCTTTGTTACAGGATCATTTGGTTATCGAGAAAGCGTTACGGAGATGATCGATAAACTCCAGTGGAAGACTATGCAGGAGAGACGCTCTGTCGCTCGGTACGGACTTCTGTCGAAGTTTCGAGAACATATCTTTACCGAGGAGTCCAGTAGTATATTGCTTGCTCCTACATATATCTCGCGAAGAGATCATGACGATAAAATCATAGATTAGAGCCCACACAGAGTCATACCGACAATCTTTCTTTCCGCGAACAATATGCGACTGGAATAGGAGGGAAACCGATAGTGGTGCTCAAGGTACCCTCCGCCACACACCGTCAGGTGGCTTGCGGAGTATGGATGTAGAATATGGTATGTTCCCAACCTACACACACTACGGAAATGCAGCTGAAAATCCCCCTATTGATCCAAACAGTTCGTAAACGCAAGTCAACAAATTAAGAAGAAAACTTACCAAAAAAATGTCCCATCGTACAAAACAGTATATACAGGGTGAGTCACCTAACATTACCGCTGGATATATTTCGAAAACCACATCAAATACTGCCTAACCAATACCACAGACCGAACGTGAGAAGAGGGGCTAGTGTAAATGGTTAATACAAACCATAAAATAATGCACGGAAGTATGTTTTTTAACAAAAATCTACGTTTTTTTAATGGAGCCCCGTTAGTTTTGTTAGCACATCTGAACATATAAACAAATACGTAATCAGTGCCATTTGTTACATTGTAAAATGTTAATTACATCCGGAGATATTGTAACCTAAAGTTGACGCTTGAGTACCACTCCTCCGCTGTTCGATCGTGTGTATCGGAGAGCACCGAATTAAGTAGGGTTCCAAAGGGAACGGTGATGTACCTTAGGTACAGAAGAGACTAGAGCAGCACATGCTAACACATTTATTGGCTTTTTTCACTGACGCAATTAACACTTGGGGCTGACCCTTGGCAGGATGTTTGACGAGCGTTTCATAGGACGTGGAGGACGCATAAATTGGCCAGCCCATACTCCTGATCTTACACCTCTGGACTTCTTTCTGTGGGGTACGTTAAAGGAGAATGTGTATCGTGATGTGCCTACAACTCCAGCGGATATGAAACAACGTACTGTGGCAGCCTGCGGCGACATTACGCCATAAATTGCAATTGTGTGTAGCAAATGATGGCCACCACTTTGAATATCTATTGGCCTGACATGGCGGGACACACTCTACTCCACTCCGTAATTGAAAACGGAAACCATGTGAGTACGTGTACCTCACCCCTCATGGTAATCTACATGTGCGTCAGTGAAAAAGATCAATAAAGGTGTTAGCATGTAGACGTAATGTGCTGTTCTAGTCTCTTCTGTACATAAGGTACATCACCGTTCCCTTTGGATCCCCACTTAATTCGGTGCTCTCCGACACACACGATCGAACTGCGGAGGAGTGGTACTTAAGCGTCAACTTTAGGTTACAATATCTCCGGATGTAATTAACATTTTACAATGCAACAAACGGCACTGATTACGTATTTGTTTATATGTTCAGATGTGCTAACAAAACTAACGCGGTTCCAGTTTTAAAAAAACGTAGGTTTGTGTTAAAACATACTTCCGTGCAATTTTTATGGTTTGTAATAACCAATTACACTAGCCCCTCTCCTCACGTTCAGTCTGTGGAATCGGTTCGTCATTATTTGATGTGGTTTACGAAATATATCCAGCGGTAATGTTAGGTGACTCACCCTGTATATAAATATAAAAACATACAAGTATAAACCCCTCTACTCAACCAGCCTCGCCGAAAGTTTCGTTAACTTCATTGATCCCCGACATTTTGTACATCGAACACAATTAACTATAACACGAAGCAGCTGAAGAAAATTTATCGTGGCCGACACAGACTCCCCACAGTGTGTCACACAGTGAGAAAGAATTAAACTTATTCGTCACATCCAGTCTAACACAAATAGAACCATAAAACACATGAAATTATAAAAGGCGAACTAATCGGGAAACATAACATTAGTAAAACGCATAGTAACGCACACACGACAAAAAACAACTTTAAGAGAAGCAACCACACCATACGAATACGAAGAATGTCACACACCATATGACCGCGAACTAATTCCATCACAGAGCACGTCACCATATTCCTACACAAACCACCTGTAAACACAGACAACTCAATTTTATTGCGAAACGATAACATTACAACATCGCAATCCGACGTCAAGGGCTCTTCAAAGCAGACGGGTGGACTCCCGTCCTATAAATGGCCCGATTCTGCTATTGTCGTCGTGTGCTCTGCTGTTAAAACTGCCTGCGAAACTGTCCTAGTAGAAATCGTATATTTTAAGCAAGGAAATACAAGTAATATTATCTTCGCTTAAGACTGTTCAAAAATGTTTGTATAGCTTATGGGACTTAACTATGGGGTCATCAGTCCCTAAACTTACAAACTACTTATGAACTACTTACGAACTAGGACGGCACAAATATCCATGCCCGAGGGGGGATTCGAACCCCCCGACCGTAGTGGCCGTGTAGACCGTGCAGACCGCGGCCGGCGCTTAAGACTGGTTTTTATTGCTAATGCGTTTTCTCTACTATCTTTTGACATCTTTTCTGTTCCCTTCAGCGCTAAACATGAAAATATTAAGTTCTGCTGAAGCTGCAGAACATGTATTACTCAGTCCTAAGAAACGAGGAAAATATGAGCTTTAAGCAGTTCGGAGAAGAGAATGATCCTAAATGTGTATATGACAGAATGTGATTTACATCCAACGGTGAAGTGACCGAGCTTTCTAAGGCGAGTAGCTGCGGAGCGCGCAGCAGCTCGCCATGGAGGTTCGAGTCCTCCTTCGGGCATGTGTATATTTGCTGTCCTTAGCATAAGTTAGTTTAGCTAGTTTGTAAGCCGAGTGACTGATGACCAAAGTAGTTAAGTCCCATAGATTTACAAACGTTTGAATTTTTACATCCAACAATAATACCATCAGAAATTGTTGCTAAAACTGTACATTCCACTGAGGTTAGTGGCTTGTCTGTGTATTAAGTACATCGCGCACGTAATCACACCTTAAAATCACCAAAGAAAGCAAAGGCTCGCGGAAAACATCACTCAATATGTCGATGACTTTGATAGAGAAGTCACAAGGAGGAAACTGCACCTATTTTAATTTCGCAATAAGTTGCCTACGAGTGATAGAGTCCTTACTTCCGTTAACGAAGATCTTGATCTGCCGGATTTCAGAAGAACGACCTTGTACAGTTTATTGCAAGAAATAAATTTCAGGTACGTCAGTCTCGGACGTAAAGACATACTGATCAACGTATTCTGTTGAGAAGGCATTATTTAAGGATAATAAAGTAAGCACTCAAGGAAGGTAGGAATATTTATTACTTGGACTGAAAAATGCAGGCCATCTGCGGAATACAATCTGCAGAGATGATTCGGTATCATCAGCTAAAGACGCCTTACTGTCTGTTATGTTTACAGGAAAAAAGTGCCATTTCGGAAAGGAAAATTAATAATAATAACATACATTGGAAGCGAGACAGATTTTGTGATTGAGTTTTTGTGAATTATCGAATCGAAAGAGGCTGGTGGCAACCATGAAGAAATGAACGCTAATTCTTTCGACTCTTGGTTTTCGAAAGGTCTTTCTAGCGTTGATGATAATTGTGTTGTTTTATGTGATAATGTACCATACCATTGTCGCAAACTGGAAATATTACTAACACAGGCTACAGTAAACAAAAAAATTATAGACTTACTTTCATCCAGAAGAAATTCAAATGTTTGTTAAGCTTATGGGACTTAACTAAGGGGTCATCAGTCCCTAATCTTACAAACTACTTATGAACTACCTTATACTAAAGACGGCACAAATATCCTTGCCCGAGGGGGGATTCGAACCCCCGACCATAGTGGCTGTGCAGACCGTGACTGAAGCGCCTCAGTCTCCTCGGCCACCGTGGCCGGCCATCAAGAAGAATTCCATTTACGATATGTTGAAGCGGTATAACTTCTGGCTATAGTCTAGAAAAATAAACCACTTTATTGCTTATGTTGTGAACTATATGGCAAGGTTAGCAATCAAAACAGTATTAATGATGCCACCATATCACTGTCAACTGAATGCTTTGAACTTGTATAGGCACATATTAAAAATTATTTCGCAGCAGGAAACAAAACCTTCAAACTGGATGAAGTGAATGTACGTGTGGTTGAAGCAGTGACTGATGTAACGTCGGCTGTGTTGCAGAAATGTGTGCAGCATGTTAAACAAACTGAAAAATTTGTGTGGGATGTGGATAATATTGTGGAAGCTCAAGAAGATAGTTGTTAGTGTAAATAGTGGTAGCAAGCGGCTTATCTGACTCGTCCTACGGACAATTTTCTTCCTAAACTGGAAAAAAATTTAAAAAGTACTGATGAGTATTTTGACTTATTTTTTTCCATTTTTCTGTTCTCCAAATCCAAATAGATCGCTTGTATCACAGAAAGCAGGATGGAATAGATCCTTAATTCTGTCCATAACTACAGACCTTATTCTCGTATATTTTCTTTTGATTCGAAGCGTTACGCTGTGCTCTCAGGCAGCTCGCGTTCCTTTTGCTCACCCCTGGCGGTTACGTGATCAGGCCCTGCGCTACGATGCTGTGCCGCAGCTCTGAGTGTGGCATTGTTTATCCACTCTGTACCGATTCGGCGAATGGAGTAAAGAGAAAATATTGCAAGTAACAAACAAGTTTCTGAAGCACTATTTTGCTATATAATGGGTCCGAATATCGATGAAAAATACATTTTACAGCTGCATGCAACATTTCGAGGAACCATGATGAATTTTACTCGAGTTTCCAGCCAAGTCAAGGTGTCACTCTGCAATAACGCTTCACCACTCGTTATCTTCAGGCATCAGGCAGATTGTCGATTTAATGTTCAGTTCGCACCTTTTTAACTATGGAATATGCAGCTGTCAGTTGCACTGTGTGTGGAGTGGGGGGAGGCAATGGACAAACAGCCTTTTTATTGCTCCGAGCATCGCGTCCATTTTCTGCCATTATATTCCATCTTTCCAGCCGTTATTACACTTTTTCCACACAGGAGCGTACTTGGCTTTCTTTTTGTATTTTCTTAAAGTAACTGGACAGTGTCACAATGCCTGTGCTGTCAAATACGATAAACTTTCCACCTGTTATTAGCACATTACTAAAGCGTTCAAATATGAAATCATCAGCTACGCCGAACAAACCATTTTGGGGCTTCAAAAAATTTTCAAATGTTTGTTAAGCTTATGAGACTTAACTGCGGGTTCATCAGTCCCTAAACTTACAAACTATTTATGAACTAGCTAATACTAAAGACAACACAATCATCCATGCCCGAGTGATGATTCGAACCCCCGACGAGGAACGACTTCGCGCATTGGACCATAGTGCCTCAATGCGCTCAGCCACTCCGCTGCGCGTCTAGGGCTTTCTTGTCATACCGCCGAAAAGGAAGAAGGAAGATTAGAGTTTAACGTCCTGTCGTCATTGTGGTCATTATAGATGGAACACAAATTATATAACGCCTGCTGCTACACCATATGAAATTTGACTATATGTGGAAGTATCATGGTCTTCATTGCGTCACTGTAGAGGCGTGTAGCGTTAATTATAAGCAGCAATGGCGGCAATACTCAATACTGATTTTACTTTCTTCCTCACTTTACATGAGGTCTCATTTTCGATAATGTGATCTTTGTAGAACGTGATATTTTTGGAATAAATATGTGTTTGTTAGCTCCGATCAATCTTGGTGTTGTATTGTGTATAGCCATCAACCAGGCTTGCACGCAGCAACCCACCCCCTCCCCAGAAATACTCGGCTTACACTTTATACAATGGAATTTTTCTACTACTAATACGATTTTCTTAATAATATTCATTTTTCGTTGTGATTGGACGTCAAGTGAAAGTTGTAACGAAATTGATACAGAACAGCAGGAGAAGATTCATGGCACTAAATGAGAAATCAACACTTGCAGAATTTCACAACATTACAAAATCAATATTTCCATCAAGATTTCCGTGTAGTTGAAAGTAGCCCAAGCAACGACAGGTTTTTTGCTAATTAGCTTCCTTCGTCTCCAGTCTCTGTGCCATATTAACCGTGCAAGCAAAATGTTTGGTGCAATATCACTTTCTCTGGGCTATTTTGCAACAGAAATGAGTAGTCTAAAGGTTGGTATCATTGTACAAAAAGCTTGTCAAAGTAAATAGACGCCTTTCGCTTAGAAAAAAATTCATCGAATGATTTTATTAGGAGGGAACCCACGGAGTGTTATAGATCAAGGGCGGGTCGAGGGATATCGCGAGATCCGTAGGTATTGGTAACGAAGAGATTGAAAAAGGCTTCAAGGTGGAGGAGGCTATGAGATTGATGGAGTCGAGCGCAAAGCAGAGGGTGGGGGGGGGGGCACATGAAGGGTGCCCCAAAGCTAATACAGCCCCGAGAGTGTCGCGGCCCCAAGGTTTACAGATTTCCTTCTCCGATAACGCTAGAGTATGTACTGAGTATGGTACCAGATTCACAGGTAACATTCGATGACAGCCCTAATTCACTTCGATGTCTGTAGGAATCTGTTCTTTTCTCAGTTGTGGGCACATTTTTGAGACATTATAAAAAAGTCACATGCTTGTTTGCTGTTATGTCTGCGAGTCGAATAAAAACATTATATTAGACGTCACTCTTTTCCTTCAAGGTTTTCTAAGATCATTTTAACACGATATTGTAATAATGTAAGACATTTGGCAAATTAGGAACTATTTTGATAGATGTAAGAAAGGTCTTTCTGTAATATTGGGAAAAATATTTAGTAAGTAGTGTAATATATACAAATAAAATCAATTCAGATTTTGTTTGCTGTTACTGTAATGTTTCAAACGACGAATGAATTGCATGGAACGCTCTAGAATCAATTTATACAGGTTTAGAGCCAAGATCTTGTTTTATTCATTCGGATGTAACATTTGGAGGTATAGGAGATCAGAATATGACGCCTAAGGCACGTCCAAACCTGTCATCCGAATGAATAAAACGCGATCATAGCTGGAAAACTGTATAGACTAATGAACTGTTATGTTCCTTTTTGTTACTATTCTATTTTGTGTTGGTTTTTGGTACAGTTTCCTTCATTTTAAGATGAAACTTCTACATTTCTTCGACTTATTTCTTTATTTTAGTGATGGTCTAAATTATCTGAGAGGTAATTTTGTGAATATTCCAATGCATACATTTAACGTATCTAAAGCAAATGGCAACAATGACACCACCATCGTATTAATATAAGAATTTTTAAAATTAAAATTAAATTAAAAAATAAATATAAATGAAAACATTATGAAACCTGCACTACCATTTCTTACAGCTCAACCTTAACACATTCCAGTGAATAAAAATTACTGAATTAAGTGCTATGCAGACTGGAAAGCGGCTGTAAATATCACATGATGTACAGAGTTCTTGGATTTATCCGTGAAAGCGGTTTTTACTCTCGGCTATAAGATTTTATTTCTGACGCTTGGACAGGATGGGTGGGTTTGTGGCCCTCCCTGCGAGCGGCAAGGTTTGAAGCTCTCCTCTCCGCTCCCCCTGACGACTTCTACTTCTCGTTTTAACTTGGCTTTAATTCATGTTGTTTCCCCTTTTTACATTTTTAGGCTTCTCATTTAGGAGCGTACACAGTTCTCCTGTATGTTTGTCATTAATTAACGGGGATTCTCGATTTGTCGTGAGGTTCCTTGGGGAATCCCGCTTTTTCCTATTGGTTTTAGTCCTGTTTTACTTGATTTTAACCCCCTTTTAGTTCCTCTATTTTCCTCTCGTCATGGTCTTAGCCGACCATACCTTAGCTTGTACTCCATACAGAGGTGATGGGACTGAAGACCTAGCTGTTTGGTCCCATCTACCCATCAACCAACAAAACTATCACATGATGTGCTTACTTTGCTTTCTCGAGATATGATCTGGTTATTATAGTGAATCTGAAACCATGCATCACATAAGATATACAACTGGCACTAATAATGGGATGTCAGAATTTGTTGAGCCCTCTCACCTTCCAGACTCATTTTGTATCCGGCGCAAATTTTTCTCGATCGAAATTTTTCATATTTTGTTTTTCTCAAATTTCCGAGTGTCTTGCTATTTATTTGATAGCTTTGATTCTGCTATCTGCTAGTATCACAAGATGATCTACAAAAGCCAGGAAACTTATCTTGAGGTCGACTTTCCCTTCTCCTAATTGAGTGGCTTTGTAATAGTTCCGTAATGTGGCCTCTACTTGTAATGTGATGATTTGGTTTATTGTTTGCAATTTCCTTGAATTATTTATTGTTATAACTTAGGTGTGGGCAAGGAGGTGGGTTCTTTCGTTGGCTCAGGGTGCGAATAAAACATCGGTTCTCCATCAAAGACATTTATTTATTAACTGTTAATAGACAGTGATAGTCTCTTGGTTTTATACTGGGCGTGCCGTGTCACAGAGGCGGCCTCGCCACTGATCTCCCCTGTGTTGAGATAACGGGGCAGACCGCAGGTGGTGGTTCCTATTTCCCTGTCGGGGCGGGAGGCGAGCTGTTCCTGCTGGTAGCTTCGTGTCGGACGGAGACACGGTGTAATTTCTATCCGTCGCATACAGCGGCTCGATAATCGTTGCAGCAATACCTCGGTTTCAGTGCCCGTGCGATTCACTTCCTTATGTGTCACGACATGAGTCACCAGCGGGACGGCGGGACGTGGATTGGCAGGTGTCCAGAAATCGAACCGGTGACCTGCAGACTACGCGTCCTCAGTTGTTGGACCTCCGTCCCTCCGCTCGTGGGTGACGTCTGAGGTAAGGCCGCATCCCTCCATCCTTTCCAGCCGCCCAAGTAAGTGCGACGTTGTCTCCAAACTTCTTCCTGGACGACAGCCTCCTTCTTGTCTTCAAACTCTTCTTATGGCTGCTAGTGCACGACAGCGACCGTGCATCGTCCCTGTTATGTCGGATGGGTTTGAGCCATGGTGACTGAAGCCCTTTCTATACGAGACGTGCAACACGCACAAGGAAGTCGTTGTCAGCTGCAGCGCCCCTTGCGATAGACCGTTGAACTACAAAGAAGCGTTCAAACGGTACGCATTTGTAGAGTCACGCGTCTAATTCGTTTGTTGTCAACTTACAGCAACTGAATCGCCGCTTTAACATCACTTATCAAAAATGTATGATATATTGTGATGATTAAAACATTTATTTGTGTTTTAGACTGCCATTGTGAAACTGTATTTGTTTTCATGCAGTTCATGCGTAACTACGTCGCTCACATGTGTTAACAACGTCATTATAAAATGCGAGTATATACTTCCAGCCCCAGCGGTTTGTGGCGCCTATGTATATGATGAACAAGCTCAGGTGTCTATACATATACCTTTCACTTTGATTAAGCTTCAAATAAAACTCACCAAAAACAAATATTTCATTTGATAACTACAGCATGTTTCAGGAAAAATAGCAAATATTTTAGAAGATGGTAATAAAGACGATTTGCAATTAAAATTTCATATAACGTGTGTCAAATTTTTATTGAGTACAGAGATACAGCTCTTGGTATGTACAACAAACTGATTTGAATATTTTAACTGATTCCTTCGTCGGTTCTTGGTAGATCACCATATTGACTTTTATTTAAATAACCGGTTTCCGATGTAGTTTAAGGTCTGAATATGTTCTAGTAAGCAGAAAACCGGGTAACTACGTGGAAATTAACGTGTAGGACATACACAAAATTCTACTTTTAAGTGAGTGTGATGTTGTACTACCAAGAACCGACGGATACATCAGTGAAAATTTCTTGATTCACAGTTGCTCTAGGTTTGTTTGGATTTTATATTAACAGCTACATCCCTGTATTCAATAAAAATTGTACACAGGTTATATTAAATTTTAATGCAATTCCTCTATAGTATCACCTCCTAAAATACTTATGACTGAGTCGAAAAACTACGTTCCTCTGAGGAGGAGACAAGTACACATCCACGATTTGGCATCGTTTTGTGAGCTGGGTTACCAATTCGGTCGTCTGCGCATGCGCGAAGCACATCCATACGCGTGAGAATAGGATCCGTCCTATTCCGTCTAGTAGCGATCGTATGAGTGCATCTTGTGCAAGTGGACGCGTCTACACTGTACGCGGACGGTGTGACCGATGCAACATGGGTAATCTCGTAAGCTCTCACTACCCATGTATAAAGGGTTTTAGTGACCGGCAAATCAATGTTCAAATGTTTGTATAGTCTATGGGACTTAACTACGGGGTCATCAGTCAACTAAACTTACAAACTACTTATGAACTACTTACGAACTAGGACGGCACAAATATCCATGCCCGAGGGGGGATTCGAACCCCCGACCGTAGTGGCCGTGCAGACCGTGACTGGAGCGCCTCAGTCTCCTCGGCCACCGCGGCCGGCCGGCAAATCAATCACTGATAGAACACCGACGGAACGACCGAACTACTGAGTTACTGAATCAAATGTTCAAATTTTTATAAATCTATCGGACCAAACTGCGTGGCCATCAGTCCGTAGCTTACAAACTGCTTAAACTAAGGTAAACTAACCTATGGACAACATACACTCACCCATGCCCCAGGGAGGACTCGAACCTCCGACGGCGAGCAACCGCGCGCTCCGCAGCGAAGCGCTTTAGACCGCTCGGCTACTCCACCGTGGCTGTTACTGAATCACTGCGTGACAGCATACTGCCTGACTGCATACTGATACTGTATGACTGCACGCTGCTGAATGACGACTCTTCCTTCTCAGTATTTATTTATTTGTCCTGGTCACGTTGTTAAGCGTCTGGAATAGGTGGCTGACATTTCGCTTTTTGAACCAAATATGTCCGTTTGCTCAGGTAAGTGAAGGTAGGTGAATGTACTTGGTCAGTGGCCTGGGGTCATTTTCGGCCGTTGTCGCAAAACCTGAGTAGTCGGTCTAAGTTCTGATTGTTGTGCCGTCAGCTTCTGGGCAATGATGAACTTTCTTCGAGATGTAGAATGTACTCCGGTCGATGGCCCATGCTCACTTTTAGCGGTAGTTTGACGGCTACTACAGCAGGTGAACAGTCAGTCGAAGCCCTGGTGACTGTGTTGACTCATTGCTGAGTTGCTTACTGGACGGCGTCCTGTCCAGAATGCAGCACAACATCCGCTATTGCCATTAACTTACTTGATCTAGTCTACCAGTCTGAACTTTCTGGAACCTTATTCTAAACTGCACTAAGTTTTTATGCTTCTTATATCTTCCACTTTTAAAGAACTAAATGGTTTGTTACTCATGTTTCCGTCCCTTACTTTATTCCTTAATTATTTTCAACACGATATTCTACTCTGTAGTTCAATTAGTTTATTTATTAACCACTCAATATTCTATCTTTTATTTTAGCGGGTTGCTCACTGACAACAACACAAAGCAAGCGATAGGCATGTGGAAAAATAGAGTATAAAATAAAGGATGGATAAAACATAAAGAAGAACTAACTCCTCGTCATAATGCGAGCAGGTGTACCAGAAAATCCCCCAACAGGTTACGAACTGGAGTTTGGCGTTGTAAAGCAAGCCTTCAAAAAATAAGACAATCTATTGGACCCTCAATCTCTGATTGTGAGGAGGAACACACAATGTCTCACCTGCGCAACTGCCATTTGGGCCCTTTATCCTGCACTGAAGAAAATTTAAGTCTTGCCAACTCTAATGCTTGGGACACCCCGTTTCAGGGCGAAGCAATTTCAATTTATGACTATTACTCTTTTTACACATAATGATGGTTTATCTATGTAAAAATACGATTGTATGGTTACTCTAATACCATAAACATAGCCCACTTTTGGGTGAAAAAATATAATTACTGATTTGCCTTATTTTCCAATTTACATGTTAATGCCTGTTGTCCAGGCACTTGTTTGTTCTATCTAATAATGAACTTTCTTGAAATTAACTAGTAACTGATTCCTTTGACACGAAGAACATTAATAATAACTGCAAAAGTTCTGAGTTTTCTTTCTCCCATTCTGCAGTATCTATATCAGGGATGAATAGCGGTGGTAACCATTTGTACAATTTTGCCCGCAAGATTATGCTATTAAGTGAGGCAAATGAATAATTGGCCATAGGGCAAAAACATATGGCACATGGTTTGATTCTCATTTTGATAAAAGTAGTATCCGACGCTTCAACTATTGTATTTCCTTTTCTTTTCGTTTATTTGGTTATATTTTATAATTTTTCACTGTTTATTGTAGTTGAATAATTGTAATATTCTTGTAGTCATAGGAACTTTAGAAGAGCCTTAGTGCGCCGAAACTACTAGTGCATTGATAGTTAGATGCAAGTATATTAAAAAGATTTTTTCTGAGAAACGACTGTGGCTTTGGAATATATTATGTACGTTCCGTAATTCAGTTAACTATCAGTCATTTGACTCCTAAGTAACAGTACGCGTAATAATAATCTCATAGGGGAATGCAGTAGAGGGAAATGAAGTAGAGGGAAATTTCAAACTTATGCTTCACGATGGGAGACAGTTTGTGACTTTCATAAAAGTACCCTACTAATTTAGTTGCGCTGTGTAGTGCCCTTCTTAATGCTACTCTGGAAATTGCTTGAGACTGACCTAGAGTCGCTGACGAATTCTGAACAGGTATTCACTGACAAGGACGGACAGGCGACTCGGTTATCTTTCGTTTAAGCCTGCTTCACTATTGCTGTTGATACGCTGTGTTCGATCATGTTGGACGAATTGCCCTGAGTGACACATCTACAGAGACAAGAGACTGTGGATCTTTCTGTGATAAGTGCCTTTTCGCAGGTAGCATACAGACACGGTATGGATTGCCTTTCAGTCTAAAAACGTAGCCCAGTGTGCTGCAATCGACATCAAATGTTACCATAAAATAGACTAATGTATGTTTACTGCTTGAATAAACTACACTTTTTCCTGTGCTTTATTATGCCTTCAACAGATTCATGATTTTACTCATCTTCGGATTAAACTTAGATTATACTGGAATTTGATAGTTGGGTTGGCATTTGAAGAAACTAATGAATGAATAAACCAGAAAATCTGGTAGTGATGTTAGGCTGATCGGAAGGTTATCCTGACGTCTGTTTTAGGTTGGATGTGATCGTTTCAAGTAATGTGGGTTCCATAGAAATAATATATCCATTTCCTATTTCACCGTTGTACGGGTAACATACAACTTCTTGTAGACAAGTTATTCGCGATGAGATACCAACAAAGCAAACTGCTTTGATAACGGATGTGATCTACACACGATTGCCCCCTTATTGCCCCTTCCGCCACGTGACAAGTGCTTCAATTTAATTTCCAACAGGAGTTTTCTAATTACGATCCTATACATTTCTGCCTCCTTTATAATGACATCATCGTGGACAGCATTTTAAATTTTAATATTTATTTGCTTCGTCTCTTTCACTGGAATTTTTATCTTCTTTGCGGAAGATTCACTCCTCCGATACCTCGAACAGTAATAATATCCCTTTCAACGTCGTTATTATTCCATTAAAACTTCGGTCATGTTATTGCATCCATTTACGTATCGTGAAAAACTGAGTGGTGAATCTCTTTGATATTGTTAGAACTACAGGAGCACTCTATCCAATTGGCAATCGCATTTCCATATATCAAATCAAGCCTGGGGCAAAGAACTGTAGAAGTATTTGACGGCCGTTAAAGGTACCGTTCTTGCGCAGGTAAACTAGCAATAATAACAGCTAGTGTTCCACATTATGTATTGTCGTTTACATTCCCTCCATTACGCTTTTAAATGAGGCATCCGAATAGCATACAGAAAAAAGAAACAAGTAATTACTTACCACGACAGATAAAGTCCCTGAATATTTTTGGTGTAGAAAAACAATATTATATAAAATAAATTTGAGAAAATCGTTAGTACATTAACACATTTCATATAGCACTAAATGAGTGGTGGAGAAACTGTTATTAGTTCTCGCATCTGATTATCTGTTTCTGAGGAGGGTGACACTTCCTTACAAGTTTCATTCCTTCTCTTACACTTTTCAACCAAGCAACAATTTTGCTCACGAGATAATGCTTAATGGTTTAAGAAGAAAATGGTTTCATCCTAATCACCAGCAACTTCACAAAACGTGCCTGTTCCTATCTAAGTGTTCAGCTCTTTATTGAGGATCCCGTAATATGACTTTTTCCAGGAGCTTGACAAATATTCTCTGAGTTCTATTTTCAATAATTCTCGTTGCATATTTGTTCTATTTGATTTTATTCATTCGGAATATAGGTCTATTTCGTTTCAGTATTCAGATCCACAGGACGCTGTTTGATGTGGAAGGCACCTGAGTTTTAGAATATCTACCTCATTCTCATAAAAGTGAAATCAAACTATTTATTTTATTATTTATTTGGGCTATAGGGCTCTCTCTTACACCTGATCAGGAACAACATAAACAAAGGATTTAATTACATAAAACACTGTGTCAATAATAACAATGTATGATAATACTAATAATAGTAATGATAATGATAACACAAAAATCAAATTAATACTCATAATAACAAGAGATACTCACATGGAGATAGATGTTTAACACATTTGAATTAAATTTAATTAAACAGAAGGGAGGAAATGATTAGTGAAAGAGGAGAAGATTGTAAAATTGCAGTGCCAATGGATGTGAGGAAGTGGATATATATATGTATAGAGATCTCTGATGACGAAAGGAAAGGGAAACATTTATGGGGGAGGAAGAATTGACAACAGTGCGCTACAGACTGGTAAGTGGAGAAAAAGATGGCTATTGTGACAGAAGGTGAACCCTTAGCTGTCTTTTAAAGTTCTGAATTGATTTTATCTCCCTTAACTTTTGAGGAAGATTGTTCCACAGACGTGCTATTTTTAACATTACAAAAATATTTTTCCCTACCATGACTATTACACTATATAAAATAAAGTAAGTCTGGGAGAGTTGCCGCATGCTGTAGAAACTGTGCAACCCGCACACTCCGCCCCTCCCCTTCCCTCCCCCCCCCCCCCCGCCCCACTAATTTTGGTAAAAGCCACAAAAGTGATTGTGTAGGAGTTTCGCAGTTGCGCAGTAGACGCTGGGCGAAGAGGCAACTGCTTTTGTTTCAGTGGTGGTAGTTTTGTGTCACGTTGCCGCCGGTTGTCCTGGGTGTCGATGGCCGAGTAGAGAGAGACCGACACCGGAATGTAGGACGCACGCGTGTGTAGGTACAGAATCCGTGGTGACCAGCCAGTGGGACAGCAGAAACTGGAAACACTGAGCTAGATTAGTACAAGATATATATTTCGTAGAGATAGTACAATACTCAACTTTGTTAACAGAAGACTAGTGGAATGCAAATACATAGTTTAAATAGGTAGAGGCCTGCTTACTGATGAGAGTCTTTTCTAGTGCCTGTCTTCCTGCCAAGTGTCCGATCCAGTTCAGTGGTGGCCACGAGCGGAGTTGCAGCATAAGGCGCTCGTGGCTGACGTAAGAACGCCGCGCCGTGCGTGCATGGGGGCGCGCGGCGAAAGTACGTGGCGCGCACTTCCGACTTGTGCGACACCAGAGGCAGTTTTAACGAGTTAGTGTTAATAAACAGGATAAGTCTGTCTTGCATGGAAATATTTTTAGTGTTACGATTAGTTATTAGATTGTGCTAAATAGTGACAAATTTTTAAATATCTTAGTAGCTGCACAAACAGTAACTTCTGTTGAGTGTCTTTTGACTCTATTCTGGACATCCTGGCTGTAACGGTCACAGAGTCGTAGGGTGCGGCGTCTGTCCCTGATATATCGGGATACATGCAGCAGTGGAAACAGGTATATATGCCGCACGTATTTTAATAGAGATGCTTGCCGCACAAGTGATATAAAAGTTACGATGCGGGTTTCAATAAACATAGGCCTAGTCCTACATCAAAACAAGAACCTCTTTATAAGACATCATGCAAGGAGTACAAAGAATTGTATGTGACTGATTATGCTGCTTAGAATGTAAGCTCCGGTACACGAAAGTTGTACAATCTGTGATATTCATTGTGTTGAGTGTGGCAGGGAAAATAGGAATAAAAGCTAATGATGGAAGGAATTTCATTTTAAAATCTCTGATAGGCCTAAGTTTAATCTTTAAAAATAAATTAAAATTTAATTCAGTGTTTTGATATAACAAAAATAAATTCTTCGTTGTTTATTTTTATTTTTCAATTGTTACAAGAATAAACTAAAATTTTAACATATTTTGTTTAAAAAATTTCAACAAATATCATCATGCGGCATCTCACCTTTAGCCTAAGGGATAGATGACACACTGTAAGGATTTCTGAATGGTCAAATATCATGACGAATGAGTGCGTGTAAAATTCTGAAAAAAATATATTTTAAGGAAAATTGGTTTGTTGACTTGTAAAAGAAATTATTTTGCCTGAAGTGGATTACGGGATTTATTTTATATTTTTATTTTATTTTATTTTTTAATAATGTGGCCATCTCTCCCGGTGTTATCCTATTCAAAAGAATTCACTTAGCTTAATTTTAAGTAAAATTTCGCCGGCCGCGGTGGCCGAGGGGACTGAGGCGCTTTAGTCACGGTCTGCACGGCCTCTACGGTCGGGGGCTCGAATCCACCCTCGGGCATGGATATTTGTGCCGTCCTAGTTCGTAAGTAGTTCATAAGTAGTTTGTAAGTTTAGGGACTGATGACCCCGTAGTTAAGTCCCATAAACCTTACAAACATTTGAACATTTTGAAGTAAAATTTCAATCTACATCTACATGGGATATTCTGCAAATCAAATTTAAGTGCCTCGCAGAGGGTTCATCAAAGCAACTTTATATTATTTATCTCCCATTCCATTATTGAATAGCGCCCGGGAAGAAAGAACACCTGAATCTCTGCGTTCGAGCTCTGATTTTTCGTATTTTATTCTGATGATCATTTCTACCTATGTAAGTGGGAGTGAACAATATATTTTCGCATTCGAAGGAGAATGTTTGCGATTGGAGTTTCGTACGTAGCCCACGCCGCTGCGATAAACGCTTTTGTTGTAATGATTCCATCCCATATTCTGTATCATTTCCGTAACGCTATCTCCCCTGTACAGTGACAATACAAAACGAGCTGCCCTTCTTTATACTCTTTCGATGTCATCCGTCAAACACACCTGATAAGGATCCCACACTGGGCACCAATACTCCAAAAAAGGATGGACAAGCGTATTGTATGCAGGTTATTTAGTAGTTCTGTTGCATTTTTAAGAGTTCTGCCAATAAAACGCAGTCTCTGGTTCGGCTTTCTCACGACATTATCTACGTGTTCTTTCCAGTTTAAGTCTGAAGTAATAGTAATTCCTAGGTATTTTGTGGAGTTTACGGCCTTCTGATTTATCTTGTAAACAAATTTTAACGGAATTCTTTTCATACTCATGTGGACGACTTCACAATTCTCATTATTTAGAGTCAAATGCCAATTTTTACACCATAGTGATATCTTATTTGGATTGTTGTCCATGAGAGTTAATGACTGGAAAGAAATTTAAAGAACTTCATGTTCGCAAGTTACACAGTTTCTGTTTCAAATAAAATATCCGTGGATACACCTACTGAACTTCATCGACATACATGCTGTGTGGGGAGTGGAGGGAAGCGCTAATACGAAAGAGCTCTCTTCGACAATAGTGGTTCAACCCCCGACCGTGTCACCTCAGAATAATAACTGAATTATTACTTAAAGAAGAAAACGTTTTCACTGAAAAATAGAAAAGTGAGAAAGAAAAAAATCAATGAAAAAATTACTGCCTGGAATCACTAAGGAAGCACAGTAACCAACTGTACTTAATACTCCTCTGTCCCAATACGTGTTAGCCTGTCCCTAATCCATGGCATCGAACATGCAGTTTTATTTTATCATTGTGCTAAATATCGGCTCAGGGACATGGAATTGTAAGGAAACGGAGCTGTTGCCTTCCACACATAACTAATAATTTAATTATGTATTTTTACAGAAAAAGGGGTGTTATAAGTACTATTTTCATTATAAATGTTTCTCATTCGTCAAGTAAAAAATAATCATAATAGCGCTTATGTTTTCAAAATCAGTGAAATAATTACTGACTCGTCATACGAGCAGCAAATCTTTGTATTGAAAATTATAGGGAAGATAGAGAATTTTGTAAAAATTACTTTAAGAGAAGAAACTAGGGGGCGAAAAGTCATATTCTTTTTTTTATTTATTTTTATTAATTCCACCAATTTGACACCTCAAAAAACCGTTGAAGCTTTTAGTAAGGATTAAAACTGACGTTCACATAGTGAAGACATCACAAAATAATCCAATCACACAAATGTAGTTTTAATTTAAAAATCAACTAATTGTCTAATCATATTCACGGAAAGTATGAAATTAACTGTGAAATTGGTAACTTTGAAATTGTGTACCCAACCGGGATTCGAGCCTGCGTCTCCTCCTTTCCATGCGCTAGCGCTGACCCCTACACTACTGGACACACAGCGATCACCACTTCTGCACGGATTAGATAAGTACGCCTCCCGTCAGTTTTGAAAGAAGAGTAGGGGCCTGGGAAAGGCTCCGTAAATGTCCAAAAAAAACCATATTTAATTGTTTAAGCATTTGATCAACAGCTGGTGTTAAATTGGAGGATAAAACTATGATCAGTTAGGAAACCTTCAGCGGGTGAAACCCATTTTGATCACTTCAAAATTTACAAAATATTCTAGTTTTAATATTGAAGGTTAAAACAACAAGAAAAAAGAAAAAAACTTCTGCGGGAGATGCCTGTTTTCGATAGCTTTAATTTACACTATATTTCAACTTTTAAAACCAAAGATTATAACAAGAAACAAGAGAAACTTCAGCGGATGAAGCTCATACTACAGACCAGTCGCGCAGATTGAGCATTCTTCCGCAAACTGTTCAGAAGTTAGACGATTGCACTGGTGTAAGCAGTGTTATAACAGTGCAATCGTCAAACTTATACTACAGACCTTCGATACAGTGCTTTCCGCGTGTGTAGCCCGTGCTCTGAAATTTAACCAACTTTAAACGGGATTAAAAATGTTGGATAACAAGTAAGAAAAGGTGAGGAACGTACATAGATTTTTAAAACAATAATGAACATGGCACCATAAGGCAAAGTCTTATGCTTTAATATTCATTAACTAAAAGGAGCACATCAAAATTAAACAACAGATTACAATTAGGATACCATGTACAAAATCTGATCAAATACAAAATCTCCACATAGTTTTTATAACGCAACGAATAGCTTACTCAAGCTACATAAATATCACACTAAACTCGTAGTTCAGGCCAAGCAAATTTCTGAGAACACCTGCTCGAAGGATTACATAAATGCAAGACCTAAAGCCATTGGCGGAAATCAGCAACAACCGTTAAACACCAACATGTGTCAAATCCAGTAGGGCAAATATGCGGGATGGCAGCCAGATTTTCTCTTCATAGGGTGGAGTGTTGACAATGTGGCTTGAATACACCAAGCGGACCAAGTAGCCAAAAAAGGACGGACTATTTGCAAGGTTCAAAGCTGGCGCTTATCATGAAATACACCACTGGCCATTAAAATTGCCACCCAAAGAAGAAATACAGATGATAAACGGGTATTCATTGGACAAATATATAATAGTAGAACTGAATGTGATTACATTTTCAAGCTGTTTGGATGCATAGATCCTGAGAAATCAGTACCCAGAACAACCACCTCTGGCCGTAATAACGACCTTGATACGCCTGGGCATTGAGTCAAACAGAGCTTGGTTGGCGTGTGCAGGTACAGATGCCCATGCAGATTCAACGCAATACAGTTCATCAAGAGTAGTGACTGGCGTATTGTGACGAGCCACTTGCTCGGCCACCATTGACCAGACGTTTTCAGTTGGTGAGTCATCTGGAGAATGTGCTCGCCATGGCAGCAGTCGAATATTTCCCGTATTCAGAAATGCCCGTACAGAACCTGCAACATGCGGTCGTGCATTATCCTGCTGAAATGTAGGGTTTCGCAAGGATCGAATGAAGGGTGGAGCCACAGGTCGTAACACATCTGAAATGTAACGGCCACTGTTCAAAGTGCCGTCGATGCGAACAAGAGGTGACCGAAACGTGTAACCAACGACACCCGATACCACGCCAGGTGATACGCCAGTATGACGATGACAAATACACGCTTCCAAAGTGCGTTCACCGCGATGTCGCCATCATGATGCTATAAACAGAACCAGGATTCATCCGAAAAAAATTACTTTTGTCATTCATGCACCCAGGTTCGACGTTGCGTACACCATCGGAGGCGCCCCTGTCTGTGTTTCAGCGTCAAGGGTAACCGCAGCCACTGTATCCGAGCTGATGGTCCGTGCTGCTGAGAACGTCGTCGAAATGTTCGTGTATAAGTTTTCTGTCTCGCAAACGTCCCCATCCGGTGACTCAGTGATCGAGACGTCGATGCACGATCCGTTACACCCATGCGGATAAGATGCCTGTCATCTCGACTGCAAGTGATACGAGGCCGTTGGGATCCAGCACAGCGTTCCGTATTGCCCTCCTGAACCCACCGAATCCATATTCTGCTATCAGTCATTGGATCGTGACCAACGCGAGCAGCATTGTCCCGATACGATAAACCGCAATCTCGATAGGCTACAATCCGAGCTTTATCAAAGTCGGAAACGTGATGGTACACATTTCTCCTCCTTATTCGCGGCATCACAACAACGTTTCACCAGACAACGCCGGTAAACTGTTGTTTGTTATCAGGAATCGGTTGGAAACTGTCCTAATGTCAGCACATTGTAGGTGTCGCCACCGCTGCCAACCTTGTGTGAATGCTAATCATTTGCATACCACAGCATCTTCTTGCTGTCGGTAGCAATTGGCAGAAATTAGTAGAGAGGCGAAAAGAACACTGCCACAAAATACGTTGGTGGCCAGAGCAGGTAACTGACTCGCGTACAGCTACATAAACAGATTAACACCCTGGCTACACATAAGAAAACATTCATTTGCCACAGAAAAACAGTCGCAGGTTCCACAACACGCCAGGAACCGTTATGAAAACAACGCCGAGACGGAACTCACACCAAGATGGTAATCCATTTGCAAAGGAGTCACAAGATGTAAAGTGCGATTTAACTAATACCACAGCGTCGAAAGTACGAATGTTCTGGGTCGTTTTATCAACATCTCAGGGCCCAGAGCCCCTTCATGTTACTCAGGACTCCTCCAAGGAATTAACAACAATCCACGTTCACTGGTGAGGTGCAGAATACGATTCACGTCGAGGTCTTAGTGCCAGAAGACATTAGCCGGCACAACATTTCAGACACTGTCGTGCACTGCCCACTCCGATCACACTGTCGGACTCCAGGCTTGTCACTGCAGGAGGCCCTGACTTATCGGCGCGCATGTGCAAGACTCTTAACGTCATTGACACGCATGCACCGTTCACAAGTGGGCCCTCAATGATAGCAAGTGGAAATTCGATCGATACTGCAAACCATAAAACTTAATTGCGCCAAGCTAAAAGACAGATTGCCTTGTGAAACAGATTGTTGTGCGAACTAGATAGCGATCGATGACAGAGAAAAGCGATACGAGTGAGATGATAATGGCCAGCCGAGATGAAATGCGAAGGAAGGAGTTTACAGAAAAGAAATTGGATCAATAACAAAAACCCATACATGGCGGTCCAAGTGTTAGAAAAGGGGCAACAACGAGAAGAAATATACTTTCAAACTAGCAGTAAGAGCCACGACAGAACCTCCCGACAGCTTCCAGCTTCATCCGGAGATATAAAACTTATCGGTAATTTATTTTAAGGACCACGTTAGGCACTAGAGACGGTTCAACTGACACCAAAAGAGACTGGAAATGAATAAAGTTCCCAGTCGTAAATTAAAAATGACAAAGCGAGCCAACATATGCCACTTGTGACCTCATAGCAGAGTTTGAAGATTCTACTAGAGGCATGTGCGCAATTTGCAACATCTACCATGCCTAGATTGTCAGAGAATTAAGTTTTCCCAGGCAGCCAAATTTTACCACATTTTCCACAGATCAATTATCACCTGCTCAGTTTGTTACAGGTTTGCTGATTACCTTCCCCTATTCACAGCCATCACTGATATATTTGTATGACTAATTTTCAGGTTGTGTTTCTGGGATTCATGTATTCACTTATCCAGGTTATGTAGTACCTCAATTACCGTTTATTCCTAGACTACAGCTTCAATAAACGCTGTGGTACTTTTTGATATTTTTTGTGAAAGCGACATAAAGCAGTTCAGATAGAACACTACCCTAATGGTTTCCACTTTTAGTCTGTAACCAGGATGAAAGATCTTTACGCCGGCCGCGGTGGCCGAGGGGAATGAGGCGCTTCAGTCACGGTCTGCACGGCCACTACGGTAGGGGGTTCGAATCCCCCCCTCGGGCATGGATATTTGTGCCGTCTTTCAAAAATGTTCAAATGTTTGTTAAGCTTATGGGATTTAACTACGGGGTCATCAGTCCCTAAACTTACAAACTACTTATGAACTACTTACGAACTAGAACGGCACAAATATCCATGCCCGAGGGGGCATTCGAACCCCCGACCGTTGTGGCCGTGCAGACCGTGACTGGAGCGCCTCAGTCCCCTCGGCCACCGCGGCCGGCTGTGCCGTCCTTAGTGTTAGCTAGCTCATAAGTAATTTGTAAGTTTCGGGACTGATGACCCCGTAGTTAAGTCCCATAAGCTATACAAACACTTGAAAAGACCTTTACCAAGTCACACACTACTGCTTACTGTGCATTTAAGTTTACCTTTCATGAACATTATTCCTTATTAGGAACTCTCCAATCTTCACTCATTGCATGCTGCCACATGCATTTGCGATATCAACGAACTCCAGGGTCAGACTTTAACTTTCTCCAACTACTTTTCCTCGACATAATGACACTGAATGTTAGCTCTGTTGTGGATCGCCTTGACCTGGTTCCGTATCGTTGCTCCTTAAACTGTGTCAACAATATTGGTCGTAATCTCTACTCTAGTTAATTTTCATTAATTTCAGGTCATTTGCAACTTGATATATTTCTCGATAGAGTACTTCCGACGATTTTGTTCCATGAACAGAGTTATAGCAACAGATTTATTACTGTTGTTGTCTCTCCGCAGTGCTCTATGCACACGATCGGGTGTGACCTTAAACTGGAGATCCTCTTATTTTTATGTGGATAAAGACATACCACCTGTAATAGTACAACTGCACCACATCAGAAAAAAGGCAAATCCATAACACCTCAGACAGTAACTTTCCTACTTAACTAGTGTGGTGTTCAAGCCAAATTTAGAGATGGAAAATTCTTCAGCTACCAGCACTCAAATTATACTTTTCATCAATTCTAATAAATGCACCCAATAATGTATGTATTCATCATCACATCATTTATTGTACAGAAACAGGACATTTAGGTCCACGGCAGAAGCAAAAAATACAAGATTATATAAGCATAAAACAACGAAACGTTCAGCACACTGAGTCCACGAATCGTGACTAAATAGAATTGGAACATAAGAACATGATAAATATGAATGTCCATTTGCTTCTATATTGGTAATCCTCAATTTTGTTCGAGTATCGCCGTTTCGGATTACAGTCTTATTTTATGCACTGCAATAGCCTTAATTCGACTGCCATAAAATTTTGCGCTCTTGACCTTCAAAACAAGTTTAAATGTAATAATTCATACGGTGCATGGTGGAGGCAACTTTATAACAGACTCAAACGCCAATCTGTAATCTTATTCTAATCTTGATAATATCTTGCAAAATTGTTCTTCAAATCAAACATCGCAGTCTACACAGTATTTCTTATTCCAGACCGTTTGACCGAAATTCGGCAGATATATGCAACTGTTTTATAAAAAGTGAAGAAAGTAGATGAACAGAGAAGATTGGAGAGAAGGATGGGAGGTAATGATATAGGAATAGATGAGTTGGCAGAGAGAGGAGAAGGTAGAAGTAGTAGTAGATAGAGGAGGGAGATTGACACAAAGAGAAGGAAGTAGTTGATGGTAGAGGGACTATCAGAATATTGGAATATACAAATAGGCGTGCAGCGCCAATTTTTGAGCTAGTTAATACAGAAAGAAGACTAAGGGTAGAAAGAAAAGTAAGGAGAAGGCTTACAGATGGTGGAAGTGTTTGATACAGGGGTTATGAAAAGGAGCGTGTGATACACATACAGTTCCCAATCATATTTAAGAATAGCGAAGCATTTTCGCGTGCACTTTTACTGCAAATAAAATATTGACAGTAGAATCTTTTTTTAACGAAAAAAAGTAATGGTCTGTTTCAAAGATCAGTGTGAAAGACTGTGGAGCGATACTTAAATATTTTGGGATTAAAAGATGAAACTACATGATTGCGTAATTATTTATAACACAAGCGAAAAACTTTTTCAAATGAGGAAAATAGAAATGGTTTAAATCTCTACAGTGAGACTCTGCTCCATCTGCAATTAAAACTGACAGTCCACGTCACTGTCTAACTGATGTTCCACCAGAAACTAAGTTGTTTTCTTCACTGGAAATAAATGTAGGGGAAAGCGACTGTTGAAAATAAATTTGATTTTATAAGCAGCCACAAGTCGCTATAATTATATATTCATTAATCGGTTTGACTCTATACACAAGAGCATCGTCAGAATAGTTTGATGATAACTGAAGGCTTTCCGACTTATATAATCATATGTACATTAATTTAAAATAGTTGTATTGTGACAGCTGAATAATTGGATGTTTTCAATTATAATTATATATTTGCCGCTGTCACTATCAGCTGTTGAAAACATCCAGTTATCCAGCTGTCACAAGTTGTTTTCTTCACTGGAAATAAATGCTTTAGTAACTGTACGTGGCTCTTAACAGAATTTATTACAAAGAGCAGGCATTGCATGTAGGGGAAAGCGACTGTAGAAAATAAATTTGATTTTATAAGCAGCCACAAGTCGCTATAATTATATATTCATTAATCGGTTTGACTCTATACACAAGAGCATCGTCAGAATAGTTTGATGATAACTGAAAGCTCTCCGACTTATATAATCATATGTACATTAATTTAAAATAGTTGTATTGTGACAGCTGAATAATTGGATGTTTTCAATTATAATTATATATTTGCCGCTGTCACTATCAGCTGTTGAAAATATCCAGTTATCCAGCTGTCACAATACAACTATTTTAAACTAATGTACATATGATTATATAAGTCTACAGGTTTCAATTATCATCAAACTATTCTGATGATGCTCTTGTGTATAGAATGAAACGGGTTAATTGAACAAATAATTATAGCGACGTGAGGCTGCTTATAAAAACAAATTTAGAATGTATTACACTGATCATTAATTCACTGTTACAGGGTGCTTCAAAGCTTTTGTATTTTGACGTAAATGCACATTTTCTTGGAACATTAAATAAAAAATATCTAATTGGCAAATTAATATTCAACTAAAGCTTCGTCAGTCTGAACCCACAAGGAAAAAAGTTGAGATCCGTCGATGAAATTTTAAATTACAAAAGTTGCTCTTTTGGTGTCGTTCTTCCTTCCGTCACTCTTGGATGAAGTGAATGAGAAAGCTGGTACCGGGGTTGTTCTTAGCTGTTCTCCGAGAGGTCTTTTTATTCCCATCTAATCGCATTTGAAAACTAAAGTGACTTCTGGGAAAAAGGTATATCCGCCTGCCGCTCCAATTTCTGGTTTTCTTTTGTGACCAAAAATTCGAATCAATGGAAAATGATGCACAGTGAATATGGAACGGGAGCTCCGGCACGTCGCAGCGGCGGTAACGCAGTTAGGTGTGCCATTCCGCGCCCGTATTGAGTTACTGGTCCGGAAATCGGATTGCCCTGGCTTTTCGCATTCATTAAAGGCGGATGTTCGCCGAAGGCTATAACCGCTTCCCGTGTCCACCACGTTAAATAAGTAGAGGTGTGCAATTTCTGCGATGCCCACGGGACACGGGAATTAGAAAAAAAATTGCATTTCCGCTTTATGCGCTAAGAGCACCAACTGCTTTAATTATTCTTCACTTTCACATGCTGAGTGAGTAATACTCCACGGTTAATAAACTGAAGGGTATGAGTGAGCTCTTTTTCATTTCGCATTAAAATACCCATTTCATTACATGTGAAATAACTCAGTACTCGTTTCGGGAGGTACATTACCACGATATTGGTGTTCTGCAACCCAACATTGGGAGTGTTGAATAGTATACCGGGTAAATAATACTTTACCTCTCGTTATGCTATTCGCAAAAAAAATTTGGGAACACGGAGGGGTAGTTAATGCACGAATTGATTTGAAAAATATTTCTTTGCAAGACGTCTTTCCTGTAGCGTCTTGAGTAACTGTGACGCATTGTGAGAACGTACAACGTATAACGAATCACACGGCTTTTTCTCCTTATCCGATATAAATGGTCAATGTGGCAAACTGACTAATTACGTCTCCAGAAAGTTCCGATGCCTATTTCGTAGGTTACCATTTTCGTCGATGGGTTTCAGCTCTCATGTACGCTGTCACTGAAAGTCATATTTACGTTCCCAAAACGTTCCCCTGTATTTCTACATAGAGACAGGAAACTGAAGAGAAAATTGGTAATTTGTGATATTTCCCTGCCTCCCATCTTTTATGTCACAAATGACTCTCACTCGCGAAAACGTGCAAAAAGCAATCGTTAAGTCGTGAAAATGGTTGAAAAGCTATACATCTACATCTACATGGGACACTGCAAATCACATTTAAGTGCCTGGCAGAGGGTTCATCGAACGACCTTCATACTATTTATCTACAATTCCATTGTCTAATAGCGCACGGGAAGAAAGAACATCTGAGTCCCTCTTTCGAGCTCTGAGTTCTCGTATTTTATTCTGATGATCTTTTCTACCTATGTACGTGGGAGTCAACAATATATTTTCGCATTCGGAGGAGAATTTTGGCGATTCGAGTTTCGTAAGTAGCCCACACCGCAGCGATAGGTGACGTTGTTACAATGATTCCCATCCCATATTCTGTATCATTTCCGTAACGCTGTCTCCCTTGTATCGTGACAATACAAAACGAGCTGCCCTTCTTTGGATTCTTTCGATGTCCTCCGTCAACCCACCTGATAAGGATCCCAAACTGGGCAGCAATACTCCTAAAAAGGACGGATAAGCGTAGTGTATGCAGTTTCTTTAGTAGTTCCGTCGCATCTTTTATGGGTTCTGCCAATAAAACGCAGTCTCAGGTTCGCCTTTCCCACGACATTATCTACGTGTTCTTTCCAGTTTAAGTATGGAGTAATAGTAATTCCCAGGTATTTTGTGGAGTTTACGGCCTTCACTCCTGATTGACTCATCTTGTACAAAATTTAACAGATTTCTATTCGTACTCATGTGGACGACTTCATACTTCACATTATTTAGAGTCGATTGACAATTTTTACACCATAGTAATACCTTATTCAGATCTTCAGATGATTTTACTAGACGGTAACTGACGGCGTCATCTGCAAACAAGCCGGCCACGGTGGCCGAGGGGACTGAGGCGCTCCAGTCACGGTGTGCACGGCCACTACGGTCGGGCGTTCGAATCACCCCTCGGGCATGGATATTTGTGCCGTCCTTAGTATTAGCTAGTTCATAAGTAGTTTGTAAGTTTAGGGACTGACGACCCCGTAGTTAAGTCTCATAGACTCTACAAACATTTGAACATTTGAACATCTGCAAACAACCCAAGAGAGCTACTTAGATTTTCCCCTGAATCATTTATGTAAATATGGAACAGCAGAGGACCAAAAACACTACCCTGTGGAACGCCCGAAATCACCTCTGTTGCAGTCGATGCTTTACCATCGATCACTACAAACTGTGTTCTCTCTGACAGGAAATCACCTATCCAGTCGCAAATTTGCAGCGATATACCATAACCACGCAATTTGATTAAAAGCCGTTTGTGAGCTATGGTGTCAAAAGTCTTCTAGATATCAAGAAATACGGAATCGATTTGCGAATTCTTGACGATAACAGTCATCACTTCGCGTGCGTAAAGAGCTAGTTGTGTATCGCGTGAACGATATTTTCTAAATCCGTGTTGACCTTTGATCACCTTTGATATTAACTCCTTTTCTGCTTGTGAAACGCAAACAAAGCGTATTCATGACATTGCACTGATGGAAGAATGGCCAAATATCCGTCAACAGCTGAATAATAACGTCATAGGTGTTCAACTGTACTGGCCGTCCGAGATCACACACCGTATTAGAGGACAACGAGAATGACATTTTCACTATTATGATAGCCCCAGTATGCTTCACTCGGAGTAAATGCCACGTAAAGCTCAAGTAAAGAGATGAGACAGCAAAATACGGTACTCACACACGAGTTATAATGTAATTTATATCTGAATAAAGTACGTTACCACATCTAGACGGTGCACGATATCTCACCTGATCTATTATATCGTGTCAAAGAATCGATGAAATCCGGGAGCCAAACCGTGAAGAGACATAACATGATATGGTGGTGTTTCCAGCACATAATCAGGATTGTTCAGAATTCCTCGTTCTCTCCAGCTGAGGGAACGACGATTGTCTGGCTGAACACAAAATCTTGGACTGTGACTAGAACCCGGCGTCATTCAATGCGACTACAATCCTGGGGTTCCCCCATCCAGTTTCTGCTGGCTGAACGGTGTCGTGGTTTTAATGGGACATATACCATAGCCCTAAATGCAAAGAGGCTACATTACCGAAGGGGATTTCGGATTTTTTATGTTGATACTGCACGTCCTGTTGCTGCCTGAAGGGCGCGTTGCAGCTGAATTGCATTCCACCTCCTGTCTCGACGAGCTATTAACCGGAGATAACGGGCTGCAGTTGCTGATGTTACCATGGACGACCTTGGCCTTGGCTTCTTTTAACGTTTATTGTGGCCTGAAATCGCTTCTAGTTCCTGGAAATTACTATTTCGGACACTCCAATAGCTGCAGCCACCTTCGTCTGTCTGTCCCGATCCCTACCTTCCTATGGCTCTCCATGCCATAGCTTTGGGTAAGTCACGTTGTTCTTGCATTGCACTACCTGTTCACTACACTATCTAAACCCAATTTCTCGTGGAAATGATTTGGTAGAGGAAACACAAGTCAACACCAACCCTCCCGGCAGTAGCTTTCTGTTATTACCACTGCCTCGTTTGCCGTATAGTTGTCCCCACTCTTAGAACCGACAGAAAGACGTCGAGTTACTTTATTTAATTCTGCCGATGACAATAATTCAGAACCTAGATTCAACTAATCCCCTAATAGTTTTGATCAGTATATTACGCTGGGAAAGAAAAACTCTGTACTGAACTTAGAGGCTACAAAATTCAAAAATTATTATCCAAGTACGAAACAATAAAATAATAAAAATGGAATTTTTTTCTGGTCTATTTGCACATTTATCGGAACATTGTAATAAAAGGCCAATACCCTCTATCATACCAAATTTTAATTTACTACATATAAGATCTGTAGTAAATATTACCAGACATTGCAGGGAAAAGGATCTATAATGATTGATTAGCTGCAACAGCAAACAGCTAAGATCTCAGTTTGATTTATTGACTGAAAATCGGTTTCGGTGTGCTATGCAACCATCTTCTGGTCGCATGCAGTTTTACAGTGTGGTCAACTGCTAAAAATACAAAAAACAAAAACAAAAAAAAACAAAAAAAAAAAACAAAAAAAACAAAAAAAAATACAAGAAGTAACTCAACAACACAGAACATAAAATTTACATTTGACAAGAATGGAAAACCCTTACGTACTAAAAAGAGGGAGAATAACCAGACAGTGCAACACAGCTCTTAGTCAAAATATAAAATCCACATGGTATACTATGGACTGCTTCTAAGTGTCTCTCAGAAGCACTTAATGAAATTTTTTTATAACAACAGATTAGCAATTCTTAAGTGGATACTTGTTTTTGTTTCACTGTGAGTCTTTTAAATTGTAGTTTCTACAGAGTCAAGACGAAACTCAATATAACTGGAAGCATTCGTTTTCTTACGAAAAAAAAAATACACGTCATATGTTTCATTATGCTTTTGTAAAAACTGAAATCGGTTTGTTACGCAGTATAACCCTTTATATTTATACTTTTACCTCATACAGGTGAGTCACTACGTAATAGAAGCAAAAACTTGGTATTTACGTTAGATTAATGGGATGGGGAGATGTTACCGGTGCACGTGACAAGGATAAATCGTTTCATATGTTTAATGACTAGTCTACGGTCATCTTTAGCTGTGTATAACGGTATTACAAACCGTTCTGCACTAAAAATGACTTACTTGGACACACATGATCTCACTCAAGACCAGCTCGCAGTGTTTCGGAGTGCTGTGGGAAGTCGTCTGGGAGACAGTACCAATCAGATAGCTCCATGGTACTAAGCTGCTTTCAAGAAATTATTGCTACATGTTCAGTAAACATATGCTATCGTAAATAACAACTGTGATTACATACCCTATCACTGGTATTTGGCTAAGAAAGTGAACAGTAGCTTGCGAAGTTGCACCAAGTTCTAACTAGATGAAGTCCAAATATCTTCAACAGAGGAAAATATTTTCTTTGTGATATGCAACCACTATGCGTTTTGGTGCAAAATTGGTCAACAAGTATTCGGCAAACTTCTATTTTCGATTAGAAAAATTATTTGAAGAAAGCCGTATCTCATATTTGCAGGAGATGTGCAATGATGTTTTCCTTCCGCTGAATGTTTGAAAACAAAGTAAAAGATTCATAGTGCAACACAAACACAAACAGAACACAAAATCTGGCCTTTAAAAAGAGCTATCAATTCGAATCATCGGTCACATGTAAAAACGATCATTATTGCTTTAGTATTAGTAAATTTGGAAACTTTACGATACATTTACTACTCCGTGTGTTTTCGGTTGGAAAGTCCATTAAGAGGAATGTAATCAAGATAACTACAATCCAAATGAAGTCTCTAAAAATGCTGTAAGCTCTACCACACAGCATTATAGAGTTTCATTTGGAGTACTATATGCGTAATCAGAGTACAAAAATATTTATTGTTAGAGTCAGTGCTTGATTTCACGTATAATTGAGGAAACCTGTTGCACTTAAGGACGAAAACTCTGCCACGTGACTCAGGACAGAAATGTTAGCCGCCGGTTTCCAACCACAATACGGCAAAGAGAGCTCCATGGGTTATGTTTTTAATGGGGCCTTCCGATGCTTATGTATCCGTGAGATCTCTGACGACCATTGTGGGTACAAACAGCTGCGAAACTCAATAGCGGAAAAGTGCATTCTAAATACAGCTGCATGATGCTAGCGCTCTGAACGTGCTGTACATAGTAAGGGCATGATACAGACGATGGACTGGCAGTTTTTAATGCTGCTACCTTCGAATTTCCTAGTCATTAAACGTGGTAGTAAATTTTCTAATACATGAAAATGTAATTAAAGTAATAACTCGTGTCCTGTTAACGTCAGTCTATAATACAAAATGTGAGTGTAGACATACGGCTCACAGGAAAAGAGTCGTAATCTTATCGTCCAAAAACATTTCGAGACTAGAAGGAAGTGATCACGACTATTATAACCGCTTTATTATAACTTTCACTTTACATGAATTTCGTCACTTATTTTGGGACAATTTAATAGATTAAAAACTAGAAACATTTTATGGCTAACTTCTACATTTTGTTATAAACACACTTTTCGCCTTTTTCTTTCTGCTGTATCTTGCGTGTACCAAACTTGTTTCCTTGCCTGCTTTTCAAGTTTCATAATGTATATGAATATATAGTTGTTGTTGTGGTCTTCAGTCCGGAGACTGGTTTGATGCAGCTCTCCACAATACCCTATCCTCAGCAAGCCTCTTCATCTCCACATAAGAACGGCAACCTACATCTGTCTGAATCTGCTTACTGTATCCATCTCTTGGTCTTCCTCTGCGATTTTTACCCCACACACTTCCCTCTAATGCTAAATTCGCGATTCCTTTATGTCTAAGAATGTGTCCTACCAATCTATCCCTTCTTTTAGTCAAGGTATGCCTGAAATTTCTTTTCTCCCCAATCCTGTTCAGTACGTCCTCATTAGTTACGCGATCCACCCATCTAATCTTCAGCATTCTTCTGTAGCACCATATTTCAAAAGCCTCTATCCTCTTCCTGTCCGCACTGTTTATCGTCCATGTCTCACTCCCATACAAGGCAACACTCCATATAAATGCCTTCAGAAAGGACTTCCTTAGGCTTAAATCAATATTCGATGTTAACAAATTTCTCTTTTTCAAAAACGCTTTTCTACCCATTGCCATTCTGCATTTTATATCATCTGTACTACGACCATCATTTGTTATTTTACTGCCCAAGTAACAAAACTCATCTACCTCCTTTATTGCTTCGTTTCCCAATCTAATTCCTTCAGCATCACCTGATTTCCTTACACTGCACTCCATTACCCTAGTCTTGCTCTTGTTAATGTTCATCTTATATGCAACTTTCAGCACACTGTCCATTCCGTTCAATTGCTCTTCCAGGTCCTTTGCTGTATCTGACAGAATTACTATGTCGTCGGCAAAACGCAATGTTTTTAATTCTTCTCCCTGAACTTTAACTCCTTCACCAAATTTCTCCTTGCTTTCCTTTATAGCTTGCTCAATGTACAAATTGAATAACATTGGAGAAAGGCTACAACCCTGTCTTACTCCCTTCCTAACCACTGCATCCCTTTCTTGCCCTTCAACTCTGACAACCGCTGTCTGGTTTTTGTACAAGTTGTAAATAACCTTACGCTCCCTATATTTTACTCCTGCTTGCTTCAGAACTTGAAAGAGTTTATTCCAATCAACATTGTCAAAAGCCTTCTCCAAATCTACAAAAGCTAGAAATGTGGGTTTGCCTTTTCTTAATCTATCTTCTAGGATAAGCCGTAAAGTGAGTATTGCCTCCCGAGTTCCTACATTTCTCCTGAACCCAAACTGATCTTCCCCAAGGTCGGCTTCTACAAGTTTTTCCATCCTTCTTATAGATCTATCTGAAAATTTATTGGTTTGGGGGTCAAGGGACCAAACTACCCTGGTAATCTGTCCCGATCTACCTGGAAAAATGAAATGAAATGTAGTTTTAGCATCTGCCTAGGAAGGAAGAGGTGCCGGGTTTCAACCCCTGCTGCACTACAAATTGTAATTCAATGCCTCTCCATCAATTCAGTATCTTTGGTATATATCGAGACAAAATTGATATTCATATATTATTTGAAAATTATTTTAAATATAGTCTGAAAATTTTTCGATTTCTAGATGATTCTGAGAAGTAAGAGATCAACTGCTCCTTTCTGGCATTTTCAGAACTTCGTCGCTCAATGAGGATTCCAAACGTTAATCAGAATTTCACGATTATTACTTCTGTATGAATACAATGTCTGAACGTTTCCTTTTGCAGATAATCATATTTTTCAATAACACCCACGTAGTATCCCAAACATTATAGACCTGTGTCCTGACTTATTGCAGCGGCTACCTACTAGTTTAAGTAAATGCGTACTTGTAAACTGGTAATATTAGCGGGGAAGAAAATCTGAGCCAAATACGAACAACCCAGAACGAACGTGAACAAACTACCGCAAAGCATAGATCTATCTGAAAATTGATTGGTTTGGGGGGTCAAGGGACCAAACTACCCTGGTAATCTGTCCCGATCTACCTGGAAAAAATGAAATAAAATGTAGTTTTGGCATTGTTACAGCGCTCAGACTTATATAGATAAATACCTATCAACGTTACCGAGTCTCTCCAATAGCGAAAAAACATTCCCGCAATGAACGTTAGTGGCAAAGATCCTGCCTTATATACGAGATATGTCCACAAAGTAAGTTTCGTTTTATATAAAACAAACTTCTACAGATACAGAAAATATATTTGTTGTACAGAAATCTACAACTGTTAAACTACTTTTCTACATAGCTTCCGAAATTTTGTACGCACTTGCCATGGTGTGGCACAAGGTTTTGTATGCCTTCTTCATAGAAGGTTGTCGCCTGTTTATTCAACCATGTGGTAACATGCTCTTTCAGCTCGTCATCATCGTTGAGGTGTTGACCACCAAGGGAAAATTTTAGGTGTGAGAAGAGATTAAAGTTGCTAGGAGTGAGGTCCGGGCTGTACGAATGATCATCAAACACGTCGCAGTGAAATTCACGTAAGAGTTGCCACATTCGTCGTGTAAGGTCGGGCATTATCGCGGAAAAAAAATGCATTGATGCTTGGCCTCGTGGTAAGAAATTAATAAGCAAAATGCCTTTTCTATCCCAAAAAACGGTGCACATGACTTTTCGAGGTGTCAAGATTTGCTTAGGCTAAACCTTCGTTGGGGGTGAAGTGTTTCTCCATTCCATTGATTGCCGTTTTGTTTCAAGGGTATCGTACAATACCTAAGAAAGAAATCCATCGCCTTCTTCATTGAAGCGTGTCAAAAACTGAAGTGCACTGTCCATCCCTTGGACCTTTTTTTTCTTTACTTATGTGTTTATTTATTTATTTATTTTTATTTATTTCTTTTTTGTGTGCGTGACCCACCGTTGCAAAAGTTTTCGAAATTTCAGTTTTTCAGTAACAATTACATGAATTAATGCTCGTGAAATTAGTGGAACTTCCATAGCAAGGGCACTAAGTGTACACTTACGCCGCGCGGGAGTAGCCGAGCGGTCTGGAGCGCCACGTTACGGATTGTGCGGCCTCCTACGTGGGGGGTTTGAATCCCACCTCGGGCATGGATGTGTGTGTTGTCCTTGGGTTGGTTTAACTTAGTTTAAGTAGTTTGTAAGTCTAAAGACGTATGGCCAAAGTAGTTTGGTCCCGTAAGAATTGCAAACATTTGAACATTTTATGTAACCTTACGGTTGTGCTTAATCTTCTCTTCAGTTGTATGAACCAGTCCATCAGTAACCACTTGATCACGTTCTTTATTAAACAGACCCATATTCTAAACATAACATTTTGTTCGTAAACGTCGCATTTTTGACGATACATTTCCTTTGGTTTAACTTTCTTTGGATTTAGAAAACCTATCATAGATCTGATTTCACACTCGGCTCTACAAAGCACACGTCGGCAGCAGCGATCTGAAAATGTCATACATGTCTTCTCCTCGAGGCAGAGTAACTGCCGCGCAAGCTCGGAACTGTGATCGTACCGCTGCCGTGGATAGAGGCGGAAACGGAACTTACTTTGTGGATGACGCTCGTAGAGTAAAATAATTGGTAAAACCCAAGATTTACCAACGCGGTGTGATGGTGTGGTAAAAGTCCGAAATTTCTCATTGTATGAACATACATCGAACTTTTAACAAGAGACATTGGTAAATCATAGCATTTACTAATGCAAAGTGGTAAAAGCTGGAGCGAAATCTCCCATCTCCGATGTGCAGGTTTAAACTGCTGTTGTAGACCCTGACTGTGTAGAGTGCCCGCACAACAGGCAGCCAAGGAGGGCTCCTTAGTAGGGATGGCGGTTATCGCTGAAACAACCGGTTTTCGGTTATACCGGTTCTTTTCATTTCCAGTTTAACCGCAGTGTAAAAATTGCTCGAGATAACCGGTTTTTTAAATAACCGGTTTTCGGTTATTTTATTGCTATTATTTCCAGTAAAGTTCGACCGAAACATATTTTGCGGCCGAAACAGAAACCGTAATCGAATTTTCGGTTGTTCTAGTATCGGCCGAAACCGAAACTTACGAAATTTAGTTAAATTTAGGTAAATTTACGTTATATGACAAATGACTAGTCTTTCCATATCTTGCAAGATCCCTTCCCAATACTACGCCTCGTGTGTAAGCCTAGCCAGGAGTCCGTAGAAGACGATATACGACGCATACAGATTTACTGGCCTAGTATTTCCATCCGGCAGTTGCGACTGTTGAGCCAACCACTCCGTAAGCTGGACTTGTGAGGCAGCGCATAGGAATATCTCGTTCTATTCAGTAAATGGGCTTCAATCAGTGCTGCAGAAGTATTTCGAAAAGTAAAGTCACACTTCCGACTAACAGTGTGATTGTTGTCAGTGTAAATTTACGCAAATTAAGCTAGGAAAGCTGTGTACCACATGATCAAAGAATGTTCAAATGGGTGTGAGTTCTTATGAGACCTAACTGCTTAAGTCATCGGTCCCTAGACTTAAAACTACTTAATCTAACTTAAACTAATTTACGGTAAGAACAACATACACACCCATGACCGAGGCAGGAGGGAGGACTCGAACCTCCTACTGGAGCAGCCGCGCAGTCCGTAACATGGAGCCTCAGACCGCACGGCTACCTCGCGAGGCACCACACGATCAATGATACCTAAACCCATATCGGTTATTATAAAAGCCCCTCGTTTTCAAGGAACAACGTTAATAAAACTTAACAATGTGATAATACATTAAAAGTTATTATTCCAAGCTTACATAATAGGTATATAAATCGAATTTACCTTCTCTTCCAAGAAACATTTTGGATGTTTCCTCCTTAAATGACATAGCATGTTTGTAGTACCTCCACCGGTTTTCAGCTTTTTAAAGCAAATGGAGCATTGCACCTCACTGCTCCCGTACTTCGTGAAGTACTTCCACACTCTGGATGGTGCCATTTCAGACACAACCGATGTCTGGCGACGACAGCAAGGAACTGCCGCATGACCAGACGGAGGCAAGTCTCGAACACTGCCGGTGCACGCGCGTCGTCTAATAGGCCACGCCACACGGCAACAGGTGCATCGATGCCTCAGTAGCTGCACCAGTCCCTAAGTTCTCATGCCACGCGTTTGTTGCGCGTTTCTAACTGCCAGGATTGTTCTTAAATTATCATTGGTCGCTTTTCTTAGTTACTGCGATGACCTAATATTTCACGGCAGTGGAAATTTTAGGAATAGCCCTGAATATTAACTTTTTAAAATTATTTACAAAAAACACATTTTGAACCACTACTACAGGAAATAGTCGAACCGGTTTTTTACCCGGTTCTTGGCAATAACTAAAAAAAACGGTTACAACCGATACCAAATAAATGCCGAAAAAAACCGGTTATTCAAAACTAAAATACAGGTATAGGTTTTAACCGGTCGGTTTTTCCCATCCCTACTCCTTAGCTTTACTTCGTACGCGCTCACACAAAGACAATAACCATCAACAACGACCAACTGCATAAGAGACGGCGCTGTACTGCGGCATTACTTTACAGTTAGACAGGTGACAGCGCCCAGACAATGACAGTGGGGTAACCTGGTGTAGCCCTCCGACGATGCCGGCTTGATAAGTGCACCAATGAAGTGTGGACAAGGTGCATTCCCAGCTACTGGCCACTCCTAGGCCTTCAGCGGCACTCAGCGAAGACCGTAGTTTTCGTGTCGTAGTATTGCAGGCATGGCCAACATTTTGGCTCCGCGGGCGCACCCGTGGGTGGAGTACACTGTAGATGACCGCCCCGGCCGCGACCGTGTGCCGCTAGTGTCCCACTACACACGCCGCTGCGCACAGTGCGCGGGGCAGGGGCGCGGCAAACGCCGCACGCGGGCACGGCGAGGGCGCCCACACCCGTGGGGCGGTGTTTGGCCATACCTATATTATTGTATTTATTTTGGCCCAGCGACATTTGTAAAGAGTGGTTGTTTGTGTGAGGCTTTACACTATTGTACTTGTTGGTTGTCCGTAATTGACTGGTTATCTTTTTCTTTGCGCTGTTTATGTTTGTTGTTGTACGTCCAGAAGGCATTTTGTTTAATAAACAGTTTATCATTTTCATCCGTTGTCTTTCCTGCAGATCGCGGGACGCTGCACAAAAAAGTTTCATTGCTGTCAATGTTGTGTTCAGCTAGGTTTCTTTCTTGGAAATTGTGAGTTCTCAGTCAGGTCACCGCTGCCTAGTTTCAGTGTCGAGCACATTTGCAACTCGTTTTACTGCTGTTTCTTCTGCTGCTTTGCATCAGAATGAGTGATGTTACGCGAAACAGATTTTATGAACTCTTAACTGTATCAGTGAATAATGATGACGACAATTTTTATGTGACTGTTGACCAATATAATATTTTCGTAAATGATGTGAAAAATGCAAAAACCGTTTTCAATTAAAAAAAAAATCTGTTCACTACAGGCGATTGAAGTGTTACGATGATCTCAACATTGGAGGTGAACTCATAGCACCGGTGTCTGCTGGAAAAGAAGAAATTCGTTATTATGTTAGTTTTGATGAACTGCTTAAACTAAGTACTACGTGAGACACACGTTGCTAAAGGCCATGACGGCCGAACGCGGATGATTGTGGAACTGGACCGTAAGTACAAGAATGTGACGGTTGAATCAAGTGTTACTTATTTGAGATTATGTGAACCATGTCACAAAAAAAAATTAAAAGGAAAATTGGGGTGAAACCTATCATACACAGTGAAATGACTTCGTGAATCAAATTTACTTAATTCACTTGCAGGCGAACCGAGGCAATATGTCGCAGTTCATACTTGTGTACCAAGATCATTTGAAGAAATTCGTTACCCTCCGCGCGCCAATTCAAAAAGGTCTGATGAAGTAGCATGTCATCTTTAACACATTTTTAACACGTTTGGTGCCCCAAGTATCCTTCATTTTGATAATGGTAGAGAGTTTTGTATCCAGGTCTTTCAAAGTTTATGTGTGTTGTGGAATGACATAAAAATATTCCATGGGAAGCCAAGGCACAGTCAGTATCAGGGATCAGTCGAAAGAGCAAATTAAGATATCCAAAATATGTTATCAACCTAGATGGAAACAAGTGAAACTTATAATGGTCTGAAGGGCTGAGGTTTGTGCAAGCAATGAAAGATAGGTCTTATCATGAAGGGATCAGATTTTCACCATATCAAGCCATGTTACTGGTTCCAATAAAAATGGGCATTGGGACCTCAGTTGTTCCACGCGATTTAAAAAATATAAACACTGAAGAAGACTCGGAAACAATGTTAGCAGAATCTCTACTGACTCACAGGAAATGACGTCCAAGGAATTGATGCCTGTGAATTTAGAACTGGAACATAACAGAAGGAACGGAGGAAGAAAGTGCGTATCCAGCATGTGAAAAACCACCAGAGACACAGAATTTGACGACAGGTGATGGTTGTGACGAGACTCTGACAACTTCCAATAGTGTCCGTATAGTGAGAAGCATCCGAGAAGCTGCCAAAAAGTCTTCAATAGTAGGCAAAGAAAATGAAAGTAGCCTCGTGTAACAAAATTCTATAATCTTCAGTTGGACAGAATTTGAGCATTAAAGTACCGGATGTAGACAGGGCAAAACTTGATGTAAAATCTATTATAGAAGTAGTGATCAGTATTCAGGATGACAGATGTTATCAATTTGGTACCAAAGCTGATAAACTAAAGTCATTCTACACTAGAAACGAATTTACATCGTGCAAGGAAAATTTTAGCAATGTCGAAGAGGTAAGAAGACAAGAAATTACACTATGGGAAGTGGTTGCCAAACAATCATTTGTTGAAGAAGTAGGCAGAGAAGAAATTACAAACAATCATTTGTTGGAAGACGAGGGTTCAAAAAGTGCAATTAGTTAAAAAGGTGTTTGGTATGTCATTTCCTGAGTCTGGGTAGCCGAGGGTGGAAACGATGGGACGAACAATACTGTTCCATAAACATGAACTTCATTGAAGTAAACTGACACAGTTCACAGAGATTCTTACAGAGGAATGAAACTAAACATGTAACGGAAATAATCAGAGGACCAAGTTGACTGGTCCAGAGCCAGCACCAGCCTGCACACATGGCTTGCGTTACCAACCTCCTCATGTGTCGTAGTCGGTGGGGAAGTCGATACTCGACGACTTCACAGTGTTCAACTAAGAAAATGCTCGTGTAAATCGACTTACATATTATGTAATTCGAAATGACACAATAGTCAGTCTTGTTGTAACAAAAAAAATAACGTACACAAGGTAACATTTTTACATTTTTGTTTAACTATAATATTTTTCACTAATTTGTAATATTGCTTGTTATAATCACATTTTAATGCAAGAGTTTTTAAAATACATAAATTTATACTCAGCAAACTATCTCAGAAAATTGCTAAGTTTATCTTTTTAGTGAATACAGTTTCCATTTGGTATCGTTTGGGAACCACTTCCCATAGAGTAATTTCTTCTCTGCCTACTTCTTCAACAACGTCTATTGGCAAAAGCTCGAAATCTACGCATATAATGAGAAATTTCGGACTTTTACCACACCACTATGGTACATTTAATGTTTGACCGGTTAGTTCTAGGATTTACCAATTATCTTACTTTTACAGTAAGATAGCGTAGGCTGCGATAGCGTTGCTGACTGGCCGAGTGGCTATCCCCTGGGGCACGGCCCACTGTCTCATGACCACCAGCCAGTCAGATACGCTGTCGTAGCCTCCGCCCCTAAACTTTGAATGGTTGTAGCTCCGAAACTAACAGTGATAGGAATGTAGTTTAAATTGATTTGGACGCAGCTGGTTTCAACGAATCCAATGCACGATAGAAAAAACTATTGTTCCATTTAAATATATATATATATTTTTGTGCTGTAACTCTTTGGAAAATGATACAATAAACTATGTTAATAGCTCCGCAGAAAGTGTAACATTTCTTGTGTTGACCTACCGCATTAAAATTTCCCGTCACCTATTATTTTATAAGTTACAGAGGGAAACACACTTCGTGAAACACCATGGATATTTGTGGCATCTTTAGTATTAGCTAGTTTATAAGTAGTTTGTAAGTTTAGGGACTGATAACCCCGCAGTTAAGTCTCTTAAGCTTAACAAACATTTGAACATATATATAATCCGAAGATTGGTTCACTAGGAATGGTCCTGTTTGGAGGTGGTATACTGTTGCATTCCTCCATATATATATATATATATATATATATATATATATATATATATATATATATATATATATAATAATTATCATTTTTGAAGGGAGACAAGCTGTAAGACAATCATATCCATTACGTTATGGTGGATTAGTGGTTATATTGCTTGCCTTCTAAGCAGGAAACACTGGGTTCCAATCCCACCAGTTTTAAAACTTTTTTTTCAATGCCTTCCCTTCAGTATACTTTTGATAGATCCTGCAATTTACAGTGCCATAATAGTCTCAGAAATACCACCGAATTCCAATACACAATCGTTTCTTGGCATGTTTATACAACCCAGGCGATAGGCAGCGCTGCAGTTGCGACGTTGTAGAAACTTTCTGGGAGTTTCGCGACTCTCACTCCAATCTCTGGTACCAGTGTGAACCCAGACGAAGCGCTGCGGCTGTTAGCAGCGGGCAGAGCGCACGGCCCGGATTGTGAACTCAGCCGCTGACGGAACGCGCCGTGTCGGCATGGCGAGCAACCGCGTGGAATGCCCGCCCGCCACGGAATCCAATTTCTTGTGCTGGCTGATCGGCAGCTGCAGCCTGCACCAGCTCTGGCATCTGCCCCTGCGGCAGCGGCAACCCGCATCGCCAGCCAGCCACACCGCAAACGGCGGCCTCGTGTATAGTCTCAACGCATGTGAATTCCTCAACATTAGGAATGCCTATTTAGCGTATTTGAGTATAGCGAGTACATATTGCAGCAATCTGGAGGGTATTTTCGTTGCACCTTGTGGTGTTTATAAATGATACACACATAGACATCAATAAACTACGAAGTGTTTCGCTAAGTGACGCCAGTTAAGTACCGTATTTACGCGGCTATAGTATCCCACCGTCTATAGTACCCTCCCCTTAGTTTTTGACGTAAAAATACCAAAGTAAAAAAGTCACAAAAAATCTTGAATTTGTTCGTTACGTGATGTTCGGCGGCAGTAATTTACGCGAAATTCGTCAATATTGCCTGCCGCTGACTTCTGAAGCAATGTTATTTTAACAACATGACGGTAACAATAGTTGACTACCCCCATTTCTGTTCAGTATCAAATGTTCAAATGTTTGTAGAACTTATGGGACTTAACTACGGGGTCATCAGTCCCTAAGCTTAGAAACTACTTATGAACTAGCTAAGACTAAGGACGGCACAAATATCCGACCGTAGTGGCCGTGCAGACCGTAACTGGACCGCCTCAGTCCCCTCGGCCACCGCGGCCGGCTGTTCAGTATCGCCAGGCTTCCATTTTCCCGCATTTAGTGTTAATTTCAGTTTTATACCTTGAAATACATACTATAATTTACACCGCCGATCAGAGAGTTAACTTTACATTATTGTTCAAATTAAGAGCTGTCGAGTTTGCAATGAATAATTGAATAACATTATTTTATGTGTGTGTATATAAAGGAGGTAGGAAGCTTAAGGTTTAACGTCTCGTCGACAGCTTGGTCATTACAGACAGAGCTAATGCTCGGGTGTGTGAGGATGAAGAATGAAATCGGACCATTCCTGCATTAAGGGAAATCACGGAAAATCTAAATCTGGATAGCCGGAGGTGGATTTGCACCACTCCCGAATGCGAGTCCATTGCGTTACCACTGCGCCACCTCACTCGGTGTGTGTGTATATAAAAATGATTTAATACAATAGGTACTTCATATATAGTGTGTTATAATGATTAATAAACCAACCAACCGACGCACTGTTGCATTTGTCAAGTCTGCGCCTATAATTCCCTTCTCAATTTCAGATGTAAATATTTTTGAAAAATGGCGGGTACTATAGTCGACTAACTACGGTATTTATATTTACTATATTCCTTCTACTTTACATAAAAATTATTATTTTAACGATTAATGTATTTTCTATATTTTTCTGTTACATGTTGAAAACGAGAAACGGGCAAGTTATCCTAGCCGATGTAGTGTGACGATATTTGCGAGCCCTACTCCCGTATGTAAGCTTTGATTTGAAGAGGATTCATGAGATAGGAAAGGAAGCTAATTTGATGTATAAATTGTATATTTTTTATCTGCACTGTCAAGATCGAGTATGAGCTAATGTGTAAGGTCACCTGTTGTAAGGAAACTAATAAATGTCAACAACTGGTTTTTGAAGATTGTGTATAAATCGTATTTATGGAGAAGTATTAAGTTTGAATGTTATTAATAACAGGGAAAAAGATTACAGTTTATTTCGAGATTGAATCTAAAGACAATTGCGAATTTTGGCGCCGGCCGCTGTGGCGGAGCGGTCTGCGGCGTGCCAGTCACGATCTACACGGCCGCTCCGGTCGGGGGTTCGAATGCCCCCTCGGGCATCGATGTTTGTGCCGTCTTTAGTATAAGCTAGTTCATAAGTAGTTTGTAAGTTCAGGGACTGATGGCTGCGCAGTTAAGTCCCTTAAGCTCTACAAACATTTGATTTTAAGAATTTTGGCAGTTTTTTGTTTTAGTCGGTGACTTTATTGGAGTTTAGGAAAGGAATTTACGGAAGTAAGATATGTTTTCGATGCAGCAAGCTATGGAACTAGATCTATTTGTGACATTTTTTTGAAAATACGTTGCTATTTAGGCAATTTTGAAACAAGAACTATAAAATTTCGGATTTTAATTCAGGGTTCGAATTTAAAACACACATATTTCGGCATTTTTTTCAAATTCAACCAATAAGGGGATAAAACAGGGGACGCAAATAATTGATTTTCAAAAATATGTTGCTGTTCACTCAAATTTTAAGCTACAGCTACGAAATTTCGGATATAGAATCTTGGTAAGGATTTTAAAAACGCGAGTTTCAGTATTTCTGGAAATAGGGGATGAAAAATTCTTTTTGAAAACCCGTTGCTACCCAAGTTTGAAGATAGAGCTGCAAAAATGGATATTTGTATTATTGGATAGAATTTAAAAAATACATGTCTCGGTATTTTTGGAAATTCAACCATCAAGGTAGTTAAATTGCAGAGGGGATATTTTTCGAAAATCTTTTTCAATTAAGGCAGTTTTAAAGCTACAATCACATAAATTGGTATATGTTTTTGGTCATAATTAAAAAAAATTACGTCTTTCTGAATTTTCAGAAAATTAATCATTTAGGGGGGTATTCAAAATACATTACTACTAAGCCATTTTCGTATAAAGAATTACAAATAATGATATTTGCATACTTGGTTGGAATTTAAAAGACACATGTTAGGGTATTTTTCGAAATTCATCTATTAAGGGGTGCCATAGAGGGTTACAACTAGTAAAACCAAATGTTCAAATGTTTGTAAATCTTAAGAGACTTGACTACGGGGTCATCTGTCCGTAAGGCTTACAAAGTAATTAAGCTAACTTAAACTAACTTAGACTAACTTATGCTAAGGACAATACAAACACCTATGCCCGAGGGGCGAATCGAATCCCCGACGGCGAACAGCAGTGCACCGCAGCATGGTGCCTCAATACGCACGGCCATTCTAGCGCGGCTACAAGTAGTATCACAACATTTCATTACGATAGTACTTAAGCTATACCTATGAAAATTTATATTAAGAAGGAAAAACAAGTAGTGCAGACCAACCAGCCTACGCATGGGAAACAGCAGGCGTTAAGCTAGTTAGTTATAGAAGGCGGCTAGACAGTCAGAAGCCATCACTGAACATCACGTTAGAAATGAACCTGTAACACACGCACCGTCTGAAGATGATCCTGAAATGGTTCTAAACCCGATTGATGGAACAAAACAGTATCATTCAAATCAAAGTGACTAGTTGCATTTATCTTTAATTATATATCGGAATCTTTATGTGGAAGCGAGAAGGCCGGCCGCAGTGGTCGAGCGGTCTGCTGCGCGCCAGTCACAGTCTGCACGGCCGCTACGGTCGGGGGTTTGAATCCCCCATCGAGCATGGATTTTTGTGCTGTCTTTCGTGTAAGGTAGTTGATAAGTAGTTTGTAAGTTTAGGGATTGATGACCCCCGCAGTAAAGTCCCTTAAGCTTAACAAACATTTGAACAATTTGAAGCGCGAAGATAACATCCTGCACAGGCACGGGGTCGACCGTTGGCAACAGGAAAGAAAGATGAAATATCAAATATTCAAATGTCTGTAAACCTATTGGAAAAACTGCTATGGCCATCGGTACATAGCCTTACAAACTGCTTAAAGTAACTTGAACTGAGGACAAGACAGACATGCCCGAGAAAAAGGAGAAATTGGTTTTCAACGGCACTTCGACAGCCTGGCTATCAGACACGGAGCACAAGCTCTGATTGTTTTGACAAGGATGGGGATGGAAGTCGGCTGTGCCCTTTCAAGACAACAATCCCTGGGTGCAACTATTTAGGGAAATCGCGGATATCCTAACTCTTGCATGGCCGAGGATGGGTCCGAACCACCGTCCTTCCGAACGCAAGTGCGGTGTGCTACTTGCTGCACAAATTCGCTAGGTGTAGCGATGGGAATGGGGGGGGGAGGCGGCATGGTCACTCTGACCTCACCCATGAAACGTTTCGATAGAAACTTTTACACAATGGGACATAACGGATTCATAGTCCGTATTTCAAATAATTGTACTAATCGTAGAATTGTAGGGAAGGCAGTCCGACACTTGTGCAAATGGGCGAAACGAGTCATGCTACTTCGGAAGGCCATCTGGTAATCATTTAAGGAATCATTTAAGATCGACTAAGGCTCTGCTGGACAGGGCGAACAGCCGGGAATGGGTAAATGCATGCTGGGGAAGCAGAGGCGGAAGAGAGGAAGCTCTGGCGGATACTTAAAATGATGGACACTCTCTTAAAAATAAATAATACATCTCAGTGTTCCGCTGCCGCAAATTCTGAAGGCATCTACGATGTCAGAAAAATTAGGCATATCTCATGAACCAACAATATTATTAATATCTTGAAAACTACAAAAGTTAATGTTCACAATATCTGAATATAGCAAAATTAAACTTAAAAATTACCAACTTTTATGTATGTCGTGCACTTTCAACAGACGATTCTTGAACGTTAGCTTATTACTTCAAGCTATTATCTTGAAACCAATACACTTTGATCTTTTTTATTTAAGAATTTATTACACAAGTTATATTAATTTATTATGGAAATACAGTAGATCCTCTGCAGTCTGACACTTATGGGACCAGGTTATGTTGGATTATAGGAATTGTAGGAATACTGAATTTTGAGTGAAGAATCTTCTTTTTAACATTAAAACATTTGACTCACAAAACAAAAATACTATGTAAAACATGAATCACACATAAAGAATACTCTATTTATTTATTTATAGTCATAGGTATAGGTACTTATGACCAAAGTAGTTTGGTCCAATACAGTTACAAACATTTGAACATTTAAACGCACTCCCTAAGATTTGAAACACTGGCACTAACAAAGTCGTATTGCTTACATCGAATAACTCGATACTGCTGGAATATCTGAAAAGAATCTTACTTCATATTGTTTCCTTTTCAAGCAATAAGTCGATGTTCAGATACATATTGTGTCTCAATATACAGGGTGTTACATAAAGGTACGGCCAAACTCTCAGGAAACATTCCTCACACACAAAGAAAGAAAATATGAAATGTGGACATGTGTCCGGAAACGCTTAATTTCCATGTTAGAGTTCATTTTAGTAATTCTCTTTAAATGTTCTATTTACGGACGAGGCTTCATTCCAATGTGATCAAATTGTAAATATTCACAATCAACGTGTGTGGGCTGACGAGAATCCGCACGCAATTATGCAATCACGTCATCGACACAGATTTTCTATGAACGTTTGGGCAGGAATTGTTGGTGTTGTCTTGATTTGGCCCCATGATCTTCAAACCTATGCTCACTGGAGCACGTTATCATAATTTCATACGGGATACTCTACCTTTGCTGCTAGAACACGGCCAGCCGCGGTGGCCGAGGGGACTAAGGCGCTCCAGTCACAGTCTGCACGACCACTACGGTCGGGGGTCGGGGGTTCGAATCCCCCCTCGTGCATGGATATTTGTGCCGTCCTTGTTCGTAACTAGTTCATAAGTAGTTTGTAAGTTTAGGGACTGATGACCCCGTAGTTCAGTCCCATAAGCTTAACAAACATTTGAACATTTGAGCTAGAACATGTGCCTTTACAAGTACGACACAACATGTGGTACATCCACGATGGAGCTCCTGCACATTTCAGTCGACGAGTTCGTACACTTCTCAACAACAGATTCGGTGACCGATGGATTGGTAGAGGCGGACCAATTCCATGGCCTCCACGCTCTTCTGACTTCAACCTTCTTGACTTTCATTTATGGAGGCATTTGAAAGCTCTTGTCTACGCAACCCCTGTACCAAATGTAGAGACTCTTAGTGCTCGTATTGTGGACTTTTGAACATTTCCTGTAACAAAGATGTTTGAAGTCACGCTGGTACGTTCTGTTGCTGTGTGTTTCCATTCCATGATTAATATGATTTGAAGAGAAGTAATAAAATGAGCTGTAACATGGAAATTAAGCGTTTCCGGACACATGTCTGCATAAAATATTTTCTTTCTTTGTGTTTGAGGAATGTTTCCTGAAAGTTCGGCCGTAACTTTTTGTAACACCCTGTATAGGGGAACATGAGGCAGAACTGAAGTGTTTAGAAGGTGAGCAGGTGGGGCTCAACAGCTTTGACGTAATTGCAAAACGATATATTAACCAAAGCTGTTTATTTTTTATCTGAATGCTACCGGTTTCGGTTAGTTAACCATTTTCAAGTCTTAGCGGAGTTTAGCTGATAGCTTAACATGTCGTAACACAAAAATGCAAAATTATAAAATAAGTATTTGTCATGATTACTGTACTCCTTACGATATTTCCACAGTAGCTGAGTGCTGAGTTTGTGGCAGTCAATCACTGTGGAAATATCGATAAGGAGTACAGTAATCATGACAAATACTTATTTTACAATTTTTCATTTTTATGTTACGACATGTTAAGCTATTACCTAAACTCTGCTAACGCTTGAAAATGGTTAACTAACCGAAACCGGTAGCATTGAGATAAAAAATAAACAACTATAGTCAATGTGTCGTTTTGCAATTTAGAATTAAAGTGTGTGTTGTGGAAGGAGACCTGTTGTATTCATTAAGTCACGGTGGAGTAGTGGTGTAGCGTCTGCCTAGTAAGTACGAGGTCCTGGTTT